>JAUPFZ010000005.1:17749500-19030000 GCA_036937285.1 Euphydryas editha | reverse complement strand
ACTGTAATTATACATTAATATAAATATTATTAATGGTTTAAAAATGAACTTATTCTCGGGTCTTTGTTTGCATTGTGTGCGAATTACATACCTACTATGAAATGTAACTACTATAAACAAGGCGAATTTTAATTTAGTAAAATCTTTGGGAATTCTATCACATATCTCAGTTTATCCATGTAGGTAGTATAAACTTATTTTTTATTTTTATAATTAATCTAAATCGATATGCATAAAATATATACAAAAAGACACCATTTTTTAGTATTTTTTTCGATTTTGTTGAGATTCCACCATAATACCTTGATCTTGTTATCATGGGACCATATCTAATTTTTTTTTTAATCCATTCTCAACTGACGAATATATCTGCGAAAATACAAAAAGTACATACAAACTAACATAAAACCTCTTCTTGTTTAATTCGATTAAAAATAGTATGTCTTGTTATACATAAATATTGTAATCCACATACATACAAAATTATTTATTCTACAACTGGAACGATACAACTGTTTTAAAATTTACATGATATATGACTTTCTTCTTAACAAGTAGGTACGTTTTAACCCGCATTCGACACGAGCTAATTGGTTTACATGACGAATTTTAACCGTACTTATGTAGGCTTACCGCAATCACTTCTGAATGAAAACTAGACTTTTTTTACATTGCAGTGTAAATTTCAAACTAGTAGCGTTTATTATGAAAGTTATGTCGGCTTAACCGATGCCGAAAAGTCACATTTCATATTTATTTACTTCAATATATGTAAATGTTATTTTCAAAGATGAAATCTAAATTTATTTAATACCTTTAAACGAGCATTTCTTTTATATTTCCGAGATTCGTATTATATATATATATATATATATATATATATATATATATATATATACAGGGTGAATGGTGAGTCACTATAAATATTTAAGGAGAATATAGGTACTTGATTTTTGACCAAATTTTCATAAATTTCAATTCAAATAAATGAAACGTTGACACTTCTCATTCATGCCGGCGGCACGTACACAGGTGTTGTACTGTGCCGCTTGTTCACATCTAAAAATTGCCAAAGTTCACATCATTTACCTAGTCAACAAATTTGTTGCTTAAACGAGTAAAATATCTTAGTATTTTTGCCTATCCTAAGCAAGGATTAAAGTATTAAGCGGGACTGGATCATGCTTGTTTATCTTGCTACCCTGTTAACACGTTGCGTCGTTTGGATGTAAGTAAACTACCTGTATTGTGTTAAAAGTGCAGCTAGCTGCTAGGGTGTCCAGACGACGCGTAATAATTAGATAACTGTTGAGTAACTTCACTTAGAAGTTTATTAATATTTACCTTTTTTTTTACATAATTCGAATGAGAATCATGTACCGAGTACTCTCTTTGAATATTTATAGTGACTCACAGTATGTTTAACGCCAAGAGGCCACCACAAGTATCAACCTGGGTTGCAGAAACATGATAAAAAAAATATATTAAGTTAAATAAATTCATTAAAAAGACCAAAAAATTTATAAAAAAGAACAATATTGTCAGAAATAAATTATTGACTTGTAAAAAAAGAAATTAGTCCTTAAAAAATGTGAAAAGTCCAGTAAAGAGATTGGAACAATTAGACAAAACTATGAAGCTGACATCAATACATTAAATGTAAAAATTAGCTATTTAAATTATACTCTTAATGAGATGTCCGAAAAATACAACTCTGCCAGGAGAGAGATTTTTGTGAGCATTAATCGGCTTTGGATGAACTTCTTCAATTACCTAAATATAATGAAGAGTGCTTCAATTCTCTTGTATGTCAGTGCTCATTTGCTCAAATTCAGTTCATACAAATTCTTCATGTGAAATAAGTAAAGAAACGGATTTCAGCTCCATAGTTAATAAACCTGTACCCAAAGACAGTATATTGATGATTGATGTACAGCGATGAAATCAGTAAAAATATGGGTACAAGGTTATATCATGTAAATAACAAATCAATATGCAATATTTGTATCCCAGGTGTCACAGTTGGAGAAATAATGGATAAGGTACTTAACTGTACGTATGATCCCTCCACTACCTTAATATTATTATTTGGTAGAAGAGACAATACTAAACAACAACAGTTATCCTTTTATTTAGATAAATTACGTAAACTTAACGTAACAAAATTTAATATTTACATTTCCTTATATTAAGGATGTGATAAGGCCGCCATTGCACAATTTCTGTAATTTTTTTTTCTTTCAATGTTATTATTCAATAAGGTGTGTAATAAAGTATTAAATAAATAAATAATGAATAAATAAGGGTACCTTAAAGGAAAATAAAACAAGAGACAAATTAAATCTATTATTATATATTAGTGTAGGAAATGATAATGTGACATTTAATGATAACACGAACTTAATATTTAAGTTAATAGACATTAATTGTATTTTTAAAAATAACTCCTTTTAGGTGAGACATTATATATTTATTCTATAATATTTATTTAAACTTTAAATCCCTACTCTATAATAAAGATCGTAATAATTTATATGTTATAACAAAATTAAAAACGTAAAAAACCAATTACAAATACTTTTAGATCGCGAAGTCGCGGGCTAAAAGCTAGTGTATTTATGTCTATAATTGGTCTACGTTGTTGCATTAATTTGAGTCACGTGAACTATTGACAGTATTACACGTGATGTACTATTGTTAGCATCACATGAGATCGTTTCGCATCTTGCTACATCGCTCACCTAGGACAGTACCTAAAACAAAGCACCAACTAAAACTACTTTCCTTTGATTAAGCAAATTAGATTTACTACAACACATTAGGGCAGATGATCCTTTTTACGAAAATTGTGCGGACGGAGAAGTATGAAATTTGGCACAGTTAAAGTTTATATGGAGAAGAAGTGTAGAATGCTAATATTTTTATAATAATACTAAAAAAAATACATTAAATTCATTTAAAAAAAACACTACACACACTACGGCACACACACAGATGTACAATGACATATATACACAAATTTTGTTTATTGTCAAAGTGTCAACATGGTCTTAAATACAGATCTTGCAACGAATTTTTTATCAAAATTTATTATCACAGATCAGATCCAATGACTGCTGCATATGCTCACTATGTTATGCGTAATCATATTTTTATGATGTTGACAATGCTGTAAGTTATAGATTAGGTCGAATTTCGACCACTGTGACCACGAGTTGTTATAATTATTGAATATTGTATTAATGGTTTCTTGTTTAAAAGAGTAACTGTTGAGTATCTTGCCGAACCTTCTCAGCAAAATCTACATTCCGAATCGGTGATAGCTTCACAAGTTCACATTAATTATAATCAATTTGTACACAAAATATATACTCTGTTATAAAATAATTACTCAAGGGTGCTTTTGAAGTCTACGTGAATAACTGAAGTATTTATTAATGTTTTGTGTTAAAATATACAATTCGATTATAGTTTACCTACTTTATTTTCTTATTTAATATATTTCTATATTATTACACGTATTCCTTAACTGGTGTTATCTAAATAATTATTATGGTAAACAAAATAATAAAAGTTACTGTTTATTTATTACAATAAAATAATTACGATTCCTTATTCAAGTAGTATGAAATAGATTATATTATTTTATATAACTATACATTTAAATAATTTATATAATTTATTCATATTTTCTATATACAAATTTAAAAATTGCTCTGTTCTTTATACCTATGTCGAGGGTCTGAAAACACACCACACAATCACAAATACCGAGACCATGGCCAACATTTGTATGGCCATTACAAGCACTTGTCATGTGCTGTCATTGGATTAAACTGGCGACCAATTGCTGTGACCACTGCACCAACGCGTCATTATTTTAACTTGAAGTGCAATATGTAAAAAAAAATAAACTCTTGTATGAAACACATTCGAGTTATTGATAAATTGTAATGGAAATAGAAATCAATGAAAGTTATTTTCTTTTTCTTTTTTACTTTGATAGAAAAAAATTATCCAAAAACCTTACTTTAAGAATAAACTCACCTAAAAAGGTTTTGGCGAGATAAACACGATGAATTACGTTATTTATAGGTTAAAAGTTCCTGTGGTCGACTTTCGTCTTCATTTTCGGACTAACTCGTTGACACCGTGATGTAATCGTCACTGAACTCACGTTACTATAGGTGTCAGTTTCATTTGATACTTTACATTGATTTTTATTTTTTTTTAACTTACGTAATGACGTAAAAATTAGACACGTAAAAAGGGACAACGATGGACATAAATATAATGTAATAAATAGTGCTTCTATTTTTTAAGAATTCCTAAAATGTAAAAATATAAGACTAAGGTTGCTAAGAGTGCCTTCGCGGCTATACTGACAGCCCACAATCTTCTTACTTCTACACTGTCGAGCAGCATCTTGCCACTTCTTACCCCTTCTACTTTCTTATTTGACTACCTAGTGTGTCGCTTACCAAATTAAAGTTATAGTTAGTTTAGCTTATTATGTTCAAGGCTATTCAAGGCGAATTACAGGCTCAATTTCTCGATGGGTGGTGCTTGTTTCAGTACCGTAAATTGGGCTGAATAGGGATAACCTAAAACGAGAAATGAAATTCCCTAATGATTTTGACTACATTAAAAACTTGTTTTCGTACCGATTCACCCCGTTTAAATTAATAATTAATATAAATTTTTAATTATTTCTTCCTCGACAGTTTACTTTGGTAATATTGTACAATAAAATAGTCGAATAAGAATCCTATCTCTTAGTACTCTTAGCATTGAGTGGCAAGCCGCTGATGTCGAGATTCAACTCAATGTCCTGTATCTGCTCTTGTCTGTGAGAGGTTCGCAAACAACCAACGTAGTTAGAAGGTTATTTTGATTTGTTATTATGATTGATAAATCATGTAACGATACCAACCGATATCTATACTTGATTATTATATCAAATAGGGTGAAGTCTCTTGTTGAAAGTTAGTTAGTTCCAATCGGGTATTGGGCCTTTAAAAAATCTTTAAGATAACTTATTCAAATTTGTACAAATAAATGACGGTAATAAAACTGTTAATAATCGCGCTGACCGAATTTATACAGTCGATTTTATAAATTATATACGCATAATTCATACTACGGGTTCCAATTTTAGTCCCCTTGCTTACTTACTTCGGGCTTCACCGGAGGGTACAATTATTGGAACTAGACGTTAATATTCATCTTATGCTTGGCTAAGGGAAACATCTTGTTGATACCTGCGGGTGGTAAAACAGGTCTAAAACGTGTTAATTCCATAATCCACATTGGAGCAACGCAGTGAATAATTCTAAGCATCTTAAATGTCTAAAGATTATATATATCCTCATTTCAGCCATTATTAGTATTAGAAATAATAACAAAAAGAACAACATCATTAGTTGTTTTTCTTTTTTTTTAAGTTACGTAATTAATGTCAAATAACGCGCAGTCGAAAAAGTATTAAATATTCAGAACACATTGCGTTACTTTCTTAACCCTGTTTATATAATTGAAAATTGTCGATTTCGTTTCGAAATAACGAAATATAAGTTTGCTTGCAATTAATTTTCTCCCTTAACATCAAAAAAACTCACTTCATAGTGCACTGAATTGAAAACTAAAGGATTTTACATTAGCAATATTAATTACTCAGGAGTCTCTTTTACCCTTTGAAATGAATTGCCGCGGACCTTTATTCTTTAAGTGTGTCCCATCACTTAATCAGTTCCAAACTGACTTTGAAGGGGATCACTTAAAGAAGTTATTTATTTTTCACTTTAATAAAACCAGAAACGTCCATCTGTAGTTTTATATAGTACGCAGAAGATGAGGAATTGAGAGATCATAATATTACGTCAAATGCAAAACGCCCGTATTTGCAGTAGTATTTTGCTAAAAATTTTGTTGGCATCGCTAATTATCATTCTGTTTTTTTTTTTTAATAATCGATGCCTCAAACGTATATTTACCCGACTGCGCTATAAGGAGGGTTATATTTTTCGAGAGTGTGTATGTATGTATGTATGTATAATTGTTTGTGTCGTTCTGGAGCATGAACGGCTCGATAGATTTTAGCTTGAGAGGTGTCATTAGATTTGTATTTATAGTGAGAGTAACACGGGGTATATCAAAATAAAATAAAAAATAATTTCATTTCCAAATTACACCGAAACGCATTCGGGTTTTTTTTAGTTTTTTAAATTACCTTGAGTTGTTTCTACAATGATTTGTTTACCGAATCTTCTAAATAATGATAAAAAAAATATAGTATAATATTAAGTGTTGGTCTAGTTCTGTCAATATTTGACAATTTATGACGATAGTAGACTTTTTTTGGGAAAAGCTAAGGTTTTTAACAATGTCCTTACTTGTCGTATTTATTTTGATTTAATATTTCTCAAAAGCAAGTAAGGCACTAGCTTATATAAAATAACCGTTGACATATTTCGAAACAAGACTTAACTCATGAAATACAGTGTTATCGCACACGATCTTTGTGTATGTCAAAGTATATTAGCATCACGTGATTTACATATATACACGTATGTAAACGTTATATTGTGTAAGTCCGTTGAACACTATGCGATTAACCAATGTACCAAAAATGATCCCGACTTTTCGATTTCCTACTGTCAGATTTCGTATATGATAACGATTCAGAAAAAATCCCGTACTAATCCAATCGCAATGCCATCAAACTTTGAGTATAATTTGAATTACTATATAAAATATACATGAATAACTTTTTGGATTGATTACTGGATTGTGAAAATCGATAAGTACTAATCTACTAGACGATAAGTCGGGTTTTACATGCGTTAATCGTTACTGTTTCACATCTCTGAATCGGATCGTGATCAAAATACTCTCTACAACTATACAAAAATAATATCAACAAACATACTTTATTAATACATAGACATTTACTTAATAGGTCCGAAGGAGAAAAATCATGTTAATAATATAATAATTATTAAAAATAATTTAATATTTCCCCGCTTATTACAAAATTACTCTCCATATTTAATAAAGAATACGAATGTCTAGTGAATATATATTTGATAAAAACATAGTAAATATATTAAACGCATCAAAACAAAAAACATTAACATAATTATTTTTTTGTAGGTCTGCTCCGACTACAGCAATTGTACCAGAGTCTCCAGCCAGGAAAGGCATCGTTCCGCATTACGAATGTAAAACGCGTGTCTAATGCAACCGATGTGGTCGAATTTCTTGGCTCGCTCGAAATGTTGGATCGTTGGAGCAACAAATACGTTGTACTCGACTCAAGCACTAAACTGGCTAAAGATGCACTAATTCTACACGTACGTGACGTGAGACTTGGCCGACGGAACTACCATTACTTCCTGAGTGGTTTGGTGAGTATCCCGAGCAGTCATCGTTAAGGCGATCTACGATATCTCCAAACTATCTCGTTCCCAGGTATTATGCTAAAAATTGAGATTGTTACCATTTCGGCAAGACTTTAATTTTTATAAATGGTTTTCGTTTATGGGCGTATAGCAATAAAATGCATTGAGTTAGCAATTTTAAGAAACTATACCGATATGGTTTTCCGTTTTACAAATATTGCATTAGGTATTCATTGTTTACGTTATTTTGACTTAGTTTAATAGTTTTTATTTTTCGATTACGTCTTTATTACTCTGACTGATTATTTTACAAAAAATATATACATATATAAATTTCGAATATTAAAAATAGCCTTAAACATGAAAATCCTAATACACTATAAGTATTTCACTGCTTAGCAAAAGTCTTTACGTGTTACATAAATACAAACGCGTTAAATTTACTCTCTCTATTCGTCATATTGGGCGTGAGGTGACCGGCAGAGAATAATAGTCCCGACCTCTTTCGTGCCGAGGTGTCGTAAAAGGCGACTAAGGCAATAGTGGTGCGAACAACTTTACACCAACCAGGGTGGTGATAGGCAGCAGCGTTATCATATAGGTACTGCCACAACACACTGCGCCCGCCAACCCACCTGCCAAGCGTGGCGAGTATTGGCAATCACACCTGAGACAACAGCTGATGTGGTTCATCACATTAGTATAAATATATTTATTTCCATTGTAACAAAAAAAAATTATATTAAAACTTGCAAACGAAGAGAAAGAATTTTCAAATATATATATATAAATCGACTGGCCCTTTGGCGCAGATGGCAGGGCCTGCTTTCTGCTCCAGGTTTGTGAGTTCGATTCCCGCCCCGAGTGTAATATATATATTTTTATGTATATATGTATTACAAAAAAAGTATATCAGTCGGCTGTCACCTAAAACACAGGCATTAAGTTTCCTAAGCTAGGAACATACGACCGTACATGTATTTTAAAACACATTTGAAACAAATTAGTCTATATAATGCTAAGAGATAAACCGTTCTGGTATAGTGATGCGAAGTGAATAGACTTACCACCGCAGACGCTGATGCAATTCCCGCTCAGGGCAGTATAAATATTTGAATAGCTACAAATATTTTGTTTTTGGTCTGAATGTATGTCCTCGTGGGTCTCTATCGTGCATCGGAAGCAGACTAAGCCGTCGTTCCTATTTATTATTATACACGTCTGACGGCGCTAGTTACTCATGATAATGAAAGTAACCGCCAACCTGTAATAGAGCAGCATGATGGGTTAAGCTCCAACCTATCTTCTATATCGAGAAAAGACCTTCACCCAGTAGTCGGACGTTTACAGACTGATTAAATTCAGAGCAGTTCACTGTTAAGAGAACAAAACAGTAATGGTATTCAATCGCCATTTTCATTCCCCAACACGCAGTCTAGAAGCGTGGCAGAGGAAGCTCCAACCATTCTTGAATATGTAGAAGACAATATTGTCTAGCAGTAGCCAATTTAAACGCTGTTTTAGTTCAGCTTAGTTAAGATCGTTTTAAGCTATATTGAATAAGTATGTGATTAAACGAAATAATGTAAATTCTTCTTCTAGTAAATATTTTAGTGTGTATTTGTGTATGTATGTACCTTATAAGGTGAAGGGATTCGAACCATCTAAAAGTTAATAAAGCAAATTTTACGACAAATGCCTAGTTTATAGCTACAACTAACTCATTAGGCGATTTGGTCTTACGACTTTAAAACGATAATATAGGTGCGCTTAAAATACAATTCACACTTGGTAACTTTAATTAAGGTCGGCTACACATTGTTTCAGGTGATGGATGATCATTGGGAGAAAGAGGTATCCGAGTTCGGTGCCATTAACATAACTGGCTTTCGAGTTCTCGATCTTTCTAGAAAGATCGTCCAGAACTTTCTAGAAGTCTGGCGTCGTGACTCGATCTCGGTGAGTCATTAGTAGCATAATTGGTGCGTAAAATATCCGGTAAATTATATGCATAATTCATAATAATTTTATTACGAAGCAGTACACAGTGATCGTAAAGTTACATCAATGTCTATGGTAAATATATGGCCTAAATTATTATTTATTACTGACGTTTCACTACTGTGATATGAAAATCCCATGGGTGGGCAAACGTTGAAGACGTTCTTTTAAGGAAAATGTCGACTTTTTGGCTAAAAGTCAATTGTTCTGTGTACTGGACCATCTTGGCATTCGCGTTTAACTTAAGTTCACTCGACAAGAAATGAAAATATTTAAGAAAAATTTAAAAATAAAAAATATATTTTCAATTATATTTAAAATAAATATTTTTCGATAATAAATTTAAATAACAAGTTTAAATAAATAATATTAATTTTAGCTAATTATTTACAATAAAGGTAATTTTGAATTAATTTTTAGAAGACCTAATATTGAAAAAAATGAGCATGAAAAAATGAACCTTTAAACGCGATTTAAGTAAAACTTATTTGACATTATGACAGATGACGATTAAGTTAAAAATAAATAAGTCATGTTAGAATTTAAAAAAAGTACATATTGATCATATAACAACAGAACACTAAATACATTAATTTAATTATTATTTATATAAGTGTGTCATTGCCGCAACGCGTTTCCGTTGCATTGTCGACGACCAAAGCATTCAGTTACCCCTTAGTCGCGCCTAAAGAAATTTTACTACAATAGTAATAATAAACATTTAAATTATTGCACACTTATCTAATCAGTAACATAGAATCTACACAATTAGTACCACAAGTGATACAAGACCAACAAGTTTACAAATGTATTAGATTTGAACAAACGATAGTAAAATCAATACCAACGGATAGACCCGAAGCTTCAATTAAGATCCCTTCCAGACGCGAAGAAGTTCATTGAGATTCATCTCGAAGGCAAGGGTCACTAAAAACAGGGGTGTAGGTTGCCATTACATATTTACGTGATTGTAATATAAAATGAGAACAATCCAAACAGAGCACGTGCCCAAATCATTATGATATTCTAATTAAACATTCAGTTGGCGATCTTTATAAACGTTCACGCCTTGACTATGATGATACTCTTTTTTTATTTTCAATTAAGTTTATGCAGATTTTATGTTCTTATACTCTTCAAAATTACGTTTGTTTTTTATTTCAAAACATATATGATATATATATAATATATATATATATATATATATATATATATATATATATATATATATATATATATATATATATATATATATATATATATATATATATATATATATATATATATATATATATATATATATATATTATTGCTTGTGAAAATCCTATTTATTCTTTTTTTTTGTTTTTTTGTTTGTGTACTCTTGACTAAAGAGTTCATAATAACTGATAATATTATTTCTTCTTAAATATATGTCTTGTTAACAGATATTGGTTTCTACTAACTTTATTTTATACTAGCTGGTCTCGCGATTTCGTTCGCGCTTATATATTTTAACTTTCGTCCCATCTCCTGATAGAACTGTTTTCGGGTCAAAAAGCATCTAATGTCCTAGCTCGTAATATGGACTCAAATCGTGCCCGATATTATTAAAATTTCAATCATTCAGTAGTTACGTCATGATGCGTGGCCAAGATAGATAGACAAAAATTAATTAAAATTACAGATTTAAATCCAGTATCGATTATAGAATTCACTGAAAAAAAAAGTTCTAAATATACCTATTCAATGTACATAATTGGACCATTTTTATTATAATAAAAATGTTAATATACATTACTAAACGTTATAAATAGGTATATCTATAATAATTAACAAACTTATCGCGAACTATGTCGTGAATTATCCAAAGATGCCAGTTAATATGCGAACAAAGTTAGATCATTCGAAACATTAAGTCTCATGTATCAGTTTGTAAGCAAATTATTTACAAAGGTATATTGATTATATCCAAAGAACTTAGGTTATCAGTGTTCAAATAATGACCTAAAAAAAAATTGCATATTTCCATGATATCATAAGATTATAAAATAAAAAATCGTGAAATAATTTTTTATTTTTTTATTTTTAATTATTTGAAGAAACGATCGCGCTGTCATCGAATGCCATTTTAAACTATTTTCTTTTAGTGCGAGTTCAGCGAACGACACGAGTGTACTGCGGTGGAAGCCATTTCTCGTTTTTTTTTTTAATCTATCAATTATTCATCCCCATGGCTGTATTATCCATCTAGTTCGATTACAAAATAATAGTTGTATGTTGATATATTACAATGTATTGGCAAACAGATTATTATTGATATCGATAATTTTTCGACGATTTATAATCTCGCGAGGTATACTAATAAACCAGCATTGTTTACAATACTGTGGGGACAAAAGCCGGTTTTTGCCTGAATCAGATTTACATTTGTCTACTCGATATTGCATCTGGTTAGAACGCGTTCTAGCTTATTAATACAAGTAATATATTATGCGTATTAACCAAGTAATCCTACAATATTTTTAATAGCATCGAATTTTTTAACCAAATTTTTACCAACAGGCTCAAGCCGCTCTGATGTATGACGCGGTTCAGGTCCTCATCGATTCGATCCTTCGTATGCTCCGCAAGAAACCAGACTTCCTCCGCGGTACCATGAGACGCAACGCTAATACCAACAACAGCAAGATCATTGACTGCAACCCTAATAACAAAATCGCTCCTTACGAATACGGCGAGAGAATATCCAGAATGATCAAGAGGGTACGTAATAAGACAGCGAAATTTTTTTTGTAATTTTTATTAATAATCTTTTGGCGTATATTTATTGAAACGTATGTTGCTTTATTAATAGACGTAATTTTTAATTTTTTTATTATGATATAATTTTGATATAAATTTTAATGCAACTGTTATATTCACTAGGACTTATGTTTGATACAATAAAATTAGATTTTATTAAATAAAAAGAATCCAAATTAAAATATAATTCTAATGAATTATCATTAAAAAACTTAAATTTATTTTATTTAACTAAGTGCCAATTTGTAAAATTTCTTTAATCATCTCTTAAGCGTATATTAATAAAGTAATATTAGATATATTGTTAATACTACTTCAAAGTTATAAAATCATGCAACTTTATTACGTTTATTTAAATAATATTGTAGATTACATATTAAAAAAGGATTTAACACAAATATACATATAAATCATTTTATACTTTTGTGAAAAAAGATATCAAAATTTATTTTCTATTTTATATTTATTGTAGACTGCGAAGTTATTCGATTTGATTTCTGCGTATTCTCATGAGACATTTAAAATTCCGTATTGCTTATGCGAATGAATGATGCCAATTCATATATTCAATGACTGTGAGCGAATGCTTCATTACGCTTTCCAATTGGTGTGCGCTATTTCGAAAAAAAAGTCGTATGTAAATAATTTATTGTTCGATAATTTCGAATCGTAAATCGAAAATATTCAATGTCATTCATATTGAGTTGTATATCTATATGTCGCAGGATCATTATTTTAACTATTGATTTCCATTGCGTTATTGTATTTTAATTTTGTTAGGGTTGTTAATTTTATATTTGTATTTTTGTTAGGGGATGAATTTCAATAAAATACAAAACACGTCTTCAATCAATTCTGTTAAAGAATGTTTATGGAAAATTTGAAGTAGATTAGACCAAGGAATCACGTTGTCACATACAAACTTTGCCTCTCCCTTTTTCACCCCCTTGGGGGTAGAATTTCGGAAAATCCGTTCTTAGCGAATGCCTTAGAACCTACGATCAGCGGTTTAGGCTGTGCGTTGATCCGTCAGTCAGTGAGTCAGTAATTCAGTTCAAACCATATTTATATACAACTCTGGTGTTGTTGATATATTGTAAGAAATTCTAGAATATAATTCTAAATAATATGCTTTTCATATATATTTTAAATCTAAGATAAAACAAATATTATTACCGATAAAGAAAAGAACTTATTCCGGAGGAACTCAAAAATATTATTAATCTGAAATATACATTTAAAAGTAAATACCTATAGTTCACATATTTTATTGTGTACTAAAAGTCAGAGAATCAAAAAAAAAAAAAACCTCTCAGTTCACAATATGTTTCATACAGGATTGGATTTAGAGGTCTGGAGGCCTCGGGGCAACAAAAGAGTGGAGTGGAGTGGGCCCCAAATTTGTTCCCAAAATAATAAGTGCACACGAAAAAAATCCTGACGGCTATACATATTACTAAAAAAAAGGTCGTCGCAACTCCGGACCCATGTTGTTTACTCCGTCGGACTACGAGTATGTGTATTCCATAAAAAAGGTCTCCTCCTCTTCCTACTCGACAATAACATAATATATAAAAAGGTCGTAGCTTCTACCTATCGATATTACTCGATTATTATCGGATGTAATATACAGTGTTTACTAGTCGGATTTTTTTTTCCGAAGCTTCTATTGTGGTGGCTTCGCTTATGTGGAGGCCTGGGGCTGTTGCCCCGGTTGCCCTTCCCTAAATCCGGCCCTGGTTTCAAAGTAAAATATTTAAATAATATTAATGAAATATTTTCTGAAAATATTATTTGTAACCCAATATATAGGTAGGTCTAAAAAAATTTTTTTTTTTTTTTTGTATACGAAGCAATTAAATATTTCTGACCGAAAATCATAAGTTTTAAACGAACTCTTTGATTCATCAGACATTAGTTTTTGCTGTCAGTTTTACCACGGCGATATCTGTGATGAACGAATGGAACATGGAGCTGGGTGATGCTTGTAAAATAGTGTCGTGTTCCTTTATTATTTACTTCCCGTATATAATTATGTACCTGTAATAATTGTAACAGAACTCAATGTCAAGCAACTCATATCGTAGCCAATAATTAAAAAATATTTCTCTTGCATAATTACTATTTATTGTATATATAAGTTTTATCAAACAGATAAAGAAAAGAAAAACAGAGAAGTTTTAAAATAAGATATGATTACACCTGATATCATATCACTCGCTATGTAACAGTAAAAAGGTTTGGCAGAGAGCGTTAAAACTAAAACATGTTTCTTATGATCATATTAAAAGCATGTAGATTTGTGCTTTTTCCTGCAGACGGAGATGGAAGGCTTGACTGGTCTTATTCGCTTCAACGAGGCTGGACACCGACGTAACTTCACCCTGCAAGTAATGGAAATGACTGTTGATGGAGATATGGTCAAGGTATCACGATTACATTAGAACTTTCTTTTATAAATTTTCTTCTTTTAAAACAATTCCTATATATATTATTATTATATTAGGGTGCATTATTTTAGACTAACATTTTTTATCTCAAAGTCCCACCTGAAAATGTTTTAGTCGATGAAAAAACAAAAATTTTGAGCTATAGCCCTATTTAGCCCTTAATTTTGATTTGAAGCGGTTGCTCATCAAACATTACTGTTTTCCATAAAATATTAAATAAGTAAATAATTAATGAAATAAATAAAACATCTCATAACAAAGCGCTAAAAATAAAGGCAGCATTTCCTTGTTTTTTATCAAAACTAAGTTGGACGAGGTGATTAGCATGGAGGTTAAAAGGCCAGTAGAAAGAGCCTTATATGCTAAAACATAACCCCGCCTGTCCCATAAATTTGCATAATTTAAAAGCACCTTTTTTAGCCACTAGCTTCGCTAATGTTAGTAATAAGTATCTATGAAATAAGCTCTTCATGAGTAAAAATAGCTGATATTATCTTGTACGATTATACCAATTACTTTATTTAATGTCAATATGACTTTACACAGACAGATTAGTAATCTCAACGTCTTCTTATTTTAACTCAATCATATCAGGGTTTAAGGCTGCAAGATACGGGTTCGTAAAGACTGATGAATCTGATATTAAAACTTTAAAGAACAATCGTGTGATGAATTCATGTCTATAAAATTGGATTTTTATAAAAATTTCATTTTTTGTGAGACCTTAAATACATAGTTTTTTCATGTGCTTACAGATATTTGGACGCTGATTCTATTATAATTTACATTAACCTTCATAATAGTCGACTTTGAAAACTATTATATAAAATATAATAATAATTAAACGACGTAATATACGTAATTTTGAATATGTTTTTCCTATCTTAAATTGTAATCTTAAATTGTAATTTTAACTCACTTAAATATAGTATTAGATTTATTTTAGTTTTGTCAGTGTTTATTAAGTATATATGTACACTATATTAATACATGTATTCTACATATAATAAAATAATATTTTGTATAAATAAAAAGACAAAAGAATTATATATATAAAACACACACATACATATATACATACATAGGTATACCATTTTTTTCTTATCCAATTCATTAAGAATTTAATCACATATAATTTTATTTCATTCCATATTTTTATCTGAGCATTATTCATTCCATATTTTTATCGAAATACGTAAGTAAGAAGATTTAATCTTACGATTCGGCATATGATTGTCAGACGTAGGCGCTTGACTTAATTAAATACCAACCCAGTCAAAATAACCGTTACGAATTCAATAGGCCAATGTTGATTTTGAAACAAAATTGAAATCAATAACATACAATATTTTTGACTTTATGTCTAAAAACATACTTACAGCTTTTTTTTACTTTCGGATACTATTTCGTAACCTGTAGTAATTTTCACATCTGTAACGTCGGGCTGTGTAGCATTTTTTATTAGATATTTCTCTATTCTTACGGTTTCGGAACGGGTTGTTGTGAGGCGATAAGACTATCTTATCATACGGTGGTACTATATGAGATATATTTAATTTCAACTTTTTATAATCAAAATCAAAATCAAAATCAAAAATAACTTTATTCAAATAGGCCCTACGAGCACTTTCGAATCGTCATTTTACAAAATTAATATTTTAGTGATTATTATTATTTTTTGTAAAAGTAAAGCTACCACCGATTCGGAATGTAGATTCTGCAGAGAAGAATCGGCAAGAAACTCCGCAGTTACTCTTTTGAAAATAATATATAAACTGTGTTTTAGTACAAAATTAGTAACATTCTATAATATTAGAATAAAGTTCCAGATAAATAAAAAATCGCATTAGAATACTTCTAAGTAATCCTCTTCAAGTCCATTTTCCTTTTAAACAAGTGGTTCTAGATTCTCGAGACTCTCGTACCACTAAGTACCTTTGGGATTGTGGTACAAATCTGATTGTACTCAAACGTTACATTACTACACTGCACTCAGACTAACATCCTGTAGCAGATGTCATCGTTAAACTTCACTTGAATTTTGAAATAAAATGTCACATATATGAATAAAAAAAATTAGAATTTAGTTTATAATCACGTCGATGTAAAAAATTTAATATGATCTCGTAGCGTCTATTTTATTTTTATTCCAGGAAAACAAAAATATAAAATTACTATCGAAACCAATATTTGGTCTTCATTTAAGATAAAACTTATGAAATTCCCTAATAATTTATGAGAAAATTCGATACTATTTTTATTTTTTATTTTTAGATCGGAACCTGGTATGACAACAAAGGGCTGGTTCCAATTTCTACAAAATTACCCGGTTTGAGGGATCTTGGACATTACGATCGCAATAAAACTTACATCGTATCGACTATCATCGAAGAACCCTATGTCTTACGCAACACTGATAGTGATAATGAAAATTCTAAGTTCCGAGGATTCTGCGTCGATCTCACCTATCTCGTACTGGAAAAAATGGAAATCAAATGTAAGTAGAATTCATTTTTATTATTAGTAGTTATATATATTTAAAAAAATAGTAGTAAATCATAAATAAGAGCTGAGCCTTTATAGGGTTACGAATCAGTAAAAAAAAAACACAATCCACAAAAATAAAAGCAACAACAATAACAAACAACAATGACAAACTTAAGTCAAATAAATCATATTCTGATAAAATGAATAGTTATAGATTACCCAGAACGACATGAACCTGGCTTATCTATATTTAATTCCGAGAAGTGATTAATGAGATAGGGCATAATAACTTAAATTTAGAATTAATTCGTGCCCCCATATAAAATCGCAGCTGTCTCTCACATATTTGACTAGTTTATTTGTTTAACTATCTTAAATATCCTTAAATTATAAATAAATTACCGCCTTTTGTAGAATTCAATTTTGTATTGTGCAATAAAGTATAAATAAAAAATAAATAAATATCCTTAAACATAAAAAATATATATATATTTAACAGCAATAACATTCTTTCCTGAACAGTTGAACTTCGTCTTGTCAAAGACGGTAATTACGGAAACGAAAATCCGAAAATGATAGGAGGATGGGATGGCTTAGTTGGAGAGCTCGTCCGTAAGGTAAATATATTTAACTACACTAGAGGCAAATGCTTAGTCTAACAAAATACAAGAAGGAATTCCATAACGTTCCAAAAATCGCATTTATTTTCGATTACGATATATATGTACAAGAATAAATATACACTAAAGGGTTCCCTTTTTATACATACGATCGCACGTTGCGTAAATCTTCAGCACCATTTCTTTATCGTTCACATCTATAAGTTACATACCTGATACGTACTGCTCTTGAAAAAATATCTTCCAGCTACGTTATTAGCGCTCGCGGCATCTATATCCAAAGTTTTATCGAAAAATTTTATATGATGTGAATGTTTTGTTTTCTTCATATTTCTTTTTTCTTTTTTGCTTTTTATCTTAGCAGTTTTGCTATTGATAATTATGTCGTTAAGAATTTATATACGATATATTTATCAATGGGCTCTGTAGTCTGTCAGAGACATCAATATTCCGAATGTTGAGACTTCTAGAAATTTCAAACTCTAAAGCTCACTAAAACCATACATAAGCAATGAAACTCCAATGCATTAGTATTGATATGCTAAACAGTATTACAGAGAGTGGTGGCTTAAGTTTTTACAAGAATAGAATTTGCATGCATTTACGAAACTACTCGAATAAGACTTCGGAACTGCTATTCATAATCTTTGAACTAATATAAAAGAGTATATTCATAAAAATAAAAAAAAAAATAATTGAAACTAGCTACTGGAATTTCTTTCTATTATCTTACCTGGTAAATAATATTATATTAACATAAAAATAAAAACAAGATCAACTGGGAACTCAAAAATACAAAAAATCTAAAGCAAATTTCAAAACACTTTTAAAAAAAAGCATGTTCAACTGTATCAATTATTTAGTTTCATAAATACTAATTCATTAAATTGACGTAATCTTATGAAAAGAAAACGAAACAAATAATTTAAAAAAAAACCGTAAAACGAAAAAAAAACAATGAAAATAAACCTCTTCTCGGATTACCACCGCAATTTGAAAAAGAGAATTATATACTTCACAATTTAATTATGTAAATTTACCTACTCTGAACAACCTTTTATATAAAATCCAATACCCAAAAAAAGGAACAAGAATATCGAATTTGTCTAACTACTAATATGATAGACTCGTCATATAATGAAAAGTTGTGTGTGTCAGCTCCGACGCACGACTGGAGCTTACTCCTTAAGTACGATTGTCTAAACATACGCAACAAGAGTTTATCCAACTGAAAATAAGATTAATACCATATGAAAGGGTAAATTAACAAATTAATGAAAATAATATACATATATAAATGTATATTTATTCATTTTATATACATTTATTATAACTAATTGGCGAAATATTTTACATTAAACTTTTCACAATAGTCAATTTCAGATGTGCACAAATATTTCATTAGGAATGTTGATAAATTATGTAATTATTATTATCTGACAATTATCATTTATTTTTTAAATATTATTTTT
The DNA here is from genome assembly GCA_036937285.1 of Euphydryas editha. Classification (NCBI taxonomy): domain Eukaryota; kingdom Metazoa; phylum Arthropoda; class Insecta; order Lepidoptera; family Nymphalidae; genus Euphydryas; species Euphydryas editha. The sequence continues at coordinate 19,010,786 of JAUPFZ010000005.1, read as the reverse complement.
CAATATTCATTAGATCAACATTACTTTCATTTTTAATTACAGCTGACATGAACATTGCTCATATAAAAAGCTCTAAAGAAATGATAAAACAAATTAAATGTTTAAAAAAATGTATACATTTCAAGAATAATCAAAAATAAAAATGTATGAAAGTCGACCTATGCATGTCCACCTTAATACACTCACAACCAAATTAGAAAGTTGCGCACCATAGGTGCGCGCGCACCGAAAAAGTAACGAGGTCATTCATCAGTAGATTTTACCTCTCATATTTTTCTCGTACCGGGCGCCTTATATATGAAAATCGATTCTTAAGGAGTAAACTCCAAAAAAAAACTTACTGAACTCAAAACGTAAGAAAAATTAATGGAACATTCTAAACTTTTCGTTGAATTACTTTCAGACCGAATACTAGTGGTTCACAAAAGGGACAAAATTTTGAGACAGTCTTGATTAAGGACTTGGAATTGGCAATCAGTAAGCGTGCGTGCATTATAATGTATTTATTTAAAGTCAATGCTATATAATTATGTATACTTACTCAGTTTTCCTATAAAAACAGTTACCTAATTTCCAGTCCACATACACATACGGGTAACAGTTTCATGATAAAATAATACTGTCTATTAAACGACTTGATGTCTAACGTCATAATGTTCTTATATAACGTAAAGACTTTCTAGGATTTTATCACTGAATATCGCTCAGAAAATTTCCATAAAGCTATAAACAGACTGCGCATTCACGGGTACGACTATTCTGCGTACACTTGGAAGCATTGGTACATACTGAACACGTAAAATGTTAGTAGGAAGTATATACGATACGCGTATTGTGATATCACGGGATAGCGCTATCTGTAAATGGCTGAAGAGCACCTTAAGACGTATTCTATTTTCTCTATATACAATCGATCAAAAATGAGTAACTTGAGGATTCCGGACTCTTTATTTGAATGGCTTCTTAGACATTCGTTTGACGTAAGGCTTTTATTACGTGTAATTAATATTTATAATAAATTCAATTATACCACGTTCTATTTAATATAAAACTATATCTATAACAAAGCTTCGATTAAGATATTTAGATTTTTAGTTTCTTTTTTTTTTTCTTTTAAAGTTTGTTGTATTCGATAAGAAGACTGATGTTGTTGTGATGAGCTTGAGACTTATATTATCATTAAAACTTTTTAAAAATTATACTTATGAAATAAAAAAAAAGAGATACAAAAGTCGACGTTATCGCGCTGAAACAAGTACAATAAAGATTATAAACTAAATTATATTTTAATTATAAATCAAATTAAGAGTTTCTGTTAACCCCTACTGAGATAGGTTCATTATTTCATTACGTGAAATGTATCACAGACTAGACTAATAAACTGTATTATAGATTAGTACCAAAAATTGTATTTATCTCATACGACCAAATTCACTAGAATCTACACAACACTCTTTGGTCCTAACCTCCTGGAATTATTTCTACCAAAGTTGCATTTCAAGTTAAAAGTTAGGTTATATTAAACATAAACTACTACAAAATAGGATAAATGTCTAGTACCACACCACTTCGTACAATTTATAAATTTGTCCAAAGAACTTCAAGAATTCTAGAAATATCAAATGTAAAGGATTTCTTTTTTTTACGAATTTATTGTAAGCCACAAAGTATATTATCACATTTTATCTATAAGAAAAAAAAATTATAATAATATCACCGCCTACATTATTTTACGATTGATACGCCCGTTGCTTTAACTAATGTTGACGTACCATACGTTTTTCGTTATTATATTTACACTAGTCGTTAAATAATATATTACTTTACTCAAACTTCAATAAACGTTCTTGATTTTACGCTTAACCAAATTAACCTACCGTTTTTGCTCTTTATAACACTAATATTACATAATATTATTAAGACTTTTTAAATCCCATATAGAATAAATAAAGTTAAGAGAATAGTGTGATGTTAAGAAGAAATTTAGGAGTTAAATCATCACCTGTACCATTGTATATTAATAGACCTATGTCAGAATCTCTCCTATAACGTGTTTCTTTACGACATTTTCGTTAATTTGACACGAGAAGAATTTAAGAATGAAAAAGAAAGAATCTTTAGAAATCTCTAGTATTTACCACACTTTTAACGTTAATATAATTTATTAAGCGCTTGCCTTTTATTTTCCAGACGTTGGAATTTGATCTTTTATATTACTTTAATCTTTTGCACATCTAGGAAGTAGATCTGGTGATCGCACCCTTGACCGTGAACTTAGAACGAGAAGAGGTCATTGACTTCAGCAAGCCCTTCTTATCATTCGATGTGAAATCCGAAAAAAGTACATCGTCGAACATCGCCACTATTTTCAGCTTCTTAAATCCTTTATCTAAGGAAATATGGGTGAGTTTTTTATTTATAAAAGTATTTGTAACTTAAACATATTTTCAATTTATAAAATAGAATCTTGAGTAAATATATTCTATGATAAATTTAAAATAGCCACATTAAACACACACGCAGCCAAAATTAAAATAGCACACGTATCTAATAGCAATGAATTATTAAATTGTTTTACTGGTACCTAACATTTCTACTGAATTGTATCTGTCGACACAAGCTGAAAAATTGTCATAAAAATACATAAATATTTTGATTTATTAATTATATAGATAGATAGTTTTAAAGTTATTTGAATATAGTATACTTAATTTCTACTTTTTATGTTTTTAATATGTTTTAGCTCAGCATTCTTGGAAGTATTTTCAGCGTCAGTTTCTGCATGTTCTTGGTATCAAGGTTTTCACCGAGTGAATGGCGAGTCACGTCATATATCAACTCTCATACGACTGGAAACAACGAAATAGCAACAACTCAGGTATGTATCGAATGTTTTCATCAGAATTGAAAACGAATGCAGTCGTTGTATTTTACGTATGCATATCGGTGAGCTTAATAATTATTAGGTGAACATATTTAGTTATTGTATTATTATATAAACTATCTATACCTCTACATATAATAAATTTGTAAATTTCAGATAAAAATTTTTTTTTCAGAATGACGAAAATTTTAGTAGGGGTCTAAAAACACAAATTATATAAATTTCTATTTTTAGAGATATCTTTCTGTCTGTCTGTGTTTTTGTTTGAACATTTACACAGCTATATTCCTAAGTGTTCATAAAACATGTCGTGAGTTTTTGAGGATATTTAGTCTTTGTTTATTTCAAATCACTTTATTATATCAAAAATTATCGAAATTTGAATTTTGTGTTTAGAATGACGGCATTAGAGAAGAGAAGGGTTAAAACATTTAAATGAGAAACAAAACTGGTAACAACATTGTTTAAACTATTTTTTTGTAACATTAAATTAATAATAACACAGACCCACAAAAAAGTGCTCTGTACCTTTGACCAGACCTACCTATGGTTATGTATTTTACATGATTTTTTGCTATTTACTATAAATTTAGAGTTTGAAGTACGACATTATCATAATAGATGGTGCTGATGGCGAACGTTATTAGTACCTTCAATCACAAAAATATATACTAACGTAAGGCTGGCACATCTAGTATGAAAAAAAAAATCGATATTGTATCACAATTACTAATTCATACGTACATTATCTTCTTTTGTAATGTCTTTATCTGGTAGTTAAACATCTTTAAAAACGCTCACCCCTTTTATTCATAAATGTATTTTTAATAAAGACTATTCAAATACTTCCTTTTGAGACTAAGACTTCATTTTTTAACTTCTTACAATCTATTTAATGAGAAAAACTCTTTGACTATATTATTCAACTATAATACTCATTCGTGTGTTAACTAATGATATATAATCTAATTAAGGAAAAATTTATTTAAAATCGTTGTTATTTTTTATATTTATTTGCACATACATTAACAAGATGCTATTTGTACAATAAGGTTTTCAACATCATAAACCGTTCGATAATTTTATGGCTTTATTGGTATATGTTAGCAATGAATATAATCATGTTATCGAGGTAAATTTTAGTGATATTGGAAATAATTTACAAAACTGTTCACGAAGATATACGGCTAAACCCAGGTCAAGTTGTCCATTTTTGACTTGACTCTCAATATCTGCGCTTATAGCATTTTTAAATATACTCAGGCATTTGACATCAACCCAGTTTTATGTTTAAAAGACTTTAATATTTAAGCTTTAATGTTCTCACTGCATAAAATGTTATGTGTTCTGTATAGTTCACGCACACATAGGAACATTCCGTATAAAATTAATAGATGTTTCAGTGTAAAAGTACGTTGATTCATAAGTCCAGTTATGATACACTTGTAAAATATATCTTAAACTTACTTTTAAAAAAAAAACTATACATTGACCGCGATATATTCAAGATTTATAAAATCATATACATTGTACATAGGTACATATTATATGTTACAAGTTTCATAAGTATATACTGGCTGAATCCTTTGACGATTTCTTATTCAAAACGTCTTTGGTGTTACAGACTACGGTCGTGAATGAATTCAGCTTTTGGAATTCTTTGTGGTTTTCACTCAGCTCGTTTATGCAACAGGGTAGCGACATTACTCCCAGGTCAGTGTATATTTTAATATTTAATTATATGAAATGTATTATTGTTGTCATTTCTTGAGCTACATCATGTGAATTCTGGTTCATTTTTAGGTCTTTATCTGGAAGGATCGTGAGTGTTGTTTGGTGTTTCTTTGCACTGATGTTCGTCTCGACCTATACAGCAAATATGGCTTCTTACTTGACTATACACCGTATAAGTGAACCTCTTCATACATACACAAGGGTGACAACATGCCCAGCGGTATTAATATACTGATATGTTAAAAATGTAGAAAACTACATCATATTATTCCTATTTACTTTACCGCTTATATTTATAGGATTACCTCAAACGTCCATCAAAATCGACCCAAGATAATCTGTGGATGGGTTTTATATCAACTGATTCTTTTCTTGGTTCTTCTGAAGACCAGAAACCATGTGAGATGTTAGTCTCCATTACCCATTCTGGCGTAAAAGATTTTTCCATCGCTTTTCCGAAAGGATCCAAATTACGGTAGGCATCATTGATTACAATTGCGGTGGCGAAGATTTTTTAGCGAATGTGTGTTTAATGACTGTGATGTTGCGACGCAATGCGATTTTTCTCAAAGCTTTTGCATAAGATTTGCATTTGATAAAGTGTTATATTTTAAAGCATCTCTTTCTAGGGATGGAGTAAATTTGGCTCTACAGGCTCTTAAGAACGAGGGTCAGCTGCAACAACTTGTAAGGACATGGTTCATCGACGCTAAATGCTCTCTTGAAGGCGAGGTACTACGAGTACGAGATACTTGTGAAAGATTCCGTTAATTAAATGATTATTTTTTAACATAACTATTTTACAGATACACGGTAAGGAATTGACGTTGAACCAAATAGCTGGTTTGTTTTACATCTTGGTTGGTGGAATGGGCCTGGCATTGGGTGTGGCATTATTGGAGTTTATAAGGCATGGGAAAGCAGAGGCTATTCGGGCAAATATATCTTTACGAGAAGCTCTCAGAGCTAAAGCAACTGGCAACGGTGGAGTTAATAACATTGCCCCGGAAAATGAGCCACCCGAAGAACACCTTGAACAGGAGCAGCTTGAATGGAATGGCACAGCTTATACTGGGGTAAGTATTGACACAAAACATTTTTAAATATTATTTTAAAAGCCCCATATATCTTGAATAATAAATAGAAATGAAAAAAAAAATAATTGAATTTGTTTTTAAATATATAAAAATTATAAAATAGAAAATTTTAAATTTCCTAATTATAAAAAAGAAAATTATAAATTTCTTAATTATAAAATATAAATAAAATTAATATAATCGGTAACTAATATAATTGCTTAATTTTATTGATTTACATTTCGCTGTTTTTGCATGCCGATCATTTTGTTTTTTTTTTTTTTTTTGTATAAATTTTAATATATAGAGTTATTAATAAAACTTAAAATTTTGTGAAAAATATATCTTAAAATTATATTAAAGTCTTATGTGATGTGTCTCTCTTATGTAATATTTAAATCAGTCGAATATCTGGTATATTTAAATGAACTTGTATATTTAATAACTCTATGAATTCTGCTATCTTTTTACCATTATTGTATCAATTATTTTAAACATATTATATTAAACATATCATATTTTACAATTATATAACATAAGTTATTAAATAAAGCATTTTATGTTACTTATTCCTATCCTCCATGTGGTGGATAGGGATATATATTTGAGTAAAATGATCCCGATCACACATTCATATTCTATTTCATACCCTTTACGTGAAAACTTATAATATTATCAAATATTTACATTCAACTAAAGATTTAAAAACAAGCTTATATTATAATTAAATTTGCTTAGATTTCTATTACACTTAGAATATGTAGTACATTACGGCGTTTTATTTTGCTTTCAAATAATTCTTCTTAACTCACCATTTATAGAGTATTATATTAAAGTCTAAAATTATGTAGTAATAATACTTCTGCAAAATTTCATGAAAACTATAAAGCTATTTGCTTACCTTGAGGTGATATTGAGCGATCAGTACATGCGAATAATCAGAATTAGCTTCACCTAGCTTGACAATATTATGAATTGCTAATGTTTAGTTATCCACGCATGAAGCTTACGTTGATACTAATAAATAATTAAATCCATTCAGATTATTTTATTTTTCATTATGTTCATATTTTTATTAAATATGGACATAAGAAACACATTTTAGAATTTAATAATTTTCGTACAATAGAATGACTGAACTGCATGCCGATCATTTTATTTTTTTTGATCAATGTGTTCAAAGCGATGTTACCTTTATCGGAATCTGTTTTATTGTATTTACAATTCAGGTAATTGATTTAAATCCTTGCGTTATATTACCGTGAACATGCCTAACTAATCACATCCTATTCACAGGTAACACGTCTTTAAACATTCTCTCATCCCCCATCAAAATTAGGTGCTATGACACGACCAACTAAATTATTAAGTAGAAATTTCATATCAATGATATCAGAAATTACCTCTCCAGTATTACACGTCGTCTAGTCAGGCTGCAGGTCAGGAGGAGACGTCGTTGCATGCCAGTTTCACACCAGTCTGATCCGCGGCTCGGGGCGGCACCTCGCGTCGCGCGTCCCGCGCTCGCCGTATGTCGAGCTCCATTGATTTGTATCAGCTGTAAATCCCGCTGGTTACGCTCTATCTATTATTTATTATTTTCACACTTTCTCGAAACATTTGAATGTAATAATTCATTTGAAATTAATTATTATTTATCGTACCTTTTTTTCTTCTAAGGCGCTTTCTTTCGCTATCTATATTTAACAATTTCTTTAGAATTTTGCTTTTAACTATCATTCGCCTAAACTTATTTATTTATTTATTTTTCTTTTTTAATAAATATATTTACAAAAAAAAAACTATCAAAGTAACAATACAAAGCTAAATACGACAGCGGCGTTCATAAAGGAATACCTCGAAATCCTGAATTTGTCGAACTGGACTGGATTGAAAATGGACCTATCTTTAATTAAATATAACCGCATTATTAAATTGATGTCTCACTTATAATATTAAAAATAGATACACTTACATTCCAAATCATCGGATCTTACCAAGTAGATATTATCAGGGTCTTTTAAAATTACGTGTTTAGTGTAAAACTTCAATTAGTCAAAGTATATGTGTAATAATTCGTAATTAAATAGTAATATAATAATCCTATAAGTGTTAAATATAAAGATTATTATTTACTGTTTTACTTGTGTTTAGAATATATTTTATTTGTAACAATGCCAGCAGAGTTCATTTTACTTAAGTCAATCATTGATTCACATGTTTTCACAAAATATACCAATACCTTGTTACCGTTTTTGTCTTCCATGTTTTTAAATAATTTGAATACGACTTTTCTGCTGGAGTTCATTTATCTGAAGATTATTCAGTCTTTTAAATCGTAAATTAAAAAAAAACCCTATGTGATAGTTAAAAAATGAATTTTATCATTAGGTTAGATGAATTTTAATGCTTTAGACTAAGATGTCGATTGTATTTCAATAAATCTAATTGTTGATGTTAGTTGATTGTAGTCTAGGTCTAATAAATGTGTTTTAATTTAGGTATTTGATTTCAAAAGAAAAATCGTTACCTATTTAGTATATAATATAGCCCAAAGGGCGATCGCAAAATAGCATAACTAACAGATACAAACATATTAGAAATTATTATACTAATATAAATTTGAAATGAAATCGTGTTAAACAAATACGTGGAGGCCCATTAAAACGTTCATCCGAGTGTCGAAAAATTTAATTACTCATTAATTATGTTGCAAAAATAATCTATGAACGATATATTGGATCAGTTGCACCCAAATTTACGAAATAAATGCCTGTTTTATACAAATAAATACTGGTTCCTAAAAATAAATTTCTTTATAAAATGTTATACGATTTTCGTTCTTATTGCCCTAATATAATATGTATATATTTAGACTGTAAAACTTGTAGTAATAATATCTATCGTCTAATGGGCCTTACATGATTTTGCGATCGGCTCTTGAATTATTTAAAATAACTTCCTGAAATTGTGTATAATGTATAACGCAAGCCTAATTAAGGTTTTTTCTAATATTAAAATATTTTAGGAAACTTGCCAAAGGCACATAAGAAACTCATATCAAGAGAGTATATACATATATATATATAATGTATAACGATCCAAACATTTTTTATTTTCCCTTTTTCAACTTTGATTTTACTTATTTTTTACATTGTAAGAAATTTTATTAACATTGGCGTAGCCAGGACTTTCATCTGGGACCCGATGTGATCAACTTAAATAATAAATTGACTATGTGCACAGTGTTTTATTTTAGATAAATTAAATTTATTTAAATAATTTTCAGCTTATGTTTCGTATTTGTACTCAGAAAGGATAATTAATGTATAATTATTATATAATATAGATTCAATAATTTAAATTCCATTTTATGGCGGTTACTACACGCAATTTGGTCTGTATCTGGTTACGCCAATACCTCTAATAGCTATTCATTGTTATTATTATTGAGCTTCCGTCCTAAAAAGCTTTTGTCGAAACAGTATTAATAAAGATAATTCTAACATGTGAAATCCTAATTCATTATAAATATATTTTTTCTTATTTTATATTGATAAATATTACACGACATAATTATGAGGAAACGCTTTACGGTATTTGATAATTTTGAAATTTATATATAGAATTATTTTGGCAAAGCCTTTTAGATTTTTTTATTAGTTATAGTTTTATATTAATAAATTAATTGGCAAATGAGATACGTAAAGCATTGGTCAATGGTCTTCAAATCATTAGGGCGTTGGTTTTTGATGCCGAAAGGTAAAAGGAAACTGAGTTCTGTGATCGTTTTAATGATAAAGAAGTGCCAAATTTAAAATTTTAAGAAGGGTGGTTAATTATATTGATAGATGGGTCATTAATGATAGTTGGTAATGATAATATAATATGTGCGGTCGTGTCCGTCCGTCACAAAAAGGCTGAAATGTACGATTGGAAAATTAAAATTTTATTTACTGATGTTCGAACATTTGACCTTGAAACACATGTTGTATTTAAAAATTCTTATTAGCGATTATAAATTAAATTATTTTCAAAAATTCTTGCACGTACTTTTATATAAGAGCAACAGAATAACATTAATGTAGTGATTTACGAAGTGTTTTGTGACCAACTCAATTTTACTCGTGAATCGCTCCACAATTTTCTTTAGGCCTACTTGTATAAAGTTTAACTAGATATGGTTTTAACCGTCGGTATTTTTTTTAATATTTAATTGTTCCGTAGCTTTTGTTACTTAAAAGAATGTCTTGTTGTAAGGAATATATATGATAAAAATGAAAAAAACACAGACAAAATTGCGGCCGCACAGCTTTGCGAGCATTTAAGGAACTTGATCTCAAATGCTTTAAAGTAATCAAAGTTTTAATTTTATATATAAATCTAGACTACCTACAAGCATACGGCTGTACAACTATCCTACTTTCACTAATTAGTTAATTAAATTAGATGTATTAAATATTATCTATTATTAAGTTTAACGTTATTCTTCAAATGACTGATTTACATAATCGTTTCATTAATTAGTGTTTAGTATTAAGACATACTATATTTTAATATGTTAACTATTGTTAGGATAAGGGAATGAATATATTTATGTCAGATTCTTTCGGTAACGCAGTCAATAGCAGTACAAGTAAGCGCACTCGATGGTATAAGATTTCATGACAACTATGGTTATATTTTTTGTAGTGAGGATGTGACGAAGAACATCGCTATAACGTACCATTAAGATGTACTTGACCACAATTACACAACCTTTTAGTGATAGGGTCAAAGTCTTATTCGCTGTCACAATTTAATGAATATGATATCACAAAAGTCAAATAATATATGGCGCTTTCAATATTAACATCTTAAACTTGACGTATCGTTATTACGTCACGAAGCGTCCTGTCTTTTATTCTGTGAATAAAGGAATTAAAACCAAGGAATTTATATACAAACTAGAATACGCACATATACTCAAAAAACGTGCCTAAGGGAGGGATTGCATCTCTTTCTACCATGGATTCAAGACAACTCGTAAGAAAGAGACAAAATAGCAGTAGTCGACGAAATGCTCGGAACGATTTTTTCACTTTACATCTTGGAAACAAATGTCAACCTTATATCAGTTATTTCAAGGTGCTTATTAAAATATACAATTTTATTAAGTAAGCGTTCCAGTTATTACATAAATTCCTTGATTAAAACCGACACAACGTTATACAGATTCTACATGGTTAGACGTCAAGACGTCAATTCAAGAAGTCATCTGATCAGTATACTGGATAGTTTGTTATGTAACCTGTCTCGCACTACGATGTGTCTATCTAGTTTACACCCGTTGATTACGCTAATTTTTGTCTTATAGATTGTTATGATAACGGCATTTTGAAAATATCATTGACATGTAGTTAGATTATCGTATTATTTTTTCAAAATAGTTTAACTTGTTCGTATTTAAACATTCTAGAATCGAGATTATTATTGAAACGAGATGAATATTTAATATTATATAACGAATTTAATTAAGTTTTATCGTTAACTTACAAATCATTTTACGATTAAGATCTGTCGAATGGTGCATGTTATTAGATCTAATACATAGCCATCATTTGATGGGACTTTGATGTAAATTTTCGATCTTTGATTGCCGATTGGGCAAACGGCGATTAAGCTGCGTTGAGAAGGGATTGAAGCCATAAATTTATAGTAATTTGCAAATTTACGGGAAAGTTAAATTTTCATATTTAATAGTAAAATACTAAATGTACTATGTACATCAATTGTTAATTTATCACGTAAAAACATAAGCGCTAAAAAAAATTATTTACAGCGCTGTATGCTGTATATGGAAAAAAAAATCCAAAAGGAACAACGAATTTGGAATTGGAGCTCTAATTATTCGTAAAGTGACAATACAAGGGCTATCTTTCATAATAACTTTAAATAAAGCTCATTATTTGACGCTGTTACAAGTGACATACATAATTATAGACAACATAAATAGAGACCACATGTCTTACTATCCCTCATCAGCCGTTAGATGTCCACTGTTGAACGTAGGCCTCCCCCATCCTTTCCGAAGGGGATTTGCCAATACGTTGACTGGTGGATAGGCGAGCGCAGAGTGTTTTGACGGGATATAGTGACGCTGCTGCCCATCACCATCCTGGTTTATGTACAGTTTTTCGGAACCACTATGCCCTTAGTCGCCTCTTACGATACTTCGGCAAGAAAGAAATCGGGAGTATTCTTCTTTGCCGGTCACTGCACCGCACGTGTCCTACACATTCATAATTTAAGCTGTCGCAAACAGCTACATATAGCCTTATATTGGATGTAAGTAATTTCTACATTAAAATCTTTCTAAAAAATATGATTTTGAATAATTAAAATCCTATCACAATTGCAGAGATATATAAAAATAAAAATAAACTTTTTTTTTTAATTCGAATAAATTTCGTTGATATGACCATCGACGTGACGCTGGCCGCTTTTAGAAACGTCAAGATCCAAGCACCTGTAAACTTTCCGTGGGCTTATTTTGTATTTACAAATCTTCTTTACCGTTATCCGATCTAAATACCGTTAAGAACTTTTCTGATGAAATTCTTAAACGTATATCCATAATCCCACATTGAAAATTCTGAGATTGTCGTCTTACAGCTGAGTGGCGTTTGCTACCTTAAATATTAGGACATATTGGTATTTGTATCATACAAAAAATATATATAAATTGTCTTTTTACAATGACAAAAAATTACAAAACAAATAAATTACTATAACGATAGCTTGGGAAATTGTCCATAAGATAGAATTAACATTAAATACAGAAAAACATTTTTTTAAAAATTAACATTAAACACAGATTAACATTAAATGATTAAAAATTATATACTGGAATAATTGAATGAAAATATATATAATAAAATATATGAATAATTGCATATTAAAATATATATTATTTCGGCTTTAAAAAAAATTATCTTTATTAATGACCCGAGTGCAGCTTACTGTACGCGGTAATTGGTTTATCATATAATTAAAACTCAATATATATGTGTAATAGATGTGTTTATGCAACTTATTTATAGTATTAAGATTATAAATGTAACCAAATGTCAAAGCTAACATCAGTGTTTGTTATGATAAATAAATTAAATTTGAAAAATCCAAACTTATTTTATTATTTTAATTACCTACCCCTAAAATAAAAATCTACATGTACCACTTCTTTATATAAATAGTTCAAGATAATAACATCCAATACTGATAATTTAAATATTAGAAAAAGCAAGCAAAGAAACGAAAGGTTTCATAATTATTAAAACAAAATAAATGTAATATTTTCAGAAAAACTCAAAATAATGCGGTGAAAATCGCAATCGAAAGTTATTAAAAAAATTATAATGTTTTTCTATTATATTTAATATAATCACTATAATTCCAACATATAAATGCTCATTATATTGTAATAAATGCTTTTATATTATGAAATTAATAGTCAATTATTGTTTGCTTATCATGAAATATTATAAAGATATCAAAGTTATTCTAAAGATAAATCATATACTGAACTTGCTTTATTTATTAAAAAATATGCGCATTAGTCCATTATTATACTGATCATTCCGGTTTAGTGATGACGAAATTTCCTCAAACTTCAACAGGTTCGCCTTTTTCTCGGAGTAAATATATTTTTATATATTTTTTTAATCTGATTTAGGTGTTTCTCTAGCATAAACCATTTACAATAATGTGCCTTTCAGATCACGTAAAGATTTCGGCTTCCATTTTTATCGTATAGGTATATCTCATTGCTAATCATAACAGTGGAGCAGCGTGACGAATTAAACTCCTCCTGTTTTTTTTTTTTTTTCTAAATAAAAGAAAAGGCTTTGGTCAGTCATTGGAAAATTATAGATGTTTCAATTTAGTATGTCAATATATACAGATAATTACAAAGTCCAATATTAGTCTTAATTCATATTTGTATGTATGCAAGGTATTGATCAAATGGTAACTTAAAGTGATCACTTTCAAAAAAGCCGAAATTACACAGTGGATAATAGAAGTGAATCGTAACAGACATCGCTAATTCAAATTTCGCGTTGAAAGAGAAAATTGTATATAATCTACATAAATATCTCAAGAGAAATGGAAGATTTTAACGATTTTACCAAAGATTCAACATTATGAAAGATTAAATGTTTTAATTTAACATTTTATCTTTCCATCTCGTAGAGAAATTTCACTTGTACATTAAATCTCAATATTAAGAACAACACGGTATTTTTGCCACTTTCTGGCTTAATTCTATCAATTAATTTGTGAATGTTTTCGTAGTAACAGAATGTTTCAAGTTGCGAATTTACGATAAAAGTTTTGATAACGGAAATTTTTCGATAATAATACTGATCATCTCAATCAGTATGTCATTTACAGAAATTTTTTATGATCGATTTGTTTCGATTGATTGGTTTCGATTTTTTTATCTAAAAATTGAATCTTCTAATTTATCTCCGACTAAGGTAAAATAAATATATATTTTAAAAAAAATATTTAAATGTCAATACATATTTATTCTAGTTATGACTTAACTTTTTGTTTTACGTAAACATACATTTACGTATACACATATTTATTTTAAAAAAAAAATTTGCCTTAACTGAAACAGACTGTACAAGTCTCTCTGCTAAAAAAGATCTTATCTCCTAATCAGGAGAAAGATTAAAGATTTGTTTACAAAGCGGTCTTATGTCATAACCGTCACCTTTTTTAGGCTTGTGTTTCTCTATATAATGAAATATCACGGTAATCTTTTTCAAAGCAGGGATGCCAAAATAAATGTCATTAGTTCTATTGTAAGTGAAAAAAAAGAGAAAAAAGTATAGTATTCTTAAAAAGTTACATTATTATTATAAAAAAAATATATAAATGTAAATTTAATATTATTTATTTACTTTAATTAAAGTGGTAAAAACCAAATACAGTAATTAAAGACAACTCATTTACATATCACACTCACAGAACTTCTGGCATATTGACAATATTTTCATCCATTTATCCTCAAATAAATCGCACTCTGGATATGCGTCCAGGAAAGCATCAAGAGAGTCGAGGCTACAGGGAATCAGCGAGTTAGCGCTCACCAAAGAACGTGGTCGGCATCATAAACAGCTTATTTTTTTGGCACATGTGAATTTGGCACTTTAAGGGTAGCAGCCCAAACAGCTCATTGCTCAGGTCTGAACTATCGACACGTCATTGGAATATGTTGCATGCTGTGGTAATTTTAATGTACTTCGGTCGGACTTCCAAGGAATTTTAGTATTCCCTAAGAGAAATTTAGTTCAGTCAAGTTTTAGATAACGCCTATAAAATCGTTTGCAAAGGTATCTCAAATATATCTTTTTAACCTTTTAACAGAAGTCCGTAGATAGTTATGTGTTGGTCCCATCTTATAGTTTGACAATGACAATTATCAATATGGTGTCTGCAATTAAAAAGTAATAATTTTTGAATAAAATTACGCAAACAGCCCTTTCGCAGTATTTTTTTAATTAAATATCAATTTAGTTTAGACTAATTCAAAAAATCTTTCTATAAAAACTAAATAAATTTTACGTGACCTTTCCTCAAAGGTCTTAAAGATTTTTAGATATTGTAGATTAATAAGATTAGATCTCTTTTACTATTACTGTTATTATTATGTTATAAAATAAAAAAATAAATATAAAGTTTTATTTTGAGACGCTGACGGTGACTTATCCTGGTTGATGTACAAATGTTCGCACCACTATGCCTTAGTCGCCTTTTATGACACCTCGGCAAGAAAGAAGTCGAGACTATTCTTCTCTGCCGGTATATTCAAACGAGAGAAACGTATAAATTATGACCATATTTTTCTGTTTTTTCATCACTTCACCTACGTCAGTCTATACGCATTAACGTATCCGCAATAACACTTAAAATAAATTTTTGTGGTGTAAAATGGTGTGTAGTTCCGAAAAGCCCAAATCGCTTTTTTCCTTATAATTTTGTATACTTATGTATTTTGACTCGCTGATCACGAATATGGTCAAAATACATAAGTATATGAAATTTCAATGAAAAAAGCGGTATGGGCTTTTCGGAACTTTGTCCGTAAAATGTTATAAAATATTAAATGAAACATAGGAAACTTGAGCCTATTAATTAATATTGCATTTTAATACATTAAAGTCACTAAATAATGGTTAATATTTTATGAATATCGTTTTCATATAATATAATGTACTATTAATAATCCATTATAAAATAGACAGCAAAAATATATTTGAATATATTTTAGTCTACGTTCAGTCTAGCATTATTTAATGTACGCACAAAAAAGTTTCCATTCTAGCGAGAAAAATTACACACAATCAATACCATCACACATACTTAGGTGACGTCAGAGTATTACACAGCCTACAATACGCATACGCACACAAAACTACTGATACGTCCAATTGATGGTTCATAAAAATGACGCGTGTCACAAAAAATAAACGCGGTACACACGTTTATAATCAAAGAGTTAATGGTGTAAAAAATATTTTCAATAAAATGTATAGATTTTATATACATAACTTTTAAATAATTACAAAAGTTTAGTAGACTATATATTGATTATGATTTGATAAACTTTCAAGTGTAAAATTTATATATTTATTACACACAGTGTGAACACAGTGTAGAATTTCTAAGTATTAATTTGATTATACTAGTCGAGTCGTAGTAGTAAAGTCGAAGCGCATTTTTATCGTTTCATGGTGATTTTAATAATCTTTTTGTGTTTTGTGTATAGAATAGAATGGTGTACATATTGTGTGTGTATGTATATATATATATATATATATATATATATATATATATATATATATATATATAATTACAATGAAGTATATACAGGATGACTGGTAAATTACTATCCATATTAAAGGAGACTACTCGGTACATGATTCTCATTCGAATTATGTAAAAAAACAGGTAAATATTAATAAACCTTTAAGTAAAGTTACTCAACAATTATCCAATTATGTACACGTCGTCTGGACACCCTAGCAGCTAGCTACGTGTTAACAGGGTAGCAGGATAAAGAAGCATGATCCAGTCCCCCTTAATACTTTAATCCTGGCTTAGGATAGGCAAAAATACTAAGATATTTTACTCGTTTAAAAGCAACAAATTTGTTGACTAGGTAAATGATGTGAATTTTGGCAATTTTTAGATATGAACAAGCGGCACAGTACAACACCTGTGCACGTGCCGCCGGCATGACTGTAGAGTGACAACGCTTCATTTACTTGAATTTAAATTTATGAAAATTTGGTCAAAAATTAAGTACCTATTTTTTTTTTTACATAATTCGAATGAGAATCATGTACCGAGTATTCTCCTTAAATATGGATAGTAATTTATCAGTCACCCTATATATGTGTTGTTTAACATTTATATATATATTAGTGTAATTCCTCCAAATATTTATTTATGAACGTATTACGTATGAACTCCTTAAGGGAGGTCTATCCCATAACAATATTTTATATTTACATGTGAAAAATATACTATTTAAATCGCATACAATATACAATATTTCATTCAAATATTTTTTAAATTAAATAAAAATAAGAAGAACCCACGAAATTTGATGTTAAAATCTTTGCGAAATAATTTGTGGGCAAGAAATGAATCGTTTTTTCCTTGATGTCATAAATCAGAGAAGTGCCAGATGGTTTTGACCTAAACCATTATTGCTATTCCTAGCTAACAGTGATTATTTCGCACACTTTGCGACATTAACAAATATTTTCCGGTTTGTCTGATATAGGATTACTTCAAATTATATTTATAATAAAAAATGTGCGAGCGTGCTTTCCGTGTCTGGAGAAAGTTATCGTAAATTTTAAATGTTATCTCATTTTTATATGAACTGCTGACATGATTCGAGTAATATAAGAAAATACTTTTGATTAATGAAAGTGTAGTTGTTTTTTCACAATAACATTAAACATCAACTTAAAGTAATTTGTCGTCTTTATCTTTTTACTTATAATACGGCTATAATAATTTCACACTTTTTAATTAATATGGAGTTTGAGTTCAGAAACATTATAGGTAAACAATGTGTGTAAGTATCCAGTCTCAGAGCTCTTGACATAATATCAGCGCTGGCTTCGTAGTGACAATAACTAAACAACTTAAATAGGAACAAGTACACAACAAAAGTAACAGAAATTGAACTACTGTATCAATTAAAAATAAATTTAAATTAAATTTTTATTCATTCGCGTTGTATTTCATTCTTTTAAGTATTTCGTTGGAGGAAATATTTAAAAAATAAAATATGTATTCATTTAATAAAATTATTCTAACTTTCTGATGCATAGGTGTCAAAATTCTAATAAAACACATTTCAGGAAACATAATTTTAAGTGTATGTACTGTGAGAGAATTACAAAATTATTTACATATTTAAAAACATATCAAAAAGAACCTCTAATTCTAAGATTGCAATATATGATTAGGGTTTGGGTCCCGGGACGTCTCGTGTCTCGAAGTCCCGGGAATTTTCGTAATTTTAGTTATCTCGAGTCCCGGGACTTTCAGGGCAAGACTCGAGACGAGACAAGATTGTCGAAATTGTTATATAATCATTTTTATTTTCAAATAATTGAAGAAGCCTAGCGCCATCTGTTAGTTTAATGAATAATTACTTGGTCTACTATGTAACTACTGACTACACAACACAATAAATGCGTTATCCAAACGTAATGAAAACCCTAGCGAGATGATTTTATGCATGAACCACGCAATTCATCTAGGAATGGAACATTTTATAAAAAGAAAGAGGCTCCTACCACATACACGGTCTCTAGCTGCGAAGATAGTGAGGATGAATTCATGGAGAACTCTACTGATGACGAAACGGACAACGAAACAAACTACCAAGTAATTGATAAAATTTATAAGAGTGCTTGATGAAACAAGGTTTTTAGTGAAATTATTTCGAAAATGACCACTGAAAAACAGCCAATTACAAAATTATTTGAAATCAGAATTTGGAAAAGAACTCAGTTTACTACTGGATGTTAAGAAAAGATGGGATTCCATTATTTTGATGACGGAAAGGTTTCTGAAGCTCAAAAATTGCATGAAAAAAGCGTTGATTGATTTAAACATGTCAGACAAGTGGAATGAAGACAATATTCTTCTTTTGCAGTCAATTGTTGATTTGTTGTAGGCAGTCAAAATAGTAGTAGAAGCATTAGAAGCTGAAAAGACGCTTCATTACAGCCGAAGCAACAACAATCAAAGTCGCGGGAATTCCCGGGACTTTGATTGTAAGCTATCTCGTGTCCCGGGACTTTGAAATTGTCGGGAATTCCCAAACCATATATATGATAGACACAACAATGTTTTTTTTTTTTTGTTTTTTTTTTTTATAACAGTCAATTTTCAGATCAGCTTTTTAAAAAAATAACATATAGATATTAGAAGTATTAAACTACAAAAAAAAATATAAAAAATTAAGCCTACATGAAAAGATTTATAAAAGGAAACAAAATAATCTTAATAACAAAAGCTCCTAGACTAATGTAACCAATATTGAGTCGGCGCCAAACAAACCATTTGGAATATAGTACATTTACAGCTAGAGAGTGCTTGGTAGAATTTCGTCACATTGACGACGCGAATTTCTTTGCAGCTTCACATTATATCACGAAGCACGAAACGTCATGTCCAACCGCATCTGGTATATTGAGTTCCCAAGAATAAAGAAAATAAAAGGTATACGATATTAAGTACGCTTCTTTTTTAAATTTTTTTATTATTTTTTTTTATAATTTTATTAATATTATAATCTATTTCATCGATAAAAACCGACTTTAACGGGTTTTACGTTTCTGGTAAGAGTTACTATATTAAAACAAAAAAAAAACTGTAAATATAGTAGTAGTAGGTACGAGCAAAAACTATTCATTCAAAAAGGATATATGACTTCGACCCGAAACCAAGTAAACTAAACAACGCGCCGCAATAACGAGTAGCAATTAAACGGCTAATCAAACAAAATTTATCGTCCATGCACAGATTACACATTTATCGGATTACACGACAACACGAAAATTATCGATGTGAATAAAATTTCAATTACAAAAGCAAAATTATATCGTGAAGTTGCGAAGCGTAATTACAGTGTTATAAAGAGTCATCTGTCTTGATTATTCCTGGGTGTTCTCAAAGCGTAGTAATAAATTAGATGTTAATCAACAAGGGCAAATCTTTGGTCAATAGTATAGTGAATGTAGTTCGGATTTTTGTTATCCGGGGATCTCGCGTGACTTCGGTTGAGCCCTGAGATCCTAAATCGGATGTCGTTTTCGTTCCGTGCTGTTTGTGGACGGACGCTGGCTTAAGACGCTTTGTGAATCTACATACATTGTGTAGCGTATATACTGTTTGTTTTAATATGATAAAACGGAGATGCAATGGAATGGAAAATAATATAGAAACGTGTCCAACGATATTTTGATAAATTTTCCTACAGTATTTCTTTAATTTTTTATACAAAAAATTATGAAGTTGAATGTAAACTTAACTATGTCTTTAATCCAAAAGATATATATAATCCATAGATATAGTATAGTGATAAGACATGACAGTGTTGCAGTTATTTTAGAAAATTATGTTATTTATACTTTTATTTATTTGAAATCATATTCTTCTTTTATTTATTATAACACAAATTAGCGTTTTCAGTCACAAATAAGAGAAATAAAGTATTTTTCTAAAGCTATATAATATCTAACATCCAAGCAATTGAAGTCGCTGACAATGTTTGTGTCTATTAATCTATACTAATAATAAATCTGTCAAAACCTCCGTTTTAAAATTTTAATAGCGCGATTTAATTTCAATCAGCGCCATCTCTTATAAGCTTTTTTTTGTACGCGTATCACGTAAAAAGTACAAAACCAATGGAAATAAACCAAACTTTAATACATAAATATTGTACATAACTCACAGTAAGTTTTAGTTTTTGTTTCATTGTAATTTAATTTAAAAATAAATATTTAAGAAAATAGAAATAGGTACCTACGCCTACGCGACATAGTCGCCATCTGGTCTAACGAATGTCACTTAAATATAAAAACGATATACGATAACGAATTTTTTGAATCGCGCTATCCAAAACTTCGGCCAAAAGAATGACACTCGCCCGTATTTAAAAAATTTCTTTGACATTTAGTACCTTAGTGTACGTAGTTCCTTGGTCCAATCTACTTAAAATTTTGCATAAAATATTCTTTTACAAAAAAAAAATTTATATTTTAAATATTCTTTTTTAAGGCTCTTTTCGAACTGATTGAGCCATCTCCATTTCTTTATCGGACTACTAGGCGCGGACAAAGGTTTCATCCTTACGTTGTTGACATACCCAAAAGTCAAACTAAACGGTTTGGCAGCTTGTTTTTGGTGAGAGTCGCCAAGATTTGGAACGACCTGCCTAGTGCCTAGGTCTATTTTTCCAGATAGATTGAACTCTGGAGCCTTTAAGATTAGAGTGAACAGGTTTCTTTTGGATGGGCGTGTACCACCTTCGTCTTCATCTTCACTTTCCATCAGGTGAGATGGAAGACAAACGCCTATTCCATTACAACTATAAAAAAAAATAAAAAATAAAAAAACAGAATTGATTGAAGACGTGTTTCGTATTTTATCAAAATTCATCCCCTAACGGGGTTAAAAGGGGTTGCTTTTGCTTCGAAGTTGATTTGACAACTCAATTCGTCTATTATAATATATTTTCCAGTATCGACGCAGGTGTAGGTGATAAAAAATATAAAGGACCATGCGCATTTTATATGGATATCTGGGCCATGAGCGAACACAAATGAAAGTTATGTACATGATTAGGATTTTTCGTGACAAACAAGGATATGCCAGAGCTATTGTTTAAAGTAGAATGAAAGAACATGAGCGACACCTTGATTATAATTCAAAAATAATAAATAATCATAAATGAAATTTTTGGCGCCACCTATTGATGATACTCTAACTAATTATGAGTACTCTAAAACGTCAAGAAACTTCACATTTTCAAGCAGATTTTATGGTAATATATAATTGTACCATAACTAAGTCAAAGAGTGGTTTTTTAAGAAAATGTCTTATAGCGGCATGCATAACTTGATAAGACCTACACTTTACTATAGGTGTCATCTTTGTTCGCTCGTGGCCCAAAATGCCCATCCTTCTTTATAATTTTTAAAATTTTAGTTAAACACCCGTGCGAAGCCGGGGCGGGCCGCTAGTAAATAAATAAGAAATAAAATTCTATCTACAACGTTTCAAAATAACACGTTCTATCACAAATAACCTTCTCAAACGTCTTTCAATAAATTGTGAAAAATTAATCAAAATTCTTCTAGAGACAGAAGTACGACCGACTATTTTTTTTTTTTCTTTAAATAGCTTTTTATTACCAAAGAGGCTCATCTAAAGAGCAGTTTTCTTGAATATATTCCAAGGCAAAATACCGTGTTTAGAGTTCCACACTTCAAAAAAGGAATGTAGTAGGTAAGTTACACAACTAATTCGTTGTCCGTCTCTGTTTAAGTGTTCTTCATAACAACATTCAAAATTATATTAAATACGATACTGGTTAGAATTCCAAGATTCCAATTTCAGCAACTTCGTGAATTTATAACATTTACACTTTGTTTTATTTCATAGAGATTTTTTTTTCTTATTTTTATAAATAAGCTACATGATGCATAGGAAGAGAATTTTTCAAATAAGTCCAAGTTGTTACTACTTACACACATACAACAAGATCATATTATTATAAGGAGTCATATTATTTCAAGAAGTTTGTATGAAGCTCTCAGAGTACGATTCAGACTTGAACATGGCCGTTTTTACAAGGTTCTATTAGTTTAATATACTGCTACCGCCACATTTAAGTGATTGTCACTAAATTTCAAAGATTGCTATGAAAAAAGACTTTACCTATAAAACACACTTTTATGAGATTCTTTAACCCGTTTAATGTTAAAACTCTTAAACTTTAATTGACATTAATGATCATTAATTTCTAATATTAAATTCGTAATTATATAACGCTTTAATTTTTATGACAGCTATGTGGTCAAATACTAAACTGAACTAAATCAACCTGCGGATAATTTCCCTACCATGAGTAATGACAGCTATCAACTGTGTCTGATAACAATCGGGACCGGCATCTTTACATGCTCTCCAAGGCAAGGTGGTGTGTCCCTTAAGGATATACATCCAAAGCACTGCGACCAGCACGCCCTACTACACCAGAGCTGTTAAAGCGGATACAGTGAGTAAAAATTAAACTTGGCATTGATTATGAAGATCTGCTATTATAAATTTATTTATTTCATACAAAAACTACAGCTACATTTTAACTTTATAAAAATGAAAGAAAAATAACCAAACAAAAGCAAATTTCTGACTTTATTACTACTTAAAATATTTTATTGCTTTATTTTTAGCATATTTAACACGCATTTTAAAAAAAAACCACTTGACTATCCTGACGCATACACAGCCACTGTATCTATAAAAGCTTGACACATAAATTTCCACAATTTTGTCTAGTTTTAACACGTTTCTACAAACGAATAAACCGTATTCAGTAGAACTTATTTATTAATTTCTGTTTAGGAAATAAACCATACTACTTACAACATATACATACATACTTGTGACCTACGGGAGGATCAATTAGAAGGCAATACAGTATATACATATATACTACAGTGCCGTGACACGTCAGAGCGTATCGCACTTATACGCGACACTATACTCTACGATAACGTGTTTTAACAAATTCAATACTACGAGTAGTATTTAACTTCAACATTTATTTTAAACGTCACAACAAACTAGTATTTTAACAAATGAAAAACAAGATTATTTAGTCAGCTTTTTGTGACCTTTTTTGTGTACTTTGGTCTGCAGACGTAAGATTATTAAATTTTTTTTTTTGCAATTCTTTATAATTTTATACGATACTTAACACTAATCTTCATTTTATTTGAGTAGTGTTAATTTACGGGGTAAACAATATTATTCATAAATAAATTAATCAAAACGTAAATACAAGTAACTAAGTAGATCCGAACCAATAATCACGGGTTGAAATAAAGTCTCTATTTCTACTGACTTTTCAAATGTTAGCGTTTAAAACGCATCCTTTTCTCGTATAAAGACAAATCTGTGTTGGAAGAAATTTCACGGTCAGTGGATTAAGGTCTGTTTCATTCAGTTTTCCTCGACAAAACGAAATGCCTTATAACATTCTACCATACTTCGTCTTTAATGTAAGGTCGATGTTTTTGAAATTTCAGCGAACTTCATAGTAATTATCTAAAACCTTTATTTTGTATTCAAGTATCTAATTTTACCTAATAATAATTTTCTGGACTAATGCTTGTTCTATTCGTGAATTTACAGAGAACATTAACGATTTAGATAATGGATAAGTAAAACATTATTGTCATACTGTTTATTTATGACAACAATTATAGATATTAAATAATAATTTTAAGAAAGGCCGCAATTTGTATTAAAAATTATAACAGATTACAAGACTACAAATTTACCAATAAATTTATTGGTATGTAAATAAATAAAAAATATTTTTAAAAGAAGAAGTCCT
Source organism: Euphydryas editha (assembly GCA_036937285.1). Taxonomy (NCBI): domain Eukaryota; kingdom Metazoa; phylum Arthropoda; class Insecta; order Lepidoptera; family Nymphalidae; genus Euphydryas; species Euphydryas editha. Next base: position 18,986,380 of record JAUPFZ010000005.1, on the reverse strand, counting down.
CCTAAACTGTTCAACCTTAATGATCTAGTTTACTTGATAAAGCGGTCGCAAACTACTGCCAAACTATACAGTGACATAAGAGGTCCATATAAAGTCATTAAAGTGCTGCCTTACGAGCGCTACGAACTTCGATTACTGGCTGGCTTTTAAAACAAAACCACTCAGCGGCTAGGTCCATGGTGCTACGACGCACCAGATACTTAGACTAAATTTTTTGAAAGTTAATGCATACATACGAAGTACACATGTGTGCATATATATTTGTATAGGTAAATCAAGATTTAGCCTTTATTTATTGGAACGGAGTATATAAGATAATACTCGATAACTTATGTACTATATAACCTACGTACTAGATAACCTAACCTATGTAGTAGATAACCTATGTACTAGATAGCCTATGTAATAAATAACCTATGTACTAGATAACCTATGTACTAGATAACCCGTGTACGAGATAACCTATGTACTAGGTAACCTATGTACTTAAATTACATATATTATTACAATATTATATATTATCATTATATTGTTTATCGTATTTTTTTTACACAATATTGCATTGGACAAAAGGCGGGCGTAATGTTAAAAGCATTCTCTACCAGCTAACTTAAGGGTCATTACAACGTCTCCTCATGGACATATTCCCGCTAGATGGCGCTGTTCGGGCTTTCGACAGGTTTTTGATATTTTCGCAATGTTGCTATGCACAGATTTTAAAAATAATAAAAATTGCGCCACTATATCAATGCCTATTATTTTATCACATTATTAGTTTACTTTAAAACGGAGCCATTTAGTCAAATAGTCTTTAAATAATATCTGTCATATCGATTACTGTATATACGCAACACTCACGCACACACTGACACCAGGTTTCTTATCCAAATTCTGTGGTTCTTACATAAATCACGAATTGTTTACTATAAAATTGAACTAGATGGCACTGATACAAAAACTGTCTCGTTTTGCTTCGTATTTTTTTAAATTTAGTTCGGATATAATAATACTCCTCCCGCTTCATACCGCGTCCCGCGCTCGTCTATTCGGTATCGATAGGTAGCAACGCAGCCGATACGCACGTGTAATGTTTTACTTTCGCAGTTTCGCTCCGAATTAATTCTTTGTTGTTTTTACAAGTTTTACTTACTGAATGTGTATTCAGTTATGTCTGATTAATGGATTTTAATTTTAAACTATTATTATACGTCTTCATTTAATTCATTTATTATATATTAATTTATTTAGATATAAATCATATAATAATTTATATACGACCATTCTGGTGTAGTGGTGCGAGTAGTCGCTGCGTCGCGCGCCGACGGTCGCGGGTTTGATTCCCGCTCGTGACAGATATTTGTATTGGTACAAATATTTGTTTCCGGTCTGGGTGTATGTCCTTGTGGGTCTCCCCACCGTGCCTCGGAGAGCACGTAAAGCCGTCAGTCCCGGTTGTTATCATAGACATGATAACGATCTTGGAGAAGTTTTATGATGTTGTTAATATTATATTCAACGTAATGGTATTAAAATATAGATCAAAACTAATCAATCACTGCATTTTTTTTTTAATCCACCAATAAATTACTTTGAAATAGATTATTGAAGTTTACGTATTTTAGTACCTACGGAATGTCTGTGATTTCTGATTAGGGTTTCGGAAAATATCCATTCTCGATCCCGGGAAACATCGGTCGGGAATCCCGGGATTGAAAAAGAAATCTTAAAATTTATGAAATTGCTTATAATTGAGGTGATACCATATTATTGAGTGATTTGAAGTAGGTAATTATGTAATATAAAGAAATATTATTTTTAATATACAAGTTCTGACAATTGCAGCTGCATTTTCTGACTGGTCAACGTTTAATTATTTATTCTAACAAAGAAAAACTATATTTACCAAATGTTTACAATGTTTACAATAGGTTATATTGATTAAAAAAAAAAAAAAACAAATTGACGACCGTTCTGGTCTAGTGGTGCGAGTAGTCGCCTCAAAGCCGCGCGCCGCTGGCGGTCGTGGGTCCGATTCCCGTTTGGGACAGAAATTTGTATTTGTACTAATATTTGTTTCCGGTCTGGGTGTATGTCCTTGTGGGTCTCCCACCGTGCCTCGGATAGCACGTAAAGCCGTCAGTTCCGGTTGTTATCATAGACACTTGATAACGATCGTTACTCATGGTAGGGAAATTATCCGCCAACCCGCAGTGGAGCAGCGTGGTGGATTAAGCTCCAACCCTTCTTCTTTATGGAGAAGAGGCCTTCGCTCAGCAGTGGATTGTTTACAGGCAGATACAATACAGTACAGTAATAATCTACACAATAACAACAGCGTTTTTTATTTACTAATATAGCTGTGCCCCGCGGTTTCACCCGCGTTAATTTGAAGGAAAAACGTACTTAAATATTTTAAAACCAATATTAACCAACCAAGGAGAAGAAAATACTGGTTTTCTCCGCAACCTGATCTCGATTAGGCAACATATTATAGTTCTCCGCGTGAAAAGAAGTCTTGACATAAATCGATTTCTAGGTATGTGTTTAAATGTTTGCCCATGTGCTTCATTAATTGTTACAGCAAACGATAACTCAGGCGACTTGTGTCTGCGCGCGGCGTGACTACATAGTTTCATATGATTTTACATTATCTTCTAAATTATGCGTTCAAATTAAATGCTATAAAAGACAAAGTTTATTTTCATATAGTTGCCTCGTTGATGAAGTATTTTTGTATTCCTAAGGATTATGCCTGGCTAATACAAATGCAATAAAATCACCTTTTAATTTTTTATGATCATTATTTCTTTGCGGAGTTATTTTAAAACTATGATATCTTCTAAGATAATTCATTGAAATCAAATGATGTTAAGGACAATTTCGTTCAAAAAGGCATATTTGTGATGAAGATTTATTTGGATAAGGATTTATATCATGTCTATAAAACCATCTTCGCAAATAACACATTATTTTAGAACATACTTGATTACTATAAAAATGGTTATATTGAGTCAACCTCAAGAGATAGATATAATATGCTGTCGCGGACTTTTTTTTTTTTGAACTTTTAATGTTAATCAATTCCGTTGTACATAATTTTTGCATAACTTTAACTGTTTGCGCAGCTTACGTAACGGAATCTCTCAAAAAATAATGTTTTTCCCGTTTTTGTAATGTTTCTTATGAATGCTCAGCTACTATTGGTCGTAGCGTGATGTTATATAGCCTATAGCCTTCCTCTGTAAATGGACTATCCAACACAACGAACACTTGTCCAAATCTTAAAAACTATTAAAACTATTTTAATGAAACTTGTTCCCTATGTTGAAATAAATGTAAGCCAGTAAAATGAGCGGTCGCATATTTTCGGAGAAATGTAAGGACAAACATACATATACATATTATGTTTGAAAGCTCTAATAGATTGTCATTTATTTGATTATTTTACAGTTTCAATAATATTACACACGTATATATCTAGCATATGGATTGGATTCATTTTTAGAAAATGTCGTATTATAGTATATAGCTCAGGTGGGATGATCTCGACTCAAGGCGACTCGCGCCTTGAGTCGAGATACTCGGCGACCCGGGTTCGAATCCTGGTATCTCCAGTTCAGTTTTTTCCTTTTTTATCCTAAAGTGCCTTCTTTTGTGAGAAAAACTATTATTTGGAGCTCTTTTTATTTTTTATTTCAATAACCAGTTCATATTTTTTTATTATTATGTCGGTAAGATCGAAAAATATTAATCATATTTCATCAGTAAGTATGTAAATCGTATCTATTTATAATATCTCAAAACACGATTTACCAAAAAAAAGATTGGTCATTCAGATATTAAATATACTTATAATAAATAACAATAAAATAATTATATAAAACTTCATTTTGAAATTGAGTCTTATTTGCAGAGTTATAAGTTACAATTCAATAATATTGTATTTTTCGTGCAAAAATTGTATTTATATTTTATGAGAATAATATTGTATGTTCATTACGGTACCATTGAAATTAGTTTATTGTTATAAATATACGTAGAAAAAATACAAAAATATATACAAGATGGTAATTAATACTCTAAACACCATTATGCAATAAAACGAAATCTGTCGTAGTACCTACCACATTACCATATTATACTGTGACGGGAGCGATTTACGTACAGGCGTTTGTTTCTTTTTTATTTATGATGTGTAGTTTTTACAGATATAGATTTATAAAATGGGATGTAAAGAATTCCTAAAAGAGAAGTATAAAAAAAAGTAATTGACGACTGTTCTAATGTAGTGGTGCGATTAGTCGCCTAAACACTGCGCGCAGGCGGCGGTCGCGGGTTCGATTCCTGTTCGGGACAGATATTTGTATTTGTACAAATATTTTCCGGTCTAGGTGTATGTCCTTGTGGGTCTCCCACCGTGCCTCGGAAAGCACGTAAAGCCGTCAGTTCCAGTTGTTATCATAGATACTTGATAACGATCGTTACTCATGGTCATGGTAGGGAAATTATCCGCCAACCCGTTTAGTGTGCAGAGCGTTTCCGGGGTGAATCGATTTAGCTTGGATCCATTTTTAGAAAATGTCGTCTTATTTGTTTTCATGCAATTAAAAACTCCTATAATTAGAATAGGAATGTAATATTCGCCATAAATTATTAGGTAACGATAGCTCAGGCGGGATGGTCTCGACTCTAGGCGACTCGGGCGACCCTGGTTCGAATTCACCTGTCTCCAGTTCAGTTTTTTCCCCCTTTTTTATCAAGTTGCTTTGTGAGAAAAACTATTATTCGGAGATCTTTTTATTTTTTATTTCAATAACCAGCTCATATATATATATATATATATATATATATATATATATTTTTTTTTTTTTTTTTTTATTATTATTATATCGGTAAGATCGAAAAATATTAGGTAGTTACTCATATTTCATCACTATTTAATCGTATCTAAATAATTATATTTGATAAGTAAATTGCAAAAAAAAATACCGAACAAAGCTTGGTCATACAGATATTAAATATGTATATATAATAAAAAATAACGATATATAATAAATAACGATAAAATAAATATAAAACTTAATTTTTGAATTGAGTCATATTTGCAGAGTAAGGTCACATTTAAATAATACCTACCATTAAAGAGTTTAATTTAAACCTTATCAAACCATTTGATAATTTTGAAATTTGAATGTGATTTCACAATCCTCTTATAAGATACCTATGAACCAGCTACACAAAGTTAGCACCCCATCGAAAGATTTTTGAAATAAAAATTACCTTAATCGATAGGTCTACGTAAGGTCTGTATAGGTCCACCAAAATTTTTGTTAGGTCGCCTACTTTTTTTAATAAATATTTTTAATAAATAGTTCTATTTTTTCAAAAAAAAAAAAAAAAAAATACCTAACAACCTAAAAAAAGACCTAATAATCTATTATTGATAGGTTGTTAGGTCTTTTTTTTTTTTTTTTTTGAAAAAATAGAACTATTTATTAAAAATATTTATTAAAAAAAGTAGGCGACCTAACAAAAATTTTGGTGGACCTATACAGACCTTACGTAGACCTATCGATTAAGGTAATTTTTATTTCAAAAATCTTTCGATGGGGTGCTAACTTTGCGTAGCTCTATGAACCTTACCTTTTCCTATAAAATTTATATCATGTAATAGCGAAGTACTTTTACACTTTAACGATAGGTGGCGCAAAAAAATTATTTTCGACGCATTATTTGCATAGAGGTATAATACGTCTATGATTATTTGGGCGACACGGGCGACATCTATCAATGCTAATGTAAACTTCAGAACTCACACATACGTAAATCTGTCACTTTTTGAATGCCGATTTTATACTATAAACAATGTAAATATTTGCCTGACATGAACATTGCCCATATAAAAAGCTCTAAAGAAATGATAAAACAAATTAAATGTTTAAAAAAATGTATACATTTCAAGAATAATCAAAAATAAAAATGTATGAAAGTCGACCTATGCATGTCCACCTTAAGGACCTACAAGACCAGACGTTTGTAGCTGAGCAAAATCGGAAACTGGACAATTTCATATTCAAAAGAGGGAAAAGAAGGTAATAAAATGAATAAAAATCATTATATTAAACACACAAGACAACCGTTCTGGTGAAGTGTGCGAGTAGTAACCTTAACGCCGGCGGTGGCGAGTTCGATTCCCGCTCGGGTCAGATATTTGTATTTGTGCAAATATTTGTATCCAGTTTGGGTGTATGTCCTTGTGGGTTTCCCCATCGTGCATCGGAGAGCACGTAAAGCCGACCCTGTAAACCCGTAATAGACACCTGATAGCGATCGTTACCCATTATAAGGAAATTATCCGCCAACCCGCAGTGGAGCAGCGTGGTGGATTAAGCTTCCCTACCCTTAACCCTTCTTCTATATGGAGAAGAGACTTTCGTTCAGCAGTGGGTTAATTACAGGCTGATACAGTACAGTACAGTACACTTAATTACTTTAGAAAATTATAACGTAACTTCTACAATAATGTTTGTTGAAAATACGAAAAATAAACAGACACGTGAAAATTACAATTTCATTATTATTTCATTGTTATTTTAAATGTCCGAAATTATGGCAGTTTTAAAGTCCTTAAGAAATTATCAAGCTGAAAGTATTAATAAACTTCGTCATAATGCTACGGTTATTAAAAGTGATTACCACTGAAAGAACCGAAAATAAAGTTAATCTTCTAGAGGTTGAACTGAATAATCTTAAAAATATTACACTAATCGCTACAAATTATTAACCAAAATCAACTGCATACGAAGAAATTGTGAGTGAAATATCTGACCGGATTAGATGGTCTAAAAATATAATAACTGTCGGCATTACTAAATCCTGATCCTGAGAAAAGAAACCAATCACTAGAATAACAAAATAAATTGACAGCGACTGTCCTTCGCCTGAAGAAAAAGTCTAATTATGGAAATATATCCATAATGGCACATCTAAATGGTTATTCTACTATGTTTTAAAAAGTACTTCAAAATGTTGATTTTCCTAATAAAAAGCCATAAAAAATTATATTTCCGCAAAATAAACACACTTTCTTGCCATAAAATTAAATTAAATTTGAAACCTTTTTTATTCCTGTGAAAACATTGTTAGCCATTTTGGAGTCGTAATTTTTGGTAAAATCGAGTCATATTATATTTGCTATGTGCCAAGTGGGTGGTGGGGACCATCAAATTGATCGCAGCACGCGATGTGGCAGAAATGTGAAATAACTCTGGACTGTCATGTGTCAAATTACTATATTTTCATAGATTTCCGTAGTAACGTTATTATGTAATTTTAAGGATTAAATTTCGTTCAAATTCGCGATATGGGTCACTCAATACGAGTAGGTATGTGTTGTGTTATAAAGTGTAGAAACAATGGGAAAAACAGTTCGTGCAACTTTTATTCGTTTGCAACATCATGATGGAATATGTTGATATAATAATCAAAGCAGCAACATGTTTTCACTTGTCACTTTTATTATAAACACAGTCACACTACACATGCGTAACGACACGTTCATATTTTATCTGGAATTAATATTAACATTAAAATAAATAATTAATACAAATTGACGAGAACTAATTCCAAAATACAAGTTCACTACGTAGATATGTAGGTATGTACGTACATTTACTGATGATTTGTAGGGAGTTTGTGTCACAGACGTTTGTGTAGCTTTTGCCGTTGGTTCTAAGCTCTTTAACGTATCTCACATGCTGTGATAATAGTAAGTTTTTCCCTTTTTGCACAGTTTGAGATTGGAAAGTTATATCATGTTCTATCGATTCAAATCCCGTACGTATTATAAACATTCAAATTTAAGTTAAACTAAGAAAATCACTTACTATAATATATGCACAAACATTTTACATATTTTCATCTAATTTCGAACTATTAAGAAAAACAACCCGAAAATGATTCTCAAACCATCCAGTTGCCATAATTTAACTGATCTTAAGTCCACAATAACTGTGGTCACAAAGTGGAAAATAAAACGACGGTATCTGTGCGTATGCCTAGCAAGATTGTCGCAATCGCAATAAATGCAGTTGCATTATCCCTTGTAAAATCTTAATAACATTGTGCCAATCTGGAAAATCCCGGGTTTGTGAGTGTAAGTAAGCAAGTTCGGGATTTTGGGGATCATGAAATCTTCCGAGATCTCGTAAGCCTGATTATATCCTCTAAGTACAATGCATTGTATTAAATGAGCAAAGAGTGTCGACGAGAGACCGAATCAATTATCACTGTTAATTAAATGTTTTGCTATTTAATTACATATACTTGGAACTTAATTAAACTAAATAATTTCTCGTATAATGTTGTTATATTTCATAAATACAATCATCGATTTCCATCAAATTCATTAGAATACATACGAATAAATTCAGCTTATGTCAGAAACGATTGTAATAGATATAAAACAATAGTAACAGATATATTGCATAACCTAATTTTACAATTTTATACAATTCTCATCATTCTTACATATTTTGTGGTAGTTACTTGAAACGCAGTATCTGTACTGTACTTTTTATTATACACGTCGGAACCACAGTATATATATATATATATATATATATATATATATATATATATATATATATATATATATATATATATATATATATATATATATATATATACTTTCCTTTTATAAAACAGCATAAGAAATAGCGCATTTTCGGACCCCCGACACAGAAATTTCATTCTACTAGAAGCTGTTGTATGAGAACATTTGTTCATTAATAACGATTCTTGAATGTTATTGAATTTCAAAATAACACGAATATTATTTTGTACGATTCGCGAATTCATAGTCGAATAATTTTAATAATTTTGATCCATTTAAAAACAATTTGTACTACAGTTAAGGCTATATTTTCAACAGTAGGTATATACACTGATTACAAGTTTTAAGTAAATGAGTTCAAAAGTTGGAGCTTAATTTTAAGTTCGAATGACAATCCCACATGTCAAGTATCGATACACGATTACCGTGAATAACTATCATTACATTCACATAATATATTAGAACATCATATCACGTAATGTCTAAAATGTAAACACTAACCACTTGACCTAGTTCACAGCAACCATTACAGTTCAAACGTGTCTATTCGTTGTAACTTGTTAATAACTTGATTTAAATACAACGTTTACGCTATTTGAAATGAAATTTAGTTTCAAAAGCAGATGCGGTGAGTGACTTTTATCCATACATGGGTTGATATTTTAATAAGATTTTAACAAGGTATTACGTGGCGTTTAATTTAAAATGAATTATTAATTATGAAATTTATGTCAATGTTACGTGTTAATTTAATTAATTTAAGTTATTTAAAAACAGGTTATTGATTTAAAACTGTATGCTAATTTCAATGTACATTTACAATCGAAAATAACTGATCGGTGAAAAGTCATATATTTTTATTGCATAGAATTCATATCTTAAAGAGGAGGATGCTGGGGAATTTTAATAAGTTCATTGTAATTATAATTAATTAATTAAATATTATTAATAATTAAAACATTATTCACTTAACTCGAGGATTTCGCAAGCTTGACAAGCGATATATTATGATATCGTAGGTTATGCTCACTTAGCATTTTTTACATACACAGCAACGTTGTATTTCTATATATATATATATATATATATATATATATATATATATATATATATATATATACTGCCCGTTGCAACATTTTAATAACTTTTATTAATTTATAGAGAGTTTATTAATACACTGAATATATCTCCCTCATAGGGACTTATATTAATCGTATCTACGCTTAACTACTAGTTTGTACAAGTTATACATCATTACAACCTCCGCTGACAACGAATTGCTCAAAATCACATTACAGACCCAAATCGTACAAGCTGATATTATATTAAATCAAAAAAACCCGCCTTTCCGATTCAACGCGAACACATTCGATCAGAACATGGGACACGTCTTCAGTGACTTCACACTGAACATTTTGGGGTTGTAGACTTGCCAACTAAATATGCAAAACCATTTAGGTGAATGTATCCAGATTGAAGTCGGAGATCCACAACAAGATTATTTCTATTAATTTGTATGCCTGTGAACCATAGTGTATGAGGAAGTGACGGTTAAGTGGTTTTATACCATATGCCCTTACTGAGTGATCTAGCATCAAAATGTTCCTTACACCTATCAGTACATCTTCTCTTAAGTAAACTAAATAATTCACTGAAATCACTGCTTCATTTGCAAGCCGGTCTACTTCCCCATTTCCAGGTATTCGTATATGTGAGGGAATCCACTGAAGTTTTAAAACTTTGGGGCCGTCCATAAATTACGTGAGGCGTTTTTTTTTTTTTTTTTTGGTTGTCGAGCGAAATCTCACAGAATTTCACATGAAAGGAAGGGTAGTCTCGGCAAATATCACGTAATTTTTATTCCCTCATAAAAAATGTGAAATAGTTTCCATGTACCGGTGATGACTTTTTTTTTAAGTATACGTATAGCCTGGAGGTGGAAACATTGGTACGGAGACCGCGATGACATTTTTTTTAGGAATACGTATAGCCTGGAAATGGAAACATCGGTACGGAGGCCGCGATGACTTTTTTTTTCTTGTACCGGTGATGACCTTTTTTTATTGGTACACATATAGACTGGAGGTGGAAACATGAGTAGGGAGGCCGTGATGACATTTTTCTTTATTCGTATAACTTTTCTTACAATTATCCACTCCAGTAATATTAAATTCAGTTATATTGGTTAAATTCACATTGTAAACCCAATTATCTAACGATAAAACATTCTAAATTTAAAGTTCTACAGGAAATAGTACATTTATATTGCCAATAAGGGTTTATTATTAATTCATTTAACTGTTTATAGCAATATTTTTCAGCAAGAAATTGTATCACTCAAGGGTTGAAGGCAAATCTCATATTCCATTACATGAATAGGTGTAGTTTTTATAAATCCACCAATAATCCGTACATATTGATTTTGTACACGGCCTAATTTGTTCAATTGAGTATTACTACTGTTTGCATATAAGAAACTGCATAATCGAAACTACTACGTACCACCGATATATAAAGATGTCTCAAATATATTTGATGTACACCCCAACCGGAACCTGCACACAATACTTTTAATTTTTTTTTATTATATTACAACATTTCTCTTTTCCTTTATTTATATGCCTATTCCACAGTAACGAACGATCTAACCATAATCCCAAATATTTAATACAATCAATTTACTGGAAAACTAATCCATCGACACATATATTTGCTATTTTATTTCTATTTTTTGTACTAAACACACAAATTTTAGATTTGCTTGAAGATACCCAAAGTCCTAACTGTAAAGCGGAATTAAAGAATTTGTCAATATCTATTTGCAGTTATTGCGTACCTCTCTCAACGTTCTCACAAGTAATATGTAATGCAAAGTCGTCTGCATATTGGGATATAGCCAAAGAATTATTATGAAAATTTTTACATATTTCGAAAGTCGCGATATTAAAAAGTAAGGGCAAGAAAGAATCTTCTTGAGCTAAACCGTTACTAGATCTTCTACTAATAAAATCAAGATATATATTTATTTTTAATATTCTATCATTTAAAAAATTCCACAAATACCGATACATTCTACTACTCACGTTCAAGTTATCCATCTTTTTTAAGAGTACAGATATATTCATGTTGCTATACGCATCCTTTAAGTCCAAAAACAACCTATAGTGCTTAATCTTTTAGAGAAACCTACTTGAATATTAATAACAAGTAAAGACAAATTATCTAACAAGGAGTGATATTTTCCGAAAACCAATAGTTACTGATAGTAAATATTTTTTATCTATGAACCACTCTAACCTACGTATTAAAATGGCATTAAAAATTTTTCATATACAAAATATCATCGATATAGATCCCAGCGATGAATCATACTTCAGATTTCTATCTGGTTTTGGTATAGCCACCATTGTTATCTCTTTCCATTGTTTAGGTACGAGCCCACTAGAATAAAAAAAAAAACAATTTTAAAAGGATATATTTTCCGTTTCATATCCTTTTTTTTTTTTTTTTTTTTTTTTTTTTTTTTTTTTTTTTTTTTTTTTTTTTTTTTTTTTTTTTTTTTTTTTTTTTTTTTTTTGGCGGGAAAAAATGTACCTAACCGCACACCCCATCGTCCGGGGAGACCATGGGGTAGTGTGGGGCCCTCACCCACTAAAATAACCCGCCGTGCGCCCTCACCCGCCCTTACAAGGCAGACCACGGGTACCGCGTACGTTGCTCCGTGGCCCGCAGGCGGCAGCCCCATCAGGCACTCTCCCCTGTGCGACGCCCCGCGCACTTGGGCATCGCACCTTCGCGGTAGGCTGTTTCGGCGGACGGTGGGCAATCCCCGACCCTACCGTCCGCAGCCTCGGCTAGGGCGGCATCAGGTGCATGTGAGCGCGTCTGCGCCGCCCCGCGCGCCGGCGGCGAATTGGGTCCGAGAGGAGTGAGTCCTCCCGGGCCCTCTCCGCCGCCTCCTTCCGCGAGATTACGTCCTCGCAGAAGGCGGCGACCGCGGTCCAGGCCCTATCACTGCCGACCATCGCTCGCACAACGGCCAGCAGTGACAGGTCCTCTCCAATGACTGCAGCAAGATCCCGGCGCTGCTCAGCCCAGGCCGGGCATGACTCGAGCGTGTGTTGCGCCGAGTCCTCGCTGCAGTCGCAGTGGTGGCAGCCCGGAGTCATCTCCCTCCTTGCGACAACGTGCAAGTATTTGCCAAAGCAGCCGTGCCCTGACAACACTTGCACGAGTCGGAAGGTGAGGACTCCGTGCTGCCGCACTGTCCACTCCTCCAATATCGGCTGAAGTGCCCCTATGGTGCGAAGACCAGCCCGGGGCGTCTCCAGCCGAGCCTTCCACCGTGTGAAGGTGGTGCGGCGGGCGTCGTCCCGCCATGCGGTGATTTCGCTCGGCGAGGGATTAGTGCCCCCCGCCCGCGCCACCGACACCCGCCGATAAATTTCGGCGAGCGCTTCCGCTTCTAAGTCCCACGGGGGGGTTCCGGCCAATGCGCAGGCAGCCTCGACACTTACCGTGCGGTAGCCGCGTATGGCCCTGACCGCCATGACCCTCTGTGGACGCCACAGGCGGGACCTATTGTGGGCAGTCAGGGACTCCGCCCACACGGGGGCGCCGTATAGCGCCATCGACCGGACCACCCCGGCGTAAAGTCGTCGACACGCTAGACTTTGTCCGCCCATATTCGGCATTAGCCTACCAAGGGCGGACGCAGTGCCGACGAGCTTCGGCGCGAGTTGGCGAAAGTGCTCGTCGAAGCACCACCTTCCGTCGAGTACCAGGCCCAAATATTTCATGTGGGCCCGGATACCGACCACAGTATTGCCTACCGTTATCGAGGCACCGGCGGGTGGACCACGTCGAGGCCCATGGAAGAGCAGGGCCTCAAACTTGTTAAGGGCCACCCTAAGCCCCAGTGCCTCGATCCTCCTGACCACCTCCGCGGTACCTGAGGTGGCCAGGGATGCCGCCTCCTCAAAGGTCCCACCCCGGGCTGTGACCAGAGTGTCATCGGCGTAACAAATTAAGCCCAGCCCAGGGGGGAGCCGGCCACGGAGGACCCAATCGTACCCGATGTCCCACAGGAGCGGTCCGAGAACAGAACCCTGTGGGACGCCGCACGACATGGGCCTCCTGACAATGTCCCCTTCCCGGTTTACGAAGAGGACGCTGCGGCCGTCAAGGTAGTCTGCCACCAGCCGCCTTAGGTAGAGGGGCACTCCATGGAACCGGAGTGCCTCCGTGATGCAGCCGAATGGCAGACTATTGAATGCGTTGGCGATGTCGAGAGACACCGCCAACAGCACTCCGTTCGAGGCGACGGCCTCCGAAGCCATGGTCTTCAAACGCAGAATCGCGTCGATCGTCGACCGACCAGCACGAAACCCGAACTGGACGTCGGACAGGTCGGGGCCAACCCGCGTGAGGTGCTGGACGATGCGAGCAGCAACTATCCTCTCTAACAGCTTGCCCATCTCGTCCAGCAGCACGATAGGCCTAAAGGCAGCGGCTGATGTCGAAGGCCGTCCCGGCTTCGGCAGGAGCACGAGCTTTCCCTCCTTCCAGCAGTCAGGGAACCGTCCGGACATCAGGCTAGTGTCGAACAGTTCCCTGATGCGGGACTTCAGGTGGTCGAGGACCAGGGCCAGCACTCGGGCGGGTACCCCATCCGGCCCGGGGGCGGCGCTTTTCCGCATACGCTTCACCGCCGCCCTCATTTCCGACTCACTCACAGGCAGCACACTTTCCTCGTTGGCCTCCCGGTCGTCACCTGGTGGAGCCATAACCGGGGGCGTGTGAACTGCCCGCGTTGGGAAAAGTCCCTCGACCACCTCGGAGAGGAAGCCCGGCTGGAGGGTTTCCGTAAGAGGTGGGGCTTGCGCGCGGAGCTTGTTCAGCGCCGCGCGGTACGGGCGTCCCCAGGGGTCACGTTCCAAGCCCTCCACCATCTCCTGCCGCTTAGCGTCTTTGGCGTGACAGATGGCCAGCTTCAGCTGAGCACGCGCGTGGTTATACGCTGCGTACAGCTGGCCCTCCTGCTCTTCGTCGCGTACTCGGCGACGTCGGCTGCGGGTGTAGGACCTCCGGGCACGAATACAGGCCTCGCGGAGGTCCGCCAGCTCCGGGGACCACCAGTATACCCCCTTCCGTCGGAGTGGGCGCCGCACGCGGGGCATGGCCGCATCGCAAATCTGCGTTAGCATACCGCGAGTGCGACTAGCTTCGGCGTCAACGTCCTCCGTCAGGGGGGGAGACAGCCACGACTGAACAATGGCTGACTCCACCAGTAGGTCTCGATCGAGTCTACCCACAGCCCATCGCGGAAAAGCAGGAGCTCTGTCCGCCGCGTGACCCCTGCTGGAGCCCTGAAGGAACCGGGAGACCTCTATCCGGATGTAACGGTGATCGGATAGGGTCTCAACCTCCTCCAGGACACACCAGCTCCTTACCCGTGTGGCGACACTGGGGCTAGCGAACGAGAGGTCCACTATCGATCCACCCCAGCGCCGCACACACGTTTGGACAGACCCTCGGTTTAACAGAACGAGGTCCGCCGCCGCCGCCCATTCTTCAACCGCCGCACCGCGAGCGTCCGTCCTGGGGGACCCCCACACCGTGGATTTGGCGTTGAAGTCCCCCAGCACGAGCACGGGACCCGATGCACGCCGTATTGAGGTCTCCAGATTGTGTAGGAAGACCTCATAGGCCGCCAGACTGCGATTAGGGGAGAAGTACACGCCGTACAATGTGACCCCTCCCCATTCGGCCGCCACATATCCCGTGCCCTTGTCTTTGACCGACAAGGGCGGGGAATGCGAAACCGTCGACCCGACGACCGCCACGGAGCCGTCCCGACTGCCCACCCAATTCGGGCGATCCGGGATTGAGTATGGTTCCGCGGCTACAGCGACACCGACCGACCACTCCGCCATGGACTGCAGGAAGAGGTCCTGTGCCCTGGCGGAGTGGTTGAGATTCCCTTGCAGGAGGACAATGTCACGGTCCATAATCAGACCATCTCCATTGCCTCCTGCCGCTGCGGCGGTTGAGCCGCGCTAGGTGGGGCAGCCGGGACCGATTCGCTGCCTCCCACCCCCTTCTTTGGGCCTGACGCCGGAGGTCGGCACCCGTTCCGCCCCATAAAGTGCTCGGCGGGGCGATTGCCCGCCGCGCACGCAGGGCAGAACGGGGCAGCGGTGCAGGTTGCCGCTTTGTGCCCTGTTTGACCGCAACGGAAGCAGAGTCCGCTGCAGTCAAAGCAGCTAGTGCATAACGGCCGGGTGTGTCCGACCGCCATGCACTTATAGCACCTGGCAGGCCGAGGCTCCAGTACGGTCACCCGCGCGGAGCTCCAGCCCACCAAGAGTCTGCCTTCGGCGGCCAGAGACTTGGCCGCCGCAACAGGGCACGATGCCCAAACGGAACCTACACCGCCTGGGCCTGGGCGAATGGTGCCCACCCGGACGGCATTAGCTGGAGACCCAGTTTTCGAGGAGATGGCCTCCCGGATCTCATCCGCCGTCACAGAATCGTCCAGCCCGGAAATGCGCAGTTCGGCGCACTTCACGGGCCTGGCGACCCGGACACCACTCTCCTCTGGGAACAGACCCAGTAACCTCTCAGCCATCACGTCGGCTGTCCTCGCACCGTCAGCCCCAGGGAACTCGAGAATTCGAGCCCCTGTTCGGGCTTGACGGGTTCTCGCCGCGACGCCCCCAAGATCAGAGACGTCAATGTCCCGCCGGGCGCGTTTCAGGACGGCCTCATACGTGAGGCCCTTCTCCTTGCCCTCCGGCAGCACGGTAATAACTACCGCAGCTGCTTTGGGCACCTGGAGCTTGCGCGGCTTCCTCTTCTTCGACGGCGGCTTAGTCTGCCCTCTATTTGTCGTTGGAGCTGCCTCGCGTTCCGCGGCAGTGCTGCGACCCTTTCCACGGGACTTCCGGCCCCCCACTATCTGCCAGCCCTCTTCAGTGGGTGCAGCAGCAGCGAGGACAGAACCCCGAGGTGCAACTTCAGCAGCGCGCGGAGGCGCGGCAGTTGCCTTGGACCCAGCAGCCCGCGGGGGCGGAGTGGCGCGAACCAGAGGCGGGAACTCCTCTTGGGACTGACCCCTCAAGGCTTGTCCTGCCTCCGCATTCTTGTCTTTCTTCTTCTTCTTCTTCTTTTTCTTCTTCTCGGGCTCATCTGGAGCTCGAGAAGAAACAGCCCTTGACGACGACGGTGCGGTCGTCACTGCGGTGGACGTCGTTAAACACCCCCCCTGGCACGGTGTAGGTGCCGTGGCCATGAGGGGCGCCGTTTTCTGCTTGTCGGCCGCTAGCGGCGGCCGCATTATCGGCTCCGGTGGCAACCTCGCTGCCAAAGCGTCGAACCGCGGACCAAAGACCGCAGCAATGCGGTCAATAATCACGCGGATCATATCCTCGGGTATGGTGGCACCCGATTGGTCAGCGGACTCTGAGGAAGCATCCGCAGGGAGCCCAAGCTCAACCCGCATTCCGGCTTGCCCCCTTTCAAGCGCCGCCAGCCGAGCCTCCATCCGTCGGTTGGCCTCGTCGAGACGCCTATTCGTGGCCTCAAGGCGCGCATTTTGCTCCTCGAGGCGCTTATTACGTTCTATGAGGCGCTCGAGCGAGACCTCCAACTCTTGCGCAGCGTCTTTTAGGCCGCGCGCAAAGGTTCCCTTTAGGTTTTTTGAACCTGCGGCCACTATTTCGACTATAGCCACACTGTTCTTTGCCCGCATCTCCATTTCGGCAGCCGTTTGTGGCCCCTTGGATGGCAGAGCGAGCTGCGCCGTGATCATTTTTAAGCGCTCCTCCGCTCCTTGCTCCAACTCCTGCTTCCTTTGGATGGCCATCTCTGATCGCTCCGCACTTGTTAGGTTGCCAGAGCGTGGAAGACTTTGAGAGCGCGGAGGTCGTGAACCATCCCGTGTCACGCCACACCCCGCACTCACTGCCGGCAACTTATTCGGCTGAGCGAGAGACGGGTCCGCATCAATGTCGGAGTCCACCACATCGCTCCTCCGCGCCCGCTTCCTTCTTGTTCCGTGCCGTGCCGACACTGTTCGGGGCACAGGAAGAGGAACAGCAAAAGAGACATTGTTCTCTTCGGAGGCAGACATCTCTGCGGCCGAATTGGCCGCTGAGCTGTCTGTCGCCGTGGCTCCCGCTCTTCCCCCCCTCCTCTTTGTCGAAACAGATCGACCTCTAAGCTCACGTTCTGGCAGATGAGATGCCACGTCACGAGGTTCATCGTTACTCCTCCCACAATTATCAAAATTTATGTTTTTTTCATTTAAAATTTCCATGTTTGGTCCCACGAGTATGGGATAAATAGCCGTCCGCCCGGGCAGAGATCCCTGTACCCGGGTAAGCGTAAATTTGTAACCCAACACAGGGGGTCCGCAGGTACCCTGGCTGGGAGCGCGCTATTGGTTGAACTACCCATCAACCATGCATCCCCTCGCCGCGCGCCAAAACTTGGGATTCGGGGTAATTTTTTATAGAGGTTTTCTTCCTCGCGATCCGAGCGATTAAGCTAAGACCCTCGGTCCCGTACGTGGCCGCGAGACATGACCACGACACCACGAAACGGGGTTACGATATTGACGGTGAGCAAACAGGGCTTCTGCTCGCTCGTCCGACGGCGGTGTTAGCGCACGCCAGACCCGCCCAGTCTCCGTGCTAGCACAGCGCGCGAGTGCAGCACCGCTGGAGAAATCCCACCCTATACGCGCTCAACGGGACAACTCTGCTACGAGCAGAGCGCCGGAGCGCGTTCCCTCCGAGTCGGTCGTCCGTTTCATATCCTGCCACAACATACTGTGCTCGCCAACTCGCCTACCTAACGAGGCGAGTATTAGCAAACCCCCCAAAAATGATGAGGGAGGCCTCATCTCGCTTAGCAGTAATCATCCACATTCCACATTAAGCGTGGTACGTCGCTTTTTCTTGACATTTTTATGACAAGAAAAAATTAACAAATAATTATTTATCTGTAAGTTTATCAACGTCAAAATGAAGTCTAAAAACGTTGATTAAACAGAACAAAAGAGAAATACGCACTAATAATCAAAAATAAATCAATTACAAATATCCATCTATATAAAGTAATATAATATTCAATTTAATTAATTTCTTGTAATCCCAAGCCATTGCAATGCAATAATAGCCGAACACGACTATCAATAACGCGGAAAATTCTTGACTGAATTATTTTTTTCATACAAATCAATTAAAACTGCCAACTCGACGCTCGCTTCAATGCACTTAAATGGAATATGAATTTCTGAGCGTAATTCAATTAGTTAGATAATTTTTTAATGTCTTCCCATTACTAACGTAACGAGGTCTTTCACATTTTATAATAAAAAAATTGGTTGTCTGTAAAGTCGGTTTACGGACGATAATTTTTACGTGATAACGTCGTAAGAAAACATGAATGGAATTGAATTATTATCACTGAATTATCATTATTTTGTATAATATATATATAAGCTACAGGTAATTAATTGTATTTAATATAAAAGCGAAATAAAGTTAAATACTTTGATATGTAATACAAGAAATAATCAAGTTTAATAAAGAAGCTAAGTTTAATAACTTAAAGTTAGCAAAACAAATTAGATTATCATATCATCACCACTTATGAAAATTGTAAAAATATACTAAATAAAAACAGTTTACTTTTTATATGATCGTAATTATATGAGTCCTAATAACTTTTTAGTCAAAATTGTAATATATACTGCACTCGCCCACCGATGCTACTTATTTTATAATCAAAGAACAAATAGGTGTATGAGATTATATCGCTAATCGGATTCTTAAAATGCAAGAATTAATTACCTTTTTTGCTGCAATTGTTGTTGTAATAAACTATGGTAACCATTTTATGATTTTATTAACTTTTATATTATTAACTTACATTTATTTACTTATATATTATTAACTTATATTATCACATTACATTATATTATCAACTTTTTACTATTTGACATTACTTCAATATTGACAAAACAGTTTCCCGCCATTTGCCGCTGTCATTTCTACTCGGACGCGTCGTAAGTTAGGCCGACCGCCGATCGTGAGCCGAACGCTTAGGCCGAGTCGATCGTCCCTCTCTACCGCCTGTTCCGCGCTCTCGCTCACTAATTGTGACAATGATGACGTCATCTTCTTCGAACGGGCACCCCGGTTATCACGTCAAAAAATATTAGAAAAACGAAGGAATAAAATGTTTGAATAAAGGTAAATCGGTAAATAAAATGTTATTTAAAGTTAAATTATGCAGTCACACAATCTGACTATGTATCTGGGTAACCGTTCTGGTGTAGTTGTTGTTGCCTTAATGCAGTCGGTAACGGGTTTGATTCCAATACAGAGCAGATATTTGCATTTATGTGGGTGTTACAACGAATGTATGTTACCTATTTATTCCTTTTTGTATTTACATATATTCTCGTGTAAGTGGTGTATGTCTTTACTAGAATAAATATCTTTAAACTTAAACCTATTTTTTTCCGTAAGCCGTTTTCCTTAAGCCGTTGGTCGCCATTGTTTTCGAAGACATTTGTTAGTGATCGGCCGTGCGGTAACCAGCAGAGAAAAATAGTCCCTACCTCTTTCTTGCCAAGGTGTCGTAAAAGGTGACTAAAGCCATACTGTTGCGATTAACTGCGCACCGGCATGATGGGCAGCAGCATCATCATATCCTGAATAACACACTGCGCTCGTCAACATGCATACCAAGCGCGGTGAGTATTGGCAAATTCCCCCACATCCAACCCAAGCCCCCAGTCCCCGGTGGTCCTACTAGTCCCGGCTACGGCAGCAACCTGGGTAACGGTAGGGCAGAAGGTGCGAATATCTCCGGGTGAGATTCCGCTGTCACCCACGATGACACCTGGCTCTGATGACATGACATGACAAAGGATTGTTAAGCTGGAAGAGGAAATGAACAGGTTTGGGATATAATGGGTATATCTGAAGTCCGAAGATAGGGTGAGGACATGACGACCCTGGAATCCGGTAACCTGCTCTACTAGCGGGAGGGCGAACATCAGTCCCAAGGTGATGTCGGGTTTATGGTCCGCAAGTCCCTCATCGGCAACATTGTAACCATCGGAAGTCTGTCGAACAGGTTTGCATACCTTATAATCAGAATGTCTAAAAGATATTCACTAAAGGTCATACAGGTATACACACCGACCTCGGCACACCCAGATGAAGAAGTAGATGCTATGTATGAAGACATCAGTAGGGCCACACATACGAACAAAACCTACTTCAATGTTATCATGAGATATTTTAACGCGAAGATAGGCAAAGGCGAGAAGATGAGCTGAGGGTGGGGCAATTTAAATATGGACAGCGAAGCCCGAGGGGTCTGAGGCTGGCTGATTTTACAGAAGGACGCTTACAAGCTCTTTATTTCAGTTCTATTCATACTTTATGTAGGTAAGTACTAGTTATATAATAAAACTGGGGACTTCATTTGAACTCGCTAATTTGACAAAGTTACAAGTCCGATTTGAAAAATTATTTTTAAAATTGTTTGTTTGTTAAGTATTTTTAAGATCAACTAATATTAACCTGAAGCATTATACTTAAGCCGAATTCGATATGGAATGTTTACCAACAAACCGTTACTTAGTAACCAACCATAAACAGATGTTAACTACCTATTGGAAAATTTTTATAATAATTATATCTTTTAATAATTATACACAGTAGTACAAGCTACATAAAACTTGAAATAAATAAGTCAGAAAGTTATCTATAATTACGTGTTATAGAGGTAAAATTTACTTGTAACGTGGGTATAACTAATTTCACTCTGAAAGATTTCTAAATATTTTCATGAATATTTATATGCCTATATTAAAAATAGCTACACTATCCCTGAATAGTATTCAAAATAAAATAAAATTTGTTTTGAAATGGATTTATTATGATTAAAAATCTATGTTCAGACACTCATTCACTTCTATTATTTATAAAAAAAAAAAAAATAAAAAAAAAAGTTTTTATTATTTCTAAATCTTATACAAACACATTGTGATTGAGTCTTCCCAGTGAGTAGTTATAGACACTCGTTTGGGGAATGGCTCGTTACTTTCCTTCACTACAGATTTAGAGATATAACACTAATAGTTACATGTATTACAGAGAAAAATCAAAACTATTTTTAAAAAAGAAAAATCTGATTAAATTATATAAATCTAAGTTTCCTTTCTTCTCAACTAGCCTAAATGTCTATGTTTATACATAAGATGAGATATATATATACATATATAGGTATATGAATTTTCACGGGCGCGCAGGTGCGTGTGTGTGTGTGTGTGTGTGTGTGTGTGTGTATGTGTGTGTGTGTGACTTGATCTCTCATTTGCATTAGAGTACATACATGATTCATTATTGTTTTGTAAGTGTTAGGTTCCTACGAACAACTGTAACTGCATGCCCTACGAAATACGAAGCTTCTTGGGTTCGGATCAACGAAGATAATTGTCCACATGCAGTTACGTTATCCTTTCTAACAGATTTTCTACTTCATCGTAATTAAGTGTTTTTAAAAATTCAGTTACAACTTTTTTGCACATATGCAGTTGTTTGGGGTATATGTTCAATTTTCGGTTTATCTTATTGTAAATATAGGTCGATTGGCAGATGTATTGTCTCTGGGCAAACTTGGTACGTATTTGGTAAGTTGTAGCCACACAATCCTTTCTTCTTTTGTTCAAAAGGTTTTTTTGCAATGACATGTTTTTATGAGCATGAAGTAATAGATTTAAGACGTACAATTTCCTGACACTGAGTAGCCCGCTGATTCTGTAGAGATCGTCCGTGGGGAATCCAATTGGTTTTGAGTACATTACTTTGATCAGAGATCTTTGTGCTCGTTCCAGATCCAAAAACCGTGTCTTATTAGCACCTCCCCATATTGAAATGCAGTAAGTTGTAACCGATTGAGCAAGGGCAATATATATCTTGTTGAGGGTGTTGCATGGTACGAGGTGTCTCAAGGTTTTAAATAAGTAAATGAGCTTTCTCAGTCTGCACATAATCAATTCAATATGCATATACCAACTGAGTCGTTGATCAACCAAAATACCAAGATATTTGATGCAGCTGACATTCTGGATCTTCGGGCAAGGACAATTTGGGTGTTTCAAGGCACATTCATGAATCCTTATGCTGAAGCTATCACTCAACTTTTTCAAAACAAACGTAGTTCGTTTAGAAATATTGAGGGTTAAGATATTGGCTCTCAGCCAATCAGCCACTCTTGCCAAGCCTCTCTCAGCCAAGATCTGAGCAGTCTCCCAGGACTCAGTAGTAAAGATAATAGCCGTGTCGTCGGCGTAAGAAACAAGTTTTCCTTCAATGTCGTTAAGGTCATACAATTCGTTGATATATAGCAGAAACAGTGTGGGGCCGAGAACACTACCCTGTGGCACACCATAGGTAACATTTGCTTCACTACTAACATAGTCACCAATCTTGACTTGCTGTGTTCTTTCATGTAGATAGCTGTTAAAAAGTGACAGAGCAGTGTCACGGATACCCACACTCTCAAGTCTACGTACAAGAATAGGAATAGATACAGTATCGAAGACCATTTTAAGGTCCAAAAAAAACTGTAAGACATTTCTTACCCCGATCCACTTCCTTTACAATCATGGAGGTCAGGTCCAGAATGGCATCTTGTGTTGATAGGCCTTTTCTAAAGCCATACTGTGAATTAGAGAGTAAGTTATATTTATTTATGTAACTAACTAGTCTATTATTAATGATTTTTTCGACAATTTTTGAGATAGTGTTTAAAACTGATATCGGTCGGTAGTTATTTACGTCATCACTATTGCCTCCTTTATATATGGGTGTAACAATGGAACGTTTAAGTGCAGCTGGAAACACTCCGGTGTGAAAACAAAGGTTGGCCAGGTTAGTAATTAGCGGTACAAGAACCTTAGCAGAGAGTTTAATGAGCTTGGTTGGTATACCATCCCATCCCGAGGAACTATTTGAGTTAAGACTCGATAAAACAGAATTAACTTCTTGAGGAGTGGTATCCAACAATACAAATGAAGTGCTATGGTTACGTTTAGTAGATAGACTATAAGATCTAGGGTTAGGAAGGGTCAAAATATTTTCCGCCAACTCAAGTCCAATGTTAACAAAGAAGCTATTCACAAGGTTAACCGAAACCAGAGGTTCGGAATCCATTTTAAGAAGATCATTATTTTTGGTGTTTGTCGATTTGTATTTAGTGATGTCATTAATTGTTCGCCAAAATTGCTTTGGGTTATTTTTAGTCCTATCTATCAAATGTTTATTATATTGTTTTTTTAGTTTCTTAATTAGATTGCTACAAAAATTTCGAAAACGTTTGTATGTAATTTTTAATATATTGTTACTGGGGTCTAGTCTTACTTTTAACTGTAACCGGTTTCTCAGTCCAATACAGCGCAAAGCACCCGTCGTGTTTTTTTTTTTTTTTTACTTACGTTGAATAAACATAATAATTATAATATTCAAAATTGTGTGTAAAAATTGATTTCAATTTACCTTTAACAATAAAAAGACTGATAAAAAAAAGACCAAATGTTGCTTGTCTGCGAAATTTTCCTGTCAGTGCTAAACTTTAGGGTTGTTAGATGTATATTAGTAATCAAAAATTTATTAATTTTTGTTATAAACTAATTTTCTTGCATATTACGTATTTAGCGGTTAAGTTCTAGGAAACAGTGTTAAAGTAAAATTTTTAATGTATAACTAAGAAATTGGTGATAAATTGCAATTTTTCATTAATAAAAGTGTGACAACCCTATACATGATGACTTTTAGTTTGTTTACAAAAATTCCACATCGAATTTGGCTCAAGTATAGGTCTGCATGTTTTTGTAAATATAATTATGTATATGTGTGACAGCGACGCGGTAGTCATCGTCTAATTGTAAGCGGCATGTCCTTATTTGTGTTAATTCAATAAATTTGTAGTATTTTAAATTTAAAATAACAATAAATTTTCATATTCAAAATGAATTTCTTGTGTAAATGAAAGAAAAATTTTACTATGTTGCGTACACACAATTAATGTTACACTTTGCACACAACACCACACGTCAAGATGATTAGTAGTTATCATTTATATCTATTGTAGGACTGATGTCTACAACACACGTTTAGATTACATTAATTGCCAGCCAGACTATAGCTATAGCTACGTATAATTCAGCATGTCTTACCAACCCTCAGATCTACGATTTAAAGATAAAATAAAGAGCAGATGATAAAGTAGCTTTGCACCTTTAAAATATTTAAATATAACTATTTATATTTTGTATTGTATTGATAAAACTTAAACGGTTTAGTCGGGGCCCTAGTTTACTTTTTGCACCAGGGCCTTTGGTTTCCTAGCTACGCCATTGGCCCCATGCACATAATATTTAAGGTATAAGATTTTATTAAATGCTGAAACTGACTGTTGACAGTTTCGTTACAGCAACACTAGACAGCAATATATAGGAATCCAGTTTTTCAATATTTTTACTAAGCTATCTAATATGACTGTACTATGTATAATGCTATTGGGATCTCTGTTGTAATTGGAGATGGTGGATTATTTAATATTGTTGATGTCGCTAAAAAAAATTCAGTATCGAAATTTATGATTTAGTTATTTGTTAATTGTCTAGTATTACACTATTTAGTTTTTTCCTTATTATATTGGTAATACCAAAAGCTAAGTATATAATAAAATGTTCAGCATATAATACCTTGAAAATTATGAATAGTGATATTTTTATGTCAACAATGGTTTTTAACACTTACCCCACGGGTTATATTTGTAAGTAAAAATATTACCTATGTTAATACCTATAATTGAAAATTTTGAATTTTTCTTACAAGTATGTATGTCGTATAGGAACACGATATCATTATCAATTGATAAAGTAGGGAAAGATAATTATATATGATAATAAATTTAATCATAATGAAATTATTACCATGAACACGACCAAACAGAATTTCATGTTTTAATTGAATCCCTGATGTTTTTATTACAATCGTTGTGAAACGACTAAACTTCTGAATAAAAACATTACATCACTAATCCAGGAATTGAGCTGGTTAGGCATTCTCTTCTATCATAATCACACTTTGAGCTAACTAATAAGTATATATACACGAAAAAAAATCCAACAGCCAAGAAATTCAATGTATAAACAAAAAAATATAATTTACTTCACTAGCTTCAGGCTTATACCAGAATATTAACTATAGATTTTTACTAGGTATTGCTAAAAGCAAAAATCGATAACCAGTTAAAACCAAAATACCTATGATTTCACTAAAATATAATTATAATTTAAACAAATAGAAATAATAATTAAGCGATTTGATTAATTATAATTGTCGTATGTTGTAATTGCAAATGTCAGGAAATTCTATATGAAAATACAACAAAAAATATGTCGAAAATTCGTTTGTTGTTCTTGTAAATAAAACAAAAAAATGTGTCTTCCAATTTGTTTTTTGGTAAGCTTAATTATAATTTCCTTCATTAATAAATTATTGCAGCCGTGCAAAGCTGGGAAGACCGCTAGTAAAAAACATAAATTAATGTTATATTTCATACATTGAAAACCTTACAACTCATTTAATATGTACTACGGTAAAGTGAAACTCCGCGCCAACGACAGTGCATAAAAAAAAAAAACTTCATTTTATTTCTTGCCATTTAATTACGAATCTCGGCGTAATGCCTTCATTTATCATAGAGTGGACATTTAGTTGGGCCGCGCTAAGAGACATTTGCGTTTCACTCTCGAGTCTGATATTAAATACTGGTAAAATAAAGTAACGATACCTAATGACACATTAAGTAATGAAACATTCCAATTTAGAAATTTTAAAGTAAAACGATGCCACTAAAGTAAAATTGGAACTAACCGAAACAGCTTTAAAGATTTAATTTTAGAAACATTAAAAAAATATTACGAAACGTATATTGTTAAAAATAAGTATAGTTAAATATTTATGTTACTAATTATTTCAAAAACAATGAAAGGCAGCCAAATTCCGGTCCAAATTCCCTCTTACCATGATCTTATATAACCACTAGCTTTTGCTTTTGCTCACGTCTTCGTCGCGTAGGAGTCAAAAATGGTTCTAATAGGATTGTTAACTGGTTTTCTACGTTATTAATTTTGTTATAACGTGTAAATTAGTATGTTAAAAAGTTTTAATACTTATAAAATATAACAGACTTTATTATAGGGGTAGGGATTTAAATGTTAAAAAAACATTAAAATGAAGTAAAATTTTGTTATATTTTAAGAACACGAAGCTCGTCCTTTAATCTGGTGAAAGGTACACTGGGGTATTATCTTTTTACAATAAAATCGAAATACTACACCTACCGCAGTAATTCTTTTTTTTTTGGTGTTTCCTTCGGGTGCTAGAATCACCAGACTACTCTGTTTACTTACTCTGGAGCATGCCACCTTTTCCTTAAGTATACTCCCGCTACCTTAAGCGTTTAACCTTAATCTATGTTTATGGTCATTGCGAAGCAGACTTTGATGGGAAACTGCACTCTCTTGAATTCGAAGGGGTAATTTGATGTTGTTAACGACACCCTTGATGTTAACGAGAACAACCGATCAGTATAGTTGCCTCGATTACATTGCCGATGCAATGTTTTCACTTGCAATCTGCTACCATGGCATAATTTGCATTTTTTGTGGATTTTGATTGTGCAGCAACATAACTAGCGCGCCAACTCTTAATTTTAATTTATAAGTTGGGAGACTGGACGTCTTCAGTGTATTCAGGAACTCGACCGGATAATTAATGGCATCATCGGTGTTTATTACCGAGTCGACGGATTTGTATATCACCCTTCGAATGATCTCAAAAGTATTTCATTTATGACTGAGGCTTCTTCATTTTTTGGTGCTAGGATGGCTCGCTTGCATAACGATTCTGCAGGTTTATCGTGAATATTATGAATGTTTGGGTACATTTTAACTATGAGCTCTTCTACAGTGGAAACAATTGTATCTAACTATGTAGGAATATATATATATATATATATATATATATATATATATATATATTATCCAGTTCTCAAATGGACTCTCATATTTTTGGTAAGGCTCGGTTTTATCACTGAAGGCCACAAATGAAATCGCTTCACGCACGCCTTAAATTCGTTCGCTCGCGTTCCTGTACGCACTACTGGTAAAGTCTGCCGGAAATCGTCTGCTAACAATACAGTAACTCCTCCCATTTGACAATTATTATATCGTATATCTTGAAAAGATATATTTAGGGCTTCGAATTCCCCTTTATGATTCATAGTACTCTCATCCTAAACAATTAATTTTGTTTTGTGGAGTTCTTCTGCCATATTACTTTGTTTGGGCGTAATGTAGAAAGGAGTTTCGGTTCGTATCAAATTAAAAGTAAGTTGCAAAGGGAAGTGTGCAGTTTCACCTCCTTCCAGCAGCCTGGCAGCAATTCCGGACAATACGACCGCTAATGCGATAACACGATTGCTTTTCACTTTGGCCAACAGTAAATTTAATGGAAAAGTCTTGCCTGTTCCATCAGGAACAAACAAAAAAAGATATAACCTACACCTGCATCGATACTGGAAACTATTTTATAATAGACGGATTGAGTTTTCAAACATGTGTCAAAATAAAATGTAATTTAAATCAAAAGCACAGAGGAGTATTGATATCAACTACGAAGCAAATAACCTCTAATTCTACCCCTTTTTAACCCCGTTAGGGGATGAATTTCGATAAAATACGAAACACATCTTCAATCAATTCTGTTGAAGAATGTTTATGCAAAATTTGAAGTAGATTGGATCAAGGAATCACGTGGCTAGATGTAAGCTCGGAATATTGTAAATAAAGTTTTAAATAAATATTGTAAATCTTATAGATGATCGCTGTTGAGGCAAGGGTCCGCTAGCCAGCTAATCAGGATTATATAAAAAGCGACGCCATTTGGGGTGTCGCAGGTCATTCTTCACTAGACTAGTACAGCAAGGATTACATAGAAGCTAGCCAACGTTCTTCTCCTCACAAGCGGTAATAATTCTTCAACGATACATCGGCGTTTTATTGAAGACTCCCCTCACGAAGAACACGACGGTAGAATCAGCACTTCGCAAGTACCGGCCCTACAATGACAGTCGTCTAAATACAGTCCACTCGTTTCTATCGACTAGGGTCCGGTACACTACGATCGTCACATTTTCGGATCGTCACGGTAGGGTTGCCGTACTATAATATATAGTATTGTACTGTATTTCGGGACTCCGTACTATATATACAAAAGTCTGACACAAAAGTCAGATCACAAAAATAAAGCCGGGCTAGAAAAATCACCAAATGACCTACTAGATGTTGTCAACATAACGACAGAGGGTCGAAATGACAGTCGGACAGAGGTATCTCGAAACGACAACACTCGAGATGAACAACTGTGGACAGAAGTTAGGAAGAGAAGGAGCCGTGGGCCTACCTCTATGTGCGGCACAGCCGGACAGTAACTAACTTCAAAGCAGTAGAGCCGATAAAGTATATTCACTTGTGGAATATGGCCTCTTGCCATGACGAAATTGTGGAGTATCTGAATAAGTTATGCCCCACGGGATCATGTACTGTTGAAGAACTAAAATCTAAAGGAAACTACAAATCCTACAAGCTTGGGGTGCCAGTAATCTACTATGAAAAATGTTTTTCTATTGATGTTTGGCCTGTTAACGCTAGGATTAAAGCATGGATTAACTGTAGAAAGCCGACAACCACCTCAACTACGGAGACGAAGGCTATGAGTCGGCAGTCATTTCGTAGCTCAAGGGGTACACCATAAGCTAAGTGATATGCAGGTTCTTTACCAGAATGTGCGAGGTCTGAAAACCAAACTCCCTGTGTGGCGTAATAGCCTTGCATCGATAGAATACGTCTTTGTTGCTGCAACGGAAACTTTTCTTGACACTTCAGTAGAAGATTCAGAACTTGTCTATGTAGACTGGAGTGTGGTGCGACGGGATAGGGACACGCCATGCGGAGGTGTCCTGCAGGCCGCGCGCGCCCCCATCGTGCTGCGCCGGCGAAAGGATCTCGAGACGGACAGCGGTGAAGATTTGTGGGCAAGCTTTTTGTGGCATGGCCGTATCGTTAATGTGTGCATCGTTTACATAAAGTCTAATAGTAGTGATGACGACTACATGACATGGTTTAAGAAAGTTGAAAGCTTTATTAACAAGTTAAAAGGGATTGTTTTTATTTACGATGATCTAAATTTGAATAGTGCCTCATTGATTATAAATAATTATTATCATTGCTTTTTGACATTTTGTAATTTGATAGAACACAATTATGTAACGAATAGGTTTGGTGGTATTTTAGATGTGGTATTGGTACAAGAGAGCATTAATGTGCGGAAGATACATGTAACAGCAACAGAGGGTATTGTTCCGCCTGACGCTTATCATCCCCTACTTGATGTTAACATTACAATCAGTGCATCTTCTCAATCGGACCGAATAGAACCCACGAATATAGAAAGCTCCAAAGACTGGAACTTTAACAAAGCGGACCGTGGAGCATTGTATGATATGCTCTCTGGTATGTCGTGGGATTACCTTTATTCCCTGAAAAATTCCCATCTATGTACGACATACTTCTATAATATAATTTATGGTTTATTTGATGTTTGTGTACCTAAAAAACAGCGTCAAATTACCTCTGCAAATCGATACCCGGTTTGGTTCACGCTCGACATAATTAGGGATACGATACGCAAAGTAAGATTACACCGAGAGTGGATAAGGACAAAGTCGAAAGATGCATATCAGTCCTTTTCCAACTTAAGGTCTGAGCTAAAAGAACGTATTGCACTTGCATATGCCGAGCATGTAGCTGATATAGAGCGAAACATCAAAACTAACCCACGTCAGTTCTGGCACCACATCTCAAGTCTCCGATCAAAAGGGGGCTTTGAGCCTAGTGTGGAGTACAAGGGTAATACTTTTTGTGGGGTTAAAGCTGCTGAAGCTTTCGCAAGCTTTTTCTCTAGTGTATTTCTATCTGAACTACCTAGACTTGATACAAGAAACATTAGAAATACAAGTCAGAGCTCGTTGTACATAAGTAGATACGTTGAAGTTAATAAGATTACAACTAAGAACGTAGCCACAGGAATTCGGCGCTTAAAAGCAGGATCTTCCGTGGGACCTGATTGTATTCCTCCTTGGCTTATTAAAGAAGATAAGGACTTTTTTATTGATCCACTTTGCCATCTATTTAATACAGCACTTAGAACCGGAAAATACCCTTCTCAATGGAAACTGTCTCGTGTTACTCCTATTCCAAAAAGCGCCAATAAAAATAATGTTGAAGAATATCGTCCAATAGCTATACTTTCCACCCTAGCTAAAATCTTTGAACATATTCTCAATATTAAGATTTACAACCAGATAGAACCATTTCTATGCAATGAGCAGCATGGTTTTAGGAGAAGAAGATCTGTCAACACGAACCTCCTATCAATTGTTGACTTTATTTCTTCTAGACTCGACGAAGGAGGCCAGGTGGATGTCCTATATTTTGACTTCCGGAGGGTGTTTGATAGGGTTAATAATGACATACTGCTCGAGAAGCTTAGTGCACTGGGCTTGTCTCCAGGCCTCCTCGGATTCGTCGCTGATTATCTCCGCGATCGTCAGCAGTATGTCAGGCTCGGCCTTTATGAGTCACAGCCCTATCATACGCGTTCCGGAGTCAGTCAGGGATCAATACTCGGTCCTCTTTTGTTTATCCTCATGATCAACGATCTTGCAACAGTCATCAGGCATGAAAATGTCTTCTTTATGCTGATGACTTGAAACTTTTTATGGAAATTAAAGATGTGAAGGACTGCCTATTGCTTCAGCGAGATATTGACGCTGTATCCCAGTGGAGCGTGGAAAATAAAATGGAATTAAATCCCTTAAAATGCGTTGTGATGACTTTCGGGCGAATGAGACAACCAATTGAACATCTTTACAATCTAGATGGCAAAAACATATCGAGGGCAATCAATTGTAAAGATTTGGGTGTCACACTTGACCGAAAGCTCACCTTTTACGACCATATCACTACAGTGGCTATGGAATCCTTTCGACGCCTTGGTTTTGTTCTGCGGAATTCGAGGGATTTTAGGGAAATTGGCGTAATAAAACTCATTTTTGGTGCCTTAGTACGAAGTAAGCTTGAGGCGAGTGCTATCTGGCACGTATGAAAGTAAGTACACGCTTTTATTGGAAAAGGTCCAAAAAGCTTTTTTAAGACACCTATACAAGCGCACGTACGGCTACTACCCGCTTATGTACCCAACCAAGTTCCTTCTTGGGTGCCTTGAATATAACTCCCTGGAGGTTAGAAGATGGAGAGACCAAATTTTGATTATGTGCAAAATTCTCAGAGGTAAGGTGGATGCACCATACCTACATGAGGAATTGTGTAGGCTTTATGCTCCTAACAACTATTGTCGACATAGGAAGCTCAAGCTATTTGCTGTCCCCAGATGTCGTACAGTAGCTCGTTTGAAGTCTCCCATACCGCGGTCTCTCACTGCGCTCAATGCTCTCCTGGACCTCGCACCACACTGTGACGTGTTTGCGGATGAATGGAACTCGATCTTATCCGAGTGTTTGCAGTACTGCGAATTGAATGTGTGATGTATGTAAGGATTACGGAGTTAATTGAATTTATTATTTGATTTTGTTTTTATACCTAATTGTTATTGACATAGATTTGCATTGACTTTCATTATATTGTACTTAATTTATATTTATTTTAATCTTATGACTATTATTTATGACTTGCATTTAGTTGATTAATTTTGACATTGTATTTAATGAATTGATTTTAAGACCTTCATTTAATAATATTTTATGATTTGATATCTTAGTTAAATGTTCTATAACCTAATTTTTTAAAACAGTATCTTTATTCTCTATCTGTATCATATTAATTAGTGTAATTGGTTGACCCGTACTAATTAATTAATAATAATAAATAAATAAAATATGTAATATGTTACCAGGGTCTGATCTCATGATGGAGCTGGAAGGTGACCATAGGAACTCATCGAGTTTGGGCTCGATTTAGTCGTTTTGACGAGTAGTTTGTCTTTCAATGGTAACCAGGGTCTGATGATAGAGCTGGAAGGTGTCATAGAAGCTCTGTAATCAAACGACGCAACCTCATCGAGTTTCGGCTCGTTTGAATCCTCTTGCCGAGTAGTTTGTTTTTCAACGATAACCAGTGTCTGATGATGGAGCTAGAAGGTAGTCATAGGAATGTCACAATTAAACGACACAACCTCATCGAGTTCGCACTCGATTGAATCATCTTGACGAATTTAGTCTAGTTTAGTTTGTCTTTTAATGATAATCAGGGATAGATGATGAAGCTGGAAGGTAGTTATAGGAACTCTGTAATCTAACGACGCAACCCCATCGAGTTCGGTTTCGATTGAATCGTCTTGTCGAGTAGTTTGTCTTTCAATGGTAACCAGGGTCTAATGATAGAGCTGGAAGGTGCTCATAGAAACTCTGTAATGAAACGTCTCAACCCCATCGACTTTCGGCTCGTCTGATTCGTCTTGACGAGTATTTTGTTTTTAGATGGTTACGAGGGTCTGATTACAGATGGCGCGCACTACCTCTTAACTCGGCGCGTCGTTTTATTATAAGTATCACTTCTTATGTGGTTTTCTTAAACCTCACTTGACCAATTAATGTTAAACATATAATAAAAAGTTTCACTTTATACGTGTGTACATTAATACACACATACACACAATTTTTTTTTTAATAGACGTACGAATAATTATTTTCTTAATAATACGATTATCGTATGAATAATGAAGCCAAATTAATAACGAATAATTTATTACCTCAGAAATCTAAAGGGCTATATATTCACGTAAAAAATGTAAAATAAACGATAAGTGTTATAATTTTCAAATATGTATTATTCACATACGAATTATTTGTGCCTATTTAGAGAATCGTTCTTAAGACGTAAATTTCAGTCGTGCGTCAGAGCTACACACATAGTTTTTTTCTTATTTGTTATTTAGTGTTCTTTTTCCAGGGAAGTCACAAAATTAACACTTTTTTTATCACTAAACTAAATCAGGGAATGCCACAAGGGGATACTACAGGGGTTGCGGGTTATAATTGCTAAGATTTAATCGAATAATTTTTGACCTCGTACTGAAGTTGAATGACTCAATACACAAAATGTAGTTTTAGGTTGTCCCTGCCGAGGGTAAAGTTTCGGAGTTAATATGGCCGCTGCCGAAACGGGTGATTATTGCGTGGCCTGACCCGGTTAGGGTCTAACCCCATTCTCATCTGACGATGCTTAGAGGAACATTGTTAGCAATTTACTCTAACGTATAATATACACATCGTACTTGTTTTAATATACAGGTTTTACGCACTTGTGACTGATTAAGCATTAGAAGCGAAACAATGATAATATGTCAAAGTTAAAACTTTCATATATCTATAGTAACACATAGCTGGGGACTTCAATTGTTGGTTTAGGTTGAATGCTGTTGTTCACTCTCTAAACACAAATCAGTGAAATTTTTGAAGTTTGTGAAGCAGTATTCACCAAATATCAGTGAATTTCAATAACAAGTTAATGAATACTCACTAATACACATACACATATTCAATTATCAAATCAGTGGCGGGGTCAATATTTACATATTCATACGTTGAATAGTCACTAATTCTACGTGGTACGATTCTCATATTGATAAAAAGTGAATAGTCGCTTATCTATAATATAAAAATAAGTCGGGTTTTCCTTCCTGACGCTATAATTCCAGAACGCACGAACCGATTTCCACGGTTTTGCATTCGTTGGAAAGGTCTCAGGCTCCGTGAGGTTTATAGCAAACAAAATTCAGGAAAAATTCAACACAAAAGCAGGAAAACAGGGAAAATCATTTTTCACACACAGCGCCATCTCTGATACATAGCATGTACTACAAACCAATATAATATATCAAACGAAATGTTACAAAAAACGAAGCCATCTGGTAGCGAAACGGAGTTCGCCGGGTTTTGCTAGTAATTAGTGAAATTCAACTGATTCATGTATATAGAGTAGTGATTATGCTAGTCGTCAAGTTGTTTATGTACTACTGCTGGCCCTTTGCCATGCCTAGAACTTCAGTTCAGGAGAGGAGTCCTCTGCATTGAGGACTGAAGCTTCGTCCACCACACTGCTCCACTACGATTTAAAGGACAATTTCCCGGCAATACTAGCGATCGTTATGATATGTTCATCATAACAACGTGATTCAAAGCCGCCATTTCACATCAGGGAAACCCAAAAAGACAAATCGCATCGCTTCAGCCTATCGCATTTCACTGCTGGACATCGGCCTCCCCAAGCCTGTGCCAAATATCCCGGTTTCCTGCAATCCTCATCCAGTGACCTTGGATAAGTCGTCGGTCCAGCGGGCCGGAGGACGCCCTACACTGTGTTTACCGATACGCGATCTCCACTCCAGGACACGTCTTCTCCAGCAGCCGTCGGTTCTGCGACATATGTGACCAGCCCACTTCCACTTCAACTTGCTCATTCTACAGGCTATGTCGGTTAGTTAGGTTCTCTTGCGGATAATCTCATTTCTCATTTTATCCTTGAGAGAGACTCCAAGCAAAGCCCGTTCCATAGCACGTTAAGTAATTTTAAATTTGTGTAATAATCCCGTCGTCAGTGTCCACGTCTCGGGGCCATATATCAACATTGGTAGGACACACTGCACTTTTGTCTTTAATCATTGCGGAATCTTCAAATCGAAGACTCGACGAAGCTTACCAAATGCCGCCCAGTACAACTGAATCCTCCTATAGCCTTCCTTCTCGAAGTTGTTTCGGCCAGTTTGGATTGTGTGGCGTAGGTAAACATAATCCTGTACAACTTTGAGAAGGGTACCATCAACAAATATGGGTCTCGGCATGACATATGTAATGAATAATCAAATTTAAAATTCATAGGTTTTTTTTTTGGTCGCGATAATCAGCATCTACGCAGTCGAAGCCGCGGGCGGATGCCAGTCTAAAATAAATTGCCTTATAGTGTTTAATATTTCATAGAATCTTTGTTTCATTTATTGTATTAACCTAAAATATTGTAGCTGCGCATAAATTCTAGGATAAACATTCTTTGACATACATTTCAATTAATTAATAAAATCAACAATCAATTTACCTAATAAAAAATAATCATGTCTACACATTCAAAAAATCGTAACTCACTTGGCTTCTGTCCAACTATAACGCAAAAATAAGCAAATATGTCAAAAGTAAAAAAATCGTTAAAAAAACCTGCTGTCATGGAAGAGTAAAGAAAATGGTAAGAAGCGAAGTTAATAGACAATATTTTAAGCGACAACTTAGAACACAATCTTTGTAACGTTAAAAAAAATATCCGGTCTTGTAAGTTCTGATGTTAGAACGTTCAAACAAAGGAACTACATCTTCGTTATATTAGTATTAGTAAATATTAGTTAAGCGATTTGTTTATTGCTTCTTCGCATCTATCTTAACATAACTACATCACATCACATCAGCCTATCGTGATCCACTGCTGAACATAGGCCTCCCTAAGTTCACGCCAAATTCTTCGCGATTCTCATTCATCTTCTATGAAAATCCCTATTATAGAGTGCCTAAATCGTTGGTTCAACGGGCAGGACATCCTATATTGCATTTGCAGAGCTGCTTTCTCCGCCCCAGGACACATCTGCTCCAACGCTCATCGTTCCTTCGATGTACGTGACTTCAACTTACTCCAATTGAGTGAATTTAAGAACTATTCTTATATCTATACATATAATAAAATGATAGGAAAGTCAAAACTGTACATTTAATATTTTTTTAAAGAATACTTGGGGTGTGATCTACAATCGATACCGAAGCCAAAAATATAGTTTTTAGAATTTTCGTCTGTTTGTCTGTATGTATGTCCGTGATAAACTCAAAAAGTACTGCATGGATTTACTTCAAATTTGGCATGAATATTATTAAGAAGTCGGGTCAACATATAGGCTACATATTATCACGCTATCACCTACGGGGAACGAGCAGTGAACCTTTATTTCTTCAACGCATTCTGTAACAACGTGTAATTTAATAGCGTTCACGCAGACGACGCCGCAGGCAGCAGCTAATCCCTAATATAATAAATGTGAAATGTAAGTTTGTTTGTTATGATTTCACGCAAATCTACTTAACCGATCATCATGAAACTTCCTACGAGTTTTTTTGGAGGTATTAGAAGTAACATAGGAACCTTTTTTTTTTCAAAAAATATATATATTGTTGGTCAAAAAATCTCATAATCTAGCTACTTCAACGCCATCTAGCATTCCAGTAATGAAGTTCCAACCCTGAGAACTATAATACCGTTGCACTGTATTACCCGACGGTCACTTTAATATCCAATCAAATCATACTAATAATTTAAATGTGAAAGTAAGTTTGTTTGTTACGCTTTCATGCGAAAACTACTTAACCGATCATCATGAAACTTTGTACACATATTTTAGGAGGTGTTACAAGTAACATAGAATACTTTTTTTGTTTACGATAACCGACATCCACGCGGGCGAAGCCGCGGGCAGAAGCTAGTCTATCATAATATGTAATATTATGATTTGTATAATCACTACATATTATAAAAAACAAAGTCCTCCGCCGCGTCTCTCTGTCTGTGTGTCTGTTCGCGATAAACTTAAAAACTACTGCACGGATTTTCATGCGGTTTTCACAAATAGAATATATATGCTCTGTAATTACTGAACCGATTTTAACGATTCTTTGGTTATAAGCTACATTATACATTATGGAATATCAGCCAAAAATATAAACGAGGATAAAACCACGAGGGGTGATGGTTATTAAAAAGCTTAAGAAATAATAAGCCCTAGTAATGTACAAATATTTGTCATGTGCGAGAATCAAACTTTCAGTCGCTAGTGCAACCACCACCATCGTATCACAGATATCATTCATAGAATTTTCACTACTGGACGTAGACCTCCCCTGTCCTCTGGGGGTTGCCCAATTCTCTTCACGCTTGGCAGTCGGGTTGGCGAGTTCAGTGTGTTGTGGCAGGATATGGTGACGCTCCCATAGGTGTTGGATCGTTGGAGTTGGACGTCACCCGGGTGGTGGATAGGGATAGACCCCGAACACTCGAAAGCTTCGCGAGTGGTTGGGGTCTTCGGACCCCCGTGGACCAAAATCAGCAGACATAGACAATCTTAGATCCTAGATACCTGAGTCCGATAATGCTCTCAACAATACAGTGATAGTAACTATTGTAGATTTTACAAATTTGGAACCTCCTGTTGATAAGAACTAAGTTTTACATGCAAACTAATATCAGAATGCACTTATATATTGCATGTTAGCAAACACGACAAAAAGAAATATCGCCAACGTCAGTTAGTAAATAAAGATAGAGGCAACAACAGCAATTAAAGAGTCTATAGAAAAAATAAAGATTTAGTTCAGCGGACCTACAAAGGAAGTATCAATACTTACCTAAAAAAAATATTCACTAATTTGTGGTTCAGGAAATATGAAACAGGTCACCTCGATTGTCACTTTTTGCTTTACTTAGAAGTAGTCTTGAAGCTTTGAAATCGGGCATGATTGACTACGATTTTCTAGTGCTATGCTCAGGCTGCTCAATTATTCACCCTAAAGCGACAAAAACCTAGAAAATATTAATTTTTAAATTTGACTATGAATCCAAAAGTTGTAGTTTATTACTTTAGGTGAAAAAGGTCCTAAAGACCTGTTTTGCCTCCTACTGATAAAGCTTATCAGTAACTTATGTTTCCGATAAACTTTATTAGCAACCAGTGAAACAGGCCCTTAGTATGCAAAATACATAGAATTAAGAATCTTAAATAATAATAAAAACTAAATATATTTCCTGCAAAGCACGTTATATTACAAATTAACGTCCATTATCGAATACAACAATTAACAAAATATCTTACATTTCGAAAAGTAACGTATCTTCACCGGTCATATTACGTCTAAAGGTTAAAGTTAACTAACTAACGCTGACTTGCAAATAAAAAAAATAAAAACGAGCAAAAAAAAAACATTATTCACAAAGCATTTTCCTACTATATTTATTTGTAAACATAAGATTAAATAGAAAAAAAATTGTTAAATTATACTTTAATAAAAATTTAAATGAATTTTATACTCATTACTTTAGAAATAGTCATTATCACAGTCGTGGTAAAATTTGCTTTGCTTTTGCAAGAAGTTGCCCTCAGAAGTTTTTTCTGTTTTGGTGCTATGTTTTCTCAAGTGTTTTTCTTGCGTTTTTCTTTCTATACATACGAATTTCTTGGGATAAAGCTCTTATTTAGATATTATTGAACGTACAAGTAATTAATAAAAATAAAAAAAAAAACAATTTCGTTCATATAGAAAATATGTCACGAATTCTAGTCGTTCGTGTTTTTCGGTGACCATACTTGAATGATTGAATCGCCAACAGTGAGTTATTGCCGCATGCCGCGCCGCAGATTGTTCAAAAATTATTATTTATCGCTTTTCTGGCACGTTTAAATTAATGGAATGGATGCTGGTCATAATTGAAAACAAATATTGTATGTATTAAAAAATCTAGTAATATATATACATTGGAAATTTATAAAAAATAATAATAATAAATCGGAACTTATACAAAAAAAAATATACTATAACAGTGTTTGTAATTGACCTAAGTAAAAAGCTTGTAAAAAGAAAAAAAAAGTACAAAAACAAAAAGAAATCATTCGAAGGTGATGTATTTTATTAAATCAAGTGTGAGCACGTTTCCTATACGGATCACAACGTCCCAACCAGACATGAGATGTCAAACGCTTGTCAAGCAAACGCGATTATTACTGCCTCTCACGCATCTACGTAAATATTGCGAATAAATTTTCAGTATTCACTAGAGATTCAGGTTTCCTTTCACTCTTAGGTAATATCGATCTAATGACACCGATGAAGTAAATTTTGTACCCCTTAACTTCGTTAACTTCTGTAGAGCCTAGGTTAGGTAGAATGAGTGTATTAATTCAAAGGCAAAATTATAGACATGTTCATGTAAATGCTTTAAATAATACATTATAGAGGACAAAATTATATATACGAGTAAGTTGAACATTTTCTTACTTTTTTTTTCTAAATCTTTTTACAAATAAATATTGCTTATGTTCTGTATATATTTTTGGCTCTGACTGTACCCAATTATCTATATTAATATTTTAAATATGAAAAAACCTAATTCTTCGAACACATT
This sequence comes from Euphydryas editha, assembly GCA_036937285.1. NCBI lineage: Eukaryota > Metazoa > Arthropoda > Insecta > Lepidoptera > Nymphalidae > Euphydryas > Euphydryas editha. Next base: position 18,946,325 of record JAUPFZ010000005.1, on the reverse strand, counting down.
AATCTAATTATCCACCAGTTTAATAAAAAATATTTTTAGAAGTTTGCATGACATAGTTCATTTAATTATGTAGAAAAAAAAATTATGCTACATCTCATACAAACAAAAATTATCTTGAGAGCGTCTACTTATTAGCTACAATAAAAATAAAAACATGCTAATAGAAGCATAAAGTAATCATCCGATGTTTATAAGAAGTTTACGCACCAATTTGTGAGAAATACCGAACAATCAATACGTAAAAAAACTTGTACTAGCTTTATTAGTTTGCTACGTAACCACTTGGGGTGCTGCTAGTAAATGTATTAAGAAATACGTTACGTATTTCTCGTTCGGTTTACGTAGTGCAACTCGTACTACGGGTACAGTACGAGTACCATGAGTTTTTGTTACAAGCGCACATGACATACGTAACTACAGTAGTAAACGGAGAAACGCAATAGTAATGATAGTATCCGGTAGAGGCGCTGCTCAACTTTCCATACATATTGTCTACTACACTCGCTAACGTGTATCGTCTCGGAAACTCATGGTAGAAGTACAGATCGCCGCAGACACGAGTATCGATTTTGATCATACATTCACGGATACGTTGGTTTACACTGATTTTTATGTCACAATCAGAGGCACAAACACTGACAGAGACAACTTTTCTCAACAATTAGTAAACGTTAAAATTTCGTTAAATATTTGTCTATATTTTTTTTTAATCTTTTCAAATCGGACATACGCCGGTATATGTTAATAGATATGATATATGTAAATAGATTGCATAACTGTTATTGGAATACAACACATACAAACTTATTCCGGTGAGGTGTGACATCGAGTAACGACTTCATGACTGTTTCGTCTGCAAAATTATTTTTATGGATGTGTAAAATATAGTGTATTAAAAATTAAATAACGGTACAAAAAATACGTATTATTAGGAAAAATAATATGACTATATATGTAATATAAATTTTAATAATTTGTTTTAAGGAGACCGTTATGTAAATAAATTAATATAAAATTAAACATTACCCTAACAGTAGCTATCTTTTCTACAACAGCATACTTTTATGCCTAGTTTGGTTCACAGCAGCTGACAGTTACATTTTAAATTTATTTTTCTTTAAAAAACTTGCACATTGTAAAGTCTAAAAGTTATGTTTTTCTTTCAAAGTTTCAGGGCGCATCTGTGTTTTATACGAGTGCTGATTTGTATCTACGAAATAAAGAAAAAATAAAAACATAAAAAATTAATGCTATATATATAATTAATTTTAATAAGCTTGTGTGTTATTTTTAATACTTAAAACAATATCATATCAGGCTGGGTAAAAATATATTAAACATATATGGTAACGTAGAAAATCTAAGCAAACTTAATGATGTAAACTAACGGCGAGTTGCACGAAACCGTCGCTAACTTTCCGTTAGTTAAGTTGCAATTAATCTTAAAACTAGTTGATCTCATGATTAATTTAAAGCTGTTGGAATTAATCATCCGTTAGATAGGTCTTTAATTAAACTAATTTTTTTTGTTAACTTAATCAGATGTAGGTTTCGTGCAACAGACAATCACGATTCTTGTGATTAAATTAGTTTAATAAGCACTTAAATTTAAAATTTGTTTCGTGCAACTCGGCGTAAGACTGCTAGTTAAAGGCGTTTATCCTATATAGGAAAACATTGTACCTTAATCTGTCACAGTACTATACTTTTTTTATTTATTGTACACCACTTTTGAAAGAAAAATTACAGAGATATATGCCTAAATATTATTGTACAGTAAGACGGTCTTATTGTTAATAAGCAATCTCTTCCAGACAACCTTACGTTGTGAGGAGTTGAAACATAGCCGGAGTAAAATGGAGGGTGGTGCATAAATATACAAAATAACACAAAAGATACTACTTCGTATTGTTAATCAATTTTCTTACCAAGACTAGCAATCGTTATCAGCTGCTCGAAATAACAGTTGAGACCAACGTGCTCTCTGAAACTCGAAATGAGACCAGAAACAAATATTAGTTCAAATACGAGCAGAAATCGAACTTGCGACCATAGTCTTAAATGATAATCTCGTGACGACAACACAAGGAATTTATAAATACAAACTGGAATGCTCACGTGCACTCAAAAAACGTTCCTACAGCCGGATTTGCATCTCTTTCTACCATGGATTCAAGACATCTCTCGTAAGAAAGAGACAAAATACCAGTAATCAACGAAATGAAGAATTTAGGATTTTTTAGAATTTTGCTATGAAGTATTTAGGTACTTCATAATAGCTGAGTGACACTCCTTTTCGGGGACATTACACCACTTCTGTTTTTTTTTCTGTTTTTTTTTTTTGTTTTTTTATTCTCTGTTTGTTCCCGAATAAATAAATAAATAAATGCTCGGAACGATTTTTCACTTTACATTTTATAAGCCAATGTTAACCTTATGTCAAATATTTCAAGGTACATATTTGAATATACAATTTTATTAATTGAGCGTTCCAATCTATACAAATAATAAATCTATTAAAACCTCCTTTTTTTTTCGGAAGGACTTATGCTGTTGGCCTTACTGGCCTTTACAGCGACACCGGGCGGGGGGGCGGACACTTTAAGGTCCAGCCTAGAAAGTAGAGCCTCCTTATGGGCGGCTCTGAAGTACTATACGCGTCGGTTGGCCGGCTTAGGCGGCGCTATGCGGAGCGCTGAGGTGAACGGACTACTGCTCTACGTGCCTAGGCGCGTACGAGCCGTTGAACCCTATTACTTCATCTCCGTCGGCGGAGACGGTGTAGGTGAGTAGTGTGGTGTGTGGTGCGGTTGTGTACTGAACCTATCGGGGGGGGGGGGGGGGGGGGTGTTAAAACCTCCGTTTTATTGATACACTATATATCATCAAGAATAAATTTCAATAGCGCGTTTATTTTTGTATCAGCGCCATCTCTTATCGTTTTTGGTCGTGCACGTATCACGTAAAAAGTACCAAACCAATGTAAATAACTTTAATACATAAAAATTAAACATAACTCACAGTATAATTTAGTTTTTGTTTCATTGTAATAAAATTTAAAAATAAATATTTAAGAAAATAGAAATAGGTACCTACGCCGCCAACGCCATCTGGTCTAAGGAATCTTAAAAACTCACAAAACTTATTTTTGAGTTATTATTTTGTTAAACTTAAAAGTTTACTAAATATGTCGGATAGGAATAGAAATCGTTTTAATATTTTAGATAAACATCATTTTCAATTAATATAGGTCCAATTATGTTAAATGTCACTAAATATAAAAAACGATATTCTACTATTATACGATAGATGGCGCATGTAGGTGATAAAAAATATCAATTTATAATTTTAAAATTTTAGTTAAATACCCGTGCGAAGCCGAGGCGGGCCGCTAGTTATGATATAAATTCCTTGCGACAACATCAGAAAGATCAAAATCTACGAACATCAGAAAGATAAAAATTACGAGACGTGACATATCGTTGCTATTCTTTTTAAATGCAATAAAAACTTCATACAGTTAAATGTAAAGCATCGAACGTGAATGATCCTAAATATGCTATTAAAATTTTCATTACAGAATACAAATAATTTAATAAAATAACATAACTCTAAAAACTGATATAAAACGTTTTATTTAATTAAAAGTCTAGATCGTATTTTATCGCGTTTATTTGTTTAAAAACTTTACAGTTTAACGATTTTTCAATTAAATTATTTCCCGACGTTTCGGACCCTTTACAGCGTCCATGACCTCGGGGAACTGATAACAAATAAAACAAAATAAACTGGGGACAAATAAACGCGATAAAATCCGATCTAGATTTTTAATTAAATTAGTAAAATTCGCGTAAATATAAAAGAACAGTATAAAAAACGTTTTAGTACATAATTGATTATTTTTATTGCAATATTTATTATCTACTCTGTGTATTTACGAATCTTTCAATTAACGACTAACTGATATATTATTAATTATATAGAGCCAACAAGTTATATAACAAACGAGTAAGTGTTTCTGTTGCAAGGGAAACAAGAAATTATCTCCAATAGTTACTGAAGCGATGTCAGTACACGGTAGATTAACCACAAACATTGCCAAAGTTTAATAAATATGATCACTTACCAATGTGTCAGTTCGAATGTAGGTGAACGCAATTATCTAAATACTTATTATAAATAATTTAAGATTATTATTTTAAAAACTATGCATAATATTATTTCATCCATTGGCCTCAAAAAAATCAGTGACTATTTAAAGTAGTGTCAAAATCGAAATTGTTTAAAAAAAATATTTGAACTTTCGTTTAAGTCGATAGTAATTTAAAAAAAAATACTAATATGTGAAATTGAATCCATTTGATAATAACATTTTCAAAATCACTTCAATCTTTACTTTTACAATTAAAGTGCTGATTGTTTTAACGCATTTATCATATATATTAAAAAAAGATAAACAGTTATCAAATTGTTTTTACTTTTCTAGATGATATTTTATTGTATCTCTAACGTAAAATAATATGATATTTATTGAAACATAAAACTTGTGAAAACATAGGAGGCATATCTAAATATAACTATGTAACGAAAAGGTTACATCGTCGTTTATTTTCGACCATTTTCTATATTTTATCTAATCTCATCGCGGTACCCCGACCCATCGAACCGTACAGACCTGCGTCTCCTTCCGTTGACCTGTACCAAACTGTAAGCCACCTTGTAAATGTCGCATTTGTTTAGGCCTCTTTTTAGGGTTCCGTAGCCAAATGGCAAAAACGGAACCCTTATGGATTCGTCATGTCCGTCTGTCTGTCCGTCCTTGTCTACTTGTTTCCGAAACTATAAGAACTATACCTAATGTTGAAACTTGGTAAGTAGATGTATTCTGTGAACCGCATTAAGATTTTCACACAAAAATAGAAAAAAAAACAATAAATTTTGGGGGTTCCCCATACTTAGAACTGAAACTCAAAATATTTTTTTTCATCAAACCCATAAGTGTGGGTTGTCTATGGATAGGTCTTCAAAAATTTCATTGAGGTTTCTAATATCATTTTTCTGTAAACTGAATAGTTTGCGCGAGAGACACTTCCAAAGTGGTAAAATGTGTGTGTGTCCCCTGTAACTTCTAAAATAAGAGAACGATAAAACTAAAAAAAAATTATAATGTACATTACTATGCAAACTTCCACCGAAAATTGGTTTGAACGAGATCTAGTAAGTAGCTTTTTTTATTGAAAAAAAAATACACTATTATTAAAACATCGATCAAAGTTACAACGAACTACAAGAAATTTATATGATGTTACTTGCTGCTACGGAACCCTTCATGGGCGAGTCCGACTCGCACTTGCTTAATTTTTTATAAAAGAGAAGGCTTGAACCTTAACCCGTCAGGCTGCTCCACTGAGGGCTAATGCTACTTAGAATTTCTTACGAAATGTGCAGTTTCTCTATGATCGTCTGCTATCTGATTCATGATCGGTGAACACTTTTCGCTACGGCGACATCATATGGTTAACATTCCGTATGACATGTAAATTACCCAACACGACACGAATACTCGATTAAAAGACAGCGATATCAGGGGATCAATTTACGTACTAATCTTGGCGTGTGAACGTTTTTTACTTTAGGTACATGAGATTTTAATGACGTCGCGAATAATATGCCCATGCTTTTCTTCCATTAATTAATTAGTAGACTTTAATGCTCTTAAGCTATACAATATAAACGAGCTAAATCAAACTAAATCTAGCTAAAATATTATTTAAACTTCAAAATACAATTCAGCTTTAGAATATCGATATTAAAAACATAGTTACACATATAGTTTGAAAAACTTGTTAATACACCACGCCCGTACTTATTCAACCAAGAATTGTTTTACAAAACTTGAATTGAAAAGGCTGGAGGCTCAATTTGAATGCTGGGAAACTTTGCTATAGCTTTTATTTCTTGCTTGAAAGTAAATGAATTTACGACTTATGATGAATTTAGTATTTTCTTTCCCTTTTAATACACAAGTGTTCGCAAAAAATTGTAAACAATTTTAATTTATCTCACTTGCGTGTCTGTAAATCTTTTTTCGTAGTATATCGTATAGCTTCTGGCTATATATTTACAAAACTAGAACATGTTTTTTTATTTCATTGATTCTTCGAAAATGTTTTCTTCTGGTTTTTTTTTTTGGTTAAACTTTATTTCGTTTCAATAACTTTAGTGATTTTTTCATTTTTTGAACAGTTCAAGCAAATATTTTTTTTAAATATTGATTGAATAAACTATAAAATAACTCTATAAATATTACAATGGAATTTCACTAAATTTAAGTGACTATTCGCTTTTTATCAATTTGAGAATCGTACCACGTAGAATTAGTAATTATTTAGTGTACTGATTTGATCAGTGAATATTTGTATGTATATTAGTGACTATTCACTAACTTGTTATTGAAATTTATTATGTGTATTCACTAATGTGATTAATGAATTTCACTTATTCATGTTTAGAGAGTATGATCTGTTATTTTATATAGTAGAATATATTAAAATGAGAAAAGTAAAAAAAATTGTCGAATCTTAGGCCGGATTTGTAATAAGCCAAGAAATACAGAATCAATGCCTATAAAGAACAGAAAATTGTTCGGATGAGTTGAAAAGTTAAACAAGAAGAAGTTTCGTAAATTTTAATAATTTTTAGATTATTATACTATTGATATTGATTTTAGATTCTGTGTATTTTAAATTTCCTTTATTATTTTTGTTTCTATATATAAATGATTCTTAACATTATTTATTTTAATAAGTGACGGTGTAATTTGCAGCACTAATTTATCATTAGTCTTAAACTAATAATTAATGATAATTTAAGCCAATAATGAAAAAGTAAATATAAACGATTACAAAAATATAAATTAAGTTGTTCTTTTATGTGATTTTACGAATATTATAACTGGTTGTTTTTATATATTGTATCCATCCTTTTACTCCTATTTCATATTACTTATAATATTCACCTCTTACGCACATATTAAATAGCTTTTACAGTATGAGATTTATTTTGATTGATATTATATTAGGAGACTACTAAATGTGAAGAACAACGACTGTCAAGACGCCGCACATAGGACCGTCTCAAAACTACAGGAAATCTCCTAGAAACTTTCTGACACCAACTATAATACTCAGACATTGCTAAAACTGATTTAACTTATTTCTGATTTTAGACAATCCTTAGGAAAAAAAAAATTGGCTGTCTGTAATGTTTATGGACTATAATTTTACGTCATAACGTCATACGAAAACAACAATTCATAAAAGTATGCAATTTTTCAAATTGCATACTTTTATGAATTGAATTGAATTAGTATCACTGAATCGACTAAATTGTTATTTTTTATCTATGACCTTAATGGTCATTCTGGTATTAATACTTTTAAATAAACCAAATCTCTATAATTTCTATACAAAATTATCAACTAAAGAGTTCTCAATTAATCTTTGTAAAGTAAACCCTACGCTACATTACTTATGCATTGAAAGTCGCAAATCGTAACATCATTTTCAAATACAGACCGGCGCTCATCTGAGTGCTGACTATCAATTATTGCTATTGACTGCTAATATTAATTGCTCATTGATTATGAATTATACAAACAGTTTCTGCGGTACCCTGCGATCAATTCACGTGATCACTTTATTACGTGACTGTCATAATTTCATGGAAATACTTATGTAGAAATCATTGCTAAAAGTAATCTTGATTCTCTAAGAATAGGCCCAGATTTCCTTTATTCGGATTTAAATCAGCACCGCTCATCCATTGTAGGCTAAGGTATAAGTATTTCTTAGAATTTATTTTCGTCTCATTCAGATTTCCTTATCATGTTTTTTTACAAATAAAATTAAGAATAGTAACAAAAAGTTGGTCCTTATACAATTTAATAAAATATTAAAAAAAAACATCTTTAAAACAATGTTTTCAAAAAATAAGTGCTACGAATTCGTTGAAATTAACTTGATGAATATGACACGTATTATAAAACAAAACTCCGGCTCCGTCTGAAAGTCTGTCTGTTTATTTGTCTGCTATAAGCTCAAAAACTACCGAACGGATTTTTATGTCGTTTTCACCAATAGATAAAATGATTCATGAGAAAGGAAATAGTTCGTTAATCAATAGACAAAATGATTCACAAGAAAGGATATAGTGTATAATTTGATGAGGTTTTGTATCAATTCGTTGAAATAATATGACAATTGTTGTAAATATCGGTATAAATCCAACCGCCTGAGAGCTTTAATCGAAAACGATGCCTCATTTCTTTGATATATAGCAAAACAATCTATTAAAGAATTATTTCTCTTTTTTGGGTCTACAGAAAACTGAGCAATGGAAAACATCTATATTTTAATGATAATTTATTATACCAATTCTAAGTCCTAAAAATTCACGTCACGTACAATGCGGTGTTTGGAAAACTATTTAAACAGTATACTGTATTAATCCTTATCAACATAAATACGTTAGTTACCTTAAGCGCTTCATAAACATCATAATGATTATCATAAAACCATATAGTTTACATTAATATCTTATGAGGTACCGCAAAATAGAAACTAACGCGCGCGAAAATAAATTCAAGCGCTGCGGTCTCACACCGATAACGATACTCATTTGATGAGACCACCCCCTCGCCGCACCTATCGCTGCCACTAAGACCACTATATACTACCCGTGCAAAACAAGGGCGGGTAGTTAGTTACAAAAACAAAAATAACAGGTTTGGAATCCCCTATAATTATCATTTCAGCCCAGACCTTGACGTTAATTAAGGCGTTACGGAGATGTGGTCAATATTTTCGTGTGCTAATTTATATGCGCTGTTGTGAAATAGTATCCACTGTATTTGCATTATAACGTTTAATAATTTATCATCATATCAGCCGTTGGATGTCCACTCTTGAACGTAGGCCTCCCAGAGTCCTCCATCCAACGGCTTCCGGCGACTTTCCTCAACTCGTCTATCCATCTCGTGGACGGCCGTCCGCCGCTGCGCTTGCCGTTACGTGGTCTCCACTCATAAACTGCCCACTGCCACTTCAGCATGCAAATCCGTTGGGATATGTCGGCAACCTTCGATCGTCTGCGGATATCATCATTTCTGATTCGATCTCGTACAGCAACAGTTACCAAGCACAGCAAGGAAAATATTCCTACGTAACTAACTAATTTCTACGTAATACTACTAATACTACTACTACGCACTGTAAGGAAAATATTACTACTTAATTTAAGCAACTTGTGTGATATTAACACAATATCACAACTTAGTTAAGTAATTAGGGTAATCTGTAAGGCATCCTTAATAATCAGACTAAAACTTTGAGTCGGATTCAATTTTAAATGAATCAACAATATAATTACCTACAAATAATATTATAGATTTATACGATATAAAATATCTTTTCAATATTTACCTTTCTACGCTTAATTCGTCTAATAAATAATTGTATTAGAAACCGCAGCGATACCTTAGTGTAAGTTTTATTGTATAAATAAAAGAATACAATTGAACTTATTTGAAGCGGGTAAATAGTATATTTTCAAGCGATAATAAATGGTATTACTATTAACTTCTTTCTTACGACAATTTTTTTAATGATAAGAACAACATTTAATAAAAATAAAGATCATTTAAACAAGTTAAAAAATTAATAAAATGGTATGATAATTTGTTTATTTTGTTTATTTTGTTAGTTTATATCATTAATTAATTATTTGAGACTGAAAATTTAATTTTGTAGAACACTCTGTTTATTTATATGTAACATATAATCAGTAAATGATAATCACATAAAATGGGTGGTAATTAAAAAAATAAAACGTCAAAGCTTCTCTGAACGATGTACCGATATATTCTTGCATTGGAAATTAAATTTTAATTGATATTTCACGACACTGATATTTACAATGTACACTAGCGGCCCGCCCCGGCTTCGCACGGGTATTTAACTAAAGTTTTAAAAATTAAAAATTTATATTTTTTAACACCTACACTTGCGTCGATACTGGAATATATTTTATAATAGACGAATTGAGTTGCCAAATCAACTTCGAAGCAAAAGCAACCCTCTTTTAACCCCGTTAGGAGATGAATTTTGATAAAATACGAAACACGTCTTCAATCAATTCTGTAAAAGAATATTTTATGCAAAATTTGAAGTAGATTGGACCAAGGAACTACGTTGTCCCATACAAACTTTGCCCCCCTTTTTTGCCCCCTTAGAGGTAGAATTTCGTAAAATCCGTTCTTAGCTGACCTCTCCTCGGCAAAAGGAATATTCCTAGCAAATTTCAAGTCTCTAGGTCTCATAGTTCCAGAGATATCGTGATGAGTGACCTTTCGCTTTTATATATTAAGATTAAGATTATAAAACGGACTCGTTAACAGATTTATTATATCTATATGTATAGATAGTACGGATGAAACATTTGAACTGATTTTTTTATTAATTATTTTTTCATTGATGAATATCATATTTTAATAAGTATTATTCCCGACGACACAAAAATCATAAAAATCGGTCCACTCGTTCTCGAGTTATAAACGGTGTAACTGTTAACTAACACGACTTTTTTTATATATATAGACTACAACTTAAATAGCTATAACCATCCAACTTTGTACAATCAACAAACACATAACGAACAAGACCGTAGTACACTAAGATACTAAATGCAAAAAAAAGTTTTTTAAATACGGGCGAGTGTCATTCTTTTGGCCGAAGTTTTGGATAGCGCGATTCAAAAAATTATATTACGTATTCTGCGCCATCTATCGTAGAATGGTAGAATATCGTTTTTATATTTAAGTGACATTTAACATAATTTAACATAATAATATATTAATTGAAAATGAGGTTTATCTAAAATATTAAAACGATTTCTATTCCTATCCGAAATACCTATTTAGTAAACTTTTAAGTTCAACAAGAAAAAAATAACTCAAAAATAAGTTTTGTGAGTTTTTAAGATTCGTTAGACCAAATGGCGTTTATGTCGCGTAGGCGTAGGAACCTATTTCTATTTTCTTAAATATTTATTTTTAAATTTAATTACAATGAAACAAAAACTAGATGTTACTGTGAGTTATGTATAATTTTTATGTATTAAAGTTATTTACATTGGTTTTGTACTTTTTACGTGATACGCGTACAAAAAAAAATTATAAGAGATGGCGCTGATTGAAATTAAATCGCGCTATTAAAATTTATTCTTGATGGTATATAGTGTATTAATAAAACGGAGGTTTTAACAGATTTATTATTAGTATAGATTATATTTACAATATATACTCAATCATATTTTCGGATGTAACTTTTCGTTTTTATAGCTCCTCATTTGAAGATATTTAACTATAATATAAAAATGGGGAATAAGACATTTTTTACTAGTTCCTGATGTTTTAAGATCAACTTCTTTTATAAAGTTTGTTTGATTTTGAAATACCATAAACCTCTATAAAAAATAAAATATTTTATGAATAACTACTTCAGCAAAAAAAAAGGATAATATTTTGAGTTTTTCCTATATAAGTATACTGAATTTAACTTACGTCATAATGACATTACATTACCAAAAGATATTCAGTCCCTATGATGACAACCGGAATCAACGCATTATGTGCTCTACGGGGCACAAACCCAAAGACCAGAAACAAATATTTGTATAAAAACAAATATCCGCTTCGAAGGGGAAATCGAACACGCGACCATCAACGTTAATGGAACTTTTGTCACCAATTGAGAATGTACATTTACATCGAGCTATTGTGCTTAACGTTATTTACGTTATTCGCTGGGTGCGTGACCCTAGCGCCATCTAACGATACAACTTACGGTGGCTCTTTTGAGAAAATAAACATGTATTGGATGTCAAATAGCTATTGAACAAAATAAAATAAACTTAAAAAAAAAATTTTTTTCAATGTAAAATGTGATATATTACACAGAGTGAATATTAAATTAAAGAAATTTCCGTGGGTCAGCTAAAAACAGTAAGTAAAATAATTACAACAACTAAAACAAGACTCAATAAGTGAATTAGGTTAAGCAGTGTTAAAATCTGTCAAAATGTTTATTGTAAAATTAATATTGAATAAAAAATCATTATTAATATTAAAAAACAATCTAAAATAATATATAAAATAACAAATAGCTCTATTTAACATAATTATATATTTACGAATGTATCTTAAATTTTAATTTTTTTAATTTAATTTTGCAGATAAAAAATGGAATTGGTGTTAAGAACGGGCTTGATAAAATAAAACAGGTATTGCTAATCATTAACATTGATATATCAAATAATATGTCTTAATTTTTTTGTCGATTATTTCTATTAATCTAAATATTTTAATCAAAACTAAATTTTATTACGTACCTACTCAAAACTGCGGATTCGTTGACTTTACGTCTTCTATAAACTGATGGAAAAATAGTTGGAGCGTAATTAGGACTTGATTCAACATCTGATTTTTCACCGCCAATGAAGTGTTCACTGCATATAACATCCATAGGTTTTGGAGACCATAACGATCCATCAATACTTTACAAAAAAAAAAAAATTATTACTCCGTTTTCTTACACGATATACACATGTATATGACATTAGGTAGGTTATAGTAATACTTACTTTTGCCTTTTAACAGCAGTTATCCATTTTTTTCGCTGATTTAATTTCCACTTGGCAACCGGAAACTTACAATTACTATTTCTACTAGTATTTTTGCAATTGACTACACAACAACTTTGATGACCCATTTTATTTTATTTATTTAATTAAACTGACACACGTGTTATTTTTATGGTCATAGAAAATAAAGAGCCACCCGTAGTTCTATTATGTCCGCAACGGGCGCTGACATCACTTTTGTGTCCCCCACTATGCCTTACGCACCCAGCGAATATAAATTACGGTATAGAAAACGTGTGTAATTCTAAAGGGAACTCTGACTTAGGACATTGTAAGACGATTTATAGTAATATATAACAGCACAAGATAACATCAGTAGTGCAGAAGTAACCGCTCAAATGCAAATGTCAACTATAACTGGTTGACAAGAGTTTACAAACTAATCGCAATAACCGCAAGCGCCCGTGTCGAGTAATGGTTGCCATGGCTATATTACCCATGTCAACTTTTTTCCATACGGGCATTAGTACGCAAAGTGCACCTGTCAACTACAGGTTGATTCACGTATATTACATTATCACCGGTCAGAAATTACGTAACAAAACGTTAGAGGCCTTGGGCAGTTTTGTGCAGTTGGTAAACTAAAAGGTCATTGCCCGGACACTCAAGCGGGTAATTACAAAAATGTACAAGAATGTTACACTTGTCGACCATCTGTATAATAACATTAGAGGAACACACAGGAACACACAGGAACACACAACACAAACATCCATAAAACGATACACATCTCTATTGTGCATACAAAAAATTCGTTAACAACAGTTGCGCAACTGTCAAATAATGTTAGCAGCTAGTGTATTATATACTAGCTGCTGCCCGCGAAATCGTCTGCGTGAACCCTATTAGATTACACGTTGTTACACAATGCGTTGAAAAAATAAAGGTTAACTGCTCGTTCCCTGTAGGTGATAGCGGGATAATATTATGTAGCCTATATGTTGACCCGATTTCTTAATAATATTCGTGCCAAATTTGAAGTAAATCCATGCAGTACTTTTTGAGTTTATCCCGGACATACATACAGATAAACAGACAAACAGACAAAAATTCTAAAAACTATATTTTTAGCTTCGGTATCGATTGTAGATCACACCCCAAGTATTCTTTTTAAAAAATATTCAATGTACAGTTTTGACTTTCCTACCATTTTATTATATGTATAGATGTTGTCCGTATGTAAATATTTTATACATATGTTTATGTAGATTGTTATATAATATTACATTATTGAAATTCATTTAAATAAATAGTGAAAGTGAGAGATTATTTTTTTATTGTTTTGAAAAATCATCACGTGATTATGATTTTGGTATTATTTTCATGTTAACTTCACTTTTGATCGTAAGTATTAGTCAAAGTATATTAATTAACTAGCTGCTGCCCGCGACGTCGTCTGCGTGAACGCTATTAGATTACACGTTGTTACAGAATGCGTTGAAGAAATAAAGGTTCACTGCTCGTTCCCCGTAGGTGATAGCGTGATAATATGTAGCCTATATGTTGACCCGACTTCTTAATAATATTCGTGCCAAATTTGAAGTAAATCCATGCAGTACTTTTTGAGTTTAACCCGGACATACATACAGACAAACAGACAAAAATTCTAAAAACTATATTTTTGGCTTCGGTATCGATTGTAGATCACACCCCAAGTATTCTTTTAAAAAAATATTTAATGTACAGTTTTGACTTTCTTACCATTTTATTATATGTATAGATTACATGACTGTGAACTTAGCCGACATTAATACATTTTTAAGAAAAGGAGAAAATATAAAATAATTGGCTTCTAAATTTATATTATAAACAATTGAAAATCTTCTAAAAATATCTGATACTAAAATTTTATTAAAAATATAAGTAATGAAAAAAAAAAGTTTCACTTCATACGTCTGTACACATACACACACATTTTTTTATATATTATTTAAGAAAGCAGCTATTATTTTAGAAATAATTGATGATGTATAAAAATAATCCACTGTATGTAATAAAAAATTATTAAAAGTATATAAATACTTAAAAGGTTACAAATATATATATATATATATATGTATGTATATATTTGTAACCTTTTAAACTTCCCGCAGTCACCTATATGCCTCTACAGCCATAAAAGAGAAAGGCTGGATCTTTATCCGAAACATCGATCCATCATAATATCTTAGCTGATAAATATATACCACTTCCGAAACATGCAAGTGTCGTCACGATGTTTTCCTCAGCCGCCGCCCACGAGATGAATTTTACTTCAACGTCTCGTTTACTTATTTGTTTGATCCACGGTACCATATCGTACCCTCGACTCCTTAATTAAATAATAACTGGTATAATTACATACATATTTATCATTTTTAATAAAAATGTTGGTATTAGATCAATATCATTAAATATCAGTTGAGATAGCGATATTATTCATTTAAACTTCAGCTAAAGCCATGAATTCCAGTAGTTCAATAAACAATTCTAGTTAAGTAAACAATGACTGACCCATTGGCGCAGTTTGCAGTGACCCTGTTTTCTGCTTCAAGGGTTGTGGGTTCGATTCCCGCCCCGAGTCTGGGTGTATTATATGTTTATTTGCATATGTACTATTTATAAATATATTTATTAAAAAAAAAAGTATATCAGTCGGCTGTTACCTAAAACACAGGCATTAGGTTGCCTACCTTAGGAACAGACGACCTTGTGTGTATGTTAAACATATTTATCTATTTATTTATTTAAATAATTATTTAAATCTAATACAAAATAAAAAACACGTTTTAAAGCAATTGCAGATTGTTAATAGGTAGTTATTTATGCAACTGTTGTATAGTAAGGGGTATTAAAACACGAATGCGGGTTTATCACACGAGGCGAAGCCGAGTTTTAATACCTAATTATCAACAGTTGCATACAAGATTTTATCTAGTCCCATGCTTTAAATCCAAAAAAAAAATCAATAAAAATATCGAATAAAAATGGCGGGGATTCGCGGATGGCGGACCTACGTTTTTTACAGTGTTGTTGTTTTAAAATTTATCACCAATAGGGAAATGCAAAGGACTACAGTCCATACAGCCTAGTCTGAATATCCTTTTTTTTACAGCGCGTGGCGTTATGGTAGTGAAACGCGCGTGAATGACAATGTTCTTTTTTGAAATTCATACAGATGTAATTTTTTTTAATTCATACAGATACCATGCATACCAGTAGGAATGTAACTGTCTGTTGTTAACCCTTTGCGCAGAAGGGATCGAAAAAAAAACAAAGGAGTGTTATTATGGAATCCAGTACAACATTATTTCATCCGTTTGGATGATATAATGGTTATTATGACATTGGGTGTTTTAATATTGGCAATAAGCTAACTGTTTCAGAATCTTTTATAGGGGATTTAAAGCATGGGAGTTGATAATAAATGTTAACATAACTAACATATCAAATATTTCTATTCCCTTTATAATTAAAATAAATGTGCTTAACATACACACAAGGTTTTTTGTTCTAAGGCAACTTAATCCCTGTGTTTTAGGTAACAGACGACTGATACTTACATTTTTTTATAAATACGGAATACATATTTAACTATTACAGCCAGCATAGATGTCGAAATCGAACTCACGACCGTGGAGCGGAAAACAAGGTTTTTGACAGCTGCACCACCGGGCCAGTAAAATTTTTGAAATGACATTAAAATTGAGAAAGGTTAAGTTATCCATAAACTAGACATCCCATGCGGTTTCACCTGCATTTAGATTCTATCATTTTTAGATTGACTGATGTCGATGGTTACAGCTGGACTTACTTACTTTACAAGTCGAAACAGGATATCTAAAATAAAAATATTTTTTTCGAACCGGTCCATTTACTTCTGAAATTAGCCCATAACATTTTTTTTTTTTTTTGTTAGAGTAGAATAAATTATAGTCTATGGTTTTTTTGATATGTTATGGTTTTTTTTTTAAAGAAAGAATAACTTGATAATTTAAAAAAAAAATATGATATACTGTAAGTATATAATATATTAGCACATCTTTATTACTGGTTAGAAAACAATAAAAAACAACATTTGTACTTACGAATTTTCACCATTAATTAATGAATAGAAAGGAGTATACTTTAAACTGTATAAAAAGAAATAATTGAGTTAAAAAATATATTGTTTCCATTATAATTATAAATAAGATATTAAACTGACAATCAAAGTTTAAATTGCTTTTAAATATCATTAGTGCCGATGGCGATGGGTTTTAAATCTTTTTTTTTTTTTTTTGTCAATTCGAAATGAGTAGCGAATTTTATACAGTAAAAGGGTTTAAGCAAAGGACAATAAAATGATTGGGGTTTTCACGATCAAGTGATTTCTGAAAAGGACGAATCAGTTTTATTTGAAATTGGTAGGGTTAAATTAAAAGGAGAAAAAAATAATAGAATCATTAGTCACTGTAAGAGATCACAGTCTTGAATCTCGGAGAGTATTAATATATTTTATAACTCGTTTAAGTTTTCAAGAAACATAATATTACACTTTATTTAAGGTTTTTTTTTTTCAAAAAAAACGCTTGATAAGCTTAGAAAATTATAAAAATAAGGACCGGAAGATAAGAACAGTCACGACCTTTTTCGTGCCGAGTTGTCGTGAAAGGCGACTAAGGCCATAGTGGTGCGAACAACTGTACACGAAACAAGATGGTGATGGGCAGCAACGTCACCTTATTCTACCGCTTACCACCTATAGGTATCTTACCGCATCACACTGCGCTCGCCAATCCGCCTGCCAATTAAATATTACTGGCAACAAATTATTGATCAAAAGTAAAAAAAAGTTAATCCAGTTGATTAAAATAAATAAATAAATAAATAAATAAATAAATAATTAAAAAGAAACTAATTTTGTATTCACTTTTATTCACCGAATTGTGAAGCTATAGCGGTTGTTAATTTTTAATTACTTTTCAGTGCGACTGCGATTACGAAAAATCGTACAAAGATATATACGAAGAAAGCACTTTATTTTCTACTACATGTTCCTGTTGACAGATTTTTACTATATTTTTAACGTTCTTACATTTCTTATAAACTAAGTACCCTTTTAGATTACGAATAAAACAATAATATATATCTTATTTATCAAAATTGGTTCAGTAGTTCTCGAGCTATAAGCGAACATCCATACATGGCCACAAATATATTAACATAATGTTAAATTACCCTTCTATGCTATGCCATAACCGAGTAATAAAAATAAGAATACTAATATATATATGGAAATATACATATATTTTGTATTCATATACACATACTATAGACCTTAGATATTCAAAATATACTCTGTATAATCATACATTATGTATATTGCTCCTATGCAAAGGAACGAAGGATGAAATGCCCAAATCAAGAACCTACAATATGTAGGTATTCATTTATAGTAGGGTCATTATCCGAAGATAGTGCAATGGCGTATTTTATTTGAAATAATCATATAATTGGTTGTCTAATTTTCTATATATATATATATATATATATATATATATATATATATATATTGATTTGGGCATATGTATACATAATATATTCCGCTTATAATATTATAATTGCAAAAGTTGAGATGGACATTTGTTACTCTTTCCCGCAAAAACAACTGAAACGTGCGGCATTTACATAAATTGCGCGACCGACCACTTTTCCGGAATGTAGATTTTGCTGAAAATAATTGGTAAGAAACTCGACAGTTACTCTTTTTGAAAAACGTCAATACATAACGCAATCATTATAAATTCAGTCATATGTCCTACACGAAAGACAGTGCCATTTAACCCCATGTCTTTGTCATTTTTATAATCTTCTTAAATAATTTTTAATATAAACTTTAAATTTAATAATTGGCAATTGTAAAATCATGGGTGGGATTTTATTATGAATGCGTACACTTACGGAAACGTTTAGTTTATGAAGCCGAAAACTTTGCGTTACAATTGTACCGTTCCTTCTCATATTTATACTACGCTTGTTGCTGTTTCTGTCAAGGCAATTAATATTTTTATGAATACTAGTAGACCCGATAGACGTTGTCCTGTACACACATCCTAAATCCGAAAATTTGAAACATTTTTGATACGACCAATAAGTAACAATTTAAAATAAAAACAATTTTTAAATTTTTATATAAAATCAATTAACTACACAAATAAATTTATAGATTAGAATGTTTTTTCTCATGATAAATACTCGCTTCAATGCCGCACCGAATTTGCACAAAGTACAGTTTTTTATCTACGCTTCAAAACCCTCCACACACTAATTACATCTGAATGTAATATTTCAATTAGCACGCGATTTGAAAAAAAACTTGTGTCAAAGTATTGTGTTAAAATATAACACAATACATTGACACAAATTTTTTTTACACAAAGTTACAAAATTAACCTAAATCTGATCACTGCGACGTCGAATATTTAAAAATAAAATATTTTTAAGTGTGTATTTTTAAGTGCTGTCTGTCAGCAACATAATTGGCGCGCCAAGTCTCAATTTAGTATGTGAGTTGGGAGACCGGGAGTCTTCAGTGTATTCAGGAACTCAATGGGATAATTAATGGCATCATCGGTGTTTATTACTGAGTCAATGGATTTATATTGATATTCGACCCCTTCGAATGATCTCAAAAGTATTTCATTTACGACTGAGGCTTGTTCATTTTTTGGTGCTAGGATGGCACCCTCGCATAACCATTCTAAAAATTTATCGTGTATATTATTAATATTTGGGTAAATTTTAGCTATAATTTATTCTACAATGGAAACAATTGTACTGAACTCTATAGGAAGAATTATATTATTATCCAGTTCTGGAAAATCACCAATTCTTATTTTAAGCAACAGGTCGAAGAACTGTCCGGCAATAGCATCTCCCCTCAGATGGAAGGCAAGAAATGAGTCCGCTTCACGTACGTTTTACCTTCATCCACTCGTGTTCCTCTAAGCACTACTGGTAAAGTCTGTCGGAAATCGCCTGCTAATAATACAGTAACTCTTCCAATCCTGATATCTTGTAAAGATCTATTTAGGGCTTTCAATCCCCTTTATCAGCTATAGTACTCTCATGAAACATGTGTCAAAATAAAATGTAATTTAAATCAAAAGCACTAAGGAGTATTGATATCAACTTCGAAGCAAATCACCCCGAAAATAACTTTCTACCTCTTTTTAGCCCCGTTAGGGCTTGAATCTCAATAAAATATGAAACACGACTTCCATTAATTCTGTTAAAGAATTTTTATGTAATTTAATATGTTGTTAAAGAATGTTTATGTAATATAATATGTTGTTAAAGAATGTTTATGTAATTTAATATGTTGTTAAAGAATGTTTATGTAATATAATATGTTGTTAAAGAATGTTTATGTAATTTAATATGTTGTTAAAGAATGTTTATGTAATTCAATATGTTGTTAAAGAATGTTTATATAATTTAATATGTTGTTAAAGAATGTTTATGTAATTTAATATGTTGTTAAAGAATGTTTATGTAATATAATATGTTGTTAAAGAATGTTTATGTAATTTAATATGTTGTTAAAGAATGTTTATGTAATATAATATGTTGTTAAAGAATGTTTATGCATTTATTTTGTAATTTGAAGTAGATTGGATTGGACTAAAGAATCGCGTTGTCCCATACAAACTTTGCCCCCTATTTCACTCCCTTAGAGGTATAATTTCGAAAAATCCTTTCTTATCGGATTCCTTCATCATACAAAAAAATACACCCTCCAAGTTTCAGGTCTCTACGCTCAGCAGTTTAGGCTGTGCGTTGATCCGTCTGTAATTAAGGACAAAGCATTTTATATGTATAGATAAAATAAATCCTAACTTTTTTAAAAGCTTCAAACATACTCATTTTCCTATTTGGTGTGAATAAATCGTGGTTTAGTAATATAATTAGAGCGAGAAATTAAGGTGTCCAGTTTATCAAGTTTTATACAATATAATTATTCTCATTGATATTGAAAATAATACGCAGCAGCCCTGTTTATGAAAGGAACTCTCATAATTTGATCGGCTAACATAAGACCTAATAACCGATTAGCTACACAATTTTGAAACTTATTTGGTTTAATTAAAGACTGAAATACAACGATACCTATATATTAAGCTGTTTGATTATACAGATATAGTATGCACAAAAGAGAAAATCACTCAACCGTTTTATGTTTGTTATTCCATATTCTGAAATTTGTGTAAATCTTAACTTATTATTACATATTTGAATTGTAAACTTTCATTATTTCATCAATATATTTATGAATAAAAATCAGTTTCCAGATATACAAAAGATTATCACTCGAAAACGGCTCGAACTTATTGGCTTATTTATTTTGTGCATAATTGTAAGTAGGTCCTTACAAGGCTTGTGTGAAATCAAAAATTCACATAACAAAAAAATGTGAGCTATAATCCCAGGATAGCGGTCGTAATTTTGATTCCCGTACATGACGATTCCCGTACATACAGATATTATTAGGTCATAAATATTTTTATTCGAAATGACTGTCAGACAGCGTACAATTCAAACCACTGGAGTCAATCGAAATATTTTAAAAAAATCATAGTGAAAATTTTATTTAATAAATAAATAAATACAAATAAATAAATATAAATAAATAAATAAATATTAACCAACAATCACATCACGTTAACCTAACCCCGTGCTAAGTTCGTAAGAACTTGTGTTACAGGTACTAGGAACGGAAATAAATTTAAGAAATTTATATAAATACATATTATATACATAAATACACATCCAAGACCCAGGGCAGACATCTCTATTCGTCATACAAATTATCTGTACCTGGCGGGATTCGAACCCGCGACCGCTGCGTAAAGTGACCGGTTGCCTGACCACTCGACCGTCAATTTAACGATGTGCTTTTTTGACGTTTTTTGGAATGCAGTTCCTTACGGCAGGCTTGGAGGAGATTCGGGACTGTTCAGAGGTTAGCCGGACAGTTCCCATGGAGGAGAAGTCTGGCCTTTTCGCCAAGGCCAGCCTGTCGCTGGAGGGATCCTGTTGCCTGCAGATCCGGGGCCCTCCAATTAAAGCGGCTGAAGGCTCCCGCAGGGGTTTTAAATTGTAAGTATAAAACTTCTGTTTTATGCAACAATGGTTTTTGTAAATATGGCTTACCGGTCCTGTCTTTGTAATTTGTTTTCTTTTAGATACTGCCTCTTGTAGAAGTTTTATTTTGTAAGTTTGTATCTAGGTTTTTTCTTATGTTGTAATAACTAGTATTACGTTAAAATTGTTAGTCATAGTTTAAAGTAGATAATAAGGAAAGTTGTAAAAATTAATTAAGAACTTGTCTCCCCCTTACTGCCCCAGTGTCAAAACTAGTCTATAAGTAAACAAACGCCTTCAGCTTATAAATAAATGACGATGAATGTCAGATAAAAATGGGATGCAGCATGAATGATGACCAGAGTAAAAGATAGAGTAGTATAAATGAGTTTTTTGACGAAAAATGGAACATCTTAACAAAATGTAATTGTAAAAACAGTCTCCCTTACTATAGGGAGGTCAATAAAAAAAATAAAAAAAAATCCATAAGAAAAACATATAACGGAAGTACGCGTGCGGGCGGTGCGGGACGCGACCGCCGCCTGAGGCACCACAATGCGACGATTTTATTTTACACCACTTTTCTTTGTGTTGCTTCTATATTCTCCGAAGGAAGTTCGTTCCTACCTGGTGTCTCATGACAAGACAAGTTCCTTGCCATAAAAATGCAACGATACCCTATTAGTAATTCTCCGCTGTCTTTTTGTCCGTTTCTTCTTCTAGAAAAAAACTGTTTTACTCCTATCTACCTAAGATATCTATTTTGCAGTCGTAGAATAATTTAGTATGGTGCGAAAAGCCTTTATTTAACTGCCGCAGAGTTGCTGCCGCTGGTCATGGCCATATACTACAGAGAAAAGATTCGAATTAAATAAGACATGCCTTCTATGATAAAAGGCATGTGTGATTACACGCTCCGGAGCTGTTTACCACATTGAAAGATGTCTTTAAGTTTCTTGATTGGAGCGAATTTGACATCAACATTAACGGCGAAGGCATCTTTTGGTTTGCCGATGACATGGACATACTGTCATAGACTCTGGATACCTCAAAAAAAGATGGGAGTTGTCAAAATGTTTTCTATATAGGTAGGTTTCATTTAATTGGTAGACAAAATTTCAACCAGGGATGTCATGAAACTCCGCAACCGTAACCAAAAGTCACGGATATACATTTCGGATAAGGGCAGAGTCTGATATTATTATTATTTTTGCCGGTCTAGCTAACACACTAGCCATACACATATTATCTTTTGTTGTTCATTATTTTTATTACTTATACGTAACGAGTAATCTTTCTAGGATTACATTAAAATTTTACATTTGGAAAACATACATAAAAGATCTTATGTAAATTACCAAACAGTTAACCATATTCTTTATAAAAGTACTTATAATAATTACTTACGTGTCTGATTAAATAATAAAATGGTTGCCGAAAAATATTTATATTAGAAAATACAGTCAATTAATTACCCATTTTAAACTATAAATTTCAATTTGACAATCACGTAAATCCCAATATTCGTAAACGAAACTATTTGAAACTAACGGATAAAATAATTTTACATCCGTAATCGTAATCAAATACGAAATAATATTGTTTATATATCCATATCCAGATCCGAAATTTCATATTGATAACATCCTTGATTTTTATATATTACACACATCTACACTGTAGGTATACCAACCTCCTTAGGCTTACAAAATCCAGTCTTGATCTAATCCCGCGAGATCAGGTAACGTTTACTAAAATGTTTGAAAATACTGCAAGCCTTACTTACCTATCTGATTTTTGACATAGAGAAAAACTAAATAAACATTAAATTATCATAAATCACTTATATTTTGAAACTGTATCCGTTAAAGTTTGGTACATAAAAAAGATGCATAGTATATTAGCTTGTAACGTAAGTATTACTGTTATAGTGGCAGAATAAATCAGAGCATTACTTATGTGTCTTTTAATGTATCTCCCCGTGACTTTGTTTGCGATTGCGAGCTCAAATATTATGAGTCGTACGTCAAAAAGTTTTTATACATTCTGGGTATCAATATGAGCTTTATTTGTCTGTAATTTCTGAACTAACAAAACAAAGACCTTGAGATATTTACAGGATCATGTTTACTGTATCTCCTTCTAACAAAAAATAAATAATTTAATCGAGTTTAACTAAGTACGCATTTCGATTTTCACCCCTCTAGGAAAACGTGCCGAATTTGGAGATAAAAAGTTCCTAGTTCCCTAACTAGTTGTATTAACTCAAATCGTTCAGATTAACATACAAACATACAAATATGAAAAAAAAAATTTGACTCCAGTTTCGCTATTGATTATTCTGCAAAAAAAATTCAAGTTATCCTCACTGTACTCGCAATTGAACCTGTGTGTGTTTTATTTTAAGTATTGACTTAAAAAATATATTATTACTATAAAGAAAATAACTTCAATGTCCTTAAAATATTTTCGGTTTATCCTGTTTAATTAACGTGTTTATACGGTTATTTGTTGTAAGAATCAATTAACTAATTAATTTAAAAATAACTTTTTAAAAAGAGCAGATCAAAGCAACTTTAATCTCACAGTATGGCGATAACGATTCATAATATAAATAAAATAAAACTAAAAAGAAAATGTCCTCATATAGGAAAAGTTTTCGGAGAACTATTTAGTGTCTTAGCTCGAAAGAAAAATTGTCCGTTTGCGTTAAATATTAAATGATTTCATCGTATGTACTCGTATATATATTCTTGGAACCATTCACGTTAGAGTCCCTCTCGAACTTAGTCGGTTTCATTTCTAAATTGAATTCGTGTTAAATAGGAACGAGTTTATTTCAATGAAAATTAGGTATCAAAACATTTTTTATCGTATTCAAAAGTTGATAATAAATTTACATTTACGATAGCAAATTAGAATATATTATGTTCCTTGATGTTTAAGGAAAAATATTATACGCAACATATTTAAATAATAATAAAAAATACAATAACATTCATAACGCTTATTTCGTATAACGGATATACGTACATATATTTGGTGAAGATAAGGCGTAATTTTACGAATTTCGGCGTAAGAAGAATGTAGATAATACCCGAAATTGCTGCGAATGAGTGAATAGGCAATTTAACAGAGCTTACATCCGCGTTTGAAGAGATGTCTACACAGAACGAACTTGGATAATACTGATAAATTAACAAGACTGATGAAATCATTTAATACAATTTGAAAGCCGCTTTAAGCACTACTGTTATAATAAAATTGAAGAGTTTGTTTGTTAGTTTGTTTGTTGTTCGTTATGATAGCCGTAGTAGTTACCAGCTTTATTTTAAAGTTTTTTTAGGCATTGGAATTGTAAATTTATGAATGAAAAAACATCTCGTTATACTTGATATTAAACATCGTTTGATAAAAAATATATTGTTGTCAATTTGATGTCAACTTCAAAATTTTTCTCTAGTAATACCCTCGCAACTCACAATAAAATGTTATAGGCTGTTGCTATTCATAAAACAATCGTATGAATAAGAAAATAATTATTAGTACATCATCATCATATCAGCCACCGGACGTCTACTGATGAACGTAGGCCTGCCCCATCGACCTCCAGAGCGACCGGTTCAAAGCAGCCTCCATCCTTCGATTGTCCTCAAGTCGTCTATACATCTCGCTGCGCTACGCTTGCCGGCATGTGGTCTCTACTCGAGAATCTTTCTGCTCCATCAGCCGCCAGTTCTACGAGCTATATGCCCTGCCCACTGCCAGTTAAGCTTGCAAATCCGTTGTACTATGCCGGCAACCTTTGTTCGCCTGCGGATCTCATCATTTCTGTTTCGATCTCGCAAAGAAATTCGAAGCATAGCCCTCTCCATGTGTGACTTGGAGTTTATTTAAAAGACCCATAGTCTCAAATACATATGTCATTACTGGTAACACACATTGGTTGAAGACTTTCGACTTCAGGCACTGAGGTATGACTGATGAAAAGATGTTTTTGACGTGATAACGTCTTGTAAGTCTGTGAACACCGGCTGCACACACGAAAAAGCATGACTCATTGTCACATTCCGCGAGCGAGAGCGCGGAACAAGCGATAAAAAGGCATGATTGGCTTAAGCGTTCGGCTTGTGATGCATCTATCTCTGTTACGCTCCATCGGCAGATGCGTCTGAGTAGAAAGGAAAAATTATTTGAATTAACGAATGCAAATATATGCTAATTTATCGAAAAAAAATATAATTTGGAATTAACTCCTTCTTTGTATTATACAAATTAATAATGATAATTCAGTGATAATAATTCAATTCAATTCATAAAAGTATGTAATTTTTTCATCAATGTTTTCTTATGACGTTATCACGTAAAATTATCGTCCGTAAACCGACTTTACAGACAAACATTTTTTTTAACTTCCGGAACGCTGCCCATCCTAGCTGGATTCGACAATATTGACCTCTCTCTCGAAGTTGGACCTACCAATTTTGACATTTTATGTCTACCTAGGACAAAATGTCCTAGGTAGACAGAAAATGTCAAAACTCGTCGAATAGACAGACGTACTCGTCAACAACTTTGAAAGTTGAATTTCCAAACGATATCGGGGTGGATGAGACATGGACATTCGACATGATTTTTGTCTTGTCCATATTCATTTTAAGCTCACCCGTCGGGAAACTCCAGGTCACTGAGCATAATGCTGAGGTCTTCCAGAGATTCTGCCATAAGCACGATATTGTCGGCAAATCGTGCTTATGGCATGGCTTATCGTCGTGATGTACTCGCCGTTTATGCTGATGCCGAATCCTTTCAATTACAGAAGCTTGAAAGCGTCTTCCAATACTACGGTAAACAGTTGCACACACCTTGCTGCGTTAGGATCGCTTTCGTGTTATGATCCTTTACCGAACCGACATTCTATAAGCACTGCAACACTTTGATATGCCAGTTTTCAATGTGACACCGCTGGAAAGACTGCAGTACCGCCCAAGTTTCGATCAAATTGAAGGGTCTCTCATAGTGCACAAACACCAAGCATAATGACCGATTATACTCCTCGGTCTTTTTTATAATCTGTCATAGCGTATACCTATAGGTTTATGGTACTATAACCTTTTCGGAAACCGGCTTGTTCGGGAGGCTGGAAGTCATCAAACTTGCCTGTCAGATGATTCATAATGACCCTAGAGAACAGCTTATAAACGTACGTACGTACGAACGTACGACTATTTAAAAAAAAAGTGTGTGTGTGTATGTTTACACACGTATGAAGTAAACTTTTTTTCATTGGGTACTTATTTTTTTTTTTTTAGAAAATTTAAATATCAGATATTTTTAGAAAAATCTTCTAGGTTTATTATAATCTAAATTTCGAAGCCAATCATTTTTAAATTTTTTTTCCTTATCTTAAAAATTAATTAATGTCTGCTAAGTTGACAGTCATATTATTAAATTATAGTTAATTTCAATACATAAATATACATTGACTAATACTTTCGATCAAAAGTGAAGTTAAAATAGAAATAATACCAAAATCACAATCACGTGGTGATTTTACAAAACAATAAAAAAATAATCTTTTACTTTCACT
Organism: Euphydryas editha; assembly: GCA_036937285.1. Taxonomy (NCBI): domain Eukaryota; kingdom Metazoa; phylum Arthropoda; class Insecta; order Lepidoptera; family Nymphalidae; genus Euphydryas; species Euphydryas editha. The sequence goes on along the minus strand of JAUPFZ010000005.1, from coordinate 18,918,871 downwards.
ATAATTTATTTAAATTAAATATAATATTATATAACAATCTACATAAACACATGTATAAAATATTTACATCTATTCTATATATACAGGGTTAATTCTAAAACACCAGCAACCTCGCAGGACAAGATAGCTAACATTATGTACAACAACATTTGTTCTACCACTTTTGTTAATTTGTTAGATTTTATTTTCATACAAAAATAAATATTAATTTAATTTTACGCGAATGCAATAAACTCTACGCGCGTCCCAAAGATTAGGTAAATAACGACCACGTACTAATGTGAGGGGAAAGGTAGGAACGGGGCGGCGCTAGCGCCTTTGAACTTGACCTATTTAGGGAGCCGCGGCAGTCGGCGGCGGGCGACTTTGATGCGCGCGCGTCATATGATTTTGTGTGCTACTCGTATTTATTTTATTCGTATCGATCGATGTATTGTACCTGTACTAAAGTTATTTTATAACCATGGTACCGCCGCTATTCTAATGTCGAATACACGGAAATGGTGAGGATACTGGCTAAGTGTGATGACAATGTGTCGGAAGCCTGTCGGCAATATGCAGCTAGATATTCGAACTTACCTACACCGAGCCGTGAGACAATGTCAACTCACCGAATCTGACAAACTAGCACGAGTAAATTTTTGTAACTGGTTCGGTTAACTAAAATAATTTGTGCGTTCAATCAAATTAAAACTAATTCGGAAGTGTTAGCACGTGTTAGTGAACAGCTGATTTTTAGGTGTTGTATGTGTGTTGGTTGTGATGGTGACTATTTTGAACGCTATCTGCGCGATACGCACCGACATGCGCGTTACTTTAACCTTAGAGGTAATATTTCGTTTGTAAATATTATTTTATTGTCAATTATTTTTAATTTTTTAATTATTGTAAATACGCTGATTTCACTTTTGAAATACTTATGCCCGCCTGTATTTAACAATAAAAAGTGAATAATACCTAGCTACCAATATTTGATATTAAATTGGTTTAATTAGACTTTAGTAAACGTTAAAGAATAATTACCTACGTTAATAATTTTCACATATTTTTTTATGTTCAGAATTCAGATACCTAATCTACATACCTACATTTTTATAGTATTGGCGGGCATACGGACAGTCGAAGCCTTTTGATGACTAGGTACCGGATGTCTACCGCACAACTGGTTGTGCTGTAACCTCTGGAGGTTATGCAGATGTGTTGCCCTCCTATACATACGATTTATTTGTTTTTTATCGTTTAATATAGCCAGTTCTAAGCCTGGTAAAGTATGAAGGGATTGTGGACTCAGTTTACGTATTGCAGGGACATGACAAAACAGAAATTTGATTATTCACTTAAGTCACTGCGATATACATACTATGATACTGCCCACAAACCCACCAAGCAATTTATATTAATTTTATTAACTAGAATTATCGGGCAGAGAAAGTGTTATTACTATTATTATGCAAGCGCGCCCGAGCGTCGCGTCATCCTTTCGATAATGAATGAAACATAGACTCTAAATTTCAGAGCAGTACAATAAAAGCTTAAAAAATCATTTTTAATTAATGTATTGAGTTATGTCAAAAGTCGTAGAACAAATGTTGTTGTACATAATGTTAGCTATCTTGTCCTGCGAGGTTGCTGGTGTATTAGAATTAACCCTGTATATAGGAGACTTTCTATAGATATAGTCACTCATCACGATATCTCTGGAACTATGAGACCTAAAAACTTGAAATTTGGTAGGAATATTCCCTTTGCCGAGTAGAGGTCAGCTAAGAACGGATTTTACAAAATTCTGCCTCTAAGGGGATGAAAAAGCGAGGCAAAGTTTGTATGGGACAACGTGATTCCTTGGTCCGATCTACTTCAAATTTTGCATAAATATTCTTTAACCGAAGTTATTGAAGACATGTTTCGTATTTTATCGAAATTCATCCCCTAACGGGGTTAAAAGGGGGTAGAAATTTATTTTGATATAAATACTCCTTAGGATTTTTTTTTAAAATTACATTTTATTTTGACACATGTTTGACAATCCGTCTTTTATATAATATTTATATATTAGTATTGACGTAGGCGTAGGTGATATGTTTTTTTGAGTGCTCCCACAAAAACAAAATTGAGTTGTAAATATATCGTGTGATCGCTTTATTGTAAAATAGTGTTTTATATAATATTTTTTACTTCAATGTTGATGTTGTTTTAAGTCAAGGGTTTTAAACTGAATAACTCATCAGCAAGGCATCTGTAGTTCACAATGATACAGATATAGAAGACACCAATGTGAACTTGGAAACATTTTTGAATTATATGGCATTAACATCCCAATTAGTACAGATTGGCACCACGGACTAATTTTGGAACAAGATCAGAAAAAATTATAAATCATATACCTAACTTTATCTTACACTAAAACTAAGAAGGAGGAGATAAAAGCTGTCTTGGACTATTATTAAATATAAATATGTGTTTGACATACACACACGATCGTCTGTTCCTAAGGTAGGCAAGTTAATGCCTGTATTTTAGGTAACACCTGACTGATATACATTTTTTTATAAATATACATACAAATAATACATATAGAAATAAATACATATTACACCCAAACTCGAGGCGAGAATCGAACCCATGATCCTGGAGCAGTAAGCAGGGTCACTACCAACTGTGGCGAGTCAATCAAAATTTAAAAAATAATTACTTGCGGGTTTATTCAAATCTAAGAAGCAAAATCGTATTGACTTGTGGTGTAATTATACCAACGATACAACGAACGAAGCATTGATAACCGGTTCGAGATTCTGGTGTAGTGATGCGAGTGGCTTAACACCTCGCCTCAATGCCGGTGGTCGCGAGTTCGATTCCTGCTCGGGGCAGATATTTGTATTTATGCCAATATTTGTTTCAGGTCTGGGTGTATAGTGGGTTTCCCCACCCTGGCCCGGAGAGCACGTAAAGCCGTCGGTCCCGTTTGTTATCATGGTTAAAAAAAAAGTGATATTATCCGCTAAACCGCAGTGGAGCGGCATGGTGGATTAAGCTCCAACCCTTCTTCTATATGGAAAAAAGGCCTTCGCTCAGCAGTGGGTTGTTTACAGGCTGATACAATACACTACAGTACAGGAGCATTTGTGGCCTGCAGTGACGGAACTGAGCCTCACCATAAATATGAGAATGATAGACTCTAAGGGGAGATGTTACTGCCGGACAGTTCTCAGACCTGTTGCTTAAAATAGGAAATGGTGATATGAGTGTATATGAGTATGTATTTACCATAAACAAAGCTTAAGGTCAAACTCTTACTGTAGCGGGAGTATACTTAAGCGAAAGCTGCTTCTCTCACAGCCAGTTGTATGTGGCATATTTCAGAGTAGCCTGGTGATTCTAGCACCCCGAAAGAAAAACAAAAAATATTGTTCATAAAGAAATACTAAGGAAGGTGTAGTACTTCGATTTCGTTGTAAAAGATAATACCCCCGTCCCCCGTGTAACTTTCTCCAGACTTTGGTCTATGGACCGAGCTTCGCTTTCATAAAATATTATAACAATTTTTTTTTTAATGTTTATTTAAACTTTAAATCCCTACTCTATAATAAAGATTGTTATATTTTATAAGTATTCAAATATTTTAATATAATATTTATATGTTATAACAAAATTAATAACGTAAAAAAAACAAATAAAAATCCTATTAGAACCATTTTCGACTTCTACGCGGACAAAGTCGCGGGCTAAAATATTGTTTGAGAACTCAATTCGTCTATTATGAAATATTTTCCAATATCGACGCAGGTGTGGGTGATAAAAAATATAAATTTATATTTTTTGAAATTTTAGTTAAATACCCGTGCGAAGCCGGGGCGGGCCGCTAGTACATATATAATACGAGTAAATAAGTATATACTTAAATAATATATATACATGATTAGACAAAAGAATAATATATATTTTATATTTTTTTAAAATTAAAAGTTACCTCTTAATAAATTTCTTGCATAATATATAATTTTATAAAATTAAAAGAAAACATTGTTGTTTGTTAAAAGTCGGACATTTTTTATATGTACAATATATATTTTAATGTGCTAATATAATAATTATAAGTTGTTTATCTTGTTAAAAATATTAATATCCATAAATTTAATTACTGTTCTATCCTTGTTTCAAAATATACAATTGGAAAATATTGGAACATAGTAAACACAATAAAATGTATTTGTTTTAAAGATAATTTATAGTAGTCAAATAGGCTGTATGGGCTATAGTCATTTGCCTTTGGATAAATTTTAAAACAACAACAATTTATAAAAGTCAAAATTGTGAAAATAGAAATTGCTTTGCACTTGTTCGGTTCTGATTCCATAGATGACGCTGTATAACTCGACCGTTTTCCTAGATCGCGCTGGCCAGATTTTCTCGCGTTTCCTCCTCGCTCGGTCTGATTTATTTCAACATTATTCTCGGCCTTTTGGCTAAGATCGTAGTGTAGTAACTAGTATTCGTTCTTTTCAGCTTAATATAAATATAATATAAGAGATTAATATATGAAAGTTGCCGCACTGCGGGACTAGTATTATGACAGAAAATGTGACGATCGTAGTGTGACGATTTTTTATTTTAACATTCTATAAGATTTCTAGCATACGTCGATATAAAAGTTTCACTTCAATAAAAAAAAAATATAATAAATCGTATGAATAAAAAATATTCTTTAAAAAAGTCAAAAATAAATAAATGAATTAATATAACAAAAGTAAAAAAAATAAATATATAAGTAAAAAATCCTTACAACCTAACAATTAAAAAAAAATTGTATGTGTCAGCTCCGACGCACGACTGGAGTTTACTCCTTAAGTACGATTGTCTAAACATACGCAAAAAGAGTTTATCCAACTGAAAATAAGATTAATACCATATGAAAGGGTAAATTAACAAATTAATGAAAATAATATAACATATATAAATATATATTTATTCATTTTATATACATTTATTATAACTAATCGGCGAAATATTTTACATTAAACTTTTCACAATAGTCAATTTCAGATGTGCACAAATATTTCATTAGGAATGTTGATAAATTATGTAATTATTATTATCTGACAATTATCATTTATTTTTTAAATATTATTTTTCAATATTAATTAGAGCAACATTACTTTCGCACCGCACCATAGGTGCGCGTGCACCGAAAAAGTAACGAGGTCATTCATCAGTAGATTTTACCTCTCATATTTTTCTCATACCGGGCGCCTTATTATTTATGCCTTATATGAAAATCGATTCTTAAGGAGTAAACTCCAATAATATTTTACAAACATTATAAATAAACATATTTTTTTTATTAGTATAAAATAAATTGTACGAATGTAAAAGTAATCTTCCGATAATCGTATGAATAAGAAAAAAAATTCTACGATAATCGTATGAATAGACACTCCCTAAATATAATTAATCTTCCGATAATCTGTTAATAGACACTTCCATAAAAAATAATTATTTATACAATTATCGTATGAACAGACACTTCCAATGTTACAAGTATCCCTTACCGAAACGAACATCATAACTTTCACAACCAACCATTTCAAATAATTAATTATAAAGATAGTGAATAATGTTTGCACCTACTTGTGGATCTATATCAATACGCAGTCAAGTTTACAAGATCAACGATAACACTGGTAAAAGTCAAACTTTTTTTGTCACATGGAGACATATCAAATTATAAATACACCACTACCACCTCACATTGATATGTTAAAAATAATTACATGTCAATTTTATTTGTGATATTCAAAAATATATTGTCATGGAAAACACTTAAGCCTCTCTTAAGTTTTCAGTAGTAGTCAGCTAACATTTCATGCCTCTATTTCCCATCGTAATACCACTTTATTAAGGAAAAGTCGTGAGGAAATATCTCACCTTGTGTGCCACTAAGAGATTCTCGGGATAAAATTCAAATTATTGCCCAAAATGTGTAGTTTCAAAGAGATATGTTATAGCCTAAAGCTTTTGCTTACGATTTGTGTATCTTGTTTGTTTAAGATATTATATGTCCATCAATAAGTTTTTTATAATTTTCCGCTCCATAGTTTCCTCAGAAATTGTGAACAAAGTGAAGAAAATATTTAAGGTGGATTTTTCATAATCTGATAATAATATCTAATAACATAATTTAATATAATTTCATAACATAATTTCTAATAACTGTTCAAAATTTTAATCATTGATTACCTCCAGTATTTTTAACCATGAAATATTCCCTCTTTAATTTTTGTATCGCTAAGCTTAGTAACCCTTTGGAATACAAAAAACCTTACCTATACTAATACTTTGCGAGATTTTTTCATTCAATTGCGTAATTACTATATGATACGGTCACTTGAATGAGCTGACTGTTCAAATCTTTGGTTTCATCAAAATGATTGATATACTGAATGACAAATGTGTTGTTCCTATAGCTCAATCTAAAAGTGTGTCACATATTAAGTCATATAATTATATGTATTTGGAACCCAAGATTTGTGTTTACTAAATAAACTAAATGGTATGTTTTTGTAACTTGGGAAAATTAACTTAATCTTAAATTAGTATAAATTTCGCGTGACAAAAAAAAAGAGTTAATCTATGTTTTTTTATAAAACCTATGTCAAATTGAGTAACGAATCCCGCTTCACAGCGATCACTTGACCGATTCAACTAATCTACGCCTACAATCTAGCGATAAAATCTTTCTATAAGATTAGTTTCTTTGTACTAACCTACCTAAATATTTATTAAACAATACCTATTCATATTAACAAATCTATTCATATACAATAAATACGAGCGTATACATATATAAAAACAGATTAATGGCAGAAAACCACATATATCGTTACCTGGCTGCCTAATTGCCATCAGACTACATCGGACTATCGTTACCTTGATTGGCAACAGTTCAGTTGATCTTAATAAAGCCTTGTCTACTATAACGAAATCCATATCTATATATCTGATATTATATATATATATATATATATATATATATATATATATATATATATATATATATATATATATATATATATATATATATAGGAGACTTTCTATAGATATCTCTGGAACTACAGGGTGACTGGTAAATTACTATCCATATTTAAGGAGAATACTCGGTACATGATTCTCATTCGAATTATGTAAAAAAAAAATAGGTACTTAATTTTCGACCAAATTTTCATAAATTTCAATTCAAGTAAATGAAGCGTTGTCACTCTACAGTCATGCCGGCGGCACGTGCACAGGTGTTGTACTGTGCCGCTTGTTCACATCTCAAATTTGTTGCTTAAACGAGTAAAATATCTTAGTATTTTTGCCTATCCTAAGCCAGGATTAAAGTATTAAGGGGGACTGGATCATGCTTGTTTATCCTGCTACCCTGTTAACATGTGGCGGCGTTTGGACGTAGGTAAACTACCTGTTTTGTGTCGAAAGTGCAGCTAGCTGCTAGGGTGTCCAGACGACGTGTACATAATTGGATAATTGTTGAATAACTTTACTTAAAGGTTTATTAATATTTACCTGTTGTTTTTACATAATTCGAATGAGAATCATGTACCGAGTAGTCTCCTTCAATATGGATAGTAATTTACCAGTCATCCTGTATATATATAGAAGAGATTTCCTAGATACTTGAAATTCGTTAGAAATATTCCTTTTTCCGAGTAGAGATCAACTAAGAACGGATTTTAACGAAATTCATCCCTTAACGGAGTTAAAAGGGGGTTGAAAGTTATTTGCTTCGAAGTTGATATCAATACTCCTTAGTGCTTTCAATTTAAATTACATTTTATTTTGACACATGTTTGAAAACTCAATCCGTCTATTATAAAATAGTTTCCAGTTTCGACGCATGTGTAGATGATAAAAAATATAAATTTATAATTTTTTAAATTTTAGTTTAATAGTTAAACCCGTGTGAAGCCAGGGCGGGCCGCTAGTATTATATAAAAAATATTCTAAGTCTAACGTTATAATGTTTAGGAAACTACCGCAGGTTTGTCCTCGAATATTTTCCGTTTACCAACCATTTAAACACAAATTTTCAGTTATCAAAGGGTATATTAAAATAGATTTCAAATTCTATAATTTATTTTTAGTTGTTCATAAATCAAATCTCTCCCCGAACTGTGAGATTATTACATATTTCGGTATCCAAGTTGTTGGAAAAAGTTTGAACATAGTACGTTGTCTATGAAACAAATCAAAAACTATTTTAATTATTTTACAATTCAATGACAGCTCCAATCGAGCATGTAAATGAAATAAAAAATAAAAACAAGTGAACAACAATAGTTTCTTTTTTTTACATTATTATTTCTACTACTTATAATCTACATTCTCGACATTAATACTTAAAATTACGAGTACTTATGTAGGAAATAAATATTCACGGTAATACCAAAGTTAGTATATGCATGACAAAAAAGCTGATCCTGTAATTAGGTACCACGTAATTATAAATTGAATAAAAAAAATCACAATAAAAATATTATTATTATATATATTATATCTATATCGATGAAATCATTTTCTAGGTTTGTACTCTATTGCACGCGTGTAACTGGAACCTTATATTAGTATTCGGTTGACTTTTCAGGACATAACATCTTTATATTGACGACGCGTTGGCGCAGTGGTCACAGCAACTGGCTGATGCGCTAGCGGTCGCGGGTTCGATCTCCGCACATGACAGATATTTGTATAAGCCATACAGATGTTTGTCGTGGTCTAGGCGTTTGTGCTTGTCTATTGTGTGTGTTTCCGGACCCCCGACACAGGATTCACATCCTAGTGGGGGCCGTTGAGTGTGAGATGTTTATTTATCTATTTATTATTTATTTATTCATATAATATGAGGATTTAAAATTTTTTATGTAATTTCATTTTTTGCTATTCCTGTATTGTTATTGTCAAATATTCTAAATCTTACTATGTATAATAGACAAAACTGATTACTAGTCTATAGTCTATACTAATAGTATAAAAAACTTAGGATTTTATTTCAGAGAATTATGTTGCATTTCAGTTATAAATTTCACTTTCAAATTATGTTCATGGTGTTAGTATATTATCTTAACATTTAAGACCGTTTGTGTCTGCGATATACTACTAGTGATATTTAATATTATAGTTCGACCAACAATATTTTGACAACCATTATTTGTATTATTTTCACCGGCGATCGGGGTTTCGATTCCCACTCGGAGCAAATATTTGTATTTGGAAATATAAATATTTTTTTATTGTCTGGGTCTTTATCCTCGTAGTTAATCTAAACCCATCGCGCACTATTCTTAGTATTCTAGTCCTATTATAAAAATTCCGTTCAATTATTTAATTTTTTTTTTTTGTTTAAGTTTATTGAGTTATATTAGATTTCATTACAACTCACTATAGTAACAAATAAGTGACTTCAATTGTCAGTTGTTATTTTTTACTTACGCGGCTTGTGAGCGATGTCAAACTGTCACTCGTTGTTTACGGCTGTCAAGTTGACAAAACGAAAAGTTCAAGTAATCAACAAAGTACACTGGCACAAATAATAATGTTTTTCACAAAGCGAGTCTCGTTACATTTAAATATATGACTGTTTTATTTTTCCTCAATTCATAGAACATTCACATTATTTAATTATCTAACAAATAAATATATATTGCTATATTGAATATTTAAAAAATATTTTCAACACTTCTTAAAATGATTTCAGAGCAATCATCTAAAAACTTAACTAAACTTATTTACAAATTATAAAGCTGCTACATGAAAAACAGTGTCTTACCTATATAAAATAACAAAACTTTTTGTACTGTAAATATTTCTAGTGAAGTATTTCCTAGTTAGCATTTTCAGAAATTTTATTTTACTCGATCATAAATGGTAACCGTCCTAAAAACAGCCGCAATATTGGGCGCTTGGATGATACTATATGACATATAATCGCACAGATTACACCAATAAAAAAGGATTGCCTTTACGTTATGGCATCGGGCGGGACTGTTATTGGTCACAATAAAGTTAGACACAGATGATCTGCTACTAAACTACAAAATAAAACTTCGCGGTAACGATAAAACTCGCCACAGACGATTCTAAAAATGGAATAAATTTTGAAGGAGTTTCTTTTCAAGGATAAACGTATTTCATGTCAAATGTCCCTGTTTACGAACGATTACGTGATTAAATGTTAACATATATTTGTGTCACAAATTTTCCAGTCCGTAAATATATTCTGTACTGATTTTATAATTGTAAAAACAAACTTTAATTTTCTCTGACATCTCAAACATAAGAGTACATTATAGCACACAAACAGTTTGAAATGTGATGACATGCCTGCCTGACTACAGGTTTAGAGGGTTTTACGGTCAAATACTCTTGAATAAAAATTAAAAAATAAATTAAGAAACAAATTCAGATTTGAGACAATGCCATGCCAGTCAATGTTGTCTATAAAAATTATCATTTGATTCTTCATGATTCAATTCTAGTATCCCCCTTGTTTACTATGTTAGTCCAATCAACTTCTATTACCCGCCTGTTCTATTGTCTACTCCTACTCTTTTTCCATCCACGCAGCGAAGTCGTGGTATACACTACCGTCACCAATTCGCACTATTAAGTCTATCTATAGCCACAAAAAAAAGCATTTTTTTAATATCCTTAAAATAATGTATGTTGTGTCCATATTGTTATAATGTATATTTATTTATTTTTATATAATATAATACTCTTACTAATTTCTATGTAAATTGTACATATTTGTGTAGTAAAATAAGCATTTTTTTTTTGTTACTGTAACATATATGAAAAATTAATAATAATATATTCTGTAATCTATCAAAAGCGTTTTATTGTGTCTTCCAGGAAACGAATTTCCATAAGCGTAATTACTACGGTATAAGAGATAAAGCTCTTGACCTCGTCGCTTTGTAGCTAAATAAATATTCGTAAATAAATAATAAAATCCAACATTACATCAATGTTAAGGAAACAAAGTGTTTGGATCTATTTAGTTTGGATTTTGGGACTTCCATCATTTATAAGGAAAATTTTATGTTCATTTTTTGTTTTTATATATATTTACGATTCACCCCTTTCATCTAAATGGTATTTGTAATATTGTTTTATTTGCTGCTAATAACTCGATTATGTTTAAAATTCATAAAAAAGGTAACTATCGCAACGTAAACAATTTACAACGCCTACTGTCATTTATCAAATTGTCTGACTGTTTGACTATTTTGATTACTGGATTGAAACTACTCTGTTTTTATATTTTTTGCATGAATGCTTGTAAAAGTGACAGTCTAAACAAAAAGCAAATCTAATATAATTTAACGCTTATTCTTAGTAGCATTTACTCTGTGTTACCATCTACCTACAGTTACTAAAATGTTGTTACATAAATTGAAAATCTATTTTATAGAAATATGAAAGTTCAAAATGCCGTGCCTTGTGTTTCACTCATCTCGGGCCCTTTATGTGAAATCGCCCCTTCTAATATTAATATGATCATACATTATAAACTGTAATTTAGTATATATATATATATATATATATATATATATATATATATATATATATATATATATATATATATATATATATATATATATATATATATTTATTTATTTATTTATAAAAAAGTAATCGATGATTTATAATTAATGTGGATATAAATTACTAAAACACACATAATAAGTGTTATTCGCACGTACCTATGTACAATAAAAGGGGCTAGCGATCAGCCAGTGATAACGGATAGTCACGTATTTCATACTACAGCTCTGAAGTTCCACGACCTTTTTTTTTTTGTTTTTTTTTTTTTTGTCGCTGGGAAATGCATTTACGCATCCCGCCGCGGAGAGGCGGCGGGTATGTGGGACTCGCTGGCACGCAGAACGTGCCAGAATACCGCACTAAAACCCAGCGGTGCCCTCATCGTCGTAATGGGGCGCCACGGGATCGCTCGCGCATGCAACCGTGACGCCCCGACGGTCGGCCCACTTATGCGGGCCACCTTCGCCTATAGAGCGCTCGCAGGCACCGTGAGCGCTCTATTGCCCTAGTGGCGAGTGGGTGGATTAGTATTATGAAGTTCCACGACATGCAATTTTATAACTTTTATAACCATTTGCCTGCATAATTATTTACTTGTCTGCCTTCCTCAAACGTGTGTCTATATCATCTAAAGTTTATATATTATGTTATGCTAAAATACTTTGACACTTGCTTTAACGACCGACCACAGAGCACCCCTGTCGTCATGATTTTTTTTTTCAAACTCGTTACTGCCATGATTGTAGGTATGAAATAAATTTGAAAAACAATAACCCGGAAAATCATTGTATACTTATATGACAATCTAGATAAAAAATATGACATTCCGTTTAACAGTTCTGTTGTATTTTATTTTCAAGACAATAATAAATTCGCAATGACTGAAAACAAAAAAAAAATCTTTCTAAGTTCATCACTTAAGTATGTTTAAACTATTCGGTCGGATACAAAGTAACAGTACCTTTATATTTTACATTAAATAACATTTTAGTCCAAGTTATTTCAATATTACATACTTACTTTAAAGTTAATGTTTGTTAATATTCATAAGATTTTCCTCCGCGGGGCATTTATATGTGATATTGCTAAGAGGAACGTTTTTATTTTTACTGTAATAACAGCAACTTTTATATTTCTTATATTAATTTCGTGCTTCGAAAAATATTTTTAAAAGTTACTTTATTTTCAAAAGTTAATTTTTTTTAATTAATGAGACCTCCGAATGTTTTATAAATAAATAAAAAATTAGACGAATTTAAATTATTTTGTCATACCTATTTATATTTTAAAATATCACCTGAACTTAAGACGAAAGAATATTAGCAATATTAAGATCAAGTTAAAAGCGTTAACTATATTGAATGAACTTTTCAATTTACAGTCCCAACTTCCTCTTTCAAAGAAGGCAATGAAAGGAGAAAGGCTAGTCACCTACATGATTTATAGCTGTAGATAGTATTGACTTTCACTATAGTAAACATAAAATATATATTTTCTATTTATAAATGGTATTAATGGTAGTCTGACTCTTTCACGATGAGAGGAGCGTTTATAAACATAACTTAGTGATTTTTTGTCGAAAAATTATTTTACATACTTATTATAATTTTTATAAAATATAAATTAAAAACCTAAGAGAGAAACAATATAGTTACATGCTAAATTTTTTGGTTTCCTTCCGCATGTTATTAATAAAAAGGTTGTTCGGCTAACGACCTCATGCTAAAAGTCGGGATTCCTATCACGTTGTTACGAAACTTGAGCCCTCCAAACATGTGTAATGGCACAAGACTACTGATAAAAGAGTTGCGCAACAATCTAATTGTAGCGAACATACTCACCGGACCAGCAATGGGACAACTTGCTCATATACTTACCACGAATACCGATGATTCCAACGGACCTGCCCATCCCTTTCAAAAGATTGCAGTTTCCAGTGAAGGTGTCATTTGCCCTTACAATAAATAAGGCTCAGGGATACACATTTTCACTGGTAGGTGTTGATCTGAGAAAGGGGTGTTTTTCTCATGGACAGTTATTTGTTGGCTTCTCTCGAGTTGGAACTCCACAAAACCAATATATTTTGCTGCCAGAAAATAAAATAACTTCAAACATTGTATTCAGAGAAGTCATCAACAATTAATATAAGTACACGTCCTGTACTAGCCATAAAAAAAGAAATAAAACGAAAATAAATTAAATTCTAAAGAAAGAACCTGATGAAATTTAGTACTAAGAACTACCTACCTACACAACATAATTGCATTACAAAAATAATAATTAACGCCCAACGAAGTGGGCACGGGTCGGCTAGTTTCTTATATTTTTCTAACAAATGTCACAACTGCAAATAAATTAAGTAACGAAATAAAATTATCTGGTTACTTCGCTATCACATAATATTGCTGTAGTGAAACGCGAGTCTAAGTCTTAATTATACTGATAAGCGTGATCTCGTTCAGTGCAGTTCTTTCAGACCGACGATGAGTGCGAACTCTGAATTCTCTTCAAACGAATAACTTTTATAGAAAAAAAAATTTGGCGACGCTACGTAACTTATAATAGTCATATTATATTTAATTAAGCTTTGTTTTTATTTGTAAATAATAAATACATTAAACTAGTATAAACTTTAAGTACCTAATATATTTTATGTTTTTAGAGTTTTTATAAGTAATGTATATAAAAATGTCAACTAAAAATAATGCTCATTATAATTATTATATTGACATAAATTTTGTATAAGAAAATAAAAATATAAAGAACATTAAAACAATAATATTTATTGAAAATTGTCGCGCAAATGTCGACGCAATGAAGCAAACCGAATGCGATCGTGACGCGGTATCGACACCTCGTTGCCGTAATTATCTCGCTTGGTCGATCGTGTGGCCAAAGCCTTGCAGACATCTCCGTGTCGGCGCTTCCGCTTCACTTGGTCGCGTAAATATGCTCGATTCTTTAGCGTTAAAATTAAAAACATCATTATTTTCGACTTCATTTAATAATCAGTAAAATAATTTAAATACGAAAATTTTCTCGTCGATATCCCTGAAACTATATTAGGTAATCATAATATTTTTAACGAATTATAATTGTTTCGCCATAGGTTAAAATGTCCCCAGGAAATGTTGAATTATAATAAGAGCCTGCTATTATTTTTCCGGATGTAAGAAAAATTTTGAAGATGTATTTTAGTGATTATATCACAAGCATTCTCATTACAAACATGATATTATTCTATTATTTCTCTTTTATTTATTTGTTTATTATTTACTTCAATCTAGCATCGCAAGGATTCTATCAATGTGTGAGATAAGACTTTATCATCCAATTTATTTTAAAATTACTTTAAAGCAAATATATTCGTTCTCTTTTTTACCATGACCATGATGTACCCATTAGAAACACCGGTCATTAAATGACGTATTGTTAAAATTAGTTTATATTTTTATCGATAATAGTGCATAATATACCCTCAACAAAATGTAAAGACTTGTTAAGTAAAGACCTTGTTGTTGGCAGAGAAGAATAGTCCAGACCTCTTTCTTGCCGAGGTGTCGTAAAAGGCGACTAAGGCAATAGTCGTTCGAACAACATTACACCAACCAGGATGCCAATGGGCAGCAGCGTCACCATATCCTTTTTTTTTTTGTTTTGTTTTGGCGGGAAAAAATGTACCTGAACGCACATCCCGTCGCCCGGGGAGACAACGTGATAGTGTGGGGCCCTCACCCACTAAAATAACCCGCCGTGCGCCCTCACCCGCCCTTACAAGGCGGGCCACGGGTACCGCGTACGTTGCTCCGTGGTCCGCAGGCGGCAGCTCCATCGAGCACTCTCTCCTGTGCGACGCCCCGCGCACTTGAGCATCGCACCTTCGCGGTAGGCAATTTCGGCGGACGGTGGGCAAACCCCGACCCTACCGTCCGCAGCCTCGGCTAGGGCGGCATCAGGCGCGTGTGAGCGCGTCTGCGCCGCCCCGCGCGCCGGCGGCGAATTGGGTCCGAAAGGAGTGAGTCCTCCCGGGCCCTCTCCGCCGCCACTTTCTGCGAGATGACGTCCTCGCAGAAGGTGGCGACCGCGGTCCAGGCCCTGTCACCACCGACCATCGCTCGCGCAACGGCCGGCAGCGACAGGTCCTCTCCAATGACTGCAGCGAGATCTCGGCGCTGCTCAGCCCAGGCTGGGCACGACTTGAGCGTGTGTTGCGCCGAGTCCTCGCTGCAGTCGCAGTGGTGGCAGCCCGGAGTCGTCTCCCTCCTTGCGACAACGTGCAAGTATTTGCCAAAGCAGCCGTGCCCTGACAACACTTGCACGAGTCGGAAGGTGAGGACTCCGTGCTGCCGCACCGTCCACTTCTCCAGTATCGGCTGAAGCGCCCCTATGGTCCGAAGACCAGCCCGGGGCGTCTCCAGCCGAGCCTTCCACCGCGTGAAGGTAGTGCGGCGGGCGTCGTCCCGCCATGCGGTGATTTGATTCGGCGGGGGATTAGTGCCCCCCATCCGCGCCGCCGACACCCGCCGATAAACTTCGGCGAGCGCTTCCGCCTCCAAATCCCATGGAGGGGTTCCGGCCAATGCGCAGGCAGCCTCGACACCTACCGTGCGGTAGCCACGTATGGCCCTGACCGCCATGACCCTTTGTGGACGCCACAGACGGGTTCTATTGTGGGCACTCAGGGACTCCGCCCACACGGGGGCGCCGTACAGCGCCATCGACCGGACCACCCCAGCGTAGAGTCGTCGGCACGCTTGACTCTGTCCGCCCATATTCGGCATTAGCCGACCGAGGGCGGACGCGGTGCCGACGAGCTTCGGCGCGAGTTGGCGAAAGTGCTCGTCGAAGCACCACCTTCCGTCGAGTACCAGGCCCAGATATTTCATGTGGGCCCGGATACCGACCACAGTATTATCAACCGTTATCGAGGCACCAGCGGGTGGACCACGTCGAGGCCCATGAAAGAGCATGGCCTCAGACTTGTTAAGGGCCACCCTGAGCCCCAGTGCCTCGATCCTCCTGACCACCTCCGCGGTAGCGTCACCATATCCTGCCACAACACACTGCGCTCGCCAACCCGCCTGCCAAGCGTGGCGGGTATTGGCAATCACACCCCGAGATGATAAGAGAGACCTAATTTTTTTTTTGTAATTTAGCAGAAACGTTTTTCATATATATATATATATATATATATATATATATATATATATATATATATATATATATATATATATATATATGTGTGTGTTTATAAAGTTTAATATAAATAAAAATAAAGTAAATCTTACGAGTTTATTTAGTAGCTATGTCCGAAGTACATTCGAACGAAAGCGCTAGTATTAAAATAAATGAACGAGATGAACGCCGGTTTAGAAAATATTAAAATGTGCCCCTAACTGATTAATTTGTGCATTTTTATTAGATTATTCAAATAAAGGACACAGGAATTTTTGTTTTTGTTTTCAAATAACGTTTCGTTATCATTATTATTATATATATAATTACTTAATTAATATTAATCCACCTGAAATGCAAATCGAATAGTGAAATAAATGATATACGCGACAGCGCATTTTTTGTGATTTAAAGTTTTCAATAAAATATTAGGAAAAGGAATTATTAGTACATGTATAAAGACAATTAAAATTCTTAAGCTTTGTAAGTCGCCGTTTAAAGAAACATAAAAAACCGTATGACGTATACGGTTTTATTATGGCCTAATTCAGAATATATTTAAAAAAATGGAAAAAACAAATTGAAAAAACAAAATATTGAAATAGCAAAATATATGTGTATAAAGCAAAGCAAATATAAATATATCTATAAAACAAGAAAATATTTTATAAAATCAGTTTACAAGAGACGGACGTATTTGTAAATAGAAAAAATTATGCATGGGAGCATAAAAAATTTAGAAATGTTAAGGTGGGGCATGGCCTACAAAAGGTTGGGAAACACTGGTTTAGAATATAAACCATTTTATACCGATAACGAACGCATCAAAAAAACCTTGAAAATTATCTTTCTCACAAGCCCCTAGGGTACTCGGGAATCATGGCTCCCTTGTGGAATATATGGAAAGTAATATTTGCGAGTATAAAGTATATAATGACAGACTTTATTTTTCGACGTTTTGTCTAAACGCTATTTCTACAAACTTAAAATCTTATATATTACTAGATGTACCTACCAATGACTTCGTTCGCGATTGCATCCCTTTCATAAAGCACAATATATAAGATAAAGTGTACACTTCATTTTCTACAGTACAGTTTACGATAAGCCGTACGTTCAAATTCATTTTTTTTTTATACATATGTTGTTATGACTTTCAGCCTCACAAACAAGCCAGTTTCCGAAAACGCTATAGTACCATAGACCACATACATACGCTGCGGCAGATTAAATAAAAGACCGAGGAGAATAATCAGCCATTGTGCTTGGCGTTTGTGGACTATGAGAAAGCCTTCGATTCGATTGAGACTTGGGCGGTGCTGCGGTCTCTCCAGCGGTACCACATTTACTATCTGTGTCAAAGTGTTGAAGTGCTTGTACAATATAGCACAAGCAGCAAGAGCGATTCCAATGCAGCGAGGTGTGAGACAGGGAGATGTCATCTATACGAAACTGTTTACCGCATCATTAGAGACGCTTTCAAGCTTCTGTAATGGAAAGGGTATAATCAAATGGACCGACCCTCGAAACCAGCTGCGCGGGCAGTGGCGCGGGAGCGGACAACGAGCGGTGCACTACTGTACTCGAGTCAAGCGGTGACCGCCCGCGCGTCTGCATTGCAGTATTGTACAATTAATTTTGGTGACGTGTCGAAACGTCGGACATGGTAGAGCAAATTATTTAATCAAAACAAATATCTCGACAACAAAACCGCGAACAGAATACTACGCCGCTATAGTTAAGTGGCTAAAATGCCCCGCGATCTGCTCGCTGGCGCTGGTTTCGAGAACGGGTCTGCGTTGACCGCGCCGCTCCGCGCCTCTGTCGCCGCCGCCCCGCTGCCCGCAAAATTCGAGGCAGAGGCCTTAGACTGAAAATTTGAAGATGTTTTCCTTTATGTATATTACAGAGTTATTTATGTAACTGATATATAGTGTTATAAATGTTGCAAATTCAAACTGAATTAATTATATAAATAAAACTTTTTTTTTTCATAGTGACGCACGGAATCCTACGTAGTAAATATTTCTTATAATAAGTACTCCCTAAAGAGCGTGTACCTCTATTTATTCCAATAGCTTCCCATGCTAGACCCCGCCTCGCTTCTTACGCATTAGAAAATCAACGTCCAAAGTGATGAAACGTAGATACCAACTGCCGAGATGTTGGAGTTGTTGAAACTTGTATGTTACGTTTAGCTATTAACCATGTAAGCATTCACAAGTATTGAATACTATTAGAAAATTTTTGCGATGTTAGCTTAAAACTACTTTTTAATCTGAAACATTGAATGGTTTTTCAATCCTTCGAAAGAAATAAAAAACAGTTTGTTTTCGTTCAATATATATTAGTACAAAAATATCCAGATATACTTCAGATTCACTTCGTAAATAGGACACTTCCTATGATAGCTAAGTTTTTATCTGCAGGCACTGATAATTAGGTACCTACTAATAATTTAAAAAAAAAACATATTTATTAAATAATTTAGTAAAATAAAAACTGTTCCATAACTTGCTTTTCATTAAATATTAATACATATTGCACTACTCGTTAGTTGAAATTTCAACAAAGTTGTAATAGGAACTCTCGTTAGATTTGAGCGACTCTAATTAAACCTACATGAACTAAATCTATTGATTTTGAAACGCAAATATAACATACTAAAATGAATTTCAAATAAACAGTATATTCGTTTCGCTTGTGATTTATAGAGCAACATTGAACTGATTTCCAAAAAAAAAACTGCAATGTTATATCTTCTATATATATATATATATATATATATATATATATATATATATAGAAGATATATATATATATATATATATATATATATATATATATATATATATATATATATATATATATATATATATATATTAATAATAATATTGTAAGCGACCCATGTGTGTTTATGACAGATATTTTGGAAAAACAAATTATAGGTCTTTACGAGAGAAATAAGCTAAAACCATTACTTTAAAAAAAATTGTCTGTGTGTCTGTTGCAAAATCCACTGCATGATTGTATCCGGTGTCACATTTAAGATTCTGGAAGTCTAACTTAAAACTGGTGTAGGTTTCATTTTGATACACCGCCTAGAAGTGGAGTTATTAGAAGTTTGGAGGTAAAGGAATCAAATATTAAATATATTGATCAATATATTTAATACTAGCGGCCCGCCCCGGCTTCACACGGGTATTTAACTAAAATTTTAAAAATTATAAATTTATATTTTTTATCACCTACATGCGCCATCTATCGTATAATGGTAATAATATCGTTTTTATATTTAGTGACATTTAACATAATAGTACCTATATTAATTGAAAATGATGTTTATCTAAAATAAACTCTTTTGCAAAAAAAACGGGCACTTAAGCAAAGAACTATTTTATAGTTACTATTAGTTTGTTTGATAATTTTAGGTATTGTTATCCTCAGAATTTTATAAATTAATTAGGAAGGAATAGTTTTCATCAGTTTTATCATAACATTTTAATTAAATTATTAAGAAATAATGTTTAAGCTCAAAACACTATGATTGTACCTGCTCGCTAAATAAAAATGAAACGCGTTAATTTCTTTGTTTTTCTTGAATACATTAAAAGCAGATAAAAGTTTAGTATTGAGTGTGACCCCCTCTTGCTGAAATCACAGCTTGCATTCGTCTGGGCATGCTAGTGAGTATATCTTTTATGGTTTCTTGGGGAATACGTTCCCACTCCGCGGTAATCACATTCTTTAGCTCTCTGATGGTCTGCGGAGCCGGCTGCACTGATCTCACTCGTCGCTTCAGAACGTCCCAGACATACTCTATGGGATTGAGGTCCGGACTTCTAGCTGGCCAGTCCAAACGACGAATTCCGACTTCTAGCATATACGCATCCACACCGCCAGACCGGTGGGCGCGAGCGTTGTCGTCCATAAAAATTGAGTTTTCGCCAAGAGCGGTTAAAGCGGGTTGTGCATAAGGAATTAGAACTTCCGTTATGTATCGGTGTCCAGTCAGTGTACCGTTTTCGATGAAGACTAACTCCGTACGATCCATAGAATTTATTCCTACCCAAAACATAACAGAGCCCCCTCCATAAGGTGTGATTTCTTCAAAACATGCCTCTGCAAAGCGTTCTCCTCGTCTACGTAGCACTCGCCGACGTCGGTCTTCACCATGCAGAGATATCCTGGCTTCATCGGAGAACAATACCCTATCCCAGTCTTCATGAGTCCATGACACACAATTTCGAGCGAAGCTAAGCCTGGCAACTCGATGTCCACGGAGTAATTTAGGGCCGCGTGCCGGGCGATGACTGTGTATATTAGCAGCGAGAAGCCTCCTCCTGACCGTCCATAGACTAATTTGCACATTTCTTGCTTCTTCGAGGGTGTTCTTGAGGTCCACATAAGAAGATTTGCGATTTCTCAACGCTTGACTAACTAGAAAACGATCATCCCGTGGTTCGGTACATGTCTTTCTGCCAGAACCAGGCCTTCTCTTGACGGAACCGGTCTCTTGATAGCGCTGCCAGGTCCTTTGAACTGTCGACCGACTCACATTTAGCCTCTGAGCCACGAAGCATTGACTGCAACCTTCTTCAAGCAGCGCAATAATTTTGCTCGCTTTTATCACTTTATCTACCATTTTCGAGATTGCTAAACAGCAATAACAATACTTTTAAATGTCAAGGACACCAGATAATTTAATAAAAATTGACAAAAAGTTAATTAGAGTCGATATTAACTATAGGGAATTCGCGCCACAAAATGTAGTTAAAAGTTATTTTCTTTGAAAATCAGGCTCAGTCAAAAATTTGAATTTGGAATGTACTCTTATAAACATTATGGCACTTTTATAACTGGCCAGTAACATGTTCAAATGATTAAAACCTTTTTGGTATTTTATTTTTTTCAGCCAGGAAGAAAATCGAAACCGCCCGTTTTTTTTGCAAATGAGTGTATTAAAACGATTTCTATTCCTATCCGACATATTTAGTAAACTTTTAACTTTAACAAAATAATAACTCAAAAATAAGTTTTGTGAATTTTTAAGATTCCTTAGACCAGATGGCGTTGGCGGCGTAGGTACCTATTTCTAATTTCTTAAATATTTATTTTTAAATTTAATTACAATGAAACAAAAACTAAATTATACTGTGAGTTATGTTTAATTTTTATGTATTAAAGTTATTTACATTGGTTTTGTACTTTTTACGTGATACGTGCACGAACAAAAAACGATAAGAGATGGCGCTGATTAAAAAAAAAACGTGCTAATAAAATTTATTCTTGATGATATATAACTGTATTAATAAAACAGAAGTCTTAACAGATTTATTATTTGTATAGATTTGATTCCTTTTGTATAAGCTTTTATGACCGGCTTTTTCCATTTTTTCGTTTTGTTTTATTTTGTCATGTCTCTTCACGGTATCTAGATAAAACGCATATCAGTTTACAGTCGACAAATAAAACAAGTACAAAAAATAAAACGAATTGGTCGAGTAGTTTGACATGATATTCGAATAAACAAAATATTTATAAAATTTTTAAAATATTTCCTCATAAATTTTTCGTCATATCAACTTTTTAACATTTTACACTAAATTGACATATTAAATGGAGGTGTAATAAATATCACTATACTTATTTTTATTCGTAATAAAAACAAAAATACGTACCCACAAAATATTCACTTGTTTTGTATTCTGTTCAGCTAATTTGAATTTTCGCCTCTGCCTTCTCCAACTGGAATACTTGTGCGAATTGATTTTATACGAAAATTTTATCCTAATCCAATTTCTAGTTTCTAGTTTTTCTATGACTTTGAAATAAGTAATAAAAAAATATATATGCAATTCCACGTTTACATATACAGTATATTTCATGAAACATGAAAAAGCCATATCCTTATTTTGGTTCAATTCATCTTTATACGGCTCGGTTGTTACTGAAAGCTTTTAAGCGTCGTAATAGTATGTATATTTTGTTGCTACGGGGGCCTTACCATTATTTTAATTGAATTCCTATCGTATATGCGACGCTATAGATAAAATCGATCAGTACCTGTTTCATATCGTTACATTGCATTGTATCGATGTGTTTTAATCACGGTCTAACACACAGGTCTTGCAACGATAGTAATTGGGGTACGTCGGCTTAATGATGGCTGTTCTTTTCAATTTACGACCGACAGAGGCATGACGATAGATGGAAGTCGAAACATGAAATCAAAGTTCGAACAACGAAGTCAAATCATGTTTTGAACAATGTCAAGCCCAAACAAAACAGTTAAATAACAAACCAAAAATAACAACAAAATCGCAAAACAATTAATAAATAATACAATACTTGAGAGATAAAAATACTCTACTGGTTTGCGGAGGAGAGCCGGCGGCAAGTGACCCGTTTCGGTAGTTGGGCCACTCCTGCTACTTCTCTGTCTCACGCAAAGAAGACCGGTCGACCGGCTCTTCGGAGGGGCCGCCGACCGGTCTTAGCCGTATATTTGAGGTTTCAGAACCTAACAACAACTATTCTCTATTTGGCAGAAAATATTCATTGTTTATTTTATTTATATATTTATTTATGGAACCACCAAAAAAGTACATACACAACACATTATAAAACATACAAAAAACGAAACAAGTAGTAGGTACCCTAATTAGATATGTAGATGAAACGAGATTCAAAAGTTATAAAAAAAGCAAAAATAACATTAGAATACTGAAAGTAAAAAAAGACTTGAAAATTATAATGATAGCCATGCAATTAAGAGTTTACTTATAATATCAATAAAACTGCCTTAATACTATTTTAAAAAAAGTCAATGTAAGAAAAAATAAATTGGTATAATTGTATTCAACAATATCGGATCAATATCACTCATCCAATGCTTCCGCCAAGTGAAATTAACTAAATTCACTACGCATCTCCACTCCACAGCAGATTGGTAGATATACGAGTACATATCATAGAAGTTCTCCTAACATATTATGCATGTTCCTCTAGATGCATATGTTTTCATTCACCGCCGTACAAGAGATGAATTTTAAACACAAACTTGAAAACTCAGTGTCAGTTAACCGGAAACTTATACCTTCGGTTATTTAAATATCGTCCACTTAAACATCTTTACTCACATTTTATAATTAAGATTATTTATATTTAAAAAATAATTTTATACATAATATTATGTTAATATTAATTCACGCCTATCACATTTTAATTATGAATAATTACTCGTTTTATTTTCATATATAACCGTAGTTTTATTTATTAAAGTTTTCACTCCTTTTCCTTTTATTCCTTAATAAATAGATAAGTTAGATAAAAGGCGAATCCCAAACCGTGAGACTGAGAATGAATGCGAGAAAGATTAAGAATGAGGAATGAAAGTGCGAGAGATACGAAAGCGAGAACTGGAATGAATGAGTAACCGTTAACAGTCTCTGATCTCCATGTCGGAGGGTCATTCAAAAAACAAACAAAAAAAAATACGTCACCTTACATTACTTAGATTTATATTTACCTTCAATATTTACGTCTTACTATTTAATTTTCTATCTTCTTTATTATTCTATTTTCATCATGTATGAATGAAGACCTTAACCGCATATATTCTTGAGCTGGGCGCTTTGGTATAGTAGTTAATCCTGCGAAATAACAAGCGCTAATAATTGGTAGCCGCCAGATGCTCTCATGTCTATCCTCAAATAATATTAATAACATTGTGTTATATGATGGTGTGCCAATTAATAACGTTGATACAGCTAAAAATCTAGGTCTTCATTTTAGCAGTTGCCCGTCATAGTCTAAGTATATATTAACGAAATTTCTAAAACAGTACATTTCTTAATTCAGCCCCTTAAAAATCTCCAATACTTCCTTCCGATTAAAACTAAAACTCTTCTTGCTCAATCGGTTTCACTACCTCTTCTTGATTATGCTGATTCCTGTTATCTTGATGCTACTGAAGAACAAGTAAATAAACTTGAGAGGCTACAAAATGTATGCATTCGATTCATTTTCGGACTTCGCAAGTTTGATCACATCTCTAAATTTAGAGCTGAACTCAAGTGGCTTCCTTTTCGACTTCACAGGGATACTCACATCCTTTGTCTCCTTTATAATATCCTATTCAATCCATTGTCACCCAAATACCTACGCAAGCATTTTAAATGATTACCTCTTCCTGGTTCCTCATGTCGATCCAATGTTCAACTCTTTCTGCAAATTCCATCACACTCTTCCAATTTTTACTCCTACTCGTATACCGTCCATGCAGCAAGGTTTTGGAATTCGTTACCATCATCAATTCGCACCAGTAAATCTATAAACATCTTTCAAAAAAAGTTAAAAGATTTTTTTTTTTTGTAATCGTACGTCTACCTTATCTGATTTATGTCTAAGATGATTCCCTTTCGGGTGTGCTAGAAGAAATCTCTTATAGGGATAAGCAAACCTTTTACACATTCATTTCAAGGACTTGTATCTTTTTTGTAATTTTCTGTACGTATAATAAAGAGTTAAATAAATAAATAAAAATTAATAAATAGGTATGTTTTACACAAAACTTTCGAATATTATTTTCATTCGTTACTCGTTAATCTCCGAAGAAAAATCACACCACGAAAACTTAATCTAAAAGCATGTTTGAAGAATTAACATAATTTAAGAGACTTCGTAAGTTCAACAACGTGACGCTCTTCCGAAAATCGCTTTTAGCCATTAGCTCTTTGTTATTCCACGCACGGGCACCGCCCCGATAATAGGTTATTTTATTTGACAATAGGGACGTGACAGGTTCGTGCGATGCAACATTTTACCGCCGGCGATAATACTGTGGAAGAGATAACCGTTTTATGATTTGGAAAAAAACTTAATACGAAACGAATCGAGAATAGAAAAACACTAACGTCGATAAAATATATGGGGTTCGATTTGTTTCAATTGAAGTTGTTTTGGTAACGAATACTGTGGGGTAAATTCTTTAACTAAATATACAGAAATGTACTACCGGCTTGAAACATTTTTATACGATTGCTTAAGGCAAAGGGCGGTAATATGTTAGTCGGCCTGTGTACTTATGTTTATTCCTTTGTGGCGATGTAGAGATAAAACACCTAAACTGATTTTGATGGCACTTATGTTAACCCTTTACCGGCCAGATTTTGTCATAGTACCTATTCGTGCCCCCAGCGCCAGAAAAGTTTAAGTATAATTTCAAACAGTGTTGGGAAATCTGTTTTTTTTTTATCGATATTATATACTAGCTTTTGCCTGCGACATCGTACGAATCTGTTTTAAACCTTAGATTGATAGTACCATCAGTGGTATTATCTAATGGGTGGTATATCACGTCAATAATTTTCATATATAATACGGATCGCATATCTGCTCGAACAGTCTCCATTTCGAATGCTACTTAAGAAGCGAAATATTCATAAGAGAGTCTTTCTTTTGTTCGGTAAAAAAATTGGCGTCAGACAAGTTAACAACAGCCGTAAGATCATATTCACTTTCTCCTCATTTTATAAAACACATGAAGTTTGACTCGGTCTGCGTAGAATTATTAGTTTTGAGTATTCTCCCCCTTTTTGGATAGAGAAGACACTTCGCTCTTCTTTATCGCTTCGAATGAACAGAAAAAACTGTCATTGCCGATATCTCTAACGATTCTAAAATTCATTTAAAATACACAGTCGAAGCGTTGTGCAGTATCATGTGATTTTCATCGGGACTTGTAATAGAAAAGGCAGCACTCCATACATTTAGGTACTCAAGATACCGCTGAATATGTGTCGGAAATTATTTATCTTTCGATTGAAAATTCTCATTAAGATGCGGTGACGTTACTAAGGTATTACGATTTCATAGTACGTACCTGAATATTGCTTGCATCGGGGCAAACGTGTTAGGTGGTATGAGGTGAGACAGTATGACAAGCCATCACTCGTTGTCCTATAGGTATATTGTTGTAATTTGGAATACATATCATCATCACATAACTAACATGGCAATAGGTAGATGAAAATTTATATTCTATGTGTGGTGTAATTGTTTTTTGTATACAAAATATTAACTTCATTTCATTTTCTAAATCCTAATTTTACTTAGTCTAAATTATGATTGTTTAATTTTGAGTTTTAAAAAAGTGACGAAAACGACGAAAATCATAAGAAAATTTAAATTTATACCTATTTCTCTTAACTTTGACGGTTATTTTCAGCGAGGTTTACCGCGTGTTTGTTTAAGTTTCTTAGCGTGAAAAGTGATGAGATGTCAATAAGGTAACGACAACAAAAGTTACTATTGTTTATTTTCCATTTTTCGCGGACTTTATCACAAATAAAATCAAAGTGAAACAAAAAAAACTACACTGAAAATGGAATGTTAATATTGAATATCATTACCAAGACCTTTTTCGGAATGTTTTTATTAAAATATAGGCATACTTACAGTAGCGTTGAAGTATATCTACGTCGACTTAATAGATATATATTTATATAAATAAAACTTTTTTGATAGGAAAATCGACTTACGGCGACTTACGACTTACTTACGGCGGATAATTTCTCTACAATGAGTAACGATCGTTATCAGGTGTTTATGATAACAACCGGAACCGATGGCTTTACGTGCTCTCCAAGGCACGGTGGTGAGACCCACAAGGACATACACCCAGACCGGAAACAAGTTTATAAACTTTAAGTTTAAACCATCATGCAGAACGGGGTTGTCAATCATAAAAGTAAACAACGCGTAAAGTATGCCACTAAGCAGTAACAATTTATCATGAGCTACCAACTTTATATATTCTTAGAGTTTATGACAATAACTGGCAGTAACTTTCCTAATTCCTAACTATAAAAAAAATCAGTAGACTGTAAAAATGACAGCTATTCTATATAAAAAGCACGTAAAACAATTCAATAAAATCAAATTAATTAATCACTTTGTTTCGCTTTTAAGACGAAAAGAATTCCAAATAACAAAATCCTTTTAGGATTCGGGAAAAAAAAAACAATGATACTCGTAGGGAGAATATGTCGAACCTTTTTTCTATATTCTTTTTGGTGTAAATACATTACACTGTGTAATTTTATAAGGGTCACCGCATAATGGAGATATTTCTATTTTTATTTTTAGGGTTCCGTACCCAAAAGGTGACAAAGGGACCTTGTTCCTAATACATCGCTTTCCGTCCGTCTCAAGGCTATTATATCTTCAAAGGCGTAATAGGTAGGCTCATGAAATTTTCGCAAACAATGCATTACAATGGTCACTTAAACGACAATAAATAATACAACGTAAAAAAATATAATTATAATAAAAAGTCCCTAAAGAATGAACAAACACTAAAAGCTGTAAAAAGCACTAAAAACATTATTTCAATGCAATTTTCGTGAAATTGAATTTAACTTCAACTTCTTTTGTTTTAATAACTTTCATTGGTGCCAAGAGCATTGATGATTTCGCCAATGTCACGTAGAATGGAGACTACACGAAGGAGATTGATCGGAAAAAATACCATGGAAAATTGTAGTAATTTAGTTTAAAACCCTTAAGACCTAAAACAACACAAAAATTAAAGTTTATATTATATACAACTATGTGATGCTAAAACAATCACAAAATTATATTTACAACATAAAGAATATTTACAACTTTATAATTTTGTTACATTTAGGGCCAGTTTCACCACTTGCTATTAAGTTCCGGGCAACCTAACTGGCACTTATTTTCACAGATAACCCATACAATTACCTGTCAAAAAAGTACCAGTTAGGTTAGCCGGAACTTAACAGCAAGTGGTGAAACTGGGTCTGTATGTATTTACATAAAAAATTACAGTAAGGACTAAACACAAGCATCAACAAGCATTCAATATTTACAGGACGAGGGTTTTTGCGAGGAAGTACATCGTACATAGGATAAAGGAGTTTAGGACAATTAAACAGGATATGTAATACTGAACCTTTGTCGAGGCCACTTTCACACAGAGAGTGGTCTCGTACGGTCGTACCTAATTTTTGCCAGATGAATAGAAGTGCTTGAATGACCAAGACGTAAACGGCAAATTGTGGATATCACCCAACGGCTAGTATGTCTATGAAGAAATAACCAAGGACGTCTTGGTATACAGGATTATATGTATGGCAGTGTAGAATTTTCCATTAACCGATTTTGACTCAAACCAAAACGAATTCCAAGATTTGTCAAGATGAGTTTTCATAAAGTACTCACACTTAGCAAAGGCAATTCGAATGTCTGTGGAAAGAATACTTGAACTGTCAATGGTGCTTAACCCCTTCGGGTTTTTATAAGTGTGTACTTGTCTGTGTGTGTGTGTGTGTGTGTTATTAAGGTGTGTGTGAACTTTTAATGGACATAGATAATGTATATGATTGTATATGATTGCTCTGCTTCTGCTCATTCCCTTATTAAAGAGCTACATTCCTCATTCCAGCATGGGGTAGGGAGATGAGGAAGCGGCTTATTCTGTTTCTTTTTAAATTGTCGGCAGATGAGATGATTGCATTATTAGAAAAAAAACTCGTAATAAATGACATTTCCATCACCTCCAAAACCAGGAAAAGCATCGAAAATGTTATCGACGACGGATACAGAATAAGTAGGCTAGTTGGCGTTTTTAATTTTATGTTTAACGGACTTGGTTTATTTCATGGGATAGAACCGTAGGATAAAGATAGGAGGATAGGAAAGTGATCACTACCAAAAGATGATTGTAGGACTTTCCAGGGAAGAAGGGACCAGAATGAAGGAGAGAGAGAGAGAGAGAGAGAGAGATTAACAGCAGATTAAGGATTCTGAGGAGAATTAACTATACGTGTCGGTGATTCATCATTGACGGTGCAGATGTTGGCGTCATCAATTATATCCACCAACACGGGAGCAAACCCGTCACCAGAATGGCAACCCCATACTGTGTGGTGAGTATTGACATCTCATCTCAAATATGAAGTGTAATTCGAGACCAAGAGAGGATCAAGATTGGGAATGTACAGAGAGAGAAAGGAAATGTTTAAAACTCCGATAGCAAATGCAAATATATGGGGACTCAAGAGAGGTAAAGGGATTTGGGAAAAGGGAATGGAGTGCCGAACAAAAAGGGGCACTACCAGCATACCCATCACTTCTGTCATGCCTCAAACAGGAGAAACCTGGAAGCTGGAAACGGGATTCTGGAACCAAACATGTTTCAGCGATGGCAATAATGACGGTATTGTGGTTAATGATTGTAAGAAGTTCGTGTTTTTAGGACGTTGACTTTGACAATTCCACTGAAGGAAATTGTTTCAGTACATTTTTTAATAAATCAAGGATTTGAAATAAGAGATTGGCAACGCTGGTCGGTATAGTCGTGTCACTATACGTAGTAAAGATGGTGATAAGAATTTGAATTAGATTTTGTAAAACATTAAGTATTATTAAACGGTGAATAGTGGCATTATGGGCCTGTTTGTCGTACTCTTTTCCTAAAGAGCACGGAGATGAGGAGTTCGGACAACAATTTCACAATAGGGCCGATTAGGTAAAGTGATTGGAATAGTAGATGTTGGATTAGACTTTGGGGTATTATTAAAGAAATATACGCCAGAGAAGAACATTTCCTTCGCCACCTCCACATAGGATCTGTTAGCAGGGGGAATAAACTTTCCTGAAACATTATGTACTTAATGGACTGCTAGCGGGAAAACTCTGAAAAAGTCTTAGGATAAACTTCCGAAAAGCGGATACCGAATTTCGTCATGAAATTTGGCACGGACATTCCATTTGACTACTTATGAGTCCCCTTAAAAGGATTTTTGGCGGCACGCAATATTTTTCGAAATATTGAATTTTTTAAGTACGCTGCTTAGCACACTCTATATAAGAAAACGAATCGATCAAAAGAGGAAGGGAAAAAAAAATTACCTAACCTATCTTAGAATGCGTAAATGCATTTCACAGCGATTAAAAAAAAAAAAGACCTAACAACCTAACCTTACCTAACGATTTAAAAAAAAATCTTAATCTAACCTAACCTTTAAAAAAAAACCTAACTGCGTAATAAATTTCTCAGCCTTCAAAAAAAAAAAAAAAAGACCTAACAACCTAACCTTAACTGACGATTTAAAAAAAATCTTCACCTAACTTAACCTTAAAAAAAAAACCCTAACTATTAAAAAAAAAAAACCTAACAACCTAACCTAACCTAACGATTTAAAAAAAAATCTTAATCTAACCTAAAAAAACCCTAACTTCGGAATGAATTTCTCAGCCTTCAAAAAAAAAAAAGTGGCGGAATACGTAGTGAAACAATGGCCGATCATCTATGCGAGTTTTTATGGCGTCGTCGCGTTAAAAAATTGAACAAAAATCCGTTCAATGAATTATTACAAAATATAAAGTGTGTATCCGGGAAAATCAAAAAGTGGATTGATTATATATATGTGTATAAATAACGCCTGTAGTGTGTGTGTGTGTAACGTGGCGATAAATATATAGATATATTATAAGCGTGCTAAGCAACATACTCAAAAAATTCAATATTTCGAAAAATATTGCGAGTCGCCAAAAACCCTTTTCAGGGGACTCTTAGATAGTCAAATGTAATGTCTGTGCCAAGTTTTAGGAGAAAATTCGGTATCTACTTTTCGCTTTCTTATATAGAGCGTACTAAGCAGCGTACTCAAAAAATTCAATATTTCGAAAAATATTGCGGTCCGCCAAAAATCCTTTTAAGGGGATGCTTAGATAGTCAAATGGAATGTCCGTGCCAAATTTCATGAGAAAATTCGGTATCTGCTTTTCGGAAGTATACCCAAGTCTTATTTGTCGTAAACGTTTACGTGGGACGTTTGATTTTTATTTTTATTTTTGTATAAATTGTCGGAATTTGATGGCCCGGAAGATTATTCATCATTATTGTCATCATCCGTATAGTTTTTGGAGCCTCGGAAAATCATGCATGAACATATAGTTGAATCGAAGGAATAGCAGTGGAAGGACCTTAATTTTAGATGAGGAATTAGGTGTCATTGAGCTATCAACTGCCAGACATTCCGTGGATTTTGTAGACCACCTTGATCCAGCGGATCCGTTAGTCGATCAAGTCCATCTTAAAAAATCATATAAAAAAAAAAATAATTATCAAACTATCTAGTACACCACTATAATAATATAAAACTAAACATAAATAAACTAATATACACTGTAAAAACACATACTAAGCCTTATGGATATTAGTAATAACTAATATAACGAATTACCAACTATTTTTTTCACTATAAAACTTCTAAATCAGAGTTATAAACACAAATTAAACACCAAAATTCTCTCTAAAACGTGTGTTAAAAACAGAAAACGTAAGCGAAAAACCGAAATTGAGTTCGTTGTAACAATTGCCCAAGCTTTCACTATAGATATGTCAAAAAACGAAATGTCAAAACTGTCGTGTACTTCCGGTGTGACCAAATTGAAAAACAAAGTTCTTGTTGAAAACTGAAAAGGGTTAAATATGTGTATCCATACGTTTTTTTGTTCTTTTTTTTTAAATTAATTCAAGCACTGTCAACAATTGTCAGTTAAGGTTTTTACTGACTTAATACTTATTAGTCTATTTTGTCAATTTATTAGAAAGTGCCTATGCACAGAGCAAAGTAATAATTACAGAAATTTATATGTATTTGACTGAGTTTTTGTGTAGTAAACGTCTTCCGGAAAATTGCTTTTAAAATAATGAAAAACCGTATTCTTAATATTTCGTTAAAAAGAATGTCTCAATGTGAGCGACCTAAGACAAGTAAAAAGAACAAAAGATGGGTCTCTCAATTAAGCAATTAGGAGCGGTTAGATCTTTCAAAATTTATTATTCGTTTACTTACTATAAAAGTTCTTGATATCGGGGATGAAAAGAGCTACTAGCTTCTGCCCGCGGCTTCACCCGCGTGGATGTCGGATATCGCGACTAAAAAAAGTTTCCTGTGTTACTTCTAATATCTCCCAGAATATGTGTACAAAGTTTCATCATGATCAGTTAAGTAGTTTTCGCGTAGAAGCGTAATAAATAAAGTTATTTTCGCATTTATAATATTAGTATGAACTAGCGGCCCGCCTGTATTTAATTAAATATTTAATTAAATATTATATATATATATATATATATATATATATATAGGTATATATATATATATATATATATATATATATAAATATATATATATATATAATAAAATAGTATTTAACTAAAATTTTAAAAATTATAAATTTATATTTTTTATCACCTACACCTGCGTCGATACTGGAAAATATTTTATAATAGACGGATTAAGTTGTCAAATCAACTTCGAAGCAAAAGCAACCCCCTTTTAACCTCGTTAGGTGATGTATGTATGAATGATATATGTATGAATTTTGATAAAATACGAAACACGTCTTCAATCAATTCTGTTAAAGAATATTTTATGCAAAATTTGAAGTAGATTGGACCAAGGAACTACGTTGTCCCATACAAACTTTGCCCCCGTATTTCGTAAAATCCGTTCTTAGCTGACCTCTCCTCGGCAAAAGGAATATTCCTACCAAATTTCAAGTCTCTAGGTCTTATAGTTCCAGAGATATCGTGATCAGTAACCTTTCGCTTTTATATATTAAGATTAAGATTATAAAATGGACTCTTTAACAGATTTATTATATGTATAGATAGTACGGATGAAACATTTGAACTGATTGTTTTATTAATTATTTTTTCATTGATGAATATCACATTTTAATAAGTATTATTCCCGACGAAGACAAATCCAAAAACACAAAAATCATAAAAATCGGTGCACTCGTTCTCGAGTTATAAACGTTGTAACTAACACGACTTTCTTTATATATATAGATTACAACTTAAATAGCTATAACCATCCAACTTTGTACTATCAACATACACATAACGACCAAATATTTTAACAACAAACAAACAATCAAGACCGTAGTACCCTAAGGTATTAAATGCAAAAAAGAAAAACAATTTTTTAAATACGGGCGAGTGTCATTCTTTTGGCCGAAGTTTTGGTCAGCGCGATTCAAAAAATTATATTACATATTCTGCGCCATCTATCGTATAATGGTGGAATATCGTTTTTATATTTAGTGACATTTAACATAATTTAACATAATAGTATATTAATTGAAAATGATGTTTTTCTAAAATATTGAAACGATTTCTATTCTTATCCGACATATTTAGTAAACTTTTAAGTTTAACAAAATAATAACTCAAAAATAAGTTTTGTGAGTTTTTAAGATTCGTTAGACCAGATGGCGTCTGTGTCACGTAGGCGTATTTCTATTTTCTTAAATATTTATTTTTAAATTTAATTACAATGAAACAACTAATGTTACACAACAAACTAAATGTTACTGTGAGTTATGTATAATTTTTATGTATTAAAGTTATTTACATTGGTTTTGTACTTTTTACGTGATACGCGCACAGACAAAAAATTATAAGAGATGGCGCTGATTGCAATTAAATCGCGCTATTAAAATTTATTCTTGATGATATAGATATAGTGTATTAATAAAACGGAGGTTTTAACAGATTTATTATTAGTATAGATAAAATTATGATACGTATAGGGTAGACTGGGTACGGTTGAAACAATTTTGCTTATATCGTCCATAGTTTTGCTATTTATTATACGAGCAATGAAAACTATGTGTTTAATAAAAGAGCATGTTTCTGTCATATAACGGGTAATGTGACTTAAGTTTAAGATATGTTATTTTTAATAGTAAATCAAATTAAAAAAAATCGATTTGTTTCAATCGTCCCCCATACTAGGGGCGGTTGAAACAGTGATAGGGTCAATTGAAACACATGCGAATATAATATTATAACATGTTTTATTAATTATTTATTTAAACTCAAAGAATAAATAAACAACTCTGGCAATAATAATCAAAAGTCAATATTTGAAATACTTGTAACGGTATCTTTAATCTTGCTTGAAGCTTGCGCTGCGATTAGAGTTAGTTCAGGATTTCTTCTCATAAGCCATTTCCTACCTGCCAGCTCGTAGTCGAAAAAGTTTTTTAGCTCCTTGCCAACCCAAGTCTGAGGTCGTGATAAATAATATTTAACTGTAAGTTCATAGGCCAATTTATTTACCACTTTCTTAGGTAGACCAAAATTTATATCTACATATCACATCAAATACTTTGAAAGCTCTTGCTCTTGCTCTTCATTAAAATCAAAGTTGTGTGCTTTATATCTTTTATCCTTATATCTTGAGTTTCTTGCTCGGCAGAGGCGAGATTCTTGATATCGAATATACCTTGGGAACAAATAATTGCTGACTCCGTGCTTTTGTGTCACTTTTCGTAAGGAATCTCCCTCTTTCATCTCCTCAAAATCTTCTTTGAGTTTCTACACGTCTATTAGTCCTCTCAAAGTCACGCGTAGTCTTGGCATCTAGAAAACCAGAAAAAAGTAAATACAGTGTTTCAACCGTACCCAAAAATTTTGTTTCAACAGTCCCCATCTCCAATTTTAGCTTAAAACAGTTATAGTGATGGTAAAAATAATGATAAATAAAAGCTAGTCACGATATAATATTCCATGACCTTCATTTCGAACAAAAACACACTCAATACTGTCACTTAAATAAAAACAATAATAATTGGAAAACTCTCCAAGCTGAAAAACTTACTTTTGGTTAAAAAAATACAATAGGGTCTTCTAAAAACAGCTAAAGTCCGTGGAGGGCAACGCAACTTTGTTGGTCGTGTTCAGACCTGTCGTCCGCTTCGTTCTCTCTTTAGACTCCTTACCATCCCGCCAACGGTTTTCGAGATATTCGTGTTGTTTCACCCATCTTGTGTTTCAATCGTACCCAGTCTACGCTATTAGTCGGCTTTTCTAAAACACAGGTATTAAGTCGCCTTAGGAACAGACAACCGTCTGTGTATGTTAAGCATTTATATTTATTTATTACTAGCTGTACCTGCGGCGTCACCCGCTCATATATTTTACTTTACACTCATATCTAATACCACCTATGTACTTATTATGGTATGATAGTAACTAACCGCAATTCACAGTGCGCCATCTATTATGATAGTGTGTTACTTCAAACTGATGTACTTTACGTAAAAATAAAATATCGTAATGCGATATTTTGATGTTTTGTCTTTTTTCGTTATCCGACTTTTTAATATGAATATTAATTATTTATTAATTATTATTTAAAACCTTTACTACTTTAGCAGTACTTTACTTACTTACTTTAGTACTTTAGCAGTGACGCGTATTCAAACAAATATACAGGCAGACATTTGAAAATAATATACAGAAATGTATATATCGACTGTCCCTACGTACAGTATCGAAACTGAAAATTTGCGATTTTTTTATTGCACTAAGAAACTCCTTTTTATATATGTTTTCATACAAAAAAAGAGAATAAGCTAAAAATACATATTAAACCACATTTTTATGAGTATAATATCGATACTTAACAAATAAATGATAATTTTGTACACAAAGTTAAGTTAAAAGTGCTCTCCTGTAAAGTAACTTTTTTCAGTTTCGATACTACCTAGGTATACGTAGGGACAGTCGATATTATATTCTTTTTAGACCACCTACGAAAAATGTCAAAAAATTAAAAAAATACGTGAAATTAACAATTTTATTATAATCTATACAAGATTGTACTTAATAGATAACAGCTAAGCTAAAGTTTATGGACCGTTAAACTAAAATGTGTTTTCTTAATGCTAATGAAAAATGCTTATACTTAAACTTTGCATTAAATATAACGAACGTTATAGACGACTAATGTGTAAAAATGAAAAAATATATATAACTAGCGGCCCGCCCCGGCTGCGCCCGCGGTATGTATATGATTCGCTCCAAGTCTGTTTATAAAAGAATCACGCGCGCGTTATCGTTCGGATTATTAGACAGTAAGGAAGACGGTGCGACGATGCGGCGCAAACGCAACAAATTATATGCGTAAATAATATTCTCAAGAATCAGTCTATCTATTAGTGAAAACCGCATGAAAATACGTGCAGTAGTTTTTGAGTTTATCGCGAACAGTAAGGCAGACAGACGCGGTGGATGACTTTGTTTTATAATATATAGTGATAGCGATAGTGATGATATATAAAAATATATATATCTGCATATATTTTTATTATTTGATGAAATTTTGTAAAAATCTCGGACTCGCAGTACAAAACATGACGTAATCTATACATATAATAAAATGTAGTAATGTAGTAGGTAGGAAAGTCAAAACTGTACATTGAATATTTTTTAAAAGAATACTTGGGGTGTGATCTACAATCGATACCGAAGCCAAAAATATAATTTTAAGAATTTTTGTCTGTTTGTCTGTATGTATGTCCGGGATAAACTCAAAAAGTACTGCATGGATTTCCTTCAAATTTGGCACGAATATTATTAAGAAGTCGGGTCAACATATAGGCTACATATTATCACGCTATCGTCTACGGGGAACGAGCAGTGAACCTTTATTTCTTCAACGCATTCTGTAACAACATGTAATCTAATAGCGTTCACGCAGACGACGTCGCGGGCAGCAGCTAGTGTAGGTAATATGTATATTATATATTATCACTCAATTTTTAATTTAAATGAAAAAAATAAGTGTAAATTCGTAAATAAAAAAGTATTTTTGAAGATAAAATTGGTTTTCATTATATAGGTACGAAGGTAAAAAGAAATTTATTATTAAGAATAATCGGTTTCCGATTATTCATATATTATCATTAGGTATATATACAGTATCACATGAGTGTTTTAATACCTAATTATCAACAGTTGCATACAAAACTGTATCTACTCCCATACTTTAAATACAAACAAAACAATAAATTCGAATAACCTACTTTGTTTTTACGTTGTTGTTGTTGTTTTAAAATTTATCCCCAATGTGGAAAGGCAAAGAAATATAGTCCACACAGCCTAGTCTAAATTTCCTTTTGTTTTTTTTACAGCGTGCGGCTTTCTGGTAGTGAAACGCGCGTGAATGACAATGTCCTTTTTTTTATATCATAAAAATGTTGTTTTTTTTTTTTTTAATTTATACAGATACCATGCATCGAGCAATAAGAATGTGGCTGTGTGTTGTTAACCCTGAGACAGAGATCAGAGGGATCGAAAAAAAAACAAAGGAGTGTT
The DNA here is from genome assembly GCA_036937285.1 of Euphydryas editha. Lineage (NCBI taxonomy): Eukaryota > Metazoa > Arthropoda > Insecta > Lepidoptera > Nymphalidae > Euphydryas > Euphydryas editha. Next base: position 18,880,884 of record JAUPFZ010000005.1, on the reverse strand, counting down.
ATTATGAAATTCAGTACAACATTATATCATCCGTTTGGATGCTATATGGTTATTACGACATTGAGTGTTTTAATGATGGCAATAAGCTAACTGGTTCAGAATCTTTTATAGAGAATTTTAAGCATGTGAGTAAATAAATAACTATTATTATATTATACTTTTTAACTAAATCCATTTTTAGGCATCGAAATGTCTAATGAATCTTACACAAACTGAATCAATTTCTCTTTTTGTTAGATAGTCATTAGTAATCATTTCCTTTTATCTCCAATTCTTAGCAAATGTACAATAACAATGAAGTATACAATTAATTAATGTTTTGAAATCGGATCATATGTTTAGAAGCTACGGTGTGTTCATGATTAACTGGATTATGTTTTCGAAATACAAAAGCCGTTTTATTTTTTAATTAGTTGGTTTGTTTTTTCTTGTTTAAAATTGAAACGAAATCCTAAATACAAGCTGTGCCCGCTATCATCAAGCTGCAGTCGTAGCGACTGGATAATTTTTATCCTTATTAGGTGCGTGTTAAATGGTATGAGCTTAAACTCTGATAAATGCCATGTAATACGATTTACCAGAAAAATGAACGCACCTATGAGATCATACTGCATTGATAATGTACCACTTAAAGAGATTAACCATATAAGAGACTTGGGTGTCACTCTTGATCTGTGTTGCCAGATTGGGGGATTTTCCCCTAAATTTAGTGGAATTTAGACGGCTTGGTGGAAAATCTAGGGGAAGCATTTTCCTAGGGGATTTGTTTAGGGGATTTAAAAACTCCGTTAAATTTCAATCGAAAATAAAGAACGAAGAAAGATTTGAGTTCAGAATATAAATTATGAAAATAATTTATTACTCAAATATTAATGAGAATGATTACATGCTTAATTTTAATTACAAAAGATATTTTTTTTATGTAAAAAATACATAAAGTAAATAAACAATGATAGATTTTATCTTTTAAGCAGCATCCTCATCTGAAACTAAAAATATATTAATATAATTTTTGCAAAGATTAAGGAGAGGAAAATTATTTTTTGAATTAAGATACTATTTTTTTCCCTTACTAAGTGAAGTTTCTCCAAATGCCTCATCATCATTTCCTTCATCATCTGGCTGCATAACTTGATCCGCTGGTCGATAAATTTTCAATTTGACAAACACAACTTCTCTTGCTGAATTAAAAGAAAAATTTTTATTGAACTGTCAGTTTTATTTATAAATAATTGAATAATTTCAATTAAAATTTTATATATTTACTTACAACGAGTGTCTACAAAAAGACATAACCCATCGCGCGAGGTAATAATGTGACGATCAGGCGTCAAGTCAAGACTGGCTTGAAATTTTGCAGATAACTCATCATTTTATTCTAATTTTCACTTAGTAAAAATTAAAAAAACAATTATTTATTTATAATAAATAATTTCTGAGATTAATTAAAATAATATATTATAGAGGAAGTGCAGCATATTTGGGATACTGCAGGTAACTTGGAATACTGTGATATCTAAATCAATATAAATACCATTTGTGTATTTTTGTCGTAAACATAACGTTATATGAGACATGAAGCCATTGAGTATTAAAGGCAGGATGCAATCTTGACAATCCGGCTACAAACCCCAAAAGAACGAAACGCCTGATTTGAAAACTTATTCGGTAAGAATGCAATCAGTGATAATCTTTTACTGTAATATTTTAAATCCTCATTATAATTATTTAAATTGTTAAGTGACCTTGTTAGTTTACGATGTTACTATGATTTTGTAAATATTTCTAGAATTAAAAATGTGACATGGAATTTTAGGTTAGGATGGTATGTTGTTAATTTGGAATAGGTACCGAAAGTGAGTGAGTTCCATTCTGTTTTTTTTTTAATGACAACATTTCACAAATATAAAAAGAGAAAGAAGTGAGAAAAGGAAGAAGTGGCCGCTACTCTTGGCGCTATTAGAGAAAAGAGCAATGGGACACTTTAAGGCTAAACAGTTCAACGTTCCCAGGTCAATACTTTTTCGATATGTAAATAATAAAGGCTCTCCGATTGAATCGATAACAAATAAAGTTATTAGCCAAAGGCCAGTTTCTGGTCAAGGTATGAAAACTTGCTGGTGGAGTACATACATATTAACTATGGAGAATAAGATGTATGGGATGACCAGAATGGATTTGGCATATCGACTAGCTCTAAAAAATAATATAAAAAATCTTTTAAAGGGTGTGTTTGCTGGAAGATTCTAGCTCAAAGAATTTTTAAAACGACATCAGGTAAATTTGTCCATAAGATAGCCAACCGGAACTTCTCGAGCACGAGCTAATGGATTTACTAAACAAAAAATTGACGAATTTTAATTATTACATGGTTTTTTAAACAAAATAAGGCTATTTTTTTTTAATGATTGATTAGCTAGAGAACTAAAGAATATAAAGCTGTTACAAAAATATGAAATCTATTAATTTCTAAGAAAAAGCGTTAGCAATTGTCAAAGAAAAAAATGTGAATATAATTTGGAATACTATATTCCAAATTACCTGCACCTAAAGTCAAATCCCGTTTTTGGAGTTTTTTTAGTTTTATAGGCATTTTGATAAGTTTTTTGGTTTTTTTATGTTTGATATTTCTTTTTATTAAAGTTTAATAATTTGACAATAATTTAGTGTATTTTTTATTGAGCCATCCCGTTTCTTATTAAATATATTCTCAAAAAACAAACTAGTATTCCAAATATGCTGCAGTTACTCTAGTAATATGTGTACGTAAAGAAGTAAGAGTAAGTCAAACAATATAGAATTGTTAGCAGTGCAATCTATTGTAAAAATTACAAATTAATTTTACAAAATAATTATTACGTCAAATATGGTAATCGATATGCCATCTAGCGAAATATTTACATGTCAATATCAATTATCAATAATGAATAAAAAAAAATTAAAATGCGTCTATTCTTGGTTAGGTTAATGACAGACTGATTATATTCACATTAGGGGTGTCCACTTAGAAAATACATCGATGTTTTTTTTTTCGATGCAATACATAGCGGCTGTGCATCGATGTTTTTCGATGCATCGGTTAGAAACATCGATGTTTTCTCAAAATCGAGTACTTTTTCTAACACTTCATCAGCTGTAGTCGGCCCCTTGACACTCCATACAAACAAACAAATCACAATTTTTTATTATCTATTATTTTTACAAAAGCACTTTACATGTCTGCATTTTGGGTGTGTGTTAAAGGATATTCAAGGAATATAATTATGTTACAAATATAAAAAAACGACAAATGAAAGCAATATGTGACAATATTCTTTAATATAAATTAATTTATATATAAAATAATATTCTTAAATATTTTAAATTTATTTTATTATCAGTTAAACTAAAAAATGTTTTTTTTTTTAAATTTTAAATTATAAATAAACAAAAATTTAATGTATTTTAAATTATAATAAAATATTATTTTATATTAAACATAAAGTGTATTAATAATAAGATCTTTGACAATTTTAAAAAAAATTGATAATTACAATAATTAAAATAAAAGAAAAAATTGATAATTTAAAAGTTAGGGGATTTTTTTTTAATCTAGGGGATTTTTGGAAATGGCACTTTAGGGGGAATGGATTGAGTTCATCTGGTAACACTGCTCTTGATAGTAAACTTCGGTTTAATTTGCACATTAATGAAATCGCCACAAAAGCTTTTAAAATGTTGGGATTCACCATACGTACTTGCAAGGAATTGAAAAACCCGAATACCAAAATTGCAATCTATACTGCACTAGTTCGTAGCGGCTTGGAATATTGTAGCGTTGCCTGGAACCCGTACTACGACATTTATAACAAGCGTTTGGAGAGTGTGCAGAAGCGATTTCTGTGGCACCTATCTTATAGTTGCAATGTATCAAAGACCTGCCCGAGTTATGACGATCGCTTGCAACACTTTCATATGAAATCGCTTCTCCGCCGCAGAAAGCTGCTGGACGTCGTGTTTCTGTATAAATTGATTAATGGTTAAATTGACGCTCTCGATCTTCTTTCTCATCTCGATATATCCATTCCCAGTAGATTGCCTAGACACAAAAAGTACACGCCTTTTACCGAAAAATTCTCGTAATCTAATCTGGGGAGGTATTATGCTCTCAACAGAATTCTGAGAACCTATAATAATATCCATAACTCACATACAAGGGAGGAGCAGCATGTTGGTGAGTCTGGCTCATCAGCCAAACGTTCTAAATCAACCACACTAGACATTTTCTCTAACACCCTAACTCAATTTAAAGAATTGCTATCCCTGACATTAAGGTGAGAGTGCTTGCAAGCGGTGCACTGTTTTTGGGTTCTATATCGTGCTTTTTAATTATTATTGTTATTTTTATCATGTAATTTGTAATTTTGCTCTTGTTCACACTTTTTCTTTTTATATATATGAAATTATTTTATTTTTATCCTTGGTTAATTTTTGGATCAATTTAAGGATTTATCATTGTTTAATATTTTTTACGATTTTTAATAATGCTATGGTTGTTGAATTGGCAATCTATTGGACAATTTATTACTTTTATAATAATTGGAATTTTACTGTTATTAATTTTGGTTTGAATGATAATTTTAATTTTTGAATTTGAAACCGGATGATGTACCTATTGTAATTATTATTAGTAATTGTCTACTTTGAAAATTATTTCTCGTTTGGTTATTATTATTTTATATCGTATAACTTGTAATTTTGCTCTTGTTCACACTTGTTTTATATGTATGAAATTATTTTTTGTTTTTATCCGTGGTTGATTTCTTGTTCATTTTAATAATTTATCATTGTTCGATTTTTTTACGATTTTTAATGCTTAATGCTATGGTTATTGAATTGACATTCTATTAGATAATTTATTACTTTTATAATAATTGTAATTTTACTATTATTAATTTAAATTTTAATGATAATTTTAATTTTTGAATTTGAAACCGTATGATGTATTATAATTATTATTAGTAATTGTCTATTTTGAAAAATTGTGTCTCGTTTAGTAATTTTATCTTGTCAAATTTTGTTTTTGTTAACTTATTTCCTGTCTTTACTTTTAATATTATTGTACCTATAATAATAAATTGTTCGCTCATGTGCATGCGGTTTGTGCCTGTAATTGAGGATACACTTGGCCGAATAACGAAACTTGTCTCTTAACATTGTGTTAGTGTATTTCTTGTTGGCGCAACAAATAAAAAAAAAAAAAAAGCTGCCTGAAGTCTCCGTCTAGAACTCTAAAATATGTGGAAAACAATCTATCAGTCGCTAACATTTGCCTAATGGTCTGCAAACTGATAAGGTCCTACAACGTCCTTGAAGAAAGAAAACAAATAAACTTACACAAATATTGCCGCAATTATTAATATTATAAAGCCTATTTATTTTTTTATTTTTTTGTTCGTAAAAGATACTGTATTCCTTGCATCCATCAAAATGTTAAAATGCTTTTAAGTACACACCGTCGGAGGAAGGCAAAAACTCAATATTATCGTCCAAAATAATAACCATGTTCAAATACTTGAACATGGTTATTATTTTGGATTTCCGATGTTAAAATTCACAGGTTCAAAATGCTTTCTGCAGCTTCGTGACAAGCGTCTTATCACCTAATTGCACACTCGCTGTGCGCCATGGAATATCTTCCTCATTCTGCTACATTCTCTGCTGCACGGATCGGAAGTTCTACGTTTAAGAATGTAGAAACATTCGAATGTGAGTAAGGGTGGTTCATCCTAAATATATAATTTTAATTAATTAATTTAAGGCAATTTTTAGATGTGAACAAGCGGCACAATACAACACTTGTGCACGCGCCGCCGGCATGACTGGAACAGTGTCATCGCTTCATTTATTTGAATTGAAATTTATGAAAATTTGGTCAAAAATTAAGTACCTATTTTTTTTACTTAATTCGAATGAGAATCATGTGCCGAGTAGTCTCCTTAAATATTGATAGTAATTTACCAGTCATCCCGTATACAGGGTGTCCCAGAACTCAACGTCAAGCCAAAACAGGGTGACAGGATTGATTGTAAGCATCATGAGAAAAATCAGAAAAAAAATCTATCCCATGCAGTTTGGAAATTATGGGCATTTAAGCAAAACTTAGAAATTGGGTCAAACTGTAACCATTTTTCGGTTATTGTGGTTAATTTTTATTATTTTTGTTCATTTAAACTTTGAAATCGTAACCATAAATAACATTTCTAGAACCACAATCAAAAATAATGACACAATTGCCCCAAGTTTTCTAGAATTAAGACTATTTGTTAAAATATGAATTTAAAATTTTCAAAATTTGTCGACTTTGAAAGGCCCTCCTTTAAAAAAAATGTACTAAAGTGCCTTGGCAAGTACCATTAAAAGTTCGCGCATTTAATCAGGATTGTAAAATGGTACAATACTTGTTAGTTTCATACTAAAAAAAAAACTAGTAAAAAAATAAAAACCTCAAGTAACCCGATTTTTGCTAACCCATTATACTCCAGTTCAAATGTTTTTTATTCGTACAAGCTCTTGGTAGGTTCTTAATTTAACGGCAAAATGATAAGAGAGATGGATAGTGGACATGTTTGTCATTAGCGAGCGAGACAGAGAGTGACGCCGCTTTTACCAAAGTCAACAAAAGTAAGTAAAATTAATAAAATAATGAAAAATCTCGACTTAGTTTAGTTTAGGTTTATTAGAATAAAAGGAAATAACATTTTTTATTACAATAAATGTTCAAATTGTTTGCCATCAGCCTCAATACACGCTCTACATCTTCTTAAAAAAGATCTATTTATTAGCCGGGCATATCCTCGAGAGTTGATGTCCTCAGCAGCTTGAGAAATTCGTTCACGCAGTTCGGCTACGCTGTCAATGGGCTTTGTATAAACTTTTTCTTTGAGAACGCCCCAATAAAAAAAATCCAGTGGATTTAAATCTGGGGAACGGGCTGGCCACGAGATAGTGCCTGAACGTCCAATCCACCTTCCCGGATATTCCTGGTTAAGGAAATCTTTTACTTGCACTGCGTAATGCGCTGGGCAGCCATCTTGTTGATACCACATGTGGCGACGATCTGTTAGGGGTACGTCCTCTAACAAAGTTGGTAAATTTTCTCGTAAAAAATGTAGGTAATTCGTGGCATTCAAGTTCTCAGGCAGCTCAAAAGGCCCAACAACTTTGCCGTTTAAAATTCCGGTCCACAGGTTTACCTTAAAGCGATACTGGGATCTGTCTTCTGGCATTAAATATGGATTCGACACATGCCACTCGTGAAAATTGTGTAAGTTTATGTAACCATCTTTTTTAAATGTAGTTTCATCAGACCAGAGAACTTTTTGGATGAATTGGGGATTTTCATTATGCCTCTATAGCATTGTTCTACAAAATGAAATCCTTTCAGGATAATCTCGAGGACGAAGACTTTGAACTCGTTGTGCGTGAAACGGATGCATTTCGGCTTTTTGTAAAATACGATGTGCTGTGCTTTTGGGTATTCCCGTTCTTTCTTCAATTCCACGAACTGAAATACTTGGGTCATCTGCTACCTCTTGCAACACTTCCTCCTCGTTAGGAAAGTGAGCTCTACCTCCAGCCCGTATTTGATTCGGGAAATGGCCGGACTCCGTGAGTGAACGGTGCACATTAACAAACACGCGGTGATCGGGATAGCGCTCTAAATTTGGATATCTTTCACGATAAAGTCTAGCGGCGGCACTTGCGTTGCATCTGCATTCTCCATAAATGAGATGCATGTTCGCATATTCATGTGAACTGTAGCGCGTAGGCATGGTAGATAATAAAGATGCCAACACAAAAATCCAATTCCAAAAGAGAGAAGCCAAAGTTGTCAGAACTAAATCAACACAAGCGAATACGGAGAGGTGCGCAGTAGACGAATGAGCGAAACGTACTAACAGTCAACGGTGTCAGGCGCATCTCCGTCTAGTGAGACGTTACGTCTCGCTCACAGTGGCGTGGCGTCACTATCTGTCTCGCTCGCTCATGGCAAACATGTACACTATCCATCTCTCTCATCATTTTGCTGTTAAATTAAAAACCTACCGAGAGCTTGTGCGAATAAAAAACATTTGAACTGAGTATAATGGGTTAGCAAAAATCGGGTTACTTGAGGTTTTTATTTTTTTACCAGTTTTTTTTAGTATGAAACTAACAAGTATTGTACCATTTTACAATCCTGATTAAATGCGCGAACTTTTAATGGTACTTGCCAAGGCACTTTAGTACATTTTTTTTAAAGGAGGGCCTTTCAAAGTCGACAAATTTTGAAAATTTTAAATTCATAGTTTAACAAATAGTCTTAATTCTAGGAAACTTGGGGTAATTGTGTCATTATTTTTGATTGAGGTTCTAGAAATGTTATTTAGGGTTACGATTTCAAAGTTTAAATGAACAAAAATAATAAAAATTAACCACAATAACCGAAAAATGGTTACAGTTTGACCAATTTTCTAAGTTTTGCTTAAATGCCCATAACTTCCAAACTGCATGGGATAGATTTTTTTTCTGATTTTTCTCATGATGCTTACAATCAATCCTGTCACCCTGTTTTGGCTTGACGTTGAGTTCTGGGACACCCTGTATATATTTTTTTTTGCCCAAAATTTTTTATTTTTATTTTTTTATGATTTGGCCGAATGGGATGAATGCACTATGGCTGATAATGTTTCTTTTTTTTCTAATTGTCATGATTTCTGAGAGATGTAATTTGAAATTTATTACTTAAGATAATAAAAGTACAATGTTTTCAAAAAATGAATAAGTGGTGTTTTGTTATTTTTATAGGCCTTCATCGTTCACAGCGCTCCATTCCTCTTTCAGTCATATACCACATCCCCACACTAACAAATAATAAAAGTTAGTTATTTTTTATTTGACTACCAAAATATTCACTATAAATAATTTATATGGCAAAACAACCTTTGCCGCATCAGCTACTTTTTATATAAAACAAACAACAAATTTGTATATAAAATACTAAGAAACTTTTTCAAAGACCTAATAATAAAATCAATATCAAAATTTATTAAGAAATATTTGAGTACAAGTTCCAAGATTATCTTTGCCACAGGAGTGTAACAGTGTTGCTGTTACAGTAAAGTTTATTAATAATAGATGTTTTGCATAGAATTTAAAATTATAACTCGTGCGCAGAAGGTTTGCCGATGACCACCCCTCCCACCGGAGTTGACTGCGTCCCTCGCTCGTCTGGTATGTTCCGCTAGCAATGCAGCCGATACGTACGTGTAATTTTTTGCTTTCGCTCCGAATTAATTAATTGTTGTTTTCTTAGGTTTTACTTGTTTTTTTTTTTTTTTTTTAGTTATTTGTCTTCGTTGTTTGGAACCATTAAACTTGTATTTTACGACTTCGTTTCATTCATTCACTAAATATAAATACATAAAAATATATAGGGTGAAGGTGGCAAAGTGCGCCTAGCGGGCAAGTGCACCTACCACAAATATCTCGAAAACTACCGATTGGATACTAGTAGTAGCACCTTATATCGATGCTACAAACTAAATTATAGTTCTTGGTGAAAGTCACTGATGGCTCTAGTCATTTGTGTTTAAGATATGCGCCATTTTATTTTCACTGATATTCAAAGTGGTGAGGAGAGATGACTATGGGGTGATCATCTTCGTAAATCTCAAGAAATTGAGTTTTTACCGATATACGAGTGAGGTGAGTGCAAAATTTAAATAATTTTCTTTAAGATTCTGGCTTTATTTCACTCATGTCTAGTAAAATTTATATAGTTTTTACAAGTTAAATATTCTTACCCCAAATTTATATAGTTGGGGAAGTGCGCCATACTGACTTATTATATGGCGCACTTCGCCGCAATCCAGAGGTTACAAACTTTTTTTTAAACGTGTCTTTGTTACAAGTCTTTATTTAACTTGCAATGTTTGTATGCTTGTTTGTATGGTCGGGTCAATTCTTGCAAATGAATTGTAAATCAGTTATCTTAAACCGATTTAGATGTAATTTGCATATACGTTTATTAGTGAAATACATTTACACAAGTTTAATATCGCAACAGCTTTTTTTAATTTAAATTTTGTAGGTAATGTAGTACATTGGTGGTTTTGATTTGATATAAAGTTTATATTGTGCATTTTCCATTTACAGAGCACAATGTGTGTTATCAATTAAAAAACTACAGGCGGTAGAGGCATAAAAATTTATTTATTTATTTTTATTTATTTAATTTATTTTTTGGCTATTAGGCAAAAGATTTAGACACGGAAAGAGCTTATAGAAAAGATCCATACCACCGCGAATGAAATACGAGCGGAGGTAGATAATAATATGGTCAGCCGCTCAACACGGCAAATTGTATTAAGAACAAAAATATGTTGCCCATGTCGGGCCGGGATGGGAACCCGGTCCTGCTAGACACGGCGTCGTCGGGACTGTTCAGAGGTGAGCCAGACAATCCCCATTGAGGACAAGTCTGGCTTTTTCGCCAAGGCCAGCCTGTCGCTGGACGGATGCCTGTTGCCTGCAGATCCGGGACCCTCTAATTAAAGCAGCTAAAGGCTCCCAAGGGTTTAGTATGGTATTGCACTCCCAAAGTGCCGAGTCCGACATGGGTCTAGGACTGCCTATCTGGGCGTCCTGGATATCATCCATAAATGGATTCCCCTGCGTCACAAAAAAAGGTATTCCCATCGTAAATAAAAGAAAAAATATACTTGACACTCGATTATCAATATTTAGAAAAAAGGTTCATAGCCTCTGACTTAAGATTGTATGGCGCATTTAGCCGAAATTTGGTTTTAAATACATAGCTTCTTCTAGAATGTGGCTATGAAAAATAAATAAATGTCATTCGTTTTGTTGCTTGTTTTCTTATAATAATATAAGGCTCTTTTTTTTCTAATGCTTTATTATTGCGTTTTATTAACACATGGCGCACTTACCCGATTTGTCGGCAAAGTGCGCCTGGTCAGACTGTTTTCAAATTTTATGCTAAAATTCATTAATTTGATGTCAATTTCTAATGAGACGACATTGGTTGTTGTTGCAAAACATCACAGATCCTTATAATACCATGAGTTAGTGTCACTCGTGAACTTAAACACAAGTAATATTGCACCAAAGTCAACTATGAAAAAAGTATGGCGCACTTTGCCCCCGTCACCCTAATCTACGTAATAACAACAGCTTTTTTTATTTACTATTTATAATTACACTTTATATTAAATTTATAATTCGACCGAAACAGTTTTTTATTAGTTTGATGTAAAATATATTATACAATAATACTACTAATACTAATAATATCTACCTTTATGTGACCTTTTTTTTTCAACCACACGCACGGATAGTAATTAAATAATTTAATATTATCCTATTTACTATTTATATAATTAATAATGTAAATCATTTTCGAAATAAAACACAATTACCACTCATATAACATTTTAATGAAGTTCTAAAATACATTCGGTATTCTTCGAGGTTATAAACTATAATAAGACAAGTGAAATAAGATTTCACATAAACACGACAGCTTAGCATATGCATATCATACTAAAGTCCTATTAACAAAAATGTTAATACCAATATACCGACATAAATACAAAAGGGCCTATATGATTAACGGATATAATAATCAAGACTACCAAATACGTGATAATTTAAGCAGTAAATGACCTCATTACAAAATACCGGCGGATTATATATAATTTAAACATTTTGACAATTTAATAATAATGAAAAAAATATATCCTAGATAAAACCAAGGTAATAATTTATTTTTCCTAAAAGTGATTAGGGGTATAGTGTGTGTATGAAAGGGGATAGAGTGTGTATGAAAGAGCCAGGCTTTATTATTATTATTAATTAGGCTTAATGGCTTTCACTAGTGCCAAGATAGCACATATGACTTCGCCAATGTCACGTAGAATGGAGAAGACGAAAGAGATTGATCGGTGAGCCAGGCTTTGAAGGAGCCGATGTCATTTTAACTTTTTTGTATAGCAACACTGGGATAGCTGTCACTCACAGAAATTTGACAGTTCTATGAAAGCAAATGGCGTCGTAGAACTCAGCGTTACCAGATACACGGTAATTACCGTAGATGCACGGCAATTTTGAGCAAAACACAGTCAACGGTAATGAGCTATTACCGTATTCTTTTCTACGATATTTTAAAATATTAATTACCGTGTAAATAATACTCAAATTCGTAGTCAAAAACGTATGTTTTTATGAGTAGTACTTAATTAGCAACACTAGCTGTCGCTGTTGGGGAAATCCCTAACAATTTCATTACTTGGCAGATAATATAATCCGGCAAAATTAAAAATATTTTTACCCGACTACGCCAGAAGGGGGGTTACGTTTTTCGAGAGTATGTATGTATGTTTGTATAATTGTTTGGCACGCACTGCGGCCTGAACGGCTTGATGGATTTTAGCTTGAGAGGTATCGTTAGATTCGTATTTACTCTGACACTGGGTATATCAAAATAATAAAAAAGCAAAATGGCGGATTTTTGGCGCCAAATTCAAATGTTTGGCACGCTCTGCAGCCTGAACGACTTGATGGATTTTTGCTTAAAAGGTGTCGTTAGATTCGTATTAATTGTGAAAATGACACCAGATATACATAAATTATGAATCAGAACACAACATTGTTTAAGGATTTTTACATTTCCAAATTACACAGAAATGGAGTCGGATTTTTAGTTTTTTAAATAACCGTTTAATTATTTGATAGTGTTTTTTTCACGAGTACATCTTATGTTAAAATTAGTAGTAATGCCATTAGTCATTGCATTACTTGAAAAAGTTTGTTGACGTGTATTTGAAATATTGTAATACTTTACGAAATCATACGGTTAGGGGCCATTTATTTATTACGTTAGATGATTTAGGGGGGTCGACCATGTCTTATTTTTTCTTACAAGGGGGTGGGAGGGAGTCTCGATAGTTCTTAAGTAAGATCACAAAAATGCGCAAAGTTAAAATTATACTTTGAACAAGCGCGAGCAACCGCGCAAGTGCCGAGGTTCGCTCGGATGCGTATCAGATCCGTTTCCATTTCCATGGCATCGGACCAGCGGCACCCGCATTGCGCCTCCCGGGAACTCCCCGCTTGTGGACTAGTCGTAACTTGTTTGCGTAAACAACACTCGTTATTGCGTTGATGATTTTAATATTGTAGTTAAATAGTAATTGAATTATTAAAGTGATATTCTTAAAATCCTTCCGCAAGGGTCTTTTCCTCCACCATACTACCCTTTAAGAAATGAACCTTTTCTCATATTTCCCTCTCTAAAGGATGTTAAAGCATCCGATCACTTTGCATCTTTGTTTGTGCGAAAATCATTAAACATGGAAGTTGAGGTCCTATTCAAGGCTGTTCCTTACGATTTTTACTGTCCATCAATACAAGATACGCTCATAGAAAGAATTGTTTAGTATGCTCTAAATACTTTACGTTGAAAAAGGCAGCGCAAATTCACAAAAAACTTCATGGCCGTATTTCAAATATTGAAAAAGAAAAAGCTTTAGCCATATATTCAAGGCGAGGCTAAGAAGTTTTGTGCCGCATCGGTGTTGATGTGGAATGGGTGGACGCCGATGACGTCACAATCATGAATAACCAACTAGAAGCAACACCTATTATTAGAGATATTCCAGTGGCAGATCAACTTTCCGAGTGGGTTTTGAGCCCCTGGACTGAAAACGTTATGTATTATAGGTAAAGATGAATAATTAAAACCAAAGTTTATTACTACCAAAAAATAAAAATTATTAGTACCTTTGTTGGTACAAATAAATATTTCTAAAAATCGTTACTTTGAAAAATATACATTAAAACAAACCAAACGTGTACTAATTTTTTCCTTTAGATTCTTACGTAATAAATATTAAACAGGGGGGAGGGGGTCTGCCAATTCTAATTTTTCTTGTAATAGGAGCGGAGGGGGTTGAAAACTAGCAAAATTCGTCTTACATAATAAATAAATGGCTCCTTACGAGAATATAATGATCTGCGACGACAGTCACAGTGATGGTTATTAAAAAACTAAAAAAAAGACCTTATGTGAACAAAATTTTGCATTCTGATTGATGAAAGTACTGACATTGCGGTGGTAAAAACTGTGTGTGTGGTGGTCAGATACTATAATCAGACTTCAGGCAAAATTATGACTCATTTTTGGGAATTAATACGGATGTTTGACAGAAGTGTTGAAGATTATATGACAAATGCAGAATACTTGTTTAATATTGTCATACAATCTTTTCGAAAACACGGAATATCGTTGGAAAATATTATTGGCTTAGCTTCAGATGGATGTAAAACTACCAGGTTAGTGCCGAGTCCGACATAGGTCTAGGATTGCCGACCCGGGCGTCCTGGATATCATCCGTAAATGGATTCCCCTGCGGCACAAAAAAAAAAAAAATAACACTACCAGGTTTCATCAGTGTTGTCCCGGCATTACTATAATAAAATGCGTATGCCATTATCTGCACTTGTGTGCAAGCGATACTTGCAAGAAACTGCCTCAAGAATGTGAAAAGTTGGCTCGAGCTATATACAACTTTTTCAAAGTAGGCAGTATAAGACAAAGCGAATTCAAAGATTTCCAGATTTTCATTGAAACAAATGTTCACAAATTGTGAACAAAAACAAACAGACTCGCTGGCTGTCACTGGCTGCAGTAGTTGACCGAATATCGTTGGAAAATATTATTGGCTTAGCTTCAGATGGATGTAACACTACCAGGTTAGTGCCGAGTCCGACATAGGTCTAGGATTGCCGACCCGGGCGTCCTGGATATCATCCGTAAATGGACTCCCCTGCGGCAAAAAAAAAAAAAAAAAAAAAAAATAACACTACCAGGTTTCATCAGTGTTGTCCCGGCATTACTATAATAAAATGCGTATGCCATTATCTGCACTTGTGTGCAAGCGATACTTGCAAGAAACTGCCTCAAGAATGTGAAAAGTTGGCTCGAGCTATATACAACTTTTTCAAAGTAGGCAGTATAAGACAAAGCGAATTCAAAGATTTCCAGATTTTCACTGAAACAAATGTTCACAAATTGTGAACAAAAACAAACAGACTAGCTGGCTGTTACTGGCTGCAGTAGTAGACCGAATTTTAGAGCGGTGGCAAGCTCTAAGACTGTACTTTGATAACAGACGGCTAAATGTCAGTGAATGCGCATAAATTCATCCAGCATTAAATGACCCTATAATGAAGGCGTATTATTATTATCTGGCCTGGTTGTTACTAATATTTACCAAAACTAATATGTCTTTTCAGAACGCATCCACTTTCATTAAAGATCTTCATTCAAAAATGACCAAACGATGTAAAGAGCTGCTTCTAATATTTATGAAATCTTCATATTTGGAATCTGGAAATGGGTGACATCGATCCAACAAAAAATGACCAGTATATTGATATAAACGAAATTTACATTAGCCCTGGTGCTCAGCAGCAGCTTAATTTGCCTGTAGTTTTAAATGCTAAAAAACAAAAATTCAAAACTAACTGTCGACACTTTATAGTGGCTGTTTGTGTAGGCATTAGGAAGAGGTATAGCCTGAATGATAAAGTTATGAGCACTATCTCGAAATTAAAACCGAAAATATGTATATAAGCAGCATCTAGCGAAAGGTTAACTACATTATCGATACTGTTTGATATTTTCCCCCGCATCAGTCCAAAGTAATTGAGTGAGCAACAAATGCTGGATGATGAGAGGCGGAATTTCCCGATAGTAATATCTCAACGTAAATATTTATCCTCAACTGATAAAGCTGATGAGTTTTGGTACGAGATAATAATGTTATTTTTTTTTTGCGCTTCCTGTTGAACATATCTAAGTACTGTTTTTTACCGTTCACAGGTATCTCAGCTTATGGACCAAAATGGAGATAAGGCATTTCAATTTCTTCTCACGTTCATGTTAAGCGTTCCGTTATTGCGCCACTCCAATGCTGCTTGTGAGAGGATTTACATCCAAGTAAATGATATAAAAAATAAAAAAAGAAATAGACTGATAACGAACACCATAAAGGAAAATATTTTGGCTCAACAATCCATTAGCCGAAATGGAAACGGATGTGTTGATTTTATACCATCAGAAGATATGATTACTAAAATGTCTTCGTCGATTTATGACCAAGAAGTAGAACTTTTGGAAGAATAATTTTTAATTAAAGAAATTTTAAATAAATTAATTATAAAAAAGTGTTTTTTTTTAAATCGACACCGTAATATACACTGTCATTTTAAAATAAATTTAAAGATTTGGATGCCAGAAAGTAAGTTTATTTGCATTTACTTACATATTTTTAAAGATAAGAGTGTTGCATAAGTTGATAAAATGGATATGTTGTGTTTTTATGCATATAAATGGTTTTCTTATACACGAAAAATATTGGATTTACGTTTTGGTAGAAAAACTTTAATGTAAAGTTATATTTTTGATCACGCAAAGTTTTGAAAGAGCCAGCGCTAAATGCTTTAAAAGAGCCGACTCTTAACTCCAATCAGTTTTAGTTTAACTTTTTTTTTTATATAGGTACATAGTTAATATTATTTTATATTACAGAGTAGAAAAACATGTCTTCACAAGCATCAACACCTACAACCAAAAAACGGCAAAGGCCCACAACTGCAGCAATAGAAGAGGCTGTAAGAAAAGTGGTCGATGGTCATCAGTCCATAAATAAAACACCATCAGCATTTGGAATATCACTGATGGAGACTGACTGAGGAGCTGACTGAGGAGCAATATGTCCATCGCCCAAAAATAGGTAACAAACGCATTTTTTTTTCTATATCTTCAAGAAGATTTATCGCTTTCATATCTAAAAACTGCATCGAAAATGTGCCACGGTTTTACAAAGAAACAAACAAGAGAATTAGCTTTTCAATATGCTGAGGCAAATAATATCTCTCCAGAAAACTGAAAGGTTAACAAAAAGGCGTCTATGGGATAGCTTCGTGGCTTTATGTCGAGGCATACAGATTTGTCAGTCAGAAAGCCTGAGAACACTTCTATGTCGAGAGCGACAAGTTTAAAAAAAAAAAAAAAAAAAAAAACGTTAGTACATTCTTCGAAAAGCTCACCAGCATTTACCAAAAGTATAACTTTCCACCACACTTGATTTTTGATACAGACGAAATAGGATGCAGCACCATTAAAGTGATTATTTAAAAAAAAATAGCTTTCTTTAAAAACAAAAAGTCCAAGTTGTTTTTTTTTTACACTTTTTAAAAGTGGCTCTTTCATACACACTCTCCCCTACTCTTTTAACCGGTCAAAATCCCTATAGCAAGGTAATTACGTCATAGCAGTATCCGAGCAATAGCAAGAATTGTGCAATCATCGCTATAAAACTACACTCAAAAGATTTAATGCATCTGATAAGCAATGAGTATACTAAAAGTATTAGTAAAAGTTATCGTTACTGTATTAATTGTGGCATTAATGCATTTAACAATATTAGTAAGCTTCCAGATAGCACAATGCGCATTTGCGTTTTATTTCTTTTTTGGCGCAACAAACCCAATAGACTTGCCAGGTACCATTGAATATCAAGAGATGTCTATTGGTGACTCGGTTATACTTTATAAAGACGAAGATTATACACAAAGTACAACTTAGAATATCATTTAAAATTGTCTTGATTATTATTTACATTACTCTTTATACATTTATAACAATACGTCATATGCTCGTTCTAGTAAATACACATCGGTAATACAATAATAAATTAAGGAATACGGCTAAATATTTTAAGTGCATAATTAATATGTGATAGATAGCTCTAAGCTCTAAGCGATTTGTGCAAAATTATAATTAAAATTCTGACGTTTACGCTTTTCTAGATGGTCGTCAAGGAATTTCTATCATAACTGGAACGCTCACTTAATAAAATTGTATATTCAAATATGCACCTTGAAGCATTTGACATAAGGTTGACATTGGCTTATAACATGTAAAGTGAAAAATCGTTACAAACATTTCGTTGTCAACCGGTATTTTCTCTTGTTGCCTTGCCTTGCCTTGAATCTGCTTGAATCCATGGGAGAAAGAGATGCAATCCAGGGTTTAGGAACGGTTTTGGAGTGCATGTGAGCATTCCAGTTTGTATATAAATTCCTTGATGGTCGTTTATACCATAGATATTATAAGATTTTTCGCGACAGTCATAACCAATGTCGCTTTATCTGTATATGGTACTGAATTTTAGTTAATTTGTTTCGTAAATAAATGCAGTGTTTAACTCCATGAACGATTTCAAATTACCGTCACAATATATAAAGCGTTACACGTCACAAATTAAAATTTTTGAGTTCACCATATATGAATTCGCAACGATACGATGGTATCGTAATTGATGAATTATAAAATATTTTTAATACATATTTGGTCTTAACGTAAATGTAGTTCGACTACGCTGTTACTAAATTGTAGGTACTAAACTGTCTATTTTATAAATTCTATTTTATTAGAAGTATAACTCGTTATATTATACATTAAATATGCGTTTAAAAAGGAATATGTCACCACTAAGAAAATTTACTGTTAACATTTCTATAATAACATGGAATCAATCAAATATATTGTTTAGATATAACACTAATAATGATGATAGTTACCTAATATTTGATAAAATGAAAAATCTTCTAATTCAAACATTTAGTTACATTTATTTAATTAAAATCGAAATTTTTATAACCATCTCAATGTTTAATATGATTAATCTAAAATATCTATTTTTTTTATTGAAGGTTAACAATCAGATATTAATACTGTATAATAATTCACATTTTTAATAGATTTTTTATGCATTTCTTTATTTTTGTCGTTTAATTCGTGTATAAGGATGCCTGTCCATTGAAGTGGAGCGAGACTAGAGCGGAGAAACGGAGAAATATTAACCACCAGGATTGCAATAAATCTCCGCTCCGTTCCAGTGGAGTAGGGCTATTGGTTAATATTTCTCCGTTTCGCTGCTTAGTTTCGCTTCAATGGATAGGCACCCTAAACCATAATCAATGACAATAGTCGTTTTATTTAAAGTCGACAATAGAACGATATACTTACGCAAGTAGATCGTTATGTGTGACATGACCTAAACGATCCAAAATCTTACGTACAAATTCTATTTAATAATAACATGTGATACGACAAGATACAAATATAAATAATATAATTGTTATATAGAGAATTGTCACGATTGCTTTTTTTTTTTAATTCTTAAAACAATATGAGATTATTTGAGACTCTTATTTAGAGATTATTTATTTACGGAGATTATTACTTAGATACGTAAAACAAAAATATTATAACTAATCAGATTTAATCAACTTTGGGACAGTTTGAAAATCGCACTAAAAGGAAATTTAATTTCCTTTATAGTACTACCAATGTCATGTAGTGTCATAAAAAAAAAATAAAAAATAAATCACATTTGCACTAATCACATAATAGAAAAACACAGATCCACAGAAGGATGAACGTAAACACGTTTTTAAGGAAAACTAATAAACATACTTAACAATAATATCAATAAATAAATTTCAATATATTATTTTATAATCACAAAAATTTTTAACATTTAAAATCTTAAAATTATTATTATTTCAAAATCCAAATACACAGATAATATCAATTTTAATGAAACATTAAATTCTATTCTATAAATAAAATATCAAATAATAATTTAATCGAGAGATAAGAAAATTTTATTCAATTGTAAATGTTTACTAAATGTTAAAAAGGGACAAATGTTTACATTTGAAAATATGTTTATTTTTATTATTTGACATTTAACTTAATACATTTACACGAAGGCGTACTATACATAGGGATGCAAACGATACATCGATTTTTCTCAAACATCGATATATCGTTCAACTTCTGAGAATTACCGCTCACTGGGTACCGAAGTTGCCACGATTGGCAAATAGCAAACATCGTTCATAAAAACATCGATATTTGAACGTCGATATTTTTAAAAGTGAAACATCGATGTTATAAACATTTCGATATATCGTTCATAAACATCGATGTTTTTAACATCGATGGTTTTAACTTCGATGTTTTAACATCGATGGTTTTAACTTCGATGTTTTTAACATCGAAGTTTCACTTTAAAAAAATATCGATGTTCTAATATCGATGTTTTTTATGAGCGATGTTGCATCCCTAACTATACACTTTTAATACTAGCAAAATATGACTCGTGAATCTTAATTTATCTTTACTTACTATTTACTAACGATAAATAGCTTGCAAAACTAAACTAAATTAAATAATTACAGCGTCATATGTCATTGTGTTACCGTTCAAAATTATTATCGATGTGTTCACTAAGCTGGTATTATGTATAGTACGCCAAGTGAAAATATAATAATTATAGTATATAATAAAAGCTACATTAAAATGAAAAGTACATAAAACAGGTACATGGATATTATGCGTTTTGTACATTTATGTTACAATACAATAAAATCAGGTATAGGACAATATGATATTTAAAAAATTAACTCGGGAATGTTAATATAAAAAAATCATACCAATTCTTGGAATGGAAGTAAAGGAAGCTTTTTTAAAAATATTTCTAGATTTTTTTAGAAGTTTCATATCTTTTCTTCAGTCTTGGAACTAGGGAATGGATGCTATATACTAAATAGTGAAGGTAGAAACACATTAATTACGACATTTCTAATAGTATTGCTATCTCAAATTTATTTTTGTTAACCAGCATTTACTGATTAAGTATAAAATGCATGTGTTTCTACCTTAATATGAGGTAAAATGTTGTCTTTCGTATTGCGCGTTGAAGAAAGTACACACTTATTTTAAAAACAACCTT
The DNA here is from genome assembly GCA_036937285.1 of Euphydryas editha. Classification (NCBI taxonomy): domain Eukaryota; kingdom Metazoa; phylum Arthropoda; class Insecta; order Lepidoptera; family Nymphalidae; genus Euphydryas; species Euphydryas editha. Next base: position 18,859,969 of record JAUPFZ010000005.1, on the reverse strand, counting down.
TCATTTAATATAATTAAAATGGTCATTAGTTTCAACTAAAAAAAAAACTCAATTTTCGATGCATTTCGCTCATGATAGTCGACTTTAATTAAAAACTTCGATACTATTTTAAGGTAAGTAGGTAAGATAACTAGAAAACACGTTTGTTTGTTGGATTTGTCTGTTTTTTTTTTTTTTAATACTTGTCTCAAATAATGGCTTTTTTTATCTCTTCTTATATTAAAATCAATCGATATATATATGATACAAAATAACCGTTTAAATTAATTTATTTCAACTATCATGAGCTAAAACAATCTGTACCCTACCTTTATTCGCCTTTTAGTTGTTAAAACACAAACAATTTGATAAAAATATCCGTCATTCTCCAGCTTAAGGCGAATGCGAATTAAAGCGTTTTTAGTTTGCTTTTACAAGTCACATGTTGCAGTTATTTGAACACAGTTTACGATTAGCCTTTTCGTTATATACACAGTCATGATGAGACACAGAACAGATCGAGATAAAATAATTAATCTTTTTTTTAATCTAATAATCGACAGGCGTTTACGGTACGACCTAAACAATTTTGAACAGATTTTTTTAATGTTCTTTTTTACCTTACGTAATTTAAATCTATCAGAGATTTCAGAGAGCAGTATGTCATTTTTTTTTTTTTTGACAATTTATCACCCTATTTTGTGTATAGAGGACGAAAAATTTATGGTACTTAATTTTTGATTTTTCTCATCCTAAGACTTAATAGTATCGACCTAATACCGTCCGTCTTTCTATAACATAGGTCAGAGCCAATAAGCTCTTGTATATTATAATTTAATTAAGTTTAAAGATTATGTCTTAAATTATAGTTTTTCAATCAATCATATATTTAAATATATAATTATAGATTGATGCTTTGCCTTTTGATTTTTTTTAACTCAATTTCTTAATCGCAAAAGCGATAGTATTTGCATGGTAATAAATTTTAACGATCGATTTTATGAAAAATATTCATTTTCAATTCGTTTAAATTTATATTAACTGCATATATCTAGAATACAACATACACATTATACACATTTAAATATTAATTTTTGCTCTTTATACCCTATTTATTAAGGAGTTATAGATAGACATAATTATGGTTTATTAAAAAATTAACATACTTACTAAGTTTGTATTTAAGATTGAATCGTCATATGAGTTTTACACTTAATTATTTTTTTCAAAACTGTTTTGTATCCCATCAAGACAATTTCTTCAAAATGAAGACTTAAAAAAATTTAGGGTTTCCTCACCAGAAGACAGCAAGCGGTCAATCCAGTTGAGACTTTAGCAAGTTCAGAAAAACATATGGATCTTCTTGCGAAGTCTATCCTCTCACAAAACACCTGCAATTATTCATATGTAGATAAAAAGAGGGAAAAGCAAAGGAACTGAACAAGTTTACTTAAGGCTGATTTCAGTAAACCATCTATTTCTGATTGCTTACTACAGATAAAAATTCGACATAAACTCTACAGGAATTTCAAATATATTGAAATCCTATTATAAAAAATAGCTATTATAAAAAATCAGAAATATAGATTAACCCACCGTTAGTGATCTACAACTAGAGCAAAAAAATGTCATTTTTAAACAACATTTTAACCTGCTGACAATCGAATTCCATTCACAAATATAATATTTAAAAAAAAATGTTTTTTTTTTTGTTTATTTAAAAAGAATATTTAAAATAAAACTATCGAACTATTGTTACCATCATTAAAAATATGTGATTTAAATTGTTTTTTATACAATTCTACCTATACATGAGAAGATTTTGTAACGGTGGGTAAATGTATGGATTACTGGATAGGTGGATGAAAGTTGAATTCTCACATGATTGGTTATTAAGAACGCGCAACGCATTAACGCATTAACGCATTGCAGGTTACCATATTTCTTAAAAGTCAGAATGGATATAGTAAACCTAAGTTGGCCTTAAAAGATTAGAGACATGCATCTTGATATTTTTATAAGAATTTACCTTGAAAGACTCCGGTATTTCCTCTATAGCACGGTGTATAAGAGTGCCATTCACATATAAGCAATTGGCTGCACCGTTCTCAGGTACAGTGAGAGTCTGATAAGTGAATGTCGCCTCTCTTTCGATCCTTTTGAGCATTTCTTGTGCCTCCTTACTTGAAGCCACGCAGAGGATGTCTGGACCGGCCATACTGAAGTATCTCTTTAAATGTCTCACACCTTTGGCGACCTGAAAATATTTACAGATATATACAGTTTCAGCCTGTAAAGTACCCACCGCTGAGCGAAGGCGTCTTCTCTATGTAGAAGAAGGGTTGGAGCTTAATCCATTACGCTACTCCACTGCGGGTTGGCGGATAATTTCCTTATAATGAGTAAAGATCGTTATCAGGTGTCTATGATAACAACCGGGACCGACGGCTTTACGTGCTCTCCGAGGCACGGTGGGTTGACCTACAAGGGCATACAACCAGACTGGAAACAAATATTTATACAAATACACAAATACCTGTCCTGAACGGGAATCGAACCCGCAACCCCCGGCGCACGGTTTAAGGCGACTACTCGCACCACTACGCCAGAACGATCGTCATTTATATACCCAGACCGGAAACAAATATTTATACAAATACAAATATCTGTCCCGAGCAGGAATCGAACCCGCGACCGCCCCGGCTCGTGGCGTTGAAGCAACTACTCGCACCACTACACCAGAACGGTCTTCACACAGTACATATATATGTAGGTAAGGATCTAAGTCAAAAAATAAATTTAAAATGTTAACGGTTGGAGTTTAATCAGCTATGCGGCTTTAATGTGGGTTGGAGAATTTTAAATTCAAAAGTAAATTTTGTTCAACATATCAGTTATCTTCCACCGTAGAGGATTTTTTAAAGAAACGTATATTAAATACGTTGACTTTCTACAATGGTACAATAATAAAAATAATCCATACAAAAAAAAACATAAATTGATTTTAAAAAACAACTTAATTTCTTGTCGGAGCTTATAATCTTAGTTACCCAATACTAGCCCCGCTTACGAGGTATGTCAAGACAATAACGGGAATTTTTATATTTCGTCGGTTTGAAGAGTCCAATTGTCATTTTTGTTATATCACGTTTTTATACATGCCCCTACAGTTTGATAAAGTTTTCATCGATTTTCATTGTTTACTTCGTCTGTGGTAGCCGCTAAGGTTAGACGTGTTTTTTCGAACTCGACGATTTTCATTTGTTAAAAGAAATGGATCAAAGAATTGGTATCAAATGCGTAAAAAATGAATGGTTATGAACGATTGCCGAATCACAATAAGAGAAGACACTGATGATGTTGGCATATCGACTGGCTCATGCCATGAAAATTTCTCAAATTTTTTAGGTATGAAACGCATGGAAGGAAAATTTGATCCAAAATTGTTAAATTTTGAACAAAAACAACGGCGATTGGAAATTGCCCAAGAATCAAACTAAATGAACTCAACGATGGTGTAGAATTACCGAAACGTGTGTATGAAACGGATATGATGTCGAAACTAAAACTCAATCGTCCCAGTGGAGACATTCTGGTTCGCTAAGATCGAAAAAGGCTTGACATGTGCGGTCAAACGTGAAGATTATTCTCAGTGCTCTTCGATTACAATGGTATAGTGTATTATGAATTCTTGCCACAAGATCAAACGATCAATAAGGAGTACTACCTGAAAGTTCAAAGCCGTTTTTGTAAAGCAATCCAAAAAAAAACTCGGATTTGTGGCAAAACAATTCATGGCTTTTGCACCACCACAATGCATCTGCTCATCTTCATTACTTCGTTTTACAAGCATAGATGAAATTAAAAGCGCACCGCTGAAAAAACCAAAAGGCTATCCCAAATATTAAGTTCGAGAAGTGTTTCGAATACTGGAAGAAGCACTGGCACAAATGCATAATAACTAATGGGAACTAATTTGAAGGCGACAACGTTAATGTAGACGAATAAATATATTCTTCCTACCTCCGCCGAAAGTTCGATTTTCGTCCCTGTGAAGCGGGACAAAAGTGACACTTTTTCCCCGCTTTACAGGGATAAAAATCGAACTTTCGGCCCAGGTAGGAAAGAAGTGACACTTATTCCCCTGCTTCACAGGGACAAAAGCCGAACTTACAGCCTAGGTAGAAAAAAAGTGTGTAATACGTGATGAAAGTACTACATCCTTTCCCGCATGTTTACCATTTCACATGCGGTGCAGAAAGTAGTATTTTCATCCCTTGTGACAATATACTATTTTCAAAAAAATATATTAAATTCTCGTTATTTTTCGAACACACCTCGTATACAATTAAATTAAATAAATAATAACATTGTGCGAAAAAAAAATCTAAGCGTTAACCTTTTTTTTCTCATACAACAAAATTCTAATCACAGCGGTAATTATAGTAAACTAAATAAGATTAAAGAACAATTGTATGAATTAAGTGAAGCGCTTTACACTAAACCAACTGTAGTTAATATTTTAAATAAGATATTCACTAAAAAACCTGTTAATAATATTACTTGTACATCTTACTTGTCTTATGCAACTCAGAAGCTAGGCTGCTGCGTTTTTTAACTTATCTCAGCCCTTATCCAAGATAAGTGCGTCAATTACCTTGGCCCTGTTTTGTCAACCCTAGGTCGACCGGGTTGTGAGGATCGTTTAAAAAATCATAAGTTATAGAGTTCTGAAGGTATATAATGATAGTACCTTAATAGGCGTGCAAGGAAACTCTGGGAAAGCTTCGGCAACTGCACAAGCGCCTGCCTCATTACTGGTTTCGGATATACCCACAAAGAATTCTCTTCCTAAAAACGATAGAAATAAAAGCTATTCAAAACAAATATAATTATTCAGGACATAAACTGATTAACTCAACTATACCAATCTGGTAAACTTCATATATCATGAATTTTTAATCACATTATAAGACATGACTAACGTGGTCGAATTTTTCTTCTACACTATAAAGGAATACTCATTTCTGTGAAAATTTATCTGTCTTATGATATAGAATCTTAAATCTGATTTTTTTTTGCTTATTTACTGGCTATTTTAATTTAAAAAATGCTACCTATAAAAAATATTTCATAACATATATATCATTAAATACAAATTGGAATAAAAAATGAAATGACAGGAGATAATTTATAATATGTGTAAATCATTTTAGAAAAAATACCTGTGAATAAAACATCGGAGCCGGCAAGTTTTGCTTCAGGATCTGTAACTTCTATAATGTCATGACCTAGATCTTTCTGCAACACTTCTTTTAAGGCTGCCATCTAAATAATAGAAAGATTATTTAAGCAATTGATAATGTTGATAATAACGTCTAACTATTACATACAATTAAATACTCATTCAAACATGAAAAACCGGCATTTCGTACCACTGGTCAATATTTACAATATCATAATTACTGTCTTATATCATATTATTTAATTAATTGATCTTTTTTTTTTTTGTTTTCTACCAAATTGTTGGCCAGTTTGTCAGTAGTACACAAATTAGTACTATTACTTATTATTACTAATTCGCAAGATATTTTGGAAAATGACAAGTATAAGCTATCAATGATTCCAGAGATACAGCACTATGCGAGATAGACAGCCAGAGGGACAGATGAACATTGGGACTTAGGACTGGACATATATTAGAATCCGATTGGCACAATTTGGGTATAGAACCTTTAAATGTAACAAAGCACCTAAATATTTATAGACATTTATACTAGTTAGGTTTTTTAAGCGAATTTTAACTTTTTTTTTTTATTTATTTATAAAATATTCTCTTTTTATTCCTTTGGTTTATCTTTTAAAATTTGTTCATAAAGTAACTTCTTGTTGCTAGAAAGAAAAATATTATTTATAATGACACACTAACAACAATTAATTAGATGATGGGCCTCTATCATTCGTTTATTCAATTTACCTACTCTCTAGGGAATTAAGGCCTTGAAACTAATGAACAAAGAAAATGTTAATAATACCAGGTCATAGTCAGTTAGTACTTAATTAGATAATTAATGTGGGTGATGTCTTCTTTATAATATGCGTACTGTAACCTAATTATTTGTTATGTTGTAAAACCCTTGGTATTTTTATTATTCAAAGGTTAATTTAATATTATACTTTTTTTAATTGAAACGCAACAGAATTTTTACATATTTTAGACATTATTTTTACAACCTTCAACATTTTTAATTATAAAACAACAAAACATTGTATTATATATGTACTAGCGACCCGCCCCGGCTCCGCACGGGTGCAATGCTGATACTAAACCGGTACCTGATACAAATCGGTCGGTACCTCCGCAAGCGCTATGTCGTTGCATTTTAAAACTGTAATATCTTCGATAATATTCATTTAAATTACATTCTGTAAAGAGCCATATTAATCTATAATCAATGCACAGTATATTTTAAGGTACTTAATTGGATAAGGGTTAATGCTGTATTGCTTAAAATCGCTTCGTAAATATGCCATTATTTCTCGTGAAAAGTAAAGAATCAAAAATTATTATTGTGGATTATCCCTAAGAGATAGACATATACCATCGTGGACTTTTTTGTAGAACTTTTTAAGGTGTACAATAATGTAGTACATTATTTTGATCTATCTTGTAGGGTTCAGCCAGCGTTTGCAATGTAAGCGCAAAAAAAAAATGTATTTATTTACGACATCACATTAGAAACCTCTGAAATTATCAGTGTTTATCTACTATATTATGCATGTTATATACATATAAACCTGCCTCTTGAATCACTTTATCTATTAAAAAAACTCGCAACAAAATTCGTTGCGTAGTTTTAGCATACATAGGGACAGACAGAGCGGGAAGCGACTATGTTTTATACTATGTAGTGATTATATAATTAATACTAGCGGCCCGCCCCGGCTTCGCACGGGTATTTAACTAAAATAACAAAAAATATAAATTTATATTTTTTATCACCTATACCTGCGTAGATACTGGAAAATCTTATTATCTGAATCTCAGAAACGGCTCCAACGATTCTCATGAAATTTAGTGTGCAGGGGGTTTCGGGGGCGATAAATCGATCTAGCTAGGATTTATTTTTTAGAAAATATCATTTTATTCCATTTTTACGCAATTAAAAAATATCATTAGAATACGAAGGTAAATTTCGCTGTCAATGTTAATCTTATAATAGCTCGGATGGGAATCGAGCGGATTCGAAATCAGAAAACCTGGCTTCGAATCCAGGTGTCTACAGACCAATTTTTTTTTCATATTTTTTAAGTTTCTTCTTTTGTGAGAAAAACTATTATTGAGAGCTCTTTTTATTATTTTATTTAAATAATCAGTTATTTTACTATTATGTCAGTAAGATCGAAAATATTATTTATGTTTCATCAGTATGTAATGTATCTAAATACAATTTAACCGATTTTTTTTTTACGTTATTAATTTTGTTATAACATATAAATTGTAATGTAAAATATTTGAATACTTATAAAATATAACAATCTTTATTGTAGAGTAGGAATTTAAAGTTAATTAAACAACAAAATAATAATGAAATTTGTTATATTTTATGATGAAGAAGCTCTGCCTTTTATCTGGAGAAAGTTACACGGGGGTATTATCTTCTTACAACGAAATCGAAATACTACACCTTCCGTAGTATTTCTTTATACACAATGTTTTTTGTTTTTCGTTCGGAGTGCTAGAATTACCAGGCAATTCTGGAATATGTCACATACAACTGACTGTTAGAGAAGCAGTTTTCGCTTAAGTATACTCCTGCTACAGTAAGAGTTTGACCTTAAGCTTTGTTTATGGTAAATACATACTCATATACACTCATAGATTATATTATTATATGGTTCCCGGGAATCATCATTTCCTTTTTTAAGCAACAGGTCTGAGAACTGTCCGGCAGTAACATCTCCCTCAGATGGACTCTCATATTTATGGTAAGGCTTAGTTTCGTCACTGCAGGCCACAAATGCTCCTGTACTGTAGTGTATTGTATCAGACTGTAAATAACCCACTGCTGAACGAAGGCCTTTTTTCCATATAGAAGAAGCGTTGGAGCTTAATCCACCACGCTGCTCCACTGCGGGTTAACGGATAATATCCCTACTATAGATAAGTAAAAATTATTATACGGCATCCATGATAACAATCGGGACCGACGGCTTTGCGTACTCTCCGGGGCATGGTGGGGAAACCCACTATACACCCAGATATACACCCAGACCTGAAACAAATATTGGCACAAATGCAAATATCTGCCCCGAGCGGGAATCGAACCCGCGACCACCGGTATTGAGGTGAGGCGTTGAGGCGACTACTTGCACCACTACACCACACACACCACACACCAGAACGGTCATCAGTGCTTCGTTCGTTGTATCGTAGGTATAATAACACCACAAGTCAATACGATTTTGTCTCTTAGATTTGAATAAACCCGCAAGTAATTATTTTTTAAATATTAATTGACTCGGCACAGTTGGTAGTGACCCTGCTTTCTGCTCCAGGATCGTGAGTTCGATTCCCGCCTCAAGTCTGGGTGTAATATGTATTTATTTATATATGTATTATTTATATGTATATTTATAAAATATGTATATCAGTCGGCTGTTACCGGAAACACAGGCATTAAGTTCCCTACCTTAGGAACAGACGATCGTGTGTGTATATCAAACATATATTTATATTTAATAATAGTCCAAGACAGCTTTTATTGCCTCCTTCTTAGTTTTAGTGTAAGATAAAGTTAAATGGGTACATGATTTATAATGTTTTCTGATCTTGTTCCAACATTAGTCCGTGGTGCCAATCTGTACTAATTGGGGTGTCAATGCCGTATAATTCAAAAATATTTCCAAGTTCACTTCGGTGTCTTCTATATCAGTATCATTGTGAACTTCAGATGCCTTGCTGATGAGTCATTTAGTTTAAAACCCTTGACCTAACACAACACCAACATTGAATTAAAAAATATTATAAAAGACACACTATTTTACAATAAAGCGATCACACGGTATATTTACAACTCAATTTTGTTACGTTTAATATAAAGTCTTGCCTGTTCCATCAGGAGCACCCAAAAAAAAAAAAATCACCAACACCTGCGTCAATCCTGGAAAATATATTAATATATTATAACAGACGGATTGAGTTGTCATACAACATCAACATCAATCGTCAACATGTGTCAAAATAAAATGTAATTAAAAAAAGCACTAAGGAGTGTTTATATCAAAATAATTTTCTACCCCCTTTTAACCCCGTTAGGTAATGAATTTCGATAAAATACGAAACACGTCTTCAATCAATTCTGTTAAAGAATATTTATGCCAAATTTGAAGTAGATTGGACCAAGGAATCACGTTGTCCCATACAAACTTTGCCTCCCTTTTTCATCCCCTTAGAGGTAGAATTTCGTAAAATCCGTTCTTAGCTGACCTCTACTTGGCAAAAGGAATATTTCTACTAAATTTCAAGTTTTTAGGTCTCATAGTTTCAGAGATATCGTGATGAGTGACTATATCTATAGAAAGTCTCCTATATATATATAGATTAATTTTGATCTCTTAAATACATAATTACATATGTAATTAAATTAGACAGATAGGTGTCTCTATAATATTTCAGTCTCTATAATATTTTTATTTTTTTGCCTTAAGGCTAAAATGAATAAACTTTATCAGAAGAAATACTTAGTAGTAATATATTTTTATATAATGTAGCATTTGTAAGTATGTGTTAATGACAACACCCATTAATGATATTGTCATTATTACAAATTTAAACATTTTTGAATTCAATATCTGAAGCAGATTTAAATGAATAAGAGATAAACGTATTTAAGAGAGATACAATTATAGAAAGATTTTTGAAACTAAATCTCCGTACCTACTGCTTTTAATTGAAAATTTATTTATCCTGGGATGTGAAGAGTGGCTATAACTGTCAACCCAGATGCCACAATTCAAGTTGTTTAGTTCATTTATATATTATAGGTCTCCCACGGCTATGCCACACGGAGACGAAGTACCTTAAATAGTGTAGATGGAATATTTTACTGAAAGAAGATTTCTTTTAAATTTAAAAGACAATTTAAACCCGCTATATGAGAAAAAAAATTATCCTGTATCTCTATCATACCGATTGAAAGGCTTCAACATAAGGATTACTTTTTGCTAAATAACATAGTATCAGAAATAAAAGGAAGACCATGAATTTTAACACTTGATGTAAAATTTTGTTCAGAAAAATCAAAAGCTGACATTGCCGTAAGGACATCCAACTGACATTTTATAACAAATTATAATTAGCAGGTTTACAAAATTTAAAAGCCGTGGGACACCCGGTATATATCAGCCTCTAAACAATCCACTGCTAAGCAAAGGCCTCTTCGCCATATAGAAGAATGGTTCGATCTTCATCCACCATGCTACTCTACTGCAGGTTGGCGGATAATTTTACCTACCATGAGTAATGGTCGTTATCAGGTATAACATATAACAATATAAACATATAATAAATATAAATATATGATAACAACCGAGACCGACAGCTTTACGTGCTCTCCACATTAGTTATGTATTTATACAAAATAATAAAAATATTTAATAACATTTTACTTGATGTCCATAATATATAAAATTAATGATATTTTATCATATACTTAACCACCATTATTTATTCTACTCATGATAAAGATTAATAGTTTAAAGTATTCCCTGAACAAATGTGGGTGTACACCCACATGAACTAAGACTGTTATATTTATAATGCTGAATGAATCTCACGGATTCACCCAGATTGACCTTTATGGTATGATGACCTTTAATACTGTTCTGTGATGGCATAATCTTTTACTGCTTATGTTTTTTCTAGAAAATGTAGCTTTCAAATATTAAAAGAGTTATAAAAATGATTATGAATTACAAAGACACAAGACACAAATCTATTCTCTTTATAATATATGTATATATTACAGTATTATACATCTATAAATCAGACAATCCAATCAATTATACTGGTATTGACATTTATGAGTGTAATGGCTATACCTACTAGTTTTGTGATATCTTTTAGCGTATAAGATTCCTCAAGAAACACTTTTTGACAGTAAAAAAAAATCTTTGAATACAGTCAAATCTCTATGACTCGAACCTTATTAAGTTGATATTCTCAGTAAGTCGAAAAAAAGTCATTCCCTTCCGCTGAACCCCTAAATATGTGGTATCACAAATTATTTAGACTTTGTAACTCGAAAAAAATGTTATTTCCCTATGAAGTATTGATAATCTTATATCTTTAAACGAGCAATTCTTGTATATATATATATAATCGGAATCTCGGAAACGGCTCCAACGATTTTAATGAAATTTAGTATGCAGGGGGTTTCGAGGGCGATAAATCGATCTAGCTAGGATTTATTTTTAGAAAATGTTGTTTTATCCCTTTTTTTACGCAATTAAAAAATACCATTAGAATACGAAGGTAAATTTCGCTGTCATTGACAAGCTTCTAACAGCTCGGATGGGAATCGGGCGGATTCAAAATCAGAAAACCTGGGTTCGAATCCAGGTTTCTACAGACCAATGTTTTTTTCCTTTTTTTTTTCTTTTGAATTAATAGCACTTTTTATTTTTTATTTTTTATTTAAATAACCAGTTTCTATTATTTTACTATTATATCGGTAAGATCGAAAATATTATTTATGTTTCATCTGTATGTAATGCATCTAAATATAATTGAACCGAGCAAAGCTCGGTCATCCGGGTACTACATATTTATACTCTATAGCTTGAATTTTAAAAAGGAGACTACGTAAGTCTTAGTTAGTAAAATACAATGATGGCTTACTTGGAATACCTCAAAATAATAGCAATTAAATCCAAAATGAATTTTTGAGTTCGGGGCTTTTAATCTATTGTTTTTTCTTATACATGTGCAATGAAATTTAAATTTATCTCTACAAATCGAAAAATATACTTAGAAATAGTGCCTTTGTGCGTCGCAATTTCAGCAGTTAAATCATATGTATCTCGAAGTACTTGTTAAGTAGAAAACTCGTTAATTGGTTTTTTTTTTTTGCATTCTTTTTGACATTTAAGTTATAGAGATTTCACTGTATAACTGATGGATTCTACGAGGATGGATCCATATAAATATTAATAATAAACATAATAAAGAATGAACTCTACAGATCATACATATCAATATGAATACATATCAATATGGATATATCAATACTGGACCCAAAACATTGACATTTTCATTAATATGTCTGTTTGTATCTTGGACATGATGTCATGGGCTAGAATACTGGGTACTATTTAACCCAAAATTTTGTTCCCTTGGGAAAGGGGATGAAAAACAAAATGTGTCATGATATACAAAATTAATAAATACTAATAATAAGGGATAGATGCCTCAGTGAATTAAAATAAGATTTATTTAATGAGTGGATTTCTTTGTCTATTTAACAATAGGGACAGCATTAATATATCCAAAATTTAGATCATAGGTAAGGTCATTGCTTATAACACATTCTTGAGATCAGGCATAATAATATATAATACCTCAAAAGCACACTATGAAGAATTAATTACAAGTAATATTTGACCAAGTAACTACTTGAAAAATGAAAATTTGTGTATTTTAAATCTTGTCCATTCTATTAAAAAAATCATCCTAATATTACACAACTTGATATTGATTAGTGTACTTGTTTTAAATATGATACTTGTCCTTAAAAAATTTCAGGACCTAGGCTAGGTCCAAGAGATGAATTTCCTAGTGTAAACTATCATTTAGTACAAAGGTATCTATTTGAAAATTTTTTAGCTTAAAAAAATATGCAAATATTTTCTTACTTACAATAATCTCTTCAGTGCTTGATATAGGCCTCGGTATCAACACAATGCCGTGGCAGACGATGGCTAAATCTTCTAATACGATATTTTCAGGAAAAAAAGCATCGGTCTCTATTTCAATCAGTTCTAAGTTTAACTCCTTAAGTAATCTCAAATAATAATCATATTGACGCCTAGCATCATTCAGATCTGCCCGATCAGTAATGCGGAGTGCAGGAACGACTTTTCCGACTACAGCATGAGTGTATTCATGCATTTTAAAATCCATATTTTTCGCTTTAACCCAGTACACCCGCGAATAATTTACATATACAATAAAATATTAATGCCGGTTAAGAGAATAAGTTAATATTTAAAATATATACGCCACAATCACAAAAACAAATAAATCCAATTTCGTTTGAATCAATATCGCCAATTATTATAGAATATAGAATATCCGCCACTATCGACTAATTTTTCAGGTAGATACCTGTATTTTTTTTTTATTGTAAAGCCTTGTACCAATACTCATACCATTTTTGCAATCAAACTTCAAAGCACAGAGTAGGGAGGGAATAGGGATGGCGATCTGAGATCGATTAATCGAAAAATCGATTTCACGAGCCAAAAGGATCGATTTTTAGATCGATATTTAGTACATAATCGATCCAATGAATCGATATTTTACCGTTTATAATCGACATTCGATTTTTTATGATTTAATAAAAATTATAAAAATATTTTCAGTTAGCTTACGAAAAGTAAAACAAAAGGATAAAAAAAAATTCTGAGTTAGTTGAAGGTATACATGTATGATGACTACAAAAAGTGAGCTTAATACTAAAAATATTTTTTGAATTTAAAAACAGCACTAATTTCCATTTAATTATTCTAAACACTTGTTGGCAGGATCATTTTACATAAAATAAGGATATTATTTTTAATAGCTTTTTTTCATGGGCCGAATTAAATAGGTTATTATGGAGTCTTTCATATCAATATAATAATATTATAATATATAATAATATATTTCGCCGCGGAGGCTAAGCGGACTCCAAAATGTGGCCCTATATAATAACTAATAATTGTATTTGTAAATTTATTAGGCTAAGATTAAACATTTTATTAATTTGCGGAATATTAGTGATTTTAATATTCTTTGTGTAAATTTTTGAAGTAAGTACCTTATTTAGTTCATATTTATTATAATTATGTAATGATTTTACTGTTCGAATTGCTGAATAATTTATGTTAAAATGTTATAATAATTTTAGAAGCTATTTCCATGTATTTTTATGTTGGTTTATTTAACAATTTAATATTTTAATGTAACCGTCCAATTACGTGCAATGTCGTTCAACTAATCAGAGCGAAGTATCGAATATATATATATATATATATATATATATATATATATATATATATATATATATATATATATCGAAGGACAGAATCCTTTGGTACACGCTAGCGGACGGTAGTCTTTATTTAAAAGGGGAAACTCTGTCCTGTGATTTCTGTATTGAATTTAGTAATTAATTTTCATTTGTAATTTAAATCAGTAAGAATAAAGATTTAAGCATTTAGAGTTCTCATTTTTTTAATTTTCAACAATTTCTTCGAGGTCACAGTAGTTTACGAATAAATTATAAGACTACCTACGTAAATTATAATCGTAAAATAGTTCTTTTACTATTCTTAATTTAATTCCCATTTGCTTTTGCTTTCATTCTCATAATGTGGATAGTAATAGCAGAACCGAAGACCTAAACAAGGTCGACGGTTCTGCCGTTTTTAAAAAATATTAACGAGACCGCTAATCCGGCATATTATATAATAATATTTATATTATAAGTACAACTTTGGAAAAGAATACCGACGTATATAATAATATTTATATTATAAGTACAACTTTGAAAAAAAAAACGATTTTTGCGAAATCGATCTTTGAGGCCTCGATTTTTTTTAGAATCGATTTATTGTGTTGCGATGTAAATCGATTTAAAAATCGAAAAAAAAATTTTTTAGAAGAATCGCCATCCCTATATACCACCACTAGTTCACTAGGATGCTTGGGGTTGCCCAAGGAATAGGGGATCGGACAGTAGTCAGATTAAAATGTAAAATGTGGTTAAATTAAATAAATATACTATTTTACGATTATTTACCTAATAATTATTGAATATAATTCATTTAAATATTTTTAAATGAAGAAATAAAATGTTGTTATTTTCAATATTTTTAAACAGTACTGAAACACCAATCACAGTGCGTGACGTCATCTGTGGACAATCATTGACTGCATGGGTACTATCTACTTAGTTTACTCACTTATTTCCATAATTTTGTTGAAATTATAAAAGTTGCTAAAAGATTATTGATAAATTAGGATACGGTAATCGATTTAAAAGCTGTCACGCGGTGTTTAACCAGTTTTTTTATAATGAAAACAGGATTTACGAAAGCCGACAATCGAAATCTTCCCAGAGTGAATACGTTTCTGATTTGCAATTTCTTTGCTAGTAATTCAGACTTTTGTGACAAAATTTGTGTTTTGAAATGTGAAAACTTCTGTATTACTATTATAAATATATATTAATATATTATTTGCCATAAATACCTAGGTACTTGAAAAAATACCTCCTTGAAAAATAACCTCTAATATTGCACAATATATTTATTGTACCTACTGTACTGTACTAGCCTCCTCGCCTAAGGCCTCTTCTCCATATAGACAAAGGGTTGGAGCTTAATCCACCACGCCGCTCCATTGTAGGTTGGCGAATAATATACTACTATGAGTAACGATCGCTATCAGGTGTATATGATAACAACCGGGACCGACGGCTTTACGTGCTCTCTGAGACACGGTGGGGAGAACAACAAGAATATACACCCAGACAGGAAACAAATATTTGTACAAATTCAATTATCTGTCCCGAGCGGGAATCGAAGCCGCGATCACCGGCGCGGGGTGTTGAGGCGACTACTCGCACCACTACACAAGAACGGTCGTCGCAAATAGAATACTGTTAACACTATATCACATTCTTTAGTGTTACAAAAAAAAATTACAAAAAGAAAAAATCTATAATAGTAGTTGACCGTAGAGAGAAAACAATATAATATATATTTACTAAGAAATAATTTAAGCAAATTTCATTCTATTTATTTGTAGTAATTAATGTATATTTACGTGAAAATAATCTTCACAAAAGTAAATTGGTGCATTCATTTCGTTGCATTTTCTACTCGCTAAGTCTAACCATTTTTTTCGTTTATCTGCTTTTCTTGGCACATCAAATGAATATTTTATTTGGAGTACTTTTTGATGTGTTCGTACATTGAGGTACTGCACACCAACGATATTTTTTGCGTTCCATAAGAACAAATAAAAAATCTACTCCACGAAACAAAACTTCTCGTGAACCTATGCTCATGCAGCTGTTTTGTTATAGCCCCAGATGACGTCACGCGCTCTCAGATGATATAGCGTGGCGTTTTGGCGGGATTTTTAAACAGACAATATTAAAACATGATTTTGAGTACTTAAACGGCTGTAAAAAAATTAAGTTTTATTTTTTATGGGAATAAGTATCCATAAAGATTAATTTAAAACACTTTCTGAAAATTTGTCCGATCCCCTATTTATATACAAACTGGAATGCTCACGTGCACTCAAAAAACATTCCTACGGCCGGGATTGCATCTCTCTCTACCATGGATACGAGGCAACTGTCGTAAGAAAGAGACAAAATACCAGTAGTACCAACGAAATGCTCGGAACGATTTTTCACTTTACATGTTATAAGCTAATGTCATCCTTATGTCTAATAGGGGTGTGCGATTATTATCGATAATTCGTAATTACTTGATAATTTTTCATTCGATAATTATCGATGTGTTATTCGATAATTTTAATTCGATAATTATCGATAATTTTGTGCGATTCGATAATTATCGATATTTTTGTGTGATCCGATAATTATCGATAATTTTGTGGGATCCGATAATTATCGATAATTGTTTTTGGATCCGATAAGTATTATGGTACCACGGATGATCTTTTTTTTTAGTTTACTCCTTAAGAATCGATTTTCACATATAAGGCGCCCGGTATGAAAAACTCGTTACTTTTTCGGTGCGCGCGCACCTACGGTGCGCAACTTTCTAATTTGGTTGTGAGTGTATTAAGGTGGACATGCATAGGTCGACTTTCATACATTTTTATTTTTGATTATTCTTGAAATGTATACATTTTTTTAAACATTTAATTTGTTTTATTATTTCTTTAGAGCTTTTTATATGAGCAATGTTCATGTCAGCTGTAATTAAAAATGAAAGTAATGTTGATCTAATTAATATTGAAAAATAATATTTAAAAAATAAATGATAATTGTCAGATAATAATAATTACATAATTTATCAACATTCCTAATGAAATATTTGTGCACATCTGAAATTGACTATTGTGAAAAGTTTAGTGTAAAATATTTCGCCGATTAGTTATAATAAATGTATATAAAATGAATAAATATATATTTATATATGTATATTATTTTCATTAATTTGTTAATTTACCCTTTCATATGGTATTAATCTTATTTTCAGTTGGATAAACTCTTTTTGCGTATGTTTAGACAATCGTACTTAAGGAGTAAACTCCAGTCGTGCGTCGGAGCTGACACACACAATTTTTTTTTTTTTTAGGTATTCGGATAGGGTACGGAGGATAATGTCGATACTGGATGGCGGATGACCTTTTTTTTAACTGTCGTCAAATATCGATAATTTTTATCATATAATTACCGATAACTGTCGCCAACTATCGATAACTTTTTATCCGATAATTATCGATAACTGTTCATTCGATAATTATCGATAACTATCGATAACACAATTCGATATTTATCGATAATAAAATTATCGATAATTTTTTCCAATTAACACCCCTAAAGTCTAATATTTTTTTTCAAGGTGCATATTTGAATATACAATTTTATTATATGCGCGTTCCAGTTATGATATAATACGTAAACCTGATTAGACACGCTAAAAGCACGGCCCTTTGATCCACGCTACTGATATCATTTTCAAAAATCGCACCACCGTCGATTTTGAGCAAGCTCGAAATTAGCATGCTCATTATTAGCAATGCTTTGAAACACACGCTACTAAGTAGCAGTAGCATGCTTTCGTGCTAGTAAAGAGCATGTGTAACTGTACCTTTATATTTTATTGTAAGCGACAAATTACAAGCAATGATTTAGAAATATCAACAATATTATATTATGTACCGCTATTTTTATATATATCATACTAAAACGCTGAAAAATCCGTTCAATCTTATATTGCGTATGATATTTAAAAAAAAAATTAAATCACAGACACAGAGGCCTATCTTATTCAAGGAAAGGTAACCTTTTTCTAGTAAAAGTTAACCACCATTGAGAATGCAGCATCATTAAAGACGTCCCTAGCAACAATAGACGAAATCCGTCAGTAAAGTGGGATCCGCAGGAATCTCATCACACAATGGGAGTTAAGATCTCTCATTACAATGACGGGACTGGGAAGGACTAGTATGAGATACTTATATACAGGAATAAGAAAGAAAGGTTACAGACTCCAATAGCCATAGCATTGATATGCTGGCTGGGGAAAGATAGGGGAATTAGGGAAAAGGGGATTGAGTGCCGAATAAGAACGGCACTACCTTCATATTCATAAATTCTGTCATGGGGCCATTTATTTATTACGTAAGACGATTTAGGGGGAAGGGGTTCGACCATGTCTTATTTTCTCTTACAAGGGGGTGGGAGGGAGTCTCGATAGTTCTTACGTAAGATCACAATAATGCACAAAGTTAAATTTATTAAATATATAATAAGTTAAAAGCGGGGGCCACCGCACGAGTGCCGAGGTTCGCTCGGATGCGTATAGATAATATTAGAGATGTTCCAGTGGCAGATCCACTTTCCGAATGGATTTTGAGCCCCTGGACTGAAAATCTCATGTAGGTGAATATTATATATTATTATACAGGGTTACCGGAAAAGTCGTGCTAGATCCGTTAAGAGCGTGGAGTACCCATCATTTCTGACTTATTTCACTATGAAATACCCTACCCTAAACTTAACCCTTTTCGAGATATTCGACTTTTAATTTTTTTATTGAAAATTGCCGATTTTTAGGCTACTAAATTTTTTATTTTTTATTTTGTGTGTCTTGTTATTGTTATTATTACATTTTTACATGTGTAATAAGATGCTTTAGGACGTCAATCATTAAAATAGTGCATAAGTTAATTGAATAGGCCGCAGTAAGACAAGTGAAAGTTAAGAAATTAAAAAAATCATTGTAAAGTTTATTTTTCTCGAAGAGATATCTAAAAAAATATTATGGAAGTTGATCGGCAGATGTGTTTTAAAATATCTACGTTTCATCAGCTATCTAACGAGGTATAACAATCTAGGATTTTATTTAAATCCATTGAAAAAAATTTAGTTTCATAGGCGACAGTGGAGTAGAAAATTAATACTCATCCCTAAAAAGTAAAATAAAACAATAAATAATAGGTAAGCATGAAATGTAATTTATTAAATCAGGTTTTCACACAACTTTTTTTACTCTACAGTTCATTTTCAACATGGCCGCCACTGTTTCTAATACATTGTCGCATCCTTCTACGGAGACCTGTCTTTACTACTCCAATGGTCAACGTTGTCCTCATTTTATTCGCTGCATCCACAATCCTTTCTTTTAATTCTTCCACAGACGAAACTGGATTTGGCTCGCTGTAGACAAGACTTTTCATGCGCCAACACACATGAAAATCCATGGGGGTTAGGTCTGGGTATTCTACGTCAGCATTTAGCATAAATCTGCAGAAGTCCAACCTTCTCGCGGGGTCTCCTTCTTCAATAGTGTGTACCGGCGTGTAATGGTACGGGTATAGGCCAGCAGTATGCACTGTAAACAAACGTTGCACTATCGCATTGTCCTGTTCTTCGTCGTCATCAATTCGTGGTCTTCCCATATCTGTATTTCGTCTCCAAACAGAGCCAGATTCTCGAAGTCTTCGATAAACTCTGTCAAAAACAATCACATCCGGCACTCGACGACCGGGGAATCGAGTTATGTATTCGTTGCGAGCTTGTGCAGACACACAATCGCAGTATCCGTAACAAATAAGCATATCAGCATATTCCTCAGGTATATAGGACGTCATATTCAACACTTCCGTATCACAAGTACAAATCAGAGTCCGGTTAACAAGCACAGTAGTCACAAATCAGAAATAGTCCAGAATCACAGCCAAGTCGAGAAAAATAGCAAAACGATATCTTATCTACTATGTACGAAGCACAAAAGCAGACTGACAACCAAAACAATATCCCGTGTTGTATTCCTAGCCCTAAACAGTCTCTACAATATTTTTTCTTTCATTCGCACTTACATAAATCGTCACTAGTCTCGCTCGCACGGTGCGTCTTAACTTGAAGGACAATAGGCGCGGGATAGTTAGAACTGCTACCTAGAGCGGCCCAACTACTTTTTTTCCACGAAATGTAATACAAATCCTAGATTGTTATACCTCGTTAGATAGCTGATGAAACGAAGATGTTTTAAAACATATCTGCCGAACAACTTCCATAATATTTTTTTTAGATATCTCTTCGAGAAAAATAAACATTACAATTTTTTTTTTAATTTCATAACTTTCACTTGTCTATTACGGCCTATTCAATTAACTTATGCACTATTTTAATGATTGACGTCCTAAAGCATCTTATTACACATGTAAAAATGTAATAATAACAATAATAAGACACACAAAATAAAAAATAAAAAATTTAGTAGCCTAAAAATCGGCAATTTTCAATAAAAAAATTAAAAGTCGAATATCTCGAAAAGGGTTAAGTTTAGGGTAGGGTATTTCATAGTGAAATAAGTCAGAAATGATGGGTACTCCACGCTCTTAACGGATCTAGCACGACTTTTCCGGTAACCCTGTATATATTATGAATAATTAAAACCAAAGTTTATTACGACCAAAAAATAAAAATTAATAGTACCTTTGTAAGTTCAAAATAATAAACATTTTTAAAAATTGTTACTTTGAAAATAAACATTAAAACAAACCAAACATTTATTCATTTTTTCCTTACGATTCTTACGTAATAAATGTTCAACAGGGGGGAGGGGGTCGGCCTATTCTTATTTTTTCTTGTAATAGGAGGGGAGGGGGTCGAAAACTAGCAAAATTCGTCTTACGTAATAAATGAATGGCACCTATATCTAATAGAAGAAATCTTGAATCCGAAAACGAGAACCTGGAACCAGCCATGTTTCAGAGAAAAAATGGTAGGATTATGCAGGATGTGTAAGTAAAAATTGATTGATGGGCGTATAATTGTTTTCTTGGAGGGGGATCGCTGGAAGGGTTATTAATAGCAGGACGTTTTTTCATACTTTATTGAGAGGAGGAGGAATCCGTTATAATTTAATCATTAGTTGACCATCAGTATCCAGCGGATCAGGAGGACGGTCAAGATACATTTCAAAATATAATGTGTGAAAAAAATATATCAAAATACATCGAAAAACTAACTCTTACCCGAAATAAATATGTTAGTCAACCACAAATCCCAAAAAAAATCTCCTATTAACCCTATAAACATAGATCTAATAAAAAACACCAAGATTTCTCAAACACGTATGTTAACCAAAGCTAATGAAAGCGAAAAAAAAAACGAAGACAACGCTGCAGTACGCAATTTTGTAAATATCAGTAGGGGAGAGTTGGATAATACCGCGCGTTTGATAATTCCACGCCCTAGCATATTTCAAAAACTAAACGCTAATTGCGCTATCCAGTCCTTAAAGATCACAGTCCGAGTCCTCTACCCCTCCCCGTGCACGACGGTAATTTACTCGGAGCAGCGATTAAGACAAAGACACATCGTGTCTTACAAGTTTTTACTCTCGTTCCTTATAATTTCGCGGGCATTTTTGACAAGAGGTAAGCTATTCTATATTTGTATTGTAACACATTGATTACTTTTATTTGAATCCTAACATAATATTATAGAATTAATGACTAGATTGATTTGAATACACAATTAACTTGACTGTATTATTTTGAGGTTATAAAATGAAATAACAGAGTTTGTCAATTCCGCGCCCAGGGCGTGTACGAGTGAAGACCACGTACCAGCAAGCACAGTGTCGGACGGCCATCCACGAGATGAACAGACGACTTGAAGAGAGTCGCCGGAACTCGTTGGGTGGAGGCTGCTTTGAACCGGAGTCGATGGGGGAGGCCTACGTTCAGCAGTGGACATCAGTGGCCGATATGGTTATGATAATTAATCTAGTCGTAAAATAATAATTATATTTAATGTATAGAGAGGAGTCTATGCTTCTTTTTCTACGAACGAGTTTATTCAACGTTGCATTTTTTTTTAATTCTAAGTTTACTGATAGAAATTCACGAAATTATTATGGGCACGGTTTTATCAGACCAGTCTGATAATACCACGCTTTCCTGTTTTTTTTATTATTTTGCAATAATTAATTATTGTTTATTTTTTGAAATATTTTGCCGTGATGTATGCGTAGCTAAATAAATTCTGTACTATTTACTGCATTTTTGAATATATATATCGAACCTTCTCCGAATTATAGGTCCAAGTTCTTAGAGGCTCGGTAATATCCAACTCTCCCCTAATACGCTACTGATAGCATTTTCAAAAATCGCACCACCGTCGATTTTTGAAACAACGCTGCAGTACCCAATTTTGTAAATATCAGTAATACACTATGTGATGAGCTTGCTTTGCTTTTTGGCCACATTTTTTTCCTCTCACCTACTAACGACGCAGAAGCAAATCAAAGGAGGTATTGTAGGAAAAAAGCTAACTCAACTTCTTAACTTTGTATTACTTTTTTCTGTACTTTCAACTGTTTTTTCCCATATGCTTTCATTTGCCCTCAATCCGTCCTATTTTACAAACCATATGAAAGAGCCTGTGTCTAAATATAAAGGCTTAGAAAACATAATACTGCAAACATTACGAAGTCAGTTATTTCTTGATCATGGAATATAGTGTCTATATTCCATGTTCTCAATTACAGATTTAGAACAGACTTTTGACACAGTTGCACCTACTATTTAATATATTATGTTAGGATACTAAAAAATTAAGGTATTCGAGCATAGAGTATCTATATGGCCCACGAGTGGGTTTTACGAACAATTCTGGCGTAATGTTGAATAGTCGCGGGTTCAATTCCTGCTCGGGGTAGATATTTGTATTTGTGGAAATATTTGTTTATGATCAGAGTGTATGTTTTTCTCATGGAATATGGTGTCTATATTCGATGGTTTTTCTGGGTCTCCCCATCGTGGTTCGGAGCACGTAAGTCATCGGTCCCAGTTGTTATTACAGACACCGGATAGCGATCGTTATTCATGGTAGGTAAATTATATCACCAACCCATAGTGAAGTAGCGTGCGTATTATAGCGTTTACATTTTATTTAAATAAATAGAATACAGAAGCTTAAAGGCCTAGATCATAGAAATATTAAGAACTCTGAGGCCTAGATAATACATTTATAACATGCGTCGTAAGACGTCCTGCGCGATTTTCACAATCTTTCATTATTAAAAAAAACACTCGTCGTACAACAAACAAAAAAACCGGCCAAGTGCGAGTCGGACTCGCCCATAAAGGATTCCGTAGCAGCAAGTAACATCATACGATTTAGGACGTATAAAAAAAAAACTACTTACTAGATCTCGTTCAAACAAATTTTTGGTAGAAGTTTGCATGGTAATGTACATCATATTTTTTTTTTAGTTTTATCATTCTCTTATAAGTTACAGGGGAGGACACTTTACCACTTGGGAAGTATCTCGCGCGCAAACTATTCAGTTTAGAAAAAAATGATATTAGAAACTTCAATATCATTTTTGAAGACCTATCCATTAATACCCCACACGTATGGGTTTGATGAAATTTTTTTTTAAGTTTCAGTTCTAAGTGTGGGACCTCCAAAATTTATTGTTTTTTTTTTCTATTTTTGTGTGAAAATCTTAATGCGGTTTACAGAATACATCTACTTACCAAGTTTCAACAGTATAGTTCTTAAAGTTTCAGAAAAAGTGGCTGTTACATACGGACGGACGGACAGACAGACAGACATGACGAATCCATAAGGGTTCCGTTTATTGCCATTTGGCTACGGAACCCTTAAAAAGACTGTTTAAAAAATTTTACTACTTTATCCTCCGATAAGAATGCTCGGGCAAACGAACAAGCGCTTTAGTTTTATTATATACTAGGTATTTCTCGCGTTTTCACTTATATTGATTCATATTTTGCGTTACCTACGTGTCGTAACGTTATTTTTAAAGCTTTATGTTACTTCTGTAGGTACCTATATGTTTTGGACAATTTTCTAATAGTGAAAAAATTATAAAATCAGTTTAATAGTTTTAGAGTTTATTCATTCTTAACAAATATTTATAATATTTTAGTATAGAAAACTAAAAATAAAATTATTGGCATTTATGCCAAACATGTACATAAGCAATGATATTCAAATAAACTAGATATAAGATAGAGATAATTACTAGAACATCATTGCAGAGGAGACGGCCGCCAACATTGTTCTGGAGTGCACGGGCGTGACCACCTACCGGGCCAAACATCTGGGGTCACCGAAGACTCTCCGAAATCATTGGTGACACCAAAGGTTTGATAAATTTCTTACAGGAGATAGGGTGGCAAGACTAGCTGCCCACTCCCACACGCAAAATAGGCGCACAGTGACGTCGAGTTGCGGAAACAAGCCCGTCATTACTTATCACTTACTTAGAACATCATTGTACATAAGTATATTTTAGGTTATTTGTAATAATTTTTAATGACTAGCAAACCCGGCGAACTCCGTTTCGCCACCAACTTATTTTCGTGAGGGATACTCACACCACGTACTGGCGCCATCGGCTCCACCACCATGCAAAACCATATTGGTTTGTAGTACATGCTATGTATCAGAGATGGCGCTGTATGTGAAAAATGATTTTCCCTGTTTTCCTGCTTTTCTATTGAAATTCAAATTAGATCAATATTGCGCCAGTTGGGTTTTTTTTTGCAGAATTTTACTTTTATTTTATCGCCACAGGCCGAATGTTAATACATTCCAAATAATAAAAAAAAAAATATATATATATATATATATATATATATATATATATATATATATATATATATATAATAAAATATAATACACGTAAAAAATTTAAAAAAAAGTAAGTATTAAGAACAATACCTTTAACTTTTATGGGGCCTAATTTAAAAAAAAATTTTTTTCAAGACATACTTGGTCAGTTTTTTTTAGGTTATGATTGATAATATGCACACACATCTATCGAATATTTTATTTTCATTACAATATATTACTTTCATTATTACAATATAGGTACTAAAATATGTAAATGTCAATAATAAAAATATTCAATATTAAAAATACATTAAAGATTATAAAATAACAATTTTGATAATTAAATCTAATAGAGAATAGATAAAATATTACACAAAGATAAAACATTACTCACATTACTGAAAATGTTCATAGTAAGATGTATAGTTTTTGGATGTAAAGTTACTATCATTGTAACACTTCGTCGTAAATATACAATAGAGTTTTCAACTCCCACTCACATTTTCTTCTGCAATTTGGCGATATCGTTAATATCGCCAAATTGCAGAAGAAAATAGATTTATTTTAAAGTTAGTGGTTAATTTCCAAATATATAGCTTTGTTTAAAAATAAAATTTCAACAATTTTAAAGTAATTTATTAGTTAATATTTGCACAAGGTGTCCTTAAGATTTTTTTTTTTAATTTATTTATGAGCTCTGATGACTGGATGACGAATAAATAAATTATTATCAGGATGTACAAGACAATATATTGTTGTGCAAATTGTTTATATATATATATATATATATATATATATATAACCTTAATATAATTTACTCAGAGAAGGACAAAGTCAACTTCGCCAATCTTTTTTTACTCTACATTACCGATACAATAAAAACACACATGTAAGAAATTTACAATTGATACAATTAAAACTTTAACGCTAAGCCTACCAGAGCGGTCATTTCACTGTTCTGGTATGTTTAGTGTCAAAGACACATTTTTACAGACCAAAGTATTATATGGCTATTGTAAAAAATAAAGCACTTTACCTATTACTAACAATTAATTATACTTTATATAGAGATAGGAGCTCAAGACTACAAAAAAACTATTGACTAAACATTCAGTGTTATTCATACAGTTGATTTAATGTTAAGTATTAGATGATGATATATAATTAAAATGTCTACATTTATATTTATTTATTTTGATTAAAAATCTAATATTTTAATTAATCTATAAAGTCTATACTTTGCAGCAGCACTGACGGGAGCCATCACATTACAATAATTAAAATACCCTTATTTTTTAATTTAATATGGGTAATGGGTATTCCTATTATATAATTGAATACAAATAGGATTTTAAAAACTATTCAAAGTGTATAGATGTTTTGAATTTTAAATAAAAGTATAAGCAAAATAATATAGTACCATGTAAATTATTTTAAACAATATCCAAAAATATATTTTAATACTCTTTATGATTTTAGGTAATATTAACATGGAATCAATTGCAAAAGGCAATAATTTAAAATTATTCAACTAATGTGAGTTAAAATGAAACTTATAATTATTTACATTTTAAATTCATGTGTTTTAATCTTAATACACTTCACAATAATATACTGATAAAAAAAAGATAAACTACAAGTATAAAAAACTAACTTCTGTCAAATATTTTATCTAAATTTAAAGAGAAACATTCTTTAAATTTAGATAAAGTATGTTCCTCATATGTCTTCAGAGTTTTGCAGTGTTATAAGTCCTTGATATTCCATTTCTTTGTACATAACATCCTGGTTCAATGTATGTAAGATATCTTGGAAGCGTTGTCTTAGAGCCAAATTTTCCATACCAGCAATTTCATGTTGAGTTCTCTGCCTACGCTGCTTTAATTCTTCTAACTCTGCTCTTAACTGCTCAATCCTTAACGACATGTTATCTTTAGACATATCTCGGGATGAATAGTCTCCGTCTTCTTCTGATGACAGTCCACCACTTCTAGTAACTGTTGATGTCGCCGGTGTTGTTGCACGGCTTCTATTTGACCTCTTTGTGCTGTGTGAGGACTGGAACATTTGTGATTCAAATTCAATAGGATAAGAATCTCTTTTGTTGTGAATATCGCCCAATCCATGCATTGAACTGTTGTCAGATAGTCGGCTGTCATAAGCAGAGAGGCGACTGTCTTCCATTTCAACATTGATATTATCATCCTCAATATCACTATCACTAACAGCACCACCAAATATATCAACCACATTAGAGGATTCAGTATTAGAAATATCAGCTGTAGTTGGTGCTGCTGGTTTGGAAGAGGCTGAAGTTGTAGTTGATGTGACTGTTGATGTCACAGTTGATGATACAGCCGCATTCTTAGCAGCTGCCGCAGCTGCCTCTTTTTCTGCTTTTTTAGATACTTTGGGCTTTTTCTCTGGCTTTTGTACTGGGGCCGGTGTCATTGAATCTTGTTTTATGAGTTGATCATCATCTTCTTTTATCACCTCCCAGGTAACACTCACAGCTTCATTATCAGTACGTAGCAATCTTTTTACTTCTTTCTCGATTTCAGGAGCTTCCACATATTTTTTCTTTAATGTTTTTCTGAATCTTCTCTTTCTTACGTTTTTTGTTGGTGGTGTAATACCATGTGGCCACAAAAACTTTTTGTCCACTTTGTATGGATCCTTTTTCTTATTTTTAGCAGGAGATTCTTCTTCCGATGGTGTTTGATCAGGTTCATCTTTGCATATCATCATTTGACATACGTCTGCAGTTTTATAAAAACTTTTGTTGTCTATCGTTTTCAGGGATTCCGTTATTGTAGGTAAATCAACAATCTTAGCATGCATAAGCCAATGATCGAAACGTACTTCACCATGTCTCATGTCGTTTTCAATTTGTATAGTTAATCGGTTTTTAATATTATCACCTGTTTTAAGTAGTTCTCTTAAAACTTTTGCTGGTTCCTCTGGCAATCGAAGTATAAATTGTGACTCTAACTCGGCCACATACTCAACTTTTCTCTTATCTCGATTCATTTTGATGTATTGTATTATTTGAAAATTTTAAAAAATACACACGGTATTATAATTGTCTTCCTTTGCTATGATTTGAAGAAAAATCAATAACTCAATATTGATGGAAAAGTAGAAAGTAGCGACCACGGTCGAGGTAGCGACCAGTAGCGACACTACATGCAGAACCATACCTACGTGAACTGTGACAGATAATGTCACTTTTTGTCACTTTTCAGTCTTCGCCAAAGAATTTATATCATAACTAGAACGCTAAATTAGTAAACTTGTATATTCAAATATGCACCTTGAAATAAACGCCATAAGGTTGACATTTCTTACCAACATGTAAAGTAAAGTGAAAAATTGTTCCGAGCATTTCGTTGACAACTGATGTTTTGTCTCATTCTTACGAGTTTTGCTTTGAATCTACGGTAGAAAGAGACGCAATCTCGGGTTAAGGAAAGTTTTTTGAGTGCACGTGAGCATTCCAGTTTGTATATAAATTCCTTGGTCTTCGCCTCTTCAGTAGTGATGCGACTCGAGTCACTTTTACTCGAGTGACTCGAGTTGAGCACGGAAAAAATCATACTCGAGTGAAAAAAATATTGACTCGAGTTAACTTGGACTCGAGTTATCACTCGTCGAGACAAACAAGTAAAAATATGTACGAGTGTGACAAGCCGTTAGTAGGGGTGTGCGATTCAATAATTATTGATAATTTCGTGTTATTCGTTAATTGGTTTTGGATCCGATAGGTATTGATAATTGTGATTCGATAATTATGGTTCGGCGGATGACCTTTTTTTAGGTATTCGGATAAGGCTAGGGCGTAAACGTCAGTACTGGAGGCCGGATGACCTGTTTTTTTTTTTTTTTTTTTTTTTTTTTTCGTCGTCCGAAAATGTCAGTAATTACTCGAGTCACTCGAGTGACTCTAAACTACTCGAGTGACTCGACCACTCGAGTGGTACTCGAGTGACATTGCAAAATGACTCGAATGACTCGAGTGGTAAAATTGGACTCGAGTCGCATCACTACTCTTCAGACCACAGATTAGTAGATACAAATAGGGGTGTGCGATAATTATCGATAATTTGTAACTACTCGATAATTTTTCATTCGATAATTATCGATAAGTGTTATTCGATAATTTTTATTCGATAATTATCGATAATTGTGCATTCGATAATTATCGATAATTATCGATAAGTTTTCATTCGATAATTATCGATAATTTGTTGCGATCCGATAATTATCGATAATTTTCCCGATGTGATAATTATCGATATTTTTGTGCGATCCGATAACTATCGATAGATTATTTCGATACCGGAGGGCGGATGACCCTTTTTTTTTTAGATATTTTGATAGGGAACGGAGGATTATATGAATACGGGACGGCGGACGACGTTTTTTTTTTTTAGGTATTCTGATAGGGAACGGAGGATTATATGAATACAGGACGCCGGATGACCTTTTTTTTTTTTTTTTTTTTTTTTTTTTTTTTTTTTTTTTTTTTTTTTTTTTTTTTTTTTTTTTTTTTTCGTCGTCCAAAAATTATGCCGATAATTATCGATAACTTTCGTGAATTATCGATAATTTGTATTCGATAATTATCGATAACTTTCGCCACTACCGATAATTTTTTATCCGATAATTATCGATAACTGTTCATTCGATAATTATCGATAACTATCGATAACTCAATACGATAATTATCGATAATAAAATTATCGATAATTTCTTCTGATGAACACCCCTAGATACAAACAAGGAGTGTTTCTGTCATGCGTTAAGGATGTGAGATAATTATCGATAATTCGTAAGTACTCGATAATTTTTCATTCGATAATTATTGATAGTTATCGATAAGTGTTATTCGATAATTGTGATCCGATAATTATCGATCAATTTTTTTCATTGAATCTATACATATAATAAAATGGTAGGGAAGTCAAAACTGTACATTGAATATTATTTTAAAAGAATACTTGGGGTGTGATCTGCAATCGATACCGAAGCCAAAAATATAGTTTTTAGAATTTTTGTCTGTTTGTCTGTTTGTCTGTATGTATGTCAGGGATAAACTCAAAAAGTACTGCATGGATTAACTTCAAATTTGGCACGAATATTATTAAGAAGTCGGGTCATGATATAGGCTACATATTATCACTTTATCACCTACGGGGAACGAGCAATGAACCTTTTCTTAAAAGCATTCTGCAACAACGTGTAATCTAACGACGCATATTTGAATGTTGTTATTATGTTAATAACCATGCTATAAGCTATCTTCACACTATAAAAATCATGAAATATAAGTAACTTAGGCTGATAAACATAATGAATGTAAGAATGAATGTAATAGGTATAAGAAATAAATATAAGTAGTATCAAGACAATTTTAGAGCAGCGCCATCTATGAGATTTCAAAAACATTAAGTCGAATTACATGTGTAAACCCAAAAAGGATATAAATAATTTAAATTTGATCATGTTGGCGAGGTTAATAGTCATAGATGGAGTTGTGCATTTTAATAAAATTTGTATCGTTAATTCTTTTCAAAGATGAGCAAGAAAATTTAAAAAAATGTGTTACATAAGTTTTAAGCTGTTTCATCTATGTCTTATAAAATTCATCGAGTTTTTCTGTATGTAATAACATACAGAACTCAAAAAGAACTGCATAGACGTATAACAAAATTTAAACTCAAAAACGGCGCGCTATTGCTGTAAGCAATTTGAGCTAAATAAAGAAGAAAGAGAAAAATTAAGCATGCCATATATATCATAAAGATAAGAAATGCTCATGCTTCTTCGGAACCTATTTTCTCCGAAGTTGTGTAACGGGACCCGCCTTAAAGTCATCTCGCTCCACAGACACATCATTGAGGCGGAAATTCTTACGGGTTGTGGCGTCGGCGAGGCAGTATTTATACCACGCATTCCCCTCATACCTCATAACTACCCGTTCCAGTTCAAGCGCGTACAGTTCCCCGTGAGTGTTTGGTTCGCGGTGACCATCAATAAGTCGCAGGGGCAGACACTGAGGGTAGCTAGTGTCGACCTCAGGACGAGCTGCTTCACATGGGCAGCTGTACGTCGCTTGCTCCCGCAACCAGTCCTGACTCTCTTTACATTTTGGCTGCGGAGAGCCAAACCACTAATGTTGTTTATCGAGAAGTCCTATAAATATGTATTTTTACCCTATTCTGTATTCCTTATTCATTATTTTCTTCATCTGCTTCAGTCACAACTTATGACTTAATTCAGCAGAATCACCATAAAATCATTTATTCAAAGCAGGCTAAGCACTTTTTGAAGGTCAATTTTACAAAAGACAGTCTGCCTTTGTTACTGCACTTTCTGTAGATACATATGAAATGTAAAGAAGAAACGGGTAAATGAATGTTATTTTAAAAGGTATAATCGTAGGTATTTTTGGTGCTGTATAGCGTTCACGCAGACGACGTCGTGGGCAGCAGCTAGTACTAAATAAAAGCAGTTGACTTGTTATACGATCGTAATTATATGAGTCGTAATAATTTTTTAGTCAAAATTGTAATATAACCTATTATTCCTGCACTCGCCGACCGATGCTACTTTTTTAATAATCAAAGAACAAATATATATGAGATTATATCGCTAATCAAATTCTTAAAATGAAAGAATTATTTACCCTTTTTGCTGCATTTACTTTTCACGTTACTTTTCACTAACTCACTTTAACTTTCAAACGTTTTTTAAAGATCAATGCTATCAAACAATAATAATAACAATTTGAAAAAACAGTTGACAGCTGTCTTTTCTACTCGGACGCGTCATAAGTTAGGCCGCCGCGCCGGCCGATCGTGAGCCGAACGTATAGGCCGAGCCAATCGTGTCTCTCTATCACTTGTTCTGCGCTCTCGCTCGCTCGCGACACGTGACAAAATGGCGTCATTTTGAAGAAAATACCCGATAGCTTTCATCAATTTACTAGACGTTATCACGTCAAAAATGTTTTTATTAGTTTTGTTTGCTTCTTCGATGCGTCAAATAAAAAAAAATCGATATAATATACTCGATATAATATACTCGATGTTGAAAAATTAATAATAAATCGGTTTGATTCGATGCATCGTTACTACACTTGTTTTTACTGTTTTTAATACGTCGATGTATATCTGAGGCTGTTACACAGTAGATAGTTAAATCCAGCAGTTATTAACACTGAAATAAGTTACCTACCTACATAAATTTACTTTTTACCAAATAAAGTAAAACGTAATAACTCATAAAAACTTAAAAACTCCATTAATAGTAATTTATCTTATACTTTCTTCACCTTCTCGAAATAAATTTTTAGAGGTTGGTACACCTGTTATATCAACTATTGTAATTTGAAGTAGGGATGTTCATCAGAAAAAAAAATATCGATAATTTTATTAAATATCGTATTGTGTTATCGATAGTTATCGATAATTATCGAATGACCAGTTATCGATAATTATTGGAAGAAAATTATCGATAGTTGGCGACAGTTATCGATAATTATCGGATGGAAATTATCGATAATTTTCGAATGATTCGATACATTTGATAATTATCGGATGGATTTGATAATTATCGGGTGGACCCCAGAATTATCGGGTGTAGAATGACAAGTATCGATACTTATATCGTAAGGGACGAAAAAAAAAAAGCTGACATTGATATTTACCCCCTGCTGCCTATCCGAATTCCTAAAAAAAAAGGTTGTCAATTCTCCCCAAGGAATTTATACTAGAATCAAGTATGCTCTGGATTTACCAAGCGTGCCATACCCGAAAGGGACAAAAATAAAGTACATAAGATACCAGTGTTGCCAGCCCCTACCAAAATTACCCCTTTTTTTATTAATTTATTTTATTCTGCTTTTGAGTTTTGATACTCGAATGAAATACGACAGTAATATTTTGTAAGGTGTAACCTGAAAAAATGTTGTCCCAGATTCGACTAGGAGTTGTCCAACTCCTAGTCGAACCTGGAAGTTTAACGGAACTTCTTTAGCATGATTTTATGACAAAAAACATAATGAAACAAGTTACTTCAAATTTAAATTTTTATTGTCCTTTGAATACAATTAATTTTGTGTACATATTTCTTATGTTGTCAATTTTGTTTGTAAAAGATTTTGTTGCATAATGAATAGGTACATTCAAATATTTTTTACTTATTGACTTAATTAAAAGAGAGTAATGGTTCTCAAAAATAGGTCGATTTGAATAATCCTGTTCATCTTGAGGTACCTGCATCTGAAATTTAAAAAATAAATATTATTAATGAACTGGGATGGAGTAAAAAGTAGATGGACATCATATAGATAATTAATTTTGTATAGGTATTCATTTCAACAGTACAATAAAATTATCTATATAAGATACAGTAATATCAACACAGTTTAGTAGACACTACTCGGACTCTGAATCTAATATTATAACATAATGATCACTCTTAGAGTATTCACAATATGTTTACTTTGTACACACTAATTTTTGCGACTCTTTTACAATTTTCCTGTGGCAGGACTACTGGAAGAGATTCCATCATGGGATAAGTAGTGCCTTTGTACCAGCATTGTTTATAAGTGCTTTTTCCTATTTGTATTCTAGTGTGCATAAATTGTTAAATAAATAAATACAAACATTAATACAATAAAAGTAACCAACCTGTTCGACGATATGAAGTGTAGGGATCGAGAATGATTTGAAATATGTCATATTTCAAGCAGTTTGCTTAAAACAACTTTGTTCAAAATGTCTAGAGCATATCCGAGTATATTTGGTTGGTTGCCAGTTATGTCGCCCAGTGGCACGAATCCATAATTGGCGAATTGCAGTTATTTGGAAATCTGTAACAACAGTTTCATTAAATACTATGAAATTTAAGATTGAATAAAGAAATACCCTACTTTTAGGGTAATTTATTAGTAGCTCAGCTGGTATCATTAAAAAATCTATAACCGGATCAAATTATAAAGTAGTTAAAAATGGCGTACCAGCCTGACGTTTGTTTCGAGGATGACAAATTAACATTACCACTTAATTTGGTTGGTTAATATATTTATTATTATTGATTTTTATTTATTTATTTATTTTATTTGCTTATTTATTAGATCACCAACAAAATACATTCTTAAAACATTGCAGTTACATAAATAGTACAATAAAAGAACTTATGTACAATAAACAACGGACAAAATTTCGTAACAACAATGCAAACAAGAAGAATTTATATTGTTTTACAATTTAAATAAAAAATGACTGTTCAGCTCAGCAAGAATTTACTATTTTACTATTTATTCACTCTCATCACAAGCACATAATATTATTCTACGTAAATTACAAAGAAGTGTTACCTGTCTATTTATTTGAGTTACTAGTCTTCTAGCATCTAAACTAGGCCTGGCCTGTATTTTAGATGCCAGTCCTCCGTTCCATTACACATTGCACTTATGTACACAATTTAATACTACGCATTACAGTGAACATTAAACTGAGTGATTAGAAAACTAACCAAATAGCAGAATACAAATCTAAAAATATTAACGGATTATAAATGCTGTTTTTATTATTTATTATTTTTTTTTTTTTTATTTTTTTTTTTTTACATTATTTCTATTCATAATAACTTGTTAATATGCTAAGACTCTAATTCTGTTAATATTTTTGCCTAACAAGGGATATTTTTATCGAAAAATTTGTACTTACGTATGAAAGGTTATGTCTCGTAATTTTTGCTCAGTACGGCTTTTACAACAGATTATATAACATATAACCATTATAAGTCTTATAAAACAATAAACTACGTCTTAGTTTCACAAGTTAAATTACTGTAAATCACTTAAATGGATGGTGGCGGCTCAGTTGACGCTATCTACACTGATTTTAGTAAGGCCTTTGACAAAGTTAATCACTCTATACTATTGCAGAAGCTTGAGATGGTTGGTGTGACTGGCATTTTACTAAGGTGGTGCAATTCATATCTTCATTCCAGAAAATCTGTCGTTTTTGTTAACGGATACTATTCTAGTCCTTTTCTATCCTATTCTGGGGTACCCCAAGGATCTCACTTGGGTCCTCTATTCTTTAATATTTTCATTAACGACATCAGCAAATGCTTCAGAAACTCCAAATGCCAATTATACGCCGACGATCTGAAGCTCTATAGAACTGTTTGCACTGATTCGGATGCCATCTGTCTTCAAAGTGACCTTGACAGCCTGGCATTGTGGTGTCAGACAAATTGCATGAGTCTTAACACTGCAAAGTGCTTTGTGGTTAGGTTCAGTAGGAAAAAGACTACACTTAATAGAACTTACTCAATTGACGGGTATACGCTTGAAGAGGTTGAATATATCCGCGACCTCGGTGTCACACTGGATGCCAAGTTGAGGTTTCATCTACACGTAGATGACATGGTAAACAAGGCGTTTAGGACTCTGGGATTCGTTTTGCGCAACTGTAAGCACTTCAATAATGCTCAGACAAAAATTGTGCTATTTACAGCACTAGTGCGCAGCATCCTTGAATACGGTAGTATAGTCTGGAACCCTCACTACGAAATTTATAGAAAAAGAATCGAAAGTGTACAGAAAAGGTTTCTATGGCATTTATCTTATAGTCTCAACCTGGCCAAAGAACTACCAAGTTATGAAAAAAGGTTATCCTATTTTAAGCTTCTTTCTCTTCATAACCGTAGACGCATATTAGACAACACTTTTCTCTTTAAGCTCTCAAATGGTTTAATAGACTCTCCCTACTTATTGTCTAGACTTATGCTTCGGGCTCCAGTGAAATCCGTTAGAAAAGTAACTTACACACCTTTTGTTGAAAGATTTTCACATTCACGTTACGGTCGTCACTCGCCAATAAATAGAATGATCACTAATTATAATAGCATGTACAGACATGTGAATTCATTAAATTGTAAGAATAAAAAATGTAAAGATAGCTCAACAGACGGTTCTGGCCTCGACATTTTTGGTGATAATTTAAGGTACTTTAAGAAAAAAACAACAGAGTATCTTATTAATAACAATGACATTTAATACTTTGACATATTTATATAATTGTATTTGTATAAAATTATTTATTTTTTATGTACTCAGACTCGTGATGATCATCATTATACTTCATATGACTTAAATCTGAATATTTCCAAAATTATAATTTGACAATTTTATAGTTTATAACCTACCTTAATTTGAATTAATTTATTTTGTAAAAATGAAATTTGTATCTATACACCCGCACTCAATGTTAACAAACTTTAGATGTTTTGACTTTTTTAATTTTATATATTGGTCTCTGACATTCATGTAAGATTTTATTTTGTATATTTATATTGATGTTTATTTTGAATTGTTGATGTTTGTTTGTTACATGGTCGGTTGTTCGATTGGTTTATTTTACGTTTTTAATATTGTTAGTAATTTATGAACATCTTTAAATAATTGTTCGATCTGCTAAATACCGATGATGTTCACTTTTATAATATTTCTTAAATGTTTTTGACTTTATTTTTTGACTTTTCATAATTTAGTTTCTGACATTGGTTTTTGAATTTAATCTAAAATATTCATTAATGTATGCTACATGGACAACTTTAAATTTGACTTATTTCGATGTTGACGATATTATTAGTAACTTAAGAACACCTGTAAAAAAGTAGGCAATTATCTAGATACCAATGTTTACTTTGTTCATTTTGTATTTGTTGTTGTACTACTTGTTGGTGTTGACTTCTGAATAAATAAATAAATAAATAAAAATAAATGACAAATTTACGAAGTAAATATCGGTCTCAACTGATTTGTTGGTCGCAACTTTCAGTTATGACCAACAGAAACTCTGACAAAGCCAAAAAATGTTGTTGTCGTCCTTTTCATTCCTTACAGTTTTCGTATGTTGTGGTTTAGTTCACACATGGTAATACTAATTGCGTAGCATATCCAGAGTATACTTCATCCTAGAATTTATATCATAACTGGTATACTCACTTAATGAAATTGTATATTATGTTGACATTGGCTTATAACATGAAAAGTGAAAAATTGTTCCGAGCATTTCGTGGACTACCGGTATATTCTTCTTTCTTACGAGAGTTGCCTTGAATCCATGGTAGAAAGAGATGCAATCCATTCCGTAGGAACGTTTTTTGATTGCACATGAGCTTTCCAGTTTGTATATAAATTCCTTGCTTCTCCCTGTCACACTTATTACTCAATAATTATCGGTTGACGCCCATAATTATCAAATACCAATTATCGATAATTATCGGATCACAAACTAATTATCGATAATTATCGAATGAAAAATTATCGAGTAGTTACGAATTATCGATAATTATCGCACACCCCTAATTTGAAGCATTGTTGTGTTGCCAGTTGCCTGCAGTTGCCTGTTGGTTTCGTAATTCGTAGTTTCGTATTCTATAATTCTATTGGAACACGACACGTCATGGTGTTAAAAATAAGACCAATATTTTAGAAATTTCATATAAACAATTACCTATCAATAGTAAATCTTATAGTGAACGAACATAATTATCTTTCAACTACTACAATTTAAAGGTAAGGCAGGCTAGGTAAATATTTTTTTTTAAATCAAGTAGATATTGCTGTAAAGTATATTATTTCTATACTTGCAAACTATTTAAGGAAAAACTCTATTTAATTAATTAAATGAATAATATATACGTAAATCCCTTAGCTTTCTACTTATTAAGTATAAAAATAATAGTATGATAAAATAAATTACAGTAAAACTATTAATGTGCTTTTGAAAAAGTTACACTATACGTTAATCTTGCTGTATTAAATAATTTTCAAACTTCATTTTAATAGTATATATTAATAATTTCTAAAAAAAATTACATACATTATACAACATGTATAATATTATTAAAATTTTAATTTTTAATGTATAAAACTGCAAAAATATATAAATCTGGCACCATAAGTAATTGTTATAGCACTGTTTTTTTAAAAATATCTTTCAGTTTTTATTATAATTTATTCTATTAAAATTAATCTAAGGCTCTGATTATCTAACCAGTTATTTAATTATTGATATCCATCAATAACTAAGTTTAGAATTATAAAATCAAAATCATTATTTTTTTGTTCAAGTAGTCTTTAGGCAAGTGCCTTTGAATCGTCACTTTACAGAGTAATTTTATTTTTAATTTTAATATATTATGTCAAGCTACCACCAATTAGTAATGTAGATTCTGCTGAGAAGAATCAGCAAGAAACTTGTAACTGTTGAGTTTCTTTAAAAAAAACTGTAAATATAATATCAACTGTCATAAATTTAGTTATATGTGTCCTGCTTAACAGCCAGCATTACTACACCCACATCTAAAACTAATAAATATTAGGCTGCTTTACTCCTAATTATAGGAGTATAGCTGGATTAGTCTTACAATTAGATTTAGTTTTAAAAACTGTGAAAGTCAGTCAATAGTTATATTCCTGTATAAGATAAATAAATTACATTTCTCACTTCATTAGTGTAAATGAATTTATGTTTTATTAATATAAATTCAGTATTAAAATGAATTTAATTTAGATTTTGGTTTATGTAGTCTTTACCACTAGGAAAAACCCATATTGAAATGGGCAAAGGGGGAAAACCCTGGGTGGATAAAGTAATTGATAACAAATGAGTGAATTGAGGTTTAGTTATTCATAGTAGTAGTTAGTATATGAAAACTAACACTAGATAATATACAATTAAAAATATTTTTTTATTTTTCAATTTCTACTATTAGTTCATACTCTCCCTATATTTATATGTACCTTGTTTAAATTTACAATCGTTAATAAAATACTTTTTATTCATCCACTCAAGTTCAAATACATTTTTTCATTAATTTAATTTAATTTACAAGGGAAAAAAAGAGTATTCTTTGTTGACCTAATTAGGAATTGAGTTTTAATTTTTTTGTTTATATTGCTTGTTATCTATTGAATTACGTTCTTAATTTTTCTTGCAGGTCACAATGAGATTATTATATTCGCATTTGCTTTTATTATTGACAATACTCCATTGTTCCTATGCACCTCCTGTAACACCTGAGAAGAAAGAACATGAAAATGAAGTTGTCGATGATCTTGTAAGTACAGTATCCAATGCGTTTCTCTAATTTTCCGACTGTCTTCGTACCAAGTTTTATCGTTCGACAGTTCTTTCATGATACAGTAATAAACATCCATCCATTTCCATAAACTTATGTGTTTCTAATTTTAATTTTATGGATTTCATTGACATTCTGTATTATATTGTTAGTAGTATATTTCGATGCAAATGATTCTTTGAAAACTGCGGGTAGACAGGTATATTTTAAATATTTATTATTACCAGTAATATTCTATAAATCTCGAACTACAGGGCACAAGCCTTTTCTTCTGTTTAGAAGAATAATTGAAGATATCACAATAAGATATATTTCAGAATTTCTCAATGTCCATGTGAATGAATGGAATACATGGTGGTTTCCCAATGTTTTGTTACACCAAGATGTTTTAATTGAACATTATTTGTGATTGTTCCTTACGACCTTGCAAGCTTGCTGTCATATATTTATTATGACAGCCAGTTTGCAATTATTAATATTGTAAATAATTTGCATCCAAGTTTAAACAGTTTATAAGCAAATATGCAATAGTATATTATACTACTGCAATGCGAAATCAAATATTATATCTAGTCTAGGCTGCATGTTTTGTTGATTGTACGAGCTTTATTTTAATTATTATTAAATGACCTTGCAAGTCTTTTAATTCTTTAAAAGTACAGCCCTTCTCTTAAAATTATATGTATGACATTTTAAAACTGGTTCATTGCTCAGTTGAATCAAAATGTTGATGGTCGGCATATGGTCAGAATTATTTTATACAGTTCTGAGAGCTCAATGTACAGCAAATTTTGTAAAATATGAACAAGAGCTGCTTTTAATATGCTTTTAATATATGATATTAATTTTATAATACAGATGAGTTTATATGTTGTTGTGGATCATTAATTTCATGATTTACTGGTCAAATTAAAAAAAAATATCTTTTGTAATAAAAATTGTTTGTAGCGGAAGATTGTAGACTAAAATATCATCAAAAATTACATAGAACTGGAATCATAATCCTTAACTTCAACTCTGCATATATATATATATACATATATATATATATATATATATATATATATATATATATATATATATATATATATATATATATATATATATATATATATATATATATATATATATATATATAGAATTGTTGGAACTTTGCAAGTGTTATTGAACTATATAACTTGGAAAATTAACATAGAATTAAGTGTTACATGCGCAATTAATAAAATATATGAAGAATGCTGCACACGCGATGTGTTTTTGCTATAATTTTTTTAATCTACTATGTGTTGAATATTTTAACGGGCTATAAGAAAAGGAACAGGTTATATTAATTGGTCGCACCGTTTTTTATGTATGTTTGTATGCTAATATTATATATATTTTGTAGGTCAATATACGTATTTTTTAATTTCTTACTTGAAAGCATTTATTAGTATTATTATACAAGCAAAAAATGAGTATTTATTATACAAGCAAAAAATCTTTTCATGCATAGACTACTAGATACTCCTACACATACAAAATTTTCCGAATATTGCAACTGAATACGCTATTTATTGTTTCGTCCTTCCACCCACGTAATACGTCATTTTTATTAGTATGACAGAAGCGTGTATTGGTCACGGTTTATTCTGGTAAAATCAAGGAATTTATATCACAAGTGGAACACACACTTAATAAAATTGTATATTCAAATATGCACCTTGATATAACAAACATAAGGTTGACATTTGTTTCCAACATGTAAAGTGAATAAATCGTTCAGAGCATTTTGTTGACTACTGGTATTTTGTCTCTTTCTTACGAGTTGCATTGAATCCATGGTGGAAAGAGATGCAATGCTCTCTTAGGAACGCTTTTCGAGTGCACATGTGCGTTCCAGTATTTATATAAATTCCTTCTGTAAAACATCAACTAAGCAATAATATGTGCATTCACTCAGTACTATGCGCAACATTCAAGTTTCAGTATAATCGCATTTCAGTCGAGAACTAATGATCTCAAACAACCTGACTGAAATAGGACCGAGAAATAACTGTCATCGTCATATTATAGTGTAGTTTTGTATTAGGTATACACTGAGATTTATAAAAATGACTTTTCTTCCATTGAATATACATAAAAAGAAAACAAATAAATACTGAAAGTGTAGACTTTCAGTATTTCTTTTTTTTTTTTAACTGTAAATAATGGACTTGTAGAAGTCTCACAGACATTCAACATCAATAATTGTAAAATGTAAATAAACTAGTGTTACCTTATGGTAAAGAGTTAAATTATTATTTAAAATGAATTCTGAATTTCAATGAATATTTTTTCTAAGTTTTTAGATGCTCAAATGTTTCATTTACTCTCTAAATATGAATCAGTGCTATTTTCATTAATTACATTAGTGAACATATATTCACTACATATCAGTGAATTGCAATAACAAGTTAGTCAATACTCACTAATATACAGACACATATTCAATGATCAAATCAGTGGACACTGATATTCACATATCCATACATTGAATAGTCACTAATTGTGCGTGGTACGATTCTCACATTGATAAAAAATGATCAGTCCCTTAAAATTAGAGAAATTCTACTGATTCATATTTAGAGAGTAAATGAAACGTTTGAGCATCTAAAAACTTAGAAAAACATTGAAAATGTAGTACCAGCTGAATCATTTAATAATAAAAATAAGTACCTATATAATTTTAGAAAAAAAAAGTTTACGTATTTACATTTATTACTTTTATGCGTTTAATAAGATTTATATCATGTGGTAGGAATTTTTTATAAATGTTGAAATAATTATGTTGATAGCAGCTTAATTATGATAAAGTTTATTATTATCACAGAAGCTGTCATACCGATATCGTATCTTGTGAAATCTGAATAATATATGCGAATATATTATATTATGAATATTTTAATATGGATTATTGTGATTGTTATAATCTTGTGCTGATTGAATTTTTTATCTATATATATGTATATATATATATATATATATATATATATATATATATTTTTAAATATGTTGTTACAAAATTGTATGCTGCTAGCGAAATTAAAAAAGAAACGATCAAAAATGGAAAAGAACTTTGGTATCTGTAATGTTTATATGAAACAAATTTTAAATTTCTTTTTATGATTAATAAAGTATTACACACGAAATATAGGAAGGAAATATTTATGATGTGTCGATGGTCCATTTATGAAATAAATATTTTTATTCTCAGATCAAACACATGCTGTGCGTTCTATATTACCCAGCCACTATGTTTTTTTTTCTTTGAATTTTAAGTTCACGTATTTATTTCAATTACAGAACAAAAAATTAAGAGTGGAACAACGATATATATATTATGAAATATTTCATTAACAATATAACAACTTTTATTATTACAGGCCGAGTACACAGAGTATCACAGGTACCTGCAAGAAGTTGTACAGGCATTAGAAAGTGATCCGGATTTCAGAGAACGCCTGGAGAAAGCCGATGAAGACGATGTTCGCGTAAGTATAATATAATTTATAATAAAAGCTTTATTTTGGATTTCTACTAGTATACTTAATGCTTAGAAAGAACAATAAGATCAATAATATTTTAAAAGTATCTACGCATTAGCGAGAAATATGCTATATCATCAAAAATTGTTACAACTAACCTAATAATGTACTTATGTACCTACATACATACATAATTTTATTTACTTTTCTATTCTATACTAATTTCATAAATATTTTTTGGTAATTGATAAAATTTAAAAAAACTGATTTTATTTTCTTTGACTGTTGTAAAAATGTCGAAAAGTTATACAGAAGTAACGTAAGGCTATAAACATAATGTCAAGCGGAAAAGATGAATCAATATGAGTGAAAACGCGGGAAACACGTAGTATGTCTATAATAAAACTGAAGTGCTTGTTTGTTTGTCCGAGCATTCTTATCTGATGATAAAGTTGTCCAATTTTTTTTATCAGCTATTTTTTTGTTTGTTATATGATGCGTGTGTGTGTGGTTTTTTTTTAAATGTATTGACTATCAGTGAAATCCGACATTGCCCGGGTACAATACATCGCACAGTTAATGGTTATAAAATCAGTTTTTCTATAAACAAATCTTGGTATCATTGAATGTACGTTGCATATAGTGTATACGCAGTGCCGGATTAAGGTAACTTGATGCCCTAATCTTCCCCTCAATGCGCAATCTTCCCCTGTGGGCCCCCCTACCCTTAAGTGAACTACAAAGTATTAATTGAAAAAAAAAGTGTGAATAAGTATCGTAGGTAGAATATGTATGTGGGGTCGACACAACATGATTTCACATGTATACAGTATACGAAATTGATTGATTAATTAACTTGATTCAATAATTGTAAATCATATTCGAAACTGGCTTATTTAAATAAATAAATAAAAATGTTATATTTTTAAAAATTTTTGTTTACAACACTGGCATCTGTTAGAAAAGGATATAAGTATCTCATTACACATTTTTACCATCCGCATCAGCCCACTTCCACCCACCGTAACCAAACTTCCTTACACCTAGGGCTTCCTACCACTGCAAC
The DNA here is from genome assembly GCA_036937285.1 of Euphydryas editha. NCBI lineage: Eukaryota > Metazoa > Arthropoda > Insecta > Lepidoptera > Nymphalidae > Euphydryas > Euphydryas editha. The sequence goes on along the minus strand of JAUPFZ010000005.1, from coordinate 18,816,113 downwards.
CACAAGTGGGTGGCAGTTGGTCATGGAGAAAAGGCTGGATATATTAACGAACTCTTTTCTTTTATATATAATGACCGATGAAATAAATCTACTATTTGAGCATTTTACTTCTGTATCCTATTCATTAAGTTAATAACGTATTATATTTAACTTAGAGATTCTGAATTGGAAGACCAATACAAATAGGTACTTCGACAATTCGAAATGGTTGACTTGCAACCATTTGCGTTGATCAAACGTCATCCATTTGCGTAGGTCAAACAAATATTTTTCAGCTGTATTATCTTTATTGCGAATCTACAGAATCTAAACCGGATCAGCCTATAAACGGTGGGACGAAGGCCTCTTTTCCGTATAGGAGAAGGTTTGAGCTTAATCAACCACGCTGCTCAATTGCGGGTTCCGGATAATTTACCTACCATGAGTAACGATCGTTATCCGGTGTCTGTGATAATAACCGGGATCGTACGTGTTCTCCGAATCACGATGGGTAGACCTACAAAGACACACCCAGATCGGAAACAGATTGTATTAATACAAATATCTGCTCCGAGCGGGACTCGAACCGCCGGCGTTGTTGAAGCGAGCACTCGCACGACTTTACCACGAACGGTCGTTAGAATCTATTGGTCGTATTATATTCATATCAATTGTTATATGTTTATTCGTTTCTGATACGATTTGAAAATGAATCAACGTAGACATAAATCATTTACCATAATTGCACGATTTATGTCGAATATTGAAAGTACAGTGGTCACACGAAGATTACCGTGTCGCTGTTACAAAAATCCAAATTGCATTTTTTTTTTTTTTTTTTATGTTAGTTGGATAGGCAAACTGGCAGACGTTCCACCTGATGGTAAGTGGTTGACGTCGCCCATGAACATAAACCAGTTTACCTGGAACTAGCCCAGGCAACTCATTTATGTGTTGCCTATCCAGAGACATAAGGTGTTAAAGTCTCGGTGCCAGTAATTACACTGCCTGTCTTGCCCCTCTCTCCGAAACACAACAAAGCTGTTTCACGGAAGAAATAAGCAATTTGCATATTACAATTACACGCGCACAAACGCAGCCACTCGTTAATATTTATTGAACGATAACATCACAATTCTGTCTACCGACATTGTTGGCAGGTTTTCTATTTTAAACTTTTTATCGGTGTCCACTTATTTCATTAAATTTCAGTCCGGTAGAATAGCGGAGCAGTTAGACTTTGTCAACCACAATGTTAGAAGCAAACTTGATGAGATTAAACGCCGTGAGCTCGAGAGGCTTCGGCATCTTGCAACAAAGGTAAAACTATGCTATTATATACTAATATATAAATTATATAAAAAAAATAAGCTCGGTATTTAAAATTTTGTAATTGAAATGCCATTCGTTTCGTTTGATAAGGACAGAAAAAACATTGGTGTCCCATTTGTTGACGTAGTGTAACAAATCCAAACAAATTAATAATACGTAAACCAAGAGCTGATTAAATGCTTGTGTTATTCAATTGGCAGTTATGTTAATGAAAAATGAAGTTGAAAACTCCTTAGGTACCTACATTTAGTAATACTTATTCAATTTATATTTTATAGCGTAACTGCGTTCCTCAACTATAAACGATTTCTTAGAAAACTAAAAATTAGCTTCTGTTGTAAATTAAAACATTACCGATTATATAATTAGATTTATATATTTAATGAATTCTCAAAAATCGTTAGTGTTTCTTCATACTATTACCTACTCCTATACAGATTTCCGATTCTGGTCTAGCACTGTAGGACGCGTTTTATTTGACTTTTAGTCAATGTTAGAATTTTATCAAGTAGATTTCGGAAAGCGAATTTCAAAACTGTCAATTAAAACTGTTCACTATAAATGTTTGAATTAATTATATATTTTACAGCAATACGAGTTAACGAACGATCTCGACGTTCACGGCAAAGTACCGTCAAATGAACACTTGGACCACACAAATCCTCATACATTTGAAATTGAGGATCTGAAGAAATTGATACAGAAAACCACGGCGGACTTAGAGGCCGCTGATAAGAAAAGGAAAGAAGAATTTAAGGTAATAAAACGCTATTAACTCTTTGATGTGTTAAACTCTATCGGGCTGTTTATAATATATGTATATCATGCTAAGTATTACTTTCCTGGATCTCCTCTTCCCCCTTCGTTATGATGCGTCACAATTTGTTACTTTGGAATATTACTCCACTAAAGCCTGGATATACTCCTCAATAATAATAATATTCTTTATCGTACACCATGATAATAAATATAGACAGTAAAACACAGAAAAGGTGTACAAAAGCGATCTTAACACTGAAAGAGCAATTTCTTCTAGACACAACCTTTAGGCACGGGACACGATATAGTAGCAGCGATTAGGAAGTGTACAAAAAAAAAGAGAAAATAATAATAGTTTTGAACAAATGAAATAACTATTCAACAATAAATAAAAATTTACTACAAATATACATGTATAATAAATATAATAATAATATAAATACATAAAATATATTCATATGATATAAAAAATATTACAATTTCTTTTACTAATATTCGACAATTATGACGTATTGAGCAATATATAACTTCTTAAGACGTTTCTTAAAACAAGCTTGAGTTGTTCTCCTCAACTCTCTTTTTTCGAGAAAAAATTAACTTAATTAACTGCGAACGTCATCTTTTCTTAAATTTCGCAATTCCTTCTTTGTCACATTTTGTCACACCGAGCATAAATAAGCAGCAGCACAAAGCACGATAAGAGTTTTCAGTTTTAACATTGAGGTAAAATCATAACAACATACAACACACAAGCCATTCACGAATTAGTCTGTTAACAGTCTGTTAAGTCTGTTTACGACCAGTATATGGAACCAGCTGCCATCTACGGTATTTTCGAACCGATACGACATAGGGACCTTCAAGAAAAGAGCATACACCGATTTAAAAGGCCGGCAACGGACCTGCTAATCCTCTGATTTAGCGGGTGTCTCTGGATGTCGCGTACACTTACCACCAGGTGAACGACTATCCATTTGCCCCCTCTTAGATTTAAAAAAAAAAACAAGTCATTATGACTTGTCGGCATATGACTATAGTGTAGAAACTTCAAAGAATCGACATGTGATATGTCGAATGTTTGCAAGTTTTTGTAATATGACTTTTTTACAAACAAATTCGACTGTTATTGTCCAAGCATACAGATTATAATAAAATATCTATTATTTCCATCCAATATGTCATCTGCTTTCACGACAAATTTCTGTTTTCATTATGTTTAAATAATAATAAATTTCTTTTAGGAATATGAAATGCAGAAAGAGTTCGAAAAGCATCAAAAGATCGAAGTCATGGATGAAGCTCAAAAGAAAGAGTACATGGATGCTATGAAAAAAGAAGAAGAAGCGAAGAAACATCACCAGCCGGTAATATATTGAAATATATTAAAGAATAATTTAACTTGAAAATACGCCCAATTGTATGTACCATACCGGGTCCTTAAACTAAGGATAGATTATGCAGTCCAATTTAATTTGTTTTTGTGTGAGAGGTAATTTTCTTGCGTATGTACGAGGGTCATTTGAAAAGTTCCGTAGCCTAACCAAGAAAACTAAGAGATAGGAATTTATTTACTATCTATTTTTCAACAAATTCTCCCACTTCTTCCATTGGCCGGGCAGGGCTTCTATGCCAGTTTAAAAAAAAAAAACTTCGTCCATACCTTTAAAATATGCGGCAACAGCAGCCTTACCATCCTCATTTGTAGTAAATGTTCCCTTCTAAATGATTTTTGAGTTTTGGAAATAGATAAAAGTTAGATAGAGCGAAATCAGCAGAATATGGGGTACTGTACTATATTGTATCAGCCTGTAAACCATCCACTGCTGAGCGAAGGCCTCTTCTCCATGTAGAAGAGGGGTTGGAGTTTAATCCACCACGCTGCTCCACTACGAGTTGGCGAATAATTTCCCTACCATGGGTAACGATCGTTATCAAGTGTCTATGATAACAACCGGGACTGACGGTTTACGTGCTCTCCGAGGCACGGTGGGAGACCTACAAGGACATACACGCAGACCGGAAACAAATATTTGTCCTGAGCGGGAATCGAACCCGCGACCGCCGGCGCGTGGTTTGAGGCGACTACTCGCACCACCACACCAGAACGCTCGACCCCTTTTACACTTCGAGTAAAAATTACATACCGTTAAATAACATTACCGTTACCATTAAGGTACATATACAGTTAAATAGTTAAAATGCAATTTAATTAGAAAGGCATTTTTAAAAAATCAAATAAGTAAAATGCACCAATATTCTTTTTCTTTTCACTTATAGTGACATCATAATTGTGTTTGTTAAAAGCATTTTGACACAAATACTATCGAACTTTTTCTTAATTTTTTTGAGTCATCGAATAAACTTACACTAAAAATGAATAATGTTACTGTACTGTACTGTATCATCGTGTAAACAACCCACTGCTGGGCGAAGGCCTCTTCTCCATATAGAATAAAAAAAAAGAAATGTATTTTCATTTTTTTTAAATAAAATGTTATTTGCATCTATTTGACGGGCTTCTCTGAGAGTGTTCGCTTAACATCAGCTGCCATGTCTACCCACTTATCCACTATTTCCATTAAAAAAAATAATAATTGTTAAACTATTTGTTCAAATAAGGTCATAAGACACAGATACCAACAAAATTCATAGAATTTTATAATTGTTTATATCAGCGAAAAATATACAATGATATCTTTAAACTTTGAAGCAACTTAACATAATTAACACGGTAACAAAATTGTTTACTACACTTATCGATATATTCTTATCTCAAGTATGATAAAATACTTTTTTTTTATTTTGAACATGTTTTTATTAGTTAGGTATCTATGTAGTGGAATCTTTAAACGTGATTTTCATCCCCTTCAAAACGTCTGATGATTGATGTGATGATTTGAAACTTTGCACACTTATCAAGGACCGATGACAATGCAATAATTTCAATATTTTGTTAAATTTTCCTTTCTAGGACACTCAGGATTAACGACTTTTTTTATTACAGCTAAGATAAATAAAAGTGTAAAAAAAATATCTAAAAAACACGCTTTACTGCAGAAAAGCGTGGGCACCATGTCAATTGTCATAATGTTTTATTGACAGATATTGATAAGAGTCATTATGAAAATAGCTTAAAAAGCACCCTACGCTTTTTTTTTTACAATAAAAGGAATCTTTTCGTTAATCACACTATTTCAATTTATTGAAAATTATCTTCTACTTTTTAGTTTGGTTTTCTATTAAAGCGTATTTTTTAGTTTTTTAAAAACTATTTTCTTTTTAAAATGTAACATTTCTAATCAAATCATAATTTCTGGTAATGACATATAATGACCTTCACTTAATGATAACAGTTATCTTTCAATTGTGCGAGACTTTTTAGTGATCCTTAATTATACGTACAGAATTAGAGATATGTAGTATTCATTTTTACCTCTTTTACTTGATAAGTTTGGTGAACTTATAAGGCTGCATAATTTGAATAAATATATATGAAATATGTATAACAGCTTCATCACCCGGGCTCTAAGCAACAATTAGAGGAAGTATGGGAGAAACAGGACCACATGGATCAACAATTTAACACGAAAGCCTTCTTCATGATGCATGGTGAGTCTATGGCTGTATTAACTATTTTGTTATCTGTGACAGCTCCATCATCCTGCTTCAAGGGACCAACTTTTAGAGGTATGGAATACTGCCGACAAAATGGACCCAAATGATTTCGACCCGAAGGTCTTTTTCGTGATGCATGGTAAGCGTATGCATGTGTAGGTTATTTGTTAGTTATTTGTCTGTATGTTTCGATTTTGTGTTTGTGTTCTAGTTGTTTTGTTTGCTTTGTAGCATGATTTATTTTTGTGACCGTTGTATGTAAGCGTTACTTGTATAAAATTCTATTGCTTTTTTTTAAAATATGTATTTTTTGTTATGTAGCTTTACACGAGATAGAAGAACAATTCGGATTAAATAAGATCAATGTAACTTAGGGGGCCAAAGCGTCTTCCAGTTCATGCTTTAATGGCCGTAACCTTATTATAGAACACTTTTCATTATCTTTCACACATAAAAACGTTATTAGATTTTATTGATCAGTCACTTATTTTTTAGGATATTTTTGCGGTCAAATTATATAGTATTCAAATAATTTTTGATATTTATAAAATATAAAATGACATTTTGTAACAAGGCATGTACGATGCTATTAGTAGATTAAATCGTCTTACTTAAAAGTTTTGTGCTTCTTGTCACTATAATACAATGTAATGATTTATATTGTATTGTCTTTGAGTTTGTGTTGTTTACAAATTAGTTGGTAGATTTCATACCATTATACATCTTGTATTTTATTCATTGTTTATCCACTTGTCACCACAGTCGTTTTCCTAAATCACTAAAGTAATTAAATTAATAAAAAAAATGGTCTAATTAAATACGCATTGCACCAGATGTCGACGGTAATGGCGTATGGGACGCAGATGAAGTGAAAGCACTATTTATCAAGGAATTAGACAAGATGTACGGTCCAGGTGGTCCTAATAAGGATTTACATGAACGTGCTGAAGAAATGGAACGTATGAGGGAACACTTCTTCAAAGAAAACGACCGTAACCACGACGGTTTGATTGATTATAACGAATTCATGATGGAAACGCAACGGGCTGATTTTAATCAAGATGAAGGTAAGTGTATATACTGAACAACTGGTTCTTTTTTATTTTTTATACATAATAATTATTTATGGAGGATTTCGTCAGTCTGACGATGCCACCCTCATAGGTCTTACAAAAATACTTAATGCTATCTCGACGGCCGGCTGGTCGAGTGGTCAGGCAACTGGACATTTTACGCAGCGGTCGCGGGTTCGAATCCCGCCAGGTGCAGATAATTTGTATGACGAATATAGATGTCTGCACCGGGTCATGGATGTGTATTTATGTATATATGTATTTATATAAATTTATTTCCGTTCCTAGTACCTGTAACACAAGTTCTTACGAACTTAGCACGAAGCTAGGTTAACGTGGTGTGATTGTTGGTTAATATTTATTTATTATTTATTTATCTACGCTTAACAGTTAATTTCACAATTTTATACAGCATTCTGGCTTCCTCAGATAGCGGGTAAGCCATGAACTAATGGTGGAAATTTATTTTTTATTAATACAACATATGAACACAGATATTTAGGTGCTGTTAACAAAGTGTCGGTAACGTGCGTTTTGGTCATTTTAAGTCCATGCTAACAATTTGTGAATTAAACATTTTACTGCTTAATGCCTCGTTATTTATTGAATATCGCACATTGATATTTAGTATTTTTGTCAAACCGATTTCGGTTTGAGTGACTTGTATCTTAAAGTTAATGTAATTATCTCACCCTACCTTAATCTGACGCGCTGGAGAAATTTTGATGATCATTTTTTTTTTACTTATCTGATCCTTTATCCTTGACGAGCGGCCTTATATATGGGGTTCATATTTAGTGGAGATACTTAAACGGGTACAAGGTATCCTCCTATATATTAATCTGCTGCGCTCTAGTAAATCCCGAAATCCACTTAGGCTCCCCTACTATTATAAGGTATAACTTTTTAGCTGCGTACGTAATTATACACACACACTTTTCTTTATCAATGTTTTCTTATGACGTTATCACGTAAAATTATCGTCCGTAAACCGACTTTACAGACAACCAATTTTTGTTTTTCAATAATATTTTTGATAACCCAAAATTTGCTTCGTAGGCTGGCAACCAATTGATGAAAACCAAATCTACACACAAGATGAATATGAAGCATACGAACGTAAGAGACTCGAAACACTCCACTATCTTCAACAACGTGGTTTGGTGAGCAACCATTTACTTAAATATAAAATAATTTAAATAATTAAAAATAGTTCAACTCATCTTGGAACGCAACTATTATGGGTGCCTGTGTTTGTAAATACGTAACTTTTATTTGTGAGACAGTGAAGCGGCAATCATCGCCCGAGCAATACGCTTTTTACCCGACTGCGACAGAAGGAGGGTTATGTTTTTCGCTTAGTTGTGCGTTTACAGCCAAAATGACTGATTTGACATATAAGATTTTGAATTATTTTAAAACTGGAATAACAATAAATTGCCATAACATTTATAAATTTGACGGAGCGTTGGCGCAGTGGTCACAGCAACGAGCTGATGCGCTAGCGGTCGCGGGAATATTTGTATAGGCCATACAGATGTTTGTCGTGGTCTGGGCGTTTGTGCTTGTCTATTGTGTGTGTTTCCGGACCCCCGACACAGGATTCACATCCTACTGGGGGCCGTTGAGAGTTGAGAGAGACGTTTATTTATTTATTATTTATTATAATATACATCTTTATGTATATAACCGTTCTGCTATAATATTAGCGAGTAGTCGCTTTAACGCCGGCAGTCGCGGGATCGATCGCTCGGGGCAGATATATTTGTAAAAATATTTATTTCTGGTCTGGGTTTATTTCATTGTGGGTTTCTTCACCGTGCCTCGGGGAGCACGTAAAGCCGTCGGCCTCGGTTGTTATAGTAGACACCTGATAGTGATTGTTACTTATAGAAGGTTTTTTGTCCGCCCACCGTTACACCGCCTACCGCATACCGTTAAATTATAATCTATCTCGCGATATTGTGAACCGCAACATTCTAACCTAACCTAATAAGATTGTGATTTGACGGTTTCATCACTTCGATAGATTATAATCTACCGTAAAATAATGCGTTAAATTGTAACCAGTATGTTACGGTTCACAGTCTTTTGGCAGTTCACAATCTCGCGAGATAAATTATAATCTAACGGTATTTACAATTTTACAGTGACATATATAAGGCCCCCGGCTAATCCGGCACCCCCTGTAATCCGACATGGTCTGTTTGAATATTTTGCTAATGCATGATTGAACGAGTTATAACTTGTACGCACTAGTACTATTGTGCTCGACGCGTAGGGTATTGTTTCTATTCTGAATCTGATTGCTTAGTTAGAATTTGAAGTTTGAAGAAGATAGCGATGCGGCTTAGGGTGTGTTCATTGTTCGATGTTTATTTATTATTATATTTAAATTTGACATACATAATGAAGTTTGTACTTCTGATTACATGTATATAACATATATAATCCTATCAATGAACCTGTAATTTGTCGGATTACAAAGAACTCTTTTAAAAAAATTCCGGACTATAGGGGGTAGTACTCTATAATCCGACAAATTCGATAATCCGACACTACCCTGCAAAACGTTTGTCGGATTACCGGGGGTCCACTGTATTGCTAAATTTAAATGTACAATAATTTAAAAAAAATTGTCGTTTTAATTTGTTTTATTGTATTTAAATATTGCAGGTCGATGCACATGGTCGTCCAATACCTGGCGCAGAACATCAAATACATCAAGCAGTTAGAGAGCACCAACAACAGCAACAGATGTATCAACAAGGCCAGTACCATGGCCAAGGACAATATTACCCTCAAGGACAACCTCAGCATGTACCTGGACAACCTCAAGGATACCAACAGTATCCTGGACAACAACAAGGACAATATCAAGGCCAGGTGCCTCAAGGTCAACCTCAGTATCAAGGACAAGTACCTCAAGGTCAGCAACAAGGACAATTCCAAGGACAAGTACCCCAACGACAGTCGCAAGGCCAATATCAAGGGCAAGTACCACAAGGACAATACCAAGGACAAGTGCCCCAAGGGCAGTCTCAAGGACAATATCAGGGACAAGTTCCACAAGGGCAAGTTCCCCAAGGACAACCTGTAGGCCAAGTACCTCAAGGCCAATACCAAGGACAAGTACCCCAAGGACAGCCTCAAGGGCAATATCAGGAACAAGTTTCACAAAGTCAAGTTCCCCAAGGGCAACCTCAGTATCAGGCCCCACCTCAGGGTCAACCAATACAAACTCAACAACAAAATATCAATTTGAACCAAGGTCAACCAGCACAAGTGCCGGGGCTTCAACAACAACAGCAACAGCAACAACAGCAGCATCAGCAGCAGCAGCAACAACAACAACCACAACAACCACAACAACCACAACAACAACAGCAGCAGCAGCAGCAGCAGCAGCAGCAACAACAACAACAAAACCAAGGACAAGCACAAAATGCGCCAAATGTCGTTTTAAACCACTAATAAAAATCCAATCGTTTCACATATAAATATATATATAATATATGTTTAGTGATTTTAGAAATTAGACAATATTTTTTTCCTATGTGCTGTTTGAAATGGTGCCAATTTCGTCGATTGCATTGTTTCTATTGTAATTAAAAAAAAAAAAAAAACTATATTAAATTATTCTCCATTTTGCCTATACTATTGGGATTATAGATTTTAATTATATAAATGTGATGCATGTGATTTGTTTTATTTAATTATGTAAACGTTCACATTTTTTTTCTTTTCTAACTACTCCGAACAAGCTTGTTCGGGACATTGTACGCATTGATCTTAGAATAAGATATAATATTAAATATAATCTTCGGTTTACAGAGCTTCTTCATTGTCACTCATACTCACGTGACACTTTCTACTCACTGACTATATTTGCATAGAGTTGTTGAAACACCTAACAAAATTGGTACTATGGGTATTATAAATACGCAATGAAATATCAAAATACATATTAAACTAGAAAACACGTCTTAAGTGATTATTCTAATTGATTAATTATTTATAATTTAGCTGAATTCGATCACAGGCTTTTGTTTTTGTATTTAGATATATAAAATATAAATTTTTTTTCTGATAACTGACCAATCAGTGATAGTTGTTCTTAATACAATATAACGTTTATAAAAGTACTAGTTTCTGCCCGTGGCTTCGCCCGCGTGGATGACTTGCAATCGCGACCAAAAAAAAAAACTATGTTCTAATACCTCCAACAATATGTGTACAAAGTTTCATGATGATCGATTGAGTAGTTTTTACGTGAAGGCGTAACAAACAAACTTGTTTTCGCATTTATAATATTAGTATGAAGTAAAATGGGTTTTCCCTAACTTCCATTCTCACTTTTTGTGCGCGAAAAGTCGAAGTTATTTAAATTTTTATTATATAAAATAATAATTTGAATATCTTCTTATGATATAAAATGATAAGAATTTGAAAAACAACTGTCATTTTTGGTGATTACAAACTTAACATGTACGTAGGTGTACGATTTTAAAATTCCGTTGCGTAATATTTTTTTCTGTCTTAAGACCATCGAGCAATGCAGCCATGCCACAGTAATGGATCGTGCGTTATTAAAATCCAATAATACCCTAACCATAATATCTTTTGAAAAATCCGTTTGTACAATTCGAGTTTGTTGTTCTGGCTTTATGTAACTTTTAAAGTTTACAACTACTGACGACCCGCCCCGACTTCGCACGGGTACTTTATAATGTACTTTATAATGTTTTCTAGCGTCAGCTGTGGGCGTGGCGTTGGGGTGGTCGCATCAAGCGAGTCCCGTTGTCGATTCGAGACTCTTACTTGAATTTATTTTCGTGCGCGTTAGTTTTTATTTTGTAATAACGCCTGAGATGTTCATTTAAATTATATGGTGTAAAGGATTATCATAATTTGCATGAAATCCGTAAGCTAACTAATGTATTTAATTATTAATATAGTATCCATTTAAAAATGTTACAATTACCGCATTGTACGTGACAAATTTTCAGAAGTTAGAATGGCTATAGTAAGTTATCCTTAAAAGGTAGATATGTGTGTATATGCCATCGCTAACTTTTCTGTAGACAGTAGTAGATATCCCACCATACCGACATTGTTTTGCTAACCGATTTCAAAAAAGGAGGTTCTCAATTCGTGTGATTTTTTAAAAAATATGTGTTACCTCATAACTTTTTACTGGGTGTATCGATTTTGATGATTTATTTTATATTCGAAAGCTAATGCTTGTCATGTGGTCCCATTTAAATTTGAGCGAGATCGAATGAGTAGTTTTTAAGTTATCCCTAATTATGCGTATTTAATTGACTTCGACTTCGTTGATGGTGTTCTCATTTTATTACTTGTCGATGTAAAATGAAGAAGAAAAAACTATATAGGATGGTTTGGAAAAGCATCCCGTGGTCCCTTTCTAGTTGGGTGATGTTCTGATGAAGATCTTCGCAGACATGCAACGGAACTCTTCAATAAACGACAGTAAATTTGCCGTGGGTGGGGCAATCACATCTTTATGCATCGTTTACACAATAACACAATATAACATCACGCCTGTTGAAGTCGGTTTTTGTTTTGTTAAAAGTTTAATTATTACCTACTTATATTATATCTCAAAGCGATTGGGCAGCGTTTTCGATGATGGGTCTCAGGTGGTAATTTTGTGTCAAATCTTTTCCAATATACTCGAATAGTGAAAGGTATACCTATAACCAGTAGGTACATATTATTACTAAATATTCATTTTCATAAAGATTTTTATATTTGATCAACACTACCTATACCCACAGTAGGTATACTTATCCTAATAATAATTAAATTAACACTGTTGGTTTTAGAGCTTAGGTAAGAGGTATTCTACGACTTAATTACCTACTTAATAATTTAATATGTAAATTTCAAATTAAACAATCTTGATATCTCGCTTATAGGTACCTACTTAACAAGTATGCTTAATTAAAACAATCAAAAACCCGACTGCGTAAAATACTCTTGTTATAAACTAAAAAGAATAAAACAATTTACTAGCTTTCATTTGATACCCATATTGCTACAGTAAGAAAAAAAATTCAACTCCCCCCCTCATTCCACCATTTTCGGGCGCCATTTTGAAAATTTATATAGCCTATGTCACTACTACAATTTAGACAAATCCAACGACACCTCATATGTCAAAAACCGTCCAGCCGTTTGAACTGTAGGACGTGCCAAATAAATGGACATACATACATACATACATACACTCGAAAAACATAACCCTCCTTCTGTCGCAGTCGGGTAATAAAGGCAAATCGAGCTAGACTATGCTAAGCTCTATGGCACGTCAGGATATATTAGAATTGAATTTGATGACGTGAAATATAGAACGAATAAACTAGGCACCAGACAAATAAGTATGTCATAGTAAGTACCTACTAAACAAATTTGATAATCAAATTTATCTTAAAACCCTTTAGCATGTAGGTAACATTCGTTCCAAATTTTTGTATTAACAACATTGTCTGAGAATGCAATAATACAATGTATGTTTTTAATACAACGGGGTAGGTGACTACCTCAGTCCAGGTTAGGAAAATTAATCTATCATCAAGTTCTAATAACGCCTCATTGTCAACGAAAGGCAAATCCAAACCTATCTGCCGACAACAACCACAGAGGCTGCGGTTAGAATCAGGTATTAATATACCTAATCGATATCGAACTATTCGATATGTATTAACATAATATCTACTTGTGACCACGGACTACATTACATCAATAGTCTCCAAAGTCAAATATCCGTTTGTGTTAAAAGCCAAGTACAAGTATACCTTATATACATAGGTGACTAGTAAAAAACAAATCTATACAGATATTAAAATTCCAGTATTTCACATTTAAAGAATTTGGGAAGAAAATTATTGCAAACGAAAAATATTAATATATGATAAATAAAATATATATAGTTATGATGAGATGATGATGATAGATCGACTGATAATTAGATTCCTTGAGCACATATTACTGCTACATCACAAACGTTCGTGATATTAATTAATAAATAGAACAATTAATACAAAATAAACCAAACAATATAAAACAAAAATTTGTAAAGATTTTCACGTTATGAAATATATTTCATATGTGTATGATTTTAGTCAATAATTTTAATCTCTAATAAGCTATAATTTAATGTTACAAGACCATTTGACCTGTAATGATTATTATGTTGTTTACTTTAGTACTATCTCGTATTGCATCTATTTCAAGGTAACGAATTTTTAGAAATAGTTGATTTTTTCGACTTATATATTTTGAGTTACGAACATATAGATATATCGAAACATTTTCAAAGTGAATATCTACCCAATAATCGACCAGCCGATAGATCCTCTAGAACCTTATACCTGGATCGACAACGACGATTCCAATTTAAGTTAATCTCACGATGAAGGTAAAGATTGTGAGTAAAGCTGTATGTTTTTGCAAAAAATCTGAAATATGTATATTTAATAATCGTCTGTGGAGTACCTATCGTTGTGGATTAAGCTTATGTCTTTGTATTTCATACAATAAAAACCCTTTTCGTGCTCTGATATAATATGTATCTACTTTAAAGCTAATATTTTATCATGTCTGACTAGGAAAATATATGAAATGTTATTGAATATACCTTTTTTGTGCTCTCGCACTGAAAAACCTCGTTGCATTTCACATATTTTGAAAAAGATGGTGATCCTGTATTATAAGAATAATTTTTGTAGTCAGTTTGTATTTTTATCTAATAAGTTTATTGTTCAAGTAATCAAACTTGAATTTATATTTTCTTATCTATGTAGAATACATTAATAATATATGTGGAATAATTCTTCCTTGATAACTCTTTGATTTATTGATTCCGAGAATGTAATGTCGAAAGTGCTCGGACGAATACAATAACAACAAATATATAATATTTATATTGAATGTGTAGGTACTCATTGCACAATAGCAGCCTATATATTCGACCGTTGAAAAAAGGCCTCTATATCTGTTATCAAGAAGGAAATTATCCAATCTGTTGGACAGATTTGTCTCAGAATTTCTCCCGAATCTGCAGGTTTCTTGCACATATGCAAGAAATTTTTAAAACGTGACTTTTTCGTTCTGAATTACATATTCCGCTTCGATATAATTGTCCTCTCAGTTCTAAGTTAACTGAAATATGCGTATAGATATTTAATTTGTGAATTTTTCATGTGATAATTTTACGTTTCACACGTACTTACTTAGTAATTAGTATACATTTATAACGTACATAAAATCTGCAACGCCTTTGAAAAATCTGCAAGTTTTTTTTTAAATTATTATTGAATAAATATCTTATTTTATCATAAGTAAAAGTTAAAATTTGTGTTTTACAAAGCAGTCAATTGGTAAAGATCAGTGCTAGCCCAACTTTTTCTTTTTGTCTAACATGAATTCTAACCAAAAGTCGAATCTCAAGATTACCCAGGCTTGCAATCTAATAATGTCATTATTTTTGGTACAAATAATATTTTCAAATAACATCATTTACCTTAAACATACTTATTTTAGTATGTAAGTACATAAGATAACTTTATTTAGTAAAATAACAACTCTAGTAAAATATTTCGTTTAAAGTTCAAACTATAGGTATTATCAGCTATATATTTACGTGTTTTTGTGATTTTCTCTGTACTTTAATAATATTACTTTGTTTCTGATAATCCTTATCACTATGTCTCTCACCCATAACCTTATCATCACATAAAGAAAATAATATGATTTTTTTTATCAAGTATTATAAACATATAACGTATTTTATAATATTGTACTTCCCCTTTTTTGACTATTTTGTGATTTCCCTAAATCTAGAAAGACAAATGTAAAACAAGGTAAGAAAAAAAAATCTCGGTTCACACTAACATTCGATGCTTGAAAAATAATATCAAACCAATACTCTGTGTTTAAATATATGTATGTATATTAATACCTACGTATAGAAGTTTTGTTGGTATTAAAGTGTCAATGTGTCAAATGTTAAAAGTTCAATGAGCGCATTTACATGTGGTTAAATGGCCTCTGAGACATTATTTTGATGTTGCTTTTTAAGAGTTTCATAATTTGTTTAGGTTCCACTTTCGCACGTCGAACTTATATAGTCTGATATTAACTTGTCCTGACTGGTTGACCGACTCATTAGGCCAAGTGTAAACTATTGAAGACTACTTACTTGACTTATGAGATACTTTAGACTCATGAAGCTTTCATAACGTATACACTAAGTAAGGAAGGATTTTTGGAAATTCTACTTCTAGGAGATTTAATAGGGATAAAGGTTTATATGAAAGTCTATCGTAAACACCAATGAAAACATGGTATTTTATTTAATAAGCATTTATTAGAAACAAATAAACACGTTTTAGAGCATTTTTGATTTTTTTTTTTCCTGAAAAATTAGGGTGAATTATGTGCTCATTTAGTGCCAAGATAGCTCAAGCGATAGAAGAGAGGAGAAGTAAAATGTAGCTTAAACGCTCATCATTCGCTTCAATTTTTACCTTATGTTTTTGAAAAAAAAATCTAGGACATGTATAAATTATTCGCAAATCGGCCCTGGAGTAGGTAGGCTTTAACGGGATTCTCCTTCATATGAGAGAAGGCTTTTGTCCAGCATTAATGTATTTACAGCCTTTTATACTTAGTACTGTAAGGATAAAATATAGTTATGTTATATTTATAGAAATTATAACTATAGAAGTCTAATTTAGTAGGTATTATATTAACCATATTAGCTTCTGGCTTTTCATTCCATTTATTTCGCTATGGCAAAAATTCGGAATTTTGATCTATTGATGCTTGAAATTTGTAATGTATGAAAGTAAATATGATAAAAAATTATCCATTAAAGATTAGTTAAACCACTAGTAGAAATAAAATTAAAAAACTCGTCATGCTTCTGATTTTGACGATGCAGTAGCTTTTCAAGGTCATTATTACTTTTTCATTTTAATATTACTCCTGCAAAGAGATATATTATATCTTGAATCAAGAAGACCTATGGACGATACTCATCATGTTTACAGTAACTAAAAAATGACGTACGACTATATAGGGAACGTATTTTTTTTTGCAATACCTATAGCGAGTACCTAATACTATTGATTAAGTTAAGTTTAAAAGAAATAAAAAGAAGTACATTAGAATCATTAGGTATATATTATGTATATTGCGATTAATTCGTTCAAAATAAACGACACAACAGACTATCTCTTTTGAATGATTTGTATAAAATATATACCTACCTACCATAACTAAAATCGTTTCACAATTATTAGTAAGCAGCGTAGTTTAGTCTTCGAAACATACATAACCGTTTTTGAACTACTACTTTTTAGTTTCGGTGAAATATTCACGAATCAGTGAAATGAATCTTAATACATCACACAATACGCATAAAATATGACGTCATAATTGCAATTGTAGCAGTACAATGGCTCTGTATTGAAGAAAACAGGCGATAACAATTTGCTTGCATCACCTACCTGAGTCATTTCAACCATTGTATGCTAGTAATGATTCTTTCCTGCACGATAATACCAAATTGACGATATAAAATGGTTTATTCAATTTTGGCTGTGTTATTAGTTTTGGTTATTTAGCGTTTAAAAACATCATAAAATAATATTGAATGGGTAGATATTTATCGAATTTATTTATTACAATAAATAATAATTATTAACTGTGGATATACCTACTGTAAAGTGGTGCTAGTATCTATTTATTGTTTCTTTATTCTTTAATTATTACAAAAAATAAAAGCGAAAATTACAAAACAAGCAGCGCTCAAAGATGGTCTGCTATACACAAGAATTTGGTAACAAATATTGTACACACTACACAAACAGACTGACTGACAATATACATGGGTAAAAGAAATATAAACTTACATAACATAATAAATGAATCATCATCATCATCATCATCATCATATCGGCCATTGGATGTCCACTGTTAAATGTAGGCCTCCCCCATCGACCTTCAGAGCGACCGGTTCAAAGCAGACTCCATCCAAAGGCTTCCGGCGACTTTCACCAAGTCGTCTGTCCATCTCGCGGACGGCCGTCCGACATGTGCCCACTTCCACTTCAACTTGCAAATCCGTTGAGCTATGTCGGCAACCTTCGTTCTTCTGCGGATCTCATCATTTCTTATTCAATCTCGCAGAGAAATACCAAGCATAGGCCTCTCCATTGCACGCTGTGCGACTTGGAGCTTGTTTAAAAGGCCCATAGTCCGCTAGTGGTCAATAAATAAATAGTAGTATAGGTATTTTATTTATATATTAAGACGTAGTTGAAAAACAAAGATCACATTTTTTTTTCTTATTATAGTGAATAAATAAAAATATTGTACGATTACATTTTCTTATTACTGGAGTCGAAAAATTTAAAAATAAATGTACTAATTTACAAACGGAAAGTTCACTTTTGTAACGTTCACGTTTCCATGTGTAAAGTGTGGTTGGTGGCAATCGAATCCTATTTCTAAGACTATTTTGTCCGTTTCATCGATTGTCTGTCCGTCCTCCTGCCAGAGGGCTATCTTTGCAAATCGTAACATTTACGGCGAATTGCACGAAACCGTCGCTAACTTTCCGTTAGTTAAGTTGCAATTAATCTTAAAATTAGTTGATCTTATGATTAATTTAAAGCTGTTGGAATTAATCATCCGTTAGATAGGTCTTTAATTAAACTAAATTTTTTTGTTAACTTAATCAGATGTAGGTTTCGTGCAACAGATAATCACGATTCTTGTGATTAAATTAGTTTAATAAACACTTAAATTTTAATTTTTTTTTTCGTGCAACTCGGCGATATTCGGCTAGTGGTCAATAAATAAATAGTAGTATATGTATTTTATTTTTATATTAAGACGTAGTTGAAAAACAAAGATCACGATTTTTTTTTCTTATTATAATGAATAAACAAAAATATTGTACGATTACATTTTCTTATTACTGGAGTCGAAAAATTTAAAAATAAATGTACTAATTTACAAACGGAAAGTTCACTTTTGTAACGTTCACGTTTCCATGTGTAAAGTGTGGTTGGTGGTAATCGAATCCTATTTCTAAGACTATTTTGTCCGTTTCATCGATTCACAGAATATATGTTACTTTGACCGTTGGAACTTAAGTAAAGATAAAAATTAAAGGATGTTTAAAGAGAAAAAAAATATGTGTTTATTCGACGTTTCTCTCTCAGTCTTAACGAATTGTTATGTTAAACATTACTGAGGTACGGAAACTTTCGTGTCGGAGTCCGACTAGCGCTTGGCCAGTTGTTACATGACTTTTAAATTAGAAGTTGTATAACAGGTATTACAAGTTAGAGATATATACAAGTATTACAAAAAAAATGACTATTTTGGTAACAAACTCGTGGTGATAAAGAATAGAATTCTTAAAGAATAAAATTGTACAATGCAAGAAAGTAATACATATTAAAATAATATATATTTAAATACTACAATATTTTTTTCAGTGTATTAAAATAAAATCTTGTTTATTTATTTTTTTATATTACTTTATTTAATTTTAATAAACTTCAATCTAGTACCTAACAATTTTTCTAGTAGGTACCTAATAAAATATGAAGACTTACCCGAAAGTAATTAGTGAAAAGAAATTTCTTGGTTATTGGAAACAAACGATTTAAGTGAATTTTTAAGCTTAGCTCATTTTATCCACTTAAATAGTGTTTTGATTTTGTTTTAATTCAATCATTACATACCTAACGTTTTAAACCGCATAAAAAGGTAATAAAATCTGCTCGAAAGACGACTAAAGCACTCCTGTTATACAAAACAAAAGAAATTCCATAGTTACAATTACACACACTCACATTTTGTTTTATACTGCTACTAAAACTAAGTATGCTCAGAACTCTTTTATTTTGCGAGCTTGCAATAATTACAACAAATTGTTTAATTGTATTGATATCTTTTGTGAATCTGTGGAAAAACTAAAAAAAATGTAATTTGTACTTTGATCAGATGTTAGGCATCAAAATTTTGAACTTGTATTGTAGTTATCGACATTTGTTGTTTTATTGTTACTATTTTTATTATTAACTTTCGATTCTCTTTTTTTTTTTTATTTATTTGTAATTTTTGTTGATGTTTTGTGTATTTTATCAATGTCAGTCTGCTCTTTTATTATTTTCATTTGCAAAATGTGGAAACTTGTTTGGTTAATGTAAAAGTTAAAGTTATGTTAAAATTAAGGCATTATAGAACTGTTTGTTTCCCTAATAAAGATAAAATAAAAAATAAAAAAATAAAAAATATTAGGTATGAATATTTATGGATATACATATAATAATGTATAATTATATATGTATGTATCTTCTTGACTTCTGTTGTGTTATCAAAAAGTAAAGTTCAATACGTAATCGTGTATCTATTTACCACATAGTGTATTTAAATGATAGTGGAAGATTTGCTTAAACAATATATTAAATTATAGTCTAAGGTAGTGTTTACACGCGCTACAAGCTAGGTTAATACCTACCTAACGACCTCACTGAAATAAATATGGATGGTGCTTTTTTATATTAGGTACTTACATATGAAATTGGCGTTTTGTATGTAACATAAAGTCGATTTTTTAAATATAATATATTTAATTAATCAAAGTGTCTACCATCTATGCACTGTTGCCATTTTATAGGTAGTTTATTGATATCTATACTAAAAAACCACCACCACCAGAATCAATAAAATGTTTGAAGGCGGTTTGGACTGCCCCATCGGAGTTGAATTTATTCCCTTGCAAGAAGTAATACAAATATCGAAAAAAATGGTAATCTGTTGGAGCAAGATCTGGGGAGTACGGTGGATGTCTTAAACATTCCAATTGAAGCTCTTCTAATTTGGTAGCCGTTGTGCAGTGCGTGGTCTAGCGTTGTCATGAAGCAGCAGTGGCCTAGAGCGATTGACTAGCCTCGGTTGTTTAGCAGCTAGCTTTTTTATCATGGTTTGTAGTTGCTGACAATATACATCTACCGTAATCGTCTGGCCAGATTTAAGAAAGCTGTAGTGAACGACACCGGCACTAATCCACCAAACGCTCACAAGTACCTTTTTTTGAGCCAGTTTTCGCTTGGGGCAGGATTTGACTGGCTCGCCAGGGTTCCATTGCGATGAGTACTTCCGATTCTCGTACATGATCTACTTTTCATTACATGTAATGATTCGATTTAAAATTACTATATTATTGTGCCGGTTGAGTAATGTAACGCAGCAGTCTAAACGCGTTTGTCGGTTTGCTTCCTCAATACATGAGGACCCACCTTTTAAGCTTTTTTATTTTCCCAATTTGCTTCAAGTGGATTAAAACAGTTTTATTACTTCCACAATAGCCTTTAATTCTTCATTATCAACTTTGGTCTCCGGCCGTCCACGGGGCTTGTTCTGCAGGTCGAAATTTCTTGAACGAAAACGTTTGAACCAAAACGTACTGTGTTTTCTTTTGCGACATCGCCACACATATACAGCCATACACAACATTAATCTTTCGAGTTTCTGCAGCACTAGTTCCACGGTGAAACTCGTACTATTTATAATATATAATATTATATCGTAATATTTATTTACGAAAATAACACGATATTTCGTTTTCCATTTTGTAAACTGAGTGACGCAAAGATGAAAAACAAAAAAGGAAAAAAATCAAATGAATAACAATTTTCGAAACGCAAATGCATGAGTAAATAGCTGTATAAATTTGAATTTGGAATTCCTAACCAAAGAGGAAATATTTGAGATCAAAGTGGCCAGTACGATAATACGCAAATTTGGAATGTATGGACTTAATATTTATAACGTATCGACGTAGCCCACACATAAGTTTTATTTTAGTATCCATACGATCCGAAATTTTGACGTATTTTTGTGACTTTTTTTCGTTTACGGAGTTTTGAATATTAATATTAATTATCAGTTTTAGAATCACATTTAAATGTGTGAAATTACGTACTCAATAGTACACACTTGATACTTTAGCATTGATCCATGTTCAAGTAAATACAAAGACAGACATTTCTAAAAATAACAGAAATGTACAATTGTATATAAATTTGTATTTTTAGACCACTATATAAAAAATAATCTGAAAAAAAGACATGAAATTTACAATTTTATTATATTATGTGTAACAAGATATGGAACATCAAAATTCACTTTATTATAAACAAAAACATATTACTAAAAGTAGCAATTAGTAAGAATTATCGTGTATCACACACCGGTAATCGATAATCTTTGTTTGGAAATATTGTTTTAAAAACGAAAGCATGAAGGGTATATCTTTATATATCGTATATCCTCCGTATATATCGTATATCTCCTTAATATTGAATTAAATTTAATTTATATGTTGTTGTGACCATAGTGATAAAAAATGTTTAATTAATAATTCTCCGTAATCATTTCGGATTTTTACCTATTTTTAAAATACTAGTGGTCGCCCAGTGGTCGAAATTATACGACCTACTCTATAATTAACAGCATTGTCAACATCATAAAAATATGATTGCACATAACATGGTGAGCATATGCAGCAGTCATTGAACCTGATCTGTGATAAAAAATTTCGATAAAAAATTCGTTGCATTTAAAACCGTGTTGAAAACAGACTTTGACAATAAACATTGTGTATATGTATATGTACATTGTACATATGTGTGTAGTGTTTTTTAAAATTAAATTAATGTATTTTTTGATCATTATTATAAAAAATATTAGCATTGTTCTAAAAATAATTTCTTCTCCATATAAACTTTAACCGTTCCAAATTTCATACTTCATGTCCTGTACTGTCACTTCTGTACTGTCATGTCCGCGTAATTTTCGTAAAAAGGAGTACAAAGTTTTTGATTCACGTATTAATATATAGATACCTGAGATGGAAGAACTGATCTTAATAATAAGGCTCCTTGGGTACAAAACCAAAAAAATGAGGTTTCCTTTGTTTATCCTGTTTCGAAAACCGTGATGACATCATCGGAGAATTTAGCGCAAGGATACTTTGACGCTCGCTGATATATAAGGACAGCGAGAGCGGCTGCTGCGATGCCAATATGATAACATTGTATTTTTTTTTGTTATAGTCTTGGTGTCACACCACCGCATTTAGTTTGATATTGTTGATATATATTTTTACTGCTTCTATAAATACGAACACATAGACTTATATATATATATACAGGTGTCCCAGAACTCAACGTCAAGCCAAAACAGGGTGACAGGATTGATTGTAAGCATCATGAGAAAAATCAGAAAAAAAATCTATCCCATGCAGTTTGGAAATTATGGGCATTTAAGCAAAACTTAGAAATTTGGTCAAACTGTAACCATTTTTCGGTTATTGTGGTTAATTTTTATTATTTTTGTTCATTTAAACTTTGAAATCGTAACCATAAATAACATTTCTAGAACCACAATCAAAAATAATGACACAATTGCCCCAAGTTTTCTAGAATTAAGACTATTTATTAAACTATGAATTTAAAATTTTCAAAATTTGTCGACTTTGAAAGGCCCTCCTTTAAAAAAAATGTACTAAAGTGCCTTGGCAAGTACCATTAAAAGTTCGCGCATTTAATCAGGATTGTAAAATGGTACAATACTTGTTAGTTTCATACTAAAAAAAAAAACTAGTAAAAAAATAAAAACCTCAAGTAACCCGATTTTTGCTAACCCATTATACTCAGTTCAAATGTTTTTTATTCGCACAAGCTCTTGGTAGGTTCTTAATTTAACGGCAAAATGATGAGAGAGATGGATAGTGTACATGTTTGCCATGAGCGAGCGAGACAGATAGTGACGCCACGCCACTGTGAGCGAGACGTAACGTCTCACTAGATGGAGATGCGCCTGACACCGTTGACTGTTAGTACGTTTCGCTCATTCGTCTACTGCGCACCTCTCCGTATTCGCTTGTGTTGATTTAGTTCTGACAACTTTGGCTTCTCTCTTTTGGAATTGGATTTTTGTGTTGGCATCTTTATTATCTACCATGCCTACGCGCTACACTTCACATGAATATGCGAACATGCATCTCATTTATGGAGAATGCAGATGCAACGCAAGTGCCGCCGCTAGACTTTATCGTGAAAGATATCCAAATTTAGAGCGCTATCCCGATCACCGCGTGTTTGTTAATGTGCACCGTTCACTCACGGAGTGCGGCCATTTCCCGAATCAAATAA
The DNA here is from genome assembly GCA_036937285.1 of Euphydryas editha. NCBI lineage: Eukaryota > Metazoa > Arthropoda > Insecta > Lepidoptera > Nymphalidae > Euphydryas > Euphydryas editha. The sequence continues at coordinate 18,792,088 of JAUPFZ010000005.1, read as the reverse complement.
GGGCTGGAGGTAGAGCTCACTTTCCTAACGAGGAGGAAGTGTTGCAAGAGGTAGCAGATGACCCAAGTATTTCAGTTCGTGGAATTGAAGAAAGAACGGGAATACCCAAAAACACAGCACATCGTATTTTACAAAAAGCCGAAATGCATCCGTTTCACGCACAACGAGTTCAAAGTCTTCTTCCTCGAGATTATCCTGAAAGGATTTCATTTTGTAGAACAATGCTACAGAGGCATAATGAAAATCCCCAATTCATCCAAAAAGTTCTCTGGTCTGATGAAACTACATTTAAAAAAGATGGTTACATAAACTTACACAATTTTCACGAGTGGCATGTGTCGAATCCATATTTAATGCGAGAAGACAGATCCCAGTATCGCTTTAAGGTAAACCTGTGGACCGGAATTTTAAACGGCAAAGTTGTTGGGCCTTTTGAGCTGCCTGAGAACTTGAATGCCACGAATTACCTACATTTTTTACGAGAAAATTTACCAACTTTGTTAGAGGACGTACCCCTAACAGATCGTCGCCACATGTGGTATCAACAAGATGGCTGCCCAGCGCATTACGCAGTGCAAGTCAAAGATTTCCTTAACCAGGAATATCCGGGAAGGTGGATTGGACGTTCAGGCACTATCTCGTGGCCAGCCCGTTCCCCAGATTTAAATCCACTGGATTTTTTTTATTGGGGCGTTCTCAAAGAAAAAGTTTATACAAAGCCCATTGACAGCGTAGCCGAACTGCGTGAACGAATTTCTCAAGCTGCTGAGGACATCAACTCTCGAGGATATGCCCGGCTAATAAATAGATCTTTTTTAAGAAGATGTTTAGCGTGTATTGAGGCTGATGGCAAACAATTTGAACATTTATTGTAATAAAAAATGTTATTTCCTTTTATTCTAATAAACCTAAACTAAACTAAGTCGAGATTTTTCATTATTTTATTAATTTTTACTTTTAATTACTTTTGTTGACTTTGGTAAAAGCGGCGTCACTCTCTGTCTCGCTCGCTAATGACAAACATGTCCACTATCCATCTCTCTCATCATTTTGCCGTGAAATTAAGAACCTACCAAGAGCTTGTACGAATAAAAAACATTTGAACTGAGTATAATGGGTTAGCAAAAATCGGGTTACTTGAGGTTTTTATTTTTTTACTAGTTTTTTTTTTAGTATGAAACTAACAAGTATTGTACCATTTTACAATCCTGATTAAATGCGCGAACTTTTAATGGTACTTGCCAAGGCACTTTAGTACATTTTTTTTAAAGGAGGGCCTTTCAAAGTCGAAAAATTTTGAAAATTTTAAATTCATAGTTTAACAAATAGTCTTAATTCTAGAAAACTTGGGGCAATTGTGTCATTATTTTTGATTGTGGTTCTAGAAATGTTATTTATGGTTACGATTTCAAAGTTTAAATGAACAAAAATAATAAAAATTAACCACAATAACCGAAAAATGGTTACAGTTTGACCAAATTTCTAAGTTTTGCTTAAATGCCCATAATTTCCAAACTGCATGGGATAGATTTTTTTTCTGATTTTTCTCATGATGCTTACAATCAATCCTGTCACCCTGTTTTGGCTTGACGTTGAGTTCTGGGACACCTGTATATATATATACCTGTATATATATATATATATATATATATATATATACTAGCGGCCCGCCCCGGCTTCGCACGGGTATTTAACTAAGATTTCAAAAAATATAAATTTATATTTTTTATCACCTACACCTGCGTCGATACTCGAAAATATTTCATAATAGACGGATTGAGTTTTATTAATTATTTTGTTATAACATATAAATTATTATGTTAAAATATTTGAATACTTATAAATATATAACGGTATTATAGAGTAGGGATGGAATGGGATGGGATGGGAGGTAATGTTTAAATAAACATTAAAATAAAAATAAAAAATTTTATATTTTATGAACACGAAGCTCGGCCTTTGATCTGAAGAAAGTTACATGGGAGTATTATCTTTTTACAACGAAATCTAAATACTACATCTTCCGTAGTATTTCTTTATAAACAACATATTTTGTTTTTCCTTCGAGGTGCTCGAATCACCAGAATACTCTGGAACATGCCACGTACAACTGGCTGTGAGAGAGAAGCAGCTTTCGCTCAAGTATACTCCCGCTACATTAGGAGTTTGACCTTAAGCTTTGTTTATGGTAAATACATACTCAAATACACTCACACATTATATTATTATCCAGTTCCCGGAAATAACCATTTCCTATTTTAAGCAACAGGTCTGAGAATAGTCCGGCAGTAATATCTACTCTTAGATGAATTCTAATATTTATGGTAAGGCTCAGTTTCGTCACTGCAGGCTACAAATGCTTCTGTACTGTACTGTCTTGTATCAGCCTGTAAACAGCTCACTGCTGAGCAAAAGCCTTTTTTTCCATATAGAAGAAGGGTTGAAGCTTAATCCACCACGCTGCTCCACTGCAATTTGGCGGATAATATATATAACCATAAGTAACGATTATTATAAGATATCCATCATAACAAACGGGACCGACGGCTTTACGTGCTCTCCGGGGCACGGTGGGGAAACCCACAAGGACATACACCCAGACCTGAAACAAATATTGGCACAAATACAAATATCTGCCCCGAGCGGGAATCGAACCCGCGACCACCGGGATTGAGCCGAGGCGTTAAAGCGACTACTCGCACCACTACACCAGAACGGTCATCAATGGTTCATTCATTGTATCGTTGGTATAATTACACCACAAGTCATTACGATTTCGTCTCTTAGATTTGAATAAACCTTCAAGTAATATTTTTTCAATTTTGATTGACTCGGCACACTTGGTAGTGACATTGCTTTATGCTCCTGGATCGTGGGTACGATTCCCGCCTCGAGTCTAGGTGTAATATGTATTTATTTCCATATGTACTAATTATATGTATATTTATAAAAAAAAGTATATCAGTCGGCTGTCACCTAAAACACAGGCATTAAGTTGCCTACCTTAGGAACAGACGATCGTGTGCGTATGTCAAACATATATTTATGTTTAGTAATAGTCCAAGACAGCTTTTATCTCCTCCTTCTTAGTTTTAGTGTAAGATAAAGTTAAATGGGTACATGATTTATAATTTTTTCTCATCTTGTTCCAACATTAGTCCATGGTAACAATCTGTACTAATTGGGGTGTTAATGCCGTATAATTCAAAAATGTTTCCAAATTCACTTCGGTGTCTTCTATATCTGTATTATTGTGAGTACAGATGCCTTGCTGATGAGTCATTTAGTTTGAAATCCATGTCTTAAAACAACACCAACATTGAAGTAAAAAATATTATATAAAACACTATTTTACTATAAAGCGACCACACGCTATATTTACAACTCAATTTTGTTACGTTTCATATAAAGTCTTGCCTATTCCACCAGCAGCACCCAAAAAAAGATATCACCTACACCCACGTCAATACTGGAAAATATTATAATATAATAGACGGATTGAATTGTCAAACATGTGTCAAAATAAAATGTAATTTAAAAAAAATCACTAAGGAGTATTGATATCAAAATAACTTTCCACCCCCTTTTTAACCCGCTTAGGGGATGTATTTCGATAAAATACGAAACACGTCTTCAATTAATTCTGTTAAATAATATTTATGCAAAATTTGAATTAGATTGGACCAAGGAATCACGATGTCCCATACAAAGTTTGCCTCCCTGTTTCATCCCCTTAGAGGTAGAATTTCTTAAAATCCGTTCTTAGCTGACCTCTACTCGGCAAAGGGAATATTCCTACCAAATTTCAAGTTTTTAGATCTCATAGTTCCAGAGATATCGTGATGAGTGACTATATCTATAGAAAGTCTCCTATATATATATAAATAAGATAAGATATATATATATATATATATATATATATATATATATAATTAAAATGGATCTTGAGTTTGGCGTTTTTAAACAAAGGATATTATTCTGTTTTATTTCTTGTATCAATTAATTATGAAGCAGTCCGTTTTTGAGTGATATGACAATTATATGCTATATATGTCGGTGTTTTATGAGATTCTAGAATAAAATAATAAATAAAAAAGAGACTTAAAAATATAATTTTACTATTATTTAAAGCACATCGATAATTTCATTAACATAACCTACAGAATAAACCGCCATCATAGCGCTTTGACGGTAAAATATTTGAACAGAATAACAACGTTTCCTAATTTATCGTTTCGATTAATTTTATCAAAAAGCCCACATGCTGGTAATATTGTTTGCAAATGTAATTGCACAATGTAGGTATACTATACTATAGTAGGAACATTGGCGACGCGACGTATGAAAGTAACAAAGCAAAGATCAATAAAGGTCTACCTACTCGTTAAAAAAAAAATGTATTTTTTATCATAAATCTTTTTTGACTGATATTATTAGGTAGGTTTTACTTTAAACGTAAAAAATTTTAATTTTTTTAATTCAGAAATTTTACAATATTATACATATTTACTTTAAACTAACTTAAAAATGTATAAAATTCTAAGTAACAGATGTGATGTAGTAAAAACAAACAGTTTTATTAGTCAATAAAACTAACATTTGCGTTACATGTGTATTTCAATATTCCAAGAAGCATGATCTAATTTTAAGGAAAACAAATTCGTTTACTGTTTTTCGCTACTTCTTTCAAGGCTATGTACTTATTATTATTTAAAAAAAAACTCGGTTTAGTAAAACGCATAAATTAAATAATTCTTTTTATTTTATCATTGTTTATAATAAAATTATAAAAGATTAAGGGCCTGTTTCACCGGTTGCGAATAAAGTCACGAATTGCTTATTACGGTCCTATTCAACAGATAAACTACAACTTTCGGTTTCACCGGTTGCGAATAGATGTATTCGACAGAAATAACGGCCGGTAATTTATCGGCCGTATCCAGTGACTGTTAAAGACTATTTGACAGTAAAAAAACATTATTTCAAACGTCATGATCGAAGTTTTAAAATATTTTATACGTTTTGCAGTTTACATCATAAATTAATTTTATTAAAATATGGATTTTTAAGTTTTAGAAGACTAGTTTGATGAATATTTTCAACATGTACACGTCCATGAAGGAACTGTGTCTTATAGTATTTTTCGTAAGTGAAAGTGACCTAAAAACTTCTAGTGATTAGTTTGTAAAGAATAAAATATGTGCGCATAATTATTGTTTTCAAAGTCTACAATGTGCTGTTTGCCTAACATACTTACTTCTTTATATTGACTAATTGACTTTTAGTAACTTTGCCATTTCACCAATACAATGTTTACTAACAACTGTGATATTTTGCTACTGAAATATTTTTAACTATATGCTGTGATAACGATGGACAAAGCAAAGCGTGACAATAGACCAAAATTATGAATATAGTTAGTGGCTAGGTGGCCTGAGTCATGCCATGTTCAAACTATTTTCAACAACTATCATATTAACCAAGAAGAATCTCAAAAATAAAACAGCAGAAGTATATCAAACATGAGATTCCTATTCAAAATAATAACAGCATCAGTTGTTCACTAATAATTAAATTATTTAATTTTAATGTGCCATCAAGACTACCTAAGTAACCGCAGGCTTTATTAAATGTTTCCTTCTACAGATCCAACTTGGGGAAATATTCTCCATTAGCTAGACTGGCATGCACTTATAACGATCTGTCCTCAATATTTTTTGCAATAGCTTACCAAACTTTAGGTTTAAGTTAGTTTATTTCTTTAATAATAACTGATTGATTAATTGTTATCATTTTTAAAATCATTGATATATAATTGTAAAACTGTTTAAAAATATCATTATCAAATAATTTTATTTCTTTTTAACAATCTGTATTAATTTATCCATTATTGTAATTCAGTACATAGTTTTATTTTCTTATCATTTTTTAAATATTAATCAATTAATGCATGTTGTGATTACCTCTAAAAAGAAATTCTATTATACTCTTATTATTTTCTTATGTAATTTTTTTTTGTGTTACTATTTTCATTTCTGTTGGTTATTCTAATAAATAAATTAAACAAAGGCTTATTGATAGAGAATTTGGATATAGATATGTTATCGGAGATAGGGGTTATGAAAACACAAATTTATAATATAGCCACAGACATGGGGGAAGATATATTTGATTACATGCCAGAAAATACTGATGAAGTTTCTAACATTAACAGCACTTTAGTGACTAATAAATATTTAGTGATTGTACCTATCATTAGAAATTCTGTAATAAATTATTTTTTATCACTTATAATAAGAAATTAAAAACTTTTGTTGTCTTTTTAATATATAAATTTAATAATAGTAGAAAAAACCAATTTTCAAATAATTGAAAAACAATTTATACACATACACTATACAATTAACTTTATAATTTTGTTATATGGACTAGAATCAAAATATAAATTTACACAATATATAATTAAAAAACAAATTAAATAACAAGAAAAAAAATCTATACCTTACAATTAACTTTATAGTTTTGTTATATGGACTAGAATCAAAATATAAATTTACACAATATATAATAAAAATTTACATAATATCATATAAAACAAAGAGTAGTGGGACTAGCCATTTGCAATACTTTGCTTATAATAAATATTAGGACTTGTGTCAATTATTTGTTAAATAAAATTATAATCTTTGTGGTTTTATTGTTTTATTTACCTTTACATAATAAAGACTCATAGCATACAATCTTATTAAAATAATTTGTCAATCATCTTCAAATAATATGGTTAATTTATTATTAAAAAAATAGTTTGTCTTATATCTAATATATAAAATCTTCAGTTTTCTTATTGTTTTTTTTTAATTTCATTTTAGGAAGAATATTATGTTTTTCTAGTTTTAATATATCATTCTTGAGCTCAAACAATTTTTCAAAAAAGTCTGTTAATTAATTTTTTTCTAATTCTTCAAATTAAATATTTCTTTTTAGATTTTTTTCATTTTCAGTCTTTTCTTTTGGCTCTTTTTCTTTTGACTTATCTAAAAAGAAGAGATAATTATTGATTGATGCATCTTTCAAAGTTGTATACGGTCTATAATAATGAAGATTCCTAATATATCCACCTTTTCTTAATATGCTTATTTATATTTCTATAATTTGCTTAGACCACCACATATTATATAGCACAGCTCGGACTAAAGCTTTTTTTTTGTTTCGACACTTTTCATTTTAAATATGTACTTTGATAAAAATAGACTACAGACCAACTAATAACAAAACTTTAAATATTTTTTTCAATCTTAAATCGAAGTCAAACGTAAATGTCAAATAGGTGTTCGTTTATTACTCTCTTACATTTCGAAAGCCAAACATAATTATTAATTATAGAATCAAATTTTCTTTCTTTTATAGTAAATTTTCACTTAACAATACTACGCAAGTTAATTTATACAGTATTTAATACAAAATTAATATTATTTTTAAGTTTTCAAAATTATTTTCGTATCACAATACTCTTTGTCGAATTTCAAAACGTAAAAAAGCGCTGTTGCCGCACCGTCAAATTTATGCGTCAAATAAAGTTAACTGCCAATTAATTTAGCGGGCAGTTTGATGGTGAAACAGAAAAAAATTCTTATCCGATGATAACCGTTATACGTCGGGTAACTATTCGAAACTTTATCCGCAACCGGTGAAACAGGCCCTAAATTGTTGAAGAGTTAGTTGGATGTTTAGACACTAAGGTATGACTCACGATCTAAGAATTATTATTTTATTTTAAAAATTTATTTTGGTCTATTAAATCTATTTATATATAAATGAATCATCAACAGAGTTGAAATTACGTGAGGCTTTTCTAGTACCACAAGTGAAAATTTTATCTTAAAATTTAGGATAAAAAACTGTTTATGAGAAAAGCAATTAATAAGTCCCTTACTCCAATTTATACTACTATTACGTACTGCTACTATTAGCAGCTAATAAATAAAAGCAAAACAAAAACTGCTAATTGTAAGACCTCGTTACGTTGGTAAAAAAATGGTGGGTAGTTTCTCTCGTAGTGAGTATGTGTCGACAACAATATTGGAAAACCATAGATCTGTTAACTTGGAGTGGTATCATTGCCGAAAGTTTTCTAAGCTCTGCGAGAAAGGAGACCTAAGACTTTAGGCTTTGGGGAATCATGCTGCATCATGACAACGCTTCGTCACATACGTACCTCAGAACAAAGACGTTTCTTGAGGAATCTAGTGTTGAAACCTTGCCCCATCCACCATACAGTCCTGATTTAGCTTCTTTTTGTTCCCGATAATCAAGGAAAAGATAAAAGGGATTATTTTTTTTCGTGCGCTGAAGTCTCCATTTCGGCCCTATAGGATCAAGACTGGCAAAAGTGCTTTAATAGTTGGTTTAGGCGAATGGAACTAGGCATAGAGAATGAAGAAGATTATTTCGAAAAATGTAAAATAAATATTGTTTATATCTTATATAATTTTTTCTTATCTCAAAACTTATTTAGTTACCTACTTGGTAAGGTGTAAATATAAAGTGCCAATTTCGATAAAAATCGATAATCAAAATCACACTTATTAGACAGATTTTTTATTTATTTATTTAAAGAAGTAAAAATATATTCGAATAATTCGGAAAAGCAATTTCGGGAAAGCACTTCAACAAAAACAATAAATGGTTTTACTGTGAACTGTGGAACATAGCATAATACGTATTTAAAAAAAATATAAATAAAATAAAACAAAACAGTAAGATTTTTAGTATCTATACATATATAAAATGGTACTAAAGTCAAAACTGTACATTAAATATTTTTTTAAAAGAATACTTGTGGTGTGATCTACAATCGATACCGAAATCAAAAATATAGTTTTTAGTATTTTTGTCTGTCTGTTTGTATGTATGTCCGGAATAAACTCAAAAACTACTAAGTGAATTTACTTCAAATTTGGCATGAATATTATTAAGAAGACGGGTCAACATATAGGCTACATATTATCACGCTATCACCTACGGGGAACGAGCAGTGAAACCTTATTTCTTTAACGCATTCTGTAACAACGTGTAATCTAATAACGCATATTTGAATGTTGTTATTATGTTAATAACCATGCTATAAGCTAGCTCCACATTATAAAAATCACGAAATATAAGTAACTTAGGCCGATAAACATAATTAAATGAATATAAGTAGTATCAAGATAATTTTAAAGCAGTGCCATCTATGAGATTTTAAAAACATGAAGTCCAATTACATGTGTAAGCCCTTTTTTGATATATATAATTTAAATTTGATCATGTTGGCGAGGTTAATAGTTGTTTTTAAAAGTCATAGATGGAGTTGTGCATTTTCTTCTTAAAAATTGTATCGTTAATTCGTTTCAGAGATGAGCAAGACAATTAAAAAATGTGTTTGTATAAGTTAAAGCTACTTCATCTATGTCTTATAAAATTCATCGAGTTTGTCTGTATGTAATAACAAACAGAACTCAAAAAGAACTGCATAGATTTATAACAAAATTTAAACTCGAAAACGGCACGCTATTGCTGTAAGCAATTTAAACTATATGTCATAAAGATAAGACATGCTTATGCTTCTTCGGAACCTATCTCCTCCGAAGTTGTGTAACGGGACCCGCCTTAAAATCATCTCGTTCCACAGACATACTATTGAGGTGGAAATTCTTACGGGTTGTGGCGTCGGCGAGGCAGTATTTATACCACGCATTCCCCTCATACCTCATAACTTCCCGTTCCAGTTCAAACGCGTACAGTTCCCCGTGAGTGTTTCCTTCGCGATGATCATCAATAAGTCGCAGGGGCAGACACCGAAGGTAGCTGGTGTCGACCTCAGGACGAGCTGCTTCTCACACGGGCAGCTGTACGTCGTTTGCTCCCGCGTCACCAGTCCTGACTCTCTTTACATTTTGGCTGCGGAGAGCCAAACCACTAATGTTGTTTATCGAGAAGTCCTATAAGTATGTATTTTTACCCTATTGTGTATTCCTTGTATTCTAAAACAAAATTTTATAACAGATAATAGATATTTTGAATTTTGAAAAAATTTAATCATAGAATTACCTATTCAAAAAATCTTTAACGTCATTGATCATGTGCCGATAGATTTAAAGCTTTTGAAATGCTACGACGATATTTTATAGTACGGAACAGGTCCGGATTTAAGGAAGCGGCGGCCTCGGGGGAACAAAGGAGTGGAGGCCCCTTGGCCCTAATAATTATTATAAGAGTCCTGTGTAGTAAGTGCACACAAAAAAAAGGTCGTCGCGATTCCACATCGATATCAACCCCTGCCGGCTATACAAAATCCTAAAAAAGGTCATCGCTTCTTCATATTCCTAAAATAAAAGTATTGCCTGTCCATATTTCAAAAAAAAAAATCCGAATTTCGAATTGTGGGGGCCTCTTCTGTGGAGGCCCGGAGCAGTTGCCCCGATTGCATTCCCCTAAATCCGGCCCTGCTACGGAAAGTACCTACTAGAAATACGTAAATTTAAAAATGAATTGTAACTATAATTGCAATAATACTTGGATCGAATCAATTACAACTCACAAAACGATACCGCTTGAAGGTTTTGAAAAACGTCAGATAAAAAGGGTATTTGATAAAATTTTATATAAAATTTTCAAATTATATTTTGACGAACCTCGCAGTTACCACGATAAAGTGTCGACACTTGTTAGATATTTTTACAGCATTTGATTTGTTCTACGAATCGTGGATTATTGATCTCGTCCTATATCGCCGTGATTTTATAAAGCACATTACTAAATAAACAGTCTGTCTAACGGAACAATTTTTATGAAATTAAACCGTTTGGTCTAAAATTAGTACAATTTTTTCATTATATTAGTATTAAAAATGTGCAAGGAGGTAACATCTAATTTAAATATTCAGCAGATATAGGTACAGGAAAACGAAAACCTTTTTCCTTTCTTTCTCTTGCTGCCTAGTCTCATAATGGTTTTTTATGGTAATGATGTCTACAATTTACATAGTTGGTGGAAAATTGTATCTTTTGAATATAATGGAATAATTTTTTTTTTAATTTATAATTTACTGGGTTCACCTAGGCAGTCGACAAGAATTGGACTGCCTACCCGGGCGTCCTGGACGTCATCCGTAAATGGATTCCCTGCGACAACAAAAAAAAAGGCAGTCGACACCAAAGGCAATCATTGATATGTTACTATATAATAATATATATAGTATATTTATTAGATATTGTCCATTGGTGGCTCAATATGTTTCAGAATTTCTAAACTTCTAAGGCATTGAGGTTTCTTTCACCAAAATTTCTTCTTGAAATGAATATTAAACAAAAAAAGAAAAAAAACAAAAAAATAAGCTCAAGCCTCATCACCTTAAGCTTAAGAAATCACCGGTCACATCCCTGTAATGCTCACAGGGTCAGTTATACGACAGAAAGATAAAAAAGTATAAAAAGATTATTATTAAATCATACTGAAGGTTGTGGGACCAAATAAGGAAAATATTATGTAACATAAATATATAATAAATACACTTGTAATAAAAATACTTTAATAGTACTGCAATAAAACTCACAAGTCTTCCAAAATATACGAAAGAGGCCATCATTTAAAATGGTTTATAAGGTACCTTCTTCATTATTAATAATAGTCAAAGATTAAGAATAATCGAGATGTATCAGTATGCTAATCAGATTTAAAAAAGTATATCTTATAAAGATATAATTAATAATATTTCAAATAAGGAAATTAATATGTGCTTCAATAAATATATATTTTCATACTAGCGGACGCCCCGGCTTCGCACGGGTATTTAACTAAAATTTTAAAAATTATAAATTTATATTTTTTATCACCTACATGCGCCATCTATCGTATAATGGTAATAATATAGTTTTTATATTTAGTGACATTTAACATAATAGTACCTATATTAATTGAAAATGATGTTTATCTAAAATATTAAAACGATTTCTATTCCTATCCGACATATTTAGTAAACTTTTAAGTTTAACAAAATAATAACTCAAAAATAAGTTTTGTGAGTTTTTAAGATTCCTTAGACCAGATGGCGTTGGCGGCGTAGGTACCTATTTCTATTTTCTTAAATATTTATTTTTAAATTTAATTACAATGAAACAAAAACTAAATTATACTGTGAATTATGTTTAATTTTTATGTATTAAAGTTATTTACATTGGTTTTGTACTTTTTACGTGATACGTGCACGAACAAAAAACGACAAGAGATGGCGTTGATTCAAAAAAAAACGCGCTATTAAAATTTATTCTTGATGATATATAGTGTATTAATAAAACGGAGGTTTTAACAGGCTTATTATTTGTATAGATTAAACAAATATCTCAATTTACGTATTGTGCGTCAAAAATATCAAATTTGCAAATAGCCCAACTTAATAATTAATTTTCATTCGCATTTATTATAATATAGGTGTAGTATAAAAAAAAATTAGAAATGATTAAATTCCTAAGAATTAAGGAATATAGAAATAATAAAAAATATATATACCGTGATTATTTAAAAATATTATTTCAATTTTCAGTTAAAATAATAAAGCCTTCTTCAACATTTTGTTGTAAATTATTTTATATATTAAATACTTTCTTTTTTCATGTATTTTAAAACGTGACCCGGCGATCGGCCGGTCAGCAGATTGTCATGGCCATATCAAAAAATAAACAGACTACGTGTTCAATGATTACTAATCTATGACCTTCTTTAACGGTCGCGGTCATCTTAGTTGGTTCGCGGCTAACTCACATTCGCCACACACGCTCCGTGGTGATCAGACGTGGCCATATCAAGCATGAAGATCTTAGTCGCTTTTCTCGGGCTCTTCGCCCTGGCGTTAGCTTCGCCGACCAACTCTCAAACCAAAGTCGTCTGCTACTATGACAGCAAAAGCTATGTCCGAGAATGTAAGTTATCAAACATTAACTATTGCGAATGTTTAATTTATTTTATGTTATATTTTAAATTGAAATGTCAAAATTTAAATAGATGCGTTAATTTTTTTTAAACATAATAAAATACTTTGTTGCTGGGCGTTTATTCATACAATTAGCGACTTTCTTAGTTTACATTCGAAACACGTTTGGAGACTTCTTAGAGCATTACGCTGTGATGAATTATTTAAAGACGTACAATTGATTTAAACGCTATAATATTCAATTCAAATACGTCTGATTTTTTTTAAATTATTACCTTTTTTATAATTATTGGAGGGTAGATGAAAATATCGACGAGCAATGCTCATCAAAGTATATAATGTTGTTTTGTTTATTTTTACATTGGAAGAGTTCAAGTTATTTTGCAGTAAAGTAATCTCCATTTTTAATAAATTATTATTCTAAACAGCAACTCGGAACTTGTTTCAGGGCTATTGTTTGACCTCTATCATTACTTTCAAGGTTAATTTATATAGTTTTTTATATTACTAAATTAAAATGGACTTACCCACAAGCAATATTTGCTTTTCTGAAATAAATATAAAAAAAATCACAAATATTTAAATATGAGAAGTACAGAAAATTATTTTTATTTGTATAATTTAAAAAATACTGTAAAAAGTTACATAAAAGAAAAATTCTGTTCTTTATTATTTCAAATATAATATGCTTAAAATTTATTAGACAAATAAAATTCAAGATATTCCCGCCATTTTACGCGACGCCATTTTATTTTTTGTGCAAAAACCTGTTAAAAAACCGAATCGACAACTTCGAGAAATCGTAACGTTGAGATTTAGTCATCTTGTTTTGAAAATTGAACCTTCGACGTTTCGTGTCAAGTTGTGTAATACGTCTTTATATAGCCTTAGCCTAGTTTGGTACATAATGATTTAGTTTATAAAATTGTATTAGCTAGACTACACATAAGTCTAGATAACATCTAAGAAACCATTTATATAATCAATTAATTTAACAAATAATACTTTTTAGATGTAAAAAGGCAGATAAATTTTGTTTATTTTTAAAACCTTTAAGAGTACACTTTTACAGTACAATACAGTATTAAAAAAATAGTTAAGATTTATGACAGTAAATAAACTTCTAGAAATTTCTACCAGGTTCCATTTTGAGGAGAAAACAGTTTAAGATAAAAAAGTAAGATTGAATTTTGTAAGTTTTATTTCTTATAATCACTTTTGTAATAACTTCGAACGTAATAGACAGAGGTGTATGATTTTTTTTCCTTCAAAGCACGATTTTTTTTAAAATTAATATATTACTATTACATATACCTACTTTGTTTGACTTTTCATATAAAAATTTTGGCGACTGTTAATAGCGTAAAAATTTATACCTATGTTGCTTCTATGTATAAGAATAGAGATAGAGAAGAATAGAGAAGATAATTAAAATATATTATATTTAAATTGGTTTAATTTTCGATTTCAGAATCGGTTTTAAGAGCTTATACCTATATTACAAAGAATGTAAAATAAAATTATTTATCAAGAAACTAATATGAAATATTTTAATTATTTTATTAATAAAGAAATATACCAACATTTTCAGACCTTGTAGTGGTAATTCCTTGTCATTACGCCGTCTGTTTAACTGTTTGTCTGTTAGGCTTTATTTATTTCAAAGAAAGTAAAATGAAGTAGTTTTTTGAATCATCAACGATTTTGATTTACAATTTCTACATTTATTTGTAGACGTTTTGAAATGTTCTACGTCTGAGTACAATTCGTAAAAGTAGTTTTATATGCGAATAAAGTACAAAATGTGTATATGTTATCAATAGATTAAAAAAATGCGGTTATTTAATTATTTAAAGTATACGTCTAGATATAAAAAAAGCTTATTTCTTTCGCCGTTGCGTTTACTATAGGATATTTATAAGCATTTAAAATAAAATAAAGATCTTTTTGGGATATACAAAAGACTATATATGTATAAATACACTTGATTCTGCGCAAGCGCAGAGATGATGCGCAGAGATTTGAATGAACCAAGTGTGGGCGAAGGAAGCCTTTGCATTACAAGGACAATTATATCAGGGTCTGATTTCATTGTTGTCAACTATTTTCCTCTTTACACGTTCTTATACTAACCTATTGTACACATGTTCGTTAGTGGTGACGTCACTCGTCTTGTTTACTGGATTTGACCCATTATGATAAGAATAATTTCTAATTAGTAACAATGCTTTAGATAATTAAACTCGAGACAATTACGTGACCCCTTTATCAGCTATGTCAATTGATAACGAACAAATTAATGTTTCTAGAAACGTTTGAAAAATTTTCCTTTGTTTCGACGTTTATTGCCGTTTTAAGAAAAATGTTTGTTATTTAAAGCTTTTTAACGGAATATTTAATAATAAGTGTGGAATTTTGAATATTTTTTAAAATTTATACAGTGAAGGTATTGTAGATAAATTATACCGTTTTGTCTAATTTTTCAAATTTAGTACATAATTTGTTTCTAATCTTTTCTACGAGTATTAAGGCGTAGGTACCGAAGTCGGTTATTTTAATTCCTTTTTTGAAGAAATTTTAAAAACTTTTTATACATGACACGGACATATCCTACCTTTAAAAATAAAATACAGTAGACTACTATACAATGAAATCTATTTTAAAACTTTTTTAACTAAAATGAAATGACTAAACGGCACAAATATTCATCACTTATCCAAAGTTATATTTTTGTGCCGTTTGCAGTCGAAACACTTGGACCTTGGAGTAGCAGTGCAAAAATTTTTCTAAAAGAATTAACCACGTCTCATAGCCTCCACTGGTGATAGGAGGGCTGGTGTATTTTTTGCCCAGAGAATCGGAATTGCGACTCAACGGGGAAATGCTGTTAGTATTCTTGGCACCATTCCACGCGGACATGATTTATACCAAAACTGTTTGTAAATAATTATTTTAAGTTTTGAATTATAAACTTATATTATCAATCTGAAAGTTACTTGTTATCTGATTTAAAAAAAATTTAACAAATAGAAATGACAAAAAACGAGAAAGGTTTATGTGTATATTTAGTATGTATTTACAAAATAATTGAGCTACGTCTTTTCTTTTGGTACTTTTTCGTGTCTATAGTATGGTCTCTATGCTGGGCTAAATTATAGGTCTTAAGTAAGTCTTCTGTAATCTCCTAACTCCTAAGGTATACTCATTTTTTATCTAATAAAGATTAGTACATATTAGTACGGTAGGGTATTTGCGAAACTAGATTCTTCATTTTATTATTAATCAGCAAAAGCAGTGTTGCTTATAATAAAATTAGAGCAGCGATTACTCTTAAAACTATATACTCGTATTGTAAAAAGCAGTATAGTTATTTGATTGTATGCTTGGTTATCAACTTTTACAATAATAAATAAATTAATGAATAAATAAATCATAAGAATATTTAAAAATATACAAAATAATCAAAATAATGTGGAATAAAAAATATTCGAAATAAAAAAGGTGCACAAAGGGTACTATTACATCGTACAGTTAGCACCCGTGTTGCTTTTTTTTTTAAATAATCACAAATATTTTCATATTACAATTAAGTTTCGTTACAGAAGTAATTTGTTACTTTTAAGCCTTATGAAATAAAAATGTAACCACACAAAAATATCATCAAAACTTGAACTGGCAACTGGGAAAAAAGTAAATAATGCATTGCATTCATATGCATTGTAAAATAAAATACAATAAAACTTATTGCCATAACGTACCATTTTATTTTTATTTTGTTTATAGTCTTGGTAAGAGAAGCAAATGTGTTTCATAATTGTATACTTTAGTTTAAAGTATACATAACAATATTACATTATATACATTATTACTTGTACAATATTAGTTTTATATTGTACAAGGTAAATCTTTGTTAATATAACAAGTCTAAGTTTTTGGTCGAATAAAAAAAGATGTTTTCAAAATATTTATGAAAATACAAAATATTAGTGTGTGTGTTTTTTGTAAAATTAGTGTGTTAACTTATCTGACAAGCATTAAAATTAACGCGGGTGAAATCTCGCCGGATATCCTAGTTCATTTATAACTCGACTAAATAAATATTACATAATCTTAAATTATATTATACAATATTACATAATACTGTGTAAAAAGAGAAAGTATTGAACGTAAAGTAGGTAGTTGCAATTAACAAATTATTATGTACAAAAATATATAACACGTGTAAAGTCTTATAATATTATGCTGGTCAGTGACCTCTTCTATTTTCTTCTAGACTTTATTGTCCCATCCGTTATTTGTTCTATCATAATAATATATAGCACTGTTTGAATACTCGCGCCTAAAGTCATCACCCACGCTGGAATCGGTTTATTTGCTTCTAAAAATATCTTCTCTAGTCAATTTTAGTTTATTAATCGTTTATCCTTTATATTTTGAATAAGTCAGTTGGTTCACAGAATAGCCTGAATAACTCTAAAACTACTATACTTCTTTAAATTACGCTTTCTTTAACCATCGCTTTGTGTATGCAGTCTGTAAACCACACAATGCTCAGCGAAGGCCTCTTCTCCATATAGAAGGATTAGAGCTTAATCCATCACGCTGCTCCTCTGCGGGTTGGTGGGTAAATTCCCTACCATGAGTAACGATCGTTATCAGGTGTTTATGAAAACAACCGGGACCGACTGCTCGGACTCTCGCTTACGTGCTCTCCGGAGCACGGTGGGGAAACCCACAACGACATATACCCAGAACGGAAACAAATTTTTCTACAAATACAAACATCTGTCGGGAACGGGACGGGAATCGAATCCGCGACTACTCGCACCACTACACCACAACGGTGGTCATTGTCAGAAAGCTGTGTTGTTAAGAAATTACATAGGCTAAAAAACATGACGCTACGACTCATAGTAGCGGAATAGTAAATGACAACGCAGGTGACACTGCGTGTGATGTCTAGTATATAATAAAAACATCCTACAACGTCAAGGATCATGTAACATGGTTATTAAAATTTTGTCAAGAAAAGTAATTTGCGCAATTTTCGACTTGCCTTAACTGGTTAATCTTAGTGGCTTAAATTGTTCGTTGTGACCGTTGCGTCTTTTCTCAACACGTAGATCGTAAGGCGTGTACATAAATGTTATTTTACAATACAATATTCTGCTGTGGTTAAATGTTTCAAGTGGTTAATACGAAATAACAATAATTCGTGGTTTTTGTTTGCTGTACGCCTACGTTCATGAACTCTTTCGGTAGAGCTTAAAGTTTTTTTTTAATATTCTAACAGTCAACTGTTTAAATTTTAAAGTATTTTATAGTCTATTTTGTTATGAAAGAATAACGATATTCATTTCAAATATCTTGAATCGCTTAGTTACGTAAATTATTAGAAAGTTATTTAAAATAATATTTAATTTTAAATTTAATTTTAAATGAATATTATTTTTTACATTATGCACTTTTTATTGCAATATGTTTAATGAAATCTTAAACTCAACAAAACCGTAAAATTAAAAATAAAATATATATATTAGCTTTGTTTTCATAAATAATTTGAAATTTTAATTTTTGTTTACTTATTAGATAATATACAATTTCGCATTAATTTGCGATACCAATTTTCTAATCACTTGTGAAGGTAATAAGATAATCATGTGGTTCTTATTCTCACTTTGTACAAACAGCAATAGACATATTCATAATATATGTATATAACTATATAGCATATAACATAATATAGCATATTATTCTAAAAAAATTAACAACACGCACGTGGTAGTTATAAAAGTTATTTAGATTCGAAAAAAAATTAAGTACGTAGTGTTGCAACCTTCTGTATCAAAGTTTAAAAAATAAAAAAGAAGAAGAAATAATTAGGTATTTATAAGGATTCTTCTGTGATTTACGTAAATGGAAACTTTTATATTTATCGCTGAGAACGAAAGACGTTTTAAGATTTCTGTTACATCATTTAAAAACTTGTGGAATTTATTATAAAATATTTTAAAAATTTCTTTGTCGTAAGATAATTTTATAATAATACCTAAGCTAAGAGCGATCACTCCAGAACCTGTTAGGATTTTTTCCAGGCAAATAATTCTCGTTATTCCTTGAAACTAGATTTTTTATATATTAATATTATAATATTATTTTATAAATTTTATGAATTTTATGAATTCCGATTAATCTATATCGATCGAAATATTTATATAGTAGTAAAAGTCATAAAGTAAATACCTTTTAACTTTTAACCGTATAAGCAATATGAGCAACGAATGGCTTTTTTAATTATATATTATTTAAAGTAAGTTTTATTAAGTCTAAAAATAGACTAAAATTAGACAGATATTGTCAATATAAAATAAAATATCGCATTTTATTTGTATAATGTTCATTTGTTCTGTATTCATCAAAAATGGGCGTAGGTAGTTGTTTTTACTGGACACTAAAGAACAAAGTTAGTTGCTCGGGTTTCAAATAAATTAAACAAAAAATTTAATAAAAATCAATGCTGACATTATTGTCCTCAAGACTTTATAACTTTTTAATACGATCAAATGAAGTCTCTGGAATATATATTATTTCGATACTTATAAAGGATTTAAGCGTCTTCCTATGAGACGTTTTCTGAATTTTAATATAACAAACAGTTGTTGAATAATAAATAACCAGTCGTCTTTATGTATAGTATATTCAGTGTAAAGTTTAAGATTTATTAGTACATTGTCGGTATTATAATGATTATAAGAAATTTTAACATTGAAATAAAGTTGAGGGATGCATTTATCCAGCTCAAGCCCGTATGCTGCCGATGGACTTGGACCCGGCGCTCTCGTTCTGCACCCACTTGGTCTATGGATATGCTGGAATCCAACCCGATACTTACAAAATGGTATCTCTAAATGAGAACCTGGACATCGACCGCAACTATGCCAATTACAGAGCTATCACAAACTTTAGGAGTAAATACCCTGGTCTCAAAGTACTCCTGTCTGTCGGAGGTGACGCTGATACGGAAGATGAACAAAAGTACAACTTACTGGTGAGTTGTTCACATACTTTAACTTGGAGTAATTATTGTTCTCGCATAAATTTATATTTGTAGGTTACAGAAAATACTTCTGAAATATCTGATATATTAATTAATTTCGAACTGTCGAATTGTCGAAAATAATTATATTCTTTATATAATTTGTTTTGTACATTTTACACTATGATAATTCTAGAAGCTTTAACCAAATTCGGTTTTTTTACTTTAAATCTGAAAGAAACAACGTATGACTACTAAGATTGGAATATTTTTTGATTAAGTATAAATACCAAATGTAGTACTAGTACCTACATCTGAATCATTTATTACGTATTATGTAAAATAATTTTCTGTAACAATGACGCATGGCAGTCATAATTGTTAATCAAGCGTACATAAAACGCTGGTAAGTTAAACGCATTGTTGATTTATATCAACTGCATGTGGAATAATCACGAAAAATGTATTTACTATAACTTATAACATTTCGTCGAAGAATCTCTGCTAAATGTTTCATTTTAATTACTGAAACTGTTTGATTGGTTTAACTTTCACTGTGTCATATTTTGTAATGTTAAATATAGAAATGATTTTCATACACAAAAGAGATTAGTAAACAGTTAATACAACTTCAAGACCTTTCAAATTTAAGTCATTAGAACTGATTAAGGTTAATATGCCTTTTTAAAAAAAATTTTACACATCAAAATCTATTATAGTAGGTATTCAAACACATTTTGCATCGCTTTATGTTGAAGGATAATAAAACACATTTCAAGCTGTGATTTTATGATATATGAAAAAAAATAATCGTTTCGTAGTCATGTTAATGTAATGTTTTCTACGATAATATAAAATTAAATGTGTTACAGCTAGAGTCACCACAAGCAAGAACTGCGTTCGTCAACTCTGCAGTATTGCTAGCTGAACAGCATGGCTTCGACGGTATCGACCTCGCTTGGCAATTCGCAAGAATCAAACCAAAGAAGATTCGTTCCACCTGGGGTATGTTTGGTTTTAAACATTAATATTTTATTTATATCAAAAAGTAGATTATAATTATTCTTCACTATGTTTAATTAATTATTACAATAATACTCTGTAGGATCAATATGGCACGGTATCAAGAAAACATTCGCCACAACCCCTGTTGATGAAAAAGAGGCCGAACATAAAGAAGGTTTCACTGCCTTGGTCAGAGATTTGAAAGCTGCTCTCAACCTTAAGCCTCATATGCAATTATCTGTCACCGTCCTGCCCAATGTAAACGCTACCGGTAAGTAGATTCTAATCTTCCATCCGTTTCCATTTCAGGTTCGGTTTAAGGAATAGATTGATTTAATAAAATGACTTCGGCCATCGGCATCAAGTCATTTTATCACATCAATCAAATAATAGGTACTAATAATGTTATAAAAAAATAATCCTTAGAATTAGTACATACCTTACTAAGCCAGCCTTTAAACCACCCACTGCTGAGTGAACCCTCTTTTCCATATAGAAAAACGGTTGGAGCTAAATCCACCACGCTGCTCCACTGCTGGATAATTTCACTACACATGAGTAACGATCGTTTTCAGATGTCTATGATAACAACCGGGAACGACGGCTTTACGTGCTCTCCGAGGTACGGTGGGAAGACCCACAAAGACAAACACCCAGACCGAAAAAAATATTCGTACAAATACAAATATCTGTCCCGAGCGGGATTTGAACCCGCGACAGCCAGCGCGGGGCTTGAGGCGACTACTCGCACCACTACACTAGAACGGTCGTTTTATCTTCCACAAACATTATCGTTTGACAAATTTTATAAATATTTGTATTGTGTAAAAATAGTTCCTTACTTTAGCTTAATATTATTTTCCGTCCAGTCTACTACGACGTACCAGCTATCATAAACTTGGTGGACATCGTCAACTTGAATGCTTTCGACTATTACACTCCGTCGAGGAATCCCAAGGAAGCTGATTACACCAGTCCTATCTACAAGCCTCAGAACCGTAACGATTTCCTCAACGTCGATTCTGCCGTATCATACTGGTAATTAATATCACTTTAGATAACAATAATAATTCATACCGTCATATTTCTTTCGCAAGTAAAAATAGAAAAGTTTATTAATAAATATCAAAACTAATAATGTCAAGCATTTAACACATTAATACCATAATTGTTTAGCTTCGTCTCGAGGTTTTGCTTTAATTATAGTTATTTTCCCAGAGTCAACTTTGTATTCATCAAAGATACGTCTTTATGAAAGCGAATTACTTTGTAGCCTATTTATAGCAACTATAATATAATTATCTGAATTTCTGCGAATTTCGCATTTAGAAAAAATATTTTTTTATACTATTACTTTTTGGTGAAATTGTTATAATTCAGTTTCGTAAAAATCTGTGGAAGAGAATTGTATTTAGTTACATCTGAAGAGAATTTTCTTAACTCCATTTCAAGTATAAAGCGTGCCCGCAATAGATATTTGGCACAGTCGAAGTCTGTAGATATATAAAACTTTAAAAAAAAATCATTTATTATTTATATTTATACTGTTATTTAATAAAAAAAAGGTTTCTAGATTTAAGGATTTGCGGTCCTATTTCGCTGCTCTATATATGTATAATATTATGTATTTATTTTATTTATTTATTAATAAATTAAAATATATATACATGCTGTGCCCCATAAACAAAATTTAGTTTTATTGTGCACTGTACTTAAAAACTATGCATATAATAATCATATATAAAATTATATTAGAATGTAGTCTATATATAAAAATATAATTGATCCGTCCATCGCATCAACGCCGTCAGCAGAACCGGTATCTATACATAGTACCTGGATGACCGAGCTTTGCTCGGTTAAATTATATTTAGATACATTACATAGGTACTGATGAAACAAAATAATATTTTCGATCTTACCGACATAATAATAAAATAATAGGAACTGGTTATTTAAATAAAAAATAAAAAGAGCTCTTAATAATAGTTTTTCTCACAAAAGAAGAAACTTGAAAAAAAAATTGGTCTGAGACACCTGGATTCGAACCCGGGTTTTCTGATTTTCGAATCCGCCCGATTTCCATCCGAGCTATTCAAAGTTTATCATTGACAGCGAAGTTTACCTTCATATTCTAATGATATTTTTTAATTGCGTAAAAAACGGGATAAAACGACATTTTCTAAAAATAAATCCTAGCTAGATCGATTTATCGCCCCCGAAACCCCCTGCATACTAAATTTCATGAAAATCGTTGGAGCCGTTTCCGAGATTCAGATAATAATAAATAATATATAATATATATTCTTGTATATATATATATATATATATATATATATATATATATATATATATATGTATACAAGAATTGCTTGTTTAAAGGTATAAGATACCTGGATGACCGAGCTTTGCTCGGTTAAACTATATTTAAACCCAAATTACATAGTGATAATATATGAATAATATTTTCAATCTTACCGATATAATAATAAAACAATAGTCACTGATTATATAAATAAAAAAATAAAAAGAGATCCTAATAATATTTTTTCTCACCAAAAAAGGAACTTGAAAAAAAAGGACAAAACTTCCGTTTTCGAGACCGCCCGATTTCCCACCTGAGCTATTATAAATTTATAGATGGTGGCGAAATTTACTTTCTTATTCTAATGATATTCTAACATTTTTTAATTGCTCTCATGATTTATTTAAATAACCAGTTTATATCTTTTTTTTCCTACCTCTGCCGAAATTTCGATTTTCGTCCCTGTTAAGCGGGACAAAAGTGACACTTTCTGTCCCCGCTTCACAGGGACAAAACCTTAACTTTCGTCCTAGGTAGGAAAAAAAAAGTATGTGCAACATGGGACGAAAGTAATACATCCATTCCCGTACGTTTGCTACTCTCGCCTTCGGCTCGGCAATTTCATATGAGGGTCAAAAAAATAGTACTTTCATCCCCTTGTGACACAAAATACTATATTATTATATAGGTAAGACCGAAAAATATTATTCATATTTCATCAGTTCTATCGTATCTAAATATAATTTCCAAAAAAAAAACGATTAGCAAAAAAAATAATAATAATAATAATACCGAGCAAAACTCGGAAATCAGGTAGTACAGGGCTCTCAATAATAGTTCTTTTTTTACAAAAGAGGGAACTTGAAAAAAAAAGCAAAAAAAAAGTGGGACTTGAGGCATCGGGATTCGAACCCAGGTATACTGATTTCCCACCTAAGTTATTATAACCTTGTAGATTATGCCGAAATTTACCTTCGTATTTTAATAATATTCTAACAGTTTTTAATTCTACTCGTGATTTTTTATTTAAATAACCAGTTCATATTTTTTTATTATTATTTCGGTAAGATCGAAAAATATTATTCATATATCATCAGTTCGTAATTCGTATGTAAATATAGTTTCCACAAAACACGAATAACAAATAAACAAAAAAATAAAATACCGACCAAAGCTCGGTCATCCAGTTAGTAAAGGGCTCCCAATAATAGTTTTTCTCACAAAAGAAGTAACTTTAAAAAAAAAAGGAGTCCTGGAGACTGGATTCGAACCTGGGGTTTTTTTATTTCGAATCCGCCCGGTTCACATCGGAGTTATTATAAACTTATCATTGACAGCGAAATTTACCTTCGTATTCTAACGATATTTTTTAATTGCCTGAAAAAAGGGATAAAACGACATTTTCTAAAAATAAATCCTAGCTAGATCGATTTATCGCCCCCGAAACCCCCTGCATACTGAATTTCATGAAAATCGTTGGAGCCGTTTCCGTGATTCCGATTATATATATATATATATATACAAGAATTGCTCGTTTAAAGATATAAGATTCCTCTAAAAAGTTCTGTTAGGTTATTTTTATAATTTTTTTCGTTCATTTCATCTTTTAGTGTTTTCGGGAGTGAATTCAATAAAGTAGGAACAATATATTTAAATGAATGTTTGCCATAGTTATTAATGACTTTGGAGATTTCTAATTTTTGATTCTTATTACTTCTGTCTTTTACAGTTGACAACTTTTATTTGAATTTTTGTGTTCAGATATTGTTCTATTAGTACAAGATATTTTATTTTAACGTCAACTGACATGACTTCGTAAGTTTGTAGTAGTTGAATAGGATATTATAGTTTTGTTTATGTTGTTAATTCTCTGACCACTAATTTGTATCAAACGTCACCAGGCTCAGTGGTGGTGCACCCAGTAACAAGATTGTTGTAGGTATCGCCACTTACGCTCGTACATGGAAATTAGATTCTAACAGTGAAATTTCCGGAGTTCCACCACTACATGCTGATGGACCAGGCGAAGCGGGTATGTCGTTTTAATTACATTTCCATATTCACAGCTAAAATAGAACTGATTTGACTTTATCATATGATTTGTTGAGTAATTTAATGAGACTTCATCGAATCTCTATTTTTATTGGAATAAATAATTCACACTTCATGTAAAATTTTTGAGAAATAATTATTTTTATGAGTATTTTATTTTTAACTTTTAACCCGATAATTTTATTATATTATTGATAGTGAATGAATTAGTGAAATCATTTTTTAATTATCAATACATAGAAAACCCTTACTATTTTTAATATTATAAAAGGTTATATTTATGTATTACGAGTCTTATCGTGGTAATATAATATATAACATGACTTTTATTTTTGTTCGATATTCCACTGGAGTTACCTCGACCGTGATCACGAACTGAGCGATTATAGATGATAAAATAATATTTCTAAAAAGTATATTTAATCTTTAGGACCTTACACTAAAACTGAGGGTCTCCTGAGCTACCCAGAAGTCTGCGCGAAATTGATAAATCCTAACCACCAAAAAGGCTTGCGTCCTCATTTAAGGAAGGTCACCGATCCCAGCAAGCGTTTCGGTAAGTTCTTTACAAGCAAAGTTTAGGCAAAAAAGCTTGATTTCGTTGGTTGACTTGCTTAAGTTCGCTTATTGTTAATTTTCGGGAATTAGCTGCTAAATTTAAATTTTCAGACCAAGGCTTAAGGAAGGAAGGAGATTTTTTTGGTTGGTACAACATAAGTGCTTATAGCTTTTGTACGTGGTGTTGGTAATTGTTTGGAACGGGGGCTGGTGTGTTATAACATTATTTATCAAAGTTGTCCTATGAATTACACTTTAATTTTTTATTGTTAGTGTAGAACAGTTTCCTCGTAATCCTTTGGGCTTTGGTTCAGGATTTAGCGAACTTGTTTAAATTGTTTTTGGAAGTATGGACTAAAATAAGAACAAAAGCAAACTTTCTTCTACGTTATAATGTAATGTGTTTTTTTTTTTTGAGAATACAGTTACCAGCACTGTATTTTACACTACGCTGTTTTTCTGCACGAGATGTTACATAAAAAATGATGAGTTATTAAAACGTTTTATATTTTCTAGGAACATACGCTTTCCGTCTTCCCGACGACAGCGGTGAGGGAGGTTTGTGGGTCAGCTACGAAGATCCCGACACAGCTGGACAAAAGGCGACATACGCTAAGTAAATATTGTATAAATATATAATAATAATAACTCTTTATAGTAAATAAAATAAAAAATAAATAAATATTAACCAACAATCACACCACGTTAACCTAGCCCCGTGCTAAGTTCGTAAGAACTTGTGTTACGGGTACTAGGAACGGAAATAAATTTAAGATATAAATACATATATACATAAATACACATCCATGACCCGGTGCAGACATCTAAATTCGTCATACAAATTATCTGCACCTGGCGGGATTCGAACCCGCGACCGCTGCGTAAAGTGTCCAGTTGCCTGACCACTCGACCAGCCGGCCGTCAAAACACAATAATAAGCAATAGTTCACATTTTTTATCCTCCATAATATTGCCCCATTGCCCCCCCTTAGTCATAAGCTGGCGACGTTCTTGAATATAGCTACATGTTTTTGCATTACACTAAACTTCCTCTTACTATTATTGACAGCTAAGTTTAATATTAGTTAAGTTACCGAGTAGTGGGTGAATAGTTTAGCGATTGTCGAGTAACAGGTGAAATTTAATAAACAAGTATTGTCACGAGTTTCTAATGCATATTGAAATAAAATTGAAAATAGTTTCAGGCTTTCTTTAAGTTCTAAGTTCTTTCTTAAACGGGAATGAATCCTCTGCCCAGTCGTAGGTCATTTAAAAATGAAATGTATGTCTAATGTACTCGACTTTTATACGTACTTTCCACTTGCATGACTAGATGTTTCTTAACTTCTATTTTCTGGTATATATCATTAAATTTATACAATGGTAAAAATTAATGTTAAGATATCTTTTAGTTAGACAAATGAATATAGATAGTGTGAAAAAAATTGGTTGTCTGTAAAGTCCGTTTACGGATGATAATTATACGTGATAACGACATAAGAAAACATTGATAAAATCGAGAAAAAGAAAAACATCGATAGATGCGTCACAAGTCGAACGCCTAGGCCGATCGTGCCTCTCTATCGCTTATTCCACGCTCTCGCTCGCGACACGTGACAATTACTCATGCTTTTTCGTAAAGTACAGCCGGCTTTCATCGATTTACAAGACGTGATCACGTCAAAAATCCTTGGTTTATTGAGTTATTATTTATATTATTTACAGGTCCAAGAACCTCGGAGGAGTTTCTATCGTAGATTTGAGCATGGATGACTTCCGCGGTCTTTGTACGGGCGACAAATACCCAATTCTTCGTGCTGCGAAATACCGTCTATAGATAATAGAATATATATTTTAAAGGCGTTATACAACCTATGATATAAATGTGATGCACTAATTTAATTGTATACAGTGATAGGTACACGTCATTTTATTCAATAAAGCAAGCAAGTACACATTCGAATATTTCAAATAGACTCAAAGTTCGCTACTGAAATGCAACGATGGAATTTAGTACATGTTTCTTGATTACAAAATGTTGATGACTTTTGTTTTATATAAGACTTTGATTATAAATTACAAAATTGATTTTTATATACCTATTTGTGACCTATTCTAATTTCTTTCTTTTCATAGACACAAGACTATAATGTTATATAAGATTTAATAATCCGATATACTGAAGATGCATATTTTTATTCTGCATGTATTTAATGCACGGCGTTAATAAAGTCATAATAAAAAAATTCTTGTTACTTTATTTACCACTTTCTTGTACGAAATAGAACGTTCGTGTTGTCTACATGCGTACAAATGACATAGTAGATTTACAAAATACTTCCGCGTTCGATTTTTTATTTTTATTGATAAGTTTCCCGACATTAACCATTTTTTTTTTGACTTAACAATTCGTATAACATTATTGATTTTATGCTTATTTGGTATATATATCTACTAGCGGTCCGCCCCGGCTGCGCCCGGGGTATATATATGTATCTAAACCTTCCTCATTAATCACTCTATCTATTGGTGAAAACCGCATGAAAATACGTGCAGTAGTTTTTTTGAGTTTATCGCGAACAGACAGACAGCGGTGGCGGAGGATTTTGTTTTGTAATATGTAATGATTCATGACAACAGTTTCTATTGTAACGCAAATCGAACGCAGTTTACACACTCACACAAGGCACCAGAGAAACTGAGCTTCTCTGTCAGCCCCTAATCAGGTCCTCTTTTATTTTATAAAATATATTGTGCTACAGCACTGACGGCACCGATAATAATAATAAATAATAAATTCTTTGCAAGTAGTTGTGTAACAAACGCTGTAATTGAAATAAGATGCAAATTTGCGACTTGATGTTAATAAATGATAATAATGTAATGTGGAAGTTTGAAAACAATTCTCAAAAAAACTTACATGAAAATGAACACGTTGTCTATTAACATGATATTTTTTATTATACTACCTATGAACACAATTCTGTAAGGATACATTATAATAATTATTACCAAATAACAATTGACATAATTTGTTGGCATCTGAAAATCTTGTTATATATTTTTTCATCTACTACGAGTATACGAGTAGAGAAAGAGAGAGAGAGAGAGAGAGATAGGTAGGTACTAAATCAGGTTTGTAAATTTTTCTGTCAACTCCTGTTAATGAAAATTAACGATATCATCCTATTTAATATTTTCGTTAAAGTTATTTGTTTTGAATCACGTTTAAGTAAATATTTTGAAAAAAGTTTTTAAGGAGCTAAATATATCGGTTTGTGACTGTTAGTAAGATAATCTTGACAGTTCATAATATTACCATTTAAATTTACTTTAACGTTTAGTAGGGTCGAATCACATTTTTTTCTTAAAATCGAAATGCTATTCTTAGACACTCAAAAGAGTGCAGCAGAAACGGTAAATATCAAAGTTAATCTGACTAGTAGCAAACATTTTGAGAAGGTTGGAAATATAAAACATATCAAAATGTATGGATATTTTAAGATTTATTAACTAACTACTGTTAAAATATACCCAATATGTTATGAAATATCTTTATCTAAAGTTTTTTAGCTAAAATAAAATTTTATTTTAATGATTTTATATTTTAAAACCTATAGCTTACGAAGATATTTAATAAACATACAAAAAATAAGATGGACAGACGACTCGAGGAGAGTGCCGGAAGCCATTGGATGGAGGCTGCTTTGAACCGGTCGCTCTGGAGGTTAATGGATAAAGCCTACGTTCAGCAGTGGACATCCAATGGCTGATACGATGATGATGATGATACAAAATAAATATTGCTCGCAGCTGCACTTACGCTAAAACTAACGTGAAAAACCCTTATTTTATTTCATCTCCTCAGAAGTAATAATAAATTGTATAATGTTACTATTTATTTTATTGAAATGTCTATTTTAATTTACAATAAAATACCGGTTGGGTTCAATCTTTTACAGGAGTTAAAAAAAATTACTAAGCGAACTTTGTGTAAGAAAGCTTATTATGACATCAATTAATTTCTTAATGATGGAAAGACATGGGGTTGAATGAAAGTCGGCCAGGCTATCACTGTGTCCCTCCTTGTCATTAGATATATCTACCGGTGGGAGGGATGCGCTGTGCCGCGCTCCTGGCTGCATGGGTACCACCATCTTGCTTGTTTCTGCCGTGAAACAGCTTTGCTGTGTTTCGGAAAGAAGGGCAAGACAGGCAGCGAAATTGCTGGCACCGAGACTTTAACACCTTATGTCTCTGGATAGGCAACACATAGATGAGTTGCCTGGGATAGTTCCAGGTAAACTAGTTTATGTTCATGGGCGAAAGTTTGCCTATCCAACTCACATAAAAAAAGAAAAAAAAAAGATATAGTTACATAATATTGTGAGAGGGCATGCAGTGATTTCGGCATATACGATTGGCTGTCTCATCTCATCAGTTAGTTATTTATTGTTACGGTCGCTGGATAACATTGGTTACATTAGTTTGTAATGTACTTAATGTTAAAATTTAGTCATTCTGAATTATAAATAATTTTGCTATCATGACGTAGTTGTTTCAAATATAGATTTTTTTGACATTCTTTAAGTGTGTGTAACCTTACACCTTACAGCGAAATAAATATTTTAATTTCATTTCTTTTCGGATAGCTACACAATTTTCAATCTTTTTACCCGACTGCGACAGAAGGAGGGTTATGTTTTTAATGTAGTTATTGTAGCATTCTTTTATATTAATCGTACAATGTTTACTTAATATGTGCATCGATATTACATATAAAGGATTACCGTATGATCTGAGTAACTTTTTTGAAATGTTTACTATTTGCTTAGATCATAAAATTCTTACTAGCGTTATGCATATATGACGACCGTTCTGGTGTAGTGGTGCGGCTAGTCACCTTAAAGCCGATGTTCGCGGGTTCTACTCCCGCTCGGAGCAGATGTTTGTATTTGTATAAACATTTGTCTCCGGTCTCGGTGTATGTCATTGTGGGTCTAACCACCGTGACTCGGAGAGAACGTAAATCGTTGTTTTGTAGTATCGTAATTGCATCGTTACGGTATTTAAATGTTGAATATATTACAGTTGACTTAAAAGCTACTGTAACGTTTCCGTTCTGGGTGCATGTCCTTGTTGGGTCTCCCCTCCGTGCCTCGGAGAGCACGTAAAGCCGTCGGTCCCGGTTGTTATCATAGACACCTGATAGCGATCGGTACTCATGGTAGCATTATCCTGCCAACCCGCAGTGGAGCAGCGCAGTGAATTAAGCTCCAACCCTTCATATATACGGATAAGAGGCCTTCGCTCAGCCCCTTGTACTTCACATTTTGTAATTGTCATAAACTTATCTTGTGTTTATATATTTGTGGTGTACAAAAAAGTGTAAATAAATAAATAAATAATGGGTTTTTTACAGGCTGATACAGTACAGTACTACTGTAACGTCGAATTAGTGTTAATCTCCGCTATTAGGATTGATTAGTATTTTTTTTCATATATGTTTATTGTAAATTACTTATAAAAAGTTTGAAATCTGTTAAATTTTTTACGACAGTGGCACAGTGGAGCTTGTTGGTCGCCTTTGGCGCCCAGTCTCGGGCACTATGATTTGTTTGGTACTTGCATTTTGGTACGGCTAGCCGAGGTTGACCGCCCTCCATTACTTCAAATTTATAAAACACACTCTAGGTATATGGCAACAGAAAAGTAACATGTGATATCGGAACTTAATTATTGAACTTGTTTCTAAAGTAAAAGTCAGATATATTAAGTAAACGTTGGTAAGTGTTTTAAATTTACGATAATTAAGTAACGTTTCAAAATATCGTAAAGAGCTGGTAAATCCTAAAATTAAAGAAGAATAAGGAACCTTTTAGGGAACAGTTATTTACAGTAAAATGCAAATTCCATAACTTACCTATAACACATTAGCGATCCATTATCAGCATCGCACAAGTACAATGCAATGTGAAGTTTTTTGATCAAAATCTCATTCTCATCTTCTTCTTGCTGTAAGTAATCTTATCCCAACAATGTTGCAGTTTAGATCATAATTTATTCAAATGTACCTAGTTAAGATTTTTTTTTCGCCTGTTTACTAAAGTAGAGCAATTTTATCCAACAGAAACTTGCTACTGCTCTAAAAACCATGTCATATATGGCTCGTAATAATTTTTTTTCAGTAACGCTTACTTTTTAGTTTGTGGTAAATAATAGCTTAATATTTTACTGTATTACATATCAAGCATAGTATATACTCTTTGACACATGTTTCATCAAATTTAACATTAGTCAATGTCAAATTGTTGCCAAAATTGTAATTTAGTAAAACTATGTTTGACACAACTAAAAGCCAAACAACGAAGAATTGAATTGAACCGATTATGTTAATCAATCGTATTTCCAAATTAGGTCATATAAAAAGCGTATTAAAGATATGTGTGATATCAGGACATACTGAAACTTGTCCTACACAAAAGAAACCTGCTGGTTCTACAGCTTCATTGATTCCTACTACAACTAGTACTAGATCACCTGGCTTAAAACGAGCTCTGAAATCTGGTAAAGTTCGAATGGGATTCATACCAGAAGAATGGTTTTTGTTTTTTCATTCTAAAACCGGGGTGAGTGGACCATATGTCTTTGGTATAGTCGTCATTAATTACTTACTGAGCAAAGAAATTTACGTCATGGAACATGAATATTATACCGGACTATCTATATTCCCGTTGCTGTATTTTATATCAACCAGATTTGGTCCAGATTTAGCTCGCAGTCTTGACAAGGATGTTGATGAATATGTTAATATGTTAGAAAAAGGAAGAAAAGACGAACTGGATGGTTACGAAAAACTAATCAAAGACTCTAAAGATGCTCAATGGAGAGCGGAAGGACAAAAAGTGCTAATGGACGCTAAGAAGGAAAATATAGACATGCAACTAGAAGCAGCGTATCGTGAAAGGTATATGCAAGTATATCATGCTGTAAAAGGACGCCTCGATTATCATGTTAAGTTTCAAAGAGTCCAGAATAGGATACATCAAAAATGGATGATCAGTTGGATAATAGCAAACGTCAGAAAATCTATAACTCCTGAATTTGAAAAGGAAGTTTTACGTAAAGCGATTCAAGATATAGCTGTTATTACTGGAAAGATATAAAAATAAATTCTGAATTCGAGGTTTTTTATTATTATTTATTAATTTAATAAGCTTATTGAATACCCTGTGAAATACCTATAATCTATATATTATAATGAGATTGAATACAAATTATCTTTCTGTCATGAAAAAAAGAATACAAGAGAAGAATATAAGAATATTTTATTAGATGCCTGTTTAAATGTTAATGCGATTTCGGTAAATTAAACCTACAAATAAATACATTCCAAAGTCTATTTGGTTTGAATAATAAACGATATGGTCGCGGATATCGAATAGATCGCTTTTTTATTGATACTAAAAAATATAAATTCTGTTGTTTGATTGAACGATAGTGAAATTGACATGCTTCAGTGGTCCCGTATATATGTATTTTTGATTATATATTCTCACGTACGAGATGTGCAGCTACAAAATTTTACAACGACAACTACTACAACAGAGGGTATATTTAACAAAATAT
Organism: Euphydryas editha; assembly: GCA_036937285.1. Lineage (NCBI taxonomy): Eukaryota > Metazoa > Arthropoda > Insecta > Lepidoptera > Nymphalidae > Euphydryas > Euphydryas editha. The sequence continues at coordinate 18,758,536 of JAUPFZ010000005.1, read as the reverse complement.
TTAGTAATGCATGGTTTCTGATACTTTTGGTTTACCTTCTTTGGTCTATTCGCAATAATATTTTTATTAGTAATTCTTTCAGTGACATTATAATTGTACTGTATATAGTTGTAACTACTTATAGGATGGATAAATTTTAACGCATTTATATTCAGTACAGTCACATAAATAACTATAATAGAACGTATACCTAGTGATGTTTTTTCGACTGGCTGTCTATCATATAAAATTAATATTATTGTGGATCTTTTTAGATTAAAGTATTTTAGTTTTAATAATGATTAAAACGAAAATACTAATTATAAAATAAAAGTAAGTGATGGTATCAGCGTAAAATTAATTTTATAGCTAAAAAGTTTAGAGAATGTTTTTATTTCTTAAGACTATTGTTTTTTAAGATATTACTCTATGTAACTTAATTTTACAGCTATTGATTTTATGGGTTTAGATGCACTTATTTACTGTAAATTTCAACCGAATAGTTATGATTGCGATGAAAAAGGACACTTAAGACCGAGGTAATTTTATTGTTATTGGTATTTTCATCTCCTTTAGATTTTCAAGTGAACGCTGATGATTAACTCTCTATACATTAAAAATAATTAATTATGTCGAAAGCAATTAAAAGTCAACCTTTTCTGTACGATTGTTTTAGTACCGTCTCGATGAAATTCAGGAATCCTTTAATATTATTCACTGTAATATGATGATGGTTAATTTATGCTTAAAATCTATAAACATAACTAAACAAAGAAAAACTGCCTGTGTTGCTGCTAAGAGTGCTCAAAGCGCTTAAGTAACATTAAATTGTCTTCAGCAATTTAATTTTTCATTTAATTCACAAAAATTAATTTAAACGTCGTTTGGACTAAAATATTAATGTAAAATATGTAATTTTGTAAAGGTTTTACTATGATCTGAAGTTGGAGGGTTGTAAGACAGCTTTCGTAAGCAGCTGTCCACACAATTTGAACACTTTTAATACGTTATCCGATTGTCATGAAACGTGTCGAGGTATTACAGTTTTCTCTTTTAAAACTATTATATTTTTGATTGATTGATTCAGTCTACTGATGCAAGTGTATTTAAATTTTTTGAGGGTAGAATGGGAAAATCCACTAACACATCAGCCGTTGGATGTCCACTGCTTAACGTAGGTCACCGCCATTATCTATGAGGAGGGGGGATTTGCTAATATTCGCCACGCTTGGCAAGTGGGTTGGCGAGCACAGTGTGCTGTAGCAAAATATGGTGACGCTGCTCTGCCCATCATCTGGGTTGGTGTACGGTTGTTCACACCATTGTGGCCTTAGTCGCCTTTTACGACACCTCGGCACGAAAGAGGTCAGGACTATTTTTCTCTGCCGGTCACAGCATGGCGTTTAAAACTAATTAATATGTAATTATAACAGTGCTAAATGTCCCTTGCGTTGTCACGATTGTTTACATTAAAAATATTGTTAATAAAAATAAAAAAAATTGTGAAAAGCTGACTTCGAAGGTCTAATATTTTGATTGTGCTTATACACGAACTAATTAGAAGTCGGATCGGATATATAATGAATATTTTTACTTGTACCAATACACTTAGATGACCTTGTATAGTCCTCTAAGTGTATACACACGTAAAAATATTAATTATATATTGTTGTTCCTCTACTATGACTTTCAGCATGAAATTTTATGGCCTATTTTACTGTTGATGTGCCATTCCTTACAGCGAAAAAAATTAGTAGAATCGGTTCAGTAGTGTTTATTGGTAATAATCAAACAAACATTTTATCTCTACATTTACTGACATACGTTTCTAAAGGCATTTTTAAACGTTTTTTTTTTTTTACAATATTAAATAATATTTATGTCGTGTCAATTTTTATTCCGTGCGTTGACTGGCAGAGAAGATTAGTCCCGACTTCCTTCATGCCGAGGTGTCGTAAAAGGCGATTAAGGCCGTAATGGTGCGAACAAGGGTATGCCAAACAAGATGCTGATCGGCAGAAGCGTCACTATATTAATCTGCAACATATTGCTCACGTCAATCCGCCGGCCAAGCGTGGCGTGTTTTGGCAAATCCATTAAAAACGCAAACCAGCAATAAAGAGTCCAGACTCTCAGTCCCCAGTGGCCCTACTATTTCTGGCTATATTTTATGGAGGAGGCCTACAATCAGCAGTAGACATCCAATAGCTGATATGATGATGATAATGATAAAACAATATTTAATTAGCACCTGCCATTGGGTCAGAATACCAACTTATTTTAATGAGAATTCATTTAACAGTTACAATTTGAAAATGTATTAATACCTATATCATTTTATCAGTTATTTAATCAATTGTTCTGTTTGAAATAAAGATCCAATCCCTCCTCCAATCCTCCTCTCCTCTTCAATCTCTCCTCTCCAAATCCCTGAGAGAACGAAGGTATGCATACACAATTACTAATCTACTATAATTTAGAAGACATATATCATTAAATATAATTTTATGCACACAATCATGTGTAAAAATAAGTAGTAACTAATAATATATTAATAGGAACTTTAAAATTAAAATATTTCTTCTGAACCGTAAAAAAATATTTGAATAAAAAATTATTTTAAAATGTTATATTTTACGGCTAATTTTTTAATATTTTCTAGATGTCGGGACTCATCGAGTACCAAAAGATCTGTCACTAGGGGTGATCTGTAGATTGCAATTTGACTTTGGAAATTGTAATGGATATTATCCAAAGTAAGCAGTTTTAAAAATCTCTGGAAAGCAAAGCTAACAATTACTACACTAATAAAAAAAAAAAAATTGTTAAGGAAACTAATAGTCCAAGATCCCAGGGCCGCCAGACGTCACGTATTTTCTGACGGATGAAATGTGGACGATGGAGTAGTGTTAGTATGTACTATGATCGTATGCCTACCTGCTAGCTTGGTCAAACGGCCAATTTCCAGGTATCAGGTAATCAAGGTACATAAAAACATTACTTACTTCACGTAAATTCTCATGGCTGATTTTCATATATGTTTCCGAGTGTATAGTTAAAAATAAATTGTCAATACTCCCAGACACTTTCCGTCGGCCATATTGCTTGCCAGACGCTTTAAGGGTCTCAAAATATAATAATTAGTTAACTTCACGTAAATTCTGACGCTCCACTTTTATATATGTTCATCCGACAACTATTTTAAAACCTTTGACAAGAAAACAGACCGATCCAAGGGGCCAATCATCCCCTAAACTAAATTTTAATATCTCTGTGATTGGGAGCGCGAGAGCATTATCTACGCGCATGAGACTGAGTGAGACCGAATGAGTGAATTTAAAAAAAATATTAAAAAAAAAATTCATTTGTCAAAAATTTGAAAAACTATGTGTTATTTTTAAAAAATATTTTTTATTTCTAATTAATAAAGTGAAAAAAAAAAATAAAATTAAAAATGTCGGCTAACTTTAGTATTATTTATTATATGTCAATTTTTTTTCTTATTTTTGTTGCCATAATTTACTTGTCAACAAAAGTTCTAAAAATTATAAAATATCTGTTCAAGTAATTTTCATAGCCTTAACAGCGCAGTCGGTCTCACTCAGACTCATGCGCGTAAATAATGCTCTCGCGCTCCCACTCACAGTGATATTAAAATTTAGTTTAGGGGATGATTGGCCCCTTGGATCGGTCTGTTTTCTTGTCAAAGGTTTTAAAATAGTTGTCGGATGAACATACATAAAAATGGAGCGTCAGAATTTACGTGAAGTTAACTAATTATTATATTTTGAGACCCTTAAAGCGTCTGCCAAGCAATATGGCCGACGGAAAGTGTCTGGGAGCATTGGCAATTTATTTTTAACTATACACTCGGAAACATATATGAAAATCAGCCATGAGAATTTACGTGAAGTAAGTAATGTTTTTATGACCCGTGATTACCTGATACCTGGAAATTGGCCGTTTGACCAAGCTAGCAGGTAGGCATACAATCATAGTACATACTAACACTACTCAATCGTCCACATTTCATCCGTCAGAAAATACGTGACGTCTGGCGGCCCTGGGATCTTGCTCTATATCAATAGTCTTAAAATTACGTTATAATGTAATCCTGAGATTATCAGCTTTGTAATATGAACTTTGATATTATTTCAGATGGTACTACGATATTTCAACTCGACGGTGCAAAGGTTTTTCCTACAGTGGATGCGGAGGAAATATGAACAGATTTGCAACGCAGCAATTGTGCGCCACGGCGTGTAGTGGTCTGATGGGGACATGATTTTATACATTAAATGCTTACAGAACTAAACCGAATATAATTGAGTTTGAAAGTATAAAATAATATACCAGCTTATAAATATTGATAATGTTCATTAATAAGAATATTTTCTTAATATAAAGAGTAGGATACGGAGAATATATATATATATATATATATATATATATATATATGCTATATATATATATATAGCTTTTACTTCACGGAATATGCATACATATATAGCTATACAAGGTTCTCTAAGTGTTTACATACGTTAAAATATTAAATATAATTCCGATCCGTCTTCGAATTAGTTCGTGCGTAAACACAAATAAGAATATTACTTCGTACAGTTTTTGAAGTCAGCTTTTTACAAAATATTTTTATTTAATAATTTTTGTGTAAACAGTAATCATTTTTATAAAGTAACTAGCAAGCCCGGTGAACTCCGTTTCGCCACCAACTTATTTTCGTGAGGGATACTCACACCCATCTCACACCACGTACTGGCACCATCTGCTCCACCACCATGCAAAACCATATTGGTTTCTAGTACATGCTATGTATCAGAGATGGCGCTGTATTTGAAAAATGATTTTCCCTGTTTTCCTGCTTTTCTGTTGAAATTTTTCCTGAATTTTGTTTGCTATACCTAAACCTCACGGAGAATTGAGGATTTCTGTATAATTTCTCAAAAACTTATTAGATCTTAGCCATATTCCTATGGAACCACTTAGGTAGGTAGTTTACACTTTTAAATAAAAGAAAGTTGCATAAGACAAACTTCGAAGAAATCGATGTACATACATAAATGCAATATAAATATTTGTTATTTTTGCGGAGTTTATACATAACATCTCTGGAGTAAGCTCTTTCAAACAAAAAAAAAAAAAAGAAAAAATAATTAATAATGGGTTTACAATTAACGGTAATGTAAGCGAACATTCATAAAAGTGTTACATAATATATTACAAACGAAATTAAAACTCCATGAAGTCCATGAAGTTAAAAAAGTAATACGTTTCTTAATGGTTTATTTTCAAAAATTTTGCCGGTATCGTCCGTTTTGATCTTAAAATGATATTATGTGTATATAATATCGAAACGGTCATTCAGTGGGTGTAATTTTAGTTATAATTTATCCTGATAATAAGGTATTATTGCGTCATCCTGTCTAGATCTTTGAATTCTTGTAGCTTGATAGTTGTTGACCTTGTGCCTTGCCTTTAGATGACGCGAAATGAGATGATAATATCTCACTTTGCATAAAAATAAGAAGCATTGTCTAACTTATTCATCTTTAAATATATATTTTTCAATTTGGTTGTTTATTTTTCAGAAAATGTTGCCATATTATATTAATTTTTATTCGCTTAGTAAAGTCTTACAATGCTTCAACGTTTAGCAAAAAGAAATAAACAGAAGTCAAAATTCTATTAAGAAGATTTGAAACGACACAGAATTTTTCTCAATAATGCATATTTTCTTACTATGAATTTTATACAATTTATAAGCACATGAAAATTCAGCGATGCCGGTAATATGCAACTGATCCTGTTTTTATTATAATTGCAATAGCTTGTGAGGATGAGTGTATGGATGGATATATAGATGGATGGATGGACGGATGGATGCATGGATGGATGTATAATACATAAATACTAAATGCTTCACACTCAAATGCACCCCGTAGGATGTGAATCCTGTGTCGGGGGTCTCGAAATACACAACGATAAGTATATAAGTGTTATACAAACGTCTACACCGTGATAAATATCTATGTGTATGGAAAATAATAAATATTACTCTTTCACGAAAAACCAATGAATCGATTCCGATAAAACTTGGTACGAAAATAAATAAAGATCTAAAATGAAGCATGGGGTACTTACTAGTTGTATCGAAGCTTTTAAGAGATGAGAAATTACGTCGATAAAACTCAGAGATCTAGCTAATCTTCTTGAAGTTAATGTTAACTACTTCTAGTTAGCATATAAGTGGTAACTTTTCAATGGATAATATTAAAGTTGGAAGCGGAAATCCTTTATTTGACGATAGTTTATATTAAATCTTTTATAATTAATCTTTAAATTAATAAAAAAATAGGTATTTAAGCATCCTTCTTCTTTCATCAAAGAACAATTGAAAAGTAAACAAAAATTTCGGTTATGGACTTTCTTGAAATATTGATTTGTAAATTTTACTTGCGCTTTTTTTAGAATTATAAAGATTATATTTTTTTAAATTATAAAGTTTATATTATGAAAATAAGATGATTACATTTAACAGAATTTAAGATGGTTATTTGATATCGTAGACTCCGAAAAATATTTATTTAACAATGAAAGATCAATATACATGTATAAATGATTAACAGCAGATGCAGAAAAGAATTAGTAGAAACCGTTTGAAGACGCATAAACACATTCTAAAATTTTCTTTAAATCATAAGTTCAGCCACTTAGGAGAAGTTACGTGATAAGAATTACATATGTATGAATTATATATGTTTAAGAATATGTGTGTAATGTTGCATACATTACCCTGCTGAACTTGTAATAAAATACTCTACCTGTTGAATGTAAACCGTTTTAGATCCTCTAAGTGTATTTTATGGTCGTAACTTTGAAACATTTGCAGAGGTATAAAGTGTTTTATAACAAAATAAATGTTAAACGAGAAAACCAGAAATCGATTTAGTCACAAAATAAATAATAAAAATACTTGAGGTTTAGTTCTAGATTTGAGAGATACACTTTGACAGAGATTCACAAATTGGTTTTGTATGTATGTATTGTCTTAAATATAGAGTAAATTTTAGAAGAAAAAAAATAGTGGTTTATAGATACCCAAAAATAGAGGCACGCAAATAAAATACTTATTTTGACACAAGTGATCACCATCGTCATTAATCATCAATATATGCCTTAAAAATAGTAGACCCGCTTGTTGAGATCTACCTGCGATCTACGCCGCTCCAAATATTATGTAACTTCAAGCTATTCCAACTGGAACTGCAAAAGAATCGATTTGTTGAAAACCTTTAACAATGTGGACGAGATGACCGACTATATGGTGAAGACGATCTGTACACGGGGTCGTAGGCACTTTCCGCTGACGAAATCGATTACGCAGTCCAAATTTTCTCCTGATCTGATCTTGGATCTGATGAAGCGGAGGCGCGAGATGCCTTGTGCTCAAACAGCTTCACCACAACAGAAGACTCTTTCCAATAAGGTACGGAAACTTGTATGCAGAGATATCCGCTGCTTAAATACAAGAGCTATCATAGCTCGTATAGAGCAGAACACGGAGTCCAGTCCAAAAGTTTTCCAGAGACCACTGGGGAGAAGCCTTCTTGTGAAGCTTAAAACAGCGGATGGCAGAATCGTTTGTTCTCGCCTTCAGCTTCCGAGAAGGGGTCGAGAAATTGTATGAACTGCTGTACTTGTCGAAATCACACAAGCCTAAGGGGACACCGAAGACCCACGTGCGCCATTGTTGCGCCATTTTTCGGATAATATCCTGAATATCGATGTCGGTGAGATTATTGCGGCGCTTAGGCAGCTTAAAAACGGGTAACAACTGTACTCCCCCGTGACCTGTCTTAAAAGCCTTAGCGGAGTTCTTTAATAAAATTAAGTGGCTAAAAGAATTTTAATAATATTTTTGTATGAGTTTAAGTGAACAGTTGGATGGTTTGGATTTATAGTTGGATCCAATTGCTGTGCTGTTGGATTGTAGGACTTTTTTCAGATAGGGTGTCTGTGGGATTTATTAATTACATAATATACGATACATTAGATGCAATTTCGTAATATTCACGAAGTATAAATGTAACAATTTTATGTGACCACAACAAAATTCCTAAGAAAAGTTTTATCAAAGGTTATGATAAATTTATTCCATATTTTATCAAATAGAACTTGAGTGAATTCGTCTATTTAATACTTATATAAAACTTTTTATCCTGTCAAAATAAAAGAGATAATTTATCAACTTCAAAGTGAACTACCACACTTTTTTTTTAAAATCAAATAAACCTTCCTTTCGCTTCGAAAAGATTCCATTACGATAAACAAATTATTTGACGTAAGGTACTTGTTAGCTTTCAATTTACCCCATAAAGATCAAGTCTCATAAATTGGTATCATTGAGCAAACATCAGGAAACGTCCGACAATACTCAGAGGAGGCACTAATATAATGGCATTCGGCATTTGCTCATAAAATAACGCTTAGACTACTCCATCGGTATTCTTCCCTCGGGGCCGTTTATGGTAATGTGATCATTGAGATCGTAACGGCGAGAGAGTTCTCATTTTGATTGCTTTTTTTTAGTTCATGCCAAGTCATATCTTTGCCAGTTGTGAATAAATTTATATGCATAGCCCTTAAATAAATATGATACAATTATATGCAGCATGGATTTTAAATGGCAAGCTTTCATGACGCGATGTTTTTCGATGTGATGCGATATAACGCAAAAAATTCAAGTGACATAAATTAACGCAACAACACAGTGTAATTTTTACTATTAATTTATTAAATATTTTTGCCTGGCATTGTTCCGCGCAGCTTTCTCGCTTTTATCCTTCACGCAAGAAATCGGTCAGGTTTTTTTTTTATTGATTGATTGAGCCTGCTGAAATATATGTATTGAAACGTTCGAGGGTAGAATGAAAAAACCCACTACTACATCAGCCGTTGGATATCCACTATTGAACATAATAATATAATAATATATTCTTTATTGCACACCACAGAGAAAAGAAAATACAAAACACTATTACACCAAGAAAAAGTTAATATCTATATGCACAATAAGGCGGTCTTATCGCTTAGTAGCGATTTCTTCCAGACAACCTTACGGGTTTGGAAACAGAGTCAATATATATGTCATATAGTGTGGTGCTGCATATAACTTAAAAAATAAAATAAATACTTATGATGAATGATTATAATATAAATACAATTACATAAATATACGTACATATACTACATAAATAAATATACAATTATACAAACAGAAATACATTTTTCTATATACATTATAGTAGATTTGATATTTGATAGTAAACTTATAAGTGCGAGTTTAGACTACAATTTAAAAGAAAAATACGTATTAGGAAGTAGTATCAGAGTGAGTCAGCGAGAGGTAATGATTTTTGACTAAATTTTTAAAAGATGGCAACGATTGAGCTCTTTTAATTGATAATGGTAAAGCATTCCATAAATGTATTGCCTGTATCGTAAATGAGCCTTTGTAAAATTTTGTATTGTGAGCAGAGATGTGGAGATTAAGATTGTTGGACGATCTAAGGTTCTTACTCAATATTCCAAGGTATGAACATAGCCTATATTACTTACGTATGGCTACATGATTTCAAGGGGGGATACTCGCAACGCTTAGCAGGTGGGTTGGCGAGCGCTTGTAGTGTGGCAGGGTATGGTGACGCTGCTGCCCATCACCACCCTGGTTGATGTACAGTTGTTCGCACTTAAATACTAGCTAGCTAGCTAGTTGTGTCGAATTTAAATACTAGCTCAGCCTCAATTAGTATTAAAATTCGATATAACAGCGATTTCTCGCAATCGCGCAATTTACGTAATAAGTCCCACCGGTCGTTTTGTAATCAATAGATAACTGAAATATACGGTTACTTTAAATTTATTTCAAATAAAATGAGCGGAAAGTACAAAGCATAGATATTTTACTTCTTTATATATATATATCACATCTTTCTATTATATGTTGTTCGTACACGTAAATTTTTAATGGGTCGCTTTTAGCTGGGTTTATCATATATAAAATAGCTTCATATTATTTTGTATTGAATAGACTGATCTGAAACAAGGCTGTTTCAACGTCTCACTGCTAAATAATGGCTTTTTATTCTAAATAGAATAAATCAGAAGTTAATCCGTCAAGCTGCTTAATTGAGGGTTAGCGTATAATTTCTCTACAAAAGATAGATTCGTTGACGTAGTTGGGAAGGAACCCAGCTTTCCGCTCCAGGTTGTGGATTTGATTTCCGCCCAGACTCTGGTTGTAATATTTAAAAATAAATTATGTATATTCAGGGCTGTTTTTGTGGGGGCACGTGGGGGCACGCGGTGCCCCCAAAGGAAATTTCGGATTTGAAATATTGCCATAAAACGTGGCAAGGAGTGGGGAGGGGGTACAAAAATTATGGACTTACAACTTTCGGGAATTAGCGTGCCCGCCCAAAAAAAAGTGACAAAAAAGGCCTGTGTATATCTATGTATATTTATTAAAATATGTATTAATACGTATAACAGTCTACTCTTACCTATAACACAGGCATAAGGTTGCCTGGCTTAAGAAAAGAAGACCGCGTGTGTATGTTAAGCATGTTTATTAATTTATTATTTATAGTACGAGTATATATAAATAGATTAAAATAAAAAGAAATTTTTATTTCTAGTTTGGGTGTTTGTCCATATATGACTACATGGTTGTAACCCAAGGTTTGGACAAGTCCAAGATGGAGAGGAGGAATTTGTCCAGCGATTAGACCCTTACAGGCTGTTTCTTTACAGTTCAGTTAATTATAATCGACGTTCCATCTTTTTCAGTCTTAAAGACAGACATACATTTATATACTACTTAACTTTTTAAATATATAAAAATCTGTTCCAAATAGATAATTTACTTTAATTAAATATTTATAACACCTATTGACATTTTTGGCAAATACTTTACTCCTTTGTGTAATATGTAATAAATTGTAATAGTAAGTAGACTCCTTCGAGACGTTTTAAAAATGTCGGAAACATTGACAATTTGTCTCGAAAAAATATAAAAGGATTATGTCATAAAAATATCCAGTTCCAAATTTTTATCAAAGTGAATATGAAGTAGGTAATATTGTTTTATATTTACTATAGGATGAAGTATACTAGAAAGAGATGAAGTATTAAGTTAATAAAAAAGCTTATACTATATATATATATATATATATATATATATATATATATATATATATATATATAGTTTTAATTTTTAGTTCAATATACTGTTCTCTTATATTTACGCGAATTTTACTCATTTGATATATTAATAATAAATTATTCGGACACCCACCACCTCAGTCCCCCGAGATCATGGCCGCTGTAAAGGGTCCGAAACGTCGGGAAATAATATAAAATATTGTAAAACTATAAAGTTTTGAATAAACGCGATAAAATCCGGTATAGACTTTTAATCAAATTTAGTTCAATAATTAATTATATACACCACTTACCATCCCGGGAGAGATTGCTTGCAAAATAAAATCAAAATTAAAAAAAATCTTTATTGAATAAAGAACTTTTTGATTTGTAGGCTTCATAAGCACTTTTGAATCATTATTTTACACAGTATATAATATTTAAAATAAATTGACTATAGTTAATGTGAAACTACCATCGATTTGAAATATATATGCTACTGAGAAGAATTTGCAAGAAACTCAATATTTACTCTTTTAAAAAAAATTGTCAATAATTTACTCACACTATATAAATTTAGTCATATATCTTCCATGAAAGACAGCGCCTTTTAACCCCACATCCTTGTCATTTACATAATCCTGCGCAGAGTAATATATTTAGAATTTTAAATACTTTTTAATATAAACTTTAAATGTATTACTTAGCAATTGTAAAATCGTTTATGGGATTTTATTATATATGCGTATACCTTGGCCCATAAAGCAAACGTTTACTTAGCGAAGTCGGAAACTTATCGTTCCTTCTCGTATTCTATACAACGTTTGTGACTGTTTCTGTCAAAGTACTCAATATTTTTATGAAAATACATAATATTATTATAAATATACTGTGACGCAATAATAAGAATGACCTTCCTACTGTTCTCTTATATTTACTGAATTCGGACATTCGGACACCACCACCTCAGTCCCCCGAGATCATGGACGCTGTAAAGGGTCCGAAACGTCGGGAAATAATTTAAAATATTGTAAAAATATAAAGTTTTAAATAAACGCGATAAAATCCGATATAGACTTTTAATCAAATGACCTTCCTTTCAAAAACATCCAGAAGGGAGACTCGAGCTCCGAGATCACAGTTAAGATATAAAGTTATAGTAGCGCCAGTTGTACTTTATTTATATGTATTTTGATATAAATTGTTTATTGCCAATTTGTGATTACAACAAATGTATTCCGAAAATCGACATAAAAATGGGCGTCTAAAAAGTTCATTATAATATTTTTATTTAATTTTACGCACTTTTGAAGTTATAATTATTTAGGTGCGTTTGAAAAAAAAAATGAGAGTAAAATTTTTACAATGCGTGCATAATTATACAGAAAAAAAGCGACATGATGAGGTTAGCTGATAGCTGTCTCTCAAGTTTCTGTAAAAACTCATAACTATATTCACAGTAGTTTATCAAATATTCATAATTCTACGACACGTGTTTTATATCAGTGGAGATAAAAAAAATATGTATATTTGTTCATAAATATACATGTGTGTATGTGATTTTAAATTATATTATATGATGGTGATTGATAGGCCACTGTAAAAATTCGTAATAAAGTGACTTTTATATTAAAAAAAAAAAAAACTTTTTAAGCGCGTTTATAGATTTGATGTTAATTTTCGGTATGTATTATTTTTGTTTACATTATAAATTATTATAATTGCATTATTATTTGAAAAATAAGTTATTTATTAATTTATCATTATTTTATCAAGAAAGAGTTGTGGCCAAAAAAGTGTAACTTCTACTGTTCTACTTTTATGTACATGCGTACATAAAAGTACACACACACACACACACACACACGCGTTTTTTTTAAAGTTATGTTTCTATTGAGTGTACACGTAGAAATATAATATGTATGGGTGTAATACCCAGCCAGCAGTTATTTAAAAACTAGTTACCATTACGTTAGAGCGTTCAAAATAGTACTTTTTAATTTTTATTATTGCGACAGATAACTAGAGCTTAAAGTTTAAAATTCATTTTTATATAAGAAGAAAAATAAATTACTCTTTACTAGATTACTACTTTTATATCGGAAAAAAAAAGAAATTCACAAAGTTTCTGTTCTGCTTTAACACAATAATTAAATTTAAAAAAATAACAAATCCTGCCAAAATATTAAAAAAATAAATAAAGAATTCTGGTCTCAATCCGCTAAGATTTTTCACAAAAGATGACACTTACAATTCCTTAATTAAACCCTTTGAATTTTTTTAGAATATTTGCTTCGCATTGTGAACACTCTAGCACTTACCACACTTCATTTCAATTCAGACATCTTGTTTTTAAACATCTATGCTATATCATATGAGATATGAATTCATACGTAGTTTGTATCTGTAATAAAAAATGGCAGAAAGTTTATCTATCTTTAGGGCTGTAACCACTGTAGCCGTTGTGTTAGATACATCAATTAAACAGGGCTAAGCTATACCGAAAATCGCATTGACGGTCACGGCTTCGATTCTGCCTTGAAGCAAATATTTATGGTTGTAAAAATACACATTTCTTATCTGGATGTTTTGCCCTCATGGGTGTCCATGCTACTTTGCCTTGGAGAGCTACCGTGCCTTCGGTGCCGGTGATATGCACCTATCAGGTCATTACTTTTGGTACCGAAACTACTAAGCCGAAAAATCTGTTTTTTTTTTTTATATTTATATATGGAATTAAGGTTTAATTAAGTCTGCAGAAAACGCAAAAAATATGGGGGTGTTATTGATCTAAATTTTTAAAAAATGACTTGCATTTTGAAAAATATTTTTACCTCTGATATCTCTTCAACCACTAGCCATAAAAATGAGGTACTGCCGAGTTGCCCTCACTGTGCTACTTTGAATGAGGCAGCACCCCACTCGCATTTCCGCATCGAATACCATGTGGCCATGTGGTCCGTGGTTTTCCACGAATATCTACGCCCCGTCAAACGACAATATACGGTTTTATTCATCAAGCGAAGCATTAGTATGCGATCGCTTGATGAATGGAACCAGCGATACTTGATGCTGGTGTTACCAGGGTCTTCTTCCCTGGCGCGATAACTTGGGGCGATGGGTAGGGGATACTTATAGTTTTGCCGGAAATCGCGATAAAACGTTTTTACGCTTAACCCCCCTGCCCTTCCATTTCCCGATCTCAGATCACCCCTAATTAATTTTTCCTTTCATTTTTGTTATATTCTCGTCTTTTTCCAATGGGTTTCCAGAGGGTTCTTCTTTCCGAACTGGTAGTAGACTTATGACATTCAGTAAGTAATTGTAATAATTTTATGCTGAATAAAATATTTTGACTTTGACTTTGAATTTCACCAAATTTTTTTTTTCATTTATTACCATTTTAAAGGCTACGGCACTGGTCTAGTAGTAGTTTTTAAGTAAATAAAAGTTGTGAAAAGTTAGATTTGTGAAGTTAAATATTAAGAAAAATGTTGTTACATTAATTAAAACATATCTTATGTTTCTCCCCTTAATATCCCCGTGTCAACTAGTTTAAATATAATTGTAAAAACAGTCCCGTGGATCGCGGGAGGTTACGTGTAAAGAAAAAAAAAAGTAATATGTCACCCCTTTGGTTTCTGCGGCGTCCGCATTCAAAGTTTTGAAATTATAGTTCTTTTGGCGCGTTAGAAAAAAATGGTGAGAGTAAATTTTTACAATGCACGCGCACACTGTGACGACACCATGTCTGTCTGTCCCGATGTTTGTCATTAAATCTTGCAAATTAAATTTGATCCACTTCCCGGCTACCGATTGTGTTGAAATTTTGCATACATGTGTAAATCGCGTGACAATGCAATATTATGATGACATGGTGCTGATCTGCTGATGGAGCCAGAAGGTGACCATAGGATCTTCACAATGAAACGACACAACTTCATCTAGTTTGGGCTCGTTTGAATTGCCATGATGAGTAGTTTGTCTTTCAATGCTAATCAGGGTCGGATGATGGAGCTTGAAGGTGGTAATAGGAACTCTGTAATGAAACGTCGCAACCCCATCGAGTTTCGGGTCACTTGATTCGTCTTGAAAAGTACTTTGTTTTTAGATGGTTACCAGGGTCTGTTATAGATGGCGCACACTACCTATTAACGGATGACGGATTATCGTTTTATTATAAGTATAACTTCTTACGTAGGTACGTCCATAAGTACACACACGCTTTTTATTAATTGCACTTTTATATTTTTATCACCCAAAGCTGCTGTTGTTGTTGAGCTGTTGAGTTGGATGATGGAATTAATACTCCATTATAATCGTAGGCGTAATCGCTATTCAACTAAACGCCTAAGTATCGTTCTGGATGCTAGAGGTCGGCATAAAATACTTAGTTTTACGCAGAGGTAATTTTGGCATAAGATTTCGATATTATTTTAATTTTGAGAGGATCCGAAAATACCAAGTTTATCTTTTAATTTAAAAGGAGACTTTCGATTAAATCGCTCAAAATAGAGATCAGACAAAGACAAATATAAAGACAACTTGAGCTTTAAGAGAAAGTCGGAAACATAATCATATTTGCTAGGGCAATATATATCGATACATACGAAGTCGAGGTTACTTTAGCTTATTTATAGAGAAAGTTCAACTAACGTCAACTAAAGTAATTTGGGAGTAATCGGTAGAACAGATTTGAGACATCATCGTAAGGAGCTCAGTGCTGTAAATTTTTTTCTCCTGTATTTATCTTGAATTTAACATTGTCGATTACGAAACTAAAATTATAAAGAATACATTTGTTTGTTTGTATTCAATTAAATTTGATTCAAATAATTGACTTTAATAAATCATTCACAGTTGAAAAACTACATCATCTAGAAGATTAAACTACGATTTATAATGGTTGTAGCCATAAATAAAAAAGAAATTGTTGAAACCGTGAGCCATATTTAGTTCAGATACGTAGATAATGATAAAATACAAAGTTCAATGGTATATGGAATATATTCTCAACCCTTACTTTGTAATATTTTTAATTGTATTAAAAAGCTATATTTTTATCCATAACTTAAATAAATTAAAATTAATATTAGGTTCAGCGCAAAAACCATTTATTGCTTCACATTCCATTAGTCTTCATTCACCCTTTTCAAAAATTGAACGACGTTCATAGATTTATTCGTTTTTAAGGATTCTTACTCAAAGAATGGAAACGGAACCTTATTACTTTGCCTGTATGTTTTATTTGCCACAGGGTTGTATTTTTTAAATCGTAATAGACAGAGACTTGAAATTTTCATAAAATATGTAAAAGTTAAACGTTAAAGGGGCTTTTAGTGCAAGAATAATTACAAGATTTGGCAGAAGCAGCTTGGTGTGGATAAGTGTGCGGTCATGCAAATGCAAATGCAATGGACTGGTGAAACAATCGACGGAGCTTAGCCTTGAATTACTCAAAAATCTTCAAGACTCTTTTTGAACCTGAATCTTACCAGTATCTAGGCATGTAACACTGCTTAGGAGTAAGGGACGTGGATGTTCATATTTGTTCCATACAAGCGGGTTGTCAGGTAATTTTCGGATGGCTAACAAAAGTTCTTCGAAGCTAATTGTCGGGTGCCAAGAAGGCCCGAGCTTATAATGGCCAAGTCGTGCCCACTCTCTTGTATACGTTTGGCATGCTCGGATAGACTCAGATCAAACTCGATTGCATGAACAGAAAAAACCACAAGGTTATGACTCAGCTTCTCATGCATCATTCGATATCGTCAGTTATGAGAATTTACATCCACACGGAAGTATGGTGGTCGAGGTCCATTAAGCACCAATTGAATGCATAACCGAGAGGTGTACAGCCTCAGGACCTACTTTGAAGCGAAAAGGAAAGCCTATGCATGATGATTTTATTGTATGTGACGAAGATCTCATCCACCTATCCTTGGCCAAAGAGGATTGGCGGAGATCGGTTGTACTTAGCACCCCTGACTGGGAGACCGTAGGGATGGACAAGGTTCTGATTGAATGGTTTAACAAGGCAGTCCACGGGCCTCAAGTGGATAGTAAGTGGAGGAACTGTGATTTGGAGACCTCCTTGGGGTAACCTTACTACTGCTACTTCAGGAACAAACGACTATGTGTGTATATCAAAAATTAAAAAAAAAAAACATATCGGTCGAGTGTGTTGGAAGAAATCTCTTATAGTGATAAGCAAACCCTTTATATATTTCAATAACTTGTATCTTTTTCTGTAATTTTCTGTACGTATAATAAATAGTTAAATAAAAATAAATAAATAATAAAAAATATAAATTCGGTTCAGCGTGTTCACTTACTTTTTTTGCGTTTTATACAGCGTACGTATTATACAGTGGTACAGATCTTTTAGTTCATGACTACGATACTACGAATGGTACTGAGTCGGTGTGGGTATATTTATCTGGAATACTGTTTGTTAGTAAATAAATAAATAAACCAATAAACATAGTATGTATAAAATTAGAAAAAGAAAAAAGTATACTAGTAATATGTATGACTTAATTGAAATAGAAGATAATATGACGTTTAACGTTTCGATCGTTGTTCTAGCATTCATATTGTTTCAATTAAGAATTCTTGTCACATAATGTACGCTTATTCCACGAAGTTATAATATTCAAATGGGAAACATTTTCGACTTTAATATTTCGATTCTCTTGTCACGTAGTACGATAATATAAATTTATTTTAAAATTAGTATGTAAATTTCATAGCAGATGTTAAATTAACCATCGTTTGTACGATTTTTCGTATTTTCTTAAACAAAATCAGTCAATCACGGGTTGAATTCTATATATATCACCGTAATATTTTGATCACCATTAGATTCTAAAAGAAGCTATAATAATAATACTAATTAGTAAGTAACTCAGAGATGTGTGATTTAGTGATCTGAAATTCTTATCAAAAGTGCTACAATTGTTTACTCTTTATTTCGTATAGACACTAATAAAACGACATTTTTAGATGAGGATAGAAATCTAAAAATTTTACGCTTTTTGATCGTTATTATTATTTGACCTAAAATATTTGCCACAGATTAAATTAAACATGAAACTTCTCGTAGTTTAACCTACTAACAGTGATGACAAGTGTGAATGATTAATTCTCTTTTATCATTTTCATAGTTCACTCCGTTAACATTGTCGAACTGCCAATTAATATATCAGTTAGGGTATTTTTTTAATATGGGTCCGGCAGACTCGTAGTTAAAATATTTTATCGCATGATTAATAGCATTGCGTTAGTTTTTAAAATGTAAAAAAATAAAAAAACAAATGTAAAAAATAAAAATTCATTAATGTTGATGATGATTGACTTTTATGTAATTTTTAAGTAAATCATTGACATATGTGAGCGCCAACGTGGTAATATGACGCAAAAATAACCAACCCGTATGTGTACCTATTCTATTACCCATATGATTGCAAACTTGTTTTTGCACTAAAAATACTATGCAGAAAATTTCATTTTCTCGTCCATACCTGAATACACTTGACGACGGTTTTACAAATTTTTTTGAGTAGTGATAGTTTAACGAAATCGTTCGAAAGTTCGATTTCCGCTTAGTGTGGATATTTGTATTTGTGTCTATCTCGAACGTGCCTCGAAGGGCAAGCAGCGCCGTCGATCCTACATGATATGATAGACGACGTTCAACGACGAAAGATCGTTAAGATCTAACGCTTTTTCTGTATGTAGAAGACGCTTTTGTCCAGTAGCAAGACTACGCTATAATTTTTCAACATTATTACCGACAATAATATCGGCCTTTGATAGATGGATTGGACAGACAGCGGAGTTTAGAGTGTCAAATTGGTGTCAGTTGGTTATTCTCCTGGTACAGAATGCAATGAGCAAATAAATTACTATCACAAAAAACAAATAATAATAGCCTTACACTTAATATAAATGTAGTTTTCGACTAAGCTATTCCAGATACGAACGAAACCGTTTTTACCTTAACGGAATAAGATATTACGAATATTTAATCTGATAGTTTTGTTTAGAACGTTTTCCTTACCTTTATACCAAAAATCTGTAAGTCTGTTTGAAAGGATAAGGAAAAAAACGGATACAATAAAGGCGTAGAGTTAACGAGATTTAAGGATCGGGCACACTGTGATCTAGCGACGCGTATACATCGTTGTTTAAGTTTTTACTCGTGTAATCGTAAACTATATATCTTTGTTTTATTTTACATTAATAAATTTAATTTTAAAATACTTTCAAATACCGTGTATTCTTTCGTTTCTATGTTGTTTTTATAGAAATATTTATTGACATTTTATTTAATGTGCTCATTTTTTTATATAGGAAACTATCGACATGATATTTTTGAACATACAAAATCACTGAATGGTCATGACTGCTGTTATAATAAAAAAAAAAATAATGTCTTTGTTATTTTAAATTTATAATATTATTTTTATATATTTCATAATAATGATTATTAAATTTGATAAATGAATATTATTAAAAATTATTTCATAAACAAATAGATTTCTAGCATTTACACAAATTTTAAAAATGGTTAATAATGTATAGTTGTAAATATGTACAATAAGAGGAAAAATTTTTTTGTATTTTTAAGCACGCAAGTATTTAATATCGGCTTAAAAATACTTTTAAATTCGGTAAAAATATGCATATTACAATGTAAAACATGTGAATAGAAAACATCTAAAACGTACATGTTATAATTATTAAAAATAAAATAATTTTATATACTCTATGTAGTTGGTACACTATCTCCTTATTAGTAAAAATAAGGAATTAAAGTTACAAATATGCATTTCTATTTCAACAATTCAGTTAAAAGCCCAGCACGTACTTACACTTGAACTTTACTTTGAAATAAATAACTGGCATTTAAATTTGAATTGAGTGATAGGTAAGAATTTTAACTGGGAGGGAATTGTTGTAAGTGGTCTCCGGACCTTGATAAAAAGATCAATCCCGATTCCCGAGATATTTGCGGTGTTGATGGCGTTGGAAATTGAAGTCTTATCTGTGTTTTTGTTCACTTTTCATTTGAGTTTTTTTTTCCTTATAAGAAGTGGTAATAACATTTTTAAACGACATATTTCTAAAAAGTTTTTGATTTCTTTCGAAAACTATTTGTGTTATAATTTATTCTACCTCTGAACTCTTGTTTTCTTTTTAAAATTTAATCTTGGGTATTGAAATGTGGTTATGTATAGATTTCGTATCAAAGTCGTATGAAAGCCTTTCAAACGAAGTATAAGTCCTCAAAGGACAGTACCGAATCGCGAGCATTTAATGCAGCCATATTAAGTCACACAAATTTTACCAGGGTTTGATTTTACTTGATTGAATCTACGATGGTTGAGTACACACGAGATGTGAATATGAAATGTAGTGATATTAATATGAGGAAACATTTAAGTCTTGGCAAAAATTGTGACAGCATGCTAGATTACGTTCCTAGCTTCTCAACAGAAGAAGTCGCTTGCGAGAAATTCAGGAATCCGAAACAGTTACGACTCCTTAAAGTAGAATGCATTTTAAAAAGTGTTATTATATTTGAGTTAACATCTTCATTCTATAATTTTACAATATTAATAAAGGTCAATTTTTTATTTTATTTTTATATTTTAATCAATTCCGAAGTTTATCAAAGAAAATTTTTGGCATTGCAATAATTAAATAATATAGAATTATTATTACAAAAGCTTCTATAATATTTCGATTTTATCTTATTTAAATTGAATTTTCTTAAAAAATATTTTACTTCAACATTCTAAATTGAAATCCTATAAATACAAAATACGTTTTCTAGTAATTTCTCTTTGAATCATGATATTGGCTAGGATCGGTGAATAAGTAATGAAATCTTTTTAAGGCTTCAAAGTTGCACCGGTAATTCCTTTTGGAGGTCCAAGTCTAATTAATACCTCTCCTTTACCGTCAACTTTAGAAGCACTAGATTGTATGCATTTTATGTTAGATAGTTAAATTTCGTTCCCTTTTTGATATTTTATAAATATTATCTAGTAGTTATTAAAAAATATTTCAAAGGAATATTTTCATAAGAAATCTATATAAAAATGTTGTTCGATTTGACAGTTCAGTTATTTCATATTGCCATAATAAATACGATACATCTGACAAATAATCCACACTATAAGGAACTGGCGTGATATGGGTTTATTGTAGAAGAGGCTTGTGGTAATATATAATAATAATACAATAATATAATATAATATAATAATAATAAAATATAATATAATATACACGTAATATTTTTTCGCTTAGTGTTCTTCAAATTTTCTTTATTTGTAAAATATACGAAGGCTTATGTAGTTCCTTAATAACATATGAATCAACATATTTCATATCCTATTAAAAGCATTATTGCTGTTATCAGTTCAGGTCAGGTTAAGGTCTGGTTTCGGGGCGTCACGGTTGCATGCGAAAGCGATCCCGTGGTGCCCCACTGTCGTGCCAGCGAGACTATACTGTCTCCTCCCACATACCCGTCGCCTTCGGGCGCCGTTATGCGTAAATGCATTTCCCAGCGAAAAAAAAAGTTAAGTTCTGGTTTCAGTTCAGCTTATATTTTTTATCAGAATAAGGATTAAATATCGTGGGTGTTATTTCATGACGACGAGTTTATAAATATATTGGTACGATGACAAAAGTTGGGTGATTTTGGTTAACGAATCACGACGTACAAATTTAATTTTATTACAGTTGCCTAAGAAATTATCAATCTCTTGTAGAATTAGGCGTAGGAGTAGGCTGTGTCTTGTAGATTTATTGCATTACTAGAGATCCATGCGGTTTCACCTGCATATGAATTTAGTATTTGTCGGCATTTAAAAATTAAAAGCTCGAATTTGTTATCGCTTCAGATTTGTACAATGGTCCCCATTTTGTCAATGTTAATTCACCACTGTGTTGTCGCTGCGTTTGCAATTTATTTAGGTATTTTACTCATAGTAGATGGCTTGCTTTATATATATCATGTCAGGTCACATATTCCGAAGGGATCCAAACTATATAGCTTCGATTCCTTCGGAGTATGTGACCTAGTCAGCTTCATTGCTTCATTAGCGGTGTTTGACCCGCTGGACGATTGGCACTTCATTGCTGCATTCCCATAGGTGCTAGTTGAAAATTTTGTCTCGCCAGTTAGATCGACTAATAATGTCTATTGAACATTAGTTTAACCTTGAATGAAATTTTATACAGAAGATATAATATGCTTATGGCTTAAAAGTTACACATTCTTAAAAACACTCGACTTATTGTTTGCAAAGCAGCATGTCATGTGTAAAACAATGAAATAAAATTGGAATTAATAAAAATAATGCAATTTATAAAGATACTTTTATAAACAAAAAGTAAAGTACTAAAAAATTCCGATTGAAATGAAAATCAACGTTGTTAAGAATTCACTTTCATATAAAGATAACATCACTTACCCGAGAGAGAATTATTTTAGCATTCAAAATGTTATTAGCGTAATTTGGGCCACGTATATATATGAAATGTATCATTTCAAAATTAATACATAACTATGTTTAATAACGTAATATACTTCGGGTATATTAAAATACTATAACGGTTACGCGATTTTGCCTTATTAAGCTTTTGATATTAGTCTGTTCACATTTATAAATTATCTATCTGTACTGTTACTGTATCAGCCTGTTAACAACTTACTACTAAGCGAAGGTCTCTTCTTCATATAGAAGAAGGGTTGGAACTTAATCCACCACTCTGCTCGACTGCGGGTTGGCGGATAATTTCACTACTATGAGTAACAATCGTTATCAGCTGTCTATGATAACAACCGGGACCGACGGCTTTACGTACTCTCCGAGGCACGGTGAGCAGACAAGGACATACACTCAGACCGGAAACAAATATTTGTAAAAATAAAAATATCTGTCCCGAGCGGGATTCGAATCAGCGACCGTCGGCACGCGGCGTTGAGGCGACTACTAGCACCACTACAATAGAACGGTGATCTATGTATATATACTTGCTCCTAATTCAAAAGTTTCTAGCTTTAAATGGAAATTAATCATCAAAATATTTAATTTTTATGTTAAGACGTTAGATAAATAGTTTAGTAATGATTTCTTTCAAATAACCATATATATATATATATATATATATATATATATATATATATTTCGGTTACAGTTTCGGCATAATCGCTCGGATTACGACGACCAGATAACTCAAGCTGTTAACGTCTACTATACTGTTTCTTTAATAATAACGAAACTAGTGACCTACCGAATGTATACTTGATACTTATTCAACATTACGGTGATTTAGAAGTTAGTTATATCAAAATTACTCAAATAAAAACTACTGCGTGTAGCTCAATATCGATCTTCATTAAAAGGACTAGCCATCCAATGGAACAAATATCAAACTAGATGGTTAGGTATTCATAAATATTAAATATATACTTTCAATGTTAAGTTTTGATATTGAATGTTTTGTGATTTTTAAGGATTCTACATGAACAAATATAATGGACGAAAACATCGTTCACTGATGAGGGTTATTCGTCTGTATGGAGATGACAGAAAGTGTTTTGTTCGAGAATAATCCACTTTATAAAATTTTCGTGTTTAAATATTTATAAAATTTAAATAATTTTAGAAAATTAAGTGCATCGTTTACGAGTGAATTCACTTCATTATTCATTATCGAAACTAAGCACATTAAAATACTATAAATTATTAATTATGGTCTTTACTGATGTGTAATTTTTTGTTTCACGATTAAAAATAATAATAACTATTTAATTTCTATTTTCTATTGAAAAAAAAAAAAGGGTTAATTGTATGTATGTAATACTCGTATATTCCAATAAGTTTTTATACTATATTATATATTTTTAATCATATTTTTTCGAAAAGTATATTCCTAATTTATTAACAGTTAAATTAAAATTTGATTAAATACCGTACGTTCTTTACTTTTATTGTGTGTGTGCTGTGTTATAGTAGTTACTCTTATTTCAATATGAAGACAATAGCATTACTATTACAAGGAAGACGTTTAAAGATGAAATGTGATAATACTAAACATCTTATTGTCTAGATAATAAAAACGGTACGTTTAACCCTGAAAGTGAAGTTCTAAGATATTGAAGCGAATTCCATTGTTTGGGATTCCGGCCATTGCGACGCGTCGTCGAGTGTTAAAGGAAGAGGCAAAAACGCCCCGAGAGCGCAATTTATGCGCTAACTTACACTGGGGAGGTGGGACAATCATGCGTAAGTAAGTAACACACTGCTTTGCCACGTTTAGATACTAGGACGAATTCACAACTCGCCGAGTTCTTACTCAAATACGACTACTCGTACTTAAGTAAGACAAAAAACTTATATGTAAATAAATCGGAAGCACTTTATCTATATATATTATTGAACAAGTGGAGTGAAGCAATTAGATAATAATAATATACTTTATTGCACACCAAAACAGAACTAAACTAAGGACACACGCTAACATCATTATAAGCTGTACAACCAGGCGGTCTTATTGCTATTAAAGAGTAATTTCTGCCACACAACCTGAGAGTGACAGTAATACTGCATTTGCAAATGGGCAGATGGTATAACAATAATAATATATAATAAATATATATTATACAAAATAATGATAATTCAGTGATAATAATTCAATTCCATTAATAAAAGTATGCACTTTTTCATCAATGTTTCCTTATGACGTTATCACGTAAAAATTATCGTCCGTAAACCGTTCCGTACGTTTTTTACTTTATTGCGAACTGACAGACACACGAAGGCGGAGGAGGAGGACTTTGTTTTATAAAATTATCTATAATAGTAACACAAAGATAACGTTTGTTTATCCGTTTGTACGCGGTAATCTCGGGATCTACTGATCAAGATTCGTAATTGGTATGAAATGATATTAATAAGTTCGTCGATTAAAAACTGAGGAGCATTTATAAGTCACTAAGCATCTTGCCTAAAGAAAATAATCCTAAAATATTTCTACTATATTATATACCTGAAGCCACAGAATTTAAAGCTGATTATTCCGGGATTTTCGGGATAAACAAAATATGAATAGTGGTCACAACCGTTCTAGTGTAGTGGTAGAATTGATAATTTTTTATGGTAGAGAATTATCAGCAAACCCGGAGTGAAGCAGCGTGGTGGATTAAGCTGTAACCCTTCTTCTTTATGGAGAAGAGGCCTTTATCTAGCAGTGGGACGTTTATAGGCTGATTTAGCTTCTTTTTAGTAATAATATATAGTTATATATATATATATATATATATATATATATCTAAATGCTAATAGCGATTACGACCCATTTATTAGATAGGGAAAGCGTATATTTTGTTTTTTCTCTCTTTCATACAGACAAGGAACAGACACTACTATTTCGTTTCTATGTGTCGACGGGTATTTACCGATAAATAGTAAATTAAGATTACGGTAAATTAAGTTAATACTAAGTTCTTAGATACATTTTTTCTGTCCTTAAATCGAATTAGTGGAATCAGGATATTTCTTAATCATGCCACGTATAAGAGTAGCGGTAACATTAATCGTCAACCAGTTTTTTTAGTTTAAATTCACTTTATTGCTTCCGTTCCGTTACTATGAGTCATAGCGTGATATTTTATAGCCTACGTAAATTTTTGATGAATTAACTTTTGAATGGTAGAAGAATTTTTATTATCGGTTCAGGAGTTTCGGAGTTTAACAAAAACAAATAGTACAATAATTTTTTGACTTCGTTCAAACTAGATGGAGTTCACGTTGTTAACGCTCAACTTCGTTCACAAAACCCTATATTTAAAAAAGGAAAAAAAAAACACTGAACTTATTTGTTTTATGAATGCGGGAAATGCTTTTGTTGACCGCATCAGAACTTTTACTTTAGTTCGTGAACTCGTCGAAATAAACGTACAATAAGCGTCCAAAATTTTATAATTATGCTCCTTCAATTAGGAAAAAATCACACAGAATTTTTTAAAAAATGAATGAAATATGTATTAAAAAAAAAATCTTTTCAAACACTTTGATAGTGGATAAAATTTTTGGTATTTATAAAATCCAAATTGATTAGGACATTCTTATGTTCTAATGATGATATACTGAGACAAGACTAAATTATGTAATGATTGGTGAACCCCTTTAGCGAGCACAAAAGAAGAATATCGCATAAGCCTAAATTACCTAACTTGTCAATTAGTCCACTGATTATATTTCGACACAAAAGAATTCGCCTCCAGAATTCGCAACAAAGACAAAATTTTGACATTTCCTTTGTCCTTGTGATATATTCCCTGTCCAGAACGTATACTTACCATAATTGTTTGGTATTTGGAAACTTGTATTTGCTACTATATTGATTGAAATAAAAATTACGTTATAAATCCTGTTTAATGAGTAACGTAATAGAAATGTAATAGGTCGGGGAAAAAGTTTTTTTTTGTATTTTGTATAAATAAAATTAAAGAAAAATCTCTTTAGTTGTACTGTTTGTATCTGGTTGGTTTTAATATGAATAAATACAGGACCTTAAGAATAAGAAAAATAAAAAATAAAAAACATTTTTCCACCACGACACAGCCGAAGAACTGAGGATTCAACAAAAAATAGTTTTGACCCATTTGAAAAACATTAGCTATACATAAAAGTTCGACATTTTGGTGCAACCTGAGCTCATTCAAAGAAACCTAATGAATCGTGTACTCGTTTGCGATTCTTTATTGAAACATACTGAAACTGAATCAGTTTTGAAAGATTAAGCACTGGTAATGAAAAGTGGATCACCTATGAAAAGAGTGTTTGAAAAACATCATGGTCTATAACAGACCCGGATTAATACGCATAGGGCAATGCTGTGTGTATGGTGGAATTGGACGGGCTTCTTTCATTATGAGTTTTACTTCCGGGCAAAACTATCGATTCGGATCTCTATCGCCAACAAAAAATGAGACTCAAACAAGAAATAGAGAAAAATCACCTAGAATTAATTAACAGAAAAAGAATGGTCTTTCATTGTTATAACGCCAGACTACACACGTCTTTGGCCACAAATCGAAAATATAGAGCTTGGTTGGGAAGTGTTAATTCATCCACTCTTCAGAATTCTTTGGGCATGTTAGGTTAAAATCAAGAGAGGATTATCAAAACTACTTGTTGCATTTTTTGATCAAAAATCCTTAGATTTCTGCAGGTTCGGAATTATATACTACCTAGAAGATGGCGACAAGTTATCGAGCAAAATGGCACATATATATTATAATTAAATCTAATTAAACTTAGAAAAAAGTTTTAAATTTGTATATAAAATACGAAAAATCTTTATCCCAACCTAATATAATATATATAAGATTAGAGTATTGTTAGTAAATCTAATAAGAATAGTTGCGACTAAGTCCAGCGGTCATTCACTCGAGAAGTTTCTAGAGAATGCGGTACATTATGTATATTATATAACATACCCGTTGTTTCAAACAAACAATCTATGAGTACATTATAAAAATGCATCAATTTTACTGCAGCTATTTTGCATCACAATAACACAAAAGACATAGTATTTTGAATACGGTATCTGACCGTAAATCGTCGTTTCCGGTGACTCACGCGGTCGTGTTGCAACAGGTGATAAATGCTCCAAATATCTATCGCTGTTTCGCTCAAACGATTTATCTTTTACGTGAAACAGAGAAAAACAAAATATCGTTAAAATAAATTCAACGCCATATATATACCTTTTCATCCAATTATACCTTTTTCCCGTTACGTTTCTAAATAATCTTTATAAAGTACTCGTATTTCACCGTATCGTTGACATTATAGAAGGAAATTATAATTAAGTAAATCGGTGTTTTTTTTTAAATCGAATTTATTATTATTTTTATAAAAAAGAGAGTATTTAAATAATTTTGATAACTATAATATAACTTGATGTTTCTTTACAAAAACTTACTAAACTTTACTTCAGGATCAATTTTCGTGGAACTTTATTAAAATTCATTAAAAAAAAACTGATTTAAGAACAAGAATGAGTAGCGGATAGTGTATGTATGAATTCATAATTTATGACTAAGTTTTAATGATATTTTCTCAATAAATAATATATAAAGAGATTTACATTAATGACTTTATTTTATTTCTAGAAATCTAAATTTAGAGGCCGTGAATAACCTTAAGAAAGATAATATGGGATTCTGATAAATTGTTTTCATTCTAATTTTTAAACAAACGTTAAAAAAATTGAATTTGATTTATTGCTGCCGAATGAAAAAATATTGAGACGTAAAAGTATGAAGAGGAAATTTTTATTTATTTTGAAATTTACTTTTAAATGAAATCCAGTTAATATCACTTTAGGTTACGGTAGAAGAAATATCCCGAACTCCAGCATTTAAAGTTTTTACTGTACTGTATTGTATCAGTCTGTAAAAAAACCACTGCTGAGTGAAAGTGGCTCCATATAAAAGAAGGGTTGGCGCTTAATAAACCACGCTGCTCTATTGCGGGTTGGCGGATAATATCCCTACCATCAGTAACGATCGTTACAAGGTGTCCATGATAACAACCGGGACGACGCCTTTACGTGCTCTCCGAGGCGAGGTGGGAAAACCCACAAGGACATATACTTAGACCGGAAACAAATATTTGTAAAAGTACAAATATCTGCTCCGATCGGCAAAAGAACACGTAATTACGTTAATTACATTACATTACAATTCATGTATCAAATATAATTTCATATAAATAAAGTAAACTTTATTTTTTTTACACAACTGTTTTTCAAGTAATAGGTGTATTTCAGTTTTCCTTGTAGAAGCTAAAATGAAAGATTAGATAACATATTCTATACAAAATCATAAAATTGAAACAACTGTATCTCTTGTCTATTTATGACCAAAAAAAAATAATAGCAGTAATCAATTAATCAATCATATAAGTACTTATATAACAATTATTTCAGAGTAAGACAACGTTAATTACATAAGGTCGTTTCAGCAAATTAGTAACGGGTCATTGTCTTCGATTGTAATTTATGTTCGATTGACCTCCATTGCAGCGTCAGGAGTTATGGACGCCAAAATATTTGCTACAATAGGTCTTTCATACAAATATTTTCGTACTCGCTGCACCTGACAGTTTTACTCTTATAACTTTCGATCCCATGGAAATATCAGGATAAAAATTAGTATGTGTTATTTGAGATTCCTAGCTATTTGCGTACCTAGTTTCATTGCAATCTGGATATTAGTTTTTGCGCGAAAGAGTGACACACCCATCCAAACTTTCTTACTAATATTAATAGGATTGTAAGCTTTTTAGATTTATTTTTACTAAAATATATTTTTAGCAGGGCCTCTTAGGGAAAATAGATACGTACCGTTTATTTTTACTAGACCATTCGATAGAGCGGCATCCATTGTTGTTACGAGCTGATCGACCACGTCAGCGTCATGAAATTTTCGGTGGTTAGACTTATAAAATTCTGATATTACAATGAATTAATATTTGTTTGTTTGTTTGTAATATAAAATTAATAATTTGAATTAAATAATTGTTTTCTGCTAGAGAGACATTTTATTTTAAAGTAGTAAGTCGAACATTATCTACTAATATTGATGCAACGAAAAACGCAAGGGAAGGTCAGGTGAAAATCATTGTCCTACATTATTCAACTATATAGCGAACTTTTGACTTTGGAACAA
The DNA here is from genome assembly GCA_036937285.1 of Euphydryas editha. NCBI lineage: Eukaryota > Metazoa > Arthropoda > Insecta > Lepidoptera > Nymphalidae > Euphydryas > Euphydryas editha. The sequence goes on along the minus strand of JAUPFZ010000005.1, from coordinate 18,728,574 downwards.
CATTCAATTTTGTGAAATTTCAGCTCTACAAGTTCCATTCATTATAATACATAAAGGTCGTTTGACCTTTTTGCGTTTCGAATACGCAGAGTTATCGATACGGGGACGCAATAACCTTTTTTTTTCCTTTTTTTCATCTGCAAATGATAATGATATGATAATGATAATGATAATGATATGATAATGATATGGGAATAAGGTAGAAATTTAGCTGCTACGGGACCACCGGAACCAATTAAATTTTGAAAGTGGTCTATGAGAAATAAAGTCTGGGAACCTCTGGTCTAGATAAAAATAAATGTCTCAATTAATCTATGTATACAAACAAAATATTTCATATTAAAAAAAGAACAAAAAATATGGATAAAGAATATAAAAAGGATATTGTGTTTTAATTATTTTTGAATGATCGTCGAATATTTCGTCATAGTCGTAGAATAGTGACGGATCTTACAAATTTAAAACTTTACAGGGCAGACACTTCAAACAACTATGTTGTTGTTGTTGTATGTTTTGCTGGTGTTTCGTCATAGTCGTAGAATAGCGACGGATCCCACAAATTCAAAACCCCACAGGGCAGACATTTCAAATATACAACAACAATAATATAACTGTTTGAAACGTCTGCCCTGCAAAGTTTTGAAGCTGCAAGATCCGTCACTGTCCTACGACTATGACGATTTATTCGATATGTATCATTTATAGTAATTTTTATCGACATGTATCGCATTATATGTTGTATACATTATACATAATGTTTTTGAAGTCACATAATATTACAAATTAAAATCAGCAAGTAGAAGTGGAGCGGAGACCGCATTTATATCATATACGCAGTGTATTTTAAAATCGTCCGTGCGTCCTTCTGCGTACTGGACCGACGATTTACGCAAGACCACCGATAGTAATTGGATGCAGATTGCAGAGGACCGGGATATTTAGCTCGAACTTGAGGAGGCCTATGTCCAGCAGTATACTGCGATAGGTTGATGTGATGTGATGATGTAACGAATTGTTATATATATTTTACGTTATAAGTCGTACCCGATAGTAGTTAGGTAGCTTGGAATATAAGGTAACAACATAAAAATAAATTCATATGATTATTATTAATACGTATTATAACATAGAAAATGTTGTAGTTATGCTAGCAACATGTTTTTTTTAAAACACATTTTTAAGACAGTCTGATCGTGAATGGCGCCTCATAAACTGTAATGACAAACTTTGTCAAAGTTTTCTATACCATGTTAGACCTTGTTTTTAACAATTAAGTATCTGTTTAACACACATTATATACTACTACTATAGATTCAATTCGATTCTTCCGCCTATCGTAGTCTACTGTTGTACGTAGGCCTCCCGAAGTTCGCGCGAAATGTCCCGGTTTTCTGCAATCCTTATCCAGCTTCCGTCGGACCAGCCTATGATCGGTCCAACGAGTCGGAGGACGCCCTACACTGCTTAATCGATTTCGTTGGCGGAAAGTGCCTACGACCGTCCACGTTGCTAGTGGTTTCCAGCGAATCGAATCGATTTTACACTTCTAGTTGAAATTTTTCGGAACCACATAGTATTTGGAGCGGCTTAGGTCGGAAGGTAGATCTCATTAAGCAGGTCTGCTCTTTTTTAAGGCATATATTTAGAATGCGTCGTAGCAGTCGGTTATCGCTGCCGGTGTTAAAACTGTTAAGCACTGAGACATCTCTGAATATATGCCTCTTATCCGCCATGATGAAATCTATCTCGTTCCTTTTCACAGTGTCGGGGCTCTGCCATGTCCACCTCCTTTGAGGTTTCTTCTTGAAAAAGGAGTTTATTCGAGAAGAGACCCTTTGACTCGAGAAAGTTGACTAGCATCTGCCCCCTATGATTCCTACGCCCCAGCCCATGTGGTCCGATTTTCGATTCGCCGTGGTTTTGTGCTCCCAATTTGACGTTGAAGTTTCCCATAACAACGGTGTAGAAGGCCGAAGTAGTACTATTTATGGCTTTCGAAATATCTTCATACATTATCTCAACTTCATCGTCAGAGTGTGACGAGATCGACGCATATACTTGTTCCACTTTTAGGGAGTACCTGCAAGTAAGTTTGAGTACTAGGTACGCTACCCAGCTCGACACACTCGACTTCCACAAGAGTCTTGCGAACCAGAAATCCGAGTCACCTTGGGAAAGCCTTTCCTTCACGGATGTAAAGTAAGTAACGAGAGAGTCTAGGATTATACTGTCATAAACTCCAGTTAATATTAGTTAGCTCTACTTCGACTACGGTGAGGTGATGGTCCAGCCGTAGAATACGTTCATTATACGTTGCCAGGTGTATAGTTGGTTGGCAGCCTACCGTAATCCGATGATTCTTAGCACCCTCCGCCCCCACCGCTACCGCGACCGCTGCCGCAGCCGGGAATAATGGGGCTGCCGGAAATTGAGGGCTGAAATAATTGGGACGAAGTTATGAAGGTTTATGCCCATAGTCACCACGCTGATCAAGCAGGTCGGTGACCACAGGACTGGCTTTGTCGTATCGAAGACGCTGCTGCTCGGCTCCTGTCTATTTAAGCCAGCAGTTTTTATAGTTTCAGAGGTGGGCGTAAAACTTTCTTATCACTTAGACACCTCTTACGACACCCACGGGAAGAGAATGGGTGGCTATATTCTATCTTGCCGGAGCCATACAATTAAATTATGTATTATTAAATAGATATATAAATAATTCACACTGAACGGTATGGGGTACGTAAGCTATCATATCTCAGGAATCCGGAAACTATCACAAGACAAACACAAACATCCAGACCACTTATAGGTCATACACAATACATTGTATGGCTTATAAACACATTCGTCATGAACGGCCACTTGATTTAATCACCGGGAACACCCGTAGTTAATACAAGAAATAGTTTATTATTAAAGTATTTATTAGGATGCTTCACTGTAGAGTAAATTTTTTTTCTCAAAGTTCCACTTGAAAATCTTGCTGTCCATAAAAAAAAGAGCTATAAAAAAGCTTTAAATTCTCAAAAATTCAGTTTGTGAATCTCCGATTTGTGAAAAACATATTCAACTTACAGATTTCTTTTCAATTAACTTTTTTGAAGGTAATTGAATGTTGTTTTAAGAATTGAGTAGCAAAATACAAGAAAAAAAAGCTTTTTGTGCGAGCGAAAGAAGAAATGGATAAAAAATGGTTTTTCATAGGTTTTTGAATGGAAATACTTATTATTTGATGGGAAACGGCTTAAAATCACAATTAAAGGCTTTGTTATAATTTTTCATCGACTATAAGATTTTCAAGTGTGACTTTGAGAAAAAAAAAGTTGCTCTAAAATGAAGCCCCCTTGTATTTATTCAAAATAAGATTTCTTTAATAATATAATTAATTAAAAAATTCATACAGAATCGATTAAGTATTATTGTTTTTTTTTTCCGGTAAAATTAATTAAAACAGAATTATTAAGATGATTGTTTAAACTGTAATACTTTCCGAACGGATTAGAAATTAAAAGGGTTTATGAATTTTAAATTGATAAAATAACTGCTGAACCAATTCCGTTCCTTACTCAGTGCTATATTTGAATACCTCGGAGCTGTCTTTTTTATGTTTGTATTTTTTTTGTTTCATGCAGAAAATTAGATTTTTAATTCCAAAGATCATAATCTTTTTTGGTGAAATTGGTGGAGTGTTAACTGTTCTTTTGCAATCGTTGTTCCGTAGTATTAACGAATACCCCAAAAAATATTATATATTCCAGCAATTTTATAAATGTGAAAAATTTATGAGGATGAGATGAGATATATATAGATTATAGATGATGCCATACATCCCTCCATCTATTTTCCATCTCTATCATGGATGTTTAAATTAGTCTTTCACGCAAAAACTTTTGAGTCGACTCGAATGAAACTTGATAGGTAGGAAACTGAAGAACCAGATTAGGCTTTTTTTTGTATCGCAGGGGAACCCATTTACGGGTGATATCCGGGACGCCTGAGAAGGCAGTCTTAGACCGTATATCTCAGCACTTGGGGGTGCAATACCGTACTAAATACCTGCGGGAGCCTTCAGCCGCTTTAATCGGAGGGTCCCCGATCTGCAGGCAACAGGATCCTTCCAGCGACAGGCTGGCCTCGGCGAAAAGGCCAGACTTCTCCTCCAGGGGTACTGTCCAACTCACCTCGGAACAGTCCTGACGACGCCGTGTCTAGCAGGACCGGGTTCACATCCCGGCCCGACACGGGCATAGGGGCGTTACTGGAGGCGCATTAAATACCACCTCCTACGCACCCCCATTCATCACCCGCGGATGGAGACCACGTCGGCGGGACATTACTGTCTCGCAGAAAGAGACCATCATCTTCCAAGACTCGTCGTCACCGAGGATCGCGGTGATGACACTCGGGAGCGACAAGTCCCCTCTGAGGACTGACGTCAGATCGCGACGCAGCGCCACTCATCTCGGGCACAACTCGAGGGTGTGCTGGGCAGAGTTCACCGCCGCGCTTCAATCGTGACATTCAGTCGTAGGCTCCCTGTGGGCCGACCGACACACACCAAAGCAACCGTGCCCGGTGAGAACCTGCGTCGGACGGAACGTGAGGGGCTTGCGTTTTCGGGACATCCACCGCTCAAGGACCGGGCGCAGGGCAGCCATTATGTGTGTGCCATACGGCTGCTCCACCAGGTCCTCTCCTTCACCTTCACATTAGTGCTTCCTGCCCTATCCGACGCACCCGTAGGATTCCGTTCAACTTAGAGTTCTCACCAAGAGCGAATGAGAACCTACTTATAAGTCTCTGGTTCCAAGCCCGAGACGTATGAGTAGGTCTCGGCAAGAACTTCCGCCACGAGCTCCGACAGGGTGTCGCTGGCTAGAGCAGTAGCTGCAGCCCAAGATACCATACGGTACTCCCGGAGCCCTATTCCTCGCAGTGAGGCGATCCACCCAACCCGGGGCACCGTACGTCGCCATACTCCGGCAGACACCGGAGTATAGCAGATTAGCATATATACTATTCCACATACAGAAATGATTTAGTATTACACGAGTAAAACGAGGCACAGCTACTATATAAAATAACCGTAATCAGTGGTATTTCATTTTATGTCAGATTTTAATTCATATCGATATAAAATGTTAGATAATACATTATTTAGTTGGTATCATTTCACCGTATCTAAATAAACAAAATGTTCGTCATTTTTATCCACTTTTATACCATTGTCGTTATTTTGGCAATAAGAATATCTCTTAAACAGCTGATCTTTGTTTTAATTTTGTCTAAAGCGCAATCGTTTGGAGTCAACACGATTTTGCTTTTAATCTCTCGACCCTTCTCTTAAAAACTACTTGAGAAGACGTTGTGTTGCATTTTTTTAAAATATACTAGGATTTCATAAAGTCTTTTATTTTTTATAGTATAAATCTTTCTCAACGTTATCTTACCTTTATTGACTTTAATTACGTCTAATTTTTTTTTTGTAACATATGTTGTTAATAAGTTTTATAATACTAAGATTCTCTATCCTCTAATTTTTAAGTATTAACTATTAACTATTGACGACCGTTTTGGTGTAATGGTACGAGTAGTCGCCTCAAAGCCGCGCGCCGACGGTTGCTGGTTTGATTCCCGCTCAGGACAGATATTTGTGGTGTTAGATATTGTTGGACATGATGTTGTTGTTGTATAAATATTCGTTTCCGGTCTGGGTGTATCTCCTTGTGGGTCTCTCCATCGTGCCTCGGTGAGCACGTAAAGCCGGCGGTCCTGGTTGTTATCAAAGAGATACCTGATAATGATCGTTACTTATGATAGGGAAATTATCCACCAACCCACAGTGGAGCAACGTAGTGAATTAAGATCCAACCCTTCTTCTATATTTAGAAGAGGCCTTCGCTCAGAAGTAGGTGGTTTACAGGCTAATACAATACAGTTACAGCACAGTTAATGACTATTATTGTTGTAGATGCTAAATGTACGTCATCGACTGCGGCTTCTCTACCAGTTCGTCTGTAGCTAACCGTACCGTGGTACTACCCGGTAATTATTACTTTAGTCTGAAAGTTTTACTACTGCATTCTCAGAAAAATCGGCGCGAATTAACTTCTACGAACATAAATATTTACAGCAAGTCTCAGAGCCGGAGACCAACATATCTCTCTTTAAAAAAAAATTTTTTTTTGCCACCACTACTTTCATTTTGTTTCTTTTTTTTAAGTTAAAGATTTTTGAAACTTCAACGTCGAATAACGTCGAATAATTTTCGTAAATTAAGGCAAGATAAAAAAAAACTAAATTTAAACTTATTAATTAATTCTTATGCAGCCACTTTTTCATAGAATATTTTAAGTAGTTAATAAACATTGTTGCGTTTCATACATTGAATGAGAATAACCTTCCTACTCTGCTTAATATACCTACTTATTACAGTTACATTAATATATTGTATTGTAAAGTAAACAAGACAGTCAAAATAATAATGAAGATTGAATTAAATAAAGATCGTTTTATTATATTTATTTCAATTATTATCAATGACTAGAAGTCATTGATAATAATTGAAATAATAATTACTTTTTGGTAATAATTTTTTACTAATATAATATACAAAGCGTTTGAAGACATACTTGTGTCATACTACCAGGTCACGAAGAATTGTGTGAAACAAACCCTCGTACATCTGGACTAATTACACGTCTGGCTCTAGCGTCCCTACTTCAATTACAATACCACCAGTTGAATGACCTTTCTATCTTAACGTATGTCATACGATATTATGTACCAACGAGTGCCTAATTAAATATGGGATCTACAGTGTCGCGTCTACACCAATAAAAAAATTAAGTATATTTTACAATGTTAAAATTAACAGTGATAGAAGTGCAGAATGCTAATATTTTTTTATAATTTGAAATTTTTAAAGATTAATAATTAAAATATTTAAATTAATTATAAAAAAAAACACTACACACACTACGACACACACATATGTACAATGTACATATATACACAAATTTTGTTTATTGTCAAAGTCTGTTGTCAACATGGTTTTAAATACAGGTTTTGCAACTAATGTTTTATCACAGATCACGTTCAATGACTGCTGCATATGCTCCATGTTATGCGCAATCATATTTTTATGATGTTGACAATGCTTTTAATTATAGATTAGGTCGAATTTCGACCACTAGGCGACTACTAGTTAATATAATAGCGTTAAATCTAAGAATCGCTTAAAACAGTACTTTTTTTTTGTGAAATACAATATAGCATATTTTTGAGCTGTGAATATCTATATTTTTATTTTTATTCTAATGTCTTAAGACGAATACTTTATTCCCAGCTATAACTCTCCCGAGAAATCATTTTAAGTTAGAAGCGATTATTTGTTTATTTTATGATAGCAATACTTTTAACGTTGCTTTTTTATATTTCAGCGTTCCGTTCAGTGATAATAACTTTCAAAGAATGTTACATTTCAGATCATATTACTTATTTCGAATACTTTAATATGACGAGTTTGTACATTGACGAGTGTTATTGGCAACATCGATATGACAGTAATAATTAAATAGTAATAATAAACTAATTGTTTAAGTCAATTATATAAAAAATAAAGTTTAGTAAAACGTTTAAATTTTAGTATATGTTTAAAAATAGTATAATTTACGATGCATTCTTTTGATAAATATATTTTATAAATTTAGGCCATAGACTTAATAAAAAGAGACATAGAGAAGACAAACAGGTTAAAATATAAGCGTAAAGTACCTACTACCTAGTTTATTTCAATAAGGAAGAGAACCAGAGGCCCTTCATCCCTTTAGCCATAAAAGCTCCTTTGACGCTCCAGTGTTTACGAGTATGAGCGGTGGATGTTACTCAACATTAGGTTACCGGCCTGTTCGTTTACGGACTATTTGCATTTAAAAAAGAATTTTCCTCGCAGATTTTTCTTATGTATTTAATGAGGAAACCTATCGTTTGGTGTTAAGTGATCACTACAGCGAATATGGAACCACTCAACGATTATCAATATCTATTCTTACACCGTTTGACATACGCAATTGATATGGCCTACCACAGATATTGGTGATAGTATCGGTTATAAATAAATGGTTTTAAGTTAAGACTACCACATGGATGGTCCATGTTAGTAGTAACAATTTCAAACAATTCTTAATCAATATTCGGATCCGGAATTTTCGCTGAATTAATTTTATCAATTTCTTCTGGCCGTACTTTATCCGCCAAATAAATCAAAATATTCATGTGGCAAACCTCGTTTTTGTCATTCAGTAGAGTAAAGCTTACTGGCTTGATTCTAATACCGAGTGATGTGTAATCAAATTTATCAAAGATTTAATTTTTGTTTGAACAAACGTGCAGTGATTTCATGACGATGCACTGATGTTTGACCTGAAAACAGCAAAATTTTAATTTGAATTACACGTGAGTGTGATGAAAAGATCTCGCCGGTAGTATGCACGTATGAAAGTCAATGCGTCTTGAAAATATTCTTGTATATGACGCTATACTATAATATGTACAAGTTAGCATGATCTTTTTGACAGATGTAAATTTTTCTGATCGACATAACGAACATATTATTTTCTTAATTAAAATGATTTTAAAAATTGTAAAAATATTTAATATATATATATATATATTATATAACACAAATGTCAATGTAAAGATGCTGTTGCTGCGATGTTGTTGATGTGATTTGTTGCATCTACGTTACCAATTATGGCATCACGTCAATGAATGTACTCCTCAGAGCGAAGTTTTGCTTGATTAAACTTTATGTATCGTAATCTCTCACATTCGATTTTTGCATACATGTAAACAATGTACTAATTTTTTTTAAAATCTTTATTTGAAAAGAGGCTTTGGTCGTTTGGCGACTATGTCAGCCCCATCGTTTTGCATTACAAAGTCACTGTTCTCTTAATTTAATTAATTTTGTATATATGTAATAAATCTTTATAGCTAATTTAGATGTCGGATTACATAAAAAAGAATTACAAAATCCAATTGACTCTAAATTCCAACTCCAATACTCTGCGTTCGGCTCCGACACGAGCACACTCCACTAATGCGTGGTATACGTCTTCTCTAAACAGTGTACTGATGAAATAGCTGGAAGGATCGGAGAATGTTGTTATCTTGTAGCACGAATCGTAATGCGTAGAAGTTCATCGCGGTAAATTTCTTGCTCATTTTTACACCTGGAAATAAAATTATAAATAAAATAAATACAAATAAATTATTGGTGCGAAAATAAAAGAATAATAAAATAATATATGTGTTTTACCCGTCGTTGGATTCTTTTGTTTAATATTTAAATATAGCAATAACGAGCAAAAAAAAAATCAAGTTTGTTGCATGGGAGCCCCACTTAAATATTTGTTTTATTTTTATTATTTATTTTTAAACTGAATATATAACTAAATATTCTGTAAATATTTCAAGTGTCTACTTGTTGCCGTTATCAATATCGAGCAAAAACGAGCAAAAAAAAAATCACGTTTGTCGTATGGGAGCCCCCTAAATATTTTTTTATTTTGTTTTTTAGTATTTGTTGTTATAGCGGCAACTGAAATACATCATTTATGAAAATTTTTACTGTCTGACTATCGCGGTTCATGAGATACAGGCTGGTGACAGACAGACGGACGAAAAGCGGAGTCTTAGTAATAGGGTACAGTTTTACCCTGTGGGTACGGAACCCTAAAAACGGTCCAACCGTTTTGGATGAGTTCAGTCACATACATACGTACAGAATAATTATATCTATATATAAAGATAAAATAACTAAATTTTGTTCTATAATAGATAATATATATTAATATACTCTCTTTATTTTTATGGGAATAAAGAAAGAAATACGTAAGTGCTTTTCTCAGTGAAAATAAACATTTGATTTATATTATTAGCTTAATATAAATTATTTAGAAACAAAATAACAAAATATATCACTATAATCAACATTTTGTAGTGGACCGAATTGTGAATCTAAACCATTCTCGGCTTCCCTTGAACACACATAAAAAAATCAAAGTGTTTTAGTACAAAATTAGTACAATATATATGTAAAGATTGTAATAGATGTAATGTTTTTGTAGATATAAATATCTTATTAGACAACAAATTGAGTAGTTTTTATTATTCTGTCTAGTTTCTGAATTTACTTATTTAATCAACTTAAAAAGTTAATCCAGTATAACAGTTATAGTAATACAATATAATTGATGAGTTTATTAGTTTAATGTACGAATCTCTGGATTTTAGCGATTAGAAGATTCTTTCTGGAAATTTCTCTATTGACGAAGGTTGTAAGATAAGTCATAAGATACTTGAACTCAAAAAGAAGCAGAGAAGTTACCGTAAATGCTATCAGACAGGTATTGGAAACAAAGTGGTTGTAATTAGAAGTAACCTCATGGGACGGCGAACTTAGTTTTAATAGTTGAATTATAAAATTATTTTTTGTTTTCATTACGATACAGAATATTTTTTTAATAATCTTTTTCGTATAATTGTACATAATTAAAATTATAAGGGACCTTATTGCTTGCAACAAGCGTGTTTAATTTGATAACGATGTTGCAAAGCTTCAGACAAAGTTTGTTTTTTGTATTAGCATAAAATAACATTTTTAAATGTTCCCAATTGTAATTATATTGTTTGGGATAAGATTTTGTTGTTATTATTATTTAAGTTCACGGAAAAGAACATTATTAAAAAGTCACCAACAAATAATAATAAAGTTTTAAGAGAATAAATTAACTTAAATTAATATAAGATTAAAGTGATATTGAACTTGTTTAAAAATATTTGTTGAAATATAATGTATGTAGCTTTTCTAGTAAGGAACTTTTTAGGTTGTTTTATGATTGCGCTTTTTAAATGCAAACTCACAAAAAAAAAGTTTGCAATATGATGAACCCTATGTTAAAATTTAGTACCAAAAATTATTTTCTTACAAGTAATCAAAATGTATGTACGTATAATGAAACTAATTTTTCCATTAACCTCTTGACAACTTGAGGACTTCCTACAAAATTTCTTTCCCGCGGGAGCCGTCGAGATAACAAATGATGAAACATTGATGGCGTCATTGTAGGTGGCCCGTGGAGGCATAGCGTTAGGCCGTAAGGCAGGCAAGCCTCGCGGGGTAGCGGGCGACGTTGCCGCTCCTCCGCCTTCAGCCTGCGGCGCGACTCAGCTCGACAGTCGGCGAGTCGGCACACACCGCGTACTACCTTCCTGCGATACCCGCGTACCGAACGCTCGCGTCGCGCCAAACTTGCTTAAACGGACTTTTTAGTTTTTACAAACCTGTTCCTGTGAACGAAAAAAATCATCCGATACGAGTCAAGACTCACTCCTAACCTCCCCTAAATGACTCTGGCCCTGACGTGTCTACTTTAACGTGATCGTGGAAACTTGAACGAAACTTTTAAAAGTTTTTGACGTGTGTAAGCTTCGAATCATGGTTGAACGAAGTTCTCAATAAACCGGTAAGTGAAACGAACATTACTGGAAAACAATGTTTGAATGCTCGTGTTAGCCTTTGTTGGCTAGATATCATAAGTTTGTTACTTTGTTTGGTTAGTTTTATTGTGGGGTGGGTCGCGTTACATTCCTGGCGGCTTCGACAAAGTCCGATTGGTCAGTCGAGACGAAATGTTTGTAAATGTATAAATTCAAGGAACGGGTCCAGTCACCAGTGTGCCACGGCACGTTATTGTCAGTTTATCTCTAGGCTCGTATTTCAAGTAATTGTTCTTTAGAAAGATGATGCTTTCATTTATTTATTTATATTTTGATGAGACTTAATCCCACCGTTACAAAGTGAGTATCCAATAGCCGAATCGCATCAATTTTATCTCGTATTACAAAGTTCGTTATACTTTAATGACGAAACAAAGGAGTTTCTGAATCCCTTGAAATCTGGTGAATAAGAAATGACTAATCAATGACTTACTTAAGTTATGTTATTGAGTTCAAATTGTAGATCTATTATTATTAATTGTTACATTATCTCTGATAAACGAATTAATACTATGCGACTTAACTGTGTCTGTGTCGAAGAAATTATGATAGAAAATATTTTATTTTCGTACAAGATACGAGGCTTATGTCATGCTATGTTTAAACATTCTCAAGTTATCTAAATATGAGCTTAGAATACATAAAATACTAACATATAGGTATAATTATTAGCATGGGATAATATAATAAAAACAATAATAAAAAAAATAAAAAATAAAATAATGATAAAACACAAATTCATCAAACGCTTCTAAACGATCTCGTAAACTTTCATGTTTGATTTAAAAATAAGGTATAAAAAGTATAGAAACGATATTAAAAAGTATGGACCTCGGTTTTATTCTTTTGTCTTAACGTATTTTTAATTAAGAATAGAAGCTGTTGTATGTCCTTATGATGTCTTTATGTTTATAATGGTGTATAAAAATCTCAGAGAAAGCAATACAGCCATAATAAAGTGTGCGTCGTTAATTAAATAGTATTTCCAATTAAATACTCTTAGCACTAATATAATTTAATTAACTTTAGGGGAGATAAAAGAGATGGTTTTGATTTATATTTATTTATTGTAATGGTACTAATACAATATCGAATAAAAAGTTATGTATTACATTTCAAAACTTTGATTAAAGTTATTTGCTTCTGTTTTGTTTCGCTTTTAAGACCTTAGACAAGATAGGTAAACATTGTTTTTTTTTTTCATTACTTAAAAAATAACAATAATGTAGTAGTTTTGTTTTACAAACTAAGAACAATTAATTCATCATCATCATATCAGCCATTGCATGTCCGCTACTGAACATAGGCTTCCCTCATTGACCTCCAAAGCGACCAGTTTGAAGCAGCCTCCATCTAATGGCTTCCGGCGACTCTTGCCGTTACATGGTCTCCACTCGAGAATCTTTCTGCTACATCGACCGTCAGTTCTACGAGCTATGTGCCTTGCCCACTGCCACTTCAGCTTGCAAATCTGTTGGGCTATGTCGGCAACCTTTATTCGTCTGCGGATCTCAACATTTCTGATTCTGATCTCGCAGAGAAATAACAAGGATAGTCAGAGACCCTGTCTCAGATCAGTATGTCATCACTGGTAACACACACTGGTCAAAGACTTTCGACTTCAAAAATAATTAATTAATATAGTTAAACTAAACGATAAAATTTAAATTTACGATACAAAATCTACAGCCTTTTCGGACGTCATATTTTCAGATGACGTCAAAAGTTAGAAATTGCATCGGTTTCAATATTTTAATATTGCAGTATTACATAGTAAATTAGGACAAACATTTTTGAATTTTAGATTTTCGAAAAACCACACACGTTCACATTATGTATTTTAATAAAATTTTAGTCGAAAATTTACGTCCGTGTTTGAATTTCGGTCTTGATTGAATAAAGTTCGAAAGGATAACGCTATATTTGTGACGACAAATTGATTGAAGGAAGTTAATGACGCAAAGGAATTGGGTGATGAAGTCTATTACGTAAACTCGGGCTTCTTCGACACAATTTAATAGCAATGATTTCACAGAAGATGCTTTTGAAGTAAGATAAAAATATTGATATTAGGCAATTGATGGATTAAACATAAAGTTACGAGGTTGTGGATTACTTTTAGTAAACAGTTGTTACTATTAGTTTATACTTGGGAGTAAAAAAGTTACAAATTCATCTATGTATTTTACTATATTGATAAAGATTTATTGATTTTTTTACCGGTGGGAGGGATGCGCTGTGCCGCGCTCCCGGCTGCATGGGTACCACCATCTTGCATGTTTCTTCCGTGAAACAGCTTTGCTGTGTTTCGGAAAGAAGGGCAAGACAGGCAGTGTAATTACTGGCACCGAGACTTAACATCATATGTCTCAGGATAGGTAACACATAAATGTGTTGGCTGGGCTAGTTCCAGGTAAACTAGTTTATGTTCATGGGCGACGTCGACCACTTACCATCAGGTGGCACGTCTGCCAGTTTGCCTATCTAACTAACATATAAAAAAAAAAGTAAATAGTTGGTCAACGGATATTATTGGATTTTTTTATTTTTCGAAAATTGTCAGTATAAAGCATATGGGACTCATAACTGGCGAAAAGTGGTTGTTACATTTAATATGTGCATCTCTGTCTACCCCTTTGGGAAATAAAATACTTGATGTAATGTTTATTTAAAAGTGGAATTATACTAAAAATGAAGAGGAGGAATAAAAAAAGACGCAACGGAAACTCTCAAAAAATAATATTATTTTCCGTTTTGTAACGTTTCTTATTATTGCTCATGGCCTATTGGTCGTAGCGTGATGTTATATAGCCTATAGCCTTCCTCGGTAAATGGACTATCCAACACAAAAATAATCTTTCACTTCGAACCAGTAGTTTCGCAGATTAGCCAGTTCAAACAAACAAAGCTTTATATGTAATATTAGTATAGATACAGATTATGTAATAAATAATTTGATGAATCATCTTTAGTTCTATGTAAAGCTTCTTTGGATACTAAATGTTCTTTATCTAACGTCTTTGTTTAAAATAAAAGTAACATGAGTTAGTATGTACTTGATTTTTTTTCTCTGTTTCGCTGGTTTCACTGGTGGCAAGGGTTTCAAGATCCAGGTCTCGTTTTTCGTAGGAAAAAGGCTCTAGCCAAGCAGTAGGACATTAACTAGGGTACTTCATACAAGTTTTCTGAAATCAAAGTCATTTCTTCAAATTTGGGATTGTGTCTATTAGTGCACAAGATAATATATCGACCTACATTGTTGATTCCGTGTAAAAATAAAGAGTCGCTAATGAATACTTGTTAAAAAAAGAAATTTTAATTTGAATACAAAACAGAAATAAAATACATAGACGAGAATAAATACTTAATTATAACTAAGGAGCTTAAAATTTTGCTTGTACTTTTGGCTCGTTGCGAAGGCAAAATTAAAATTCCTTTAGACGTTTTGCGATTTCAAACAAAATTGGACGTTGTTTTGGACTAGATTTTTTAACCGACTTCAAAAAAAGGAGGAGGTTATCAATTCGTCTATTTTTTATATTTTTGCTAGCGATTAGGTACGCTGTTAATTATGAACCGATTTTAATGATTCTATTTTTAATCGGTAGGTCACACTTCAGAGGTGGTCCCATAATTTTTTTATCGAAAACAATGTTTTTTTTTTTTGTATATTTGTCACGCGATTACTTCGTCAATTATGAGTCGATTTTGATGATTCTTTTTTTTTAATGGGTGGGTCATACTTCAGAGGTGGTCCCATAGATATTTTATCGGAATCAATTTAGCGCTTTTAATAAAAATCAACACGAACAATTAAAAAGTAAAAAAAAAAATCAATAGAAATAGAAAGGAAAATTTAATAATATATATAACTAATAGTAATAATAATACAATACTATTACTACTACTACTACTACTACTACTACTACTACTTACTACCAATAATATATTTTTTTCTTTAAACGATCTTCATTCTCGTCCCTAGTTTCTTCCAAACGGAGCTGTATCATTTGTACACTGCATTTAGTATGTCTACCTATATCCATACTAATATTATAAATGCGAAAGTAACTCTGTCTGTCTGTCTATTTGTAACGCTTTCACGCCTAAATTAATAAACGGAATTTGATGAAAAACACCCTGGTACAGACATAGAATAGACCTTAGGAAAGAACAAAAGCTAACTTTTATCGTGAAAAAAGGCATGAAGGGGTTAAAATAGGGGATGAAAATTTGTATGGAAGTTCGTCATTGTCGAAAATAAAAACATGAAACATTGTATTTAAGTACTTCATAACGGTACGAAAGAAAAATGTTTGTTCTATCCTTTTTGAAAATTCGGCCTGAGTGGGACTGAAAAAGGGGGTAAATTTCGTATGGAAATACAAGCAAAGTCACGTTTTCACGGCTTACCCCGAAACTGATATTGATGAAATTTGGTACAGAAATAGACTAGATCGTTAGAAAGTGTATAAGTTACCTTCTATTATAAAAAAGGGGCATGAAGGGGTTGAAATAGGAGACGAAGATTTGTATATGAGTTCGTCATTATCGAAGACAAATCCATGAAACTTTGTATTTAGGTAGTTGATACGAAGTAAATAAATATTTGTACTAGAGATATTGAAATTTCGACCTACATGGGGATGAAATAGGAGATGAAAGTTAGTATAGACGCCCAAAAAAGTCTAACTCTATGAAAAATTTCATGCACTTCTTTACGATTATCAGCTTTCCTTCGACTTCTGTTTGATCTGGTTGGTACAGACTCCAAACATAACTGATCATAAATTGTGAATAGGTATATAAATATCGATAATTTCGTTGATCGTCCTTAATGCTCTTTGTTTTGAAATAATTAAAATATAATTTTCTACTTTTTAGTTCAAGTTTGTACCTGTAGTTTTGAAGTCGGTTTATGATTTTTCCTAAAAATTACTTTTGTTTTTCATTGTATCATCATCATCATCATATCAGCCGTTGGATGTCCACTGTTGAACGTAGGCCTCCCCCATCGACCTCCAGAGCGACCGGTTCAAAGCAGCCTCCATCCAACGGCTTCTGGCGTTATTTCCCTCCGTTATACCCCCCATTATTTCATTGTAGGTTTTAAGCAAAATAAAAAAGACTAGAGTTAAATATTTAAAAATTTCTAGTCTTTATTATATCGATTTATTATGTCTGACCCTTCGTCACATTTAAATAGAATTTTTAAATATAACTTCAATAATATAATAGACAATTTGATGGAATTATTTTTAATCCACTATTAATATATATTTTTTTATTCAGTTTTATTAATAGTGAATATAAATAGTTAGTTTAGTTATAGTTTTTAGTTTACGAAAACGCATCGGAATTAATTACTAAATCCATACGTTTACGTATTAATTACAATGTTGCATTGACGATATGATTATAGGTGTATTGCTCCATGACCTTAAAAGAAAAATGACCTCAAAAATAAACTTGTTCTAATATAATTAGGATTCATAAAAATGCTTAAAATATTTTTGACTACAATAATTATTAGGTATACAAATATGATTTTTGTTATATATATACGTATATATCGTCCCGATTTTGCACAGATAGTAAAGCATATTACGCCTACATGTTTTTTTTTGTCGTAGAGTCGCATCAACTTGTTGAATCGAATATATGGATTAGAATCTAATCCACTGGATTAAAAAGTAACGTGTAATTATTATAAATAATATTTTTTTTTAAATTTAATTATCAAATACAAAAAAGAAACAATATTTACAAATTTATAACTCTAGGTAGCAAAAAAAAACCACTAAGGTTTGTACAATGCTACTATTAAAATATAATATAACAATAACAATAACTATATTAAAAAAAAAAAACTAAAACAATGTTGCCAACTGTACATAATATATAAAAGAGAAATATCCTACCATACATTATTTCGTTCTATAGTCTGTCAGCATTTTCGATGCTCCCAAGGGGCATGACTTATTCCGATATAAAAAAAAATCATCATATTTCAAACAATTTACATAAAACCCTCATTAAATTATACACTTAAATCTTTCTCATGGCTCACTGTCTATTGATAGTTTTCAAATTTATTGCGAACAGTTAGTTTTATTATATGTAATGAAGTAAAAGTAAGTTAAAAATTACTCGTTTATTGTAAGGTCAAATTCAAAAGCATCTATTAATTTAAATTCATTATAAATGTGGCCTAGTGATTTCGGCTTAAGAAGTTTTATATTTTATTTTAGACAAGATATTCGAAAAATAACAAAGTTTTTAAATTTTATTTTATATTCACATATTTGTTAATTGGGTCCTCAGTAAAAATCATAAAAAAGCTTTTCTAAAAAAAAAAAAAAGATATACCTATAACAGAAAGATAGACAAGGCAATATTTACTTCCGCACTTATTTCGTTCATTTACATATTGGAACGACCACAATGGATTTATTAGCCAAGGGTCTAATAGGCTTTGAATAAATAGTTGTAATTTATTTTGTACAACATTTTACCCTTAATTTGTTAAGCTTACGAAATTATTTGTCACACTCAATAAACAGCGCTGGAAAACTTTAAAATCATCAATGTCAATAAACGTATATAAAATTCTGTCAGTTTCAGAAGATTCTTCCTTTCAAAATTACTAAAAATATATAGTTGTGCAGTGGCTAAGCAATATCATCGAGGCTATGAAAGATCTAACGGTAAAATACCGATTTTTATAATATTGTCAAAAAATACGAAAATCTGCTAATCTAACTACCATTAAATGTATGAAATCTAGCTGTAGTCTAAAGGTCGTTTAAGAACTGGCTGACGGTTCCAGTATTTTACTATCACAGAAAATAGGAGACAAGAGTCTAATATAATAACTATATATCGTATGAGAAGAGAAAACAGATCCGTCCTCATCCACTCCTATTCCCCTTATCCATATCACACACCTACTCTTTTTCATCACTAAAACCAGAATGCATTATTGCAATGTTCATGAGAGTAGTAAGTTTAGTTACAACTTTTAAAATTAATATTTTATCCTAGTAAGACTCATAATGTGTACTATACACGATATTTATACATATATTTTGTTTAATCCGTGTGTTTATATAAATCAACGTTTAAGGTGTTTATTTTGTGTTTATTTCGGAAAGACTCTTAACTGCTAACGTTAACTAACTTGGCATGAAGTTAAGATGAGTTTACATTTACAAACTGTATAACTGGATAATATATCTTTGAAACTCCGGTGTTATTACTACAATAGTAAATAACTAATTTATACTCTCAATGGGATAGTATATTATAATATTATCTTTATGAATTTATAGAAATATGTATAAATACTATGAAGCTTGTGTTTGTTATAAAATACGTTATTATTTTTCTATGAGTCTAATTTAAAAAAAATTCAGTGTGCATCCAGATTCGGGAATCGAACCCATAATCCTGCAACAGAAAGCAGGATCACACATACATGTCACTGCCAAATGCGCCTTCGGGTCGTTCAAACTACTTGGGATTCTTGTATACTGACGATGAGACTCAATGCTTTGATTAATAAAATAAATATGTATCTATTTTTAGATTTAAGGATATTTATTCTCATAAGAAACATAGTTTCATTTACAATGATATAAAAAAGAAGAAATACAAAAAGTTTATATAAATATAGTTTAATTTTTTTTTCAAATATAGGTTTTCAGGTCAAATAATCAAATACTTCGATATCGATTTAGCTGATATCGATTTAGCCGGATAGTAATAATCTGTTTGGGATTAGGATGGTGCTTTTATTGATCTTATCAATAAAAGCACCTCGTAAAGAGCATACATTGGCGAGACAAATTATAATGTACTGTAAACCTTAAACTGAAATACGTTATAGGATCGAATATCCGCTGGAAGCGTTTCTTGCTTCTTACTTCTCTCTTACATGCCTTTGATTCACAACACAGTTACTCCACTGGTGATAGAACTGTTTGTGAATGTAAGGGATCGTTTTGATTGAGTGAAACAGGTGTATCGTTTGTTGGCCATTTTTATAGGAATAATTTTTGTTTCAAATTCGTTATTGGTGACCATAAAACGTGATTATAAGGCCTCGCAATATAACTGATTTTGATCTTACACATATATAAAATTTGAACATGTGCTTCGCTTTAATGAATAATCTATATAACTCTCTAATATACCTCGTTAGTATGTTTTATCAAGGGTCAACTTATAATTAAAACTTTAAATTTAAATTTTGTCTTCGACCTATTAAAACTATAAGTAACAATTTGTATGTCAAATGAATTTGATCGGTTGATCCTTAGCTATAAAAATTCGTAATCTATAAAATAAGCTATAAAATAATCAAAATTTTCTTGATTGATTTCTGATATTAGAAAATATACGCATATTCTCGGGCTAAAGATTTTTTTAAATTTAATTTTTTTAGATGGCAGTGCTAAACTAACGTGTTATACTTATTAACCAATATTAGTTCATAAATTACATAAATTAAATTCATTTTTTAAAAAATATTGATGTGACCATGATGCCGTGTCTACTTAAGCCAACTTTGTTAGGGTAGACACAATATCAGTGAAGTTTATTGTAACAGCCTACGATTTAAAAATAGGAACAACAAATAACAATTTTTGATAAATTTTATACACAATTATATCAGTTCAGTCAGTTCATCTATAAAGCAACAAGTTCTTGTATCCATTTAGTAAGGTCCGAATTTTCGACGAATTTTTGAATTCTTACTTTCCTTTTTGGACAATGCTAGACAGACAAATGACTACTATTATACGAGATACAATGTATAGCGAACAGTTTTATGAATGTAATCGGGTTCATTCTCAAGGGTCACCCTCTTTGATTTGGAAATCGCCACACAGAAATTAAGGGGTATCTGTCAGCTCTCGTCAAAGAAATGGACCTTTCGTCCACGCCTGTTTTCCTCGTTAGTCTATGATGCATTATTTTTTTTCCTTCTTTGTTCCCTCATCTATATAGGTACATTATACACACCTTCACTTGCTACGGATGAATCAGCGTTTTAATAAGATACTCTTTGCTTGGATGTGAGTTATATAATATGAAATTAAAGCATTATTTATATTCGATAACACGAAAAATAGGAACAAAAATATTTTCCAGAACACTAAACA
The DNA here is from genome assembly GCA_036937285.1 of Euphydryas editha. Lineage (NCBI taxonomy): Eukaryota > Metazoa > Arthropoda > Insecta > Lepidoptera > Nymphalidae > Euphydryas > Euphydryas editha. Next base: position 18,707,842 of record JAUPFZ010000005.1, on the reverse strand, counting down.
ATATCCTGCTATTTAACTGATTTTTTTCTTGATAGTTAATTGTATAATCAGCAATTACTACATTTTAAATATGGTTCAAATTAAAATGAATTCAAATCAAAACATTTTAGGTACTTTATACGATCATTATATTCCAAGAGAAGATGCGGGAAAGTGTTCGGTGTCCTAGCTCGTTCTATTGACTTCAGTCGAGCAGAGTTTTATTTAAATATATTCAGTAGTTTTGGTGTGATGTGCGGCCAAGATACAGATAGGTAAAAATGAAATAAAGTACAGTTGGATTCAGTAACAATAATAATAGAACGCCTTCCAAAAAAAAATAATCAAAGTATTTTAAATATACAAGATTGCTTCTGTTACTACAGTTTTATAATAAGTATATACATAGATACATGAATATTGTAAAATTATATATATATATATATATATATATATATATATATATATATATATATATATATATATATATATATATGGTATATAATTGGTATTTATCTTTAGTGATATAATTACATTTTTCTTGCTTACGTATAAACATAACCTTAGCTCGCTGTTCCCGTTAACGATGTTTACTTAAGAAACGCTGGCAAAACCTCTAATGATACATAATCTTTCATTTTAATGAAGTCAAATGCATTCACAACTTTTTATTTATGTTTTTACATAAAAAAAAACTGCTTAAGTTTAGATTCTATATTATAAAGTATTATAAATTTATAAATTATTTTATTGTGTTTATATTAAAAAAGATAAAAAATAAATTTTAAAAACGATTTATAAAAAATGATATATTATTAATCAGTTACATTTTATGTAGTAAATTTAAATCTTTGAGACTTGTTTTTACATTATATAGGTATTAAATTTTGTACTAAATAGCTTTACGTATAAATCAAAAACACATTGTTTTTCACCAAATAGCTTTAAACAGAATTGATTACTTCATTTAATCGTTTATAATCCGGTCAATATAGACATTTAAAATAACAAAAATTCAAGAAGAAAGCGAATTCCTTCCGTAATTATTGTTTGAGGTGTGGAATCAATTTCTGTAAATACATTTTTTTGATTATGTATATATACGTGGCTTATGTGTGCATATCATATATAATGTGACTCAATGCGGGTTGGCGTTTCCCCATCAAACCCGAGATTAGCCCCGATTACCCGATATGCCCGATTTACCCGAGACACTATGAGATCTATGAGGACAAACACTCTTGGGTATCAGAAACTAATATATGTACAAAAAAAGTTTCAAGATTATTCTCGAAATATGCATTTTCCTCGTGATGATTATTCAATTTTCTGTTAATAAGATTGTAATGTACTTAATTCAAGTAGATTTTCAAAACACTTTGAATTGTTCTAGTTATTTTTAGTCACAAATGAAGCCTCTAATTGAATTATTATCTCGAACGAAGACGCAAAAAATGCAAATACATATTTTACTGGATATTTATAGAGCCGGTGATATAAAGAAATATATTTTTATAATATTACTAGCGGCCCGCCCCGGCTTCGCACGGGCATTCTATAACTTTCAATCCCCTTTTAACGCCGTTAGAGAATGAATTTCGATAAAATACGAAACACGTCTTCAATCAGTTCTGTTCAAGAATATTTATGCAAAATTTGAAGTAGATTGGACCAAGGAATCATGTTGTCTCATACAAACTTTGCCCCCCTTGTTCACCCCTTTAGAGGTAGAATTTCGTAAAATTCCTACCAAATTTCAAGTCTCTAGGTCTCATAGTTCCAGAGATATCGTGATGAGTGACTATATCTATAGAAAGTCTCCTATATATATATAGATTTAAAATGTATTTAAATAGAAATTAAAATTATATCAATTCCATTACTTTTTTTATGATTAAAATAACCCTGTACAATACAAAAAGCTTTGTCCAAGAAAGATTTTTTCACATTTCGTTTAAGATCCAATTACTATACGGTTATTTCTAAATCAATATCCATCAAAGGAGATACAGAAAACAATGTTATTTTATGTATTTGTATATCTAATAGCGCGATATAATCGAAAATGAAATGGTTCGGTAACTCAACAGAAACAGAACAGATGACGTCTTGTTGTGATTCAATTTCACATCAGAATATAACTAAATCAAATTCAAAGCCTCGCTCGGGCATAGAAATGTTTGTTTACAAATATCGAATTTTTTCATGTTCACTGAAAATTAATTAATATTTTTTTAGGTGCTAAATAAATTATCTATAACACAACGCCGTGAGGCATATATCAAGCACATGTCTACATAGATTATTGTTCTGTTGATTTTTTGCAAAGATAGATATATAAGCCTATCATTGCGCTCTAAAAATAGCACTTTTAATCAGCAAGCTATCTATGGAGCTTGTGGGTCAACTTGCATGATTTGCACCGAGGGAAAATTCTCCCGACCTTTTATACAACCTCTCGAACAAAACACTATCGTGATTTAAATGAAGATAGTGGCATCTAGAGTCAGGTGTTGGATATTGTAGGGGTAGAGCGGGTGGTCCCCCCTTTTCATTCATCATACCCGCTCGCCCACCTCTTTCATGGCATCTCGTCGCAATTTTATTAAATAACAAATATAAACAGACAACAGACAAGTGCTGCCTTTGTCTTTGTCCATTTGTAGGTTTATTATGAAATGTTCTATGGCAAAAGATGTTCACTTAACCTAGTGACCTAGTAAAATTTTCATAGAAACTTCATTGCAAATTTGCATAATTTTACACTTTATATGGAAGAGAATTAAAAGTACAGATAAAAACTTCAGATTTTACTTCTTAAGTAATTTTCTATAAAACAATTAAAAATAATGTCTTATAATCTTCTGACACGATTATGTTTTCTCACGATGTTTACGCTGCATCGATAACAATGTAAATTATTGTTTGAGGAGACTTTTTGATTTTTACTATTTGAAAACTATCAAGCACTTTTCTTATTATGCCACGCGTTCTATTAAGATCATTAGTTTTGCTTCATTTCTTACAAACTTACATTAGTATGTTTTATCATGATCAATTCAGTAAACATTAAAAATACATTAAATATATAAAATATTTTATGATTATCGATTTTTTATTATAGAAAAAAATATATATGCAAATAAAACTACATTATTTCACCGAACTTAATTATTATAAAAGCATCATTAAAAGCTTTAACGTCTCACAGACTACAAATGTCTGACTATTGAGTGTAATATTGACTTATTCATCTCCAATTAAAAAGAGAATTACTTCTGAAGAGTTTTGTTTTTTATATTTTCATTAATGAGAGATACGATATTAAACACCCATACATATTTTGCGATGTTAACTCGAATTCAAACACACAACCATTCGATTCGACTGGAACTAGGATTACCACCAAAGACATAATAAAATTATGTTAACTAATTAGTTCCTTTAGCGCGATTAAATCATCTCATTTTTTTTAATCCGTTATAAGAACTTCTTTCATATTTCTCGTCGATGACCTAGACTTACAATTATCACTTTTACTCAATGCAAAGATCTAAATGTTTCTATGTTCTCATAACCGACTTTCAACGAAGCTTTTGAAAGTGTTGAAACAAATTTTTATATCGATTTAAAGTCGTTCTTAAGTGACTTTAATTGGAGTTTTGATAAAAAAAATCCTTTTATTTTTTAAATGTGTATATGTATATAAAAAATAACATAATAAATGGAAAAGTAAATCTATCCGTATGTCAAGATTTCACGGGCAAACTGTGGGACTTTTTGTGATTAAATAACAAATATGTAGGTAATGTGAAGCATAGGTAAAACCAAAGTCTGCCCCGAGCTGGAATCAAACCCACGACCGCTGGCACTAATGCGACTAATCGAATAACTATTAGTCTATGAAAATTTCAAATGAAGACATTTGACGGTAGATCTTTAAGGGTAACTTTTTAATTATATCTCAGCGAACTCATGGTCAGTAGAGTTTTTGTACTAGAATTTCATTGACACCCTTAAGATTTGTAAAACTATAATGTGTTTTGGATAAGTTACAAAGAGATTATGAAACTTATATTGAAAGTAATAAAACTATCATATGTAGAAAAAAAGAATTTCAATTGATATAGGACTGTAATTAAAAGATTTACTCTATTATCGTTTCCTCGTGTCCCTATCGTAATTAATCGTCGTTTTTGTTGTTATTTTTGTTATTTGAAAGTAATTATGACTAAAATGCATTAGTCCTTTAATTTCGACTTATTGACTTTATTTGGTCTGGAGTCCTTATTCTTATGGAGTGAACATAAGAACTTCGGAATGACTCAAACTGACCCAATGACTAAACTTTTATGTGTCATACACACGACGGTAACGGTGTTAAATATTCAATCTAAATCCTAATTATAATTATTAATGCATACTATACTAATAAAATCACAGGAAATTTGCAAATTTAATCTATAATAACACCGTTAAACTGCGACTATCTCTTTGTTTCAACGGACCAATCTAAGGATCTATCAAACTGATTTCAGAAATTCTTGTTGCATTTCAAACATTCACTACTTTGAAGGCTTCAGTTTTCAAAAAAATTCGTGTCTATTACATTGACCATTGAGGATATATTATGTCGTCTGGAGCAGGTAATGGGTGTAGAATCAGGTAATGCTTATCATAAGAATGTCATCGAAACTGAACCAACATGCAATATTTCAACTCCGTAGGATATAAAGGGAAGTAATTCTAATTCAGCTTGCAAAATTTGACTTAAATAACCACTATGCACCGTTTACCATATTGTATTTACCATGACATCACTTTATTTATCAAAAATATTAAGCTCATCTTAGTCACCATATCCTTTCATGATACTGATATTGGGAAGGTTGCTGAAAAATATCTAATTCGCAATTATTTTATGGCAGCCATCTTGGATTTGAATTTTTTTCGTAAGGTATTGTATTTTACAATTTAAGCCCTTTCATTTCATACCAAAATTGGGTTGGTTGTACAAAAATATGTTTTCCGCAATTTTTTGATGGCAGCCATCTTCGATTAGAATTTTTTTCCGTAGTGTATTGTACAAATTAAGCTATTTCATTTGATATCCAGATGGTTTTACAGAAATATATAATCTGCCATTTTTTTGTGGTGGCCATTTTTGACGAACAACAATATTGTTTATTTAAAATTGCATTGTCATCAGAACTAAAGCTATATTTTAAATTTTAGCTCAATCGGACACTGAGAAGAGGGTCATATTCAGCTTGCAAGATTTGATCTAAACATACAAACATTGCAAGTTAAAAAAAAAGCTTGTAAAAAAACAGCGATTAGTAGATGGTCAATCGACATTAAGATTATGGACCTGGCTCTTAAATCGTTGAAATGTTTTGCCAAAAAAATCTATATTTATTGTAGTGATTGTATATTTTACATAAGTTTGTTAGAAAATATTACCCTTGTAAAAAAACTCAAAAATCACCTAACAATTTTTTTATCGTAGGGAATTTTGCGATCTTGTCTCTGCAGGTATATTCAAACTATTTTGAAACATACGATTTCGTATCCGTAAATTAACAGCGATTCACCGTTGCTAATAATTAAGGTCCGTATTTTTCTTATAGGAGAAAATCTGCTCCGCAAATGACATGTTTCCCGGATTAACTTTTTTTAAGAGCCAAGATGAAGAATGTGAGTGCCAAGAATGTGAGCCACATTATTCGCCTCAACTAACTAGTTAGAATAGGCAAATGATTGGCATTTTTTTAAGAAAAGTTTAATAAAGTAACCACAAGGATTTTTTAAAAAGTTGTCTGTGACATATCCATTTCGAAAAAGTGAATTCTAAATGAAAAATAGTGGTTTCAAATACAGACTCCCACGGCGGAATTTTCAAGTACTGGATTTTAAAAATTCATCTGCCCTGCGGTAAATTTATCTTTGATCGTCCGGAAACGTCTCAAGAGAAATTCTGAGAAATTCTGGGAAAACATTAATTCGTGTCAATATTTATATATATTATAAGAGCAACTTCTTAATGTGAACTGTATATCAATCACTTTTTATTTTTAACTGTAAACTTAAAATACATAAAATAAAAAATATAAAATATAAATATGTAGGATGTTTTGACATATACTAGAAGAATAGATAAATATCTCCGATTGAATTAAATTCGGATGTTTTTTATACAAAACACGTAAACACGAAGTAAGCTCAGAAAAATTCCAATTAGTGATACGACGAACGACTAGAAACAGAAACGGTAAAAGCTATTTTGTAACTTGTCATTAATGCAATAAAGACGAATGTTGTGTGTTAACTTTAGCATTATTGTTTCGCCCACTGTACCGATTAGTCACTGATTGGAGATGCATTCGAGCATGAGACGATGATGGTCATTGAACTCTAAAAAACGGTACAGTTTTTAATTTATAACAAAATAATTATGAATTAATTTTAAACTTTTTTTTCCATTACTTAATGTGTTTGTTTTTTGTAGATAAAAAATAAATAAAGTTTATACATATAATAATGTCTGGGAAAATATTTAAAATGAGCTTTTTTGCTAGGCCACGTGACTCTGTCCACGGATTTAACGCATATTTGATGTGTCGCACAATATTTTAAGTGAGCCTGTTTGTTAAGCCACGTGACTCTATTGACGGACCTTACACATTATATTTTGTGCGGACTATACTTAAAATGAGTATGTTTGTAATCCACGTAACTCTACCCATATACTTTCTTGCGTGGGTTTTCCTTTATCCGAGAAAAATATACAAAAGTATTGCATAACAATATTAGGAAAATTTGAGTTTATTAAATATCAAATATTTATTTTTATCTTGTATTTTTGACCGTAAATACGTATACATGTATCTATAATAATAATAATTATGTATATATCACTAACATATGTTATATTGGCTTTTTGGATAAGCCACTTTACGATTTTTAATAGTCTCGTTAGATTCATCGTTATTCGTCTTGACGATATGCAAATACACTGAAATTTATTACATAATATTATTCAGTTCATATTAATTATATACAATCATGATTAGTATTCATAGCTCGGATAATCATTTTCCTTATTGAATGAACAATTTGCATGCTGAGATGGTCCCACAGGTTTATGGCATAAATTGTTTTTGTATCTTAAGAATTACGTGGACATGAAAGTAACCAAGGTTATTGACAAGGCTTAATCGTAATTTAAAATATTTTATCTGAATCTCGTAATATTTTAAAACATATTGTTAAGTATATTATACAAATTTATCATGAAATAGTCCCTTAGTTAAATCGACTTATAACCTACTAAAATATGGAATAAGGACGATAAAAAAAGAACTTAATTAATAATTATGTATAATGAATTTTCGTGAAAATAAAAATAAAGAGATAACCAAGGCTTAAAAGGATTTCTTTCCCGGATTTTGCATTATGCATACAATCAATTTTTTCATGAATACGTGATGGGACTAATTTCTTATTCTAATTTCCCGAAGTAAAATTAGTAGCCATAAAGGAATTAAATATTTTTGAATACAATGACCAATCTACTGTAGCTGTCATGTTCCTTGATCGACATAACAAGGATCTCTCACTCTGATATCTCATTATATCGTGTAATTTTGTCTCTCTTACACGTATTAATTTTACAATAAAAAAAATTAAAAAAAAAGTTGTATAAAGTTTCATAACTATTCACATGTTTGAAGTTTACTTTTGGATATTTTTTTAATATAAAATCGGTGTTTTCGGCCTTGTCTGTAATTTTTTTCTATTATCTAAATTAATTTGTTTGTTCCTTTCAGTCTCAAGCAATTAAGTACGCGTGGAAGAGAGACAGTTATACAGGTACATACATTTTTATCTCCGCTCGGATCATTTTCGCGTTCGTTTCCATATTTTTCGATTTTTTATAAAACTAACATGATTAAATATTATAAATTATATTATTAGAAATAAATAAAAAAGTATCAAGAACCGACGGAAACATTTTTTTTTATGTTAACTATATTAGTAGATTTATTTAAATATTTATTTATATTTTGATGACAATGACCCAACCTTCCTTTCATATCACGAATATACTAATTAATAATTAATTATTATATTAATATTATAAATTATCTATATATGAATACGTGATCGTGATGCAAAAACTTTCTACCCTTTTTACGAAAATTACGCGAACGAGAAGTATGAAATTTGGCACAGTTAAAGTTTATATGGTGAAGAAGTGCAGAATGCTTATATTTTTTATAAAAATGCTCAAAAAATACATTAAATTAATTTAAAAAAAAAACACTACACACATATGTATAATGTACATATATACACAAATTTTGTTTATTGTCAAAGTTTGTTGGTAGCACGGTCTTAAATACAGGTCTTGCAACGATTTTTTTTTTAAACACAGTTCTTGCAACGAATTTTTTTGAATACAGTTCTTGCAACGAATTTTTTATCGAAATTATGATGATGATTATGACTGCTGCATATGCGCAATCATATTTTTATGACGTTGACAATACTGTCAATTATAGATTAGGTCGAATTTCGACCACTGGGCGACTACTAGTTATTAATTATTATAAGACTGTTTCTACATAACTTGCTAACTTCTCGGTTTGTGTGGTTTGTTGTATTTCTTAAAAGGTAACAATATATGTAGGATAAATCTAAGAGTATAAATATAATTTCATCACATACGAAATCGTTAATATTATAAATCTAAAATATAATCGAAACGATGTTCTACAAAATATTATACATAAAATATGCTGTATAAAAATGTTAATATTTCTATACTAGATCCCATTGTGAGTCTAAACCATTGCGAAACCTAGACAAATATAAAATTTTAATCACAATGGGTTCAGACATTTTTGATTCAGAATTATAAATATAAAAATTAACTGTACGCAAAAATTGTGAAGTTTATACAAGCGTTGATGTCTTTTATACGAGTACGTTATTAGCAAGTATTTCGGCTCTTTTGAGTAGCTATTGGTATATTTTTTAATAAAACTAATGAAATTATTATTAAAAAAATGAAAATATTAAAAAATTCGTTTAATTTGAATTTGCATGTATGCATGTATGAAATGATAGTTATTTTTTTATATTAGATATATATTATATTTATGATCTACTTTTTGCTTAAGATTACTAGAAAATTGAAAATTAGATTATATGCTTAATCTATTTAATTATTTTTTTTTTCTAAATCGGTCGAACTGTTGCAATGGTAACATTTAAATACACTGCTCAACAAAGTCTAGGGAACAAGGCAACTATATGACTTTATTTGTAAAATCTTCTTTAAAAAAGTACTGATCTCTTTGAGGTAAACAGGTAGGCTGAATGTTTATCAAACGTTGTTCGAATTTAAAAAAAAAAAAATTAGAAACAAAAGAATTTTCGTAAAAGGCGGGAATCTTTCACTTTGATTGCTGTGTAGTGATACTGTATGAGAATTTTAAAGATAAAAATTTGTTTTATTGTTTTATGATTTTATTGAAAAACAAAATTAACTGTTGTTATTCGTAACTTTTGCGACTACGGCCATTATGTCACGACGTCATTTAACGCGGGAAGAAATGATTCGAGCTGTAGGAATGTTGGAAGCTGGGCTACCCCAACGCGAAGTTGCAGCTGCTCTGAATTCTCACGCGAGCGTTATCTGCAGACTGTGGGTACGTTACAGACTTACTGGCGATGTAGCCGAAAGGCACAGAGGCAGGTATAGGGTTACTACGGAAAGGCAAGACCGTTTTTTGCAAAATGTCGCAAGGAGGCAACCCACCATTACGGCTCGTCAGTTGGTAGAAGACCAGTCGCAGCACCAGATTGATATCAGTGACCAGACTGCTCGGAGGAGACTCCATGAAGCTAATCTTCGTGCTCGCAGACCACTAAGAGTGCCCGCGCTGCGTCATGGAAATCGAGGACGTCGATTATTGTGGGCACGTGAACATTTGCAGTGGACCGTAGATCAGTGGGCACATGTACTGTTCTCCGATGAATCTCGCTTCGGATGTCATCCAGATTCAAGAAGAGTGCGTGTTTGGCGGATTCCTGGTCGGCAGAGTCGGCTTCAAAACCCACAGGAGGTGCATCCCTACCAAGGTGGTACAATCATGGTGTGGGCTGGAATCCGCCTGGGTGGACGGACGGATCTCGTTTTGATCAGGGGAAATTTAAATGCAGAGCGATACTGCGAACAGGTAGTCCAATCCGTGGTTATCCCGCACCGACAAAATCTGGGCGCAGATTTTATTTTTATGCAAGATAATGCACGACCACATACTGCGAGTCAGGTGATGGATGTGTTCCGCGAGTACAACATCGAAGTGCTGGAGTGGCCTGCTCAGTCCGCGGACCTCAATCCCATTGAACACGCGTGGGATTTACTAAAGAGAAGGGCTTTTAGAAATCTCCCTCAAAATTTGAACACAGCAGATGAACTTTTTTCACATCTCTCCAGAGAATGGAGTCTTCTTCCACAAGAGACAATCGATAGTCTCATAATCAGTATGCCACGACGATGTCAAGCTGTTGTTAATGCCTTAGGGGGTCCAACTAATTATTAAAAAAGTCCCCGCATATTTGTTCTTAACTGTAAAGTTTTAATTTTTAAGAAATTTTATTAAATTAAATTTCTTTGTTTAGTTCTGTAATACACTTTCTTTGTTTTTCATTAAAATTACCTCGTAATTCAAAAACTGAATCCTTTATTTATATACGCAACTAATTAAGCATTAAATTGCGCATCGATTGGTATATAAACTTTAAAACAAAAATATATAAAAATAAAAATATTCCCTAAAAACCTCCTGTTCCCTAGACTTTGTTGAGCAGTGTAGTTAAAGTAAAACTGTCGAAGTAAACAAAAACATATTACTTGCTTTGTAGATAAAATTCGGAACCACGTGGGGTAGGTATATGGAATCTGAAAGAACTAAAAACAAACGAAGAGAGCATGCACTACATTATTATGCTCGAACTCCAGCTACAATAGAGCCACTATGAGAATTTCCAAAGATTGAATCTTCCATAAGGAAGAGTAGTGTGTGTAGAGGTAGTAGAGTACTTAGTGTGGTCGTCTACTTGGATCTCGCAGGGTTAAAAACAGGCACTGAAATTATTATTACTTATTATATATATTATTATCACTTATTTCTTAACCAAACTTTCCTAATTTTGGGTAAGACAGATCGATGTATTAAAAAAGACATAATATCATATTTAATTATTAAAAACTAAATTAATCCAACATTGTGATTTGAATGAATCGCTCGTGGTTTTTAAATCAGGAAATGGCTTAGTCACTTAGTCATGCAGGATCGTATCGAGCAGCCGGCAACCGGGATCCACCTCTCAACCGGTTTTTTTTTTAGCATTTAAAATGTGAGGGATAAGCGATGGGTAATATCCACAATAAAATTATGTATATATATATATATATATATATATATATATATATATATATATATATATATATATATATATATATATATATAGTATATGTTTATAATTAACATATTCTGGATATTGGAAATTAAAAAATAAATAAACATAATCTGACCTAACATATCTGGATTTTTTAATATTTAAGACAAAAAAAGCCTAACCTAACATATTCTGGATTTTCATTATATATTTCATGGAGACCCATATATATAGAGACATATGAGTCATGATAAAGCCAATCGTGGATGAATAAATCGTGAAACGTGGTCAAATTTAGTTGCCTATATCATGAAATGCGACCACATTATGAAATTCTTGAGAATTTCATGTTGTGGGAAATTTTACGATATGGCCACGACATATACATATATAGAAATTACAAAAATGTGGTGGTAAAATAACGTAACAGTGACAATGATAATAAAACTGTTTAAAATAAGGCTAAGTTTATATTTTAGTTTAAGCGTTGTATCTAATTAAAAACAGTAAAAACAGTACCGTATTAGTTACACATTGACATGTACACTAGCACTTGACTATAAAGCACCGAAAAGCATTCGGAGTGCATTGCTCTTAACTATTATTATAACCAACAGACCCATTTAATTTTTTTTTTTAGAGAGTTACTAGCTACTTGTATTACGTTGCTTATATTTTAATGATACAAAATTTGTTTGCTTATTTGTTTTTAATACTTAATTATAAAATTACTGAACTAAACTAAAATATGAATAATTATTTCTATATTATTTAGAAGAAAACTAACCTAAAATAGAACACAAAAACTCGTCGTTGCGAAAAAATACCTTCATAAATGTCGACTTAGCTAAAACCACGAAAGATGATTTATAATAATTTTTGAATACTCTATCTGTGTCTCGTAACTTGCTTCGCAGAAGTCCAAGCTCGCACTACCCTCGAGTAACAAATGTAACGGGACTACTAATATATATTGCCGTGAATTCAACATCGATAGCTGTAGTGTTATTTATACAACTAAAATAACAGTTCTAAGTTAATTACTAGTGTTAAAACAGGGATCCTCAATTCTAATTTTTAACCTATGTTTATTACCCAGCATGATGTTTCCCTTTGTAAGACCGTTGATTAATATTGTAATCAGTCTTTTCACTGTTTTTGGAATAAAAAATAAATAAAAATACTTGTAAATATGCAATAATATATATATGTAGTTTTTCATTAAAGGGAAAACAAAGTGTTCATGAATGCCTGCGTTTTATTACGACAAGACGAAGAGGCTGATAATCCCGTAGCTCCAGATAGAGTACCTGTAATTTGTTGCATCGGTAGACTTTGGTATTGTTAGCGGTATTTGTATCTAATCCTTTACAAGGTAAAATCGGAATCAAATCCGGCTTAACATCAATGAAATTAGAAATTTAAAATGCTGAATCTTTTGAAAATGTACACGTGCATGTGTGTCTATAAGAGACAACGTCGTAAAGAATCCTACATGTGTAGGTCAACTTATAAGATCTGTATAATTGTATTAGCAAATTAGGCTCACATCTTTTTTTTAAATATAAATATGTTAAACACACACACAAGGTCGTCTGTTCCTAAGGTAGGTAAGTTAATGCCTGTGTTTTAGGTAACAGCCTACTGATATACATTTTTTTAAATAAATATATCTACATATAAATAATACATATATAAATAAACATATATTACACCCAGACTCGGGGCGGGAAACGAACCCACAACCCTTGGAGCAGAAAACGGTCACTGCAAACTGCGCCAACGGGTCAGTCATTCTCTTTAATAGGACCTTTATTCAGCAACTAAAAGCTGTTAAAGCAGAGTTCAATTCAATGCCTATATAAGAAAAAGAATAACAATTATATCGTTTTATCAACAAGATATAGATGGAAACACAATTATAAGATCCGCTTAAAATCTTCTAAACAGACCTAAAAATACAATCCAATAAGGGCTTTAATCTATTCAAACTTTATTTAAAATGTTCATTCAAGAATTTAGAGTAGTATAAAAAGGGAACGAATTGTAAAGCGATTTAAGGCTTGCGATACAGGCATAACTATATAACGATACACTTTTTGCAATATTAATAATACATGAGAAAATGGGGACATTTTAAATATAATTAATTGAAAATGTCATTGTATATAGGTGCATGTTCTTTTTAAAAAAATATAATTTACCACTATACATATTTAAAGAAGAAATAATAAGGATTTAATGATTTAATAAAACCCGTTAGTAACGTACATTTTTTATACTATTAATATATCAAAATTATCATCATCATCATCATCATCGTATCAACCGTTGGATGTCCACTGTTGAACGTAGGACTTCCCCATCGACTTCCAGAGCGACCGGTTCAAAGTAGCTTACATCCAACGGCTTCCAGCGACTTTCCTCAAGTCGTCCGTCCATCCATCGGCTGTCATTTCTACGAGTGTGCCCTGCCCACTGCTGCTACTACAATTTGCAAATCTGTTCGGTTATGTCGGCGACCTTCGTTCGTCTGCGGGTTACATTATTTCTGATTCAATCTTGCAGAGAAATACCAAGCATAGCCCTCTCCATTGCACGCTGTGCGACTTGGAGGTTGTTTAAAAGGCCCATAGTCAGAGACCACCTCTCAGATCCGTATGTCGTCACTGGTGACATGCATTGGTCGAAGACTTTCGACTTCAGGCACTGAGGTATAACGGATGAAAATACGTTTTTTAACTTCCCGAACGCTGCACATCCTTGCTGAATTCGACGATTGACCTCTGTCTCGAAGTTGGACCTACCAAGTTGGACATTTGTCCTAGGTAGATATACTCATAAACAACTTTGAGAGAAGAATCTCCAACCGATATCGGGGTGAGCACGACATGGACATTCGACATTATCTTTCTCTTGTCCATATTCATTTTAAGGCCCACTCGTCGGGAAACTCTATCGAGGTCACTGAGCAAGATACCGCAGTCTTCCAGGGATTCTACCATAAGCACGATATCGTCGGCATATCGAAGGTGAGTAATGTACTCTCCGTTTATGTTTATGCCGAATCCTCTCCATTCCAGAAGCTTGAAAGCGTCTTCCAATGCTGCGGTAAAAGTTTTGGAGAGATGACATCTCCCTGTCTCACACTTCGCTGCATCGGAATCGCTCTCGTGCTATACTTCTGTACTCGAACCGACAGAATAGCGTTATCGTACAATCACTTTAACACTTTGATATACCGGTAGTCAATGTGGCGCTGGAAAGACTGCAGCTTCGCCCAAGTTTCGATCGAATTGAAGGCTTTCTCATAGTCTACAAACGCCAAGCACAATGGACGATTATATTCCTCTGTCTTCTTATTCATTAATACATACATAATAATTTATAAAGTACACACATTTCTCTCAGATTGAAATTCATGCAAGCGAAGCGGAAGAGAATAATTAGTATTTACGTATGATATTCAAACTCAAATAATTTTTTACTTAAATATTTCACAAGTCGTCAAGTGTCTCATAATATCGAAGCCTCTGAGCGAAAATCTCTGCATACATTTGAACTGAAAAGTTGACATTCGTTCGTACTCATTATAGAAAAAAATACATGTACATATATTCACAAGGTAACATATTGACGTAAGTATCTTTATATCTGATCTAGAGTTCCTATTTATTTAGATTTGTTAAATTATTATTGAAGTGAAATTTATTAGCGCGCATTGAGGGTAAAATTTCAAGAAGAGAAGAGCGTCACGATATGACTGTCATGTATGAGTTTCAGCATAGGATATCATATAGGGATAAATTTACGTAGCCCGAACAAAAAAAGAGAAAGATATAAAAATCAACATAAATTAATTTATAACTTACGTCTCTATTATATAATTATGAGAAAAAAAGTGAGACAAAAATATCCCGCCTGGCCGCCATTTTAAAGATATTTGACATGTTGACATAATTAAGGTTTTTTAATTGCTTATATTATTTTTATCTTTAAACATTGCAGTAAATTTTTATTAAAAACGTTGATTCATCACCAACACAAAATAGTCTCGGAGATTAAAATAAAGGTTAAACTTATAGTTTAATAAGAGGTATGTATTTTTTAAATTACTCTTTATATATTAAAAATATAATGTAACGTTAACAATATTATTTCTTTCTAAAGGCCTATAAGCATCAATTTACTAGATGATATTATTTTAATATATATATTTATTTTACATTTTGAGGTTTTATTTGTTTAAAACCTTGTCCTCGGTAATATGTGTACTACGTGCGTTAAAGCTAAGCGACACGAATCGATGCGAATATTCTGTTGGACGTTGTCGTGTTATTTCACCAACTTAAAATATTATTCGCAATCTTTCGCATGACGTCGAATTCCTTACCTAAGACAGCGGATAAGCGACCAACAGGGCAAAACGACAAAACGCGACTTGATGAGAAAATATCAAGCAGTTTAAGCATCATACACTTTTTATTGACATAAAGAGAGTTAACAATCGGTACATCTGATATTTTTAATTGAGGTTTTTTCGTTAATCGCGTCTAATATAAAAATATCTAATTTGATATTACATTTTTTTTTCAAATAGTGGTACATTTTTAATCACATAAAACTTATTAGCATGTTTAATTTTAAGAAGGATATTTTTTTCTAAGCTGTGTTGTCAGTGACCTTTGTTGTTGTATTATTAAAATATACAAAACTTTTAATAATTTTAGAAAATTCGTTTGAATGCAGCTTTAAGCGTGGGTTGATAGAAAGGAAATTGTTTTGTTGTGATGAAATAAAACAAGCAATAAAGTCGTAGTCATCGTAAAACTCACTCCGTTCCATCAGCATAAGAATTAAAGAACACGATTTGATTATTCTTATGCTAATTGAATATTTTAAAACTTAACGTTGTCTTGTGATTTTCGTTATTAAAATATTGGATAAAATATGAATAAATAATATATAACGAAATTAATTCTCTGGCAGATATTTTATCAATTTTTTTGGAGAACTAAAGCTAGAAAATGCTTATATGTATTACACAGATCTAAAATATATAAGTTTTAATTATGTAATATAATTAATAATTATATTAGATAATTTTTAAGTTTAGAATTTAACAAAAAAGTTAGGAATGGTTCTAAGTTGAAAGACATTAAGAGATTATAAAGTTTTAATAGTTTTTAGAAACCTAATTAGTATGTAATTGAATCGCCTAATTAGTATCGCCTGTTTTACTTCACATTCTTGACGTAACAAATTTGTAATTATGCTTTTTATTCTATTTGTGGTGTGCAATAAATAATAAATAAATAAATAATTAACTGAAATTCTGGAACAAAAAGAAAAAGGTATCTTTTATTAATACATAGCAAGTGTTAAAATGCTATGCTATAGATTATAGATATACATATGTGTTTATAAATGATAATGTATTTGAAACAATGCTAAAAGGAGTTCAAAATAGATACATAACCTTACATAAATATAATGGCATGTAATATTTAGCGTTAAATATATTAAGCTATTTAAAATATGTGGGCGATCAGCGCAGAAAGACAATATTCAAACATACGCTGCAAGTCAACAAAGTAAACAGAGATAGACAAAATGACTTAGCGTTTTACAAATTCGTACAACAAGTCGAATTGTAAGGAAATGTCAATAAATCACGTGACATATCGAATACATAATTTGTAATATGCACACATTTGGACCAAGGAATTTGACAATAGTTAAACCACTTTGCCTAGGCCCGCAGGGTTAATAAAACATTATAGGCAGCATATAAATAGATCACCAAGTAACTTTGATAATAACATCTATGCCTCGTACTTTGTTATGTGCTAATAAATAATTTGAAACTGCTTTTGGTAATATTTTTTCATTACAATATTTGCTATTTATGAAATTATTGATTGGATTATTTATTCATAAAAATAAATGAATAAGTCAATAAATAAAGAAGTTACTCATTGACGCTTACTATAAAATATTATCTATATATTTTATTAAAATTACGTGGACGGAGAAGTATGAAATTTGGCACAGTTAAAGTTTATATGGAGAAGAAGTGCAGAATACTAATATTTTTTTATACTAATGCCCAAAAAATACATAAAATTAAAAAAAAGAACTACACACACTACGACACACACACATATGAACAATGTACATATTATATACACAAATTTTGATTATTGTCAAAGTCTGTTGTCAATACGGCATTTAAATAAAGGTCTAGCAACGAATTTTTTTTTCGATTTTTTTTTAATGAATGATCAGGTCCTATGACTGCTGCATATGACGCTACCCATGTTATGCGCAATCATATTTTTATGATGTTGAAAATGCTGTCAATTATAGATTAGGTCAAATTTCGACCACTAGGCGACCACTAGTAACAATAACATTAACATACTTACTAATGGTTTTTAAATCTGGATTGGCAATATACCAATTTTTTAAAGTGCTAGTTGAAAAATTCATCTCACATCTCTAGTTGAATCATTCATCTTTGAGGAAGACATCGCAATGAAACCTACATATCTGGGGATAAATTTTAAGATACGTATTAAATATACGAAACGAACCTACGTAGTAAGTAACGTAGAACCTAGTAATGGGACAATAATTAATATGAAGTATAGTAGTACTTTAGTTTGTCTTACCCAGCTCTTAACCTAAACCAAGGAATTTATATCATAACTGGAACGCTCACTTAATAAAATTGTATTTTCAAATATGTACCTTGAAATAACTGTCACAAGTTTGACATTTATTTCCAACATGTAAAGTGAAAAAATCGTTCTGAGCATTTCGTTGACTCCTGGCGTTTTGTCTCTTTCTTACGAGTTGCCTTGAACCCATGGTAGAAACAGATGTAATCCCTCTCTTATGAACGTTTTTTGAGTGCACGTGCGCATTCCAGTTTCCAAATTAATTTCTTTGGCTTAAACCTTGTTCACCGTCACTTGAAATGCAACTATATACAATTAGTTTAACCACAGATATTATGAAAAGTAACATAGTAAATATTACGAGATAGTATTGCTTACCAAGACACAGAATTGCTTAACCTCCTTGAGATTGCGTATTTTAACTTTAACCCTTCGTATGTAACTTTATCCAATGTATTAACCATTCGCTTATGACTCCACTGACGAATATTTGAAACTCTAAGCACTCATCTCTATATTTCTAATTTATCTTTTATCTAATTATATTTTAAAATTATCTCTACTCAAAACAAAATAGGGCCCACCCTGTTTTTTTGCTGTGTTGTGAAATCTTTTCACTATTTTATCTTTTTATGAATAAATATGTATCAACAAGGTGTATGGATTTTTTTTTTAAACATAAACTTGGGAAAAATTAGTTATTTTATGCAAATTATGCAATTTTTTTTTTTTTTTTTTTAAATAAATAAATAAATAAATATTAACCAACAATCACACCACGTTAACCTAGCCCCGTGCTAAGTTCGTAAGAACTTGTGTTACAGGTACTAGGAACGGAAATCAATTTAAGAAATTTATATAAATACATATATACATAAATACACATCCATGACCCGGTGCAGACATCTATATTCGTCATACAAATTATCTGCACCTGGCGGGATTCGAACCCGCGACCGCTGCGTAAAGTGCCAGTTGCCAACAATGTACATATTATATACACAAATTTTGATTATTGTCAAAGTCTGTTGTCAATACGGCATTTAAATAAAGGTCTAGCAACGAATTTTTTTTTCGATTTTTTTTTAATGAATGATCAGGTCCTATGACTGCTGCATATGACGCTACCCATGTTATGCGCAATCATATTTTTATGATGTTGAAAATGCTGTCAATTATAGATTAGGTCAAATTTCGACCACTAGGCGACCACTAGTAACAATAACATTAACATACTTACTAATGGTTTTTAAATCTGGATTGGCAATATACCAATTTTTTAAAGTGCTAGTTGAAAAATTCATCTCACATCTCTAGTTGAATCATTCATCTTTGAGGAAGACATCGCAATGAAACCTACATATCTGGGGATAAATTTTAAGATACGTATTAAATATACGAAACGAACCTACGTAGTAAGTAACGTAGAACCTAGTAATGGGACAATAATTAATATGAAGTATAGTAGTACTTTAGTTTGTCTTACCCAGCTCTTAACCTAAACCAAGGAATTTATATCATAACTGGAACGCTCACTTAATAAAATTGTATTTTCAAATATGTACCTTGAAATAACTGTCACAAGTTTGACATTTATTTCCAACATGTAAAGTGAAAAAATCGTTCTGAGCATTTCGTTGACTCCTGGCGTTTTGTCTCTTTCTTACGAGTTGCCTTGAACCCATGGTAGAAACAGATGTAATCCCTCTCTTATGAACGTTTTTTGAGTGCACGTGCGCATTCCAGTTTCCAAATTAATTTCTTTGGCTTAAACCTTGTTCACCGTCACTTGAAATGCAACTATATACAATTAGTTTAACCACAGATATTATGAAAAGTAACATAGTAAATATTACGAGATAGTATTGCTTACCAAGACACAGAATTGCTTAACCTCCTTGAGATTGCGTATTTTAACTTTAACCCTTCGTATGTAACTTTATCCAATGTATTAACCATTCGCTTATGACTCCACTGACGAATATTTGAAACTCTAAGCACTCATCTCTATATTTCTAATTTATCTTTTATCTAATTATATTTTAAAATTATCTCTACTCAAAACAAAATAGGGCCCACCCTGTTTTTTTGCTGTGTTGTGAAAACTTTTCACTATTTTATCTTTTTATGAATAAATATGTATCAACAAGGTGTATGGATTTTTTTTTTAAACATAAACTTGGGAAAAATTAGTTATTTTATGCAAATTATGCAATTTTTTTTTTTTTTTTTTAAATAAATAAATAAATAAATATTAACCAACAATCACACCACGTTAACCTAGCCCCGTGCTAAGTTCGTAAGAACTTGTGTTACAGGTACTAGGAACGGAAATCAATTTAAGAAATTTATATAAATACATATATACATAAATACACATCCATGACCCGGTGCAGACATCTATATTCGTCATACAAATTATCTGCACCTGGCGGGATTCGAACCCGCGACCGCTGCGTAAAGTGCCAGTTGCCTGACCACTCGACCAGCCGGCCGTCAAAAATTAACGGTTTTAGAGAAAATTTACACAAATAAGCAACAAGACAAAAGTTTCGATATAGCCTTTATTCTTAAAAAATACCAGTTAATTTTGGGATTAGTAGCGTGTAGGGCCCCCTCTGCTCCGTATGCACTCTCTGAGCCTATCTGGGACACTTTCAATCAAGTGGGTTATGTTTTCTTCCGGCAATTGCTCCCAACAAACTTTAAGAGCGTTTATGAGGTCTTGTCGGCTGTTGATGTTGCTGTAATTTGCCTTGAGGCTTCTTTTTATTTGATCCCATAGGTTTTCTATCGGATTAAGGTCGGGGCTCATGGCTGGCCACGGCAAAACTCTAATATTGGCATCAGAGAGTGCTCTTTGAGTGATGCGGGCTGTATGCGGGTGGGCATTATCTTGCATCAACACGAAGTTCTCACCTATTCTTTGTGAAAATGGGATCACGTGAGGCCGGATTACATGTTCGACGTAGCTATCAGCAGTCACGGTACCTTCATTAAGAATTACCAGCACGGTTTTGCCTTGTAGGCTTATTCCGCCCCACACCATGACGCTCGGACCTCCAACTCTGTCTGTTCCGTGGACACAAGGTTCAGAAAAACGTTCACCTTCCCTTCTCCATACGCGCACTCGACGATCGTCACTTGAAAACTTCACCTTAGTTTCGTCCGTAAATAGTACTGTCTTCCAGTTATCCATAGACCAGTTTGAGTGGTCGCGTGCAAACCTTAATCGTGCTGCACGATGAGCACTTGTCAATTTTAGTCGAACAGCGCGAGTTCTGAATCTTTGGCCATCTTCATGAAGTCGATTCCGAATGGTTTGATCACTCACCCGGGTGCCAGTAGATTGCCGCAGTTGATTTTGTAAGGCACGGGCGGTTATCGTCCGCTGCCGACGTGCAGTCAATCTGATATACCGGTCCTCTTGAGCTGTTGTAGCCCGAGCACTTCCTGTTCCACGTCTCCTAGCAACACAACCAGTCTCTTGATAATGATCCCAAGCATTCCGGATAGCTCGACGTGACACACCAAGCTGTATTCCCACCGATCTCTGAGAATTTCCCTCCTGGATCATAGCCACCGCTCGTGCTGCCGTTTCCATATCCATATGAACGCGAGACCTAGGCATAATCACGAATAATACTGTTCTCAAATTAAAATTTAATTAATAACGATGTGCAACAGTATCATTCAGAATGAGACTATGAACAAAAGTGATTGAGAATTTGAGAAAATTGTGATTTTGGAGCACTTAACTTTTTTGTGACTCCCCACTTGAGAATAATATTAAAAAGAATGGTTAAAACATCGATAAAGCTTCGTAAACATGTCAACAATCCAACGAAATGCTCGGCTACGCCAATACCTAGTTATGCATGTATCGTATGCCCGCTGGTGTAGCGTTACCAAACACCACCGCGCAGTTCGTAGAAGTAAGTATAGATTTAATATAAATATTAATATTAGTTCTTGGATTCGGTGTAAGAGACCCATTGTATTATTAATGTTGTAGTATTAATGTACACATTTAAAAACAGAAATATATCGGCCTCCAAATCGGCCAGACGTTTCTCGTTTTATTTCTATTCTTATATTCTTTTTAATTTTAAATAAAGTTTTTTTAAAAAACCCTTTCACTTGAAGCTAAAGTTTGACTGGCGCAGCCGGTAGGATCGCTTCGATAAAGCTGTGCCGTCTTTCGTATAATTCCGGGTGTCCAAATTCGCCTGGATTACGTGAGTGCGGCGCGAATAGCTGTGAGGCGATCCACGAACCAACAAAATTTGTCGAGCTCTACCAAGGACATCGAGTATGGGAGTAGCGGTCGGTTGGTAAGTAAAACTCTTTGCCATCCTTACCATATACCACTTCCGTATTTTTCATTAAAGGGTTTTTTTTACGTGTGTAAATTAATATTGTTATTCGTGGAATCGAACATTTCTCAGTATAACGTGACTGGTACTTAGTATAAATCTCTATTGAGTACCGGATTAGTTATTAAGAATTTATAAATTAAAAATAATTTAATATAGTAATTGTGAGAGAATTTATAAATTGAAATATTATTATAAGAAGTTATAAGTTATATTTAATTATAATTAAGAATTGAAAATTGAAAAATAATTTCAAATTAAAATTGTGTTGCATTAAACATTTTTATTTTAAGATTTTGTTTGATAATTTTTATTATTTAATTATTATCTATATATATATATAGGAGACTTTCTATAGATATAGTCACTCATCACGATATCTCTGGAACTATGAGACCTAAAAACTTGAAATTTGGTAGGAATATTCCTTTTGCCGAGTAGAGGTCAGCTAAGAACGGATTTTAAGAAATTCTACCTCTAAGGGGATGAAACAGGGAGGCAAACTTTGTATGGGACAACATGATTCCTTGGTCCAATCTATTTCAAATTTTGCATAAATATTATTTAACAGAATTGATTGAAGACGTGTTTCATATTTTATCGAAATTCATCCCCTAACCGGGTTAAAAGGGGGTAGAAAGTTATTTTAATATCAATACTCCTTAGTGCTTTTGATTTAAATTACATTTTATTTTGACACATGTTTGACAATCAATCCGTCTATGATAATAATTATATTTTCCAGTATTGACGTGTAGGTGATATCTTTTTTTGGGTGCTCCTGATGGAACAGGCAAGACTTTATATTAAACGTAACAAAATTAAGTTGTAAATATACCGTGTGATTGCTTTATTGTAAAATAGTGTCTTATATAATATTTTTTACTTCAATGTTGGTGTTGTGTTAAGTCAAGGGTTTTAAACTAAATGACTCATCAGCAAGGCATCTGTAGTTCACAATGATACAGATACAGAAGACACTGAAGTGAACTTGGAAACATTTTTGAATTATACGGCATTAACACCAACTAATGTTGGAACAAGATCAGAAAACATTATAATTTATGTACCCATTTAACTTTATCTTACACTAAAACTAAGAAGGAGGAGATAAAAGCTGTCATGGACTATTATTAAATATAAATATTTGTTTGACATACACATATGAGCGTCTGTTCCTAAGGTAGGCAACTTAATGCCTGTGTTTTAGGTAACAGCCGACTGATATACATTTTTTATAAATATACATATAAAAAATTTATAGATAAAGCTTATTATTCGGTGCAGAATTACTTAGTTGATAAAGTTGTGTGGACTTAGTGACTTAGCTGTATTTCATGCAAGATATTACTAATTTTATACTAAAACACAGCTTATATATTATTTTCAAAAGAGTAACTGCAGAGTTTCTTACCAATTCTTCTCTGCAGAATCTACATTCCGAATCGGTGGTAGCTTTACAAAATAATAAATTTTATTACAAAATAACAATCACTTGAAAGTGTTAATTTTTAAAATGACGATTCGAAGGTGCTCTTTGGGCCTATTTGAATAAAGTTAATTTTGATTTTGAATACATATAGAAATAAATATATATCACACCTAGACTTGAGACGGGAATCGAACCCACGATCCTGGAGCAGAAAGCGGGGTCACTACCAACTGTACCTAGACAATTAAAATTAAAAAAAAATATTTTTTGCGGATTTATTCAAATCTAAGAGACAAAATCGTATTGACTTGTGGTGTAATTATACCTACGATACAACGAAGGAAGCATTGATAATCATTCTGGTGTAGTGGTGCAAGTAGTCGCTTTAACGCCTCGCCTCAATGGCGGTGGTCGTGGGTTCGATTCCCGCTCGGGGCAGATATTTGTATTTGTGTCAATATTTGTTTCAGGTCTGGGTGTATATCTGGGTGTATAGTGGGTTTCCCCACCATTCCCCGGAGAGTATGTAAAGCCGTCGGTCCCGTTTGGTATAATGGATGCCTTATAATAATTGTTACTTATGTAGGGATATTATCTGCTAACCCGCAGTGGAGCAGCATGGTGGATTAAGCTCCAACGCTTCTTTTATATAGAAAAAAGGCCTTCGCTCAGCAGTGGGTTATTTACAGGCTGCTACAATACACTACAGTACAGGA
The DNA here is from genome assembly GCA_036937285.1 of Euphydryas editha. NCBI lineage: Eukaryota > Metazoa > Arthropoda > Insecta > Lepidoptera > Nymphalidae > Euphydryas > Euphydryas editha. Next base: position 18,683,184 of record JAUPFZ010000005.1, on the reverse strand, counting down.
GCATTTGTGGCGTGCAGTGACGAAACTAAGCCTTACCATAAATATGAGAGTCCATCTAAGGGGAGAAGTTACTGCCGGACAGTTCTCAGACCTGTTGCTTAAAATAGGAAATAGTGATTTCCGGGAACCATATAATAATATAATGTATGAGTGTATATGAGTATGTATTTACCATAAACAAAGCTTAAGGTCAAACTCTTACTGTAGCGGGAGTATACTTAAGAGAAAGCTGCTTCTCTCACAGTCAGCTGTATGTGGGATATTCCAGAATAGCCTGGTAATTCTAATACCTCGAACGAAAAATAAAATTGTTTATAAAGAAATACTACGGAAGGTGTAGTATTTCGATTTCGTTGTAAAAAGATAATAACCCCGTGTAATTTTCTCCGGATCAAAGGCTGATCTTCGAGTTCATAAAATATAACAATTTTTATTTTTATTTTAATGTTTATTTAAACTTTAAATCCCTACTCTATAATAAATATTGTTATATTTTATAAGCATTCAAATATTTTAACATAATAATTTGTATGTTATAACAAAATTAATAACGTAAAAAAAAATCCTATTATAACCATTTTCGACTTCTACGCGGACAAAGTCGCGGGCTAAAATATTATGTTTGACAACTCAATCCGTCTATTATCCGGTGATAAAAAATATAAATTTATAATTTTTGAAATTTTAGTTAAATACCCGTGCGAAGCCGGGGCGGGCCGCTAGTATAGTATAATTGATCTTAGAATCGATCAATTTTATTCATTTGTCGTACGTAGAAATTATATTTTTTTTATACTGCTTTATTATTTTACATTGTATTTTACACATTTATTTTTTTTGTTACTTTTATAGGTACTCTTAATTTTGTGTTATTTTATTGTGTGCTTTATATTGTGATTTTATTTGTCGTGTCATTATTGTGTTGTCATTCATTGGAAACTTCAGTGATTAGTTTAAATCTCATATATAGATTACTTTTTTTATAAAAATGGAACCGGGACCGAGCGATGTTCCTTTACCAGAGCCAATAGTAGTTATTCCAATTCCGAATGAAATGTTACGGCTTATCCCGTATTTCGGTGGTGATAAAAGACACCTTAACATTTTTCTTAGGAATGTAGTGCCAATACAAGTAGGGCAAAGACAGACCAAGGTCCCCCTTAAAAATGTAAAACGTCCTCCGCAGGTGGATCGCAGCGATCGTAGTGATGCCGGCGCTGGCCCTTCGTCTACAATCGCTTGCTGCAAAAAGACTACTGAACTATTATCGAAGTTTTAAATTTAGATAGACTATGTGACGACTTAAATAGAAATACAAACAATTAATCCCACAACAACGATTCAAAAGGGATATTCTTAATCCATTGTGTTCTTTGATTAAAGTTGTTACCGGAAATCTTAACTATAGTGATGCATTAAGGTACGATAAAATCACATCAAAACTTGCTCACAATCAGATTATCATTAAAAATAAATTAACTCTGGTTTCTCAAGTAATTGATAGCTTCATTAATACCACTGAAGTTTTGAATGGAAACTCCGCTATTTTAGAGAAACGATTGAAAATAGTTGAGTCCGCATTGAAACAACTAGCTTCCCAAGACAATGATTGGATGTATAATACATATATTATAACTATGTTTAATATATTTGCCAGTAATTTCCGTACTATTTTTATTAAATTTGGTGAAATCGAGACCGCTCTTACATTTATTAGAATATCTATATTACACTAAAGTATTATTAATTCTACCGAATTGTTGCACCATTTAAAATCGATATCTATAACTGAGAATTTAGTGTACGCAGCGGTCGAGCAAAACCTAATAAAAATAGAGGAAACTATTAATGTTAAGTCTTATTTTAAGTACAACCAGATCACGTTTATACTAGAGATTCACGTTTATACTGAGATAAAATCTACTCATTACAAATTTACCGTGTACAACAAAATATAACGATTTCCATTTTACCCAAATATCCCCTCCTATTGGCAAAGGGAATGAAACACTTACCGATCGTGAAACCGTGTCAACCACTTGCTGACGCAGACCAATTCCTGTGCGCTGACCATAATCTGGCGCCATACCCCGAACCGACATGCCTTGAACAGCTGATAGCATTCCGAGACAATATCACATATTGCAAGCAGCATCAAATTAACATTGAAGATGTGAGAGTTCAACAAATAGCACCACAAGCTGGATATTATTCTCAAGGCTGAAAACTTACCCTTACAACGACCTGCAACGATGAAATAAGTAAGCATCCCATCTTCGGGACCTACATCATAAACATCAATGAGCCGTGTGATGTTGAGATTCAAGGGATTAAAATTAATCGTCCCTCTATCGTAATGGAGAATGAAGATCTACAGAATCAATTCCTATTATAAATCTATCGCAGTTGCCCGTACGTACTACAGATGTGACACTATCCGGTGCACGTGTACTTAATGTGCAGAGAATTAACTTAGACAAAGTGAAATATACGGATAGTGTTCTAAGGCATAGTGAATTTGTGAGTGAACGTTTTAACGAAAGGGACTCTAACATCAGTGTAGTTATAGTTTATATTACATTATTTCTAGTTCTAACTTTTATTATTTTATTCTTATAATGTGTTACGAAATAGATTTTTACATGCAAGCGAAATCATCGGAAGATTATTAAAAACGAACAATCCGATAATTTCGCTCTTGGGGAGGGAGGAGTTATGCATGTATCGTATGCCCGCTGGTGTAGCGTTACCAAACACCACCGCGCAGTTCGTAGAAGTAAGTATAGATTTAATATAAATATTAATATTAGTTCTTGGATTCGGTGTAAGAGACCCATTGTATTATTAATGTTGTAGTATTAATGTACACATTTAAAAACAGAAATATATCGGCCTCCAAATCGGCCAGACGTTTCTCGTTTTATTTCTATTCTTATATTCTTTTTAATTTTAAATAAGTTTTTTTAAAAAAACCCTTTCACTTGAAGATAAAGTTTGACTACCTACCCTAAATATTACGTGTAAGCAAAACATCGAGATAAGCTCGGATGGGCCCTATTTTGTTTTGAGTAGTATATAATCTTTAATATTATTTTAAAACGAAATTGTTTTAATTCGTTTTAATTCGTTATATAATATACTCGTACAATATACATTAATATAATTATAGCGACAGTGTAACAACTACTTATATGGTAATAGGGTCTACTTGTCTTAGCTCAACCCCAAGGAAATTATATCATAACTGCAACTTAATAAAATTGTATATTCAAATATGCACCTTGAAATATATTTGACATAAGGTTGACATTGACTTATAATATGTAAAGTGAAAAATCGTTCCGAGCATTTCGTTGACTACTGGTATTTTGTCTCTTTCTTACGAGAGTTGCCATGGTATCCATGCAATCCCGGCCGTAGGCACCGTTTTTTGAGTGCACGTAAGCATTCCAGTTCGTATATAAATTTCTTGATCAACCCCTATTTACAAGACTCGTCTAAAAGTATGAAAAAATGTCAGACACAAATATAAAAAGACATACGTAAAGAAATATAATAACTTTATACGTTAACTTTGACTTTGACTTTTATTGTGAAGGAAAATTTATATCAATTTTATTTCCCATACTTTGTTATAAAGAGTGGTTTTAACTGTTTTGGTGTGTGAAATCATTTAATGCAGTCATAATTATGTAATATAATATTAAGTTATAAGTTTTCTTGAAATACCTACATATAAATATATAAACAGAACGCTCGTCTTTGAGATATTTTTTTACAATTTTCTCGCAGCTCTAAATGAGTTGGGTTGAATAATTTTATTACACTAATTTATTAGGTGTCCGTGCCGGAACTTCAGAACGACACGACAAAAATTATTTCGGGAACACTTCCTTTTTTATTATTTACTGTACTGTATTGTATCAGCCTGTAAACAACCCACTGCTAAGCGAAGGCCTCTTCTCCATATAGAAGTCCTGGAACTTATTGCACCATTCTGCTCCACTGCAGGTTGGCGAATAATATCTCTACCATAAATAACGATCGTTATCAGATGTCTATGATAACAACCGGTCTGACTGACTGGTTTTACGTACTCCCCGAGGCACGGTAGGGAGATCCACAAAGACATACACACAGACCGGAAACAAATATTTATACAAATACAAATATTGCCCCGAGCGGAAATCGAACCCGCGACCGTCGGCACGGCATTACACACAGTCTTGTATTATTTGCTGACGAAAATCTTTATAAAAACCTTACTATGCGACCCGTGCGCATTACACCCGTGTTAAGTTTCCATACGCGTCAGTCAAGTGTCAGTTCAAATCCGGACTAGCATCGCTGAGCTTTTAAGTGCTAAATTAAAAATTCAGCTCGTGTTCGGCTGGGACGGAAAACAATGAGAAGAAATCTTAATATTTCGAGAAGATGGCTATCTTATATGGTTTATTTTCTGAAAAATTCAGTTTTTTTAAATATGTATATCCGCCAATCTGCAATGGAACAGCGTGAGAGATTACCTTCGAAACATTCTTATTCATATGTATTTTCACAAAAATTTACAATGAAAATTGGTCTGAAAACACGTATGTATGTTTTTGATGTAGAAATATTGAGATATGTAGATTGACTAACTTGTACCAACAATTGGAACTTATATTTCATTAATAATATTGTATCTTATATCTCATTTATTCTATAACGATCGGATTACGCTTTTATCACTTCATTGATAGAATTAAAATATTTGTCAATCTATTTATTTAATTTAAAGATTTTGTAACAAACAGAACGGGTCTAAGATACTTAAATAGTGAACCCTAATAGTATAGAATGGACGGTCTAATCGCTTTATAGCGATATTTAAGATGACCTTAGGGAGAAGAGAAGCTTAGGGGTAATAATTATTGCGATTGTAAGTTTTTCTGCTGATGCGAATTAGTATATAATACTAAAGTATATAAGTAAACTGTGCAGATAACTAAGTTAAGGTCCGGAAAATTACATCACACGACCGCACCCAAAAAGGCAAGTACGTTGACCTATCTATGACACTATAGTTATGACTCTCACAATTTTGTAATTTTATTTAATTATGATATATATAATAGTATTTTTTTTAAATAGTTATCATAATGAGATTCTGTAAAACATATAGAAGTTTTTTCATTGATTTTCGTTCATTCCTTTAGTCCAAAAACAATTATAAGTACAGACCCGTTAAACTTTGACTTAATACTCACTATTAAATAATTTTTTTGTAGTATTGATGATTTTTAAACAAGAAAATCATCGAGTTAAAACTATTGCATACGTATCCAAACGTCAAATCGACAAATTTAAATCTGTTGAACGCCTGGAGCTTTATATGAAAGCTTTTAGTGGCTTAGGTAATGGTACTTACCATTAGATATTAACAACGTGGATGCAGATTTGTATAATCCGAAATGGCTCAGTGAATGAGACGCATGAGTAAACAAAGATCGATAGCTCACATTTGAACTAACACACATTTAGGTATTCTATTGCTTAAGCTGTATAACAATTATGTTTGTTAGGTGAATAATAAGATATTATCTACATTTATAAGATGAACCGAAAGAAGAAGAAGACAATGAACCGAAAGAACGACATTTTAAATAATAGTAAGCACAGCCATCATCAAAATATTTTCTATATGGAACTAGCGGCCCGCCCCGGCTTCGCACGGGTATTTAACTGAAATTTCAAAAAAATATAAATTTTTACCGTTCCACCAGGAGCACCCAAAAAAAAAGAGTACGGTTCGTGCGTTCTGGAATTATAGCGTCAGGAAGGAAAACCCGACTTATTTTTATATTATAGATAATATTACAAAATTTATAATTTTTAAATCATTTGATGAGAGTCGATGATGACCCTTCTTCTATATGGAGAAGAGGCCTTTGCCAAGCAATGTGTTGTTTAGAAGTTGATTCAATGCACTTCAGTTTATTATGAGAGTATAAGATTATATTATTATGATTTTCAATGTTTTCCTACTTTTCTGTTGAAAATTTTCCTGAATTTAGTTTGCTATAAAGCTCACGGAGCCCGAGACCTTTCCAACGAATGCAAAACCGTGGAAATCGGTTCGTGCGTTCTGGAATTATAGCGTCAGGAAGGAAAACCCGACTTATTTTTATATTATAGATAATAAAATTTATCTATTAATTACTTTTGAGAAGTAAATTCAGCAAAGTGTTACAGTTAATACATTGCTTCTGACATAATGAAGATGTTTTTTTAATAAAAATAATTAGGTACCTATGCCTCGTGGCTTTACTTGTGTGGAACCCGTCCCTATGAAAGATACAGGATATGATGCCTATATATCTAATAGAATTATTATTAGTGGTTATATTCTATAGCTGCAAAACTTTTAACAACTTTCGAATATATTTCTTCAATTATTCCATTTCAATATGATATGTGACAAGTCCGATCACTTGCACGCGTGACATTATTACTTTTTCTTATTACGTCTTCAATTGTGTAAAAATATACTACTTGATAAATAATTCTCTCACGTCTTGAATTGGGTGAAAATTTGCTGTTTAAGGTTTCATTAAATTATTTTATTAATTGATTATATATTGTATTAAAATTCAACATTCAAAACAACGCGATAAATGCGGTTTAAGTCTTTGCGGTTAACTTACCTTTTTAAATTAAAGATTTTAACACCGTTGTAAGACCACAGATTACGATTTATATACACCTACCTATTATAAATTTATAAATTCGGTTCCTTATATTTAATATTTATTCACAGTTTTTAATGCTTTGACAATAGGCTAGAGATTGTAATGAAATGGAGGATAAGTGACATGTCTCCGGTAACACGAAACAAAGACTGGGTGAATCCGATTCACGAATATGTAATAAAACGTTTCGCTATAAACTTTTATAGTTTGTGTACTTGTTACATTAATGAACAATGGAAAGCGGCACAAGACGTTTTCTTATATTTACATTTCTAATTTACTAGTGATCGGCCAGTGGTCAAAATTCGACCTAATCTATTATTAACAGAATTGTCTACATCATAAAAATATGTTTACGCATAACATGGTGAGCAGCAGTCATTGCACCTGATCAGTGATAAAAAAAAAAATTCGTTGCAAGACCTGTATTTGAAACCGTGTTGACAACAGATTTTTACAATAAACAAAATTTGTGTATATATGTACATTGTACATTTGTGTGTATGCCGTAGTGTATGTAGTGCTTTTTAAATTAATTTAATGTACTTTTTTAGCATTATTATAAAAAAATATTAGCATTCTGCACTTCTTCTCCATATAAACTTTAACTGTGCCAAATTTCATACTTCTCCGTCAGCGTAATTTTCGTAAAAAGGGGTACAAAGTTTTTGCTTCACATATTAATTTCTAATTTATTTAGAAACATGATTGAAAATATGCAAAAAAAAATGTGTGTTCGCGTATACTGACTTTTCTGAATCATTTACGTACGACCGAAATGTTTTGTATTATCGAGTTTGTGACAAAAATGTTTCGTGCGCTAAAAAGTTTCAAATAGAACAACATATAAAAACAAGTGTTGAAAAAATTTGAAAAAATTTTGAACAATAACCTAGGCTTTGAAAGTTTGTGTCATATTGATAGTTTTATTAATGGGTTGACAGAACTTTTGCCAGAAACTATAACTGCCAACATAGCACCCAAGTGCAAATTCTGCCCAGTTACCTCAGTGGATGTGGAGCGATCGTTTTCCAGTTATAAAAATATTTTGAATGATCGAAGACACGATCTTACTACTGAACATTTGGAATAATACTTGATTGCTTATGTTTACAAAAATATCAAATAATGTTACGGTATCTATGATCATATTTCAATGGATAATTTACAAATTATAATATGCTGATTTTGGAATAAAAAATTAAAACTTAGTTTTATTTTATTTTGTTCTTAAAACTTATCATTTAATGTTGCATATTATGCAAGTTTTCGTGCATATTTCATGCATATTTGCATGCATATATTAAGCTTTTTACGTTGCATATAATCCGGTCTCTAGTCATTACATACGATAGTTTGATATGGTTAAAATATCTGTATAACTACTAGGGATCCAAAAGTAATGATAATGAATATAAAAGATCATGGACGCTGTAAAGGGTCCGAAACGTCGGGAAATAATTTAAATTAAATTTGTTAAACAGTAAATTTAAATAAACGCGATAAAATCCGTTTTTAGACTTTTAATTAAATAAAAGAGAGTGATTATGGTTATAATTTTTTTATTGTTCTACATAATCTACTAATAAATCAATAGATTTAGTCCAACGTTTTTGTTAGCCTAGCCTTTTCCTTGAAAAAATTAAATTCTTAGTCTTGTTTCTCTTAAAATACCTCAAAAAAGACCATCATTTCGCTAGGGTATTCAATTTTTTTTATCTCCGAGTTCTTATTTGTGCCGAGGAAAGAAGTAAAAGTGACTATGGCGATTAGAGTAGGTTTTCTAGTTGTTCGAGTCCCGTTTCTTGAATGGCAGCTATCGCAACCGCTTTGTGAATGGTTGCGTCTTGGTGTAACAGCACTCCAGCTGGCAGTTTGCCACTTTAGTTAAAAGTTTATTTGGTCTGCGTAGTGTGTAACATTCTCGGTACCCAACGCGCAGAGACCTTTTTCATATGCAATTCGTTTGTAACGATTTTTTGAAACCTATCGTATGAGATTCCTGTGTTCCCAGCATGTCCGATGGTCAGTCTACGATCTGCTATAGCAATATCTTTGACTTTTTTCACGTTATCTTCAGTAAGAGACGTGGATGGGTGTCCCTCGCAATGTTCATCTTCTGTGGATATTCTTCCCAACTTAACCTCCTTTGCTCAGCGTGCAAGTGTAGAATATAGAGGAACAGAGTCCGATTATATTTATTTCTATTGTTATCTTTTCGAAGGTTCGTACTCAAATTAAAACACCTAGAAATCGTGGTGTATTTATTATGATTTTTTTTTACGTTAACATAGTAGGTATAAAAGCTAGCAAAAACAAAATTTTGATATTGATGCGAACTGCAAATAGCCGATTATCGTTTGGATCACCCCTCGTAAAATAAATATGTATGAGAATATTTTTGTAGTAATAAATCATTACAAACCAATTTTACAAAACAAATATGATAAGTAAGATGTTGTTTGTAGCCGTTTTTCGTTAAGGCTTGGTACGTTTCATAAGATTTTAGTACGTAGTAGTAAATATAAATTACAGCTACAGTCCGGCACTGTGCTCTGTAATAGATATTTCTAAAGGCAGCCGAGATAACTTAGTGTCTAGAATGTGTGGAACTTAACTGAAGTTGATAAATGTGTTGGTTGATATTTAAAGGATTCAATATTTAAAAAAATGTCGTGTGTACGGAGTACACATGTCAGAAGTGAAACATAATATTAAAAAAACATCATCAATCAATCAATCAATTAAACATCACATTAATAGTTAAACATTGCAGCGTTGTATTACTTATTTACGCTTTGTTTACGCGTTGCTAAGATACGCGACATCATACTATCTCATTCTCTCCTACAAATTTTTGTATTTGTGTCTCTTACCTGTCGTTTTTTCCGTCGCATCCCGTTTCAAATCATAACGATTCTAAAGAAGTTTCACTTCAAAAACATTGTGAGTGAACCCGCTTATATCGGAAGAAATATCGACCCATTTATATGTAAACATATACTTATAAAAAAATTAATCCTTTTTTTTAAAATAGTGGTAGTAGTTTGTGTCTAGCAGTGGGGTATTTATTGGCTATTGCAGTATGCGACAGTTGAAAAAGTAGTTAACGACCGTGTATGCATTTAGAAGCATGAATGCATGAATCGCAAATCGATTAACACAATCAAAGGTCATATGACTCATATAATCATAATGACAAAACCAGTCGCAAAACGAACAAAGCCCGAAGACAGTTCATTTGATCGACTCGACTTTATGGACATAGCATCTTTTTTTTTTCATTTATTTTATTGTATCATTTTCACAGTATTTGATTACCGTAGGATATGTTTTTTTTTACAATTTGTATCGCACCGTGAAATAGAAACGATGATACTTGAAACGGTTGGATTGTCACGTAGAAAATAAAATTATTCTTGGCCAGGAATTTTTATTTGGAATGATTCATACAGATATTGGAAGATTGTAACGACGTCCCTTCTGACTGGATAAAAATTGGTTATCATTTATTAAAACATGTAAAAATTATTAAGTTTTTGCAAAACTACGACAGATCCGACAGGAGGGTGGGGACCCATTTACGATTAATATTTAACATCTCATCAACTTCATTTATTGATATGTTATACTTAATATTAAAATATATCCTCTATTTAATTTAACGCTAATTCGTTGAAGTTAAGCTAAGTTAGCAGTCCTTGGTACCTGGGCCTGACCTTGGACGGTCGATGGAGCTTTGGTCCGCATTTCGCGGAGCTCGCTCCGAGGCTCGAGAGCGCCGCCGCTGCGTTGGGCAGACTCCTGCCCAACGTAGGAGGACCGGACTCCCTTTGCCGGCGCTTATACGTCGGCATAGTGCGGAGCATGGCGCTGTACGGTGCACCCATATGGTGTGACGCACTCACCGCCAAGAACAAGGCCCTCTTAAGGAGGCCTCAGAGGGTCATAGCGGTGAGGGCGATACGCGGATACCGTACGGTGTCATGGACGGCGGCGACGCTTCTCGCGAGCGATCCGCCCTGGGAACTCCAGGCGGAGGTGCTCGCGGAAGTGTACCGTTTCCGGTCGAGCCTCAGAGCTAGAGGACAAGTCCCAAGTGCGGACCAGACGGCTCGGGTCAGGGCTCAGGCTCAGAGAGCCCTGATCCATTGGTGGAAGGAGGACCTGGAGTCCCCAGCGGCAGGCCTAGAGACGGTGGATGCCATACGTCCCCATCTTCGTCACTGGGTCAGAAGGCGGCACGGGGTGCTGACCTTCAGGCTGGCGCAGGTACTTACTGGGCACGGGTGCTTTGGTAAGTACCTGCACAAGATTGCGAGAAGGGAAGTCACCCCTGCCTGCCACGAGTGCGGCGCGCCGATAGACACGGCGCGTCACACTCTCGAAGAGTGCGCCGCTTGGGGGCCCCAGCGCCATGCCCTGGTGGCTGTGATAGGCGGAGACCTCTCGCTGTCGAGCGTGGTCCGCTGCATGCTCGGCAGCGAGAGGTGTTGGTCGGCCGTAACCTCCTTCTGCGAGGAGGTCATGGCATTGAAGGAGGCCGCGGAGCGGGAGCGTGAAGCAGACGCTAACGCTAACCCGCTCCGCAGGAGACGACCGGGGGGAAGGAGACGCCGTTACGCGCTCCTTCACCCTCCGCAATAGAGTGGGAGAGGCACCTATCATCCTTCCACTCGCCACCAGGGAAATAGAGCGCTCACGGTGCCTGCGAGCGCTCTATAAGCGAAGGCGGCCCGCATAGGCGGGCCAACCGTCGGGGCGTCACGGTTGCATGCGAAAGCGATCCCGTGGCGCCCCACTACGACGATGAGGGCACCGCTGGGTTTTAGTGCGGTATTCTGGCACGTTCTGCCGTGCCAGCGAGTCCCACATACCCGTCGCCTTCGGGCGGCGGGATGCGTAAATGCATTTCCCAGCGAAAAAAAAAAAAAAAAAAAAAAAAAAGTTAGCAGTCCTTGCTTAATAGACGATATGTTTTTGCAAAATATTGCAACAAAATATAACCCATGTCTTTTGGGAAAGTTTTATTATATAACAAAGATGAGTCAATGATTAATAATAGCTACATTATTGGTCAGCTACGTCAAAATAAAATTACTATTGCAATAATAACTTGTTGCATTTTTTATATAGTTAAATGTTCTGACAATTGTGACTAAAATTATATATTTTTAAATATTTTTAAGAAGTAGTACGAGCCGGCAGTGACTTGTCTTATATGTTCGGCTTTGAAACTCCTTGCCGCTTCATATCAGACGCGCTCAGACAATACAAACATTTAAGAAGCTAGTAAAAGCACACTTCTATCCTCCTTAAACTATCCTTGATCAATTAAGCCCTGTTAATGCAATCATAATTTTAGCAACCCATCCATTTGTCTCACGTATTAAGGCCTACATTACCTTAGTTAAGTGTATCTGTATATCATTATAGATATTTGTTAGTCACTAATATTTATTATAAGAAATATGTACCTTACGTCTATTTTTTTATCATTTTATTATTATTTTTTTTATATATTATATAAATATACAATAATATCATTCTATTTGTTATAAGTACACCTACGCCTGTCTGTATTCACTGAGTTATCCTCAGCAACAAGGTTGCCTGGTAGAGATCGCTTTTTAGCGATAAGGCCGCCTATTGTACAAAGCCAAGTCTAATTTAAATATATTGTATTTTTCTTTGGTGTACAATAAAGAATATTTATTATTATTATTATTATGATTTAATTTATTGTATGAGAAAAGCTCGGTTTCCCAAGTATAAAGTATTAAAGTATATTCGAATTTAGTCGCCGTTATTTTGCTTGTAAAACACGTTGACATGGCTATAGTTTTATAAACGTAGCATAATGTTGACAGTCTATTTTGTATCGGGATAAAGTAGCTCACTAATAGTGATATATATATATATATATATATATATATATATATATATATATATATATATATATATATATATCTGCTGCAAAAAGCTGTGACATACATATATAGAAATTCGGTTTCGATCGGTATTTTCCGTGTTGAGCGATTAGAAATAAACTTTGGGGAAACTCTTGAAAGACTTACAGCGTAGCAGCTGATTACTGTAACCGTCGTCAGAAAATAATATAATTATAGATAAAATTTAAATCACAATGATTAAGTTACTATAAATTTTATTGTAAGTCAGTGGTACTTATCACACTTCAATTTTATATTCAGCTCATGATAAATTTACACCATTTGAAGTTCCGTAGTACAAAACTACAAACGCCATTGTTCAAGATAACATAGAAAAAATATATACTGGAATAGGTATTTTAAAACAAAATGCTGTACGACATAAAATAGATTATATTAAGCTATCACGTAAAATAATTATGAAAAAGCCCAAATCGTTTTTCCGTCAAAATTCTTCTCAAAATAAACCAGTACAATATCACAAAAAAATAATATAATATGTTTAACAATACGTATTTGATGGGATCGTACTTAAATTTCATAAAAGTGCGTATCATTAAAGGGGGTCTTTAATAAAAAACTTTTATTCTCATTTCAAATTAATTTTATATTTAGTCATTATAGTTGCATATACTCTGTAATAGTATGCTACGTTACTAGGGAGGGAAGTGATACATTGCAACCCGGATCTTTGGTAAATTTTTCGGAATAAAAATCAGAGGTTGCGATGTCTCAATTCCCTTCCGTGTAAAGCATACAATTTTTTATAATGTTAGGATTGAAAGTTCGGTTGTAATTAAAATAGATAAAAAACTAACTATTAGGTTTATAAATTAATTTACTCATACATTTGATATTCTCGATGATGTCGCGTATCCTAGCAACACGTAACAAAGCAATATAATGTTTATTTAGTTGTTATAACACCATTATAGGCATATGAAATTAATTCATTAAGCGGAAAATAAATAAATAAATAAATAAAAACTGTAAAATAAGAGTAGAGATAATGTTATTCTGTGTCACATACGAATTATTACAAGAAATTGTGAGATTAAACTATGCGATCTGTCATAACTTTGACATTTAAAAATAATAAATTTTGCATCGGAACTACGGTCTTATAATACAGGTCTTGTATCGACAGCAGTAGGGGTACGTTGACTTAACGTGGCTGCTCATTTCAATTTACAGCCGCTAGAGGCATGACGACAGATGGGTGTTCTGTGAAACGAAGTCAAATCATATAATAATCATGTCAATGTCAAATCAAAACAAAACAGTTAAATAATAAAAACAAAATCACAAAACAATGATTAAATAACACAATAATTGAAAAAGAAATACGCCGTATGATTGATAATGAGAAATGAGACCGAATGGCTTACAATCACTTGTCACTCAAGCGCACAGCATCCATCGATAGCAACGACGTACAGCGGCGTTGACGCGAAATAAATTTATTCACACGATCGTACTAATCTCTCAGTACTGAAATTGGGCTTCGTTGTAAGATATTCTATTAAAGACCTTGATAGGGATGAAAATCGACACATGCGCTCTAAATTAATTAATCTTTTTCCGGGAAGCAATGTGGCACTTTCATCCCTAAAATTACAATTGAAAATCGAACTCTCGATCCAGATGTTATAAAAAAAATCTATTACCATTAAAATATATAGCCTTAAAACATACGGAGGGATAGCAGAGTCGTAATTATAAGGTTGAAATTATGTAATACATATATAATATACATCACAATTTTTTTCTAAACCTCTACTAATTATAAGATTTCTTTATTTATTCTCTTTGCCTGTAATAACTTATATGTAAGAATGTTATTTTTCACACGTCATTTCAAATCAAACTAGTTCTATGGCGTTACGATCAACACGTGCCTTATCGCACAAGTTACATAACCATAGGAAATGAACTTGTAACGCTAAGTTCATGGGCCTTTCGTTGCGTAACATCGTGGATGCGTGCAGTGCTTTTAATGTAGTGAATACAACTTGTAAAAGTGTGCGTTTTGATTTTGTTACATAAATGAGCTTTTCAAAATTTTCTTTTATTAAATTTTCTAAAGTAAACATATTAATTAACTTATATATTTTATAAATCAGTGCATTATTTTAAGTAGCTCTGATTTTAGGTGTAGATTTTTTTACATATATAAAATATGAACAATTATAATAATTATCTGCAGCATTATTAGTTATTAAAATTCCGTATAGTTTTAGTATAAATATAATATAATCACATACATTTGTGTTTTATCAATTTAACGTTAATATTTATATTGTGAATTGTTTTAAATTGATAAGAATTGTTTTGGGTTATATTAGTACCTGTTAAACTTTTTAAAACGCGCGAGAAAATGTAATAGACAATAGTTAGCCAGACGAAGATATTTTAAAATTAGAGATTCCATCTCAAACAATTGACAGCTTAATTATTAACAACGGGTAAGTTATAATGTAATAAATAATAGAAAGATAATCGTTCTGGTGTAGTGGTGCGAATCGATAATCGCGGGTCCAATTTTCTCTCGGGGCAGATATTTATATTTGTGCAAATCGCCTATGACCATTAAAAATGTCGAATATGAAAAAAAATAAGTTTACAGGAGAGCGATGCAAAGTGTAAATTGCATGCGTCTTTTTACATATGTTTTTTTTATATACCGACATTTATAAATTAAGTGATTAAAAAAATATGCATAAAATAATATTTTTCTTTGAGCTGATGATAGACTTGGTTATTTAGGAAAGTTTAATGAAATCAATCAAAAAAAAAAATCGATTTCGCAGTTCCGACGATGTTAATAGTTACTAGCGAAATATTTGTAATTCCCTATTACAAACACCCGATAGCGATCTATACTCATGATAAGGAAAATTATCCGCCAACTCGCAGTGGAGCATCGTGGCAGAATAAGATCCAACCTCCTATCTGGAATCAACTCTCCTATATGACACCAACTCTATATGGAACAAAAGCCCTTGCCAAGCAGTGGTACGTTTACAGACTGATTTAGTTCAGTTCTGTTATAAATTGACAACATTTGAATAATACAGCGTCTTGTATATTGCATTGATTGCAATAATTTGGTTTTCTGAGAAAAAAGCTAAAGAAAAAATAGGTCACGTTTATTGAGTATTATCAAAAATACGTATGCTCTTCTTAAATTTTTACATTACTTTTAAATATTATTAATGTTTTTATTACATTTACGTATAAAACAATATGGTTTCCAAAAATGAATAACCTATTACGTATATTAAAACATAAAAATACTATTCGATCTACATTTCGAACGAGGAATATTTGCGATCGACAGAATTTTTCAAAATAAAACTTTGTCTTATGAGAGCGACCATTGCAACTGGAAAAGTATTGAATAAATTTGATAACAATATTGTAAATGCAGCAAATAAATGGAAATTTCTTGACATTTATCTTGGAACAAAAGTAATTTTCTCTGTATTTCGTATTCGTATATCAAATTTACAAAATAATGTCATACTAAACTCTGTGTACTTACTAATTATAAACTTGTATAAAATAAAATTAAGTAATGGAATCTATAATTAAATACTAACTAGCTTCCGCCCACGGCTTCGCCCGCGTGGCGAAAAAAAGTAGCCTATGTCCTTCCCCAGGCTTCAGACTATCCGTATGCAATTGTTACAACAACTCGGTAACAAACTCTTATACAAAAACCTCTCTCCACGCTCCAAGCTCACAGTGCACAGTAATTTATTTATTTATTTAAGACACAATTATAACTTCTTTACAGTACAAATACAATACGCATTATGAGCACATTAAGGAAACCATTTGTTCATGCAAAGATCACATGTATAAACAGACACATATGTATATTATACAATTATTCAAATATTAAATACATTATACAATTTACCATTAAAAAAATTGAGCGAAATAAAATTTAACATTGATTCGTTTATTCCTCCTTTTCAAGAACCCTCTGGCCTAATTCCATTAGTTTCAGCAGGTTATGGACAAATATGTCTATACCGTTATCTGAGAGTTTATTCAGTAATCGAATAGCACGTAACATCGGATATGCATTTAGCAGGTTTAATAAATGCTCCCAGTCGTAAGCACCGTAGCATAGGAGACACACGCGTTTTCGCGTGATAATTTTTAAATTATATTATGGCCAAATTACACAAAATCAATGAATAAATTGTAGCCTATGTGTTATTCTGATAAAATCAAAAAAATCAAAATTAAAATATTTTTATTCAGCATAAAATTATTACAATTATTTACTGAACGTCATGAGTCTACCACCAGTTCGGAAAGAAGAAGCCTCTGACCTGAGAAGAACTGGCGAAAGAAACTCAGCGGGACTAATAAAGGGGGGATAAATAAGTTATATTATTGTAAAGTTTCATCTAAATCCGTTCAGTAGTTTTTGCGTGAAAAAGTAACAAGAATTCAAACTTTCGCATTTATAATATTAATATTAATATTAATAAGATATAATAAAAATATTATGTATTATTTGGGAAGCGGTCACACAGCAGCAACTGGCAACTACGCTTACGAGGCGTGGCGGTTGTATTTGTGTTGTGTATGTATCCGGACACAGGATCTTAATCCCACTAGGGTCATGAGAGGCGTCGGGCCGGGATGGAAACCCGGTCCTGCTAGACACGGCGTCGTCGGGACTGTTCAGAGGTTAGCCGGACAGTCCCCCATGGAGGAGAAGTCTGGCCTTTTCGCCGAGGCTAGCCTGTCGCTGGAGGAACCTGTTGCCTGCAGATCCGGGACCCTCCAATTAAAGCGGCTGAAGGCTCCCGCAGGGGTTTAGTACGGTATTGCACTCCCAAAGTGCCGAGTCCGACATAGGTCTAGGACTGCGGACCCGGGCATCCTGGATATCATCCGTAAATGGATTCCCCTGCGTAAAAAAAAGGTTCATGAGAGGCGTTTATTCTATATTTTTATAAAGGCCTTCATATTATAAGTAAGTAGTGGATAGATAAATAAATAAATAAATAAATATGTTTAACATACACACAAGGTCGTCTGTTCCTAAGGTAGGCAACTTAATGCCTGTGTTTTAGTGTTACTACATATATAAATAAACATATATTACACCCAGACTCGGGCCGGGAATCGAACCCACAACCCTTGGAGCAGAAAACAGGGTCACTGCAAACTGCGCCAACGGGTCAGTCAAAAGAGATCAAAAGTTCACTGTTTTTTTGTGACACCATGGACATTATAAATCCTATCATATTTCAAAAGGATTTTGTTATCGATCATTAACTTCAGCAATCGTTAACTTACACATTGCACAAATATCACGACTGGCAAACATTTGAGGCATAAATAATGATCTTTTAAATGTTTCTGTCATTGTACTATTGGATAACAACTGTGAGTCAACTTTGCCATTACTATTGCGATAACAAAATGCTTTAGATAGTATTGATCAATTCCATAGATTCATCAACATTCAATAGATCTATTTGATACTTTAAGACCGTTCTGGTCTAGTGATGCGGTCAAACCGCAGTCAAACCGCGCGCCGGCGGTCGCGTGTTCGATTCCCGCTCGGGACAGATATTTGTACAAATATTTGTTTCCGGTCTGGGTGTATGTCTTTGTGGGTCTCCCTACCGTGCCTCGTAGCGCACGTAAAGTCATCGGTCCCGGTTGTTATCATAGACACCTGATAACGATCGTTACTCATGGTAGGAAATTATCCGCCAACCCTCAGTCGAGCAGCGTAGTGGATTAAGCTCCAACTCTTCATATTTATGGAGAAGAGGTCTTCGCTTAGTAGTAGCTTGTTCACAGGCTGATACAATAGAATGTAATATACAAAGCTAAGAACTTTCTTGCTAAACATATAACGTACGAAATGACGAAGTATAAAGATTAAAAACGTACAATTTCTTTATAATCAGACTTCTGAAAGACGTTCCTATTTTAATCGGTTAATGGACAAACTGGCGAAATTATTGAAACCTCATTCAGATTCTGAAGAAATAATTAATGCTGGCCATTTAAGTCACACATCTATCAATTTTCACTTCACTTCATTTTTGTTCACTCCTTTTCTGGCACTTCTCAACTTCCTTATCAAAAATTATCGTTTTAATCCACAAATAATTACACCTACGACACCATCTGGAAATTTTACTGCCAGCCGTGTAATAGAACTTTTAAATCAAAATCTGGTTTATCGAATTGTGGCGAACTCACGATGTCTATGATAATGACGCCACAATAATAAAATTATTTATTTTGTTAACTTGGACCAGCTCCTTATAATTTTTCAACTTGGGCCACACGACGACGACGTGACAAATGATGGTGGTACTTGAGGAGCCGAACGACGCTGGCGCACTTTACTAATGCACTTCTTCGAAACTAACCGCGCGCCTAAATTTTATATAATTATATCGTTCCTTTTTACTTCCGCGCCCACATTTAAGAAGACTAGCTTTGTAGATTTGCTATTGACGGACATATTAAAGAGGACATCATCATCATCAACTTGTTTAAGTGAATTAATGTTTTGTTAATAAATTGGATGCAAAATTTAGTTGACGTTCCGATCTTAACCGTGCCTATTAATCTTCATTCTACGTAACAATGGCAAAATAATCCAACAACTAGTAGTTTTTTCTTAATCTGTGTTGTTATAATTTATGTCAATGTTTAAAATTCAAAAATGAAAATCATAGTTGTAGGGCCGGATTTAGATTTGTGGGGGGCCGGGGCAATGGATGAGTAGAGGCCCCTTGATCTAAAATTTTTTTTTAGAAAATGACGACGAAAAAAAACAACATAAAAAAATAATAAAAAATAAAATAAAAGAAAAACGTCTTCGCGATCTCACGCCAATGTATTATCGTAGCCGGGTAAACATATTCCTAAAAAAAAAAAACAAAAGGTCATCACCAATACCGAACCTATTCCTACTCCTAAAAAGAAAGTCATCGCAATTCCGGACCGCTCGAACTCCATTGGCTTGGCTCTATTGTCGATGTGGGGGCCCCTCTTATGTGGGGGCCCGGGGTAGTTGCCCCGCTTGCTCTCCCCTAAATCCGGCCCTGCATAGTTGCTATATTTTTCGTATCGAAAAATGAAGTTATTCGTATGTAAAACACTGAAATTTAAAATTCGTTAAAATTTACGTAACGATTAATGAGGATGTTTTAAATTAAGATCGTATCACCAGAATGCACATTAATTATTCACGTAAATAATTATAATTTACTACATTTTCGATAATGACCCAGCATAATGATCTTATTACAAATTTAAATGTGATTTAATTTTATTATCCAATTAAAATTAACCTTTTAATTATGTGTAAAATATACGTGATATTATATATATTATATTTATTAATACATTTTCTATACTTATCAATCGATTTTATATAATATTTTAATTTCAATATAACCTCCAAATGATTTTTCATAATATATATATATATATATATTTTACACTTATATAAGTAATATATGTATAAAATAAAGAAAGGAAAAATATTTGAGCCCTGAAGAGGGATATTGCGTAGAGAAGTTTGAGATTTGGCATAGTTAAAATTTATTTGATTTAGTAGTTTATAGCCTTAGATAGGATTGCCTATACTTAGCAGTATTATACATAGTAATATTTTTCAAGGAAATGCCTATAACTTTTATTCATTTTTTTTCAAAAACATTATCCTTAATTTAACACTATTTTATATAATTTTAAATAACTGATAAATAATAAGGAAATAAAAAAACATACATTCCTTTCAAAACTTTAATGTTTATATACTTAAATAAATGAAATAATAATATAATAATGTTATTTTTCTGTTTATATTCTTGTCTTTGTTTTATATTCTTAATTTTTCATAAAATGGGATCCATTAACAGATGAGCAAAAGCTAGTTTTGAGATCTTTAAATAATGATTACAATTTAATTTAACTCATAAAGCATTTGGAAAACGGTCGTACAGTCGGCTACGTTTCTTTTACTTTTAATGTGAAAGACGTGCATCCTTAGTGACTTTTTCAAGGTTTTTAACCTCTAAGCACCTGCTTACCCATTCACGATAAAAAAATATGAACGGTCTTTTAATACTAGTTTCATTTTATCGCGCGGTTGACCAATCTATATATATATATATATATATATATATATATATATATATATATATAAAATAATTATGAAATAAAGTAAAAAAAATATTAAATGAATTCATATTTTATATTTAATAAAAAACCTAACAATAAAAAAAAAATGTTAAATAGGTAGATCGTACCAATAAAAAGAAAAAATATATAATAATAATAATACGTTTGTCACATTTTTAGAAAAAACAAATAAGTAAGATAAAATTATATTAATGTACCTACCGATAATCGTATTAATAGACACAACAAATTCTGAAATGGTCAAGTTGAAAACTTTTTTTTATTGGTTGTTTTGACATGAAATGACCCAGCACGTAAAGCCGTCGGTCCCTGTTGTTATCATAGAGACCTGATAACGATCGTTACCCATTGTAGGGAAATTATCCCCCAACCCGCAGTGGAGCAGCGTGGTCGATTAAACTCGAATCCTTCTTCTATATGGAGAAGAGGCCTTCGCTCAGCAGTGGGTGGTTTACAGGCTGATAGAGTATTTATTCAACATTATTAAATTTATCGTACGTGACAAAATAAACATATAAAATAGGTAAAAATATTGAATTTGACACTAAAAAGTTGCGTTAGTTACAATAGATTAGGCTCTCCCTTAAACCAGACAGCTCTTTTAAGTAGGTACATTCGGTAAGAGCAATTATAAGGGAGTTATATGACGTCGGCGTCGTCCTATTTTTACTCATGTAGTGAAGTAAAAAGTAAACCAGCATATAAAAATATTGAGTGTATGAAATGAGATGTCATAACTCATCTTAAATCTTAATCATCTTTAATCTAAAAAAAATATGACATTTATGATGACAACTGACTAATATACTAAGAAGTTTCAGTTTTGTAGGTATGTTTAATATAAGAAAATGAAGTCCTTATAAATATATTTTTACATATATATTTATGATGCAATTTAAGTTTAATTTTTTCTTAAGCCTCAAATTTTTTTACCAATTCGTGGTTTATGAGTATTCGATGATTACATAACTGAAGAAAACACAATATTGGTGATTTTTTTCTTAAGTAATAGTGCTTCTAGGATATTAATAAAAAAGTAGGTATCTAAGAAATATAAAGCATAATAAAAGGAAAAATACATTAAAAATAAATAAAAACCTCTTCGTTCTTCGTCACAGTCGATTAATAAGTAACATAGCTTAAACAATTAGTACATATAGACCCAGTTTCACCACTTGCTATTAAGTTCCGGCTAACCTAACTGGCACTTTTTTGACAGGTAATTGTATGGGTTATCTGTCAAAATAAGTGCTAGTTAGGTTATCCTTAACTTAATAGCAAGTGGTGAAACTGGCCCATAAATATATAAAGTTTTACTATTTAGGTGTAACTTATGCTATTATACGAGTATTTTAAATGTTTAATTTTAAAAAGTAATTGCACCGTGTGCCTGTCTTGTTGCCAATGTATTCTATGTAGACAGGGGTTGTCTGTAAGAAATCATTATCAGTGATAAGATCATCTTTGCACTCTACTTATTGCGTTTCTATTTTTCATTTGTTTCTCCTTTTATGTATTTCTTAAATGTGCAATAAAGTATAAATAAATATATACACATATGTCTGTTAGTAGCACAAGTCTATAATTCGAAACAAACCCAGCTATGGTCTTTAAATCCGAATTAGATTTTCGCGTCACTTGCTGTGGTATTTTCAATTTCGCTGCGGTCCTATTTATTGCTGCGAAGTACATATTGCTCGAAAATATTGTCTTTTTTAATTGTGGAAAGAACGAACAGAGCATAAATTAGTTTAAGATACAGCATTTTTGTATTTTGTTATAATATATTTTAAAGACAAAATTAAAATGAAGATTTTTGTGTACATTAAGTAAGTATATTTTTAAATGATCATTTAATCACACTCTGTTTTTCTTCTTTAAGTTTCCCTTCTGAAAATTGTCAAATATAACAACACTTTTAGCGGCAGTCATGAGTATCATCCGTCTCTTATTTTTTTGCTAATTTACCCGGAGTCATATTTTTATGTTATATTGCGTTTGAACATTGTAATTTTATAGTTTTGAAATAATCAATAAAGTCAGTTTAGTATGTTCAGAGTTTTTATTTTTATATTTATTTTTTATTTATAGCTTAAAGGCAAATGAATATAAGATAATGAGCAAACATGTCTTTTCTTCGGAGAAAGTTATTTAAATATAAGTATGTGAATTTCATTTTTATTACAACAAAATAACGTAAAGTGCTATATGTATAGAAACTATAGCTATATTAATCGAATCAGAATGAGATAGAGTAGAAATGATTATTTAAATAGCAATTAAGAATTCATATTGTAATTCAAGTCTGTTGGTCGAATCTAAAATAGACAAGTAGGAGGCCATGGTCGGACTGGCCGGAAATATCATTTTGAATATATTATCGCGTACCGTCTATTTCCATACTTACAGTAGACATATTGAATGATAATTTATGCAAATATCACCCACCTTTTTTTTAGTATCATGTGGTCTGAATTAGTTTCGTTCTGGTTTAGTGGTTGCGAGAGAGATACCTGAGATAGAAGATACCTAAGACATTTAATGTTGACAGTAATTAATTCGATTCCCGTTCGTAGTGGATAATTTTATTTGTACAAATATTAGCTTTAGATCTAGATGTTTGTTTTTATGGGGTCGTGCATCGAATAGAACTTAAAACGAAAATCGCTTATGATCATTGATCCAGAATGTTATCACAAATAGCTGAAAACATACATAACACATAAACAAACAACTACCTGTTAACTCCAGTTGAGTATGAATTATGCTCTAAAACTTCTCATGTTCAGAAGAGAATCCTTTGCCTATAATTGGTTTACATTTAATTCGGCTCTTTAATGATAAGGAAGATATGCATCAAGCATCAACTTAATGACTTAACCTGCATTTAATATCATAATTTACCGGTGGGAATGATGAGCTGTGCCGCGCTCCCGGCTGCATGGGTACCACCATCTTGCTTGTTTCTTCCGTGAAACAGCTTTGCTGTGTTTCGGAAAGAAGGGCAAGACAGGCAATGTAATTACTGGCACCGAGACTTAACATCATATGTCTCAGAATAGGCAACACATAAATGAGTTGGCTGGGCTAGTTCCAGATAAACTAGTTTATGTTCATAGGCGATGTCAACCACTTACCATCAGGTGGCACGTCTGCCAGTTTGCCTATCCAACTAATATATTTAAAAAAAATGAATTTGTAAGTGTTCTAAATTCCCATTAAATTATATTTAACACAAATGTCGCCTATCCTTATTGTGGCGTCATGTTCTCTTAATTTGCTCTACTTTGCTATTTATTGCTCTGTAGTGAGATAGGCATGAATGACTTAACCTATATTTGACGCATCGAATGAGTTTATGAAAATGTATTGGCATTAATTAACTTTTTTTAAATAATTACCAACTCTTCTATAATTGCTGTCATGTTCTGTGAATTTGCCTATTTCTATATATTTCTAGTTTTTGCTTATATTAAGTCTAATAAGAATGAATAATGAGTTATTGTGTGACTAATGAGTTCATTATAATCTTTATCAATATTCAAGAGATCGGAGACAAGTTTAATACCAGGTGAAGAAATAATTTACAGAAAAAGATCTTTGATATGTGACAGGATATTATTTTATGAACAGTTATTTACTTAGTATTCATAACAAGTTTCTATTCTCACGATGTGTCTTGAGAATTAGTTCTTAAGAGTAATACTATTGAAAATTATTTATAAATAGCTATGTCAGTGGCATCGCTCGCACATAAATTTGATTTTACTCATATATCTATTACTACGGTACATTAATGTTTTAATCTTTCTTAAAGTATTCTAATATGTTTTTTTAATTTTTTTTATTTTTTATAATCGATTATTTTTCTTAAATTACTTAATTGATTTTTATAATGCTTTTACTATGACAAAATTTAATTATGCATCGCTGACATAGGCTGTAAAAGATCACGCTACGAATGAAACCTCAAAAGATGTGTAGTATTAAATAAACTAAAACTATCCCGTTCAAACAACAGAGTGATTGTCACGTGGTAAGCAATGTTCGCACTTTCCTATGCAAATAGGTACACTATTGAATCAGCAATATTGAATTTAATGACCGAATTTTGACTTTAGGCATCTATTTTGGAAACATGTGGATTGTCGGTAATGTCGTTGTAGGTAATGTAGGTAATTGTCGTAAATGATTTAAAGTTTTACTTTTTTAATAATTAGTAAATCCTTGTCCTACTTTAGGCAGGTATCTGTACAATGGCTAAATAAGTTTTAATGAGTTTTTACATTCATAATATATATAATATAGATATTTATATCTGATCTTGCTATCATATCATATCATATATAGCTTTTAGTGAAATTTAAATTAAAAACATCCGATTCAGGGATCATCCTACTCTTTTGTCTCTATTTTACTACTTTTACTAAAAAAAATTTACCGTGATTTAGACGAATATATCGAGCATGTTTAAACTAAGACTACATGTTCATAAAATTAGTACAAAATAAATAAAATAATTTCTTAGTTTTTATCATTAGTGAAGCTTAATAAAAACACTTGAAGATCACTGTACTCACATTACCTAATTAAAATAAAATTTAGTTAACGTCGATCAGAGGTTAATAAACGTTATCATAATTACATCAAGGTTATGTAAATCAGAAAACTGGAACTGTAGTGTAAGTGTATAATGTTTATATTTTTTACGTACAATTAATTGTATACGACACTAACGTGCTTGAACTATATTTACACACAATAGAGTTCATTGACTGAGTGAGAGTTAGTAACATGCTTTGAGTAGGCTTAATGAGTTTAGCCGGTTATCAATGTCACTGTGTTAGAGCATCAAAGCATGTGACGTACGCGTTTAAAAATACAATAACCTTCTATTTTTGGATATAAATCGATATTATAATAACCTTTCACAATTTACAGGAAACTTTATAAAAGATATCTAAGAAAGGTTTTTGAAACGATTGGACGACGGCCGACTCGACTTCGACTGGCCCTTGGCGCAGTTGGCAGTGGCCCTGTTTTCTGCTCCAGGGTTGTCGGTTCGATTTCCGCCCCGAGTCTGGGTCTAATATGTATTTATTTATATATGTAAATTTATTTAAAAAATGTATATCAGTCAACTATTACATAAAACACAGGCATTAAGTTGCCTACCTTAGGAAGAGATGACCGTGTGTATGTGTTAAACATATTTATTTATTATTTTACATATTATGTATCTTTTATAAGTATTAGTATGTAGATAGTAGTATTTAAAATTAATATATAATTACATAACCTACTCGGTTTCGTTTTTTAATTTTTTTTTTCATTTTACTTGTCTGGAAGAAATGGCTAATTAACCATAAGACTGTCCGTTGTACTACACAGTCTTAACTAACTTGTAACTATGTTTTGTAATATATTTATGGTGTGCAATTACGATTAAGTAAAGAAAATAAATAAATATTTACCTTTGATCTACAGATATATGACAACGGATAATGAAATTGTCAAAATTGTTAGTAATTTTATGGTGTGTCACGGAAGGTGATATTAGAATTTAAAAGAATACCCGCAGAGTTCAAGAATAATATAGCCTTCTCTATTTATACGTATAGCTAGCATGAATAATACTGAACTGAACTGAAACAGCCCGTAAATATCCCACTGTAACGCAAAAGCCTTAAGCCAGCGTTAGGGTGTGACTCCACCAGAGCGGAGATGTGCGGAGATGTTTTTTAAACAACCAATAGAATTTTGTTCAGTGGTATCCACTGAAGCGGAGGGGAGACGAGGTGTGTGAATAACGAAGTTCTATTGGTTGTTTAAACACATCTCCGCACATCTCCGCTCTGGTGGAGTCCGGGCCTTAAGGTGACTACTCACACCACTACACCAGAACGGTTGCCAATACGTGATACGACAATTGATAAAATAATTACTTGTCATTGTGTTCTTTAAAAGCTCTATGCAAACGTTTTTTTTTTTGTAAAAATTTGCTAATTAAAATTGAAAACCACACCTTTAGAAGTGTGACAGTTCTTTAATTAAGAGACTCTTTTTTATGTTCTGTCTGAATTCGTGTCACATCAACAAGAATCATTGTTCTTCCCCACTCGAAAATCTCTGTGGATGAGGAGTTGCACAACTTTAAGTGGTTAAATATGGTTTAAGGTATGGTTTTGCTAAACTAATTGATAGCTGTTCTCGATACAGCATTAACAGAAAAGAAATTCACACAAAGTCAATATATGATTTTATGGCATTGATGTTACCGCAGAGTTTTCATCATCGAAAACTACAGAAATACTTTCATCCATTTGACATTGTAAAAACACCTATTCTTTTCTAAATACTAACGATTACCTCTCCTTGCATCTTTATATCTGTGCATAGTTTTAAATATTTTGGAAAATTTAAAAGTGCACGCCTCATAATCTCATTTTTACAATAAAATTGATTATTTTTAAAAGTGTATATTTTAAAGTATCATAATTTTTTTTAAATAATTTATTATACAAGATGTAATGTGATAAAAATGCATAGATTTGTGTATATAAATTATCATAAATTATTATTTTTTTTAAATTATTTTAATTATGCTTTGGTCATCCATTTAATCTATCTTATCAAAGACAGTATCCACATTCATTACAAACGGAACGAACAAACTTTATTTCCCTAAGATGGGGTCGCATATTCACGTCCACCAAACCACTACACTCACCACCCATCAAAAACGGTTCACCTATTAAGACGAATCAAAATCAACTCAATTGTGTCGCTTGATTACCGAGTTCCTATGACCACCTTCTAGCTCTATCATCAGACCCTGGTTACTGTTGCAAGACAACCTACTCGTCAAGACGATTCAAACGAGCTCGAACTCGATGAGGTTGTGTGGTTTCATTGCGAAGTTCTTATGGCTACCTTCCAGCTCCATCACCAGATCAACACCATGTCATCATAATATTGTATTGTTACGCGATTTACACATGTATGCAAAATTTCAGCTCAATCGGCTCAATTTAATTTGCAGTATTTGATAACAAACATCGGGACAGGTGACACTAAAAAAGAGACCGTGAAATTAAATAAGGTTCTATTCCTAACTATATTAAGTATATAAATACAGTTAACTAAAAGCACATAAAACAACTTTAAAAGTATTAAAATTTTCACTCAAGAAAAGCTAAAATGTTATGATATAAAGCACAAAGAACATTCACTAATGAACGTTTGTGCTAACCATACATCCTAACCGCATCCCTCATTAAAAGTTTCATAGAATACACTACATAAACAAAGAGTTGCTCTATACTCAACAATTTAGGCGGCCATTTTGTTAAAGTTGCGAGGACCAATTTGTACGACATATTGTTAGAAAGTGAAAATGACTAAGAGGATTTGTAACTACATATGATTGTTTAACTTTTCACCCTTTCAATATTCAGCTTTTACAAGAACGTTAGGGTTTAATGATATGTATAAATGTCTACAGAGTAGGTTTACATGTCGTTGTTTTGTTGTGAACATAATTATTGTGTTTAGAAGTATTGTATTAAAATATTTTCATATAGGGATTAGATAAGCGAGTTTGTACGTCCCAAAAATCAAGTAAGATTTAATCTTGTTCATTTTGATGCGACTCACAATCTAAAGGTTTGTAATCGATTATTGTAAACTAACATATAACAAGACATAAATATCGTTACATAAAGCCGTGCGACTTTTTATTTTATTACCAATTTATAGAGTTCTAGTTTTTTTTTTGCACATTCAAATTAGAGACCAGTTTGTATGATATGAAAGTTCCCTTATATTGTATAAATTTTACGTTGCATTTATGCACAAATCAAACTAACGAAATTCATTTTGAAATTTATAATCAAAAACACTCTCAGTTCTAGTCGAGAAATTTAATATGAGTGCGAAATTACATTACGTTCTTATTTCGTCAAAATTAAGGAAATTAGGATAAAAGATGATTCTCAATGCATTAACCTAATATAATACAATTTTATGTTATCCGTTTTGTGAAAGTAAAGTACAAATTACGTATGCTTCGCACGACGGGTCACAAAGCTAAAATAGCTTTGTTTCGTTTATGACTTTCTTGCATAAAATATAAAATACTGTCGCTCAATATTATATTATAAATATTATTATTGAATGTCAAATTATTTCTTTGATTAAAATAGTTTCTTTGTTCGAATACACGCAAAATTCAGATTTTTTTTTTTCATTTGTATTGTATATTCGAATCGGTTCTGGATATCGATGGAAATGGTTTCTATGAAAAATGAAAGAATGAACAGTTGCATCGATTTATGAATGCGGCACTTGTGTTATTTTTTTTTTCATTTTTATTTAGTTTTTTCGCTACAAAGTTGCAAATTAATAAAATTATTATATTACAACTATATTTATAAAATGTAAAACTGTTAATATAACTTTTCTTACTTATGTTGGGTAGCTAAATATAAAAATTTTAGTTGAAACTCAAACTCATTTCTACAAAATTAACATTTAATATTTGTTCAGCGAAAGCTCAAGTTCCCCTTGTCTTAATCACCATAGATGATTTTCATATAAAAACAGGACGTTAACGAGAAAACTTTTAGTGTTCACTATATTACCGACGGTAAAATCAACAAGTTTAATGCATTTTGAACTTTCGAGTATAACTATTTGTGCGTTCGATAAAATTTTATATTCACTTAAAAACATACGAGATTCGATACAAACTTTAAGCCTATTGTGAACTGTACCTACATTGGTTGTAGGTATTGGTATATAAAATTTAATGAACTGCAAGTAGATATAAAATTTATGTTTACATAAAATAAAGCATACTGGTCCAATAACGTACATTAAATATATTTTGAAAAAAAAATTTTTTTTGCAAGTCTAAACTCAATTTTTTTTTCGCAAAAACTACTGAATATAAGTAAAAGTGACAGTGTTTTGAGTTAATTCTAAGAAAAAGGAAACTGGGTACTTTTCATCCCAAAATTCAGCACGATTTTCTTGGGAGTGGGGATGAAAATCAAAAGGTGTACTAATTTTTAATTTATAAACGGGGGCTGATTTAATTCTTTTTATTTTTATTTTGTATAATTACATAAATATTTAAAGTAAATTGTTTTGTAAATTACAAGCATCATAATCTAATATATATATATATATATATATATATATATATATATATATATATATATATATATATATATATATATTTTCTTTTATAAATTGTACACCTACCATCTTCTATTTTCTTAGTTTTCCTTTTCAGGTGTACTGGAAGAAATCTCTTCATGGCACAGCCAAGCCTTTATGAACATAGCCTTTATACTTGTGTTTCAATGACATGTATATTTTTATAATACTATACGTATAATTAAGTAATAAATAAAAAAAATAGACTTCATGAAAGAGACAGAAATCGCAAATAATATCGCGAGCACAGCTTGATACATAATAAAATTATTATTCGAGCTTTGAAAGCTAATAAAAGTTCCAAGATCGTAACCGTGTCTTCGTCTAGCCTTTATGTTCCTGTTTCGAATTAAAATTACCTTACGATATTGGATGCAGTTTTCCAAATTACATTATATGCTTGTTTTTTTCTCTATAAACTGACTTGAAGTAAAGTTCATCATCATCATCATATCAGCCATTGGGACTGTATTGCAGCCAGTGGAGACCACTTCGAATAAGCTTTATATATTTTTAATGGTTTACGACAGCATAGACAGATACACACATACGCAGACAGACACGTTAAGCTATAACACCCCTCTTTTTGCGTCGGGAGTTAAAAATAACACTGCAATACTAATAAATATTACGTGCAATAGAAAAAAATATTTTATTCTTTGTAACATTATCTAGGGTAAGACTGTATTATGTTTATAACCCTCATTCCTATCCACTGGCCCGTTGGCTTGGCTAGTTGGCAGTGAGAGTCACTTGCTTTCACTCAGCTTTTGGCTTCAGGGTTCTTGGTTCGATTCGTTTTATTTATATACATATTATTTATCTGTATATTTACTAAAAAATACGATATCAGTCAGCTACCCTTTTTTTTTCTTTTTTTTTTGACGCTGGAAATACGTTTACGTATTCCACCGCCCGAAGGTGACGGGTATGTGGGACTCTATGATGCCCTCATCGTCCCACAAGGACGCCACGGGATCGCTGTCGCATGCCACCGTGAAGTCAGCTATTACCTAAAAATACAGACATTATATTGCCTACCTTAGGAACAGACGACCGTGTCTGTGTATGTTTAAGATATTTAAGAACGATTTTTCTCAATTTTTTTTCCAATTTTCTAAAGATTTATAATTTCCAATATAGGTATTATCAGGACAGAGTCAGAAGGTGATCGTATCAAGTTTTAAACATGTCAGACTCATCTTGTTTTATTGTGCAAAAACTTTTTTACTTCTAATTGTAAGTAAAGTCACTCCTAGATCTAATTAAAGTTAGGCTATACTTCGAATTTGTTGGCGTATACAATTATTCAATAATTTAAGACTTCAAAGTTTTGAAGACTGATTGATTAATGAAGATTAAATTGAGGGAACCGCCATGAAAGTCGGCTGACGAATAAATTACGTAAGATTAAAATTTTATAACAATTTTCCAAATTTCGTAACTTAATTATATATTATATATACCAGTTAAAATAGCAATCACTATGCAAAACAATTTTGCTAATTTGTTTGACTAATTAAAAACAACGAAGAAAAAAATTAAGGATACCTAATATATTATATCAACACAAAATGATGGAGATTATGAAAAAAGCTACATTATGTATAAGGGATGGTTAACATTATGCATGTTATTTAGCCGTATTCGACGTATATCGTAGGCTTCGTAATTAAAGACATACATCTCTAGCGGAGCGGGTGGCTGCGACACCGTGAATTGCTCGTTCCTATTATAGACAATATGGCGCCAGTGGTGCAAACATTTTATATCGGTTTTTTTCCTTATAAATGCAATAAATACGTAAATCGGTTTGTAATTAGTTAATTGTATAAATTAATATTACTAACCGATTTTAGAATATGTTGATTATTAATTAATAGAGTAAACTTTATGGAAAAATAAATATTTGTTTATTTATTTATTTATTTATTTATTTATTTCTTACTTACATCTAATATTACAGGCATAACCCAATTCATTAGATATAGTAAAAGGAAAAAAAAATACAGAAAAAAAATTAACATACAATAATATAAAAATAAGATATTAACTAAATATGAATACTTGAAACAAAAAACAACGTAACAATAATAAAAATAAAAAACATTCAATTCTTACTTATAACATATTATATACAAGGTAACTTTTGCGAACTCACTCCATGAACAACAAAAAAGGTCCAGTGTGTCAGCTACCAAGTTCAGCGTTCTGATTGATCGAGCAAGGGGGCTGTTGCGCACTAGTTCGGTTCTGCCGTGGGGTACTGCAAACAAGCTCGGTCGCCGTCTCCGTTGCAGATACCTATCGGGTACGCTCAGACCTATCCACTGCAACACTCCCGGGTTATTAACGAGACCGCGGAATAATTTTAAAATATAACATTGTTATATAATCAATTCAAGGTTATAACTTATAGTAAATAATTAAGTTATTATTTACTATAATTTAATACCATGATCTAAATTGTAGCACTTTTAAATTGAAACCGTAGCAGCTTGCAGATATTTTATAAAAGACGTTCCAATAGTACTTATATATAAGAATAAAATACATTTTTAAAATTTATGAATGAATGAATAATAGAAACACTGATCTTACAAAGTTGTTATAGTCTATCGACTACGGTATAGCTAAAAAGGACTATTAACTCTATTTATAATATTTGACACGCGAATTTATTTTGTTTATTATAAAACACCTTTGTATAATATTTATTTTAAAATTTTACAATATTATACATATTAACAACGCAAAACTTAAAAAAATAATCATTTACAGATACTTGTGGTATAAATCATGTGTTTGTGGAATGGTGCTAAGAATGCTGGCAGCAATTCCCCGTTGAATCGCAATTCCGATTCCCCGAACAAAAATGCATCAGCCCTCCTGTCAACAGCGTAGGCTGTGAGATGTGGGATAGTTCTTTTACAATTTTGTTTTCACTGCTACTCCGAGGTATGGGTTAAAATTTAAAAAAAGATATAAGCAGTTTGCAATTTGATCCAATAACTATTAACTGTCTGTCTACTAAGTAATGCTCTTTTCTGTACCGATTCAACCGATTTAAAGAAACTTGCAACATAAATTAAATAAATGTCTAATGTATATGTATTAGTAAATAAATATACACACACATATCATCATCATATTAACCATTGGATGTTTTCAGTGACTGCTGAACGTAGACCCCTCCCCCCCATCGAACCTCCAGAGCGATTGGTTCAAAGCAGCCTCCATCCAACAACGGCTTCAGGCGACTCTCCTCAAGTCGCCTATATATATAAGTTATTAAAATAACATAACGACTTTATTTTTGTTTTAAAACGCTAATCTCGATTTGCCAGTTCGATTAAAAAAGTGTTCTTTAAGGCTTCTTCTTCTAAGGATACTCTATTATTTAGCTATTGAGGAAGATAAAAAATCATCATGCCACGACTAAGAAGAGTGGTGCGAAAATTTCTGTAGACTTGTCAATATTTAATTAAATATTTGTAGAGTAGAAATTAATCTGTTACCGTAAGTTAAACGAAATTAATGCAATAAAGCCCTTGCAGTATAGAAGTACTATTTTTATTCACAAATATTTTTAATTAAATATTTTCATTTAGATTTTATTCTATAAGTTACTCGTGGTAATTTTTTGTGCAACTTGTACATGATATTTATTATAACTGATTTCGTACTTGACTATAAAATTACATACATTTGTATATCATAGTAAAATAAAGTTATAGAATTTTTGATTATTTTTTATACAAAACCTGAATACAATATATATATGTATATATATATATATATTAATACAACGCGAGTGAAATAATGTAGATGATTTGATTTAATTATGTTAAGTCTTCACTAAACATTGGATGCATAGATTTATTGATAAAATGTAAATAATTAGAGTTATAAAAGTTTTCAGCGACAAAAGATTTTGAATTTAAAGTTCAACATTTATAAAAGTTCTGAACAATGAAATGTAAACACCAATAACGATGGTATGTGACTTCTTCGTTCGTTTGTAATTAAAAAAGTTTATATTTATTTAAACCTGAATTTCGGATAAGTTTCCGTCAGAGTTTTAAGTTCGTTACATCAAACAAAAACGTATTTTCGTGTAAAATAAAAAAAAAAAAATAAAAAAATAAAAACGCTAATAATTCGGATTTGTTTAATGGAGGCATATTCTGATGAAATTTTTTATTTTATGTGTTTTAAATTATACCTCTGTATGATTTCCTGAAAAAAAAAAAACTTAAAATTTTTTTTAAAAAAAACCACTAATAACAACATTTCGAAATTCGAGAAGTATGTAACTCTACAGCATAGCGCATCCTATCTTTTAAGAATTAAATTAAACAAAAAGTAATAGAAGATGAATAATATAATGTCTTACGATTATTCTAAATCGGTTTATATATTTAAAAAGTCTGCTAAATATATACAGGCTACTATAACACTAATTTTGAGTTAAACCACTGGTGGAATAACATACCGACTCTAGAAATAAATACATATCTTCTAGAGCACTCGGAAAGTAGATTAAATATATATGCTTAAAAAGAATTTACATGTTACTGTGTATATATTACGAAAAAATATTTAAAATAACTTACCATAAGTTGGTCAAGAGAACCCACACAGAAATTGAATAAAAACTACATTGATAAATCATGATAATTTTTGACAAGAGAACTAAAAATAA
Source organism: Euphydryas editha (assembly GCA_036937285.1). Classification (NCBI taxonomy): domain Eukaryota; kingdom Metazoa; phylum Arthropoda; class Insecta; order Lepidoptera; family Nymphalidae; genus Euphydryas; species Euphydryas editha. The sequence goes on along the minus strand of JAUPFZ010000005.1, from coordinate 18,648,370 downwards.
AACCAAATACAGTATAATATTCATCTGTTTAATTAAATGTACGAAAAAAAGGAATTTATATACAAACTGGAATGCGCACGTGCATTCAAAAACGTTCCCATGAGAGGGATTGCATCTCTTTCTACCATGGATTCAAGGCGAATCGTAAGAAAGTGACAAAATACCAGTAGTCAACGAAATGCTCGAAACGATTTTTTCACTTTACATGTTGGAAACAAATGTCAACCTTATATCAGTTATTTCAAGGTGCATATTTTAATATACAATTTTATTAAGTTAGCGTTCCAGTTATGATATAAATTTCTTGGTACGAATATGTAAAAAGTTGGCAAATTTTGATTTTTACATTTTCAGCTGAGAATGCTGAATAAATTTACTACGATGTTATCTGTAAGCATTTGGAAAGCGCTATTAGCTGAAGAGGAAGAATTTCATGTTCTTTGAGAAATTTGATATTTTTTTATTTATAATGGCAATGATTCCATGACAAAAAAAAAACAGTCGCTTCTCACTCAAGTGAAAATCCTTCCAACACAAAACAAGATTATGTACGGAATATGGCTCTAATACTCGTTTATTTCAAATATCCTCCCCAAATCAACGTATTTGGTCGAGGATATTTGGAAATAAATTGTCCCCTTGAACAAATGTACACATTCAAAAGAATTACTGATTTCCTTATAAATTTTCTCAAAAAATGGTCACAAGTAAAACAGAATTACGCACAGAAGGTAATCATTGTTTAAAAATCAGTAGTTTTAGACTACGGCAATAGAAATAAAATTGACGAAAAAATATATTTTATTGAAATTTATATTTATGAAAGAGATTTATGGTTTGATTTATTTATACATAAGTATATTTTTTATTGTTATGTCGTAAAATGTAAATATTTTAACGATAACACTTCGTCTACAAAACTAACAAAACAAAACAAAACGGTCGGAACATCGCTTGACGTTAACGAGCACACATACGTATACTAAATGTGTGTGAAATCAGTAGATTTATACATACAATAAAAGATTTATTGAAAATCTAATAAATAGTTGAAAAGTATTATATTTTAGGTAGCAATTATACGCAATTATAGGTACCTACTTACATTCAACTCGAAAATATTTTCAACAAAATCGTATTGAGTTTTTAATGTCTTTCATCGCTTTAATATGACACGTATTTAATAATTTTACTTAAGGTCTGATTTTTTTAAAAAAAGCTATAGTCCGAACGAATTAAATAATTCTATGACCCATAGGACAATTTCAAGCTAAATGTAAGTATAGAAATTACACATCAGAAACATCAGGTTAAAAAAAGCGGCCAAGTGCGAGCCGGTCTCGCCCATGAAGGGTTCCGTAGCAGCAAGTAATAGTAGAAGTATAAGTATTAGAAGTATAGAAATGAAAGGTAAATTACGGTTTACGATTTGTGACGTATTAAAAAAAAAACTACTTACTAGATCTCGTTCAAACCAATTTTCAGTGGAAGTTTACATGGTACATCATATATTTTTTTTAGTTTAATGATTCTCCTATTTTAGAAGTTACAGGGGGGGACATTTTCCACCTTGGAAGTGTCTCTCGCACAATCTATTTAGTTTAGAAAAAAATGATACTAGAAACCTCAATATCATTTTTGAAGACCTATTTGTTGAAATACACGTATGGGTTTGATGAAAAAAAAAAAAATTTTTTTAGTTCCAGTTCTAAGTATGGGAACTCCCAAAATTTATCTTAATGCGGTTCACAGAATACATCTACTTACCAAGTTTCAACAGTATAGTTCTTATAGTTTCGGAAAAAAATGGCTCTGACATACGGACGGACAGACAGACAGACAGACATGACGAATCCAAAAGGGTTCCATTTTTTGCCATTTGGCTACGGAACCCTAAAAAGGATTACCCAAATAATATTACAAATGAAAACTTTTTTCTTACTTCTCTGTATACGAGAAGGGTTGGAGCTTAAACTACAACGCTGCGGCACTGCGAGTTGGAGGCTAATTTCTCTACCAAGAGTGGTCGTTCTCAGGTGTCTGTGACAACAATCGGGACAGACTGCTTTACGGGCTCTGCAAGAAACGATGGGGAGACAAGATAAGGGTATACACCCTGACCAGAAACAAATATTAACACAAATACAAATATCGGCTACGAGTAGGAATCGAACACGCGACCGACGGCGTTGAGAGACTACTAAAATAATGAAATAATTACGAATTAAAAAAAAAGTACTAAACTATGTGTACACACACACATACAAATAAATAAAAAAAATATAAGAAAATATATTTTGACGTTCGATGAACGCCGTCTGCACGCACGAAAAAGAGAGTCACGATCGGCTTAAGCGTTCGGCTTGTGACGCATCTATCTCTCTTCCATTCCATCGGCAGATGCATCTGAGTAGAAGTAAAATTTAGATAATATGAATTGAGTAGACAAATAAAATTTAGATAATAATAAATCTTGAAGCATGAATTAAGAAGTCGAGAGTAACTTCACGATCAACAACTAGTTGACTTTGGCACTTTGACACTTAAAGACCCGAAGAGAATTGGCAAAAGTCACCCTGAATTTATTGGCTGTATAATTTAATTTAGTATAATGACTGAAAAAAAAAATGTTTTCTCCTTTTACTATAATTATATATTTTGTGGAGTTTAGTTAAAATCATGTCACTGATTTATACGAGTTGGACGCGCTGCATAAAAAATATGCAACTATATCTTAACTGCATTACTTATAATTTTTCACTATGAGAAAAATTGCTCTGTGGTACAACAGTAATTTTATTACTTAAATAAGTAATAAAATTTAGTGTTACACCTCACTCATAATATTATAATAAAAACTATCTGAAACAAAAATAATTTTCAAATCGTACCGATAGGTCTCGACATTTATGTGTTAAAACAAACCGTTTTTTTTAAAGATTTTATACAAATAGTATAAATAGACTAAAAATAATGTAATAAAACTTGATACTTGAAAAGAATGGCATTTTAGCCAATTATATAATATTAAAGACGACATTTTCGCAAAGCTAATCAAAGTTTCAATTTATTTCTTTTTAATTTAAACTTTTATGCTTTTAAAACAATTTTTATGCTATAATTAAAACCGACAATTAATTAAAGATCAAATATTCAAGATCGGTCTCATTTTACGACGCTAATTAGCGGTATGTTTTTATTGTAGGCTCCTTAAGTGTTTTGATAGGTAATTTCAGTTTAATTACATTTAAACTAGACGACAGAAACACAACTTCTTTATTTTTATATTTTGAGAGAAGTGTTTTGTTTGCATGTGCTAAATAATAAGCTCACACCTGAAAAATTATCCCCGAGAAAAGTTTTTTTTTTTGTCGAAGGGGAATCCATTTACGGATGATATCCAGGACGCCCGGGTCGGCAAACCTAGACATGTATCGGCTCGGCACTTTGGGAGTCCAATACCGTACTAAACCCCTGCGGGAGCCTTCAGCCGCTTTAATTGGAGGGTCCCGGATCTGTAGGCAACAGGATCCCTCCAGCGACAGGCTGGCTTCGGCGAAAAGGCCAGACTTCTCCTCTATGGGGACTGTCCGGCTCACTTCTGAACAGTTCCGCCGACGCCGTGTCTAGCAAAACCGGGTTCCCATCCCGGCCCGACACGGGCACAGGAGCCTCACTGAAGGTGCATTAAGTAGCGCCTCCTACGCACCCGCATTCATCGCCCATGGATTGAGGCCACGTCGGCGGCCTCCTCTCTCACCCGCTCATCGGCCTCCTGCTGGGCCATTACTGTCTCGCAGAAGGAGACCATCGCCTTTCAGGACTCGTCGCCGCCGAGCATCGCGGCAAGTTCCCTCCGAGGACCGACGTCAGACCTTGACGCAGAGCCGCCCATCTCGGACACACCTCGAGGGTGTGCTGGGCAGAGTCCACCGCTACACCACAATCGTGACATTCAGTCGTCGGCTCCCTCTCGGCCGTCCGACACAGGTAGTCACCAAAGCAACCATTCCCGGTGATCCTCGAAAATTGCACTAGACATTCGCAGTTTATATTTAATATCAAACTTCTATGAGTCGTTGAAAATCTGCAGCGGGTAAAGCCGCTGTCACGTTTGTCAAACATCCGCGTTCCTCCAACGCTTAATCTAATTGTGCCTGTTTTCCCAACATGACAAAAAAGTACTGGGTCACCTGAAAACCAACTACAGGTGGCGTTAACGCTAATCAAGCATTGAAAACAAGCATACGTCCAATAAACGCTGATATGATAGGGCACTAAACGTATACATTGAAGTCTTGAATTGACGTTGATCTTATGGTTAGCGTATTCAAATATAATCATTAGGTTCATAATATTAATATACAGAGTGACTGGTAAATTACTATCAATATTTAAGGAGAATACTCGGTACGTCATGATTCTCATTCGAAAATAGGTACTTCATTTTTGACCAAATTTTCATAAATTTCAATTCAAATAAATGAAGCGTCGACACTTTTCCAGTCATGCCCGCGGCACGTGCACAGGTGTTGTACTGTGCCGCTTGTTCACCCTTAAAACTTGCCAAAGTTCACATCATTTACCTAGTCAACAAATTTGTTGCTTAAACGAGTAAAATATCTTAGTATTTTTGCCTATCCTAAGCCAGGATTAAAGTATTAAGGGGGACTGGATAATGCTTGTTTATTCTGCTACCCTGTTAACACGTGGAGGCGTTTGGACGTAGGTAAACTACGTGTTTTGTGTCGAAAGTGCAGCTAGCTGCTAGGGTGTCCAGAAGTCGCGTAAATAATTGGATAATTGTTGAGTAACTTTACTTAAAAGCTTATTAATATTTACCTATTTTTTTTTTACATAAATCGAATGAGAATCATCTACCGAGTATTCTCCTTAAATATTGATAGTAATTTACCAGTCAGCCTGTAGATGTGAGACCACGAAGAAACTTGTTAAACTATAGCAGAACATGACGATAAAAAATTATAAATCTAGTGTCATAAACAGAGCTGAATCCACGTGCCACGTCTTCCAAAAATATAAAATAAGTTATCATTACGTACACATATACGTACATGGCACGTTATATTACACATCAGACATGATATTTCATTGATTACAATTATTTAATGTCCTCGGTAAGGACGAATTTCTGTACTAAGTTCAAGGTACATGAATTATAACTTATGCGTTTTGATTAAAATTTAAATACAATAAGGCACATTGAATCATAGGTCTGGAATAAAATAGACTACATTATTAAACGTTAATGAGCATACAGACTGAGGCCCCTCGGGGTTCCAACTGTGTTGTCATGTTTACAAACAAGATCATTTAGTTATCTTTATGTTAACAATACAACTCTTCCTCTTTATAGAAAAGAGAGTAATAGGTTTTTTGTTCAAATGTGGGACGCTTATAGGCTGTTAAAGTACAATGGAAAAACATGTTAGAGCGTGTTTAGATGGGAATAAAAACGTTTCGATGGTGGGACGTGACGTGTCGTATCTAATTGACTCTAGTGCAAACTACTTAATGTTCTCATTTAAATACATATTTAAAATATATAAAACAATATGTCATATATTTGAACTAATATTTTATTTGTTGTAAGCTTTTTAAATGTTTGAAATATAAAATATTTATTTCATAATAAAAATCTAAGAAGCTATTTCTGATTTTATATCTTTTTAGGTTTAAATGATCACCAGGTACTCAATTACAATTGACAAAGGCATTACGTTTTTGACAATAATAATTATTAATGAAGTAATCGTAAAATTAATGCAGTTACAATCGCCGAGTTAATGTTTTAAAACTCTGTTGATCGAATTTATAGTATTGATTCAATCTTTCAAAAAGTCAGTTTGTAGACAGTTTCACAGACTGTTGTATGTGAAATGGTGACGTATTATACCCTGTACAAATTAGCTTGATCTTTTTAACAGATTTAAATTTTCTGATAGACATAGCTTTGCAATGACGAACATATTATTTTCTTAATTTAAATGATTTGAAAAATTGTAAAAATTTTAAAAAAATACATATAACACAAAAGTCCCTAAAGATTCAAGCGTCGTTCGAAAATATTAAGACTTTTTATTGCTTCAAAGTAAAATTTAAATAGGAACACTGAAAATAATAGATGCTATGTATAATGAATATATATATGTATAATATAATATAATATAATATCAATGTTACATCGATCGGTGGGATTTTTGTTTGACCGTTGAAAGATCAAGCTAACTTGTACATATAATAATATAATAATAATTGTCCTGCTAAATTATTAATAGACTTTAATAGCATCTGTCAATGAACCGCAATTAAATTTTTCACAAATCACCTTCAATCACGTATGTGCAATAGACAATGACTACAGTTGCGTTTGTTAATCACTTAGAAATTTATCAAATAAAATTGATTATCATGAAAAAACTTAAGAACTTCTATTTGATAAGGGAATTTATAGGCTATATATTTCAGGTTATGATTCATAGTAATGTTTAGTAGCATTAGACCAATCTAATAAACAGCGATGTGTATAAAATAGCGATAATTACGCAATTATCTTGACTTGACTGCACTTGACTTGACTACTTAAACTTGAGCACAATTTTAGTAATATATTTTAACACTTGCTTAATTTTCACTCCTTTACTGCAACAAGGCTATGAGACAGCGTTGCGGTGGTACAAAATGTATCGCTATATTAATTTTGAAGATTCCTCTTTAATTACGGCTGTTGTCTACAAAGCTTTTAGGGCGCGGTTTTGATAATAATATTTTGCGATGTTTACCTTTTTATTTATTGATATCTTATATTAGTTACATAAAATAATAGTCACAATATGTTGGAATTTTTATGAAAAAAAAGTTGGTTGGTTAATAGTTATTTATGCAACTGTTTTATAATAAGGGGTATTAAAACACGAATATGGGTTTATCACATGAGTGTTTTTACACCTAATTATTAAGAGTTGCATACCAGACTTTATCTACTCCCATGCTTTAAATTCAAACAAAACAATAAAAATATCGAAGAAAAATGGCGGGGACTCGAATAACCTACTTTTTTACGTTGTTGTTGTTATTTTAAAATTTATCCGCAATAGGGAAAGGCAAAGGACTATAGTCCATACAGCCTAGTCTAATTTTTACTTTTTTTTTTACGGCGCGCGACGTTCTAGTAGTGAAACGCACGTGAATGACGATGTTCTTTTTTTTTGAAATTCATACAGATGCTCTTATTTGGAAATTCATACAGATACCACGCATCGAATAAGAATGTGGCTGTCTGTTCAGTAAACCTTTTGCGCAGAAGGGATAAAAAAAAAATCAAAGGAGTGTCATTATGAAATCCAGTACAACATTATATAATCCTTTTGGATGATATAATGGTTATTATGACATTGGGTGTTTTAATATTGGCAATAAGCTAACTGTTTCAGAATCTTTTATAGAGGATTTAAAGCATGGGAGTAGATAAAATTAACTTGTTTCGTTAAAATGAATTACATAATGATATTTAAATAACACTTATATATTTAACTTATATATTATACGAATAACAGTAAATTTTAAACCATTTTTTAAATAATATGTCGATGATCCTAAATTGAAAAATCAAATCGTATTGATTACTCATTTAGGGTTCAATCCAACTGAATTTATCTTTGGATTTATAACTTAATACTTTTATATAAAATAACATAACATGTGTAGTGCTGGCCTTAACACCGGCGGTATCAGGTTCGATTCCCGCTCAGCGCAGATATTTGACAGTGGATAAATATTTATTTCTGGTCTATGTCCTTGTTGGTTCCTGACGTGCCTCAGAGAGCATGTAAAGCCAACGGTCCCGATTGTTTTCATAGATAATTGATAGCGATCATGGTATAGAAGTAATCCGCCACATCGCATTGAAACAGCATTTTGGATTTAGCTCCAATACTTCCTGTGTATAGAAAAGAGGCATTTTCCAAGCTGGGTCCGTTTACAGATTGATTGGGTTCAGTGCTGTTCAGTTTATAAATTAGAATTAATATTTATCTTAGTGTATTGTGATAATATGCAATTGTAAATTGCAAGGAAAAATCTTGGATGATATTACAAAACTCTTTTTTTTTTGTAATTGCGATTATTCTTCTGGTGTTCGGACATGTATTTTTAATGGTATTTTGTATGTGATATGATTATGTTGTCGATTCTTGAATACTGGACACATCATCATCATCATCATATCAGCTATTGGATGTCCACTGCTGAACGTAGGCCTCCCCCTTCGACCTCCAGACAGACCTGTTCGAAGCAGCCTCCATCCAACGGCTATATACATAAAAATATAATTATTCGTTCTGGGAGTAATGGATTCTTTGTAACTATATGCTTAAAACTAAAAAAAATATTTACGCTTGCAATCTTTTAGGTAGTTTGCGCGATTACCTAACTTGAAATTGTAAATTGTGTGTGTGTGTATGTGTGTGTGTGTGTGTGTTTGTCTTATGCATATATGGATGCACTTTATTATGTTCTCTACCTGATATTGTTTTAACCCTATATCGTACATTAACTCTGATAACCCTGTCAGTATGTATTCAGGAATAGTTGAAATAAAGTCAAGGCTGGTCACGACGGTAGTTGCTATAGTATTATCTAGTCAATATAGACTAATGTCCGACCGAAAGTTCGGTTTCGGTTTCGGTTTCGGCCAGTTTCGGCCAAGAAATCTAGTTTCGGCCTTAGTTTCGGTTTCGGCCAAAAAATGGCCGAAACTTTCGGCCGCGCCGAAACTCGAGTATTGAACTTCATTTTGTTGAGTTATATTTTTAAATGACAAATTTACGTGTTTATAGGTAATTGTCGTTGGATTAAAGAATGAAAAAGAATGTTAAAGAATGGGTTCCGACTATAAATCCTTCTATTTTGCAAAGAGTTTATGATTTGATTATGTGTGTATCGATTATAAATCTATTTCAATGGTGTTCAATTTTTCTATTTCAATGTTCAGTATTACTTTTGACAACATTATAAACTACTTGTTTTTTTCTTTTTACTTTATTTTTAATTTTTTAATTTCATGTATCTTTTAGTTTTTTTTACGCAGTCGGTTTTTTTTTTAATTTTATTTTTATTATACACTTTTTAGTTAGGATTCATTGGCTTCGTTATTAGAATTATAAGATGGTAAATTTCGCAATCACAGTCCGAGACCCACGCCTCTTCTCTCTTGTTTTGTGTGCCTTGGATTTGAACCCGACCTCTGCTTTCGCAGTCTGCAGCCAAACCATTAGCACCAGGCTATCACTGCTACTATCCCCGCCTAATAAGGACAGAATAACGAAATAATAAAGTATATAAGTACCTATTTTATGTATAAAATTTAGCGAAACTGGTTGTTTAAAACTGAATTTAAACCGTTATATATTCTAAACCATTATTTGAAATGAAAAATTATGAGAGAATCCTCAAAATAATTTTTGAATACCTATTTAACGAAACCCCACTTGATGTAATTCATTGTTTTTTGACAATATGGCATCTGGTTGTGGCTGTGGTGAATATTTATTATTAGGTATCATATATTTGGTGACATTCGCGAAGTTAAGACGAATTGATTGACATAAGAGTTTAAAATCGGTCAACGCCTTTGATCTCTACAACGCCACATAGGAACAAACATACATACATAGACTGATAAACACATTACCCTTCTTTGCGTCGAGCAGTCAGGAATGATAAACACATTACTCTTCTTTGCGTCGCGCAGTCGGGTAAAAACACACTAGATTTTAGTTGTTAATTACAATTAAAATTTTAAATATGTTTAAGGTAGTTCCAGCATGAAACCACTTTTCGACAGATTCGGCTAAAAAATTGTTTACCGGTTCAAAATTGTTTTATTTATGAATTCCTAAAATTTCATAATTTTTGACGATTTAGATCGCGAGATATTGTTCAAGACAACAGCAGACAAAGTTCGCGATTTTGAGAGTAATGTCCTATTTATGTATATAAAATTTTCAGAATAATAAATAACAGAATTAGAAAAAAAAAAAAAAAAAAGACTAGGAGAGTGTTGAAAAATGTTTTTAGAATAAGCTAAAAAAATTAAAGTAGCACCTCACGGTTTTGTTATTGAGATATTAAAATTATAAATATTAATTTTAATTTGAAATTTATAGTGATCTGGCAAAACTGTGCACAACGCTCTCATCTTTTTAATTTAATAAAACTATTATTAGAAAGCGCAATACTATTTGTATATACTAAGACCATATAAACAAAAATATATAAAACACTCAGAGCGACGTTGCCAGATTAGATATATACTATAACTAACGATATAAGGCAGAAGGTATTAAGGTACACTACACCACGCTGGTTTCGGTTTCGGTTTCGGTTTCGGCCGAAACTGAGAGCAAGGCCGAAAGTTCGGTTTCGGTTTCGGTTTCGGCCGAAAAACCTGCTTCGGTCGGACACTAATATAGACGTAAAGAGCTCTTCATAACAAAAAGCAAACAGACAACTAAAATGAAGAGGTAACGATATCTTGGCGTTTTAATTTCATTGTCCTTTTAACGCAGTATTTTAGTTTTTATTGCTGCTATCAAATAATTTTTCATATAACATCATATTAACGTCATATTAACTGTAAATATTAATATGACTGGCCCGTGGCGCAATTGGCAGTAGCCCTGTTTTCTACTTCAGTGTTGTGGGTTCGATTTCAGCCTCGAGTTGGGTGTAATATGTATTTATATTATATAATTATGTATTATTTATGTGTATATTTATTTTAAAAAATGTTTATCAGTCGGCTGTTACCTAAAACACAGGCACTAAGTTGCCTACCTTAGGAACAGACGACCGTGTGTCTATGTTAAACATATTTATTTATTTATTTATTATTTAAACATTGCAATACTTGATTTCCCTTATTAAGGAGGAGAATTTAAACTGAATCCACAACGCTGTTTTTGTCGAGTGAATGATAAACATATCTTGGTATTTCTAGTTTTGTTGTATTTTTCATAGTTAATATGTGAGGGTAGTGGAGATTAAGCACTCTTGTAGTATTTGACTTGAACACTTAACGCATCGTTAACTGAGTGTACCAAAGTGGACGCTTGTTTGTGGTCCAGTGTTTCCGAATACCATTACGACTCAATTGTGGCATTTAATTCGCTAATTGTAAAGAATTCATACTAAGCTAAATCGTTTGTCATACGATTTTAATTTTAATCGTAATTGAAAACAAAATGTATAAATTACTTTCAATCATAATATATTAAATTTGTTTTTTTTTTATCAGATATTATCTATATGAGGTAAAGAGATTATATAAATGGAACTCATATGTGATTAGGGCGCTCAAACCACAAAACCAAACCAAGAAAGAAATAAAAAATATTCATATGTAAAACAAGTTATCAATTCAAGAAAACTCTAAATAAATTATTTTTAGACATCAACCGGTCAAAAACAGAAACGGATTATATTATGAATTTGTGAGAGTCAAATATCTATTTTATCTAAACAACGGAAAGGTCAAACGACATTATTAAATGTCATAAGATAAAATATGAAAGTCACAAGGTTTGTACAATGCTACTTTTTTTTATAGTACAATGTAAAATTAAAAAAAAATATAATTTTAGTTGCTAAATTAAGATAATAATATAATTATTAAACTGTGTAATAAAAAAGTTTAATAGATAATATATTAAACATTATACTTTGTTTTATTATAATAATAAAATAAACCTACTAATTACTGAAAATTTCTACAAGTAATGTGCTGGAAAATTTATAGTGATTATAATATAATTAAATTTTAACAAAACAAAAACCGACTTCAATAAGTGTGATGTTATATTGTGTGATTGTATAAACATTTATTGAAGTTTTCCGTTACATTTCTCCGAAGATCTTCATCAGAACATCACCAAACTAGAACTGGATGCTCTTCCAAACCACCCTATACTTTTCTCAAATTTAAATGCGACCATGACCATGACCATGACCATGACATGACAAGCATCAGCTTTCGAAAATAAAAAGAATCATCAAAATCGATACACTCAGTAAAAATTTATGAGGTAACACACATTTAAAATAATTCACACGAACTGAGAACAACCTCCTTTTTTTGAAGTCCGTTAAAAATGTAAAACTTACATCTCTGACAAAAAAATCGTTTTAGTTAATATTTATTATAAAAGAGCGTAGTGAATAATGTAATTTATTTAAATAGTAAATAAAAACAGAGAAAACTTCCTATTTGTTCTCATACTTTATTTTCTTTACAGGTCGTGCAAAAGCGCCGGTTCTTCTTACAACAAGGGGTGACCGAGAATGAGTTTCAATGTTTAGGAGAGGACACAAGACGCGTTACATCCGCGTTATCCTAAAAACGGGTTCGTGGAAACGGGTGCCGATGAAAATACTCAAGTGGGGAAGAAAGATGCCTTCCACAAAACAGTACAACCTGGTGCCGAACGATGAGTACGATACGAGAATACCACTCCACCCAGACGAGGCGTTCCAGTACGGGATCACTTTCCATGCTAAGGTTTGTTAATGGAAATGTTGACTTGATATTATAGAATTAAACAATAGTCTTCAGAAACTTCCTACAATATATACGCAAAACCAAATGTAAGTTTTAGTTATAAATTCATTTTTTAGTGTTAAATGTTTAATTAGTTATTAATCATTTAAATAAGTGTATAAAAGTTAAAGCCAAATACTTCTAAATATTCTTTATAAAATAAAATATTTTCTAAAATTTTATATAACGGGCAGTTTCCATATCCGACTGTGGTAGCAAAATATAATAGTTTAGAACCGAGTCTTACGCTATCGTAGTTTTCAATACGGCTATGAATTTAAACATTATAATTAACTTAAATTTCGGTGAAATTTCTATTTTAATGAAATTAAAATTAAATACGCAGATTCGCAATTAACATGAAGTAATAAAACAGACTATTAAGTAATGAAATAATTATGAATTATCATTGTACTCCATGATAGAATTGTTGAATACAGAGACTACATCTCTTGTAACTTAGCTTAATTTCACTCCTTCTATTAATTAATTTCTCTTCTCAATTACGCATTAGGCAATAGTTTAATTTGTTCGAAATTTCGGCTACTTACCAACCGCGGCTATCGAAGTTTCTTTAAAAAATTATACATCGTTATACCAGTTCACCCGCTCCTAATGAAATAAAGCAATAATCCGAGGAAAGTAATATTATTTTAGAAGTAAATTACAAGTTAGTATAACGATACTTATTATTTAACTTTCAAAAACCCATTCCCAAATTCAAATACATTTTCGAAAGGGTTCGCTTATTAATTGCTCTTTTATGAATAAATTTTTCATATATAAATCAACTAGACTTTTCGCGCGATATTACCGGATTAAATTATCATTCATCTCTCATTTTAACTCAGGATATCTAAAATTTACACGGTATCTAATAGGTTTTTGATAGTGATAATGTACCAAATTTTGTTGGTATTTCTTTCAATTTTAGAATCAATAGTAAGATAATATAATATATGTATATAATTATAATCGATTTTATTATAAGCAACAAAGCTATTAAGATTTCGGGTTGTCTTTGTAAATATGATAAAATTGTTATATTCGCTTAAAACTAAAATCGCGATAATACAACAGGCTTTTATATGTATACCTATTAGACTTATTTTTTTATCAATGATGGTAATTGAATCAAACCGCACATAATAATAAACCGTAAATATAAATAATTACATACTTATAGATATTATTATCAATAGTCTATTGAACAATTAATATAAAAAGTATATTCAGTTCTAAAAACTGAACAAAACTTTCTAAAACAGTACTATAGTAATATATGACATAAATATTAAATATGAAATGTATATCGGCAACCAAAATCTATATATTCATACGTGAAGCAAATACTTTTTACCCCTTTTTACGAAAATTACACGGACAGAGAAGTATGAAAATTGGCACAGTTAAATTTTATATGGAGAAGAAGTGCAGAATGCTAATATTTTTTAGAATAATGCTCAAAAAATACATAAAATTTATTTAAAAAAAAAAATTGTTTATTTTCAAAGTTTGTTTTCAACACGGTCTTAAATACAGCTCTTGCAACGAATTGTTTATCGAAATTTATTATCACAGATCAGATCCAATGACTGCTGCATATACTCACCATGTTATGCGCAATCATATTTTTACGATGTTGACATTGCTGTCAATTATAGATTAGGTCGAATTTCGACCACTGGGCGACCACTAGTAATAATAATTCATTAAAAAAGTTTACTCCTTAAGTACGATTGTCTAAACATACGCAAAAGGAGTTTATCCAACTGAAAATAAGATTAATACCATATGAAAGGGTAAATTAACAAATTAATGAAAATAATATACATATATAAATATATATTTATTCATTTTATATAAATTTATTATAACTAATCGGCGAAATATTTTACATTAAACTTTTCACAATAGTCAATTTCAGATGTGCACAAATATTTCATTAGGAATGTTGATAAATTATGTAATTATTATTATCTGACAATTATCATTTATTTTTTTAAATATTATTTTTCAATATTAAATAGAGCAACATTACTTTCGCACCGCACCATAGGTGCGCGCGCACCGAAAAAGTAACGAGGTCATTCATCAGTACATTTTACCTCTCATATTTTTCTCATACCGGGCGCCTTATATATGAAAATCGATTCTTAAGGAGTAAACTCCAAAAAAAAAAAAAAAAAACGTACCTATACATAAATGCGCAGAGAGTGATAACGAGAACTCTTCATTATTTTATATAAGGGCTGTCACTCATCTGTCGTCTAACAATTGAATAATTCCTTTGTCAATAAGTCATGTTCGAAAATTAGCAAAAAACAAATGACTTATTAAAAATTTCTGTAATTTTTATACATTTATATTTGTTGACAGACGTTCTTCAATCATTATGTATCATTTGTGTTTTATATGATTACGTACCTGAATATATATAATAGTAGATTCGTTTAGAGACTTTTTTGGGATAAGGGAAAACGTTATTATAGAATTTATTTATCGTTATGGTCGTTTCAAGGGGCACGAACTTTTATTAATTTATTGCTTAGTTTAGTATGAATCAAACGGTTCGAGCGGAATCCTATTATTAAGACTCCGCTGCCCTTAAAACGGTCCTAATTCGTTAATCTTGTATTTCGATTCTATTTTAACGAATAAACTGAATCAGTGTGTAAACGCAAAACTGCTGGGTAAAGGGCTCTTATCCATCTAGAAGAAGGATCGGAGCTCAAGCCACCACGCTGTTCCACTGCGGGTTGGCTGATGATATCCCTACCATGAGTAACAATCGTTACCCGGTGACTATGATAACAACCGGGACCGTCGGCTTAACGTGTCCTCCGAGGCACGGTGGGGAAACCCAAGGATATACACCCAGACCGGAAACACATAATTGCACAAATACAAGTATTTACCCCAAGCCGGAATCGAACCCGGGATCGCCGGTGTTGAGGCAACTACTCGCACCACTATACCAGGACGATAATTATTTAAGAAAATATATAATATGAAACATTACTGTGGTACAAAAGACTTTGCGTGGGAGTTCGAGTCGCACTTGACCGGTTCTTATGTCATAATCAGAGACACGCGTTAATTATTTTATATTATTTATTTTATTATTCTTTTTTTTTTCATTATTTTCGCGTTTGTTATATGTCAAAGTTTAATATTGACTTCATTACCATCGTAAAATGGAAAAGCTTTTTGAAAATGTATGAAAACAACAACTCTGACGACGAAACTAATATTACCTGAATCCAACTTTCGTCCTTGCTGAATTTAATTTTATCTTTTATGTGTAATTTCGGCAACACGAAATAATTTTGATATTTTTTTTTTGTATTAAATTGAAACTAACTTACCACTCTTTACTTTACTTTTTCTTACTTTAATCGACATTTCATATAAAAAATAATAAGTACCTTTAGACCTTTTAAGTTATTAGTATACTTACATACAGCGTGAAGTTATAGCTTATAAACTTCCGAAAGAAAAAATAATGTTGAAAATAAGACAGATTCTGATATTAGCGGGTTAAACCACTTACCGCTTACTCTTCTATATTAGATATTTATTACAAATAAAATAAAATAAATTAATAAAACGAATAAAAACTTCGTAGTTTCCTTAAACATTTGAAATAAACATTACGTCTTATGTACTGGAATATTGCTTCTATTTATCGTTTTTTTAAAGTATAAATAGAAGCAAAATTGCAGTATAAAACTCGTGTCTATATAATTAGACGCCGACGTTTTAACTTGATCAACATCTCCTCGCGACATACGAATGTTAATCTTGACTGTTTGTCGTTAATTATACGACGAAACATATTTTGACACTGTTACGTGATTACGATATGACTTACTTAGGACAAAAATAATATTTAAAAAAATATAGTAAATTAAAAAAATATATTGATTATGTAATAAAATCTTTTACTAAATTAATCTACAGTTTAGTTTTTGACTGCTGACTTTAGCATTTTTTTTAATATATAATAGTTTTCCGCCATCTAAATGCGTTTGTCAGTAAATATTTATTCATTTTTGTCTCAAGATGTCTTAATTACAAGCAATAGAAAACGGGTACGCCACAACAAAAGTAAATAAACTTATAAATATAAATTCATATAGATCAAAATATACATCATTATTAAGGACTTAAGACAAATAAGATAAATAAATAAATAATATTTTTAATTTGTAGGACTTTCTCATCAAATAACACGTCATCTATACGGTCATAAGTACCTGTAACGAACAAGTCGTTTTTTAAATATATTGTTTGATCAAACATTTGATATATGCGGTATTGTTTGACGCTGACGAGAAATATTGGACGTATTCGGGGTGTTGAATAGAAAATTTATTTGACGGCATATTTGACATTAAGTTTCATGTTAATTGTCATATGGTAATGTCAAAATATTGGAAACAAATATATATATATATATATATATATATATATAACAGTTTCTCAAACAATTTTAAAACGTTTCGGTGCTCTTTAGCACAAGATGGACATTCTAGAATACCTTTGCATGTTTTTATTTTAATAAAGGCACTTGATAAATCTGTTGAGCAGCAAATTCGAGTGACTAGAGTAACAACTCTATTTCGGTAAAATAGCGTTATAATATATATATATATATATATATATATATATATATATATATATATATATATATATATATATATATATTAGATAGAAAAAGGCACATATTATAGAGATATTGTTGATGTGTATACATTCTATTATATTACTAGCTAGCCATTCTATTATATTAGCAGCTACCTGTAAATATCCCACTGCTGGGTAGAGTCTTCTACAAAATGAACAATTTGAGGCTTCTCCAAAGCGGATTAGTGAATACACAAATCTCAGACCTTACTAACTCTCACGTATTCTATTCAGCGGGTCATCTAAACTTTAAATATCAATGCAGTACCTATATCAAATGCTAAAAATATTATATGACAACATAAGTTAAAATGTGGACACTCATGAGTTAAATATTTAGGATATTAATAACTTCGGAACAAGATTATCAAAAAAAAAGTAAAGAATATTTTTAAGTGTTTGGGGAGCAGCACAAGTCCGCTTGATAAGCATAAAAGTATGCTGTTATAAAAATCTCACTACTGCTAGTTTCTTCTAAGCTTTTTTCCTTAAGTTTATCGACTTTTAGTTCAAAATATTAATGCATATGTGAAGCTTAACAGTCACGGAATTTTATTCTTTTTACCCGACTGCGACAGAAGGAGGGTTATGTTTTTCGAGTGTATGTATATATGTATGTATGTATATATGTATGTATGTATGTATGTCCATTTCTTTGGCACGCCCTACAGCCCAAACTTCTGGACGGTTTTTGACATATGAGGTGTCGTTGGATGTGTCTAAAATGTAGTAGTGACATAGGCTGTATAAATTTTCAAAATGGCTCCCGCAAATGGCGGAATGAGGGGGGGAGTTGAATTTTTTTTCTTACTGTAGCAATATGGGTATCAAATGAAAGCTAGTAAATTGTTTTATTCTTTTTAGTTTATAATAAGAGTATTTTACTCAGTCGGTTTTTTTTTATTTTCTTAATTAATTTATTTATTTAATTTGTAGATATATTTCTGTGTCGCAATCTTTCTAAATTTTTATATGTTTAATGTTTTTTTTTTTATTAATTTACATACCTACACATTATTACATACATACCTCACATTCTTAATGTTAAAACTAGATAATTTCAAAGCAATTTGTAAAGTGTATAATAATCATTTTGATTCATCGAAGTAAATAAAAAAAGTGTGAAAAAATAAGTATTGCAAGAGTAAAATAATTAAAAAATAAAACGAAAATAAAGCGTCAGCTGTATTAGATTTTTGCGACGTCATATAGGAGGAAGACGTATTCACGAAGCAAACTTTATTTATTAAAAGTACGTTGCGACGTTTCCCTATTACCTTTATATAGAAACGTAGGAAAATATTATTTTTAAGCTACAAATAGTCCAAGGTGATAATTT
Source organism: Euphydryas editha (assembly GCA_036937285.1). Taxonomy (NCBI): domain Eukaryota; kingdom Metazoa; phylum Arthropoda; class Insecta; order Lepidoptera; family Nymphalidae; genus Euphydryas; species Euphydryas editha. The sequence goes on along the minus strand of JAUPFZ010000005.1, from coordinate 18,629,726 downwards.
ATTTACATACCATATTTACTTTTATTGACACCCAATTACGTTTGATATTCTTATAATTACAAAGATAGTGATAGTTTTGAAAAACCAACTACTACTGGTTATTGCATCAAGTTAGTTGGCAAATTAAAATATTGTTTTAAAATATTATAAGTTATGACCTGGATTATTTCCAAAAATAAATTATACTTATACTTACAAATATTTATAAATTTTTGTCACCGTATACGGATTGTGGTCGGTTATAAATAATAAATACCCTTTCAGGCAAGGTCGAAAAAGCCTTAGGGAACCATAAATCCTGCTTCTTTCTGAACAAAGCTTCGCTTATTACATGTTATCTATGGGATGGCGCTAAATATTGTAAAACGTATTAAAACTTAAATATTGTAATGTACGGTACGATTATGGCCACCTCAACATGCCTATTTATACTAATTTATCTTCCTTACTTAACAAATACGAACGATAGCTAAATGAAAATTTTCGATATATTTGTTTTAATTTTGAATTAAAATTGTAAACCTTAATAGTTATTTAAAATTTAAATATACTATTAAAAGATGCTGAAATACAGTAGTTGTATTTAAAAAAAAACTATACCATATTTAGATTAATACTTTATTTGTAAAAAACATTATTACTTATTAAAAAACTATCTTTTAATGTAAAAATGCAGTAGCTCGAGCATCAACTTTTGACCTTGAACACTATCGTGTCGGTGAAAGGGATGTTGTACGATACATTCCAGATCTACTTTTACCTTTTTTATTATAAAGGTCATTAACCGGATGGCGTTCATTTGTAAAAAATTATTATCCACGTTATTTGAAAGTATCCTCTGAAATAATTCTGCTATACGCAAATTGTATATAATGTGAACTAAATGTTCTGTATCCGCAAAATTGATTGTCATACTCTAATATCATGAGCCACGGCGTGATGATCCGTAGTGTATTATAACCCCTTTCATTCATTTGGATTAATGGCTTTCAATAGTGCCAAAATAGCACGGATGATTTCGCCAGTATCACGTATAATGGAGATGACACGAAGAAGATTGATTGATTCTGTCGAGATTACAACCTCAACCGGAGACTATATTAATAGGTTATTATACACATATATAAGATTAAAAAAAAAGTTTTATTCTGTTCATACATGTATGTAATTTTTTTTTCAAATCATTTCATTCAACAAGTGAATGGATTTGACAGAAAATTTCCTCGGGCTTGTTCTAATTTGCTACCATTGTTATATACATTTCAAAATATGAAAACAGATTGAATAATTTACTCATTAGTGTTATTGTATTTTTATAAATAAAAGAGTTTATTATACATGAAATTTGACAGTTATTTCCGAATATCTAATATCTATCAGCAACGTTCAATCAACTAAAAAATATTTGTTTTTTTTTTTCAATTTTATATAGTATCACACTATCACCATATTTTAATAAATGCTTAATAAATTCTACGTTTCTGTTGGACATTGATCTCTACGTAAAAGGAACTATAAATTATGTGCCAGCGTTCCTATTTCTCATCGTCACCAAAATCGATGCGGAGACCTGTATATATACAAAGGACAGATCTATCCAATTCGATAGTGTTGGTCCAAACTCAATCTTACTGATTGACAAGTTCCTCCACAAAGAGTGGAAGGGAAATATAAATTCATATATTCGGGTCCATTTTTATAAGGTTTCAACCTTATAAATGTGAAGGTAACATAATATATGTATCAGTTAGGCTCCGCTGCCCCTAAGCTGAGATTACTTTGGCTTTGAAGATTTTGCCGCCTCCTTTCTTAACATGATAAATAAAACCCAGAGCGACGTATATCACTCGATAGAATAGTCAGGATCTGACCAACATGGTATTGGAATGGACGGTAAGTAAAGGTTGATTGATCAGTATTTTTCCTTCTTTACGATTTAAGTAAGATTTCCATTTAAAATTACATTATAGAAATGATATTTATCATGAGTGTCCAAATATACGTTCGTTGAACAACCATTTCATTAAAAGAAATTAAATCGAACAAGTACAACCCTTTCTACAGTTTTACTATGATTTTTTTAGTCTACTGCAACAAGTTTCCCGATGCATAAGTTTTCGAAAAGATATTTTAGTTAACCGCATAAATTATATGCAAATTAGTTTAGTTTGTAAAGAACTTATTAAACGCGGCTTGTGTAGCTGATACTGAACCTGCAATGCTGAATACAGACTAGTAAAATGACCACCATGTTAAAATACGTCTATGAATGTGTAATGTATAAAATTAATTTGTGAGATAATGGGACTTGATAACTTTACAGATTTTTCTCAAGTACCAATCTCCATTGTTATTTAGATATTGATAGCCTAATTTTTTTTTAGCTGTATAATTAGTGTATTTGTTTATGTTGCAACAAATTTGTTTGGAGATTGCGCTTGGACAAATAATAATTTGTTGCGCATTCGGCGTCATTTACAAAATATTACCTCGTTGGAAGCGATGCATTAATCGTCAATTTTTAGACAAAAAGGAAGAAGAATTATAGTCTGAAAACAGTAAATCGGTTTACGTGCGTTTTCGTCAACTATAACTTTGCAGCAGTCATTATCAAGCATCATGTTCAATAAATATTTTATTCGATACATGACTATTGTGATTAATATACACTGAAGAATTTCTTCAAGATATATGCAGAAAATCGGAAGTACTGAGAACATGAACGATGTAATATTGTAAGCACCGTGAATGGGTCTTTTGTGACCTTCTCATTGTGTTGAAGTGAATAGGGCCTTCACGGACCGAACAAGCGATTTCGGGTTCAATTCGCGAAATAGCCAATTCTTCCGAACAAAGAGACGAGACTACTGATCTGGGAAATATGCGTTTAATAAAAAAAAAATACATGTTATATTCATTTATTATTTTCAATTAGGGACCTTTTCGTGTAAACATTTATTGATATAAAAATAATAAAAGGTTAAAAGTTAATAGTGTATTAGAACTCGTTAGCTTAAGAATTTTTTTTCAAAAGAACAATTTTGACTGGTTTCATAAGATATAGATAAATATTAGCGGTAAATTTAAGTACTGGCCAGCGGGGTTTCAGATCATTATATCTTGGTAAATCTTCACCTTATTGATTTAATTAACATAACACTAACATAACTAACTAACACAACATGCACTTTGAATGTGTCCTAAATGGCGTTAGACGGCACAAGAATAATGTTTTTAATGGATATTAGTTATTTTAAAAGTATGAAACATTTACTTTATCTAGCTGCAATTTAATTATTTTTTAAATATTTTTTTTCCATGAGATAAAGCGGCTTTCGCAATGAAGTGGCACTCGTATTGCAAGCAGACAATTATTTTTGTATTTAAAACATCCTTCAAATAAAAATATATATAATTAAAATAAAATCTGTTCGTAGCATTGACATATTATATCATGTCAGTTGCTATTGCGTGTGTGGGTGCACCTATCCGTACGTGTCTGAGTTCGTGCGTATGTACTTACATGCTTATGTGTCAACTTGAATGTGTCTTACGCAAGGAATTTATCTATAATTTCCTTGGTCTTACGTATTACGTGTCTTTGTGTGTTTTAATTGACGTACTACAAGGAATTTATATCATAACTAGAACGCTCACTTAATAAAATTGTATTTTTAAATATGCACCTGGAAATAACTGACATGTTTTGTTTCCAACATGTAAAGTAAAAAAAATCGTTCCGAGCATTTCGTTGACTACTGGTATTTTGTCTCTTTCATACGAGTTGCCTTGAATCCACGGTAGAAAGAGATATAATCCCTCTATAAGGATCGCTTTTTGAGTGCACTTGCGCATTCCAGTTTTTATATAAATTCATTGATGTACAATCCACCTATATAGATGATTTTGCACACTAGTACACTAAAATATTATGTTGTGCCTATTCGATTTTTCTCCTATTTTAGTCATATGTTTTAGCGTGGGCTTTTTCACGTACGTTACCTATGATATCAATAAAAGTCACTTGTAATTTTTTTTTTTGAAAATTGAATTAAAATGTTAACAAAACAACACTTGCTAACGGTACAAAACTTAATTTCCGTAAATTTTCAACGGAATTCTAACCTTTCGATGTAAATCAAACCATTTTCCTGTTCTCTGAGATTCAATTTTAAGTCGCAAATCACCGGAAGGGACACCGCATGCTTTATGAACGCTGAAGCTAGCTGGAATCATCAGATGTTCATATTATGTTATTTTGTTAGATATACATATAAAATTTTCATATTATTTAGTCTTTCCGTGTTTCAATTTTTTTTAAAAGTATTATTATGTTTCGATGGGGGAGACCTACGGTCAGCAGTGGTCATTTAATGGCTGATATGGTGAGGGTGATGATGAATGTTACGAACTAAAAAGTTCAATTTTTATTATTAAAACTGAGACAGGAGTTAACATAGAAGCAAAAAAGGTGCGTTACCAAAGAATTTTGACATTTATGATAACAATGAAGTTATAGTATGTAATACTTAAGTAAATAATAGAAAAATCTTTTATTTATCATTTAAAAAAATGACTTATACATACCTCCAAAGTTATCGAAATTTTATTCGAAGTATTAAAAGAACAAGTACAGAAATATATTACTATATATCACTCTACCCATTTGTAGCTTATATAAAAAAGTTAGGTTAGTAAGTTTGTAATATTTAAACTAAATAGTTCAAAACATATAATCACAATTGCCTAGCATTGATAGATTCTTGGATAGCGACTTGTATTTTGCCTTGACAAAATTTTACTCAAGATTTTCAAGAGTAAAAATGTGTTAGAAGTGATAACGACGTATTCTCACTATGTAATTATTTGTATGTCAGGTCCCTTTCACCACAAATAGTGATAATATCAGTGAAAATAAAAGAGAGATCACACAATGTCTCGATCAGTTCCATCCCCTGATTCGACATTTATAAATTGATCTTTGTTGAAATGTTTTATTTTATCCCTTTGAAAAGGCTTAAGATTGTAATAAATGAGGTTTGGATTTTTTTCAAAGTTAGACTAGAATAAGTTTTTCTATATAAAGTAACTATAATTGTTTTGTCAATGACTATAATCTCAGTTACATATCAATTTATTTTAAAAATTAATTTATATAATGCAATATTATTGCCCGTATTACCGCAAACATATTATTTGCGATTTATTCCATTAAAAATTAAAAGTTAAATTAATCGGGACATACCTTTAAAGGGAGAGAAAAAGGAAAAAGAAAGAAGAGACCTTGTTTATATAATTATTAAGAGTTTCGTATGACTTCCATACGGAAAATATCATGAACAAGACAGCAAATAATAAAAGAAGTAAGGAGATAAGAAAAGCAGACTATTGTTACTAACGTCGTTAATTTAATGGTCGACGTGAACGTCTCTATTTCCTAATTTTAAGTCGACCTAAGAGTAGTGTTACCGGGCGATCGGATTTTCTAACAAATTGAACTATTTATTACAAAAGACGTTACTACATAAGCTATTACAACCAAAGATTGAGAGGTTAAGACTGTCTAAATGTTGAAGTGAACAAAACACTATGTACCACACTGTTTCACACTTTTTTTTACAAATAAGGGTTCCTTATTTGAGATTTAGCGTATTTTTTCTACTCGTTTTGTAGACAACTGCCTCAGTAAGCAGACATTCGAAAACAACAAGAATGATTAACACGCACTAAGCGATTCTTAGATTATTGTTTTGAATCAAAATACTACTATATTCATATATATTTAATTTATATCATTAAAGACAAAGCAAATAAACACAAAACAACTTATTTTATTATGTAATGTCCTATAAAGAAGAATGTTTACAGTCTGACAATGTTCATTTTGAAACATTTGAACATCATGTAATCCAACTAAGTTTTTCCATTATAAATGCGAAATTTTGTATCGATGATTGGAAGTAATAACAAATATATATATATATATATATATATATATATATATATATATATATATATATATATATATATATATATATATAACATACAAAGATATTACAACAATACTGTAATAACTAAATAATAAATAAACTATATTAGATTGCTTATAAAATAATTATTAGATTGTTTATATATTCCTAGATAAAACTAGTTTCTTGGTTAAAAATACATTAATCTGACTACAACCAACTACAACCATAATGAACTGAAATGAACCAAAATAACTAAGTAGTCTTCCATTGAGAATATAGTAATTTTATAAAAATCGTATGTTATAAGCATGGTGTGTACATGAAGGCTTTCTATTAATGTTTCAGTATTTGTAGAAAATATAAATATAGATGAAAACTCTACATTAAAACAATTACACTACGATTATTTTCATTTTGACGCTCGGCAATTCTCGACAATTATCGGGAGATATCGGAACTACAAATGACACGAGATATAATAACATATCAATTTGATTGTGCATATATATTTTCTATGGAATTAAAATCTGGGCGGTACGGAGGCAAACGAACTGCAGTGTGTCCATACTCTCCCAAAACATCCACATTAAGCTCGGAATTATTTTTTTATGACTTTTGGAAATCGTAAACTATACGCCGTATTGCATAGTAATCGAAATCATCCGGATTCAGCCGGTATTTCATCTTTTGTTTTTCTTGAGCCTTGGTATCTTCTTTATCGCAGCGAGCGATTTTCGCTCAATAGATTCCTTACGGTTGTTTTACAAATTCCTGTTGCATCACTGACTCTCTGCAGTACGCTTTGGAGATAAGTGTTTTCAGATATTTTTTTTTATTTGTTGGCTTCCATACAAAAATATATACATACATTATTTACAGTTTCGCGGGATTTACAATCAAGCTTTTTACCTTGTTTAATATACAAAGCCGGAATAGACGTTGTTGCAGCCATGACCAAATTTATTTTCAAGATAAAACCATATAAATTACAGATAATTTCATTCAAAGTAAATTCCTTTGATTTTGAAAGCTAACCCGTGACATACATATGTCATAAAAAGTTGGTTAGAGTCAAGGAATTTATATACAAACTGGAATGCTCACGTGCACTCAAAAAACGTTCCTACGGCCGGGATTGCTTCTCTTTCTACCATGGATTCAAGGCAATTCTCGTAAGAAAGAGAAAAATACCAGTAATCAACGAAACGCTCAGAACGATTTTTCACTTTACATGCTATAAGCCAATGTCAACCTTATCTCAAATATTTCAAAGTGCATATTTAATATACAATTTTATTAAGTAAGCGTTCCAGTTATGTTATAAATTCCTTGGTTAGAATCTATTGGAATATTTAGGATATTAAAGAAGTTTCTATACTTAGGTTGAGAATTTATTACTAATTACCTACCTATATTAAAATAACGTAAGGTCTTTTATTATAAAATACAGAAACGCAAACTATAAATAAAATATTATATTACATAGATTTAAATAATTGATGTGAGTAAATTCTAGGATTTTACTCTATGTGAAAACACGAACCTTTACGATTTCAACCGAAACTTCCCGAGTGTCAAAGTGCAAATAATACGTAATCGTACTGTTAAAACAATGCTTTGAAAACTTTTTAAGTGATAATTGATTAAATAATTTTGTATTATCTATTTATTTTTCTTAAATGATTTTCAATTAAATTTCTTTAATCGTTAATGTAACCAGATTTTGTTTTCGAAATACAATGTAAAATCAAATGAAATGTATATATATAAATATTGTAAAATATCTTTAATGAAAAATAAAATGCAAGAGAAATCTTAAATCAAATAAAATAGTATTCAATGAACCTCGAATGCTGGTAATTCTATTTAGTAACAAGCAAGTCAGTATCAAAATAACACAATTGTGTTCGTACTCTTGAAAGAAGAAAATTTAATGTTAAAACTCTATTTATTTATTACATTTATACAGTTCAATTTAAGAATATGGTCGATAATACAAATTAAAAAAATATATATTGTTTGATATTTTTAGTACGGCTTATGAATGCAGTAAAATTCACATTCGTATCAAATAACCCTGATCTAAAAGGGAAAAATTACACTTTAATGACCCTGTTGATTATGGGGCATCCATTAATTACGTGAGACAATTTTGGTGAGATTTCGTGACATTTTGATCGACCCCCTCCCCCCACCCCTAATCTCACGTGACTTTTTTAAAAAAATGCGTACTTGTAATGTAAATGAGTTAATCTGTACTCGATTATATTAGATTTATTTCAACATACATTTTCTTATATATATATAATTTTTTTTTTTATTTATTTAAAAATAGCTAAGACTAGTATATAAGATTATTAATGACGGAAAAAAATTTACATGATATTGTCGAGACCCTCCCTCCCCTACTTGCAATTGATGTATAGCCGTTGTCCTTGAGCGACAAACGCGGCAATGAAACCGACACGATGCGAATTGATAATATCAAATAGTTTCTTTTTTTACATAAAATTATAGTTATTATACGCATTCGTTCACGTCGCTTAAAGTATCCTACTAATAGTATAAATGCGAAAGTTTGTGAGTATGTATGTATGGATGTTTTTTATTACTCTATCACGCAAATACTACTGAACCGATTACGATGAAATTTTATATGTAAGTAGCTAAAGACCCAGAATAACGCAAAGGCCATAATTTAGAATGATTTAGTTTTTGATTTGGCTATATTAGTGTAAAGTTTCACTTAAATCTGTTCAATCATTTTTGCGTGAAAGAGTAACTTCAAACATTCAAACAAACTTTCGTATTTATAATATTATTAATAGGATTTATTAAACTACCTTTGGCGGTGATTACTTTTAATTTTATTACTATCTAATAAAATTACTAAACGAAACTCTACAACGGACGACTGAAAATTAGTCGCAATTAACGAAATCAAATTAAAGAGAAAATACTTTATTACAAACCAACGTTTCGCTTGAAGTCCTCTTTAATTTTAATAATAGAAAAAAAAACATGTTTTTTAATTTTATATCCTTGGTTTTAAGCTGATATTCATGTTGTTGAGATTATAAAAAATACTAAATATTAGAAATGGCTTTAACATCTTGATTATAATAATTTAATTACGTTATTTTTCTTGTCGCTATAAAAGCTATGATATGATATGAAATTACTTTTAAATTTCTTTCTGTTCTGTTGAATACAAGAGTTACGTGATCTGAATTCTGAAGAATGGTGTACCATACTTTCAAAGTATTTTTATGTAAAAAAAAGATTTAAGTTAATCTCTGATTAGTAATTTCGGACGATACCTACTAACTGCAAATAAATTAAGGTCGATTAATTGTTTTACCGTTTGGTAAAATCAGTTGTGACTATACTAGTTGACGATTTCAAATATTTAGATAAATTCATATTTCATATGTGTGCTTAAAAATATTATCATTATGATGTAGGTAAATAAATAAACGCCTAATATTCTTTGGACTCTAAACGGACGACGCGTAATGTGTAATATATCTGTGTTCCGGAAACACACACGACAGAAACACAAATGTCAATACAAATATGTGTATGGCTTACAAAAACATATGTTACGATGATATTATTGTTCTGTCCGCAACGTTTTCCGCATTTATATTTTATTCCGTTATAGAGGAATTTGATGTTGTTTTAAAGTACCCGCTAAACGGCAAGAAGTTTATTTTTAGATAGCTTATATTGTTCCCGGGTATGTTAAATCAAGTTATCTTTATAATAATAATAATAACAGTCAATTAGCCAAAATATAACCAAACTTGTTTTTTTTTCTTCACTTGACAGTTCAGACAACTTATAATATGTTTTGTATAGTTGTGCAATAAAGTTAAAAATAAATGAATAAATAAATAAAAAAGCCAAAGTTTTAGTTAGATGGTTATCTGGGTATAAGGTCATAAGCTAAAATTTATTCTCATGTACAGAGTCTATCGAACAATGCGTGTGAGATTAACCAAAAGTCTTTTAAATTATGAAGACAAAAAAAAAAAAACACAAAATATGCAGCGGTAGAATGCGCAGGAATTTTGAGCAACATAAGACTATCAACAGTGTTCCTTAATGGTATATATATATATATATGTAGTTCCAGTTAATATATATATATATATATTAATTGGAACTTGCTCATCGAAATAATGTATACATATTAGATAGATAGTATAAGAATCATCCCCACTGATATATAGATGCGCGCCGTAACCGCTAATGGTAGAAACGTGAAATTTGGACAGTTGTTTTAATTCCAAATGCGGAAGCACACTAAGAAGAGATTTAAAAAAAAATTACCCTAAAGGGATGAAATAGAGGTTGCAAATTTGTATGGAAAAATCTTTAAATTAGCAACGAGTTTAATAAAACTTGTGACTCATACACTTAAAAACATTTCATTGAGTACATGAGATCGAACCTGCGCTCACTAGTACGAGTACATCAGCCGGTTGCTGTGACATCTGTGTCAACGCGTCGTCATCTATTTAGGAAACGAAATAAATTTCTGAAAATATTATAATATCTTACAATGCATTTTAAGTAAGACATGCCTTGTTGTCCAACGGCGATATACTGACACATTTGCAATCACTACAAAGACGTTACTTGTATAATAATTAACTGCAAATAATTATTTATTAAAATTTCAAACGATTTTTTTTTAAATTTATGTTTAAGTATAAAAAGTTAATAATTTAAAAAAAAATCTTAGTGGTAAAAGGTAAATGGTAAATCTGAATTGATGCCAAATTATTACCACCGATTGTTACTGTAATTGCTCATAAATGTTCAAAAGCTGGGCAGTCTTCATCTATTAAGAAGAGCCCATTTTCTTAATCGTTAGATCTAAACAGAATATGATTTGAAATTAATAGAAGCCAAGAAGATATTAGCTATTATTTTTTTTTAATTTTTTTTTTATTATTATTTTATATGATTTCTGTGAAACGTAAAGTAAAGCATAAAACTTTGCAAAAGGAGGAACCAACTTGTTCCGTTTCCAAGCGAGTGAAACTGCAAAAACAACTGAGCTTAATACAAAATAAATTATCAGTTCACAGAATTCTATATTTCATACTTAACAAAAATAAATAAAGAAAAAAACTTTTTATATATTTTATTTCATTATATAATTGTGTTATTTAAATAAATACACAAGTAAAGCAATTTAAATCAAGCGAGATACATACTTCATTATATTTTATTTATAATATACTCAAGATACAATCTTAGTTCTACACACGGGCCTAGCGAGGTACGGCCCGTGGCTTTTCTCGGTCTAAGCGATGTCACTAATAACGATAAGTTAAACGAATAAAAGAAGGAAACGAATAAGTGGAGGTGCCACTACAAATGTGAGATCATATAATGTTATAAACCACGATTAAAATAATACAGTCTAGTAATAGAATAGAATCTTGGCTACGCCCGTGGTTCCACAGTAATTTTACAGTAAAATGTTTAATTGTTTTGAAATTAAACATAAAGTTAACTGAACTGAATTAGCCTGTAATAATATATATTAATAATAATATTCTACTGATGGGCAAAGTAAAACATCTTCTTTATATAAGAGAAGGGTTGGAGGTTACTCCACCAAGCTGCTCCACTGCGGGTTGGCGGATAATTTTCCTACTATGAGTAACGATCCCAGACTAGAAACAAATATTTGCACAATTACAAATAACTGCACCGAGCGGGAATTAAACCCGCGACCGCCGTCTTTGAATGACTACTCGCACTACTACACCAAAACGTTTATCGGTCGGTTAAATTTAATATATAAGTAGTTAATTTAACTAAAGAGAAGTAAGTCCAGTGTAATTAACAGCACCCATTTTATAATGAATATATTTAAATCCTACTTTTTTTTTTAGTAATTTTACTCTAGTAAATCGTGTGAAAGTATCTGTTAATGAAATAAAGAAGCTTTACTCAAAGTAGTGGCAAGCCTTTTTCATTTAATGTTTCATGTAAAGATAGTAGAGGCCCTCGTTGAAAAACTATAAAAAAGTACGGAGATAAAAAAAAGTAGGTAAATCACGTAATTCTTCCAAAACCTTGTAAACCCAAAAGTCTGTATGTGCTTAGATTTAATATATCAACATTTACATAATGTAAATTACATAATTTAAAATGTAATAAGATGTACTCGTATGTAGACAAAGATACTGGACTTTATCCGCCAACCTGTAACGTGACGGATTATATTCCAAACTTTTTTAGTTACCGTAGATAATAAAATATATAAAAATTTAATGCTCTTTATAGTCCTTTTAGTTTATAGATTTCTAAGAAATCATTGAAAACATAAATTTCAATAATTTTTTTATTTATTAATCAAGATTTCACCGAGTGCTTCATATTAGATCAATATATAATATTATTTACGCTTATTTATTTATAAATTAGAAATAAACGCGATAAAATCATTTTTTAGACTTTTAATTAAACGAGTAAAATTCGCGTAAATAAAGAACAGTATTATTTACGCTTTCTTTATGACATAAAATTTTTTGTCTCGTAAGATATATCGTACAAAAAGTTATATTATGAGCTATTACATTTATCAATATAGTCATTTACGATATATAAACGCAAGCGATCCTAAAATTTTTCGTTTATTACATTTTTATGACATATAACAATACAAGAAGTCTCTTGTTGACGAATTTTATAATACGAGGATAAAACTACACAAAATGTCAAGTTTAAAAATTGAGAGTTGTAATGTATCTACGCAATCGAATCGAAAACAAGAATCGCTTTTTAAAATCTAAATAGTGAATTTGTAGATAATTGCATGATCGACAATTTTTGTCTGAGCTATTTTTATCATAAAATTAACCGTTTCACAAAAAAAAAAAAAAACCAAAAAACATATTTTTGCGAACTTTAATCTTGCGTATAATTTTTTAGACACATGGGATCGATGGAGACCTTTTTTTTTTCACAATTTCACTATAACGGCATCCATAACGTTCCATGTAAATATTCAGCTTTTTGGGATTTTTTACAAGTGTACCCATATTTTTTGGGCAAGTTGACCGGACTATTATACTACAACTGCTAACATGTTTTGAGTAGCACAGTAAGAAAATTCCCATCGATGTGGACAGAAACCTTAACAATTGCAGGGAGTCGCTGATTTATATACCTCTGTACCAGTGAAAGACCGCGAGCTTTGGACGTCCATGCAGAAGAGTGAGTGAAGAAAAGTTTAAAGTCTACAAAAGTACATTTTCACATTAAATTATTTAGTTCATCGTAGCGTTTTGAATTACTTTTTGCAATATCGTGTAACGTTATTTATTAGTTATTTTTACAGTTTCATAATGGGAAAGTAGTTTTAATTTTAACAATCATTTTGAAATAAAAATATAACATTAATAAAAATAATTTTCATTTTTCATATTATTAAAATTATTTTCATAAAATTAATAAAATTATTTTTTCCAATTTTCTTTTATTTTTATGTTTAAATATAAAAAATACTATTTATCGTTGTGTAATGATTAATAAATTGAGATTTTAATGAACAAATATTATGAAACTACCTGAGTTACCTATCTGAGTTCTGTGTTCATTTTAAATTACAATATGTCCTTATTACGTAGCTTTCAGCAAACTGCCAACATAACCCGTAAGATCGCTATCCGTCTATCTGTATAGTACAAGATTATATTTTTAAAATCCTAATATGTCAATTTTATAAAATATGAATTACTTTGACTGCTTTTATGACAAATAAAATAAAATAGTGAGTCAAATATAAAACATACCAGATAGACAATTTTGTTGATTTAAGACTAGTAGTAATTGTTGTAGTTTAAATTGTTCCTTAAGTTTGAGTACAAAAACATTTTATCCTACTCAAAACAATATAGGTGTCAACTTATCAAGAGATATATATACCAAGGCAAATTTGTAAATTATTACATTAAAAAAAATCATAGCAATTAATTTATATAATATATACAAAATTTATTGCTATAAATCAATCACTTTAAGCTATATGTAAGAAAAGGTTCCTATTTAAACGTATTATAAAATTTTATTCAGTATGATATACCATTTTTAAAACAAACGGAAACACGGTAGAAGTTAAGTCGAGTCTAAATATACTGATAATAATTCGTGAAAATATAGTTGCAGGTAAGTCTGTACATCACTTTGCTGTAATAAAATTACGAGTGAGAGCACTTACGGCTCTCGAGTGAACAGCTACTTGAATTTCGACAACCAATAATGGCGCTCGTACATTTGCGATTGTTACACATGAAAATTTTAGTTAACTACGGTTATGTCGAAATAGCCCGGTGTATATATCCATATAATTATTATATAAAATGATCGTGTGTTCAAATAAAAATGAACAAGAGCTTCTGTTAACATTATAAACTGTAACTATATACTATAGTGAGCTATTGTTTGAAAAATATTAAAATATAAATTATATTATTATAATAAAAAAGATTTTTATAGAAATACTGTGTTTAGAATATCGAATTGCTTTTGTAATAAATACAAGGAACTATAATACGACACCACTAAAATTTTAACATAACGCGATTTGGAAATGTAACAACTCCAATAACATAAAACAAAGGCGAATATTTAAAAGTTACAAACCTATTATTTTTTATTGGGGTTTATTAGATTCCATGTAGCTCCCGGTGAGTTTGTGTCGGTTCATCGGTCTGAAATTTGTGAATAGTTTGATGCGCTAGTGTATTAGAAGTCCGTTCTGGTGTGATGGTGCGAGTAGTCGTCTTAAAACCGGAGGTTGTAGGCTTGATTCCCGCTAGGACAGATATTTTTATTTGTAGAAATATTCGTTTCCGATCTGGATTTATATCCGTATCGATCTCCCCATAGTGTCTCAGAGAGCACGCAAAGCCATCGGTTCCGATTGTTCTCATAGACACCTGATTGAATTCGTTACTCATGGTAGGAAAATTATGCGCCAACTCGCAGAAGAGCCGCGTGGCGGATTATGCGCCAACCTATTATATAACTTCTCCTATATGGAAAAGTGGGGTTTGATTCAATACAGTTGAGCTAATGTATTACTTATCCGATAGCAAATTATGGATTTATATTAATTGGTCTAGATTGACTAAAATTTAAAAAAAAAAACAGAATCTTTTAAATTAAAATTTAGACATTTCCCAAATATAATAGATTAGAAAAGATTTCAAAATCCGCGCCGACAAACTTGCTTACAGATAACGAGAGGAACAAATTATAAAGTTAATATATTAATCGTTAAGTAATTATTTGTTTTTAATTTATATTTCACTCATAAAACCAAGCTCGGTTCGGTAAACGTTTAAAGTTTATATCCATAACACTCAATCGGATCGTAAATTATGTTGGAATGCCAAAATTATATAAATACTTACATGACATCCAAGTAAAATACGGCAATTCCGACATTCCTTTAAGTCCAGGTAGATTCAATTATAGAACTAAAATTACTAAGTTTCTATTGACAATTCCTAAATCAACAATATAATTACGAATATGTACGATTGAGATACCAGAGCTTTGGGAGAGTACGTACATGAAAGAGTACGTTATTATAGTTTTTAGTCATGTCAATGAGTCGAGCAATAGTGACTTATTTAATTTCTGCACACTTAGATAGTATCGTTTCATGCTTTAATGCTCTATTTTGTTTTAACATTTATACTACGCTCTAGGTGAATATATGGAAAATAATATTTCAATATAAATTTGATGATTAGACATTTTACTTTAAATTTGACAGTTAAAATCGATTGACGTATAAATACGTTCGCGCCCTTAGATATGATACAGCGTTTATCCTACTCACATCATGTTATGAAAGGTATCAATATTGATAGCGGTGTCATCGAAACCAATTTCACGTATTTCTTTCGTGTTATTTATGCTGTTATTATTATTTTCATAAAAAACGTTTTTTCATCCGTTGTACCTCAGTTCCTGAAGTCGAAAGTCTTCGACCAATGTGTGTTACGAGTGACGACATATGGATCTGAGACGTGGTCTCTGTATAGGTCTTTAAAACAAGCTTCAAGTCGCACAAATTGCAATGAAGGGGGCTAGGCTTGGTATTTTTATACGAGATCGAATCTGAAATAATAAGATCCGCAGACGAACGAAGGTTACCCAACGGATTTGTAAGCTGAAGTGGCAGTGAGTAGGGCACATAGCTCGTAGAACTGACGGCCGATGGAGCAGGAAGGTTCTCGAGTGGAGACCACGTACCTGCAAGTAGTGTCATACGGCCGTCCGCGAGATGTACAGACGACTTCGACTTCGACGAGGTCGATGGAGGAGGCCTATGTTCAGCAGTGGACATCCAATGGCTGATGTGATGATGATAATGATTTATGTTATAGTGTAATACGAAATTTTACTGTCAAAACAAATCTCCAAGTCCTTCAACTGAAATTAAAACAAAGCTACAATCAAATTAATTATTAATAGTGTTCCGTGATTCAAAAATTGTAACGTTGAAGCACAAGAAGCCAAGTTTTGCCGGCTTAACAAAATAAAAAGCAGTAAATTTCGTACGCTCTTTTAGTCACCGTTCGTATCGTTAGCAGTGTATTCTGTTACAATTAGTGTATATGTCGTGGTCATATCGTAGAATTTCCCACAACATGAAATTCTCAGGAATTTCATAAAGTGGTCGCATTTCATGATATAGGCAACTAAATTTGACCAGATTATCATTAAATCGTAAACGTTTCACGATTTATTCATCCACGATTGGCCTTATCATGACAATAGGGTCTCCATGAAATATATAATGAAAATCCAGAATATGTTAGGTTAGGCTTTTTTGTCTTAAATATTAAAAAAAATCCAGATATGTTAGGTCAGATTAGGTTTTTTTTTTTTTAATTTCAAATATCCAGAATATGTTAAGTTACGTAATTTTTATATAAATATGAATTCTAGAATAAGGTTAATTAATTATCGCCGAGTTGCACGAAACAAATTTTAAATTTAAGTGTTTATTAAACTAATTTAATCACAAGAATCGTGATTATCTGTTGCACAAAACCTACATCTGATTAAGTTAACAAAAAAATTTAGTTTAATTAAAGACCTATCTAACGGATGATTAATTCCAACAGCTTTAAATTAATCATGAGATCAACTAATTTTAAGATTAATTGCAACTTAACTAACGGAAAGTTTGCGACGGTTTCGTGCAACTCGCCGTATACCTCTCAGTTAGGATAGCGTATTTTAATTTTTTATCCAGACAAATTAAATTAAAATTTAATTTCAAATTTAATTAATTACAGTTGTCGATAATTTGTAAATGCCAAGAAAACTTATCTTCGACATCATTTTCTTAGTTTTAAACGTTCTATTTTAAGTTTTAAGTTATTTTTCTTATGTTTAGCACGCCTCGTAGTGAATTGAACCATACAAGACTCGCGAGAGAAGCGATCAATCAGTCCTCGATACCACCGTTATAAATCTATACACTATATCAAGTGCATGCATTTTAAAGTGAGGTGCTATGTATCCAAAAAGCTTTACGTTACACATTCAACCTATAATTATATAATAAGCACGAAGATTACTCTAAGAAATTATCTATGTACATATATTAACAGTTAATGATTTTTTTATGTATTACCTAATTAAATTATAAAAAAAAATAGATAATTTTTTTCATGTATAGAAAATATTTGAAAATCAAACATTCGTTATTTTCTTACCCTAAGGGTTGGAATGTAGCGAAAGTTTGATCTTATTCACCTACTTCGGTGGGTATCATCCTTACCTGTAGCTACATAATATATATATAAATTCTGCTACGCATCAACTTTAACTGAGTTATCCGGTTAGATAAGACTTTTTCAAAGTTAACAAAAGATTTTGCCCGTACATCAAAGTTATTTGTGTTATTTAAATGTGATTCTATACTATATTTGAAACGAAGTAGCTACACAACAAATCTTTGATTTTTTTTATATTGTTGAACTAGGAACACGTTTTTTGAATGAATTATAAATTGGTACCACAAAAACATATTTATAAATGACATAATTGCTTGTATTAAACAAAACACAATAATGTGTTTGTTGTTAGTTAGTTGCGTATACGGTTCGATTGAAACAAAAAAAACAACTATAATACACAAACACACGCAGCGCCCACACGCTGCACCCAAACACGCCCCGTACCGAAACTGTCGAAGACAGCGTATTTAAA
Source organism: Euphydryas editha (assembly GCA_036937285.1). NCBI lineage: Eukaryota > Metazoa > Arthropoda > Insecta > Lepidoptera > Nymphalidae > Euphydryas > Euphydryas editha. Next base: position 18,611,490 of record JAUPFZ010000005.1, on the reverse strand, counting down.
TAAGAATTTAAAAGAAATTATCACACAGAAAAAAGTATTTCTGCCCAAATTAGGCCACAAAAGAATCTGAAAAGCGTAAAATAAGATATATATTTTAATCTTAATATTTATATCATCTAAGGTAATGTAAGAACTTAAGCTGGCGCCGAGCTGTTAATAAATGAATGTCTTTATAAAATTATTTTAAAGATAACGTTCAATTTCCGACAACAAAGTAAAGGCATGTATTTTTTAGTTACTATAAAAATATTACTCTATATTGCTAAACCCTAATTTAATTAGTAATAAAGGCAAACATACCCACTAAAAATATTATTTTAGGTTACTAGGGTATTAAGGTGTTTAGGTTAGAAGTGTGTTTTTTTTTTTTTTTTACAAGGACATGCCTTTGCCTAGCAGTTGGACATTTATAGGCTGTAACAAAAAAAAAAAAGAATATACATAGGTTAATTAAGATGTATAATTAAAACGTAAGTGTCAAGAATTTTTCTTTGTACGGTGAACAATATTTTTAGATTACAACTTTAGAGCATTTAAAGCGCCTGTCCGATGTTCGTTAGCAAGCTGCCTTGCCGGATAGGTCAAAATCTCTCTAAATATTCCACCTACATGTTAACGTTTGGATACCGAATACTGTTTAATAAAAATAGCTAAAAATTTAAATAAAGCTCAAAGAAAACGTGTAAAGACTAGAATGAAATATCGTAACAAAATTGTTTTCCAATAGAGCTTTCAAATTTTCACACGAAAGGACAGACCGGCGTCTCTCGTTTATAGCAAGTTGGGAACACTAAATTTACATTTTTAAAGGACTACTGAGAACTAAAATAATATTGAAAATTCAGAGTTTCTCTAAGAATTTTGCCTCCCAAAATAAACTCGACTAGAATATTAACAAATTAACCTTTCACAGTTTCATATTTCTAAATATTCATTAGGACTGTTTTGAGTTTCATGTAATTTGTGTTTGATCATAAATTCGTTCAAGTGGACGTTTGATATGTAGATTTGGTTTTTGATTGTCCCGAGATATTATCACTATCAATGAAGTAGAAATTATGCTTTACGTTTTTGGGAATATAATAAAGAGTTTTAGCATGCCACGTCTAAATAAAATAAATAAAATAAAATTATATACTCAAACATACGCTAGTCAACAATGGAGCACAAATTTTTTTTCTTTGATGTAGTAGAGGCATTTATCCAGAAATGCAACGATTTCAGACTTTTACAGATGAATTCACTTTTTTTCTACTCTGTAGCTCTTCTACGAGTCAAAGTTTTTATAAAATTTTATAATAAACTGCCTATTTTATGCATAGACAATTTTTCGAATCGATCGATTTGTATTTTAATTAGCAACCCGCCCCGGCTGCGCTGTGCGGTATGTATATGTACCGAAACCTTCCTCACGAATCACTCTATTTGTGAAAACTCCATCATTTTTGAGTTTATCGCGAATATACAGACAGACGCGGCGGAGGGTGTTGTTTTTTATTAATATGTAGTGATTACTTTTTCAAGATACAATAAAAGGTTCCATTGTGTCTTAAGCAACTTTACTTTTACTAAGAGTTACTACTATTTGTTTCTCATTGATCTATAATTATTAACCTTCACAAGATCTCGATGATATAATATTTTTGTTAAACGAGTCGAGTAAATATTTACATGTTGTGGTCTGTGTACAAAAAATTACCTCTGTTTTTAAAATATCATAAATATTATCACATTTTCAAAAGGATTTTGTTATCGATCTTTAACTTCAGCAATCGTTAACTTACACATTGCACAAATATCACGACTGGCAAACATTTGAGGCATAAATAATGATCTTTTAAATGTTTCTGTCATTGTACTATTGGATAACAACAGTGAGTCAAATTTGCCATTACTATTGCGATAACAAAATGCTTTAGATAGTATTGATCAATTCCATAGATTCATCAACATTCCATGATCTATTTGATAGTTAACGACCGTTCTGGTGTAGTGATGCGAGTATTCGCCTTAAGCCGCGCGCCGGCGTTTGCGTGTTCGATGCCCGCTCGGGACATATATTTGTATTTGCCTCGCTATGGTGCCTCGGAGAGAACGTAAAGCAGTCGGTCCAGTTGTGACACCTGAAAAGAGGCCTTCGCTCAGCAGTGGGTTGTTTACAGGCTGATACATACATACATTTAGAATTTAATTTTTTTGTAATTATTTGCACATGGTCAACTGTTCCTAAGGTAGGTAACTTAATGCCTATCTTTTGGGTAACAATCGACTAATATAATTATGTAAATATTTTTTTAGTAAATTTACATATACATATACAATTATACGTACATAATATACAAATATTACACCTAGACTTGGGGCGAGAATCGAATCCACGACCCTGGAACGGAAAGCAAGGACACTACCAACTGCGCCAACGGGCTAGTCTAATAAAATTATTGTAATAGTCTTAAAAATTATAAAAAGGTTTTATTAGTAATTTTTACTGTTTCGATAATCAAGAGAGAGTTTGTTTACTTTTATCAGACAGATTTATCAGTATTTAAAATTAAAGCAAAGTGGTTATGATCCACGTAATAAATAAAAACATAAATCTTGTCTCTCACACTAACATCAGTTTCTGATACATAAAATTTTAGTTAAATGTAATCATTTTATGGTATCAGAGGAACTCCCTCCCACGGACCATTCGGTTGTGGAATGAACTCCCTGCCGAGGTTTTCCCACAGGACTACAGTATGGGGTCCTTCAAGAGGGGAGTAAATAGGTTTTTAAAGGGTCGGCAACGCGCATGTGATGCCCCTGGTGTTGCAGGCGTCCATAGGCTACGGTAACCGCTTACCATCAGGCGGGCCGTATGCTTGATTGCCGCCGTCGTGGTATAAAAAAAAAAGAATCATTGGACAAAACGTCCATAAATGCGCTTTTATTGCTACATAATTATGTAGTTCTCTCTCTGTTGCAATAATCATTTAATCTCTAACAATTTTGCATTGATTAAAATCCTGATTTATTGAATTTAATCAGCCGTTGGATTTCCACTGTTGAACGTAGGACTCCCTTCTCATCGTTGGGGGATTTAATAAATAAATAATAATAATGTGTATACTCGTCACGCTTGTCAGGTGGGTTGACGAGCGAAGTCTATTGTGGAAAGATATGGTGACTCTGCTGCTCATTATCATCCTGGTTAGCACACAGTTGTTCGCACCACTATGGCGTTAGTCGCCTTTTACAAAAGAGGTTGGTGGGACTATTTCGTAACTTGTGTGATCGAGAGAAATCGCTGTGGTGTCGAATTTCAATACTCATTGAGGCTCAGCTAGCCTCAATTAGTATTGAAATTCGACACTACAGTAATTTCTCGCGATCGCGCAAGTTACGTAATAGTCCTACGGGACTACTCTTCTCTACCGGTTAGCGCATAACCTTACTCGAATGTTCCCGTCGTATTCTTGCTTATTTAATCTTATTATTTATACCTTTATTGAGTGTTCCTTTATACATAAGAGAGAAAGTGAGCAATCGTCGTCTAATTTCTGCTATTGTTAATCGTTGACTGATTTAAAAAGCTTGTTTTATTTATTATTATTTATTTTAATCCACATGTTGTGTAGATATGTACCTCTATATACATAGGTACAAATCAAGACAAAATAAAGTATACAATAAAAACATTTTTCTTTATATGTAAGAATTTATATCATATTGCTTTTATTATTGAAATCTTTTTCATATTATAGTACGATATATTTTCGACTATCCAAATTACATACTGGTTTTATCTTCTTATGTTTCCATTTACTTAAGAAGTTACACGGTTCGGTAACATATAAAATAAAGTGATATTTTTATATTATATATTCTTTTAAAAAAGCTTCTTATCTCTCGGAAGTATAAACGTACCAATATATTTTTCAGCGTTCATTTAAAATTTTAAAATTTATTCTTAATTTATTACCCATGTAAATTATGTTGAGTTTTGAAAACCTGCTTCGTTAGTTCTACGTAAATTTATCAAAATTTAGGAAACTGTTTTTGTTTCGAGAGGTCCTGACAAGAAAGTTATTAATTGCCACCTCAAATCATGTTGGAGTCCTCTAAAATATGTCAACGTAGTCTTACTTAATAACCTTTGAACCTGTACTTTTCATTAACAGTAAGAAGGCATATTTGCATAATATCTAACGCTTTGATCGCGATTGCTTATATAACATAATTAATTAATTATTATTGTCAACGAATAATAAACTGAAAAAAAAAAATTAAACAAAATTTCTGTTTGAGAATGGAATAAAGAATGATTAAACGAATGAACCTACACAATACAGTTTACTACAGGTATAATAATACTTTGTTGTAGTGACACAGTATATACTTTGTTTAAGTACCTTTGATATATGTATTTATTGTTCTAGATTAAATTTATTCGGGTTCAATGCATTTCATATTATAATCGACAAACAAAACTTGTAAAAGAACAACGTAGGTACTAAATTATTTGATAACGATTTTATAACATCAACCAATCCTTCAAATGGTATATTTGTATACTTTGATAATTTGTTCTTAAATTGAAGTCAAAAGGAGCAAGTTTGGAGAAATCATTAAAATGTGGCAATTTCGTTCCTTCAGTGGCTATTAAGACAATGTTGAAAGAAATCTCAATGAGGAATTGTTACGAGTTACGACTGTGGCGAACTTCAATCGTCTAATATAAAAGTTTTCTTCAAAAGGCTAAGTGAAAACTGAGGCATCTATCCTTCGTATTACTTTTCGGAGATTTCGAATTGGCTTGCAATAGAGATTTTTATTAAAACTGACTACATTCATTGAAAGAAGAATTAAAACGGTATTGTTTAAAAATATCGGTCAATCGATCACATATGTGATCTTGGATCATGATAAATATATTAAATAAGTATGTACGTCAATTATTGTACTTACGTAATGAGGGTTTCTAACCAACAAGTAATTAAATGTTAGGTACTATTATTAGAATGACGACGAGAAGAAAAGATTCGTCGATTGTGCAAAAGCGAATTCTCAAAATGTTTAGCCATGTCATCGAAACGAAACTTCTTAGGAACGGTTCGTACTGTAGGGAAAGTAGAAGTTCAACGTTCTTGCGACCGATCATCCAGAATATGGAGTATAGATACCGGGAGTGCGAACGTAATGTTGAAAGAACGGCATAAATTTAGGAGACAGATATTTTGCCGGTAGGGCGCGCTACCTTTCAACAAGTATTCGTTTAAATACTTACGAGGAAGTCAATAAAGCCACTTTTCCTAAATTCTCACTCGCCTTTCGGCCACTAAGGCAACCGTAATTTAAATAAAATAAATTAATATTTTGTATTTAATTTAATTTATTTTTACATTCACGAGCCAGGTTAGCCAGTCCGTATTTACGTGTAATAATAATAGTATCGGTACGTCCGGTACTTTATCGGTACTTGCGGAGCCAGTAGCAAAAAAGAAAACTATGATCTGGGTTTATTATTGTGTACATAAATAACGTGAAAATTTTTGTAATTACTATTCTTACTTACTCCTGTAATTGTACTCCGTGATCCAGAAGATGGACGAATCTCGTTGGATCCTTAATAAAGGATCTGATAAAAGGATTATTCTCTCACAATAGAAACAGATGGAGACGTCTTCCAAATTCGCTGCAATTCCGACGATCAATGACGTACGACTAAGGAGGAAGATTATTAGAACTTATAACGTTATTTTTTTTAAATCACGTAAAATATTGTAATACATATTTCAGGTTAATTTATTATCTTCATATCATATTGTAATAGTTACATTATATTGTAAAGTGGTTCTTCAAGTTCAATTTCAATTGCGTTTTTTGTTTCATTTCAACACCAATAGTCTGATGTGAGATTACGTTTGCAAATACATTTATGGGTATGCAATCATCGAGCACTAAAGGCGATGATACACTGGGCTTTTGATTAAGTTCGACTTAAATAAGTTATTCAGTAATTAAATAATAATATATTATATAACAACAAAGTTTCAACTATATTATGGTAACGGTTGTTCAACGATATCCAGTCATACGGACAGTTTAAAAATCAATTTCATATGTTTCAAATATAGTAAGCAAGCGAGTGATATTGTTGTTGATGTTTTCTAGATCTAGAATGCTAACACTAGAATTACTAGATCGACTCCCTAATAAGATGATTGCTCGAATATATACTACTAGATTAAATTTTGCGTATTTAAGCTTCTGTCGTTACTTACTACCCGCTACTCGACTAGCCTAGTGTAAACAAACCTTTAAGATCCAGTCTGTCGGTACAAGGTCAAAGGAGCGTCTACATAAGATGTTAAGATTGGATTCAGTTTTATTACTGGCAATATCCAGTTTCAATAAGGCTTTGAACATATCACTGGATTTGACCATAAATGATCTATCGTATTTAAAAAAATTATATGCCAGTTATTTGGTGTCTGCCAACCGTGAATCTAATTTGTTTTAATATTTTAGCGGGTCTAATTGATATTAATATTTGTGTTATAGTGTAAAAGTTTGCTCGGAAGAGACATTGATGAATCCTTTACAAAAGACATTCTGTTAATTGGGGATGGTTGAATGCAATAAATCAAACCAAATGACTCGTAGGACAGAAACTTAAATCGTATGAAATACTTCTTTAGTCGTGTGTCGAATTAAAATTTTACATATTTTTTATTATATATATATATATATATATATATATATATATATATATATATATATATATATATATATATATATATATAATAAGTGATATAATAAAGTATTTAAAAATCATTTTATCTTTTTATAATAAAATATTTTGTACTAACTTTAATGGTTGAACTTGAACATTAATTTAGATGAAAAAATCTTAATGCATTTTTGTTAATGGAAATAATAAGCTGGTATAATATTTTAGACGTTCGTCGATTTTTTTTTTAAATATATTTCACAAGATACTATATAAACAGAAAATGGTAAACGTGTAAAAGCCCACCGAGTGTTTTTACTAAAACTTGTGATGCCTCAGGATTTTATGTTCACGTAGCCACAGGCGGTTTCGGAAAGCCTAATTAACTTTTTGGAAAAAGATCGCTAATGGGCTGATTATTTAGGATAGAATAATACACGAATAAAAAAAGCAATTAATTAATATCCTTTGAATGCTATTAAATACTAGCTAGGTTTCTACTCTTATGGGTCATAGCAATATGGTTTATAACTTAAGTTGTTACTTCACACCTATTTAAGGTATTATGCTTAGTTACATAAATATCGATTCAATACGATATAAGATTTTAAGCTTCTATTTTTCATTTTGGCTACATAAATGCAAAACGTAACAATAAATAAATGCAATCTACCCAATTGATATTTTTATATCAATTATGTAGATTGTATTATTATAGATGAGATCTTTTTAATAGAACTATATTATATAAGTCGTGTAATAAGCGTGTAACGGGTAGTTTTATAAAATGTAATTAAGTCGATAACTTTGCCATGAAAGAAAAAAAACTGAAATTTTACTCAGACCTTTTAGAAACCTTTTTGTAGATCGTTCATTTTACTATAAGAATATGTGTATCTTATTGCTGTAACTCGTCTTGTTCGAGGAATAAAAATCATTGTAAAAAGTGACAAAATCCTTGTAATTTAAATGGGAAATGTACGAGTATATTAAGGGCTTATTTTGGTCTGACATTTCTTTTTTAGATGATAAGCAAAAAATTATTATTTATAAAATTTTATTTTTAAAATATGAAACAAAAATTAACGTCTAATATAATTAATTAGTAATCTTAAGAACGAGTTCTATGCTATCTTCATATATTATATATATAGTAAATTATATTATTTTCTGTAACTATGTGAGTTTGTATTTACCCGACTGCGACAGAAGGAGGGTTATGTTTTTCGAGTGTATGTATGTATGTATGTATGTATGTATGTATGTATGTCCATTTCTTTGGCACGCCCTACAGCCCAAACGGCTGGACGGTTTTCGACATACGAGGTGTCGTTGGGTTTGTCTAAATTGTAGTAGTGACATAGGCTATATAAATTTTCAAAATGGCGCCCGTAAATGGCGGAAAGAGGGGGGAGTTGAATTTTTTTTTCTTACTGTAGCAATATGGGTATCAAATGAAAGCTAGTAAATTGTTTTATTCTTTTTAGTTTATAATAAGAGTATTTTACGCAGTCGGGTTTTTTGATTTTTTTAATTAAGCATACTTGTTTACCAAAGCTTTTTACGCCCGTGCCGAGAGCGATTCCGCGCGGCATTCGGTAAATTTCCGTTCGCGGATCGTCTGCGATATTCGCCTGCAGCCGTAGCTCACGTTGTGCTTTGCGAACGAAGGATTAACTGATAATCTATTTCAATAAAAAATATCCGTCTGAGTTGCGATCATCTTCCGCCTGTTCGTGGTTACGGATAAGCCAGCAAACATGAAGTTCTTTTAGGAAAATATGAAATATAATTCTTTGAAGTTGTATGAAGATACAAGATTTAAAAAAAAAAAAATGTCAAAAGATCACAGTTTTCGTATTTACCTACATCATAATTTTTAAGAAGCTGTAATAAAACTATTTATTAATATCACTATATTTAATAGTCTTTACATAAATGAAATTTACTCCAATGGAACTCTAACTGTAATAAATGAAGTAACAAAAGTCCTATTGTTAGTTGAAAATAACAACAAAAGTAACTCATAATCACGTACAATTTCTGTAATTCAATTTTATTCTTACATTTTAAAAATACGAAAGCGTAGTTTAAAGTATAATACAAGGACCGTTAGTAAAATACTTTAGAGAAACTGCAGGAAGAGTTCACATACTTCGCCTGCAACAATATTATCACGAAACTCAGGCGATAAGGGCCGCGACATACTTGTTAAGATAAAATTTATCTCGTGTTTGCTTCTTCATAAACAGGCTTTAATTAAAACATCATTATAATTTCGAAAATTAGTATCGTAAAGATAACTCTTTAATTTGTTTGAACTCTCCAATTAATATAGATACTGATTTAACAAATACAATTTACAATTTACGTTGCGATGCCGTTTTTGGCGAAAGCTATAAGTATACGAGTATAAACCAAAGCCATAAAATTTTATATATATATGGATAATAGAATAGAGGTGTTGTAAACGTTATCGTGGATAGAATCACGCTTGTCGTCAAATATGATACAATATTTGAGTATTTTTTTTATTACTATGTTGTTTTGTAAGCTTAAAAGCTTGACTGACCCGTTGGCGCAGTTTGCAGTGGCCCTGTTTTCTGCTCCAAGGGTTGTGGGTTCGATTCCCGCCCCGAGTCTGGGTGTAATATATGTTTATTTATATATGTATTATTAATATGTACATTTATTTTAAAAAAATTTATATCAGTCGGCTGTTACCTAAAACACAGGCATTAAGTTGCCTACCTTAGGAACAGACGACCGTGTGTGTGTTAAACATATTTATATAAACATAATATATTTACATATATATAATTATGTATATTTAAAAATAATATTTTTTTTTTCATTTTATTTTTGTTTCATCCCTTACCCGCAGTAGATGTATGGCCATTGTGATACTTCTGACTTACAGAGCTCAGCTAGCATATGATAATATATTATATTGAATGTTACTACTACAGTTAATCGAAATATTACATACATAGTAAATCGAAGGAGCAGACTAAGGCAAAGCATAGTATATAAAATAATTTTGGACTATTTGCTTTTTTTTTAAATCTTTATTTAATAAAAAGGCTTTGTCACATAGTGAACATGCCAGCCCTATAAGGAGATTCATAAAAAAGGGTAAACTTATTCTAGATCACTTAATCTACTGTCTAAAGCTATATTCACAATTTTATACAGACTTTTTGCTTTTTTAGATAAAGGAGCGGACAAAATACTATTACATAAACCAATGGAACGAAGTTTTATATTGTGGACATTCTCAAACTCCGACCTCTCGACTTCGTTCCGGACACATTCAACCATAATGTGATACACATCTTCTATAATGTTACATCGACTACAATTAGGTGAAGATAACTTTTTCATTAAAAAAAGAAAGCTGTTCAGGGGAATATGTCCACTACGAAGTCGTAGGGCTGTCACCACATCGCGTCGTGAAAGATCGCATTTTCCCCTATCAAACCATAATCTTCGACTGGGGTATGGTTGTAGGGTTTTATACCATATGCCTTTAGAAAGAGACCTTTCATCAAAATATTCACTCCACATTTTATAGCAATTTAATTTTATCATGCCAAACAAATCCATGAAAGAGGGTAATATTGTAAAAGGTATTCCAAACGAAGTAGATTGCTTGGCTAACTGGTCGACCTCGGTATTACCACCCAAACCAATATGCGATGGAATCCATTGTAAAACAACTTTTTTGTTTGTATTATTAAGTTTAATAATAGACTTCAAAATAGAGTAGGCTATCGGTGTTCCTCGAATATTCGAGGTACACCGAGCCAAGTGTTGCAGAGCTGATCTAGAATCTGTAAATATTACACAGTTTTCAGCTTCTATTGATTCGATATATGAGATGGCTTCAGCAATCGCTATCAGCTCCACATTCATAATGGATAAATTCTTTGTAACCTGAAGTGTAATGTAATTTCTGGTTTGGGGGTCGAAAAAGGCTGCACCAGCACTTTTTTCCAGTTTAGAACCGTCCGTATAGATACCATACCAATTACCATAGGCATTATGTAAATACTCTGAACAAATTTGATTTAAAATATTAATATTGTAATGACGTTTAGCTTTGTCTAACACTTTGATGAAAGGCCTCACCACATTGGATAAATTAACATTGCATACCCAAGTATCGAGAGAAAAAATATCTATAGCTTCGCTTACATGTAAAGGCACAGATTTAAACTCCTCATAGGCCGAAAGCAGTAGCGGTTTTTTCTTACGCCTCCACAAATAATTTTGACAATGTAAATGAAAGTACTGTATGAGATTCACTATATCGTTGTTCGCCAAGGATCTTGATTTTAGCCAAAATTTAGTAGTCAAAAAGTACCTCCGCACATGCAATGGAGGAACTAAGAGTTCACTTTCCATTACATGTATCGGGGTACTTCTCACAAATCCACCAATTAATCTTAAAAATTGATTTTGCATCCTTTGTAATTTATTCAGATGGGTAGAACAACTTGAACCATATAAAAAAACTGGCATAATCTATTCTACTGCGAACTAGACTTATATATAAGCGTCTTAAATGTACAGGATGAACGCCCCACAATCTACCGGACAATACTTTAAAAATATTCACATAAGTGGCTATTTTTTGGACAGTCTCGTTGATATGTTTGGACCATCGCAACGACCGATCCAGCCATAGTCCTAAATATTTAACATTATCAATCACCTCTAAAGTCACGTTATCAATCTTAAGCTGGATATGATCCCTAATCATTCCTGATTTAAAAATGCATAATTTACATTTTGTTACTATTATTACTGTATACTATTTGCTTGAAATATAACAAAATAAATACTAAAAACCTAACATCAACTTAAGCCGCTTACGCACAGCTAAACGCGTGGTTAACTTGGTATTGTAATATGGTAGTTTAAAGAAGTATGCGATGAATATACTCGTAGTTCTTGTTAATCGACTTCGTGTGTCGAGTGATCGTGCGTAACCGAGTGCCGTCATGGGTATAGAATGTTAATGTTATAGAATAGTGTGATTATATTGCTCTTCTATGTTAGATTGGATATAGAAAATTATGTGTACGTTTTAAACGTTAAACTTATGAATATGAAAAGAAACGCCTAAAATATTAAATACTAAATGCCTTATTCATAAGCTCGATATACGTGTGGTTAAAATATGTTTTTTCTCTTTCGTTCTGTAGTCTTTTTATATTCGATAGATCGAGGCGAAACATATTTTAACTATATCGGGCTTATAATACGTTTGTGAATAAGACCGATAGTATTTAATTTAATATATGTCACTTTTTGCATCATTTATTTATTTATTTATTTGGAGAACGGTACAGAAACAATTACAAGAATATAAAAACATAAAAAGAGAAAAATAGATACAAATTGTCCCCTATATGTCTCACTAAGAACATTGGGTTTAGACTTACAGCTAGGACAGTAAAGATGATAAGTTATTAAAATACATAATCTAGAGTTAATTAAAAACAGCAATGCAATGATTGATCTAAAAAAATTATTTCCTAGTTTTAGTTTTAAAAAGATGTCATATTTTATTTTCTAGAAATCACACCGAAACACACACCACACAAAAATAAACACACCGCCAATTATCTCTGTGGAATATATCTACATTTGTCATGAGCGCGGTCGCACCTGCGACCGTTAAGTTAACAGCCTGTTGCTATGCCCACTGTGCTAGCCCCGTCATCAGAAACGTTAATGTCATGTAATATATCAAAACGTCACAAATATTCGTCACTTATCCCAAGTTATGTTTTTGTGCCGTTTGCAGTCGAAATACTTGGACCTTGGAGTAGCAGTGCAAAAAAAAATTTAAAACAATTGACCCCACGTCTCATAGCCTCCACTGGTGACAGGAGGGCTGGTGCATTTTTTGCCCAGAGAATCTGAATTGCGATTCAACGGAGAAATGCTGCCAGTATTCTTGGCACCATTCTACGCGGATCGTGTCCGCCAAAATTTATACCAAAATTGTCTGTAAATAAATATTTAGTTTTATATTAGTATGTTTAAAACGGGTACATGCCACGATATAACACAGTGATTAAAAATCACTACGTTATATAGTGGTATGTACCCGTTTTAAACATCATAATATGTCTTCAAACCACGAAATAAGTCTTAAATCATTTAGTTTTAGTTTTGCATTGTAAACGTCTATAATATAATATTGTAAAATTTTGAAATAAAAATATTGTAATTACTAAAATAAAACGCAATATATAAACATAATCTATACAAATAATAAATCTGTTAAAGCCTCCGTTTTATTAATACACTATATATCATCAAGAATAAATTTCAATAGCGCGTATTTTTTTGTATCAGCGCCATCTCTTATCGTGTTTTTCTCTGATCACGTATCACGTAAAAAGTACAAAACCAATGTTAATAACTTTAATACATAAAAATTGGAAATAACTCACAGTATAATTTAGTTTTTGTTTCATTGTAATTAAATTTAAAAATAAATATTTAAGAAAATAGAAATAGGTACCTACGCCGCCAACGCCATCTGGTCTAAGGAATCTTTAAAACTCACAAAACTTATATTTGAGTTATTATTTTGTTGAAGTTAAAAGTTTACTAAATATGTCGGATAGGAAAAGAAATCGTTTTAATATTTTAGATAAACATCATTTTCAATTAATATACTATTATGTTAAATATTAACCCTAGGATGGTAACAGGGGTGCCCCGACACCCCAGGTGAGCAATCACGCGCCGATTCGTTGGAAATCGTTTGCTGTATCGCTCTAGCATTTTGTATATTCTTTTGTCTTACCGTGAGTTATCAGGAGCCGTTGCGCGGTGGTAGCGGGAACACGTCAATTTCGTTCTGCAGGTATGTGTGGGGTGTTGCGTCACCCCTGTTACTATGTATGTAACTATTTATATAGGTATTTTCTTTTATTACTGTATTTTTTATGTTATTTTTACTTCATTATGGCGTTTTGTAATGATGAGGAACTTCAACGTTACTTAAATAATATTGATGGAGGGATGATGAGAGTGAAACAGAGCCATTAGAGGCGGAGGAGGCTTCTGAAAATGAAGGCAACGTCTCCGTGCATTTCGAACTCTTGCAGACCAGTTACTGAAAGAATATCGACTGGCATAGTATTGGAACATTACGTAAAAATAGACGTGAGACACTACCAGCTTTCTTACCGAATAAATCAGTCTGCTTTGTCCTCTCAGTTTGCATTTGATGGCGAGGAAACGTTAGTATCCTTTAGTCCAAAGGTAAAGAAATCGGTTATATTGCTATCTACTATGCACAATAAGAAAGAGATCAATTCCGTTACGCATAAGCCAGTTATAATTGATGACTACAATGCAACAAAGAGAGGCGTCGATACCTTTGATAAAATGATGCACAATTACACGACTGCGAGGGATACTCGACGCTGGCAACTTAGGTTTTTCTTTGGTATGTTAGATCATGCGGGGATCAACTCTATGATTCTCTGTCTAGAAGCTAAGCATCCAAACACGCCAAGTAATAAATTTAGAAGTAATTTCCTAAAAAAATTAGCATTACAGCTAGCCGAGCCGCACATAAGACGACGCCTGGAGTCAAATCTACCTCGACAACTATCGGAAAATATAAGGGTCATTCTAAATATCCCCGAAGAATTTTCAGCAAGTGAACCCCCCGCCAAATTACAAAAGCAAGCTTGATGTGTATTGTGTCCTCAAAAGAAGGACAAAAATTAAAATTTTTTTTGTTCAAAATAAAAAGACCTGTGTGCCCTGAACATCGTGTGGAAATTTGTATCAATTGTGTTAAAGTGCCCATAAAACATTTTTTTTAATCTAATTCCATTTAGTTACTTATTGATCTCAAGAAGAGTGTTCTTTTATTTTATTTAAAAATAAAAAGTTTTATTTTCCATTAAAAAAAAGTTTTTTGTTCATTTTATTATCATGGGGTGACGTGGTACCCCTGTTACTATGCGTGTTCATTTAAATTGTGTTACCATCGTAGGGTTAATTATGTTAAATATCACTAAATATAAAAACGATATTCTACAATTACACGATAGATGGCGCAGATAATTTTCTGAATCGCGCTGACCAAAACTTCGGCCAAAAGAATGACACTCGCCCGTATTTAAAAATCTGTGTTTCTTTTTTGTATATAATTAAATACTTTAGGGTACTACGGTCTTGATTGTTTGTTCGTTGTTAAAATTTAAAATATTTGGTCGTTATTTGTTTGTTGATTGTACAAAGTTGGATGGTTATAGCTATTTAAGTTGTAATGTATATATTAGGGGTGTTCATCGGAAAAAATTATCGATAATTTTATTATCGATAATTATCGTATTGAGTTATCGATAGTTATCGATAATTATCGAATGAACAGTTATCGATAATTATCGGATGAAAAATTATCGATAGTGACGAAAGTTATCGATAATTATCGGATAAAAGTTATCGATAGTTCCCGAAAGTTATCGATAATTATCGGCACAATTTTCGGACGACGAAAAAAAAAAAAAAAAAAAAAAAAAGTCATCCGCCGTCCCATATTTATATTATCCTTCATTCCCTATCAGAATACCTAAAAAAAAAAAAAAAAAAAAGGTCATCCGCCGTCCCGTATTTATATAATCCTTCGTTCCCTATCAGAATACCTAAAAAAAAAAAAAAAAAAAAGGTCATCCGCCGTCCCGTATTTATATAATCCTTCGTTCCCTATCAGAATACCTAAAAAAAAAAAAAAAAAAGGTCATCCGCCGTCCCGTATTTATATAATCCTTCGTTCCCTATCAGAATACCTAAAAAAAAAAAAAAAAAAGGTCATCCCATATCGAAATAATCTATCGATAATTATCAGATCACACATACATATCGATAATTATCGGATCAGAAAAAATTATCGATAATTATCGGATCGCAAAAAATTATCGATAATTATCGAATGAAAACTTATCGATAATTATCGATAATTATCGAATAAACAATTATCGATAATTATCGAATCAAAATTATCGAATAACACTTATCGATAATTATCGATAATTATCGAATGAAAAATTATCGAGTAGTTACGAATTATCGATAATTATCGCACACCCCTAGTATATATATATATATATATATATATATATATATATATATATATATATATATATATATATATATATATATATATATATATATATATATAAAGTCGTGTTAGTTACACCGTTTATAACTCTAGAACGAGTGGAACGATTTTTATGATTTTTGTGTTTTTGAATTTGTCTTCGTCGGGAATAATACTTATTAAAATATGGTATTCATCAATGAGAAAATAATTAATAAAAAAAAACAGTTCAAATGTTTCATCCGTACTATCTATATACATATATATGTATGTATGTATGTATGTATGTATGTATGTATGTATATAGATATAATAAATCTGTCACTCAATCTGTCTATTATAAAATATTTTCCAGTATCGACGCAGGTGTAGGTGATAAAAAATATAAATGTATAATTTTTAAAATTTTAGTTAAAGATCCGTGCGAAGCTGGGGCGGGCCGCTAGTATATAAATATATATTTTTATATATATATGATAATTTTTTCCTACGTACAGGTTATGTAAAAAATAAATAATTTTTTATATGAACAAATCATACAAATCTTATAAAATTTAGATTTACATTTTTTAAAGTCTGCAAGTAGCTTAATGTTTTTATAAGTCGATTTATCCAACTTTTACATTGTTCTATCCGATACGATCACTTTGATCGGAGATCTTCTGTATAGTACTTAAAATAACTGCTTCGATGGCTTCGACGATGTTACAAAAGAATCTTACCCTCTTGGTATTTCTATTTAATTAGACGAAGTCTTTTATAGTCTCAGTAATAAGTAAACTAATACTTCGTTAGGTTTTGACAAAAGAAGCTTAATAATAAAAGAAAATGAAAATTATTTCTGCGTGGATTTCTTTCTTAGAAGTATAGAATAAATAAATAATTAAATTGCGGAGATTTTATATTATTTTTAAACGGGATAAACAAACAAAAAATTATATATATATTTAACAATTTATATATATAATGTATTTAGACTTGTACCTCTGGCCTACGTGAGAACCGGGAGAGATCACCTATTGGTTAGAGGCACATTGAATACCAGTGTTAAACTGGAACGGTCTAGCCTGGGATTAAGTCTACACTCCGATCACATAACGCACATATCCAAAACCCCGAGAGATTTCAGCTCGAATTGTCAAATCGTTTCGATTTTCTACGTTTGCGTTTCTGTAGACGATGTAAACAACGGGTTGGTGAACACTGTCCATACAGTCGGGAACCGATTTTAAAGACCCGGCAGTAGAAGCGGCCTCCGAAAGCTCTCTGACCAAACTCAAAATCTTATGGAAGAGCGACGCCTATTAAACTTGCAGTCCTCTGGTGACGCTGAAGCATATAGGCGAATAAAATCACAAATTATATAAATTTCTGTCATTTTTAGAACTGTGTGTCTATCTGTATTTTTTTTTTAACGCATCACTGCCAAAGTACTACGTGTAGGCTAAAAAAATTGCACGAAAATCATAAATAATATCCCGACGTAACGATAAATGGTGCTTTTGCTACCGTACCGTAGTAGTAGTAGACGTGTGGGTAAAGTAGTCGTAAAATTTATGTGCGGGCGACGACACGGGCACAGGCTGTTTTTTTTTTTTTTTAAATGAGCCTCATGTTTATTGTTTCTATTCAAAAGTTTCGTCTAATAAAAGTACAAAAACAATATGTATATTAACAATCTTGTATTAAATAACTTATTTACATAAGTTTATTAAAACAAAAATATTATAAAGAGCAAAACCTTTTGCTATAACTATTGCATTGTCGCCGTAATAACACCGAGTGTGTTCTAAGTTCTTCCAATTTTGCTACAGATAATAATAAAATTCTAATCGCCACAATGAAGTTCCTAACGAAATATTTGTGAACAAGGAACATATTTATTTTGTATGAGAGAACGTTCATACACTGTTTTTACTGTTCACAAAATAAATATTAGAATGAGTATGAAGTGTTCGTATGTGTGTTAAATATTAAGTATATGTGTACGAGTATGTTAATTGTGAAAGCGGACAATGAAAATTATTTAGGGTTTCTGTTTACCATAGTAAAGTACGGAATTCGTTAACTTAGCAAAAGCTATGTTTAACAAACTACACCAGTAGTTCTCTCATATTCGAATACAAAAGAAATGTTTAAAAATAATAATTAATATAATATGACGCATTTCGTCTCGCTATAATAATTTTTTAGTTTCATCGGCTGTGCAATGATATTTCCCATGAACAAATTTAACAACGTATTTATAAGCTATTGTAATTACGAGTATTGTTCTCTCAATAAACGTTTCAGACATTGATAATATTTCATGTATGGGACCTCCATTATATCGTATTTATGTACATCTATATGTAGGTTAAACCATATATTTTGCTCGGAGCAGACATGCTTTGATAAGGGTCTATATAATTGTAATATCAAGGGAATTTAATAAAAAGTATACATGTATATTATGTTACGTACGTAATGAAGTACATACTAAAATTCTCGATTTGGAAAAGAAGGGATTATAATTTAATATCGCAGTATCGACAAAATAATTTTATTAAAAAAGAATTAAAATAGGTATCGTATTTTTTTTTTCGAAATATTTATACATATATAAGATTTTTTTTTCTTTTGCGATATAAATGTAGGTAATTTCTTTTTTACAATTATGACCATAACATTTGCTTGCCACATTAAATTTCTCGTAGAATTTATTAAAAACTCGAATCTTGTTTAATTTATTGTACTTTTTTTTTATTGTTATATAACAGAAAGAAGGATAATCAAAACTACTTTGTTTAAGAAAATCACTGCTACTTTCCCGGCAAGACATAACACTATCAGCTCCCTTGTGTGTCTTTATTATTTATATTTGAGGAAAATCGTGTATATTCTAAAAGTAAAATGTTGCAAAAAATATACGATATTCCGATACTTTAATAAACCAAGGGTATATTTGTTATAAGTCTAAATTACTGCGGATTTTAAAAGATTTTTGACAGTTCGTAGCATTTGTTAGACGTACATACGTTATAAGATATCGATGAAAACTCATACACTATTAATGTGCACACACAATTTCACTTATTTTATGTGGCTATTCACTTTTCATCAACGTGAGAATCGTACCACGTAGAATTAGTGACTATTGAATGTATGAATATGTGAATACCAGAGTCCAATGATTTTTTGATCATTTAATATGTGTATGTCTATTAATGAGTATTCACTAACTTGTTATTGAAATTCACTGATATGTATGAATTTAGCTTATCTAACGTAATTAATGAAAATTTCACTTATTCATGTTTAGAGAGAACGCTACTGGATACTATATTACGATAACAAATACAATTGAGAAAATTTTCTAAAATTATTTGAAAAGCGGGTTTGACGTCGCCTAAAGTCCTAAGAACTATTAAAGTTCATACGACTTATAGTCCAAGATCCCAGGGCCGCCAGACGTCACGTATTTTCTGACGGATGAAATGTGGACGATGGAGTAGTGTTAGTATATACTATGATCGTATGCCTACCTGCTAGCTTGGTCAAACGGCCAATTTCCAGGTATCAGGTAATCAAGGTACATAAAAACATTACTTACTTCACGTAAATTCTCATGGCTGATTTTCATATATGTTTCCGAGTGTATAGTTAAAAATAAATTGTCAATACTCCCAGACACTTTCCGTCGGCCATATTGCTTGCCAGACGCTTTAAGGGTCTCAAAATATAATAATCAGTTAACTTCACGTAAATTCTGACGCTCCACTTTTATATATGTTCATCCGACAACTATTTTAAAACCTTTGACAAGAAAACAGACCGATCCAAGGGGCCAATCATCCCCTAAACTAAATTTTAATATCTCTGTGATTGGGAGCGCGAGAGCATTATCTACGCGCATGAGACTGAGTGAGACCGAATGAGTGAATTTAAAAAAATTATTAAAAAAAAATTTCATTTGTCAAAAATTTGAAAAACTATGTGTTATTTTTAAAAAATATTTTTTATTTCTAATTAATAAATTGAAAAAAAAAATAAAATTAAAAATGTCGGCTAACTTTAGTATTATTTATTATATGTCAATTTTTTTTCTTATTTTTGTTGCCATAATTTACTTGTCAACAAAAGTTCTAAAAATTATAAAATATCTGTTCAAGTAATTTTCATAGCCTTAACAGCGCAGTCGGTCTCACTCAGACTCATGCGCGTAAATAATGCTCTCGCGCTCCCACTCACAGTGATATTAAAATTTAGTTTAGGGGATGATTGGCCCCTTGGATCGGTCTGTTTTCTTGTCAAAGGTTTTAAAATAGTTGTCGGATGAACATATATAAAAATGGAGCGTCAGAATTTACGTGAAGTTAACTAATTATTATATTTTGAGACCCTTAAAGCGTCTGCCAAGCAATATGGCCGACGGAAAGTGTCTGGGAGTATTGACAATTTATTTTTAACTATACACTCGGAAACATATATGAAAATCAGCCATGAGAATTTACGTGAAGTAAGTAATGTTTTTATGTACCGTGATTACCTGATACCTGGAAATTGGCCGTTTGACCAAGCTAGCAGGTAGGCATACAATCATAGTACATACTAACACTACTCAATCGTCCACATTTCCGCCGTCAGAAAATACGTGACGTCTGGCGGCCCTGGGATCTTGCTCTATTAGTCATTAGTCAGCTGTCTTTGAAGAAAACGTCAAGTGTCAAAGTAAGATTATATGAGTAAACATTTTTCCGTGCGCCATTAATAACTAAAGAAAATTAAAAAATATATTGCAATAAAATATATAAATTTACGGTTAAAACGTAAAACGAGTAACAATAAACGAAACTCGTCTCCTCGAAAACGGCACGGCACACATTCGATTCATTCGATCGACCTTGGCAATTAATCCTGGATTGAATTGAGGCTTGCACCACGTTGCCAACATAAGCCTCTACACGTTAATCGACTTTCATTAAGCCGACTGCCATTCCAACAGCGTAGTTTAACTATATTTAATGTTTGTATAATTACTCGTAAAATGCTTTAAAGAATTAATGACTTTATCAGTATAGACAACCACTGCTGTTTCAGGAGGGGGGGGGGGGTCTTAGCAAATAGTACGGGTGGTCACGTTATATGTACACGTATAGTTACGTTCCTTTAGACCGCATTTTGTAAAATAGCAAAAGTTTTTCTTGATAAAGAGAGAGACAGAGAGAAAGGTCGCTTTACTTGATATTGTAAAAAATATAGTTGTTGCTTACTCGTATTGAATAAAAAAAAAGTTATTCCAACTTCAATATGTATAGAATATCTTTCGCATTCACACTGACTGGGACGTTTTTGTGGATTGGAATTTGAAAAAGAAAATTAGACGTCAAAACACGTCTCACGCGGGTGTAATACGAAAAGTTTTTCATACGAATGTTTGAACGACTCGAAAAATTTTTGTAGAATGCCTCGAGAAACCTTTATAAATTTTAATAATAATAAAGTTACGTAACATCAATACACTGGAAATATGTATACTTTATAAATTATTAACTATTGGCCAAAGGCATCTTCTTTTATTAAGAAATAGGGTGAAATTGAAAAAAGTTACAATTTGTTTATTCGTTATTTAAAAACGGCTGTAATTATAAGTTTATAGTGGTAGTACTTAAAGTTTATCTCGGACTACTTAGGAGGAGTAGCATAGCGGCTTAAGCTTTATATCCTTTGTTTTATAGGCTTTTGAGACTAACACATATATATATATATATATATATATATATATATATATATATATATATATATATATATATATAGCGTCTGTGTTTGTGTGCGGGCGTGTGTGTGTGTGTGTGTTAAACATAATTATATTTATTTCCGTGAAAACATGACATGATGAAAAAATTAAGGTATTTATTAATTAATTTTCTAAACATCTTAAACTAGTAGTAGTAGTGAACAAAATAATAATAAATATTTATTGAGTCAAGGTATTTCTTGTACGAATTTCTTAAAGGGCACGGTACAAGGTAAGTAAAACAAAGTTGGAAAGAGCCGAATTAGTTGTTTGTTTCAGTTAGGAAAGAGATTTACGTGATAAACAAGTCTTCATAGTTTCTTGTTCTATGTGTTCTTTTAGAAGTTATTTGCTTTCTGAGCATATACCATGCAATAATGTTGATCTGGGTAATGTATTGTTCTGCACTGTAAGACTTTTTTTTTGCTATGTAATTCTGTAATTATCACAGTCTGTTACCCGCTCAACTGCCCGTGTCAACTATTAGATGACAAGAGTTTACAAATTTTTGTTAACACACCGCAAGCGCCCGTGTCAAGTAATGGTCGCCATGGCTATATTGCTATATTAGTACGCGAAGTGCACCTGTCAACTACAGGTTGATTAACGTATATT
Source organism: Euphydryas editha (assembly GCA_036937285.1). NCBI lineage: Eukaryota > Metazoa > Arthropoda > Insecta > Lepidoptera > Nymphalidae > Euphydryas > Euphydryas editha. The sequence goes on along the minus strand of JAUPFZ010000005.1, from coordinate 18,589,242 downwards.
ACATTATCAGCGGTGGGAAATTACGTAAGAAAACGTGAGAGACCTTGGGCAGTTTTGTGCAGTTGGTAAACTAAAAGGTCATTGCCCGGTCACTCAAGCGGGTAAATAGCTTACAGCTTCGACAGCAGAGACCTCAGTTTCATCCTGGAAGATTACGGATGCCGAAGGATTGAAATTTAATCCGATGCTATTTTAATGCATAGTTTAATTCATTTGTAGATTTAATTTTTATTAAACAAAGCTTGACACACGATCAGCTCTTAGAAATTTTGATAATTGTAACATCGATTGATATTTACGATAATTACTTCATTTTTTTATATTAGAGGGGGCAAACGGACAGTCGATTCACCTGATGGTATATAAAAACGACATCCATAGACACCCGCTACATCAGAGGATTAGCGGGTGCGTTGCCGGCCTTTAGGGTGGGGAGGGATGTTCCTCCAGATCTGTGGAGGGAAGGGAAAGTAATTTTTCAGCTTAAAAGTGATAATAATTATAATAAATATTTATTTAATAGGTAAGCTCCTAATTGTTGTTTTAGTTTATGAGATAAAATATAAGGAAGTACAATTAATTACTTGAGTTTAAAACTTAATTTATAGTTAATGTTAGTGTGTAAATCTTGTATAATTAATATGAAAGTCTAACTTATCGTCATATATCGTATAATAGACATACTAAAGAAGCTCAGAAAGCTTTTTTTTTTCTGTACACGTATTATTTTTAAATTTTAAAATAATACAAATACTAGAATACAATGACCTGGCCTCTTTTTAAGACGTCCAAATCCCATGGGCCAAGATGGGCCAAGTAAGGAAAGGGATGGGCCACCGGATCTCTCACAAACCGAACGAAACACGACGACAGTGCCGTCATTTCACGTCGGTGTTAAGTGAGATGGAAGCACTTCCCCGGGCGTCGGGCGCGCCGGCCCATTCAGCTGCAATCAGCATGGCGCTACTTCGGTAAAATATGGCGCTACTTCGTTACCATGCGTCGTAGCATGGTTTTTATAACTTATAAAAAAAAATAAAGACACACTTCACTTCACACACTTCCTTCAAGCAATAATAATAAAAAAATAAATCAATAAAACTATTATACGTGTTGTGTGTCGGAGTAATATGGGAAATAATTAAATTATACATCGTCACCTGCATCCTGCATATTTGTGTGAGTGTTCATACAATACCTTAAATAGGTGTTTTAGAATATTAGTTATTGAATACATAAAATCAATTGCATTATTGTTCCATTCTGCAAAGGGCTGTTTATGTGAAATATTTCATCTTTTGTTTAAACACGCTAATCACAGATATTACTATTGTGCTTTTAAAAGTTCTTTCGTTCGTAAGCCTTTGTTAGAAAGCAGTTCTAAGACATCACGATACGATTCATAAAAAGCGGTAACCGTAAACATTTATTTCTTAGATGAATCTGTGCGATATGTCTAGTATTTCTATACACACACACGAACTCAAACGCGCGCGCGCACACGCACACACACACACGCGGGCACACACACACACATTAAATACATATAATATATTATTTGTCTCAATTGATAAGAAGATATTTTCTTAACATTAATTACACGCTAAACATACTTATACAAAAAGTTTAATTAATACTTGTACAAAACCTAGAATTAAGATTTTTTTCATTAGAAGGTTAATAAAATAGGGTTAGCGCCTAGTTGTGTTTTGCTCCGTAAAAATGATATCACGTGTTTAGACATAGTGTATTCACAGACTTATTTATACTACGAGTATACCAAATAATTGCCAGAAAGACAATCTTTCTGTTGTAGTGATGCGAGTAACCGCCTCAACACCGGCGGTCGTGGTTTCAATTCCCGCTCGGTTCAGATATTTGTATTTGTGTAGGTAAATATCTAGGTCCTCCTAGACTCCCACCATGCCTCGGAGAGCACGTAAAACTGTTGGTCCCGGTTGTTATCATAGACACCTGATAGCGATAGTTACTCATGGAAGGTAAAATTATCCGCCGACCAGCAATGGAGCAGCGTGGTAGACTAAGCTCAAACCCTTTTTCTTATATGGAGAAAAGTGGTAGACTAAGCTCCAACCCTTCTTCTTATATGGAGAAGAGGCCATTGCCCAGTAATAGGACGCTTACGGGCTCATTTAGTTTAGTTCAGTTCAAAGCCAAGGAGGATAAGTAAAAGGATACGGAAAAGTTTATACACAACACTTAAGCTCGAAACATTTCAAACAAAACAACTTTAAAGAGATTTTAATTGCCTGCCAGAATAATCTAGCAAAATTGTAATTTAAATTAAATTAAATTTTCCTATGCAATTAAAAGTAATTAATGTGACTATATTTTTATCATGTTTACCTTTTTTAGCCACTTGAGTGTCCGGGCAATGACCTTTTAGTTTACCAATTGAAACAGCATTCAATTACCAAACGAACATTCTATTAAATATTGAATTATTTTGTCTACTAAACGCGTATGTTTCAATGGAAGACAGTGATAGAATGAGTGAGCTTTCAATTTTGAATATCATTTTATCTATACTCGCTTGAGTGTCCGGGCAATGACCTTTTAATTTACCAACTGCTTAAAACTACTCAAGGCCTCTCACGTTTTGTTACATAATTTCCCACCGCTAATAATATACTTTAATCAACCTGTAGTTGACAGGTGCACTTCGCGTACTAATGCCCGTATCGAAAAAAAGTTGACATCGGCAATATAGCCATGGCGACCATTACTTGACACGGGCGCTTGCGGTTATTGCGGTTAGTTTGTAAACTCTTGTCAACTTGTAGTTGACACGGGCAGTGGAGCGGTTATAGCTTTTAAGCTAATTTAACTATCATTCTATATGTACATTACGAGAATACTAGTAATACTATTATAAGGAACATACTTTTGTTTATGTCCGACATTTTTTAAGAATTTGGCTGTCATAGACGTGAGATGAGCAAAACTACAAATTCAACGAAATAGATAAAAAATTTGTTATTAATAAAAATTTAAATCTTCAAAATATAATTCCAAGCGTATAAAAAGTACTCAACGAACGGAATTAGGATGGTATGTTAGTACGTACCGTATTACATACTACGATTCGATCGAGGACATTGGAATGCCAGGGAATGCTTGCCGACATATTTAAATACGGGGTGCCTGGACCGTCGGTATTAAGTGCTTTACACACGGAACGTGAAGTAATGATATCTATTAATTTTTATTACGTTTTAACTTCTGATAATTTTTTTATGATTTATTCAAATAGATATATTTTATTAATTATTTATTTATAAGTTAGTACGAAAACTAAGGAATAAATAAGTAATGTGTAATAAAGTCAATAATTTATTCTTTAGTTGGTGACTGTTATTGATACCCCACTTAGTAGGTACGCGTTTTCTATTAATAAGAATAAACTAATTTTACTCTACTTTCAAGAATCAAACCAAAAAAGTCTGTTTTCATTCCTGGTAGTATTATATATATATTTTAAGGATAAGGAATAATTTGTTTTAGATCGAAGCTTGCATCAGTGTAAATAAAATAACAAAGATCACAAAATTTTACTGACAGTGGCGTATAAATTATTTACTGTATTGTATCAGCCTGTAAGCCACCTACTGCTGAGCGAAGGCCTCTTCTCCACATAGAAGGAGGTTAGAGCTTCATTCACCACACTGCTTCACTGCGGGTTGACGGATAATTACCCTACCATGAGTAACGATCGTTATCTACGAGTATGATAACGACCGGGATCGACGGCTTTACGTGCTCTCCAAGGCACAGTGGGGAGACCCACAAGGACATACACCTAGACCGGAAACAAATATTTGTACAAATACAAATATCTGTCCCGAGCGGGAATCGAACCCGCGACCGCCGGCGCACGGTTTGAGGTGAATACTCGCACCACTACACTAGAACGGTCGTCATAAATTATCTATACACCAAAAATTTTACTGATACTCAAACGTTTGAGCTATACAGCACCGTGTTCAGTATGTAATCCTGATTAGAAGTAGGATGGACGTTTCCGATCGATTCCGACCCATGATAAATGTGCCTACTCACGGAAAATTTTAATTTCGATTTCAACGTTGACGCTATTGCTGTATAATTTTACACAAGCTTGCGTTCACGTTTTGTATTAGCAATTAACCAATATTAAGGCCGATGTTTTTATTTAGAAATTCGTTATGGCCGTTAATAAATTATAAACGAATATAACGTAAAAAAATAAATGAATATTGGTAATTTGGTATTAGTATGCGCCATTAGAAGTATGTATTGTATCAAGGTTTGAGTATCCTTGTTCTGGGTAAGGGGCTCCTATGAAAGAGGTTAAGAGCTTAATCTATCTCTATTCTTACACTCGTGATGCTTGAATTACTTTTTGCTTTATAAAGGCTCTGTATTGGAAAATATTACGAACCATAAAACAACACGGTATGGCTTAAAGGATCGGATCATTTAGCATAAGCGTAAACCGATATGAAAAATATCGATATTTGATGGAGATGAATCATGTCGTCTGCGTACTGATATTATGAAAATGATATATTTGCTTTTTTGTGTTAAATAAACTCTAAAACACCCAAAAACAAACAACAGTATTATTAATAATTATTTCACTATTATCCAAAAGTAACATTTATAATAAAATTTCATGCCATGACTCTCCATAGCAGGACGGTATCCATAAACGTCAAAACGAATGCAAATGCGTTGGTTGTCATGTTAAATACACACAACACTCGGTTTAACTAAAATATTACTAGGCAACATTAAAGCACTTATATATTTTATAGGAATATTTATAAGATAAGCCGTGAATATTTTCTTAATTTTCCATTGAAATACATCAACAAGCAAAATTTTTTAACACAAAATAGCTGATTTCATTGATAGCGAGGGAATAATGACTAATGGCTTCTTGTCGTACATTGAAAAAAACTTCTCGTCGTTTGATTGATGAGAATCAACTCCGAACAAAAAGGCTTTCCGAAGAGCACAATTAAGAGGACAAGTCGTGCGTGATGGACAGTGATTTCGGAGTCTCGATTCCTTCCACTTTATCCTTTACGCTCATACATTTTTACTCAGTATACGTTCTTGCACGAATTAGAACCTAATTTATACTAATAGTCGCTAAGTAGTGAATGGTTTATATCGTTTTATTTATTTATGTATTTTTTATCACAATATCTGAATGCAAAAATTAAATCAAATATAAATTAATGTTCGCGTTTTCGAATAGTAGTCGAGTTTTTCTTATTATACGTATTTCGCGGGATTACTGTAAAACAATATAAAAATATATTTGTTTTTTTTTTTCATAAATCTCAGTTAAAATATTGATAATATTCGTCATAGTTCATAACAAGGAATACCAATGTTAAAAGTGTTTCATTTACATAATAAATAGTATACTTAAATAACCTTTAAGTTATAATTACTACCTTTATTTCATGCATAAATAGGTTAACAGGCTCTTAGCATTTCCATTAGTACCGTTCATGGAAAGCCCATTGTACTTTGTGTTTATTTCTACGGTAATACTGTCAAAGTACCGAAACAATTATAATTATTATGTTCGATATTTGAATTCACATCGGTATAATATGGCTATACTTAAAAAAGGTTACAAAAACTTTTGTAATAATGATAAATTTTGATAGAGAAATAAAATTTATTTTGTACATATTTATTTTTATAATCTTAACTGAAGGCAGAGTCTAACTACAATATTTAATTTAACGAATGAAATATAATAAACGGTTGTCATGTGTATATTATTCATTTTATTTTTAGTAAAAAGCATTGTCTGTATTAGTGAGAGTAGTTATATTTATGTAGCACATCTTATTTAAATTGTTAAAAGTATGTGGCCAACAGTGGAGATCCAACGGCTGATATAATGATGATGATGATGAAATACATATATACAAAAATCAATAGCCAGTCTTGAAAAACAAATAGCTCGATCGATTAAAATATATATTTTTAGTTTTATTCGCTTTTATACTGGGAACCATCCAGTAATAGCAATAAGTAAAAATATATAGAAAACTCAATAGAAGATACGAAAGGTTTTAGGTTTTAGATAGTTGAAAATTCACTGGGTCAACGAGTTTGACATAAAAAATCACTTGGGTCTCGGCAATAAAACCGTATTGAATATCTCTCCACCTTTCAATCATTTTTCTCCGAAAATATATTTCGTTTTCGTTGCGGTTTTACCTGTGATGACATTTATGTTTTAGGTTTCGCTACTATGAACCGTATCGTGATGTTCATGGATTTTGAGGGGATTACAATTGTATACGGTCATGTTTTGATTGACATTTGTCAGTTCTTTCCGTTTTAATCATGGAGTATAGAGTTAAAGGAGCACTATCCTGTGTTACGAAAATTGTGCCCGAAATAACCTTAAATAATGATGGGGTTGCTGTATCAGAGGACCGTTTTAGGTATTTTTTTTTTTTACTGTACATCCACAGGCTTTATTTGCCCATGCCTTTTTTATCAACATTTTTAGATTATTATTTATCGTTAGTGCGTACTTATTTAGACAGACCGTTTTAGGTTAGATAATTATTTATTTGGACTCACTAGCCATTTAACTTCAATTACAACACATTTACTAACTACGCTAGTCTATGAGAATTAATTACTTGAAATTATACTTATTCTCATACTACTCTCAGCAAACTTCTAGTTATCTAAAACTCTTTAGTTCAGATCGTATTCTTCAGAATACCAGCGCTACCTTTATTTTAATGCTATTTTGTAGACGCCTTTTGTGTCACAAAGCTATATGAGATAGTGCTCCTTTACCTCTATATTCCATTGTTATAATGTTGTTATAATAAATTTGTAATTAGAATTTTATGTGATAATATTAAATTAATGTTACTATCGAATTATATCTATTTATCAAGATCATTGAGAAGACTAATATGTGTCGAAAGGTACCTATTATTGAATTAAATTGAATAGAATTTATTATTAATTCAACAAGTATTAATTAGACATAAAAATTACATTAGGTTATCGATTAAGATTGAAAAATCATCAGTATTTTATTTCAAAAAATTCTAAAAGAATAATTAACAGAAAACAATCCGAATAATTCTTACGTTCATATACTAAGACACACGACACAAGAGTATAGTCATTTATATTCTAGAGTTCTAGACAATAGTATTGTGACGGTGACGTCACCCACAAGTTATTCATGACAATTACGTAAGCTACAAACATTAATGAAGTTTAAGCACGTTGTAATTGAATATATAAGTGAAATAAAACACTGAATTTTATTGTTTGGTACAATATTAATTCGAATTTATTAATAAATGTTTAGTAAAAACTTTTCTGGTGTAGTGGTGCGAGTAGTCGCCTCAACGCCGTGCGCCGACGGTCTCGGGGTCGATTCCCGCTCGGAACAGATATTTCTATTTGTACAAATATTTTTTTCTAGTCTTGGTTTATCTTTATGGGCCTCCCCAAGGTACTTTGGAGAGCACGTTAAGCCATCGATCCCGGTAGTTGTCATAGACACCTGATAATGATCGTTGCTCTTGGTTGGGAAATTATATGCCAATCCACAGCCAAGCAGCATGGGGGATTAAGCTCCAACCTTTCTTCTATATGGAGAAAAAGCCTCTGCCCAGTAGTGAGTTGTTTACAGGCTGATTCAGTTCAGTTTAGTTAAGTTAATATTTTTAGTCAATTTGACCTATATACGAGTTACTACTCTTCTAATATCGTGTTCTAAATATGGTAAAGTAACATAACTATGAATACCTACTGGTATTCATAGTTATGTTACTTTTAGATTTAGAACTTTCAGTTATTGTCTCTTTTATGCCTTGTTTTGTTTGCTTATAAATATAGCAAATAATAATTCTATGACTCCTGTTTACTTATATAGAACAAAACACCATATTTAGAACTGCACATATTTGTAACTGTAAAGGAAATACTGGATTTTTATATACGTATGTAATGGCAAATAGCTCAGGCTGCAGAGTGACACAAACAATAATACATACTCTCGAAAAACATAACCCTCCTTCTGGCGAAGTCGGGTAAAAAGTATTCAGAGATGTGTAAGTTTAAAATACAGAAATATACCGTTTATGATTTTTATATTTCTTCTACTTAATTTATATTAATAATAATACAATGTAATTATCGGAAAGCACATAATTTAAAAGATGAACTGACTTCTTATTGTTTGGAAAAATCCAAACAAGAATATAACGAAAAAAATAGAACTTTACCGTTTAAAATTGAAAATTCAAATAACAAAGTGTCTCGTTTTCTGGATAATCTCGAAAAGCTTTTTCGGATTAATTAGATATAGGTAAAATAAATTTTATTTAAGATACTAGAATCTAGAATAGAATTGATTGAAGACGTGTTTCGTATATTATCGGAATTCATTCCCTAACGGGGTTAAAAGGGGGTAGAAAGTTATTTTGATATAAATATTCCTTAGTGCTTTTTTTTTTAAATTACATTTTATTTTGACACATGTCTGACAACTCAATCCGTCTAATATATTTTCCAGTATTGACGCAGGTGTAGGTGATATCTTTTTTTGGGTGCCCCTGATGGAACAGGCAAGACTTTATATTAAACGTAACAAAATTGAGTTGTAAATATACCGTAACTATACCGTATGATTGCTTTATTGTAAAATAGTGTCTTATATAATATTTTTAATTCAATGTTGGTGTTGTGTTAAGTCAAGGGTTTTAAACTAAATGACTCATCAGCAACGCATCTGTAGTTCACAATGATACTGATATAGAAGACACCGAAGTGAACTTGGAAACATTTTTGAATTATACGGCATTAACGCCCGAATTAGTACAGATTGGCACCACGGACTAATGTTGGAACAAGATCAGAAAAAATCTTATAAATCATGTACCCATTTAACTTTATCTTACACTAAAACTAAGAAGGAGGAAATAAAAGCTGTCTTGGACTATTATTAAATATAAATATATGTTTGATATACACACACAATCGTCTGTTTCTAAGGTAGGCAACTTAATGCCTGTGTTTTCGGTAACAGCCGACTGATATAATTTTTTTTATTTATAAATAATACATATAGAAATAAATAGATATTACACCCAGACTCGAGGCGGGAATCGAACCCACGATCCTGGAGCAGAAAGCAGGGTCACTACCAACTGTGCCGAGACAATTAAAATTAAAAAAATAATTACTTGCGGGCTTATTCAAATCAAAGAGACAAAATCGTATTGACTTGTGGTGTAATTATACCTACGATACAACGAACGAAACATGGTGACCGTTCTGGTGTAGTGGTGCAAGTAGTCGCCTTAACGCCTCGCCTCAATGGCGGTGGTCGTGGGTTCGATTCCCGCTCGGGGCAGATATTTGTATTTGTGCCAATATTTGTTTCAGGTCTGGGTGTATATCTGGGTGTATAGTGGGTTTCCCCACCATGCCCTGGAGAGTACGCAAATCCGTCGATCCCGTTTGTTATCATGGATGCCTTATAATAATTTTTACTTATAGTAGGGATATTATCCGCTAACCCGCAGTGGAGCAGCGTGGTGGATTAAGCTCCAAGGCTTCTTCTATATGAAAAAAAGGCCTTCGCTCAGCTGTGGGTTATTTATAGGCTGATACAATACACTACAGTACAGGAGCATTTGTGGCCTGCAGTGACGAAACTGAGCCTTACCATAAATATAAGAGTCCATCTAAGGGAGATGTTACTGCCGGACAGTTCTCAGACCTGTTGCTTAAAAAGGGATATGGTGATTCCAGGGAACCATATAATAATATAATGTATGAGTGTATATGAGTATGTATTTATCATAAACAAAGCTTAAGGTCAAACTCTTACTGTAGCGGGAGTATACTTAAGCGAAAACTGCTTCTCTCACAGTCAGTTGTATGTGACATATTCCAGAATAGCCTGGTAATTCTAGCACTCCGAATGAAAAACAAAAAATATTGTTTATAAAGAAATACTATGGAAGGTGTAGTATTTCGATTTCGTTGTAAGAAGATAATACCCCCGTGTAACTTTCTCCAGATCAAAAGCAGAGCTTCTTCATCATAAAACATAACAAATTTCATTTTTATTTTAATGTTTAATTAACTTTAAATTCCTACTCTATAATAAAGATTGTTATATTTTATAAGTATTCAAATATTTTAACATAATAATTTATATGTTATAACAAAATTAATAACGTAAAAAAAAAACCTATTATAACCATTTTCGACTTCTACGCGGACGAAGTCGCGGGCTAAAATATTATGTTTGATCTCAATCCGTCTATTATAAAATATATTCCAGTATTGACGCAGGTGTAGGTGATAAAAAATATAAATTTATATTTTTTTGAAATTTTAGTTAAATACCCGTGCGAAGCCGGGGCGGGCCGCTAGTATTTATATATTAATATTAACAATCGTCAGAAAGACAACTATTCTGGTGTAGTGTTGTGAGTAGGCAGTTGTGGGTTCGATTTCCGCTCGGGTCGGATATTTTTATTTTTTAAATTATCTGCCAACCCGCAATGCAACAGCTTGGTGGATTGAGCTCCAACCCTTCTCCTTTATGGAGAAGAGCCAAAGGCCCAGCAATGGGACGTTTACAGGCCGATTCGTTTAATTTCAGTTGAACTGCTGAAATTTAAATGTAAAAATTTAATGAAATTTTTATATCAAATAAAACAATATTATATGAGAAATACAGTAGCTATGTTTTTAACTTCACTTTTATGCATATTAAAAGATTTTTAAATCCAGTTTCATAAAAAATAATTAATAAATACTCGTATATTACAACTGGCCATTGATACTAGAACCTTTGTCGCGAGTCTAGATAAATTGGTTATAAAAAAATATTGTTACCGGCTATGAAGTTAAAAGACCTTTAATAAATGTTAAATTTTCGTTGAGCCTTTTTGTGTTCATGAAAATTAATTACCAATGTGCTACTTAAACTTGCCTGAAGCTGTTGACATTGTTTTATTAAAACTAGATTAGTATCTCGGTTTCAGCCGTATTTTTTTTTCGACATCACTCACTACTAAGTCTTAACGCGATTTTTTTTTAGTTTATAACTGTCTAATGAATTTCTAAGTAATATATAAAAACAAACTTACAAACTTTACGACTGTTAAATCTCTACTATTTTTAAAATTTTATATTTCCTTCTATCTAATATCATAGTATAACTATATCTAACAATTATATTGAAATATTTCTTGCGTCCTTGAAGGTCTAGCTTCAAGTGATTTTTTCTCGTTGTGCTATGTCAAGCTGGTATATATACAATAAGTGCATGTGATTATCAAGATTTAGTACAAGTAATGAGTTAACTTGTTTTTATAAATAAAAACAGATGTTGTTCTAAATACCAAAAAGACGTCTCCGCATGCAAATTTTTTATTAACTTCAATCGCACAAAGCGATAGCGAAAACACATGTTGTTCGGAATACGACAGTCTCGTCACTGACATGAGTGACATGCTATGTAGTGATGTGTAACTCAGCGCAGAGGCGGTTCAAATATTCAGTTCACAGCAGCTAGAACCTTTGAGCTCCGGCTCAGCTGCTAGATAAACGGTTCACAGCTCACTATTACTTAGTTAATTTTTAAGGTACATCATACATGTAACAACATAACAACAATTGAGCTAAACTGTGAGCCGGTTCACAGCTCCGATTCAAGCATATGGCTCATGAGCTGATCTTCAGCTCATACAAATTCATTGAGTTAACAATAAAGGTTGAGGGTTACAAATAAACGCACTCACAGCACCGTGCGCTAAGAAAAAAATCGGTTTTAAATTGAGCACCTACATCAATGTGTAATTCTATTAAATGTTGAATTATTATTAATAATTATATGAATTATTATTGAATTATTATTAATAATTACTAACTATATTAATATATTATAAATATGTATATATAAAAGTATATTGTATGTATAAAAACGTTCATTTTTTTTTCTCTATTTATTCGGTTCATTAAGTCCAAAAATTATTCACGATGTTATGAATCTTCGTCTAAATAATAATAGTAGTTAGACTGAAGTTGTCTCTAAAATTACTTTTTTTTTTACAGAAAGTGTACATAAAGTTTGATAAAATAACATTAAAAAGTCGATTTGAGTTGAATATTGCTAGTGTATTCCTCTCTATTAGGGCGGAGGACACTGACCCGAGCCCTCGTCATTTTGTCACTTAGTTAAAATCCTATTGAAAGTTATGGGTCACTTATTTATCCTTATTTCGAAACATCCTCTTTTGCTTTAACTCCAAATATGTGTTTGATACGACAAATTATGTTCAATTGAAGTACTAGTCACTCAGTATATACGTATATACATATAATAGAAACAGAGTATGATTATAGCAAGAAATTATTTAACAATATCGTCGGATTTAAGCAAATCGTTAAATGCGTTAAAATACTTTATACATGAAAAAAAAAAAAAAAACACATGACGAATTTCAAATTTGTTCCTACTAGAGTTGAAAAGGTAGAGCATTAGCTTTGTAATAGATAAATGAGCTTATGGTGGAGTCTTAATAACAGGATCTCAGTAGCACTTGAAAGAACCGATGCACATAGTTCTGCAGAAATAACTAACACTAAGAACGTAGCATATATAGAAGCACAAAAATAATAATAGACAGGAACAAGTAAATTTAATGTTGTTGAAAAACCATTAGTCTCACGGTTCACTTACCAGATCAATAATGAGGGGATTTGGTTAAAGGGGTTTTCATTCCAATACAATAAACTTGCAAGTGAATCTGTCAACGATTGGTTCCGCAGTAAATACTTAAAGAGCTTGTACGCTTTTAATCCGTTTATGCACTTAGCCTCGCATCTTAAGGGTCTTTACTTGTGGCGAACATTTCCAAATGAACTAACTACTAACCCTCGAAACGTACAATTCATTTACACCATAGGGCTACTCCTATCCTTTCAGAATCTTCAAAGTGTTCTATCTTAAATTGTAAGATAAACATAAAATTAATTACTTTATAAAGCACTACATATAAAAAACTAACTGGATTTGACTATAAAAACCAATTATTAAAGTTCTTATTATATAGAAATTTGATTAAAACCAGTATGAATGTTTTTAATTATGTTTTACTTACCGAACTTGTAAGTATCCTACGCCAATAAAATGAAACATTAGCCGATTTGATATATTATTATGAAATATAGCCTGTTAATTGATAGGTAATGTTTTTACTACAAATATTTGTTTATTTAATTTAAAACTTAATAATATTTATTTTTTCATTCCAGGTAATCATTCTTCAGTTCTTCAGTTCAAAGATTAAGGTCGTTATATTCAAAGAAAGTAAATTATAATTTTATTTAGAAATGTTTACATTAAAAACTTCTTACTTCTTCAGCGGAACTTCAAACATATTGACGCTGGGAAATGTGTTTCCTTACCTCGCTATTATGCGGCAGGTATGTGGGATACGCTTCCATGGCAGAACGTACTAGATTGCTCATTAAAACCCATATATATAGTGTTTTTAAATTATATACATATTTAATTTTAGACTTAAGAATTTTTTTTTACTAAAATCATTAATATTTTTCGTTCATATATATTTATTATTTGTTCAGTAATTAATTTATTCTATTCCAACAGAGTAATTTGAAATAATCTTTGTTGAGGCTCCGGAATATATGAGTACTATGTACATTACGGCTATTATTAATGATTTCTGCTCACTGATTCATCACTTGTTAAGCAAATGTTAGTCATCAGTATTTAGCAATTATTTTGAGTAGCATCGTTAAAAACCTGACTTTGTTTTCGTTAACACCATACATTCAAGAGTATTATTATATTCGATATTAACAATTTTTCCTGCAGCTTTGCGAATGTCATACTATATATATTATACCATTGTTATTTCGTTGCCCAGCCTTACTTTTTCGAAATCTTTTTGACGTAATATGCTGCGTTAAATGACAAAAAACGAGATAATTCTGGTTTTCGATTATTCTTTTTTAATACAAATTGAATAGAAAATTGAGAAAATATAATAATTGTTACTCATTAAATTTACAACTGGGCCAGTTGTCCTAGATGAGCAAGAAACGCGGCAACATAACGCTAAAAGCTAAGTTGTTCAATTTTTAATGAAATAATTTATTCTATGTTGTCTCTTCTATACTACTATTGGTCGTGTTGTCATAGTTTTTTATCGTTTTCATCGCTTACCCATTCATGTGAGCGACAAACGCTACTCGACTCGACACTATAATATCAAAGTCATTTATTCATATACGGTATGTTACGTTGCCGCGTTAATTTACATCAATAGAAATATTGCTCGCGTTTATTGCGTCACATTGCATCGCTTCATGTCGCGTCGCATCACTTATCTAAGAATAAACAGATGTTTAAAAAAAACCTGCTGATAATAATGAACTATAATATTTTCAAAATGCTTGCGAATTTTTTTCTTGTGGTGGTTTTTTTTTCGGTTTTAGAAAGTAAAACTAATTCAAAGTAAAGTCGGTAAAAATGATATAATTATAAAAAAGTATGTGTGAAGACCTCACTTGACACACGTGCTCATAAAATGCCCTTTCAAAAGGACATTTATATGTGTCTATTAATTGGCTCTAGTATTAGATAAATCTCAGGACTGGCACGATTGTTCTGTTTCCTTGAAAATATAGATTATATAGAAAAACTATAAGTTTTTGGCGTGTCACTAAGACATAAGATCGAATGATAATTCATTGCCAATAAATTTCTTTTAAATATTTTATTTAGTAAAATATTTTACATGATTTTCTCTACAGCTTATCAGAAATATATTAAATAACTTTTGATTAGAAAAACCAGACGATATCAAATTAATATTTCTTCTGTTGAATGTTTCAATTACCATTTTCGTTTTACTTTTCGTTTGTGTATTACTTTGCGAATAATTTATTTCATTTGAAATGTTATTTTATTTAATATATTTTCAATTATTAATCATATTTATAAAATTATAATATTGGTGAATATTTCCATTAATATTATAAACTACATGTACTAGCGACTTCGTCAGTAATTACAAGTTTTTACTTTTTTCCGTTCACCCAAGGGAATCGTACAAAAGATTAAAAAAAAAATCCAGTATAGATCTGACCAAATTTCATTCCCATTCAATCAGTAGCTTCGGCTTATGTTATATAATTACATACATATATATTATACATACTCTCCATTTAATACATACTTGAACAAAATCTCAGATTAAATAATAATAAATAAACAATAAATAAACGTCTCACACTCAACGGCCCCCAGTAAGATGTGAAGAATCCTGTGTCGGGAGTCCGGATACACACAATACAGAAGCACAAACGCCCAGACAACAACAAACATCTATATGGTCTGTACAAATATTTGTCATGTGCGGGGATCGAATCCGGGACCGCTAGCACATAAAATAAAACAAACGTGTTACAAAGAATATTCCCATCTATTAAGCATTATGTAATATTTAACAATCCATTAAGAACTAACTGTCCGCAAATATTGCTCACAGAACAAATTACTGTGTCAAATACCTAACCTATTAGAACACAATCTGTATACTCGTACATATAATAAATCTGTTAACGAGGCCGTTTTACAATACACTATATATGATCAAGAAAATTTTTTACAAGCGCGATTTATTTTCAATCAGCGCCATCTCTTATAACGTTTTTTCTTGTACGCGTATCACGTAAAAAGTACAAAACCAATGTAAATAACTTTAATACATAAAAAAATATACATAACTCACAGTAACATTTAGTTTTTATTTCATTGTAATTAAATATAAAAATAAATATTTAAGAAAATAGAAATAGGTACCTAATGCAACGCCATATATTAACAGCTGGTTTAACGAATCTTAAAAACTCACAAACCTTATTTTTGAGTTATTATTTTGTTAAACTTAAAAGTTTACTAAATATGTCGGATGGGAATAGATATCGTTTTAATATTTTAGATAAACATCATTTTCAATTAATATACTATTATGTTAAATTATGTTAAGTGTCACTAAATATATCTACTATTCTACATTCTATAGATGGCGCAGTATACGTAATATAATTTTTTGAATCGCGCTGTCCAAAACTTCGGCCAAAAGAATGACCCTCCCCCGTATTTAAAGAAACGCTTTTTTGCATTTAATACCTTAGTGTACTAAGGTCTTGGTTGTTTGTTTGTTGTTAAAATATTTGGTCGTTATTTGTTTGTTGATTGTACAAAGTTGGATGGTTATAGCTATTTAAGTTGTAATCTTAATATATAAAAGCGAAAGGTCACTCACTCACTCACCACTATATCTCTGGAATTTTAAGACCTAGAGACTTGAAGTTTGGTAGAAATATTCCTTTTGCCGAGTAGAGATCAGCTAAGAACGAATTTTACGAAATTGTACTCCTAAGAGGGTGAAAAAGGGGGCAAAGTTTGTATGGGACAACGTGATTCCTTGGTCCAATCTACTTAAAATTTTGCATAAATATTCTTTAACAGAATTAATTGAAGACGTGTTTCGTATTTTATCGAAATTCATCCCCTAACAGTGTTAAAAGGGGGTTGAAAGTTATTTGCTTCGAAGTTGATATCAATACTCAGTGCTTTTCATTTAAATTACATTTTATTATGACACATGTTTAAGAACTCAATCCATCTATTATAAAATATTTTCCAGTATCGACGCAGGTGTAGGTGATAAAAAATATAAATTTCTAACTTTTGAAATTTTAGTTAAATACCCGTGCGAAGCCAGGGCGGGCCGCTAGTATATTAATATATACATTAATTATAAGACTTACTTGTAAGTGCAGAAAATACGTATCGCGGGGTTACTTATGTTATTTTTTATTATTTAATTTATATTGTGATCTGGTTTTTTTTTAAATAAATGATAGTAAGAGTTAACCCTATAGCCTACTGTTTGTTAAAATTAGTTTTAAAGATAAATAATAACAATAGACTCGTTTACTGATTTAAAAAAAGGATCTGTGTAATAGTGTACACACGTAAGACGTTAAACTTCTTTATCTATACATATAATAAAATGGTAGAAAAGTCAAAACTGTACATTGAATATTTTTTAAAAAGAATACTTGAATATAATATATGAAATAAGAGACGCAACCTCGTCCAATTTAACCCCTCGAAGACACAAGTTTGCGCGTTTACCGCATAGAAGACCCCCCTTACTATAGCGCCGAGTTTCCAGAACATAACCCTAAACATCAGAAAAAGTATTGGGATCCTTGGCGTTGACATCACGAACGAAGTCCAATTCCGGGGTCACTTGGAGAGCAAAGCCAAACTGGCTGCAAAAAAGCTAGGGGTTCTGAACAGGGCGGGCCGGTACTTCACGTCGGGGCATCGGCTTCTGCTTTATAAGGCCCAGGTGCGTCCTCATGTGGAGTATTGTTCACATCTTTGGGCAGGTGCCCCTCAATATCAACTCCAACCATTTGACTCCATCCAACGCCGGGCAGTTCGCATTGTCAACGATCCCATACTTACGGACGGTTTAGAACCCTTAAGTATAAGGAGAGACGTTGGCTTCCTGTGTGTTTTATACCGTCTGTATAATGGGGAGTGTTCTGAGGAACTCTTTGACATGGTGCCACCTTCACGTTTTTATCACCGCACCCTTCGCCGAAGGACTAAATTTCATCCACACCACTTGGATGCCTGGTTTGCAACCAATGTGCGAGCTTCGCGCGCATTTTTGCCGCGCACATGTAAGCTGTGGAATGACCTTCCTCCTGAGGTTTTCCCTGAACGCTATAATTTGGGGGTTTTCAAGTGTCGTGTGTACAGACACCTTTTCCCTAAAGGCCGGCAACGCACCCGCAACTCCCCTTGTGTTGCGGATGTCCATGGGCGACGGTAGCCATTTAACATCAGATGGCCCGTCTGCTCGTTTGCCCGCATTGTAATAAAAAAAAAAAAAAAAAAAAAAACTTGGGGTGTGATCTACAATCGATACCGAAGCCAAAAATATAGTTTTTAGAATTTTTGTCTGTTTGTCTGTTTGTCTGTTTGTCTGTATGTATGTCCGGGATAAACTCAAAAAGTACTGCATGGATTTACTTCAAATTTGGCACGAATATTATTAAGAAGTCGGGTCATAACATAGGCTACATATTATCACGCTATCACCTACGGGGAACGAGCAGTGAACCTTTATTTCTTCAACGCATTCTGTAACAGCGTGTAATCTAACGACGCATATTTGAATGTTGTTATTATGTTAATAACCATGCTATAAGCTATCTTCACACTATAAAAATCACGAAATATAAGTAACTTAGGCTGATAAACATAATAAATGTAAGAATGAATGTAATATAAGAAATGAATATAAGTAGTATCAAGACAAGCAGCGCCATCTATGAGATTTTAAAAACATCAAGTCGAATTACATGTGTAAACCCTTTTTGGATATAAATAATTTAAATTTGATCATGTTGGCGAGGTTAATAGTTGTTTACAAAAGTCATAGATGGAGTTGTGCATTTTAATAAAAATTAAAATGCACAACTCCATGATGAGCAAGACAATTTAAAAAATGTGTTTATATAAGTTTTAAGCTGCTTCATCTATGTCTTATAAATATCATCGAGTTTTTCTGTATGTAATAACAAACAGAACTCAAAAAGAACTGAATAGATGTATAACAAAATTTAAACTCGAAAACGGCACGCTATTGCTGTAAGCAATTTGAGCTAAATAACGAAGAAAGAGGAAAATGAAGCATGCCATATATGTTATAAAGATAAGAAATGCTTATGCTTCTCCGGAACCTATTTCCTCAAAAGTTGTGGAACGGGACCCGCCTTAAAGTCATCTCGCTCCACAGACACACCATTGAGGTGGAAATTCTTACGGGTTGTGGCGTCGGCGAAGCAGTATTTATACCACGCATTCCCCTCATTCCTCATAAGTGTTTGCTTCGCGATGACCATCAATAAGTCGCAGGGGCAGACACTGAGGGTAGCTGGTTTCGACCTCAGGACGAGCTGCTTCACACGGGCAGCTGTACGTCGCGTCGCTTGCTCCCGCGTCACCAGTCCTGACTCTCTTTACATTTTGGCTGCGGAGAGCCAAACTACTAATGTTGTTTATCGAGAAGTACTATAAATATGTATTTTTACCCTATTCTGTATTCCTTATTTATTATTTTCTCCATCCGTTTCAGTCACAACTTATGACTTAATTCAGCAGAATCACCATAAAGTCATTTATTCAAAGCAGGCTAAAAATAAGCACTTTTTGAAAGTCAATTTTACAAAAGACAGTCTCCCTCTGTTACTGTACTTTCTGTAGATATGAAATGTAAAGAAGAAACGGGTAAATGAATGTTATTTTAAAAGGTATAATCGTAGGTATTTTTGTTGCTGTATATCGTTCACGCAGACGACGTCGCGGGCAGCAGCTAGTGACGTATAATTTTTCTACTATTTACAACTTAGCAAAAATTGGTTTAGTAAGCTATTTAAATAAAAGCATTATGTCGTATTAAATTAAAGCTATTTTATTATGATAGACATGCATACAAATAATATGATCAATTAATTTTATTATTGCCCTTATGTTATTGTAGTTCATTAAGATCGAATTATTATTAAAATTAAATAATGTCTACCAGATTTACTGGTATAGTAATTAATACTTGCTATTTTCAATGGATTCATATGCAATTGCTGATACATACAATCAAAAAGTGAGATAAACATAAAATAAATATCAAAATTACACCCACGTGTTTTCTTTATAAATTCACTTTCATTATAAATTCACTTGAATTTCTGTAAGTCTTTCTATTTTATCCTTTATTATTATAAATATTTTTAGAAGTTATTACAGAATTTTGGTAAACATCATGGCGCCTGACAGTCGAGCTAAAGAATCGATAAAGAAGTTTCACTCCAATAAAAACAAATCCAATATAACAAGATATTAATGACATATATGACACACACACACACACACACACACACACACACACACACACAAAGTTTTTGAGTGTTTTTGTGTATACGTATGTATGAGTGAATGTGTCTTTTTGTTAAATCGACACTTAAGTGCTTACAGCCTCTACTGTATGTAGGTACTTACTGCCTTTTATTAAGTCCTGCCTCAGTTTCGGGGCTTCACGGTGGCATGCGCCAGCGATCCCGTGGCGTCCTTGTACGATGACGAGGGCACCGCTGTGTTTTAGTGGGTATTCTGACTTCGCAGTCAGCGAGTCCCACATACCCGTCGCCTGCGGGTGGCGGGATGCGTAAACGCATTTCACAGCGTCAAAAAAAAAAAAGTCCTGCCTCAGTTGTGATATTTACAATCATTATGAGATTTTTGAGATAATTTAATTGCGATGATTATTATTTCTTTTTTAAATATTGTTTATCCTACTACAAACATGATGTATTACCAAGATAATATATTATCAAGCGTAAAGTTTAACAGTTTTGTGTTTAAAGCAATCATGATACGATTCGTATGAGCTATGTATATTAAAATTATGACTATTTTTTTAATCAACTTAAAAGATTTGTATGTTTAACTGCATATATTTTTTGTATGTTCGCGAAAATCTCAGACAATATTTACTCATTTTGAAAAATCCTATTTTATTTGAAAGAGTTCACGAGTGGTAGTCCCATATTTAATACATTTCGATTTAATTATATAAAATAAACAAGGAATCATCAAAAAACAGCACTTATAGTATTTTTTATGTATATAAATTGTTTTCTCCAAACAAGTTTTTAGACAATTTTACGTAAATCTTTTTTTTTTATATAAACCTTAAAACTGCATGTGAAATAAAAATATATTTTTTACTGCATAAAGTTATTTCCGTTTATTTTTTTTTTGTTCTTTATTTAATACAATTACATTAATACTTTCTATTTATAAATAAGGATGTCAATACCATATTAAATATAATTATATTTACATTATCATTTCTCACTGAGATTTTTTTATTAATCGTTTCAAAATAAACTCAAAAAGTAATAAATGTTTCCTCATAAATCGCTGCATTTAAAATTATGAGACTGCTTATGACAGTGTCATTAAGATTAAAATGAATTTTATAATTTACTTTGATCTATGTCGATCTGTGATAGAGAGATAAAGTGATCAGGGCAAGAGGACCGTAATCTAACAACACTAACTAGTGATATAACCCGACGTCACTCTAATGTATTATTTTTTTAATTTCATATAAATATTATATATATATTTATATATATATATATATATATATATATATATATATATATATATATATATATATATATATATATATATATATATGTATGTATGTATAGTCAAACCAGTAATTGTATCACTTGGTATTAAACGATAATCACAGGTCATTATCACTGGAAAAAGGAGGGAATAAAAAAGAGCTGAGGATGAGAGAGGAAAGGAATAAGTTACCTTCTCATTCTAGAGAATCAGTGAGTTATTATTACTCGGCGTAAGAAAATCAGGTAACACGAGTATAAAAAAAAAACAAAAAAAAATTAAAAAAAAAACGAAAAAACTTTACGAAGTAAAATATATAGTACACTCATTTGCAAAAAAAAACGGGCGGTTTCGATTTTCTTCCTGGCTGAAAAAAATAAAATACCAAAAAGGTTTTAATCATTTGAACATTTACTGGCCAGTTATAAAAGTGCCATAATGTTTATAAGAGTACATTCCAAATTCAAATTTTTGACTGAGCTTGGTTTTCAAAGAAAATAACTTTTAACTACATTTTGTGGCGCGAATTCCCTATAGTTAATATCGACTCTAATTAACTTTTTGTCAATTTTTATTAAATTATCTGGTGTCCTTGACATTTAAAATTATTGTTATTGCTGTTTAGCAATCTCGAAAATGGTAGATAAAGTGATAAAAGCGAGCAAAATTATTGCGCTGCTTGAAGAAGGTTGCAGTCAATGCTTCGTGGCTCAGAGGCTAAATATGAGTCGGTCGACAGTTCAAAGGACTTGGCAGCGCTATCAAGAGACCGGTTCCGTCAAGAGAAGGCCTGGTTCTGGCAGAAAGATATGTACCGAACCACGGGATGATCGTTTTCTAGTTAGTCAAGCGTTGAGAAATCGCAAATCTTCTTATGTGGACCTCAAGAACACCCTCGAAGAAGTAAGAAATGTGCAAATTAGTCTATGGACGGTCAGGAGGAGGCTTCTCGCTGCTAATATACACAGTCATCGCCCGGCACGCGGCCCTAAATTACTCCGTGGACATCGAGTTGCCAGGCTTAGCTTCGCTCGAAATTGTGTGTCATGGACTCATGAAGACTGGGATAGGGTATTGTTCTCCGATGAAGCAAGGATATCTCTGCATGGTGAAGACCGACGTCGGCGAGTGCTACGTAGACGAGGAGAACGCTTTGCAGAGGCATGTTTTGAAGAAATCACACCTTATGGAGGGGGCTCTGTTATGTTTTGGTCAGGAATAAATTCTATGGATCGTACGGAGTTAGTCTTCATCGAAAACGGTACACTGACTGGATACCGATACATAACGGAAGTTCTAATTCCTTATGCACAACCCGCTTTAACCGCTCTTGGCGAAAACTCAATTTTTATGGACGACAACGCTCGCGCCCACCGGTCTGGCGGTGTGGATGCGTATATGCTAGAAGTCGGAATTCGTCGTTTGGACTGGCCAGCTAGAAGTCCGGACCTCAATCCCATAGAGCATGTCTGGGACGTTCTGAAACGACGAGTGAGATCAGTGCAGCCGGCTCCGCAGACCATCAGAGAGCTAAAGAATGTGATTACCGCGGAGTGGGAACGTATTCCCCAAGAAACCATAAAAGATATACTCACTAGCATGCCCAGACGAATGCAAGCTGTGATTTCAGCAAGAGGGGGTCACACTCAATACTAAACTTTTATCTGCTTTTAATGTATTCAAGAAAAACAAAGAAATTAACGCGTTTCATTTTTATTTAGCGAGCAGGTACAATCATAGTGTTTTGAGCTTAAACATTATTTCTTAATAATTTAATTAAAATGTTATGATAAAACTGATGAAAACTATTCCTTCCTAATTAATTTATAAAATTCTGAGGATAACAATACCTAAAATTGTCAAACAAACTAATAGTAACTATAAAATATTGCCCGTTTTTTTTGCAAAAGAGTATATTTAAATTTTACATGCGTTATGAAGTTTATAAAAAAAAAAGATTTACGCAAAATGGTCTAAAAAACTGTTTGGAGAAAATAATGATTATGATGATGATGATGAATATCTTCAATGTACTAATTTTATCTATTGCATTTTTGTTATATCTATATAAAATATAAATGATAAGGGTTCATGGTTATTTTTGATTAATAACGTAGTATATTATTATTATCCATCTATTAATATAATTTAAGTGAAATATTCAAATGTTTGACTAATTTCAATAATAAAGCAAAGCTTAGTAGTACTGTATCTGTTATTGTATATTGAACAATCAGTCTCTATTTTAAATTTTATGTAACAATTTTTACATATACAAAATATAATATTAAAATATTGAAATTATACCTCTTTTGTGTTTAAAAAACATTATATTAATCTTTATCAAATACCCGTTAATAGGCTTTATCGACTTTATTTAGCAGTTCATTATTATTCCAATGGAAATATTTTGGTACAGCGTAGTTTCTTCCAAATTAAGCGCTGCAAATAGATGAGTAATCTTGTTGAATAAATTTAACATTATACAGGTTTAGGCAAATAATCGCGATTAGAAATGTGATAAATTTAAATATTATGATCACTCACTTTTCTTGGATTCTGCTGTCGATACAGTTAAATTGTTCCTGGTGACAGCAAAGAGGAGTAAAGCAGTACATCTCCTAGCGCCCAAAAATCAAAATCTATATAATAGAGCCTCCAATCATCTAATTATTAAATAAGATTTTAATAATCGATAAAAACAATTTCATTATACCCTGATTGAAAAAAAAAACAAGATCGGTGTCGACTCGACTAATTAGAGATATAATAATAAAACCCAATCCCTTGACCCGGTGACATATAATGTACGTACTTTGGGGACCGACGTGTAGATATAATCGAGCTAGAGGGAGCAATGAAAAAGTATTACTGGGTTATATATTATAGAATTATCGGAAGCCCGAAGACAGCGGTGAATTCGATAAAACCTTAATCAGGCAAGATGTTTTGCTACCAGGACCGTTGTCTGGGGTTATTGTTAATCCTCATATTCAGAAGCATTAAACGGTATTTGTGTGTTTTCACACGGGTATATAAATCGACATTGGCTCGCCACAATAACGGCTTAAAGATGAGGATATTTCAAAATATACATAAATATTTCTAACATATATTATAGCGGTGTGATGAAGAATATAAAGGAAAGGCTAGACGAAGCGAAGAAGTTGTACAGAGTGAAGTGACATTGGGTGGGTGGAACGCGGGTCGATGGGATCCCAGAGTACGAAGGGCGACACTGAAAGTTCTTAGAACTGGCCACTTGTAAAAGTTAGAATAAAAAAATAACTTTTGAAAATGGAACTCCTTGCACATATTATTATGTATGTATTTCATTCATTTGTCATTTTTTTATGGTTTGGCGGCAAATTGAAAATTGTTTGTGTCGCGTCAGTATGAAGTTAACGCGAGAATCGTGCAATGATTTTTTATGACTTTCGATGTCATTTAAGTTAACGATAAAGTTATGATAGACTTCGATTGGCGTTTCACGATGAAGCCCTATCTCGTAACACTGTTTACAACTAGTTTCGTGAGTTTAAACGTGGTCGTACTAGTGGCGACGACTGAAGATAACATCAGTGTTGTGCGGCGTATAATAAAGACTGACAAAATAGTAACCTATCAGCAAATCCGGAGAAACTTGGGTATGAGTCAAGTGCACAAAATCCTCCGTGAACATTTAGCGGTCAGGAAGCTTTGTGTCCTGTGGATACCTCATAATTTGACTGAGACCCAAAATGTCCATATATATGCAGAGAAGTAATATCGTCAGTTATATTCATGGAGGTCGAAATTAAGATCTAGTCTTAATTCAAAGTCTTAAAGTGGAATTAATAATGTAATAATTTAGATATTTAACTGCAAATTCAACGAAACGAAGTATCAGGCGAAATCTAGTAATTTATTAATGGCTTAAGCCTTTAGAAGTTTAGATTAACCCTCCATACCTAGTCTCCTAGGTTTTAGACTATATGTGAGGGAACATTCCATTGTAATACATCAGATTTTTTTTTAAATTCATTAAATGAATAAAACTATTAATACAATGATACATAGAAACATACAATTATATTGTATGGAATATAAATTCTTAAAACGTGTGTCAAACCTCGTCAGTGATTCATAGTTCAAACGTTAGTCAAAGCTAAACACTAACGCATTTTTAATGCAACATTCTCCCTTTGTACGTTGGAAAATGACTTTGGATGTTTTCAACGTGACACGTCTCGCAGTATACGTGTCGTTCTCATAAATCTGTCACAATGGAGTTATGTCGTAAAATGTTGCTAGATTCTAACGGACGTTGTATTATAATGCCTTGATAATGTTGCGATGCATTACAAGGCCGTACATGATGTTAACATTAAGCATTCTATATAAACATAATTCAACACACTTCAACGTATTAAATTATACAACTGAATTAAAAACAATAGTAAAGGACGATTTTCTTATAAAAGTAGTGCTGCGGAACGGTTAAATTAGAACTTTTAAAACCCTTCGCAATCTTTGTAATATTTATCAAAGACTGTCTTTGGTGTATTTTTTGTATTTTTAAGAACTAAATTAATAGCATTTTAGAAAATATTTTGAGTTTATTTATGCATGATATTATGAAATGAACTAAACTGAACTGTGTCAGCCTGTAAACGTCCCACTACTGTACAAAGTCCTCTTCCCCATATAGGAGAAGAAACAAATATTTCTACAAATACAAATATCTGCCCTGAGTGGGAATCAAACCCGTGACTGTCGGCGTTGAGCTTGATGCATTTAAAGGTTCATAACATAATACTTTATATACCAAGTCATGATCAGATATATAAAGAAATATTATATTTTCGTCTAGAATTCAATAATTTTTGAGATTCGTTCTAATTACAAACCTACACCAAAATTCAAATTATTAATTATTATTTTTGCCGCTAAACCATAAATACAATCTACTACAAAAACAATAGTTGTTTCGTTGAATAAATAATACATGCACAGAATTATACTCAGTATGGTTTTATTATAAACTTATATTATATATAAATTTTTTAACATATCGGTCATAAAAATTTCGCTTTAAGGATATTCATCACGCTCCAAAATTTAAAAAAGTTTGGAGAGGTGACAGCAAAATATCTGTATAATTCAATACAATTCATATAATTCCTCTTAAATTTATTATTGAATGTGGGCGTTTTTGGCGGTGATATTATATTTCCGCCATCATTTGTTCGGCGTCTGAAATCCATTCACAGTATGACATCACGGAACTATTTTATTTAAAACGAGCTGTACCTGCGACATATTTTGCATGAATGCTATAGTTGATATATATATTGTCTTTTACGAAACTGAAAAACTTGTTTTGAGCTGAACAAGTATAATACGGATGAACAATAAATAAAACTGAACGTATCTCAGATCTGATTTCTTATTTTTATTTATTTTTTTAGTATAAAAAGGATTATCTTTTTATACATATTTTTCTTAAAGTTTATTATTTACGGCATAAAATGACAATAAATAATTGTAGTGTGTCTATGTGTTAATAAACTTATTTTTATTTTTATTATAATGTATAAATTGGCATATGCTCTTTAAAAAATTTAATTAAATTAACTTTAAATTTCAGAAATTGGTCCATGTTGGACGAAGATATCGCCAAACTTTTTTTTTAAATACGTTTAAAGCTCAAAGAACTAACTAGAAGTATATGAATATTTCATAAACTACAAAGACACTACATAATGTAATTGTTAATTTTCTTTAAATAGTTATTCAAAATAAAAATATTTGTATCATATACAGAAGAAGGAAAATCAATTTTTTGTTTATTACACTGTACCAATTACATAGAATTAATATTTTTAACAAATAAAGAGATTCCAGTGAAAAATTCTACCGTAAGTTTTCAAACTAAATTTAGCTATTATATTATAATTATTGGTTTTATTATATATCCTCATAGGTAATCAAAATAATCTAATGTGTCAATCATGTTAGATTTTTATTATGAATTGTAATTTAAATAGGAAATAACTAATTAATTAACTAGCAAACCTACTCCTCCATTAACATCAATGTCCGAATTTCGTAATTGATTTCATTAAAATATTAATTAACAAATAATCTTAAAACTTCAGATTACTTTTAATCTTATTACCATTTATTAATAAAATATTTTTTATGAATTACTCATCGAACTCCGTTAAAAATTAAATTGATGGAAACTTAATTAAATTTACAAGTCGAAATATAGTTTTACTTTTACTAGTAAAATAAATCGAAATTAATAAATGTATAAAAATGATACGTATGTTTTAACATACAGTTAATTTTTGAATTTTTTAACTATCTTATAAATTACTAGATTATCATACATCGGATATGGTTACACTCAACGTCTAAATAATGGCAAAAAATAACCTCCGAACAAAAGCATGCAGAGAGAAAATGGGAAATAAAATACGATTTGTTCTTAATGAAAGATCAAACGAACGTATAAAACGTTAATACTGTATTAAGTATAAGATAACTGTAAGAGAAGTTACTTGTGTATAAAAATATTCGCATGAAATTTATTCGTGGAAGCTGTTTTGTCTAAAAACAGATTTATATTTTCTTATAGTTGACACACGTTAATCATTTATTCTTTTATTTTCATATATATTATTGCAATTTACAATATTTTTTCACTGGAATCTCCTTATTTGTTGGAAATATTAATTCAATCTAATTGGTACAGTGTAATAAACAAAAAATTAAAATTTTCGTTTCTCTGCATATTATACAAATATGTTTTCTTTTTTTTTAATTTTGAATTTATTAATAAAATATTTTTTATGAATTACTCAACGTATTACGTATACACTCATCATATTACTTTATTAACTCGTATATCACACAAATACATCGAAAGCAAATTCAAATCATGTATATTTTTATTCATTGCATCAGCACAACTACGAGTATACGAAATATATTGAGCAAAAGGCACACTTAAAGCTATACAGCCTACCAGCCAATCTGAGGTGTGCAAGAAAAAGTATTAAAACATAAACTTACGTATGCTAACATATATTTATATATACATACATACAACTATATCTGTACATATAAAAATTTATAATACATAGTTAAGATAAACCCATGAATATAAAATATAATTGTAATTACTTCCCCTATTTATGTTTTGCAGATCAGACTATACAATTACATAATCAAAGGTTGCATTGATAAAAAGCGTATAGTGCTTGCAACACTATTGTAGGTAAATCAAACTTGTGTAATTAGTGTCGAATTTGACAAGAATATCAAGTTTAATAATGATAATAATTCACAGATAGATAACGCATATGGCAGTTGAAAGTGATAATTATTTGATGACAGAAAAACAAATGGCGTTATTAGTTTAAAACATGACAAAAATGTCAAATTTAATCTTGATATTTATCTCATTTGTACGTATTTTGTGCTCGTGTCACGGTCAACAATCGTATTATATCTTATAACTACCAATAATTAGGACGACAGGGAAAGATGGTTACGCTGTCAGATAAAATTTATTCAGTTCGTTTAGTTATGTTTTTTATAGTGGTGTTTACGTCATAGCCGTAAATTTATAACGAGAATACTTGATGTACGAGTACGTACGACGACACGTATAATATCACATTATTAACCATTTTCTTGTTTACGTCATTGTTTTACTTTCGTATTTTGTTTTAACAGATTGGACATAGTTGTTTATTAACTAAGAGATAATATTTTAAGTTTCAATTTCGCAGTTTAACTGCAGTCTAGTCATTTTACTAGACAAACTCAAATTGCGGACCGAATATATTTCTAATGATGTTTCGTTATTAATTATGTACACTTCTTCATTTTATTTTATATTTTTATTTATTTATTTTATATATTTATTGGCAAACATACAGCATTCAATAATCAGGGTTGGAAAAAAACAGTCTTTTTTAAAAAAGAACAAAACATCCTGTTTAAAACAGAATATTAAAAAAAATCCATTGTTTTAAACATAAATTTAAGATGTTTTTATGCAGCTGTTTAAAACATGTTTTAAACATGTTTAAAACATTGTTTTAAATTAATTATTAAGTATAGTATGTATATCATATTAGTAAAACAACCATATCAAATCTACTCTATTATACTGAGTGAATCTGGGACAATCGATGATATTTTAACCTCATAATCTGCTTGTCATAATGAAAAACTTTCCCCAAGAAACATACCTTCGCAAATGAACTTACGTTTTCGATGTCCCATACAAAGTTCGATACCTAATGTGCCATTTTTTCACCATCTCCAGCAAATTACTAAAACGTCGCCAAAGCGGATTCTTTTTACGTCCTGTC
Source organism: Euphydryas editha (assembly GCA_036937285.1). NCBI lineage: Eukaryota > Metazoa > Arthropoda > Insecta > Lepidoptera > Nymphalidae > Euphydryas > Euphydryas editha. The sequence goes on along the minus strand of JAUPFZ010000005.1, from coordinate 18,559,518 downwards.
ATCATTTTTAATTGATTAACACACAACATTAGTAAACTATATACAATATTCTAGTTAAAAAACAATTTCTAACGTAATTCGAACAAAAAATCGGGATGGCAAAGTCGATTCCGATTCTACTCAAGAACTTTTGTCTTGAAATAATCGATTATTAAGAATCGATTCTCGATCGAGCAGGTAATATTTGATACCAATTGACCTTTTTTAGGAGTTTGCGTAGATTACCATAGCTATATGTAGAAGAAATGTCCTTTTATTAGGCATGTAAGTAGATTACCAACGCAAGTATAGAAAATAAAAAATATCGTAAACTATCAATCCGATGCTACGATATATTCATCATATCCATTGGATGTCCAATGCTGAACGTAGGCCTCCCCCATTGATTTTCGTCCATCCGAACACACGAGCCGCCCCTTATTTTTATGTTTCGGAAAAGTAAGGTCAGTAATAGAAATCAGAGCTGCCAGCTTCATAGATAATATGAACCAAAATTTAGAAGAAACCAAAATTATAACTAACTATTAACCATAATTATGAACCAAAATTTAAAAGAAACTAAAATTAGGATGCATTAAATTAATCACTACACGTAAAAAACAAAAAAAAATCTAGTGTTTTTTATGCGTGTTTAAATCACGTTTAAAACAAATTGTTTTAAAAAACGTTTTTAACACACGTTTTAAACACATATACTTTTTTATATGTGTTTTAAACACTGTTTAAAACACTTGTTTTAAACAATTGTTTAAAACAATGCCAACCCTGACAATAATATATGTACATTTGACATAACAGTTTAGTTAATATAAGCCACTAAAGTTTCTACTTTTACATTAAAACATGGACTTGAAAAAAATAATTAAATATAACACTAAGATGAAAAAAATATCACATAATTTTTATAAAACATTATATTATTTTATTATATCATTTAGTCTCCCCGTGATCATGGCGATTGAAACATTGCCGAAATATAGGGAACTAAACAAAACTATAAACGCGGTAAGCACCCGTACAAATATAAATTTAAATATGAATAGTGATTGCGTTAGTTTAAAACAATATATATTATTTTTATAAAATTAATTTTATAAAAATAATATGTTAGTAAGCCATTTCAAGACACTAAGCCGGGGATTTAAAAGCCTGTTTAAGAAAATAGTATTAGAAAGTCCATTTATTAGTACCCTACAACCTAGAGGGTAAATCAATCACGTTTTTCAGAGTTTCGGAGTAGTTACCGTAAAAAAAGTTTATAGTACAATACAATACAAGTACTCTTTATTGTCCACCAAAAACATTACAAATATAGACTAAAGTGTTTATAAGAGAAATGTAGGTACAAAAGGTGGCCTTATTGCTAAAGCAGCAATCTCTTCCAGGCAATTTTAGGTAGCTGAAGTTAAAACTTTTAATAACATGGAATTTATTAATTGAACTTTACAAAGTAGGAACTCAATCTGAAAGGAGCTTATAATCAACAATTGCTTTATATTATATACTAGCGGCCCGCCCAGGCTTCGCACGGATATTTAACTAAAATTTTAAAAATTATAAATAATATATTTTTTATCACCTACACCTGCCTCGATACTGGAAAATATTTTATAATAGATGGGTTGTGTTGTCAAATCAACTAGGGTCTATAACCACTAAGATTAATTAAAGGTGCTCTTAATTGCTCACAAAATGCTCAATTCAAATTCGCAATTGCTCACCATATCAATTAATTATTTAATTAGTTATTCATAATTAAAAATACAAAATTATTTTTGCCTATTAGACGTAAACCAATAGACTTTTCTTAAATTTTTTTTTTTTAATAAATTGCTCACCGAGTGCTTTTTCAATTTTCGTTATAAAATTAAATGATAAAATCTCACTCTTTCAAGAACTATAAAAAAAGTAAATTAATTATTAAAATAAAATTTTCAAAATAGTCATAATTTACCGGAAGGAAGTTAGCGTAGAACTTTTCCTTTTTTTAATAAATTTTATGCCAATTAATTGCTCCATAATTGCTCCCCCGGAATCCGCATTTGCTCCAGATGTATCATTAATAGTTAATTAATATTTTTTTTTAAATTGCTAACGCGAAAAATAAAAATTCTTATAATTCAAGTAGAATATATATTTTTTAAATAAACTATATGCCAATTAATTGCTCCTTAATTGCTCCCTCCGAATCCGCATTTGCTCCAGATGTATCAATGAAAACTTATCGATAGTTATCGATAATTATCGAATGAAAAATTATCGAATCAAAATTATCGAATAACACTTATCGATAATTATCGAATTAAAAAATTATCGAGTAGTTACGAATTATCTATAATTATCGCACACCCCTAGTTTTAACAGATTTATTATAGGTATAGATATCTCAATAATGTATGGTGAGAGATACAATTCCAACGCTACTAATAACCGCGATACCATACCATACCATACCATACATAGACCGGAAAGAAAAGTATAACAATTTATCAAGAATAAGACCACGCGGGTCGTTTGCTTTGAAATAAACACAATATTATATAGTAATGAAATGATAAAATGTCCAAGAGATATTACTAAATAGTACAGGAAAATAGTACTGAATATTATCTTCAAAACAACACTTCCCTTTCCTAATGAATTGGATGACGTATCTCAGCCGGAGGCGTCATCTGTTTGCTCCATCAGTCTAAGATAATTTAAGGAAGCTTAACTCTGTTTGACAACAAGGAGTGAAGTTGTTATAAACTTTGAACGACTTATTTATACAACTCTAATTTCTCAACAAACAACTACTTTAATTATAATATTCAAAACTTAGGTTTCAGGTTAGTTAATAATGTTGTGTAATTAATAAGTGTTTTTTAAATTTTTAAATAAAAAGTACTTTAATTTCGTTTCAAGATAATAAATAATTTAATTTATTTATTATATATTATAATCATAGTGTAGATTCAAGTGAAAATGTGTTGAAATATGAATGACTAGTTGTGCCCCGCGGTTTCACTCGCGTTAATTTGAGAGAAAACGTTTTTCAATATTTTTAAACAATTACTCTAAGAGTAGGTACCTGCCTCGTTGGTCGAGTGGTCGCAAGCGTTACTGCCGAGCAAGGGGTCTCGGGTTTGTTTTCAACGTATTATTGAGTTTTTTTATTTTTCGAAAATTCTCAGTAAAAGAGTGATGTTATATTTACTTTAAAAGTGGAACTAGTTAAAAAATGTTTCGAGTCGTGTCTCTTCCCGTTTTTGTAACATTTATTATTATTGCTCAGCCCCTATTGGTCGTAGCGTGATGTCATATAGCCTATAGCCTTCCTCGGTAAATGGGCTATCCAACACAAAAAGAATTTTTCAATTCAAACCAGTAGTTCCTGAGATTATCGCGTTCAAACAAACAAACTGTTCAGCTTTATAATATCAGTATAGATATTATTTGTTAATTATATATACCTACTACTACTTTAGTTTTAAGAATATGTGTACTTATACCTGTAAAATTTTCAATTAATTCATAATCAAATTTTGTAAAGAACATTATATTAAATTATTTAAATATTCATTACTTCATTAGAAAAAATTAATGTTGATGAAGTTTTATTTACATAGTTAAAATTATAATTGTAAACAAACTATAAGTTTGGTTTTAATGGGCTGCTCTGTAAATTACATCTAATTTAGCTTAATTTGTTTTACAATATAACACAAATAGATGGCACCCGCGGTATCCCAAAAACGTATTAAGGTTACTAACCTGATTTTATGAGTGGTTGGCGTAATGTTTTATTACTAAATAATAAAAACGTTTATTTTTGTGGACTGTAGTCAGAACAACTTAAAATATGTATTAATTACAATAACTTAAAATATGTAAAAATATATAATGAAATAAAATAAAAAAGTTGAAATTTCTATTGCCATTGGACGTGAATAAACAATGTTTTAAAAAGCATTCGTAAGTAGATTTCATATAATTATTAGTTCGTAGGTATATTCGCAAAGGTATATTAACATCGCTTCATACTAAAATGATAAAATCGTTATATATTTTATCTAAGCACGTAAACAAATATTTTACTTAATTGATCATTACTTTATTATTAATATTATTGATTATTTTTAATTATGGCCTTTTAAAAATATAAATTCGTATGTTAAAATCAGTTTCTAAGAAAAACCTTCCAATATTGACCTTTAAAAATACCGTATAGCTTCCGGCGATCAGTATTTTTTCAGGTGCTCAAAGAATAATTCAAAAGTTAACTGGTCTAAAAAATGAAATTCATGATATTCAACACTTCACTGTATTTATACATTGAGATAAATGGCCATTCGAAGTAACCAACGTTCATGCGACGAAAACAAAACATAATAACACAACTTATATGTCGACAGTAATTATGTCGACATTATTTTAATATTAAAAATTACAAAAAAATCTGTTAAAAAAACATTAATTTATTGTATAGCTTATAACGAATAAAAAATTATTTAAATATGTACTAAACGATATATTCGTCATAATAATTTTTTTTTCTCCAGAAAATAACTATAAAATTAAATTCTCCAGAAATTAACTATAAAATGAACTATAAAATTAAAGGGGAAGTTTAAAGAACTTAGTATATTAATTTTATTAAGTGTATATTATTGTAGACAATTTATTATTTGTATAAAGTATATTTTTATTTTGAAAAAAAAAATATATATATATACCTATACTGAATTTAGTTTTCAATCTGTTGAATCTCTACATACAAACGATATAAAAGTTGTATTAAATATAATTACTCAAAATATACTCGCAAATGCCATCAATACGCTCGTTTCTTACGTTTACGTTTATGTTACGTTTTAAAAGAATATTTTTAAAAATTCTCTTCACGAACCATATTCAAAGAAAACCGATACCCGTTTCTAGATGTAATAGTGCATTGGCAAATAAAACATATAGAGCTTTAAAAAGGCGACTTACAAATAAAAGACACGAAAATAAGATTATTTATTTTTGAAGTTCAAAATTTTGAAACAATATTTAATTAATCAAACATATTTTTAAGTAGTACTATTGTAATTATATTTTAGACAAACTTGTTTTACAAACAAAAGTCGGAAGGCAAAATATGATAATGTCGGATTTAATTAGAAATATCAGTTTTGATCGTTCACTAACGCATTTATAAAAATTTATGTATATATATATATATATATATATATAAATATATTATATAGGCGGATTAATATAGGCGGGTGTGCTTGCGCTGAACTTGTAATGAAAACGCCTATTATCTGAAGGCTTTTTAAGTTGTCACTACTGTTAAATTAGGTGGTAATTTAAATTGAAAATTTAAAAGGAATTAAGAAGATCTAATTGAGAACTTAATGTAATATAATGAAACAGCGTGTAAATTTAAAATTATTTTGATATTTATAAATGTCGAAATTTTAGATGCTCTTTATGAGTTAGCTATTAAATACTCAGTAAAATTTGACTCAAATACAAATAATTTGTAATCACCCACCTCCAACCTCATTCCAACACTACAGATGATTGAAAAAAATATCATCATTATTAGTACTATTTTATTATTATTATATCCATCAATCAAGCAAAGGTTTTATCCTAGATAATTATTTGACAAATTTAAAGCAGGTCACGAATAAGTGTTGTTATTTACAACTATTAATTACTTGTCTATTCATCATATGAAACTATCTGCAGTTCACATGTTGTAACATGAGCCTGAATTGAATTATTTCTATCCGTTATCCAGAAGCGGTTTGATTCCTTGCTCATATAAAGTTTGTATTCTCATAATAATCTCGATGAATTTTCCCTTCTAGCCCAATTTCTTTCTTATTTTGAATACTGTTAATAATTATAACAGAATCAGGGGCGGATTTAGAGTTGTGGGGGCCCGGGGCAATGGAAGAAATTGTTTTTTTTTTTTTTCTTGAAGAAAAAAAAAAAGGAAAAAAAAACATGTGAGCCGTCACGGGACGCCTGGCAGATGTGAAACATCGACATTATTTTGTAAAAGTAATATGCAGAAAAGAACATATTGTGATAGGAACTAAATATGTCATAATGATAAAATAAAATATTACGATTTTTTTCCAGATAACGATGACTATTTATTGAATAAACATTTATTTTCATTAAATACAAAAATTTACGAATTTATTTCAAATCGTGACGCATGGCGACGCGTCGCCACACCGCACACACTACTGCATATAGACTGTACATAATTATAAACCATCGTATAGCGTGGCGACGCGTCGCCACGCCAGAAATCGGTTTTACGTGCGGCTATGATGTTTCACATCAAAAAAAAGTCGTTGCGATCTCACGCCAATATATTATCGTTGCCGGGTGGACATATTCCTAAAAAAAAGAAAAAAAAAACAAGGTCATTACCTATTCCACCTCCTAAAAAAAGTCATCCCGACTCCGGACCACTCCAACTCGATTGCCTTGGCTCTATTGTGGAAGCCCCTCTTTTGCGGATGTGGGGGCCTCTATTCTCTTATGTGGGGGCCCGGGGCAGTTGCCCCGCTTGCCCTCCCCTAATCCGGCCCTGAATAGAATAGAATAACTGTTCATTCATCGGTGTTCATTATTGTCAATACTTTCGAATAATTAGCGTTTATCAATTATCGACGTTAGAATAGTATGAAATCCATTCACATTAAAAACAAATAGCTTAATTTCTAAAGCATGGCATCAGCCATTGATATAAAGCAATTAAAGAACCGTCACTATCCGAAACTTTATCAGTAGCTATTATTCGTATCCAATCATCTATTTCTGGATTGTCCAGAGCATTTTCAATAATATTTTCAAAGTTAACTTCAACAATTTTAGATTTAATATATACTTCAAATTTTTCTTTATTTAATAAGACAAAATGAATAATGAAAATTTTAATGTCTGGATATTTTTCTTCGTCACTCAATAAGATTTCAGCCATAGCTCGGAAAATCCAATTGCCATCAGGGGCAACATTATCAATCATCTAATACAAATTTTGGAAATCGATTTTTTTCCTTCTAAAGGTTTTTCATCTGAATCCGTTTTAGTATAATTATGCTACAGTACCTAGTTTATTTTTAATATTATAAGAATACAATACCGTAATATTTTTTCACAATTTTTAACAAATTACTAAAATACTAAGAAGACCAGTCGACATTTAGTTTATTTAAAAACAATTAAACCACATTGAATTAGACCGTGCAATTAAATAAGGTTCTTTTCCTAACTATACTGAACCATAAGAAAAAAAAAGAACTCGATTAGTGATCTCTTTCGGTCGTTATCGTGATCATATTATACAGGATCCACAGATACAGACACACGGACGTCGATGATAGAACTTTTTAAAACAGTTTTTTAAGTAGTTTAATTGGACAAAATTTTTTAATAAAGTTTTTTAATTACTTTAAGTAACAAAAATGGCATCAAAAGTATCATCAGTGTTAAAAATAGTGTTTTTTCTTAATATGCGTGTATATAGATATAACGCTATTTTATAACACTATTTTACAAGTGCAATATACGATAATTAGAGACATTTTAAGTTTGAAAAATCACTCGTTTTGCGTGAAGTGAGAGAAGAACCCACCTCAACGCTTCGCTTATGAGGCGTGCAAAACAAACACTGAATCGACTAATAAATTTAACATCAAAGAGGCTTGGCGTAAATATTCTAGTTTAAAAATACGTATAACAAATTTAAAACGGGCTATCTTTAGAAAGAAACATTTAAATTTTGAATCGTACTAAAAATATTGAATACAGTTGATGTAAATTTTTCATATACTGGAAAGTGAAGTAGGAAAGTAGTGCATGTACAAATCATATGTCACACAGTGACCTTTGCAGTAATCGTTGGCTAATATCGCAGGGAATCTGTTTCTATGTGCATTTTGGCCTATCACGTTTTATTTTACCTTTACGGAAATTGACTATGCTAACAATCAGAGAATGACCTATAGTTATACGTATTAAATATAATGTATAAATTTAGAGCAACGTCATCTCACGGTTTCTTCAACGGTGACTTTAATATCTACTTCTCTAATTCCTAAATAAATAGTACTTTACTATTCTTATATATAATTTATCATATATATAAATATATATTTGAAAAAGGAGAACAAAACTTTTTCTCAATATCGTATTTTTTACAAGTACTCGTAAGTTACAGTGTAATATCTATTACGATTTTGAAATTCAGCTTAGTTTAGTTCAGCCCACACCGATATCAGTTGGAAATTAGGTATATTCTCAAAGTTGTTAACGAGTACATCTACCTAGGACAGAATTTCCAACTTATTAGATCCAACTTCGAGGATAACTAAGAGGTCAATCGTCGAAACCAGCTAGGATGGGTAGCGTTCGTAAAGGTGATATACGTATTTTCTTCCGCCATACTTCAGTGCCTGATGTCAAAAGAAAGTCTTCGACCAATGTATGCTACCAGTGATGAAATACGGATCTGAGACGTGGTCTCTGACTATGGGTCTTTTTAACAAGCTCCAAGTGAGCTCAAGCTCCAATGGAGAGGGCTACGCTTGGTATTTCTCTACGAGATCGGATCAGAAATAATGGGATCCGCACACGAACAAAGGTTGCTGAAATATCCCAACGATTTGCAAGCTGAAGTAACAGTGGGCAGGGAACATAGCTTGTAGAACTGACAGTCGATGGAGCTGAAAGGTTCTCGAGTGCAGACCACGTACCGGTAAGCACAGCGTTGAACTACCGTCGGCAAGATGGAAAGACGACTTAAGGAGAGCCGCCAGAAGCCGTTGGATGGAGCTGCTTCAAACTGGTCGCTTTGGAAGTCGATGAGGGAGGCCTATGTTCAGCACTGAAAATCCAAGGGTTTATATGCTGATGATGATGATGATGATATTTTACAATCATCCAGATTTTATGGAATTTTCTCGATAGTAATTTTTGCAGCTTAATAGCAGGACAGCTTAAGGACAGCAGTATAATAAATTATGTTATATGTGTAGTCTCGTTAGAAAAATATTCAACTGTAATACGAATTTCATAATCTTTCAGTTAATTTCAATTTTTTTGTGCCCTGTTACTTATCGAAAATAAAGGTTTGAAAATACATATATTTTATTAGAAAATAAATAAACGACTGAATCTAAAAGCTAACCAAAGCTTAAATTTATGATTATAATAATTATAATAATAATAAAGAAGTAGCAATTAAATATAATAATAAAATAATATAAAACTGTAGTTAAATGTAATTCTATGAAAATGTATCATTTTTTCTGATTTACATTGAAAATTAATGTAGTATAAATGGTTAATTTATTCCATATTAAGATGGCGTTCTAGTTGCTTATCATATTCATTGAACTGTTTGTGATTAAAGTTGTGTGTTTTAATTTTTAAATACAATATGAAAAGTAGAAATTAATTTTCACGTGAAATAAATAGCGAATTATTCCCTTTGGTTAACCTCCAATACTCTTGACAATATCGTCTTTCGGAAGGCATTCATGTGAATGAATTAGCTGTCACATGAATAGATCGGTAAGCTTCGATAACATGTGTCACGATATATCACTTAATGTACTTAGGAATTCATATGATCGGATGAAAGAAATGAGTTAATTCGAAGAAAATCGACATACATAGCTCAATTGGTCATGAGGATGAAATGGCAACTCGAAGAGAGTTTTTAGTTTATGCCATAAAGGGATGCGTCTAGCAATAGACGATCATCAATGACTAAAGATATTTAAGAAAAAACCTAAAATTTTAATAAATCAATTTGGATATCCCTACATCATAAGTAATTTATTATAAAACAGGTCGAAAAGTTAGTTGAGTAGTCAGTAATATTTCAGAAATTTTCGGGTTTCAGTAATTTTCATATTAGGGTGCTTCATTTTAGAGCAGAATTTTTTTTGCCTGAAAATCTTGTAGTCGATAAAAAAACAAAAATTTTTAACTATAAAAAAGCCCTTAATTTTGATTTTTAGCCATTGCTCAACTTAAACGTAAGATTTTTTTTATAAATATTATATATATGATATATATATTAGTGTATATTTTTCTAATAATATTTCACATTTATTGTATTGTATTGTAACATACTGTGCTCGCCAACCCGCTTGCCAAGCGTGGCGAGTATCAGCAATTGGTATACGATGCAGATTCTCTGGAGGCTAAGTTACTGCATAATAATTCCTTTGTAGCGGACAACTAGACAAGATAAAGCTACTTTTATATCGTTTATATCGTATCGCTTAGCAAATTCAATTTAACATTTTGACTAGTTTTCTAAATATTTTATGATCTACAGATTTTTATACTGATCTACCTCTATTTAAATAACAGTTGCTGTATCTTTGAAATGTTTGAAATATCCTTGGAATGGATAGATTGATAGATTTGGCTGTTTTTTTTTTAATTTACTATTTATTATGTTAATAATTGTCAAAATACGAATAAATGAATAAATGAATAAGAAAAAAAAAAAACCTGCTAGGATATATTCTAAAACCTCTGTTTTAAAAGGTTTTAGAATATATAATGTAAATCACCTTCCAAAATTTGATTTTTTACAGCAGATTTATGAATAATATAATAATACTAGCTTTTAGCCCACGACTTCGTCCGCGTAGAAGTCGAAAATGGTTCTAATAAGATTTTTAACTGTTTTTTTTTCCGTTATTAATTTTGTTGTAACATATAAATTATTATGTTAAAATGTTTGAATTCTTATTAAATAAACAATATTTATTATAGAGTAGGAATTTAAAGTTTAAATAAACATTAAAATAAAATAAAATTTTGTTATATTTTATGAACACGAAGCTCGGCCTTTGATCTGGAAAGAGTTACACTCACAGGGGGTATTATATTTTTACAACGAAATCGAAATACTACACCTTTCGCAGTATTTCTTAATAAACAATATTTTTTGTTTTTTCTTCGGGGTGCTAGAATCACCAGGCTACTAAGGAATATGCCACATACAACTGAGTGTGGGAGAAACAGCTTTCCCTCAAGTATACTCCCGCTACCTTAAGAGTTTAACCTCAACACTCATGCATTATATTATTATCCAGTTCCCAGAAATCACCATTTCCTATTTTAGGCAACAGGTCTGAGAACTATCCGGTAGTGACATCTCCCTTCAGATGGACTCTCATATTTATGATAAGACTCAGTTTTGTAACTGTAGGCCACAAATGCTTCTGTACTGTACTGTACCTACTGTATCAGTCTGTAAACAACCCACTGCTGAGCGAAGGTTTCTTCTCCATATAGAATAACGGTTGGAGCTTAATCCACCACGCTGCTCCACTGCGGGTTGGTGGATAATATCCCTACCATGAGTAACTACCATTACCAGGTATCCATGATAATAACCGGAACCGGTGGCTTTACATGCTCTCCGAGGCACGTCGGGGAAACCCACAAGGACATACACCCAGAATGGAAACAAATATTTGCACAAATACAAATATATGTCCCGAGCGAAAATCGAACCCGCGGACACTTATTGGTTTTGAGGCTGTATTGAGGCGAGGCGTTGAGTCGACTACTCGCACCACTTCACCAGAATGGTAGGCAATGCTTCACGTACGCTTTAACTTAGTCCGCTCGCGTTCCTCTGGGCACTACTGGTAACGTCGACCGGAAATCGCCTGCTAACAATACAGAAACTCTTCTTATTTGACAATTATTATTCCTAGTATCTTGTAAAGATCTATTTAGGGCTTTGAAACCTCCTTTATGAGCCATAGTAGGTCCTCATCTCAAACAATTAATTTCGTTTTGCGTTTGGCTGGGTATAATACACAAACAAGTTTCGATTTCTATCAAATTAAAAGGAAGTTTAAACACGAAGTGTGCAGTTTTACCTCCTTCCAGCAGCGTGGCAGCAATTCTACAGCTAAGGCGATATCACGATTGCTTCTCACTTTGGCCAGCAGTAAATTTAACAGCAGGATAATACCAGGTGCAACCAAAAAAAGATATTATCACCTACACCTGTGTCGATACTGGAAAATATTTTATAATAGACGGATTGAATCAAAATCAAGGTTATGATATAAATTCCTTGGTCAAAATAAAATATAATTTAAATCAAATGCACTAAGGAGTATCAACTTCGATGCAAATAACTTTCTACCCCTTTTAACCCCATTAGGGGATGAATTTCGGTAAAATACGAAAAACATCTTCAATTAATTCTGTCAAAGAATATTTATTAAAAATTTGAAGTAGATCGGACCAAGGAATCACGCTGTCCCATACAAACTTTGCCCCCACTTTTCACCCCTTTAGGGGTAGAATTTCGTAAAATTCGTTCCTAACTGACCTCTACTCGGCTAAGGGAATATTCCTACTAAATTTCAAGTCTGTAGGTCTTATGGATCCAGAGATATCGTGAAGAGTGACTATATGAGTCTCCTATTTATATTAATAATAATAATATAATTATTATATTTGTATCTTGGTAAAAATATGACGTTCGGTATGACATTTTTGCTCACAAGTCACAAACTTGAAATTACTGACCAATAATATTTTTTGCATGAAAAAAAAATATATTAATATTTTTTGCACGCTTCTTGGACTTGTTCGATTTCAATAAAAAATGTTTTTAATTGTTACGAGTTATTTAACAAGAAATGCTATAAACAATGAAGCATTAGGTTTGACTCATGGGAGAAAAGCAGGAACAAAGCAAAAAAATCATGGATTATATTAAACATATACGCAAGGAAACAGAAAAGAAAGAACAATTTTAGTTGATTCATAAGCAATACGGTTACAAAGGATTCTAATAGGATATCCTACATCAAAATCAGAAAAACAAAAGGTTATTTTTTTTTTAAAGATTTTTTGATTCCGGTTGATGATCGCGTACTTTAACCAAATTTAGTAAATTTCTGGCTAACGAGCGATTAACATTTATTTTTGGTGGTGCCAAAAATCTGTCTCTCTACAATGTATGCTCTTTGTTTACAGTACATCGGGACTATGGACGTGCCACGCCCGACCAGCCGAGTCGAAATTGTAGCTGCAATGCGCCGCGTTCGTGTAAGTATTACAACAAATCTTGACTTTGAGATACTTTTACAGAAAATATTGTTAGAATTTCCAAGCGAACAGCAAGACATAAACAATGTTACAAAGCCAAGATTCCGTCGATTGTCTGAAAATTCTGATATGAAGGAAAATCAAGTTAGATCTCTTCTAACATTATTCAATAGAAATTTTTGCTACTATGTCGTGAGAGATATTTAAAAGTGTTTTGTATTTTCGATTTAAAAACAAATAAATATTCAATAATGTATAAAAATATTTTTAAGGCCAAATCAGTTTAATTCTCGAATAATACCTAATTTTAAGCCGCCTTTCTGTCACATTGGATGCGTACCAAGGAAGTTATATCATAACTGGAACGCTCACTTAATAAAATTGTGTATTCAAATATGCACCTTGCAGTTTTTGACATAAGGTTGACATTAGCTTATAACATTTAAAGTGAAAAATCGTGTCGAGCATTTTGTTGAAAACTGGTATTTTGTCTCTTTCTTACGAGAGTTGCCTTGAATCCATGGTAGAAAGATATGCAATCCCGGCATAGAAACGTTTTTTGAGTGCACGTGAGCATTCCAGTTTGTATATAAATTCCTTGATGCGTACTTTATCGCTGTCAAAGCGAATAGCGTCTTGTCTTGACGTCAAATAATGACATTGCGTTATAACTTATCGTTACTGACTAAATTATCGTTGCTCTTTTCGTTGCAAGTTAGTGGTAATGATAAATACCTTAAAAAAATAGCTTAAGAAGTACGTAAAATTTTGACGTCAGAAAACAACGTGAAATATGCATCCAGTTTTCGGAAGGTAAAAATCTGTCTTTACCTTTAGTTATAAAACCGATGTTACTTATTACCGGAGTTGAGGTGGACCACTGAAAAGAACTTGATTTTGTAGTTGTGTCTAAAATAGCACAACTGAGTTTTCTAATGCTTTTATGATGTATTTGCTCGAAAGAAAACTACGATTCAGAAGTTTCCATAACTCTGCCAATTTACAGTGGAACAGCTTGGCTACGTCCCAATCTTTCTCCTTACTAGTATGCTTTACTACTTTTAAAAACTATAATTTGATTTCTCTTGTCATAAATTCCTTACCAAGAAACCACTGTACTATACTGTCCTGTATTTTAAAAACCTGTTCTAGCATCTTTCAGCTTAAACTTACATTCTGCTCCTTGTTCTTTTCTTGATTGGATTGACGAATATATTTTACTTACTCTCCAAGACATTGAAGAGACCCAGAAGAACATATATGAAGACCAGAAACAAAAATTTGTAAAAACCTGGTCCGAGCGGGTATCGATCTATGTCAAATGAACTTTCGCCACCACGAAATCAGTACGGTCCCATCCTTTATCCTTATTTGTAAAATATAACCATCGGAAATTGAACTACCAACATTCTTTATATACATTATTTTACCCTACTCCATATACTTCTGCTACAATCATTAAATATTTGTTTCACATTATAAAAAACTCTTACTCAATACTGCACAGACGCCTAAAAAGTAATCACCATATTTATAATTTAAAATTACTGACGAGATTTAATCTCATATTTAATCCTCTTAAGGTAATATATAAATTTTAAGAAACCGTCTTGATTATTATGTTGTGAAATGTGTAAAAAATTCTTATGTAAAATGTATTTCATGTATCTAAAATGAACAATTTGGACTATGTATTTTCCATTAATATTTTACTTTGTAGTTATCAATCTTTACTAAAATTATAAAATTAAAATTATACTTTGTATAAGTGTGCTAATACTAGGAGTTACTAGTACGATTTCATCATCAAAATAGAAATTATTATTTTTTACCTCTCACTGAAAATTTGCAACGTAACGCTTCATTATCATAATGTGATTAATTAACGAGACTTTAATGGCATTATGTTGATGACGGAATTGAATTGAATTGATGAGGGAATTAATTAAAATCATTATTATTCAGACCTGTTACACTAAAAGAAAGTATACCGTGTCGTTAAATCATAATTAAAAGGACATAAATCGACACTCTTATTTTAAGGTCTGTCAAAAAGATTGTTGAGCTAGAAGAGAAAATGAACAGGTAACAATAGGATATATAAGGTTTATCTGAAGTCCGAAGAGAGAGGAGGACACGAAAACCGTGAAATCTGGTAACCTGTTCTTATACCAGGAAGGCGCCCAACAGTCCCAAGCAGGTGTCGGGTTTATGGTCCGCGGTCCCTCATTGACAACATTATGACCATCGAAAGTGTGTCGAACAGGGTTACGTATCTGTTCTCAGAGTATCTAAGAGATGCTAACTGAAAGTCATACAGGTATACACTTTGATCTTGGCACACCCAGATGCAAAAATAGAGGTTATGTATGAGGACATCAGTAGGGCCATATATACGAATAAAACCTACTTTAATGTTTTCATTGGGAACTTACCGCGAAGATAAGCAAACGGTGGCGAAATTTGGATATGGGTTGCAGAAACCCAGAGGACAGAGGTTTGATGATTAAATGAAGAAGGAGGAACTCTTTATGATGAACTCTTTCTTTCAGAAGCTGCTTCATATGGTATAGACCTGAATGAGTCCAGATGATTCCACTAGGAATGAGACAAATTTCGTTATGACATCATGTCACACATTGAATACCAGTGCTAAACTAGAACGGTCTCGCCTAATCTCGCCTCGCCTCGCAGATATCCATAACCCTGAGAGCTTACGGCTCGAATTATCTAATCGTTTAGATTGCCTTGACGTTTGCGTTTCTGTTGATGATATAAGTAGTTGGTAAGCACTATCCATATATTCGGGAGCAGATTTTAGATTTTAGACCGGGAGCAGACCTGGCCGTAAAAATTGTCCCCGAAAAGTAGATCAACAGATGGATTTCGAAATCTTTGATACACGATATCCGTGTTTTTAATACAAAACATATTATACGTAGGGATACGATTGAGCGGATTCAGGGCACCAAAGTTTTTTCAAGGGATTCGTCTGTTGATCAAAGTCGGTTGTCGAAGCTGAAAACAGAGAATGGAAATACACCGTCAACCAGAGCCGAGATATCAAGGGAGGTCCAGAAGTTTTACGGGAGCCGTTACCCCTTTCAACAAACCTGTTTGTAGCTCAGCTGAAGATTAATATGGTTTTGGGTCAGCTTAAAAACAAAACGACACCAATCGAGGATGGTATTATGTCAGAGCTTCTGATAGCAAGTAGAACCCTGACACTTGAAGCCCTTGAGATGCTCTTTTATAACGTCTTGCTTGAGGGCGTAAAACGAGAATCCTTGAACAGAGGTGGTGGTGCTCTTCTTCAAAAAGGTGATAATACCTTGTTGAAGAATTACCATTCACCATTTCAGACTGAGCTTCGTTAATAAACTGTTCTCTAAAGTTACTACGAATCTTCTGACGAGTAACTTTCCGTTTCTGAACAAGCTAGTTTTCGAAAAGGTTGTAGCACCCTAGACCACATACTTACGCTTCGGCAGATTATATAAAAGACTGAAGAGTATAATCAGCCATTGTACTTGGCGTTTGTGGACTTTAAGAAAGCCTTCGATTTGATTGAAACTGTGACGGTGATGCAGTCTCTCCAGCGGTGCCACATTAACTACCGTTATTTTGAAGTATTGCAGTATTTGTACATTAACGCTAGTATGTCGGTTTGAGTACAGGAGCATAGCACGAGCGATTACAATGAAGCGAGGTGTGAGACAGGGAGATGTCATCTCTCCAAAACTGTTTATTTATTTATTTTATTCTTTATTGCACACCACAAATATATTACAGAGCATAGTTACAAATTTGTTACGTTAAGATTGTGTTTGTGATTATTTACCGCAGCATTGGAAGACATTGTCATACTTCTGGAATGAAAACGATTCGGCGTCAATATAAACGGCGAGTAAATCACTCACCTGTGATTTTCCGTCGATATTGTTCTTATGGCAGAATTCCTGAAATATCTCAGTATTATGTTCAATGACATGATTTTCCCAACGGGTGGCCTTAAAATGAACATGGACAAAACAAAAATCATGTCGACTATCCTTGTATAAGTTGTTGACAAGTAAAACTTCCCACAACAAAAGGATCAACTTGGTAGATGCAACTTCCAGAGAGAGGTCGATCGTCAAATCTAGTTAGGATTGGCAGCTTTCGGCAAGTTAAAAAACGTGTTTTCATCCGTCATACCTCAGTGCCTGAAGTCGTAAGTCTTCGACCAATGTGTGTTACCTCTGATCACATACGCACCTAAGACATTGTCTCTAATTATGGACCCTTTAAACAATCTCCAAGTTGCACAACGAGCAATGTAGAGGATTATGATTGATGTTTCTCTGCGAAATCAAATCAGAAATCATTATAAGATAACAGAGATAACAAAGCTTGCGATATAGCCTAACGGATTTGCAAGCTGAAGTAGCAGTGAGCAGGACACATAGCTTGTAAAACTGACGGCCAATCGAGCAGAAAGGTTCTTGAGTGGAGACTACGTATCGGCAAGCGCAGCACCGTCCGCGAAATAGACAGACGATTTGAGGATAGTTGCCCGAAGCCATTGGATGGAGTCTGCTTCGTACCAGTCGCTCTAGAGGTCAATGGGAGAGGCCTGCGTTCAGTACTGGACATCCAATAGCTGATATTATGATGATGATGATGATGATGATGAAATGATCGAGTGTTTTGTTCACTTGTGTTATGAATTTTACTTTTAACTGAAAAAAAAGGTATATTTTTCTTTAAATACGGTGCGTGACATTGTTATTAATAGATGTTGTTTTACTTTAATCATTAAAATTTAAAACTTTTTAATTTAAAATTTTAATCGAAGTTTTTAGAATATGTCTATATTTCACGTGTCAGAACTGAATTTATTTTAAAGTAACATCAATTTATATCGATTGATGTAAAAGCATAGCTTAACTTTAAAAAAAAATAATTAACAATATTTCAAGAATTACATTGAATACGTCTTGGTTCATGTAGTCATACACGCTATAGTATTTTTTTTTAAATTGAAAACCTTTAAATACGAAGACTATTTTTTTTTTAAATATAATTCCAGATAATACCATTCCCAGTAAAGTATATTATATAAAATCCGGAATGTAACGGTTCTTGTAACATTGAAATATGAAGGTGATACGTTCTGTCGTCGCAGGAATGTAAATGAATAGCTTTGGTCGGAGCTTATAAAAATAGTCTCAGTGATGTGAATTTACTCGGTTAAATGAACTCGCAATAAATGATACCGAAAAAAAACAATCTAAAATGTCTACACCAAAGACCGTAGTTGTTTTTTTTTTTCACTATCAATTTCACAGAACTAAACTTGAACTTTTTAGTACTTCGTCCTCGTCCTTATTATATTTTTGGTAAGTGGTACGAAAGTTCTATTTATGCCGAAAGTTATTTGACGACCGTTTTGGTGTGACGGCCGTTCTGGTGTGACGACCTTTCTGGTGTAGTGGTGCAAGTAGTTGCCTCAAATCGCGCGCCTGCGATCGCGAGTTTGATTGCCGCTCGGGACAAATATTTGTATTTGTACAAATATTTGTTTCCGGTCTGGGTGTCGTGGGAACATTTACCACCGTCGTTCCTGATAACTATCATAAACAACTGATAACGACTCTTGATTAGGAGGCTATAGATAAACAATATGTATTGTATCGATAACAATTCTTTGTCGTATTTAGTAGAGAAAATGTTTTTCGGCCGTGATATTTACACTTTGTTTTGTTTTGTTCTTTGTTAATAGCTTATTCTATATAGAGAAGAGGCCTTCGCTCAGCAGTGGGTGGTTTACAGGCTGATACAGTTACAGTACAGTAACAGCTTTTAGTTTTACCTATTAAAAACGGTAATAAACTATGAAAAAAATTAATTTCGAAAAATAAATTGTCAAAATACTTCGTTCTTTGATAGTTATACACAATAGCTCTAAAAGATCGCTTTTTTTTTAATAAATTATATTTCATCGCGAAAAACGATAAAACGGAATTTCTTATTAAATAACACAATATTACTAATTGCATTTAATTTATTACGTAATTATCTTTAACAGAAATCCATTGAGATTAGTATCTAAGCTCTTTTTACCCGACTGCCGGAGGATAACGTTTTTAGTAGTCTATGTATGTATGTTTGTTCCTATGTGGCATTGTAGAGACCAAACGCGTGGACCAATTTTGATAATTCATACATCAATCAATTATTCTTCTTAACCTTACGAGTGTCACTAAAGACATGACAATAATCAAAATTCACCACAGCGACAACCAGACGCCATATTCTTTAAATGAAAGAAAAAAAAGTCGATGAACTACGTCAAGTGGGGTATCGTTGAATAGGTATTCAAAAATAATTTTTAGCTTCCTTTCATCATTCTTCATTTTAAGTAACAGTTTAGGATATATAACAATTTAAAATTGTTTAAACAACCATTCTTGCCAATTTTCATACATAAAAGAGGTACTTATATACTTTAGTATGTCGTTATTATGCCATTATTACCCGGTTATAGTAGCAGTGATAGTCTAGTGCAACTCGTAAGACCGAAGACTGCGAAAGCAGTTTTACAGATCAATTTACTTAAAACGGAACTGAAGAAGAACTTTGCCTCTAATATTAGGAGGGCGCACTTTGTAAGTTAAAAAAATTAAGTCGTGGTAAGAAAAAGGGTATGTCATTTGTCCATGAGATAGAATAAGATTCTAATTAAAGATAAAGGCTAAGTCAATAATAGATGGACAGATGGTCGACAGTTAGGGAAGTAGTAAGTAGGATTACTCGTAGGAAGAATCTGCACGAGATTGACAGACGAGGTAAGTGTATATAACGTTTGTGCTCTGATTAATTTTTTAGGAGACACGTGTTAAGGTCACCCATACATATTATATGTTAATAATTAGGAACCATGCTATCTAGAATATCTTATAGATTTTTAAAATAATTTACTTTGTCTTTTGGACTGTAAAGAACTTCCAGAAGATTTTTTATATGGTTTATGACAATTTATAAAAAAAAATGTATATTCAAGAGTGGTTAATAAAAGTGAGAATGAGCAACAAACTACAGTGGCAGGGATACTAATGCGGAGAAAAATACCCACACCACCGTCGATATCGTGCTGGGGAGTAACAGTGCAGTGGCTACGACTCGGGGAAACCTGAAGATTTTGTCTGTGCAATTTTGGATCAAGTGTTTAAGACGAACAACTATCGAAAGCATATTCTGAAGGTTGGCACTGCCGACTTCTGCCGAGCTTGTCGTCATCCCGGCGAGTCACTCAGATATGTGCTTTCGGGGTGTTTAGCGCTTGCCAACACTAAGTACTTACACAGACATAACCAGGCAGCCAAGATCCTCCATCAAGAGGTTTCTCTTATGTACGGTCTCCTGGAACAGAGGATGCCGTATTATCAGTACACACCGGTGCCAGTAACCGGACGGAGTCCGGTTCTACTGGGACCTGCCTATCGCCGCGTACAGGACGATACTGGCGAACAAGCCTGATATCGTGGTGATAGATAGGGCACGGTCGAGGGTGTTTTTAGTGGACATTACCCTTTGTTTATTTGTTTGATCTCATTTAGCCTCGTTCACCATCTGAAGCAGCTGGGGATCCGTGACGGTTCGCTTGCAGCCAAAAAAGTGTCAAATAACTTTGTTGAATGTTGTCAAAAATAATACTGATCAACTATACCATTGAAATAGTTTTATAATCGTCACACAAATAAACAATTCTTTGCAAAATAGAAGGATTTACACTCGGGACCCATTCTACAACTGTAAAATTTAAATGGGTTTTTAATTTCATGTATTTTTTATTTTTTTTACGCAGTCGGGTTTTTTGTATTTTTATTTAAAAAAATATATTAATTGTTTACTTCTTATACACGTTAATATCCTTTTAGTAAACATAATATTTTAAATGTTAAAATCTGTTACAGATTAAAATAAGGTTTATTAAATCCACTGATGTTTGTATGTGTGTGAGTATTTACTCACACACATAATATATACGCGATAGTATACTCGTATGAACAAAATAAACTTTTTTTTTTTTTTTTTTTTTGTTTTGGCGGGAAAAAATGTACCTGAACGCACATCCCGTCGCCCGGGGAGACAACGTGATAGTGTGGGGCCCTCACCCACTAAAATAACCCGCCATGCGCCCTCACCCGCCCTTACAAGGCGGGCCACGGGTACCGCGTACGTTGCTCCGTGGTCCGCAGGCGGCAGCTCCATCGAGCACTCTCTCCTGTGCGACGCCCCGCGCACTTGAGCATCGCACCTTCGCGGTAGGCAATTTCGGCGGACGGTGGGCAAACCCCGACCCTACCGTCCGCAGCCTCGGCTAGGGCGGCATCAGGCGCGTGTGAGCGCGTCTGCGCCGCCCCGCGCGCCGGCGGCGAATTGGGTCCGAAAGGAGTGAGTCCTCCCGGGCCCTCTCCGCCGCCTCCTTCTGCGAGATGACGTCCTCGCAGAAGGTGGCGACCGCGGTCCAGGCCCTGTCACCACTGACCATCGCTCGCGCAACGGCCGGCAGCGACAGGTCCTCTCCAATGACTGCAGCGAGATCTCGGCGCTGCTCAGCCCAGGCTGGGCACGACTCGAGCGTGTGTTGCGCCGAGTCCTCGCTGCAGTCGCAGTGGTGGCAGCCCGGAGTCGTCTCCCTCCTTGCGACAACGTGCAAGTATTTGCCAAAGCAGCCATGCCCTGACAACACTTGCACGAGTCGGAAGGTGAGGACTCCGTGCTGCCGCACCGTCCACTTCTCCAGTATCGGCTGAAGCGCCCCTATGGTCCGAAGACCAGCCCGGGGCGTCTCCAGCCGAGCCTTCCACCGCGTGAAGGTGGTGCGGCGGGCGTCGTCCCGCCATGCGGTGATTTGATTCGGCGGGGGATTAGTGCCCCCCATCCGCGCCGCCGACACCCGCCGATAAACTTCGGCGAGCGCTTCCGCCTCCAAATCCCATGGAGGGGTTCCGGCCAATGCGCAGGCAGCCTCGACACCTACCGTGCGGTAGCCACGTATGGCCCTGACCGCCATGACCCTTTGTGGACGCCACAGACGGGTTCTATTGTGGGCAGTCAGGGACTCCGCCCACACGGGGGCGCCGTACAGCGCCATCGACCGGACCACCCCAGCGTAGAGTCGTCGGCACGCTTGACTCTGTCCGCCCATATTCGGCATTAGCCGACCAAGGGCGGACGCGGTGCCGACGAGCTTCGGCGCGAGTTGGCGAAGGTGCTCGTCGAAGCACCACCTTCCGTCGAGTACCAGGCCCAGATATTTCATGTGGGCCCGGATACCGACCACAGTATTATCAACCGTTATCGAGGCACCGGCGGGTGGACCACGTCGAGGCCCATGGAAGAGCATGGCCTCAGACTTGTTAAGGGCCACCCTGAGCCCCAGTGCCTCGATCCTCCTGACCACCTCCGCGGTACCTGAGGTGGCCAGGGATGAACAAAATAAACTACTATAACACCATTTAATTGAAATAACATATGAATCGCCTTGCGGTTGTTTTGATAGTGAAGCACAGCGACTGTCGAGCAAAAACATCTAGGCGCATATGAATTGTAACTAAAATGCAACTAAATTATAATATGTTTGACAAAACCAAATGTAAAACTTTGAGCTGTTTCCACTTCTTATACTTAAACTGAACATACAATGATGATCCGTTTTTTTAGGGTGAAACAAGACAAATACATGATAAACGACTTAAGAAACTATTAGGATATTGGGAAGTGTTAAGCAAATTAGTTTAAAATTTATTAAAGTTAAATTAATAAAGGTAACTAACTAACTATAAGTGGAGATTGTGTTGATAATGTCAAATAGTTAAGACATATATTTAATATGAAAAGTGTGACATCAAGTCGTGAAAAAATTAAATAAATTAAGAAATGTGGGCATCGAAAGACAATTTTTTTTTTAAGTCCAATTAATTATATATCTCTTTCATTATAGTTAAAAATAGCAAGTATATATATAACCTATATAACCTATGGTGTTAGAAGAGACAAATCGCAATGAGTACTTTTCATTTAAAAAGATAGTAACAGCAAGAGAAACAGTTCTACTGCATCGTCATCTGCATCGGTCCATATTTCAGGTATACGACTAAGTCATTACACAGGTTGCTGGAAAGTACAATACATGTAAATAGTTAATATGTTATCTCGAGCAGCACATCCAGCTCCTTATTGTAAGTTGTGATATGGTTACATTTTTTGTTGGCGTAATGTCAGGCGAGCTTAATTCTTAACCAGAGGTGAGCCGGACAGTCCCCATAGAGGAGAAGTCTGGCCTTTTCGCCGAGGCCAGCCTGTCGCTGAAGGATCCTGTTACCTGCAGATCCGGGACCCTCCAATTAAAGCGGCTGAAGGCTACCGCAGGGGTTTAGTACGGTATTGCACTCCCAAAGTGCCGAGTCCGACATAGGTCTAGGACTGCCGACCCGGGCATCCTGGATATCATCCGTAAACGGATTCCCCTGCGACAAAAAAAATAGCTTAATTCTTAACAGTTCACTAACACTGAATGATACGTTAACATTGTTTAACAAATAAAAAAACCGCCCAAGTGCGAGTCGGACTCGCGCACGAAGTGATTGTACTATTATCTGTAAAAACGGCAAAATAAGTCATGTCTGTTGTATGGGAAACCCCTTAATTATTAATTTTATTTTCATTTAATTCAGTGGCGTAACTACCGGAGGGCTAGACGGTGCCATGCACCGGAGCCCCTATACTCAGGGAGCCCTCAAAACCTCACCAACAAACTATAAAGTGAACTATTGAAATTTGCTTGCGTGCATGATAAAGAGCAGATTTTATATAACAGTTTATATATAACAGTTTAGTTGAGGCCCTAGTTTATTTTTTTTGCACAAAGACCTTTTTTACCTAGCTACGCCATTGATTTAATTATTAATTTTTAAAATGAATAATATAACCCAATATTCTGTGGATGTTTCAAGCGTCTACCTGTTGCCGTTATTAATATCGAGCAAAAACGAGCAAAAAAAAACATAATGTTTGTTGTATGGAAGCCCCCTTAAATATTTTTTATTCTATTTTTTAGTATTTGTTGTTATAGCAGCAAAGTTAATTTATATTGTATGCGATTTAAATATTAATTATATTCGAAGTACTTATCTAACTATATTTTGTTTATGTATAAGTTACCAACTGTGTGAGGTATACTCGTAAGAAATATATTATACAAAAAGGTAAAAAAAATAAGTTCACTTATCTTCAAATATAGTTTTATCGATGATAGTATAATTATAATTTCTTTTTTTTTTTGTTTCAGTATGAATTTAAGGCGAAGGGAGTAAAAAAGCGCAAAGTTACAGTTGACGTGTCAATAGATGGCGTACGTGTCACCACTCGTACCAAACATACCAAGAGTAAGGTAAGAACATTGAATACATTAAAAAACTAGCTGTCAAGTGTGTTAAAAAAAATGTTTAGTTTCATACAAATATCTAATTTAAAAAAAGATAAAGGGATATTTTTTTTTTAATCCTAATAACCTTTTCCACACAATTATAATATTATTAATTTTTAATCGTTTAGATTAAAAACAGCATTAAATTATCGTATACTTATTATTACATGATATTATGTTTTATTAAATCATAACAACCTCTAAGAACATCTATGCTTTTAAAAATACAATAGTAAGATGTTTCTAAGAGTTTACCATGAATAGTTAGATAAATTCAATTGACTTGACTAATCAAGTCAATTAAATTGAGATTTACAGCTAAAACATGTGCCTGTAACTATGCTTTTGTTCTTGAATTACGTTGAATTACCTTGAATTTACGATTTTACCAAGGCAGTTTATTATTATAGCCTGTATCTTACAATATTAACAAATTTTTATAAACCTAACTAAAGCTAGTCGACAACAGCTTGACTATCATGGTTTGCTTGACCAGAGTAGCACTTTCAGTTTAGTTCTAGTTCCATTTATTCCACAATGGGTGACCACTTAACATCAGGGCCAATCTTCTCGTTTGTTGACTATTATCTATGCGTGATGAGAAATTACCCATGTCATGCAAGCCCGTAAAAATTTTAAGTCGGAATAATCTTGAAAAAACCAGTGGCGTTGTTCATGCAAGTTTATTATTATTATAGTAATTTGCTTGATTTTTTTGATGTTAGTAGTTAAAGACTTTATTTAGCAAAAATAAAAGTAAATAACGTGTAAAATTGTAGAGCAAAAATTACTATGACTTTTTGTCGTAGTTTTTAACTTCAAATTGCTTACGGTGACTTATATGTGCTTTTGCGGACATTTCAAAACAAGAAATTCTCGTCGCAAAGTTATAATATCTGTTATAGTTTTGCGAAAGTTATCCAGAAGAGTATCCTCGGACTAGCGAATTTTATGTAACTACATGAAAAGATTTAACTGTTCTTATTTCGAAAAAATACACAACCTACAGATCTATAAATAAAGTCAAATCGATAAGTTTTTGGCTTCATTGATTAAGTTAGGAAATGTAAATAGTGAAAAAAATATGTTTTAAATTAATTAAACTCTTTACTGAAATTAAACTGCGCGTCACCCCTAAAGCCTTTGTTGCACTGAGCGCATTCTTATTCTTTCTTAGAGCATCACGCTAGGACGTCATATCAAGTAGCGCTATACTATTACAATAGAACACAACACGATATTTTAACGCGGTATCAGTCTGACTACGACATTAACGAAGTAAATGTCTTAAAAGTTACGAAATAATAAGTAGACTATTAATAAAACCGGTTATTTCCAATTATTTTGCTTACTTATCATAATATCGGTTAATATTTAAAAAAAAATACCTTGCAAAGAGCCAAACAAATGGTGGAGACAGTTTTCTGCACTTATTTCACAATTAGCGCACTCATATTCTGATTTAAATTAATTTTAATTTCAATATATTTTTTTTAAATTTCGTACGGCTCAATAGCAACCGAATGATTGAATGCATTTCATTATAAAAAGAAAAATTTGTAATTAATAAACCGTAAAATATTTCTTTTACCATACGACATTATTCAGAAGCAACATTATCGTAAAAGGTTGTAATGCAACGCAAATAAAACGGTATGGGACGTGTACCTTAAATTACTATTCAAGGTACACGTCCGTATATACTATCATTCTATCGATAGAAAATACAGCTTTTTTTCTTCAGCAAATTTCTTCAAAAATGTGCATATTACGAAGCAATTTCCACCTTTACTGTACTTTTTTTACACTTCTGAGATACAATTTTTAACGTAATTTTAATGAAAAAGCTCTTGAAAACTGTTTTCAAATTTATTCTTAAAGTTCTTTTTTTCTTTTAAGATTCCCGCATTCGCTAGGCTAAACACAATATATACTAATTACAAAACTAAAGAATCTGTTTAAATGTATCTCAGAAACTTTGTTTAAAAAGCATGTGAGCATTAATCACTATTGCAACAGCCTGTTAATGTCTCACAAGTGGAAACGGGCATTATCTTTGCTTATAGGAAATAAATGTTAAAATTTAATCCGTCACGACTCACGCTTATAAATTGCAACTTTAGTTTACAATAAATCAAATATGATTTCATCAACACATTATAAAAAGAATGATTAGATATTCTTGAACTATATAATAGGAATTTCGATAATTTTAAACATTAAAGCTGCCATAGTTTCTAAACGCAGTTTGCGGATAATCGACATATGCAATATGTGTCTTATCGGAAATGGTTTCATGACTTACACGGTGGGATTAACACATATGAGCAGAATAAAGTATGTAGATGTTAAAACATATATCTATTTCAACCCTATGTCGGTAGACGTAAAATTCAAAATTGAAAGATTTTTATATTCTGCATTGCTACAAGGTACGTGAGTGAAATATACACGTTTTGTAGCGATGTTCATTGAATAGTCATTTTTGGTTGTAAATATGAATGACTTTATTCCACTGGATAATTGGATATTACTCTAAATTATTTATTTCGAAATGAAAAAATAAATAAATATACATATTATCATCATACATGCTAGTAATGTTTTTAAGGTCTTAAAGGTGGTTCAATTCATAATACACTTGGCTATGTTTCACGATTTTACCTGCGTAATTCACGATAAAATGTACCCTATGTGCTAATCTAGATCTTAGCTCTCTATTGGTTTTGCAATTTTGCATGAAAGTGTAACAAAGATCTAAATGCATGTCCTATATGTCTCCTATTATATCTCTATCTATATCCCTTATCCATATATCCTAACAAACATTTGGCCTTATAAAAGTAGTGATAAAAGTTAGATTACATAGGATTAAAAGATTGGTGGTATTAGTATTAATTATACCTATAAAAATTCTGATACTTTAAAGTATTCCGATAAGGAAGGAATAAATAGATATTTTATATATAAATATTTTACAAATATTTCGTACAAGCGCATTCTCGTAAATATGAAAGAATGTCGGTAAAACAAATAGTTTTTTTTTTTTAATACTAAAGATTAATAGAATATAATTCATAGATAAAATATAGCTTTGTGTAAATCTGGATCTCAAACTGTATACAAATATTTCGTACAAGCGCATTCTCGTAAATATGAAAGAATGTCGGTAAAACAAATAGAATATGAAAAAAAAAAAAACGTTTTGTGATTGCTTATTTATTACCTATATAAAAATGTTTAACCTTTTAACCTTTCCGGTAAAATGGTCGCACAACTTACTCTAGTAGGTACTTGACTTAGGAGAAGTAACCAAAAATATATTTCAGACTTTTTTAATCATATAATGTATTAGAACAGAGATGGTATTGTAGATTTTAAGTATAATTTAACTTTTTTTTTTTCAAAATAGTGTAATACTTTTCTAGAATATGAACAAAATATTTCTTTCCTATATAACAAATTTTAGACTTTTATCATATTTATATTTAAAAGTCATTGAATTTCATTTTGCATCTATTGGCTAATAAAGAAAAAAATACATAAAAAAATGTTTTTTTTTTGTTACTATTTTAATGAGACCTATTTAAATCTGAATAACATAGTAACAGTATAATTAAAATATATAACGGCATAAAGATTATCTGAGGAAATAAGATAAAATATTCAAAGGTTAACTAAATATCTTGAAATTACTTAGATAAAAAGCTACTATCACTGCGACGGTAATTCTATCCTTATTCAGAGCGTTCTCTTACTGATAACGCTTACAAGAATAAGATTTATAATTAACAGATAAAAGCATCATTTATAAACTTAATAAAATTGTATATAAAATAATTTGTTTTACGTATTTTATAACGTTTTCAAAAGTAGTTTTTTTTTATACTAAAGATTAATGGAAATATATAAGTCATGGATAAAATATAGGTGTAAATCGGATCTCAAACTGTATACGTGTTGTGTTTCATCGCAAACGGTAATTTAGCTTTACAATATAACGAACATCATCCATACGGATGCAAACGTTTGCATTTCTTTTTTTTTCTTTTTTTTTTTAATTTATTCGAACATCCAAAATTTTTACTTTATATTCGAGACGAAAAAATACTATAAACTATCATAATAAAATAAAAAAATCAAACTAAATTAATAAATTTGTGTATACTTTATATTTATTAAGATTTATTTTGTTCTTTGTTTGGACGCAATAATCGCGTATCGTTAGCGTCGATTTGTACTTAAATTTTTAATTTAACCAATAATTTTAGGCTTTTTTAAAGGTACTTTTACATAAAAACATTCCATTGACTTGACTTACTATAGATATTTGAACTTAATTGATAAAGACTCTTATCCTATATAGGAGCAGCTTCAGAGCTTAATCTTCCTCGCTGTTCCACTGTGGTTTAGCGGAAAATTTTCCCACAAAATGTTATGTAAGATTGTCCTGTGTTTTACGATAAATACCAGGAATACAGTTTTACGTGCTACACCACTCAAATGCTACACAGAGACAAACAGCCAGGCTAAACAAAAATATTTGTACCGATACGAATATCCGCTCCGTCTTTCGCAAATAATGTCTCTAGGCATCGGTCAAGGTTAAATTCGTTTGAAATATCCCTTATAAATGTATCCGAATTCCAAAACCTTCTTAATAACAATGTTTTTGATTAAAATTTCGCGGTTAATTTTATTAGGTCAAATCGTTCCGCGTATCAAATTTTGAACGTTTTAATGTCATTCGCGGTACAATAATTGACGGTTATTTCTATCCAGTATCAATGTAGTTGCTTGTTTGAAAATCGAACGATTTATAATTTTGATGATTTAATACAGTTCCATGTAATATTAATGTATCAAAATGGCATTTATCAAATTACAAAAACCTTATAAGTTTTATGAACATTATTATTATAACACTTAACTATTTAATTAGAAACCTAAAATAGGTTTCTAATTGAATAGTAAATTTGCGTCTGTTTCATATATACATACATATTCGATAGTGCGGTAACGGTAAAATTGCAAGCAGTGATTTATAATGGAACGGAACATAGCGAACTTTTTTAAAATCATTCGAAATTCAAAATTGTTGAATTGATCGATACTGGCTTTCAATCAATCTCTTATTATTTAAACACACATGCACAGACTAATGAAAGTTCATTTTTCCAAATTGTTTTTTTTTTTTTCACAGAAATTTTATGAACGAATTAAATAAGTTTTTTTTAGATTGGAACTATATATTTGATTAAAAATAAAAACGAAATATCGTATTTACAACTATTAATCTGACGTAGATTACGAGTTGTTTAGATTAAATAAAAATATACCTCTCTGAATCGTTCGAAATTCAAAACTGTTAAGAATTATTGCTGCTTGTATGAAAACGATAGTATGTGTATTGTATATTTTAAATGCACACAGTCATGTATTTAGGCAAACACAGATGCGGCTTTTTTTTAAAACATTAATAAATTTAATTTAAAAAAACATTTGATGTTATATTTAAAATATATATTACTTGGTTCATCATCATCATCATATCAGCCTTTGGATGTCCACTGTTGAAAGTAAGCCTCTCTAGAGCGACCGGTTCAAAACAGCCTCCATCCAACGGCTTCTGGCGACTCTCCTCAAGTCGTTTGTCCATCTCGCGAATGGCCGTCCAACGCTGCGCTTGCCGTAGGTGGACTCGAGAACATTTCTGCTCCATCGGCCGTCAGTTCTACGAGCTATATGCCCTGCTCACTGCCACTTCAGCTTGCAAATCCATTGGGCTATATCGGCAACCTTCGTTCGTCTGCAAATCTCATCATTTCTTATTAGAACTCGCGGAGAAATACCAAGCATAGCCCTCTCCATTGCTCGCTGTCCGACTTGGAGTTTGTTTAAAAGACCCACAGTCAGAGACCACGTCGCAGATCCGTATCTCATCATTGGTAACACACATTGGCCTAAGACTTTTGACTTCAGGCACTGAGGAATGATAGATGAAAATACGTTTTTTAACTTCCCGAACGCTGCCCATCCAGAAGAATTCGACAATTGACCTTTCTCTCGAAGTTGGATCTGCCAAGTTAGACCTTTTATCCTAGGTAGATGTACTCGTCAACAACATCGATAAATATCAATTTTCCTAATGATATCGGGGTGGGCACGACCATGCCCATGCATTCGACATGATTTTTGTCTTGTCCATGTTCATTTTAAGACTCGCCCGATAGGAAACTCCATCGATACTAGGGTGTTGTTTTTTATTTATTTATTTTTATATACTCTATTATTATTTTATTTTCGCATTGTGCTGCAAAGTCCTTTAATGTAGTTAGTTTATTTATATACTAGTTTATTTTTGATTAGTATAAATCTAATAAAAAAAGACCTAAGATCAAAACCAAAATATTTCCCTTTCAATTTGGTTTATCTGGGATTCATATGAAATGGAACAGTGCATTACATTATCACTACGGATATATTACTCTGTAATAAAACAAACAAGCCAATTTTATTATTTACATAAAATATGAATCGAAATACAAAAGAAACAGTTCCACGGCGTTACCGAATAAACAAAGCATAATAATGATTGCAAATATGAACCATTCATTTCAAATTTTAGTCTAAAAGTAAACAATGTCTGAATATGGTAACGAAAATTACCATAAACATGAACAAAGATTGTTTTACTACTGGTTCCTATAAAGCCTTTTACAGACTGTGCATTTTCGGGTACGCGTAAAGTGTACTCTCTAGATATAAATCTGTGGAATTTCAATAATTTTAAATGATTATACACTTTTTATCAATGTGAAATCGTACCTGCGTGGTATAGTGACTATTCAATGTATGAATAGGTGAATATCAAAGTCAACTGATTTAATAATTGAATATGTGTTGTATTATTGAGTATTCACTAACTTTTTATTGAAATCCACATCAGTGTAGTGTATATATATAATATATATAGAGAAAGAGATAGAATATAGAGAATGTCTCTAACGTAATTAATGAAAATTACACTGATTCATCTTTAGAGAGTACTAAACTGTGAAATCCTGTTAATATCCCGCAACTAAGCGTAACGCGAAACTAATATGTTTTTTATACCTACAGTCATGCTGCATTACGTTAGTACATAATAAAATTTATATTTGTTCGGGTGCTTACCGCGTTTATAATTCTATTGAGGTCTCTGTGGCAGATAAGAAAAATTTTCTGATCTGCCACCATCCACCATCACCGTACGTCAGTCTCTCCGTGATCATGGCGATTGAAACATTGCCGAAATATAGGGACCTCAATAAAATTATAAACGCGGTAAGCACCCGAAAAAAAATATAAATTTGAATATGAATATTGATCGCGTTAGTTTAAAACAATATATAATATTACGTTAATACATACTAAATGTATGCGAGTTCAACTTAGGAATGAACTGAACTGTATCTGCTTTTAAACGGCCCAAGGCCTCTTCTCCGTGTAGGAAAAGAGAGTTAGAGTTGATGGATCATTTCCTACCATGAATAATGATCGCTGTCTGTCGATATATAAGAAATATATTATTATACGCAGTTTAAATAGCTTTAACTAAAAATAATAACATATAAATAATATTTGAAGATATTATAGTAGTGTATAAAATATCTAACGGTCTATTGGACTAATATTCGGGTCGGTGATCGTCTATTTATTTACTAGCCGACCCGTGCCGTTTTAAATGACCGACTTAATGGTTACTACACTGCTTATGTGTCATGATGTTCAAACAGTCAAAAATACTTTTTTTTTAAACTGTGGATATTGTCTTTATATTTGTAGTAAAGGCAACGGAATTTGATATTAAAGAAATAATGTGTAAATGACTTTATTTATTGATTTATTTATTTTACTAGGCAATCCAACAGCGTTATGATACAATATATAGTATGAATATAGCCAAAATAGGATCACACTGATATGGTCAAATTAATTATAAAGAAACACATAATAAGTTAGTTTTAAACATTATGTTAAGCAAGTAAACGGCTATGTTCAATTCCATCCATTGCAGTTAGAGATATGTGCATGTAAAGGATGACTTTCTTACGATTTCACTGTACTTGTCTATAGGATTATAACACCAATTCTAGACTGTGTATAGATGAAAACCAGGTTTTAAGTAATACTTATAGTATCACAACTATGAAAATAATATTAATATTTATTTTTCACAGAAGGGTTCGAAGTTCTTCAGCCGTAACAGGAACGCGACAAATGAGTGCATCGAAATAATGCACCATCCGATCTACCGTATCTTCTACGTGTCTCACGATAGTTCCGACCTAAAGATCTTCTCCTACATCGCAAGGGATGGTGCCACTAACGTTTTCAAGTGCAACGTTTTCAAAAGCAGCCGCAAGGTAAGTTGTATCATCTTACTTTACTTTAGTTAAGTTTACTTGTAGTTCGATACTATCTAAAAATGAATCAGTGGAATTTTCATTAATTACGTTAGTGAAGCTATCGTGGCATATCAGTGAATTTCAATAAAAAAAATTGTGCGTGTACTAGCGTACACTCGTAAGAAGTGAAACTTATAATAAAAACAGTTTACTTTTTATACGATCGTAATTATACGCACATACGCACATACGCACATACACACATACATACACTCGAAAAACATAACCCTTCTTCTGTCGCAGTCGAGTAAATACAGTTTTACAAGATGGCGCGTAACGAAAAAATGTGACGCGTAACGCGTAAATTTTTTCCAACCCCGATAAAGAAGTTTCACTTCAAAAATTTGTGAATACTCGCTAAGACATACAAATGATCAAATCAGTGGAGTCTGATATTCACATACATTGAATGGTCACTAATTCTGCGTAGTACGATGCTAACATTGATAAAAAGTGAATAGTCACTTAAAATTAGCGAAATTTCACTGATTATTGTTAAGAGAGTACAAAACACTACTCGTGCTTTAAATTATTATACAACAGGTTATTTTAAGGTCTATCAAAGATAATCAATAACTGTTATATTGAATTTTAAGACGCTATTCAATTTTAATTAACCTTAAGAGTAACTCCACTTAATCAGAAAAAAAAAATATTATGTGACTAAGAAGGCATTCTGCATCTTCATTATTTTGTTTAATAATACGCATACTATTATAAATTTCTGTTAGAGAACTTTGGCGTCCAGCGAGTGATAGAACTGTTTCTAACAGAATTGTTATGCAATTTGTAGCCAACATAAATCTCTTACACCTTGGTTAAATAGAGTGCGTAATTTCGGACATCAAAGCATACAGTGGTTTCGTTCTAACGCTACGCTAGTCTATCGTTTTATATTGCATTGCAACGGTACGTCGCTGATTGGCAAAACCCTGCACTAGAAGTAAAAAAAAAAACTTAAATATGCATTTTTAAAAGAAAGAAATAAATAAATAATAAATAAATAAACGTCTAACACTCAACGGCCCCCAGTAGGATGTGAGTCCTGTGTCGGGAGTCCGGAAACACACACAATACACAAGCACAAACGCCCAGACCACGACAAACATCTATATGGCCTTTACAAATATTGGTCATGTGCGGGGATCGAACCCGCGACCGCTAGTGCATCAGTCAGTTGCTGTGACCACCATGTGACTAGAAAAAGAAGAGGTAGAAAAAAAAATCACTTCTTTCGCTAGAATAATACGAGTCAATTTCTTTTAATTTCAATCATTGCATGGCAATGCATTTGATTTTAATTTACACTGGACAAAATCACGCGTGTTTATAAATTCCTTAACTCTATTACCTCTTTACGACTTCGGATCATATTGTCAAATAATCAATGCAAGGACGTTTGAGTTAATTACAAAACAATTTTAGTAAATCCGGTTCAAAATAGCCAATAACGTCATAAAAGTTATTTTTAAAGATGAACTTTAACGGTTTTTCTGCCTGTTATAACACTCTAATTTCTTTATATTTAATAGGAAATTCAGCATGACACCATAAAAATTATGTCATAAGAACACGGCTCGAACAGTATTATAACAATGTATGGTATAAATAATATTTAATATTATATTATTTTTTAAAAAATATATACATTGTACATTATGCTGACTTCTGTAATATAAATAAATAAATAAAATCTGTTAAAAGCAACCATTATAATGTTACTGATCGACATAATCTCGTAACCCATATGACACGATTGTAATAACAGCATCCCAGGTCCGTGGTAAAGCCAAAATCTTATGAATCTTAGCGCGACAAGCTGGTTTGTTTAAAAAAAAAATGCGGTTATTAAGCTATTAAGTAATTCGATTTAAGTAATAAATTAAAATAATACGTAACTCATATAAAAAATAAATAAAAAGTGTCCATTGTAGTGTGGTTATAATAAGGCAGTATTTCCCCCGTTGAACCGCTATACTAATATTATCTTATCAAAAAAAGCACCAGCCTTCTTGACATAAGTTGATGTACTATATTCGGCAGATTCAAATATATTTTAAGCAGCCTCTTGAGAAACTTTTGCCCTCGTCGGATCAGAAAACAGAGATGGCGCCACACAAACGTTTGTCCACAGACTCCCAAAGATGGCGTTTAAGTAAATATCAAGGAATTCATATCATTACTGGAACGCTTATGTAATAAAATTGTATATTCAAATATGCACCTTGAAATATTTGAAATAAGCTTGACATTGGCTTATAACATGTAAAGTGAAAAATCGTCCCGAGCATTTCGTTGACTACTGGTATTTTGTCTCTTTCTTACGAGAGTTGCCTTGAATCTATGGTAGAAAGAGATGCAATTCAGGCCGTAGGCACGATTTTTGAGTGCACGTGAGCATTCGATTTTGTATATAAATTCCTGGGTACAGATATAAAAATTAAGAGACTAATGTAGACAATAGTGTATAGAACAGTGGACGCTCAGTTATTTGTTTTTTAACATTTTTTATTAACATTTTTTAAAGCTACCGAGGAATAGTACGGATAATTTTTATTCCATAATTAAGTAAGGTCCTCGACTTGTCATACTCGTAATTAACCTTAGCAGAAAATGAATTCACTCCATAATTATTATTTTTTTGTGTTTCGTATGTTTTAAAGCGTCTATATATATATTTAATGCTAAAATTATATTCGTAAATTTTGTATACTTATTAAAATAAAATGCAAGAGTTCATCTGTTCAAGACAACTTCTTAGGAAACAGGATTCAAAGAGGGCATTCTGTTTTTAATCACATTTCCCGCTTGACGTGTTCTAAGGGTTTGTCAAGATAAAAGGTTGACGTTTTTCTTAAAAGCAAATTCTATTCAGTGCTTAGTAAATAAATCTATATTTATATTTTTTACACAAAGAGCTCCGAGGAATCAATTTAACATATATTTGATTATTTTTTTTATTTGTACATTCTTCTTAACTAATATACTAACTTATTTAATTAAAAGTCTATATCGGATTTTATCGCGTTTATTTAAAACTTTACAGTAACAGTTAACAATATTTTAAATTATTTCCCGACGTTTCGGATCCTTTATAGCGTCCATGATCTCTGTTTTGATAGTGATAAACTTATCTTAGACTTAACTTACTGTTATCGAATATAGAATTTTTGAGGAAAGGATACCGGCTCTTTCTCCGTACAAACGTAGTCGACTGTTTCCTCCCTGGATAATGACACTGGATCAAATATTTTTGTAACATAAAACCTTTAACTGCCATGACGGATGACCATTCCCCTATGTCTTGATTTTATTTCATATTCTTATTTATAATAGGGAGTAGGAGTCTTTAAAAACAAGAAATATTGCTTACTTTTTTATACATTTTCAGACACTCATTAAAAAAAATTACGCATATTTAAAAAAAAAAAAAACGAGAACATAGGTGCATAGCTAAAGGTTTTTTAAGTTACATAAAAAAATTAAAAAAAAACATGTTTTGGGGAGAAAATAGTCGACTACGAAATGCTGTTTTGGTCAATAATTATCTACCCAAAACGGTCTGAGCTGCAGTTTTCCCATTCTTGCTGTTTGTGGATAGGTCTGGGGGAGCGAGACAGGAACATTTTATTCAAATACCTATTTTTCAAAAGTCTCTCAGGTACCCTTTCCTCTTAAGTTTAAAAAAATGACCATAATGCGTAATATATTTTGTACTTCTAGCGAAAAATCACTTTTGTATAAAATATAAGCCTTAAGCAATGAGTTTTCTCGTGATTTTGATAAATGTCTATCTAATAAATATCGTTTTATTTATTGCCTATTTTAACAAATTGTGATTACAAAACTTATTGTGAATGATTTGAAAATCGTGTAAACATAAGTCTGAACAGTTGATATACAATGTACTCATATGTACAATGTACGTTTTATAAGTTATTTAATCGATTGTTAGTTCCAAAACTATATTGAACGACTAATGACGGAGAGTCATTCTTTGAACTGTAGGTAATTACATAATTGTTCTGTGTGACCGTTTTTATATTTCTGTTTTAAAAAGCTGTCAACAGCTAGAAAAACGTAAAAAATATATTTACATTTATCATTCGTAAGACTTTTTTTTGCATATGGTCATAAAATACTAAATATTTTTATTATTATTATTTTATTTAGTTGCTATAATAATGTAAAACAAATCCTTTTTAAACAATTATATAAGTATTGACATAATTATGCTTATTATTGATGTATTATTTCTATTTTTGACCTACGTTTTTAGATTTTAAAAACAACACACTACTGAGTGAAATCCTCTTCTCCATATAGAACCGTTGGAGATTAATCCACCACGCTGCTCCACTGTGGGTTGGCGGATAATATCCCTACCATGAGTAACGAACATTACGAGGTGTCCATGATAACAACCGGGACTGACGGCTTTACGTGTTCTTCAAGGCAAGGTGAAGAAACCCACAAGGACACAAACCCAGACCGGAAACAAATATTTGCACAAATACAAATATCTGCCCCGAGCAAGAATCGAACCCGTGACGGTCGGTCGTTTTAGATTTTATAACACGGTAGTTGTAGCGTATTATATAGATGTTAGATTCATATATGGCGCTGTATTTCATGCAAGATATTACTAATTTTGTACTAAAACACAGTTTATATATTATTTTCAAAAGAGTAACTACGGAGTTTCTTGCCGATTCTTCTCTGCAGAATCTACATTCCGAATCGGTGGTAGTTTTACTTTTACAAAATAATAATAATCACTAAAATATTAATTTTATAAAATGACGATTCGAAGGTGCTCGTGGGGCCTATTTGAATAAAGTTGTTTTTGTTTTTGATTTTGATATAAAGTACTATAAATTGAAAGTTTCCTGTAAAACTTACATACAATAATCATTCACAGCGCAAGTTAAACGAATCATTAAAAAAAACCTTCCATCGCATCCTCGCATCGGCCACCGGATCATATAGGTCACCTGATATAAAGCAATATTATCCTACATTCTATTTTTATACGCCATCGCTACCACACGCGCATAGATAGAGCAAAACCATTTAAGTGTATAGTAACTCGTTAATACACATATAAACCTAACTACGTACCTTATATCACTAGCAATATTACGGCGAATCTATACATATAATAAAATGGTAGGAAAGTCAAAACTGTACATTGAAATTTTTTTTGAATTAATACTTGGGGTGTGATCTACAATCGATACCGAAGCCAAAAATATAGTTTTTAGAATTTTTGTCTCTTTGTCTATATGTATGTCCGGGATAAACTCAAAAAGTACTGCATGAATTTACTTCAAATTTGGCACGAATATTATTAAGAAGTCGGGTCAACATAATATAAGCTACATATTATCACGCTATCACCTACGGGGAACGAGCAGTGTTTATACGGGGAATAAAGGTTTATTTCTTTAACGCATTCTGTAACAACGTGTAATCTAATAGCGTTCACGCAGACGAAGTCGCGGGCAGCAGCTAGTATAAAAATATGCATGCACCTGTTTGTAACTCACTTACACGATATGCATTTATTAAAACATTAAAAACGCAAAATGCAAGTGATTTCATTAAACTCATTCAATATCATTATATTTCTTATGTCAAAATTCGTCAAAACGTCTTCGAACTGAACGTTACAAAATTATTGTTGGTTCCAAGATGGTTACCTACTCAAAATACTATCTATGTAGTCAGGTAAAAATAATACATTGACAATTTAACCTTATCAATATAGAATACTATCCTATATGGAGAAGAGGCCTTTGCCCAGCGGTTGCCGGTTTGACGTTTACAGCCTGAATTAAGGTCAAGTCAAATCAATATAGAATCCTAATTTTGAAAAGTCATATATAACTAACGAAAAAATCGAAATCATATTTTCATTTCATCGTTTCTTTATTCATGGAATAACGTTCCAATAAAAATCAAAAAGATGTAAACAAAGAGAAAATTTTCCGGAAACGTATTTTCAGTATTCTAATTTCAAAAACATTTTCGGGGAATAGATATAATAAATGTTAACGCTGTGACAATCATACGATAAAATAAAGCATTTGACGCGACATTTGTTTATCATAATATTCGTATATTAAAAGTTCACTCTCTGGTCTATTTTAAAATAAAACGGACATTGACTTTTATAATATGAAGAAGAAAAAAAAAATTATCACTACATATTATAAAACAAAGTCCTCCGCCGTGTCTGTCTGTCTGTCTGTTCGCGATAAACTCAAAAACTATTGCACGAATTTTCATGCGGTTTTCACCACTAGATAAAGTGATCCATGAGCAAGGTTTAGGTATATATACATACCCCGGGCGCAGCCGAGGCGGGACGCGAGTATAATGAACTATTAATTCTTAAACTATATAAATCCTGAAGTTCAGAACTTTATAAGCTATACTTGTGATATGTTTTGAAACTAGAGTTTGTTTGTTTGTTTAAACGCACTAAAGATCTACCGGTCCGATTTTAGAATGTTGTCGCATTAGGAAATATGTTTATCGATGAAGGTTAATAGGCTATAAATTATCACGCTTCGACAAATAGGAGCGAAGCAGTAAGTATAATGGCAAATGAAATGTGGAAAAATTTGTCAAAAGTGATTAAAATTGTCTGTCGAGTATGTTACGCAATATTTCAGAGCGTGCCAAAGAAATATTTTGCATATTTCTTGCATTCTTTTCTTTGCTTTTGTATTCTTCTTGCTTTGGAAAGCATATTAATCTTCTAAGACGGGATAATGATGTTACCTTGACTAGAAAAATTATATATCACCATTGGCTGTAACACGACGTTCCATTTCAGGTAATCAACAAAAGAAAAAAATACTCAACGATTTTTTTTTTTACTTAGACGACCTTTCGTTAAAAAAATTTAGCAGTTTAAAAAAGGGATCGACAAACTTATTATATCAACTCTGATAATAATCAATTTGCATTGCACTTAACAGTTATCCTATGATACTAGGTATTATAATTGTGTCGCAATGCTAGATCAGTGGTTGATCATTAACGTTACAATGGTTTCCTTTAGTAGTTTTGATATTCAAACATGTAAGCGCGTGTAGCTGGATACCAGAATGACGCCATTACTAAGAAAAAACCTTTCAAAAAAATTAAATTTCGACTTAAAACTTCAGACTATTCATTGGGAAACATTATAAGTCCTACGATGGAAAGTATCTCATATTTTGCTTGAAAGTATTTATGTAGATATAGGTCTTAAAATTTTAAGTAAGTAAACCGAGATGGTTTTCATCGATAAGGTCCAGTAAATATAAAATGTGTAAAAAGTTAGGGGTTACCACGAGCAAAATTTTAGTGTAATTTTTTTTTTAATTTTCATTTTATTGGGTGGTGTTGTTATCATTAAAAAAATTATAAAACCTAAATTTCTGTTACAACCGCCAACCAGTAGTGAGGCCATGAGCAGAGTAAGCTTCATTATAATCTAAATAGAAAAGGCTTTTACACTGCAGTGAACTCACAAAACTTCTTTTAAGATAATTTCACGTCCTGCGGATTTAAGTCATTATATATATGGGTTTCTTGATGTATAAATCGAATATGTTGTATAAATCTAATATAATAAATCTCGAAATTATTAAAACAGCTTTATTTACTTAATTAAAATCGTAGAACTTTTATCAAATCATTAATATCGTGAGTTAAATGGGAAACCGCACGTTTTGCTAATAAGCGTGCGCGAGCGAGTATCATTACGTGATTATTCAACGTCAAACGTCAATGACGTTTACGTAGAACGGATCGTACGAGTATATTTATTTACTAGTCATGTGGAAGATAATAAAGTACAGATCAAAGAGGTATGACGGCGCGATTTAAATTGGTCAATCTCAAGACACCACCTTCTTGTGTATCATTGATATGAAAAGTTTTTATAGATACACATTAATTATACAGACTTATATACGATTCTGTGAACACGGTACATTCATCTCTTTAATGTTTCGTTACCTTTTCGTCTTACATCTTGATAATTATCATAAAAATATTGAACCCAAATGAACATATCAATATAAAATATACCGTGTACTGGCATTTTTATATGGACAGGTAAAACAATTATGTCAGCAGTATAAAAATATAAAAAAACTCTAAATATAATATAATAAAAAGAAAATAAATTATCTATCAGTAGTTAATAGTTCGAATCACTTTTTAAAAGTTCAAAATAATAGCAAAGAGTAATATATCTTCAGAATACTAAAGCGAGAAAATTCGTTTAAATGTAGCTTTGTAGTTGGATAATAGGTTGATATAAAAATGCCAACAGCGGTTAGCGAGAATCGTAAATAATACGAACGATAGATATCTAAAAGTCATCCATTGGAGGCGTTTGTTTATAGTTTTGTTCTAAATTTGTCAGCTAGGAGTCGCTGGCTGTCGGGGTGCGCGAACGCACTCCGTGTTTACGAACATTATAAATCTAGTATTTCGCTACCTACTCGACTTTTATAATCAATTACTATTACGATCACTCGTAAATGGTTACGATATAAATGTTTCGAGTTCTGTTTGTATTAACTCGTTTGTTGTTATTTAATTATTGCGTCGAAATATTATTAAAACTACAGGGTTTACTCGCTTTATCGAACGATTTTAATCAAACAAAATTTAATAGCAATTTTTATTAACTACAAATATTGACAAAGTAACGCATTTATAAAATTTACTCTAACCATACTTTTCTAATGATGTTACATATCTATTAAAATATTTCACTAATGCTATGCAATTACGATCCTAAGTATATATATACTACCTTTGTAGTCCGTCTCTCACTTTATTCTCTCACTTTATAATATGTAGATTTGAACTGAGTAAGGGAATAATAAGAATAACATATATATTTTTTAATTAAAACTTTATTTAAAATGGAGACAAACGGGCAGACAGCTCCACCTGATGCTGCGAGGTTACTGTTACCTATGAGTGTCTGTAATATTAGGGGAGTTGGGAGTCGCCAGCCTTATTGTTAGTCAAAACTAGCGTAGGTAAATGAAAATGAAGTAATTTTTCGCGCTATCAAATTTTTAAATGGTTATGTAGTTGTGAAGTTTAGTATTATTTTAAAAATTAATTAAAATACAAAATTTACGAAAGAGTAGTTAATCATTAACGAAACACAGAGACGCGAACAACTTCATTCTGCAGCTCAGCTTATTACTATTGAAACATCTCAACAGAAATCAAGTTCTTTAATTAAGTCCTTGAAGCTCAAGTTCTTCTTTGCATAAATCAGTAACTTTGTTTACGAACGGCTAAATTTATTTCTATAGATATTGTCTCTATTCATACTCAGTGAAGGAATAATAATTACGAAGCAATTGATATATCGACTCCATTGTGTTTTCGGGAATAAATTTATTTCGACTTTCATTTCGTTCGAAAAGATTCATTCTGTCGTAAAAAACCTCGCCCGCCCCCGCTAGGATTAATGACTGCACTTGACGCCTCTTCTTCACACCTCGTAACTGTTAAAGCGGAGAACATTTTACGAGTAACATTTAATATGTGCGAATATGTATGTTAAATTAATTTGTTTAAAAGATACGAATTATATGAAATATTATCGTGAAAATTTTCATCCCATATCGATAATGTTATATCGTGTAACATAATTCATTATGTATTGTCCGCTGCATGCGTATACGACACGGCGGCGAGCCGGTCGGAATACGTGAATGTGTTTATTTGCGGTGCTTGTAGCGACGCGCGACGCACGCGCCGACCATGCCGCTGCCACTTCAGTTGTTTCGTGGGTACCCGTGCGGAAGAGCGCGTCACATATTAGCCGATTTCATTTATAACGCGAAACGATCTAACGGATAATAAATCACATGTCCTCGATAAATCGTCGAATATGTCTAACAATAAGGATCACGATAAACATAAACCGAAAAGTTTACCATCCGAGGTCTTGTTGAGGGCGCGAAGTACACTTTTCGCACTTGGCGGCGCGCTGAAGTCTAAGCAGGAGCAGCAGAGAAAACCGCCGAAGCAGGAGGCGAAAAGTAAGAAAAATCGGGAACGGTTGAAAAGCTGCAGGTCGGAGCCGGAGTTTAGCGACATTCGTAAAGTAAAGCACAGGAGCCGCATCGATGATCTTCCCCGCGAATACGTCGGGACGAGACCCAGACCTCTTTCGGTGGGGGCAATGAAACGCTACGAAGACGACGTGGAATTTCACTGTGGAAGTTTCCCAAAAGACGCATCTTTACAGCGGCAATTCGATTCTACGGATGACGTATGTGTGCAATCGCGACTTGTGATCCCGATAGTCGAAAGATTCGGCCAAGATGCTCATATGCAAGACGCGAATGAAAGACCGCGTAAAAAACTTTCTTTTCGTGAACCTGAAATAATTGGTGGTGGCAGCGCTACGTTAGGTCGTTCTAGTAAACTAATGGGTGTTAATAGTCTCACGAAGCGACCTAATAGGATATCGTTACGTTCGGATATGCATTCGAGCTTGAACGGCTTGGATTCTGATCTCGAGGTGAGTAATTGTATTTTATGAGTAATGTAGAAGAGTTTGCAACAATATTACACTCCAGCTGCAAAGTTAGTAATATAGTAAAATACATTGTGTTAATTTTAACGTATTTCTCACTATGAATATAATAATAAAATTATTATTGCTCGGGCGTGACATCTCGTTGAGATTAAACTAATTGCTTGATAAATCAAAAATCTAAATTTAAATATAAATGATCTACCAGAAGTTAAAAGTATTTTTTCTATATAAGTAATGATAGTAGTATAATTTATATAATAAAAATTACGTATAGTAAAAAAATACCTAGATCCACGCCTAAAGTTGAAAACACAATAAGATTTATGGTTTTCTGTAAATGTGTATCATAAAATACATTTTTATATTGATTAATAAAAAAATTATTTAAATAAAAACAACGAATAACAGACCAGGTTTAAATAATCTTACAATAAAATAAAATGTTAATATCTACTATTTTATTTATGTGATTTCGTATTTCGTGCAAACGTTTTGCTTGAAAAAAAAAGTAGTGATATCTTAAATAGCAACAAATCTTAAATTAAAAGAAAGAAAAGAAGAAAAAAAAACTCTAAGATATTTCTTTTAATTTATATAACCATTTTTTTGGAAAACATTTTAAAATTTATTCATTATAAAACAAAAAATTGTTTACGAATACATCTACAACTATTTTGTATTTTTAATACATTTGAACTTAAAAGATATAAGATTTAATTTTTGAGATGTCGTCACAATTACTATCACTAAATATTTAATAATATTTAAAAAAAAAAAAAAAAAAAAAAACTAACAAGTGCGTGTTTAATTCACGTAGGGAAGTTTTTTTTTTAATAATATTTTGTGAACAAATTTTACTTGACAGTAAAAAAAAACTGTTATCTCGTACATTCTAATTAAAATGTAAATTTCGTACTTACAATATATAGGTTTACATTATATAGGTTTTAGGTATTTCTATAAGTAATGTGATATTATTTATATAAACTAAATATAGCAATGTAACGGATACGTACCATTATATAATTTATTATTATTTTAAGGGGGTG
The DNA here is from genome assembly GCA_036937285.1 of Euphydryas editha. Classification (NCBI taxonomy): domain Eukaryota; kingdom Metazoa; phylum Arthropoda; class Insecta; order Lepidoptera; family Nymphalidae; genus Euphydryas; species Euphydryas editha. Next base: position 18,514,869 of record JAUPFZ010000005.1, on the reverse strand, counting down.
AAATAAAATAAGGGTTTTCTTTACATTAGTTTTTGCGAAAGTGCAGCTGCGTGCAATATTAATTTTTTATTATCATCATATCAGCCATTAGATGATCATTGCTGAACATAGGCCTCCCACATCGTCTTCCAGTCTCTAGAGCGACCGGTTCAAAGCAGGCTCCATCCAACGGCTTCTGGCGACTCTTCTAAAGTCGTCTGTCCATCTTATTGTTTAGATGCTTATAAAATATATTCGTAAACCATAAGTTTAAAAATTTAAAATCATTAAAAGACAAATTTAGTTTAGCTAAAACAAAAACAAATATTTTACCACTTAATAATTTGAAGATATTACATAACATATTATATATTAACAGAACATTTAGTTACTGAATCTTAAAATATCCATATAGTTTGATTTGTTTTATATTTCAAACCTTTTCAAAAATTCTGCTACTAGTCAGATTAACGTTGATAATTATGGTTTTTGCTGTACTCTTTTGAGTTTCCAAGTATTATGTAGCATTTAGATTTTAAGAAAATCAGATCGACCGAATAGATCTCGAGAAACAAATAATTCAAAACAATAATTAAAAAGAAAAAAAAAACAAATAAATATTGATACAGATTCGTAAATAACTATAAATGTGTTTCGACCCTTCTAAATGTTAAAGTAAATTTAAATAAAAAGTGTAAGTATCATAAAAATTTAACCCCTTAAAAACTGTTAAAAATATTTACTTAAACGTGAATTAAAAGAAGTTAATTTGACGATAATATGATTTAGGATGATATCGTTAATTTTATTTACTGTCAACTGTCGTCTGAACAGGAGTTGACAGAAAAATTGACAAACCTAATTTAGTACCTATACAGTAGGTGAAAAAATATATAACAAGATTTTATGATGCCAACAAGTTATGTAATTTGGATAAATATGTAATTTGATTTATATGTAATTCGTATTTGGTAATAATAATTATTAGATTTTTTTATTTATTTATATAATTCGTATGTATGTCCTTACAGAATTGTGTGTTAGAACGTGAAAGAATATATATCAAGATTTTTTGATACCACCAAATTATGTAATTTGATTAATATGTAATTCGTATTTGATAACAATTATTATGTCTTTACAGAATTATGTGTTCGTTTGAATAGTAAAAAATATCATGTGTTGTAAAAATATTAGAATATCATCACAACAAAAAGATATTTTAAATTATAATCCGTTTTTTGTGTATTGGTTAGGCTTTCCACTAACCATCTGGAATAAAAAATGATGGTTACCTACCCGAAGTCTCATCTCATACTATTTTTGGTTTTCTTGTAAAAAATAAGAAGAAGAAAAAGTTTTTATTTTGTCTGTTGCAATAAAAAAAAATTATATCAGGAAAATCTTGAAAACAAAACTTCGGCATTTTTTTAACTTCAAGTCAATTCAACATTTTCGTATTATTTTAATACAGCGTTTGTTACACTAGGCCTACTTACAAAGAACTTATTATTTATTAATTTATTATTATCGGTTCCGTTTTTACAAAATATTTTATAAAATAAAAGAGGATATCATACCTGGCACCTGATTAATGGCTGTCAGAGAAGCTCAGTTTATCTGGCAAGTTGCCTCGTGTGAGTGTGTAAACTGCGTTCAATTTGTGTTACTATAGAAGTTGTTGTAATATATATATATATATATATATATATATATATATATATATATATATATATATATATATATATATATATATATATATATATATATAAGCTTTAAATTAAGCTTAAAAAACTAAAAAAATGTCGATATCTTAACCACATCTGAGAACATCACTTTGTCTGATGACAGATACAGTGTACCAATTTTTTTAAAAATAATTTGTCAAATGAATGGTACATACACAGATAGGATTTTTGTAATATAACTACACAAGACAATTAACCAAAATTCGAACTGTAAATTCAACAGAATCAAAGTACATTTTACGATACGGACCTAATTTTTAGTGGTTAGTTGTAGTTTCCAACAATCGACTCCGACTCATGATTATTTTAATTAAAATGCGGAAGTATTTTGTAAATCAACTATGACATTTCTACGTATAAATTAGAATTGCGATAGACTTACGTCAAGGGCGATGCTTCCGTCGCCGACCCATTTGTTATTTAGAAAACTTTAGAACCCGGTAATGTTTGCGAGATATTTTGGAACGGCCAATGTGTGAATTACGTACTGAATGACCGATGAAATCGAGACTCGCTATCATTATCCGCTCAGAGTTTAGTTCACGCTCCGGATCGACACACAAGTAGTAATGGATTGAAATGAAGCATATGATTTTTTATATATAGTATATAGGTAAAGTATTATTGTGAAACTAGGTCTTCAAGGAGCCTCCTCCCGCGCTTTTTTTCGCGTCTATCTTTCGATTCCAGTAACTTTTAATGGAGGTAACCGATTTATATGAACTAAGGTCTCAATGTTACTAAATGGTATGCTTTACTAATCTATACAAATAATAAATCTGTTAAAACCTCCGTTTTATTAATACACTATATATCATCAAGAAAAAATTTTAATAGCGCGTTTATTTTTGTATCAGCGCCATCTTTTATCATTTTTTTGTGTAAAAAGTACAAAACCAATGTAAATAACTTTAATACATAAACATTTAACATAATTCACAGTATAATTTAGTTTTTGTTTCATTGTAATTAAATTTAAAAATAAATATTTAAGAAAATAGAAATAGGTACCTACGCCGCCAACGCCATTTGGTCTAAGGTAAGGTACTATTATGTTAAATGTCACTAAATATAAAAACGATATTCTACTATTATACGATAGATGGCGCATGTAGGTGATAAAAAATATAAATTTATAATTTTTAAAATTTTAGTTTTAAAAATTATAAATTTACCCGTGCGAAGCCGGGGCGGGCCGCTAGTTTTTAATAAAAATCTAATACAAGACTAAAATAAACAATAAAATTAACTGATTTAAATCATAGTTGATACAGATATTTGTATATGACAGCAATGAAAAACAAATTATAGTCACTTGTGGTAACATTTTTTAAAAAAATTCTGAAATTAAGAGGCACATTAAATTTACATTATTATTCTACGTATGTATATTTACTGTGTTGCTTTTTTAAGTTATTAGTTTAGTTCATTATTGCAATTGAACTTACCTGAACATAATCAGCCTGTAAGTGTCCCACTACTGGGCAAAAGCTTCTTCTCCATATAGGAAAGGAAGGGTTGGAGACCCCCGGCGTTAACGCGATTGCATTCACCACTACACCAGAGCGGTTGTTACTTTAGTTAGTTTATAATTACTTTACTTTGATAGCTTATTTTATATGAATCTGCACAGTTTCAAGAGTAACATTCCAATAATTACGTTTTGGTAAAATTTACTTTTAACCATCATTATTATAATTCGATTAGATTCGAAACTTCTTTTACATATTTGAATTTCGTTAACAATCTTATTTATAAAAATAAATTATAATTAATATTAAATTATTATTAATGATTGGAAATATTAAAAGTGAAGATGACAATGATGGTTACAGATGTAATAAAACAGTTTACTTATTTAGGATTTCTGTTTAATATTGTGTTATCATAATTTTTTTGAAGTATAAAAAAAAATTAATACCTGTCGCTTTAACCTGTCGATTATATAGAAACTTATTCGTGTTATGTCAAATCTATGAAATATACCTTGAAAACACTAGATACACCCGCGTCTTTGTTCGCGTTTGTCATCTCTTTCATTATGATTATAATAAAAAGTATTCACGTATTTAGCTTCAATATCGATTATTAAAAATAAATTTCAAAATATATTTTATGTATAGAATTTGACTTGTTACAGTTTTACATTAACTAAAGATTTATTTTACTTTATATAAATATAATGTTATATGTCAATTCCAGGACACAACCCTTACCATCTCTAACAGTATTGGTATCCTTGGTGTCGACATATCCAGCGACGTCCAGTTCCGATGTCACCTGGAGGACAAGGTCAAGATGGCATCTAAAAAACTCGGTGTGCTTAACAGAGCGAAGCGGTACTTCACGCCGCGCGCCGGGGCAAAGACTGCTTCTATATAAATCGCAAGTCCGCCTCCATATGGAGTACTGCTCTCATCTCTGGGCGGGAGCACCGGCATACCAGCTTGGCCCTCTTGACTCGGTTCAAAGGAGAGCTGTGAGAATTGTCGACGATCCAATACTGACGAGCGATATCGAGCCCTTAAGTCTTAGAAGAGATGTTGCATCCCTATGCGTGCTCTATCGTTTGTATAATGGGTTGTGTTCCGAAGAATTGTTCGAAATGGTGCCAACGGCCACTTTTTATCATCGCACCGCTCGCCATCGACATGCTCACTCATGCTCACACATTGCAGCCCAAATGGTCCCGTACAGTTCGGTATCAGAGGAATTTCCTCCCACGGACCATTCGGCTGTGGAATGAACTCCCTGCCGAGGTTTTCCCACAGGACTACAGTATGGGGTCCTTCAAGAGGGGAGTAAATAGGTTTTTAAAGGGTTGGCAACGCGCATGTGATGCCCCTGGTGTTGCAGGCGTCCATAGGCCACGGTAACCGCTTACCATCAGGCGGGCCGTATGCTTGATTGCCACCGTCGTGGTATAAAAAAAAATAATGTTATATAATATTTATATTAAAAATCTTTTTATCGCATTGTAGTGTTTAAAAAAAATTAAAATAAATTGGCAAAGTGCGACTTTTGTACTGTTTATTATAGAAAAATAATTAAATATAAAAACGTTCCGTCCGTGCCTAATAATATTAAAAACTACGTTATTTTTTAATCGAGCATATAAAGTCGTAAGAGTATTTATGAATAGGAAAGCACTTATCGAAGCATTTTGTATATGGGGTTGCTATTGTAATTCGTACTCGGGTTATGCAAAAGTGTTTCAAAAGAGGGTGATTCAAAGGACACTTCTACGTGACTGATGGATAGGCTGCGGAGTGTTAAATCCCTTCGGATAAAGAACGTTTAACTTTATTGACTACATCTTTTTTAATTCGAAGGCAAGTGGATATTAATGTAGATCGAATCTGTCAGCCATATACGAACACATGAATCGTAACCTATTTGTTAAATTGGTAAATAGTTTCTGGTTCAAATCTGTACCGAATTAGTCGAATGCCTCATGTGCTTAATTTTTCATAATTTATCTCGTATCCAAAGTTAAATAAGTCGTGAGGACGCCAATGTGTTACGGGATTCTGAGACGTGTAATCCGATTATTTCCCTTAAGAGATCTTTGTCCCGCACTGGGCATTTACTATAGCCGTAGGCATAATATATACCCGGGCTATATGCTCTTTGACCTAATTTCTCTGTTATAATATAATATATTATATTAGCCTTTATTTAACAATCTTACACAATATTCCTCTATTATCATCTTATAAGCACTTAGGTTTCATACTCATGATCTACTTTTAACTAAAGAAATAAACACCGCAGTGATATCTATTTCGACATAAGTACCACTATAGTAAAATTATATTATACAATAACTTAAACCATTTTTTGAATAGAATGGAATGTTCTTTATAATAAATCTTACTAAAAATATGATAATGATGATAAAAATATACTCTTAGACAATGTTTATGATGTCAGTGATTGAGTTGCTGTCTCAGGTTGTACAATCTTCATAAATCCCTTTTTGCCTGGTCATATCAGAGACGGAAAAAAGAAGCAAATATCGTCAGTGGTGTCATTCTACGTCACACACGTCACGTCTAGTCGTGATCTTGAAATAATGATTCTTTAAAGGACTATGTTATATTCTAACATTTACCAGTATATGTACTTGTATGTTTTTAAAATAGAAGTCAAGAAATTAACATTATCTATCTTATATCAGCGTACCTTCCTACCCGATTGGATAATTTCTGCCAGTCTCCTGACGTGACGGGCGGCGATCGGCACAAAATATCATTACACATATTAAGCACTAGCTGTGGCCCGCGGTTTCAGGGAAAAACGTACTGAAATATTTTTAAACAATAGTAGGTGCCCGACTCGTTGGTCGAGTGGTCACAAGTGTTACTGCCGAGCAAGGCGTCTCAGATTTGATTCCTGGGTCGTTCAACGTATTATTGGACTTTTTATTTTTCGAAAATTCTCAGTAAAAGAGTGTTGTTATATTTACTTTAAAAGTGGAACTATAGTTAAAAAATGTCTCGAGAAGAGAAATAATAAAGGACGCAACGGAAACTCTCAAAAAAGATTATTTTTTCAGTTATTGTAAAATTTCTTAATATTGCTCAGCTCCTATTGGTCGTAGCGTGATGTTATATAGCCTATAGCCTTCCTCGGTAAATGGACTATCCAACACAAAAATATTTTTTTAATTGGAAGCAGTAGTTCCTGAGATTAGCGCGTTCAAACAAACAAACAAACTTTCAGCTTTATTATAATATTATAGTATAGATTACGAATCTTAACATCTTATAATTATTTATTACTTTTTAGAAATATTTTTGTGTCGTAGTTTAATTTGTAATTTTTTTTATTATTAAGAGTAATAAGTTCTCATGTAAATATATAGTCTATTTTAAGTAAAATTAACTTACTCATTGTTTCTCAACACTATTTCAAAAATTTCTCGTTAAGTGTTAATTTTACTTTCCCCGGACATTAGCACGGGGTATGTTCGACAGTTGTAAAAGAGAAATTTGGAATATATCGATCACTCAAACTACTCGTGGTCTAAGAACCTAGAAAAGATTTTTAGAGATGATTTATTTTTTAACGTAAAAATATAGATATATAGGCTAATTATCATTGTATATTTTCTAGTACTAATTAAATTATATATTTAATGTATTATATTATAAAATAATTAAAATCAGAATTAGAACATTACTTAAAATTTTAATGACTACTAACTACTACGTTGTAAAAAATAATATATTCACGAAACGCTGTCCAGATTTTTTGTAAGTTTGTACATATATTATAACTTATATATACAATATCCATCATAAAACATTTTGAATTGCCAAACTTTTAAGGCAGGTGTTTTTAAATATGTTTAAGTATTTAGTTATTTCAGTATAGGTTTATGTTGCAAACTAAATAGCAATTAGGATAATAATAAAATCTTTATTTTAGGTAATGAATTGTATATACAATTACATTTATAGAATATAAATTTACAGCTTATCAATTGAATTTAAATTTAGGTATATATTACAATAAAAGAGCAATAAAATTACGTTGAAATAAACTTCGAGAGAAAAAAATTATAACAATTTAACATCCAAATCAATATTTTATAAAATTACTAGCAGCTGCCCGCGACGTCGTCTGCGTGAACGCTATTAGATTACACGTTGTTACAGAATGCGTTGAAGAAATAAAGGTCCACTGCTCGTTCCCCGTAGGTGATAGCGTGATAATATGTAGCCTATATGTTGACCCGACTTCTTAATAATATTCGTGCCAAATTTGAAGTAAATTCATGCAGTACTTTTTGAATTTATCCCGGACATACATACAGACAAACAGAAAAACAGACAAACAGACAAAAATTCTAAAAACTATATTTTTGGCTTCGGTATCGATTGTAGATCACGCCCCAAGTATTCTTTTGATTGATTGATTGATTGATTGATTTTATGGCTTTCTGTTGTGCCAGAGAAGCACTGTTGATTCCGCAAAGTATTCTTTTAAAAAATATTCAATGTACAGTTTTGACTTTCCTACCATTTTATTATAATAATATGTAGGTATAGATATTTAGAGCTTTCGCTACATCGGTAAGGTGTCTATCGCAGCAATGCCGAAGGAAGAATAGTGTTTGGACTCATGACATGTCGTCACATAATTGTAGGGAAACTTAATTGTGATATGTTGAGGATGGGCAATGTTTGCTCATCTCTTGAACACTTACACACAAAGACGCTGTTATAGTACGTTACAGTATCTACACTATTTAAAGTAATGGTTACAGGCCTTCGGCGTCGGCTCCAGAGCCGTTAAGACAGGGCTCGAGTTACTTTTGCTTTTATGATAACCCAGGTCCACACCTGACGATTAATTTTAGATCAGTGACTTGCCATTCATACTTCAATTTCGCAAAAATTCTGCCATACTAATCGTCATAGATCGTAGATCGATTTCTTTCGATTCAACTTAAACTTGCGCTTGTGCTCCATACGACGTCGGTCTAGCACTCTCTAGTCATTGGATCAATTACTATTGTTGTAATAATTTGTATTCAATAAACAATAATAATACCAAGCTAATAAGGTACTTATGAGCATGGACACAAACTAACAACAAACGGATCAGTCTCGGCTAGCAGAATGCGCTCTGTCACGTACAGTGGATTACGCGGAACACGACCATAATTATTATCGTCCACACCGTTCATATTTAAAATAAAAATTCTATTTTTACTTAGTGACCTTTCTCCTTGATAGAAGAGACCCTTACCGCGGAGTACATTTTAAGAGGCTTTCGTTTTCATATTGAGTAATATTTAAATTTTATCATTTAGGTATCCTATTATATATCTCTCTATCTTTCTATCTTTATATCTATCTTTATATCTTTTATTTTCAATTATTCTGCTGTTGTCGTTAATAGTAAGAATTTAATTTAAAAATGCGTATTTTCGACTGCTTAATTCTTTTGTATTATTTTATAAATATATATTTTGATAATTACGTTTAAAATATAATAATATACATTACATTCTAGACCGGTTTGATCATAAATAACGCTCTCCTGCAAACCACGGTTTTTCACATGTCTTTATGTACGTAGGTACCGTCGAGGTAGTAAGTAACCTATGAATGATTATATAAAATATTCATTAATGATGCCTTAATTATACATACTTTCGACATCACACACTACCACCACATTAGCCGTTGGATTTCCACTGATGAACAGGCTGCTCCCATCATCCTTCGGGGTAAGCCAATTCTCGCCACGCTTGACAGGCAGGTTGGCGAACACAGTATGTTGTGGTAAAATATAGTGGCGCCGCTGCTCATCACCATCGTGGTTGATGAACAATCGCTCGCACCACTATGGCCTTAGAAGCCTTTTACGACACTTCGGCATGAAATAAATAGAGACCATTCTTCTCTGCCATTCACCGCACACATTTAAAATTCATTTGTCAGTTAAACATAAAAAACAAATAAGTATTGTTTAAATCCAGCTTCCATTGACTCAACCACAGACAAGTTATAGTTTACTTAGCTCGTGGATTAGCTTAGTAATTTGAACTTCCATAAGTACATTACACATGCGTTTTATACTATGTACGAAATATTTGTACTGTATATACCTAATTCTCTTGACAAAAGTAAAGTATTTTTGTATTTAAGTCATGTACGTGTATTATTTTTAAACCCACACATGAACAATTTTTATATACTCGAACCAAGTGTGTTTCCGTTGCAAAGCTTCTTTCAGGAAGTAATTTTAGGTATTCTTTCTTTAAAGAATATCAGGTTTGTCTGTCGCTACTACTTCATATAAAAAAAAAACTTTTTTTACTCTGTACAACCGCATATTATTTAATAAAACAAGATGTTTTATATATTACAATATTGAATTTATTTATACAATGCTTCCTAAGTCAATTGTACGTTCTTAACAAAATAAACATGCTCTGTAACGAATATTCTCAAATACTCCATTCTCTCGATCGAGTTTTAAATCGCTTATTCATGATTCCTACATTATTCACCCTCTCTTAAAGACTTCAACTGTTTTAAGATCTTAAAATACGCTTAAAAGAAAAATAAAAGTTCCTAAGGATAATCGATGTTTAATTCTTTACGAACTATCGATTATGATCGTCTATCGTCTTATTTATTTTCAACTAGCGGCCCACCCCGGCTGAGCCCGGGGTATGTATTATATACCTAAACCTTCCTCCTATCTATTGGTGAAAATCGCATGAAAATCCGTCAATTTATTGCGAACAGACAGACAGTTAGACATGGCGGAGGCCTTTTTTATAATACTACATATTATACAAATTATTTATTATTATTTATTTATTTATTCTTATCATAAGTACATAATATTATTTTACAGAAATTACAAAAAGTGTTACCTGTCTATTTATTTAAGTTACTCGTCTTCTAGCATCTAAACTAGGCCTGGCCTGTATTTTAGATGCCAGTCCTCCGTTCCATTACACATTGCACTTAAGTTCACAATTTAATACTATGTATTACAGTGACCATCGAACTGAGTGATTAGAAAACTAAATAGCAGAATACAGGTCTAAAAATATTAAGCGATAAGTTGATTATTGCGTTGCAATTAAATCAAACGTGCTTTCTTGGATTCAAATTATAGAACTGAGAACAGTGTATGTTATTCGTTTACAATATGCAGCTGTTATGTATCTGATTCGATCTTCTGAAAATATACAATTACATCGATGTGTACTCATTGTCTCGACGTTAAACAGAATATATCTGTATTTTACACATTAGTAAGACAAAAAAAAATTTGTTTATTTTGAATTACGTATAAATAAATATTAAATATAAATAAATATTAACCAACAATCACACCACGTTAACCTAGCCCCGTGATAAGTTCGTAAGAACTTGTGTTACAGGTACTAGGAACGGAAATAAATTTAAGATATAAATACATAATTATATACATAAATACACATCCATGACCCTATGCAGACATCCATATTCGTCATACAAATTATCTGCACCTGGCGGGATTCGAACCCGCGACCGCTGCGTAAAGTGTCCAGTTGCCTGACCACTCGACCAGCAGGCCGTCATACGTACTTGCTTGTTTGTTCTTAAAACGATTTTTTTACAATCTTCTAAAGTGTGATAGTATTAAAAAATAAATAAAACACTTTGAAGTAATTTTGACTGAAAGCTTTTCACCGCTCTGCCGTAGATTTTTGATGAAAAGTTTCACAGCTATTTCCTTTATGTATAGTTTAATTTATTATACGAAGTGCAGATCGTAAACACGCCTGCGCTTTTATCGAACCATACCCAACGTACGAATGCTTTTATCCTTATATAGTGAGGGAAATGTTTTAGAAAAAGTAGCCGAAAGTTCGGGTTACTGGACGTGTTTATTTTACGATGACCCCTCGATAACACAATTCAAAGATTTGTTGTAATGTTTATATGATATATCTCGTATATTTTCCTATATTCGCTGTATAAACTCGGTGAATACGACGAATGTCTGGATATGAGAATCTGAGTTTTTATCATTGTTCTGTAGTGACAAGCCTATGTCATAGTACTAAATCGTTGTAAAGGATAAGGATCTCAAATTTGTGTCCAGATTTGTATCGTAATCTATGTACCGCTCTGAATATTATTCTCGTTTCCTTTTGCCTGCTTATTAATGTATAATTGTTGTGTGAGTTGTAAATAAAGTCGTTTATCTATACTGTTCTTAGAACTTCTGGAAGTAATTTACGAAAATTAATAGGATTAAATGGTTTTCGGCTTCCCAATGAGAGATATATTGGGTTAAAACTAGCGCACGCGATTACGTATGTGTAATTTTCAGCCACGTTTGTTATAATATGTATTCATAGTCGTAATAATCAAGATTAGTAGTTAGGAATTATTGTTTTAAAAAACAAAATTTTGTGAAGTAAATCAATTAGTATATCCGTGCCATCCGTCGTCCGCCGTCGGGCATCCGTGACGTCCGTATCACAATACTCTTTGAAAAAAAAAATTGAAATCAATAAATTCGCAAAAACAATTACCGAATCTTTAAATCCTTTTAAAATATATTCGATACATTAAAAGAACAATCATATGGAAAGGGACAGTAGACAAAAAAATTACACATTAATAATAAATTCTTATTTAACAAAACGAATAATCGATATAGCATCGTTAACATCGCTTGAACTCGAATGCTTTTATCCAATTAAAACATTGTGCTTACTGAAGGCTATTGAATCATTTATGGATGACAGGTCCTTTTGAACCCATCCCCCTTTTGTTTGCAATCATCGCTTTATTGTGATAAACAGATAAATTTTAAAATGTAATACGAAATGTTAAAGAGATTGCGTTTTGTTATTTTTTTTTTATTCGTGACTTTATTAAAATAAATGTTATATTTATGATTAAAAATAAACTACAATCAAAAATCTATAAAAATCACAAATGAGTTCAGATGAATCTGACATTGAACTTAGCGAAGACAAGATTCGTAATTTTGATGATGAAGCCAAATTAATAACGAACTTATTGCCTCAGAAACCTAAAGGGCGCTATATTTTTGCGTAAAAACTGTAAAATAGACGATAAGTGTTATTCTGTGTCATACGCGAATTAGTTGTGCCTAGAGATTCGTTCTTAAGGAGTGTAAACTCCATAGTCCAGTCATTTCGTCCGAAAAAAAAGGCAAATAAAAGAAAATGAATTTGCGCTTCTAATTTTTTAATATGTTGTAGGGGATACCTAGAAAAGCTTAACTTGAGATTGTCGACCAAGCTTTCCTAGGAGCTTTCGCCGCCATCTTGGAAAACGCTCAAAATTTGTTTTTCGGCAATAACTCGGCTATCCGATGAGATTCGAAAATTTTTGTACGACACTTTTTGTAGCTTTCTTTGTGCTCTACAATAACGCCCGAACCATTTTTAGCGTATGATGCATCGTTATCGAGATATCGATCGATAAAGTCAAAAATTTAGGACACAATTTTTGTTTTTTGCTTTTTTTTCCTTTGGGTCTTAATAAATATGAAAAATTGTGGAATTCAAACTTGTAGAGCATATTCAGACCTACAATTTCCTTCTTGGATTTTTTTATGTTGGACAAAAATTACGATCTCCAGCGCGCCGCAAAGTCGGTGAATCCACTCGCAAGTGTCGAGCGCGCTCAAATTAGTATATCGTATCGTGTTGAGTTTTTGCTGTGCGTAGTGTAAATCGAGGGTTCCGATATTCTGGGAAAAAATTTCGATATCTAGTTGGCTGTAAACTCGTTATAACGGAGTGCCCGCATAGAGCGTCCGTTGGAGTTGGAGGGGTCAGGTATAAAGGGACCCTTTTGTTAGGGCCTACGTGTTGAAACGTGTTCTTCTTTTCGTAGCATCTCGGTTAGTTGCCTCGAGCCTTTCGAAGTGAGCACACGTGTTTCAACAATTTTGTGACTATGGGAGACTGTTTTATTTGTAAAAAAGCGTTAATCGACGACATTTATGTTGCTAAAAAAAGAGCTGTTCGAACTCTCTTGACGGTGAGTGAGAAAAGAGGACATGTGGACCATCAACGCATGCTAGAAAGTGTCGAATCTGTGAGTGTGCATAGGGCGTGTTACAAGAATTATGCGAACGAAAGGCTCGCGTCGTTTGTCGCTCGTCGAACAAAATCAGTCTCGGAAGAACAGGAACCTGAACCTAAACCGCAACCCGAACAACAACAGCAGCTCGAAGACCGTTTCGATTTTAAAAATAAATGTTTGTTTTGTGGAGTACCGTTTTCTGATCAAACAAAAACATCAATGCATCGACGACACGCAATTCGAACGGTTCGAGAAAAGTCTATGAAAGATAACGTCCTAAAATATCTGCTCGGACGTAACGATGAATTTGCCGCTTCTATCGTCAAGCGTGTCTGCTCGGTACCTGATCTCATCGCCGTAGAAGCTCGCTACCATCGCGAATGCATGCATCGTGTGTACAATCCGCTACCTGAGGAGGGTGCGAAAAGAGGACGACCGACAGGTAACAAAGTCGACGAGGCAATGGAGGGGATTTACTCATTTCTAAAAGAAAATTCCGAAGTTCAAACCTGGCTCGGATTTTTCAAGGATCCACAAGGATGGGGTTGGCGACAGACCAATCGAGGGCTCGAACCAATCACCAGCACCGCCGAACCCGCTCCGCCTGAACTATTAAAGCTCATTTCCTGTAAATGTAAAGGAAATTGTGAGGCCGCCTGTGGGTGCAGAAAAGCGGGAATCAGTTGCTCCGTTATTTGCATGCACTGCAGTGGGAAAACCTGCAGTAACGTCGCCAGAGTCGACATTTTGCTTGACGACGACGACGATGTCTGTAACGATGATGATGACGATGCTCTCATCGAATCAGCATCATTTCCAACGTTTCAACAGACACAACAACTCGAAGAGTTTACGGAGGACGAAGATCTTCAGCCTGGACCATCCAAGCGAAAAAAGACGTGAAAAAAGTCCATCGTTCGTGTCTCGAGTGCAGAAAAAAATATTTTTCTTTCCGTTTATTTTGTTTTGTTTATTTTGTATTGTAAAAAAATATTTTTTTTTTACTGCACAAACAAATTATTTGTTTAATAAATTACTATTGTGTGATCCTTAATTTGTTGCTCTATGTACTTATTTTTTATCCCATCAATTTCCTGAACAATTTCCCATTCGATTCGACATCCAGACACAACCGAGCAAGCAGCTCGCTCGACGCTGAGTGTGGATTCACCGACTTTGCGGCGCGCTGGAGATCGTAATTTTTGTCCAACATAAAAAAATCCAAGAAGGAAATTGTAGGTCTGAATATGCTCTACAAGTTTGAATTCCACAATTTTTCATATTTATTAAGACCCAAAGAAAAAAAAAGAAAAAAACAAAAATTGTGTCCTAAATTTTTGACTTTATCGAGCGATATCTCGATAACGATGCATGATACGCTAAAAATGATTAGAGCGTTATTGTAGAGCACAAAGAAAGCTACAAAAAGTGTTCTACAAAAATTTTCGAAATCTCATCGAATAGCCGAGTTATTGCCGAGAAACAAATTCTACCCCTTTTTTCAAGATGGCGGCGAAAGCTCCTAGGAAAGCTTGGTCGACAATCTCAAGTTAAGCTTTTCTAGGTATCCCCTACAACATATTAAAAAATTAGAAGCGCAAATTCATTTTCTTTTTTGAATGTACGTAATGACTGGACTACCAGTCGTGCGTCGGACCTGACTCACAATTTTTTTATCTATTATTTTTATTATATCGTATATTTGTATTTTTATTTTATTTTTTTACTATTTTTTTTTGTGGTATAATTTATATTTATGCACCACCCTCCATTTTACTCCGGCTATGTTTCAATTACGCACAACGTAGGGTTGTCTGGAAGAGATTGCTTATTAGCAATAAGACCGCCTTATTGTGCAATAATCTTTAGGTTAGGTTATATCTGTAATTTTTCTTTCAAAAGTGGTGTACAATAAAAAAAGTATAAATAAATACTGTAGAATATAAATACCATTTATTAACTGATTTATCAAGAAATATCTAAAACTATTGACATTCCATTACATTACATAGCCATATAACTCAATTATTAACTAAGTGTAAAACATGAACGATGAAACAATGCTGGTAAAACAGTTACATATATTTCCATTGGAATATCATATAGAAACATAAATATAAATATAATTATAAAACAGCTAAATAAAAATTACCTATCTAATGCTTCACAAAAATCGACTACCCACAATATTTGTAGTGTATAAAATTATTATCGAACCAAAGTAATTGATGACTACATCTAGATTAGATCATGAAACCTGTATAATTTTTACCAAATAGTTTTTTTTTTTTTTTGTAAAAGACTACACAAGAATACACAATAATATCATGCATATTAAAATATCGTGAAAAGGCCAGAAAGTTCGATGGCCGAGTGAAATGGGAAACGAAGACTAATGTAATATTCCCGATCCGATACGAGATATTTGTAATGAAAATTGTATTGGACGTCGCATCTGTCTTACGAAGAAATGCGGAAATGAAAAATAGCGAATTTTTCAACTGCAGTTGTATTCGAATTTGCAATTGTAAACTTCTATCTATTTTTACAAAATATCTCCTTAGTGTTTTCACTTGAATTGGACGGGTTTATGCGGGATGGGTTCACTATAGAGTCTAACAGTAGCATATAAAACAAAAGTAGATTACGCAGCTTTATTTATTGCCATTAATGTTGATTAATTAACAATATTCACAGTAGTTGAACTGGGTGGCTTTACTTACGTAACTTCCATTCAGTGGAAATTTATTGTGTGTATTTTTTTTTTCTTTATTTCCATGAGTAAAAATAATGTCTATAACCCTGTGTATATACTTCAATAATGTTTTACTTTAATTAAAATTAATGAAATGTCACTCAGTTATTTGTGTTAAACTTCGATTTATGTACAAGTTTAATAAATGTTATTACTTATGTGTATGTAAATAATAATATATTTATATATATCTGGAACCATATACCTTTCAAATGGTGAAGTGATTAGTACTTATATATTGGCCCAAGATCTATCACTATACATACAAAATGTGTTTACACATTTTCATCTTTGTAGTATTAGTAACTATAGGCCAAACGTGATAATAATCATTTTCAGTAATCCTTTAAATTATGAAAATTTGAATTTCCATCGAAACCTTCTCCATTCCAAATAGGATGAATATTGCCTGTCAGTCGGTAGATATTATTCTTCACAATTTCATAATACTATATTTACAATATCAACACGATTCACGCTATTTCCTTCGTGTCAAACTTAACAGTTATCGCTCCACCCAAACGGTCAAAAAATAACATCTTTTAGCCTTTCGTCAGTAAACAGGCCAAATAATGCAAAGAGATTTTCTTAAATCGGTCTAGTACATTTAGAAATAACCTCGTTAAACAGATATACTTTACCACTTCATTACATCTATATAGATTATACTTGTATTCTAAATTAGTCAACTCTCAGGTGGAACGAGGAACATAAATTATACCCGTCAAGCTCGAAATCTAATAAACCTTGACACTGAACCTACATTAAATGTCATTTTAACCCGACATATTAAATAATATATATACTATGTATACTAGATGTTCCCGCCGGCTTACTCGCATACACGGTACCTACATATTAATTGACAAATGCTATTAAATATGACGGTCTCGCACACAACAGTCGATATAATGTCAAGAATTCGACAAATTGTAAGCAAGTGCGTGAATCAAGAATGGTGAGCGACATCACTGCGCACAAAACCGCAGGTATTAGATAGTATTATTATATACGTATGGTTTTAGTTAATGATGAAACTGAAAAAAATTTGGAGTGTAAATTCACACTTCGCAAGATGTGAATGTTCGTTGAACCCATATTCTAATGCTGACATCATAAGCGGACACTAACCTAGAATTCTATAAAAATATAACGTTAATTCTTTAGAAACTAAAAAAATTACTGTCACAAATCTATTTGCGCTCTCAGTGCGTGTACACTTTTTCTAAAATAATAAAACATTCAAGTGGACTAAAACGACCGACACCAAATCTAGATTTAGGATAATCTAGTATAATTAACACATTTCAAAAGTGACGTATTTATTACATACTCATTCTAGAAATCATGGAAGTGATCGCATAATCCACCTACACCAATGCCAAAGTTATACTATGATCAGGTCTATTAAATTGTTGCATTTATGTAAAATATTTTCTAAAATCTTAATAATTTTGAAATAACAATTAATCTTCTTCGAAACATTTAGTAGCCGTTCATTGTTATAATTATTCTATTCTAGGTTCGAATATTACCTTATATTATCGGTTTATAGTCAATTTTGTAGTTTTCATGTTGGTTTCATTGAATTGAAATTGAATTGTTCCGAGGGCTCTTATATTAATATAAAATTGAAAGAATTGAATCGGTGTTATTGGTCGAACAGACACAAATCTGAACTGATCAGAAATATATTTTTATGTGTAGTGCACACAGCTAGTTTATTTAGATATATTTATTTCTGTAAACATTGCGGTAAGTTAGCGAAAGGTTATTGCTTCCGTCCATAAATAGAAATATAAAACAATCTGACAAGGTATGAAGCTATACACGGTTGAACCGTACGGGACGTATGACAACTTGATGAAACCTGCATGTCACGAGAGAGATTCTGAGAGTATATCTGCCAATCTGTCAATCAATATTGAATGAAAGAATGAATCATAAAAATCTGTTCACAGATGATAAAAATCAAATAAAAATACACAATACTCTTGGTATGCCAATAATAATTTATCTTATGTATTTGTTTTTCAGAGTCAAGCTATGAGGATTGTGCGCACGGTCGGTCAAGCTTTCGAAGTTTGCCACAAGATGCAAACAAACACTCCGGATAATCCTGCACCTTCAACCTCCTCCACAGCTGATGACGTTGTTCAAATAGAACACTCCAGCAAAGTTCCAGCTTCCAAAGGTCTGTAATAGATATATTCACATCATAATTAATTACGTTCTTAACTTTGTATATAAAAAAATATTTTTAAACGATAGCTAGCGATCCTCTACCCAACTAGTGACGAGAATATTTACAAAATTCCAAGACAATTGTTTTCAATGTTCTCATTTTAATGGGAAATAAATCCGAATTTATTTCCTGTCGAAATGTTGACATCAGACCGTCAAGTAGACACTCCAATTACTGCCTTGTCATTATGTCTGCAGTCTACTGTCATTTGGATCTATTGACCATTAATCCATTTCAACTTGTGAGCTAGCGGTAAAAATTAATTTTAAATATTTATCTGCGTTGCGAAATTCCGAAGCGATCTGTGTACATCCGCTGTGCCGCTTACATAATCGCCACTGCGACAGTTTTTATCGATATATTAAATTTGACGTTTTGTTTGTATAACATATTCTGTTTGGGACAGATAACGCTCGGTTTAACTGACGGGGAAGCGAGTGAGTAACCGTGAACACAAAATGAAGCTACAAAAAATATAAGTGAATTTGCGCTAAAGATCAAAATACAAATTTTGTGATCGACTTTTCTTGGTAAAGTTGTTGTTACTATGCCAAACTATTAGTGAATATATAATTTATTTGCAAATTTTATAGTTGGACATGTTCTTAACTACAATAATTAAGAAATCTAATACTTTGTTCTTAATAACACAACTGTGTTGCGGTTCATAAATTTCATGAACACATTATTCTTCAGCGCTTACTGTAAGGAGGAATACTCACTGAATGCCACTGAGCAATCTCAGCTAACCTTCAGGGCCAATAAAGAAATGTCTCAAGAATCGATCGATCGATCTATCGATCGATGGTAAAGTTAGACATCGTGCCGACTGCTCGACACTCAAATCTCAATGTGTGAAGCTCCTTTTTACGTTTTCATAATGCAAACTCGCACGCAGGTCAATAAGCGTTGCGTCATAAAACCGATATTTATTTGTGCCAAGTATTCAAATATAATTATGGAAAGATATACTGAAGTGCGATGTTAGTTTAATTATTTATGAATTTATTACTCAATGTTCTTTTTGATTTATTTATTATTTTGTAAAATATGTCCGCTACTGTGATCAATGCTGACTTTTTTTTTAAATATTATCCACTAAATTCATATTTCAATTATAGATTGACGCATATTTATTTAAAATATAGTTACCTAATCTTAGAGATTAGTAATGTTTAAAGCGATTATGAAATTCAGTATTCGTTTTAGAATTTTTTTTTTCAAACATTATGAGATAAAGCAGGCGGACACAAGACTGTTTACAAACCACACAGAGATTTAACGTGAATTATTTAATTATTTTATGCTTCAGATAGTTCAGGTAGACAGACCGTTACTTCCAAATATTCCGTTTTGCTTAAAAATAGATTGAGGTGTTAACATTTTTATAGTCTGTAACAAGACAAACGTCTCATTGTACAAAGAGTTCGTATACGAATAAAACTTGCTGAAATGACGTTTTCCATCAAGCATATCAAATTTTATTTTAGGAACAGATTAAAAAAAAAACGAATTATAATTAAAGTAACATTTTTCTTTGTTGTAAGACAAAAACTAAAAACGTAAATTAATTTGGATATAACCTACGTTTGATATATTATGTTATTACACCATGATGTGCTCATGATGACGACTTTCTAAAAAATCTCACAATTGGGTATAACTAAAACAGATAGATATCTAGGTAAACAGATAGATATCTGTGAAATGGTGAAAGAATTTCTCAAATATATAATGTATTCAATAGTATATTTACATTAGAGATGTGCCGGTTCGTTAACAACGTATGACCGCCGATACGAATCCGAATACGGATATTTGGTGATAAGATCCATGGATACGGATACGGATCTTAACTTTCTTACTCAATCGGAGTGCGTGACCTTGATAGTTGTCGCCATTTGACGCTTTGCCGTTGACGCATGCCAGACAGGTCAGTATAATATGTTTCGAGTTTTCGATTTGCACTGCGCGGTTCTTTCTTTTGTTTTGTATTTTGTTTATAGTTTAGTATGACACTGCGCGACATAGATAACGTTTATGTTTGGTAGTGAGACTAGTAAGTTTCAGTTGATCGGTCATTTGAATGGAGGACCGAACTTTTTTCATTTCGACGTTAGCCAGAAAAAAAGTTGCTGTTTATAGTGTTACCTAAAAGTTTTTCAATCACTTAATATAGAATTTCATGTATGTATTTAAAATTAATAAGGTAAAAGATCCGTAAAATATCCGCAAAAAAGTCACGGATACGGATCACCCTTCTTCCTCGGATATCCGCGGATACGGATACCGATATCCGGCACATCACTAATTTACATTTAACAACAGCATTGTATGAATAAACATAATATTTGTTTTAAATAGAAGACAACTGTATTTTCAACGTTATTTCAAAAACAAGACATATTTCGTAGAAATAATCATACAGATAAGTAAGAGATTATTTATTATGATATTACACCGAAATTTTTCTTCATATATTCTCCTTCTGTTGACAGGCCATTGTACTGAGGAGATTACACAGTATTCAATGACATTTGCACAAATATCACACGGCGTGTTATATTTGAAAAAGGAAATTATTACGAGATATTACATACACATGTATTTCGTTGACGCACAATTATAATAATATTTTTGTAAAGTAATGTTGTTTTTTTTTTTTAAATAATGATGTGAGAATACCATGACAACATTTAGATCAACAAAAATAACTGATTTCGGTGAACTATGGTTTTGATTATGTAATGAAATATTCTATGAAAATAAATCATTAAAAAAATATATCTTTTCACTGGAGATTAGAATATTGGCCATAAATATTAAGAATATATGCTAACATAAGAAAAAAAAATTCATATAATCTTCCAACACCTGAACTATTGTTTACATAAAACCCGCATCTTAACTAAGATCTATTCTTTTACACACGTGGGCGTGTTATAATTAGTTTTATGTTCCGTTTTATTACATCCGACGTAGATATAGCAGCTGGTGTGACGAACGTCATAATTTTAAAGCCAGGTAGAGGGAATCGTTAATATTACTATCACGTATGTTTTTATTATATGCTAATATTTCATCTAAGTAATAGAATGTGTGTACTATTTATAATATTTCTTCAATAGAGTTTCTGTCATAATCTAAGGAACTAAAACAGATACAACTTCTTTTAATAGATTTATAGACAATGCAACGACAAGGATATATAAATATAAAGTCAAAAATAAGACTGTCTCGCTATATATTATATAGCAATTTGTGATATTAGCTATTATAATAATAAGTAATAGTTAAGTATATTAGAATTTAAAGATCTTGTTTGCCTCTGGATGCATTGATGCATCGACATAATCGATGCATTAATGTCTCAGATTGATGTACTCGTAGGTAGAGCACGTACACAGTGATTGAATCCCCGTTAGAATGGAGAAACATAGTCACCAAATACTAAATTTAGTATACAAAATAAATATATTAATTACTTATAAACGTTTTCGATTGCTTTGTTTAAATTATGTTTTTTTTTTTAATAATGGCTTAATTCACGAAGGCGCTAATTAGTTAAGTGTGTTCATATTTTATGTTAACTCGTCCTTGTTTGGAATTATTATAGAAAGAAATAAATACCCACTAATTAAGATCGTGTGGTCTTAATGAGACTTTTTTTTATCGGGCCAAAAAAATGAACGATTACGAAAAAAGTTACTTAAATTAACTACTCTGAGATATATCATATTGTTTTGGGTTACATTCGTTACACATATTCAATCATTAATTCCTTCGGTCCTGCGACATTCGTAACCAGCCCACCGTTAAGTGCACGTTTTAATAGAAGGCTGTAAATATTCCACGTTAACCTATACCTTGGATAGAGAGAGATCATTATCGTTTTCAAAATAATGGTGTGTAAATATTCACAACTCTAAAAATTTACATGATAAGATGCTGCGATGTCGCATACAAATGTCATTTAATATTTAATACAACTGCAGTGCAGGAAAAAGGGATGCACTCAATATTATACGCTAAGGCAGAGTAGAGCAAACTTTTGACAACGTAAAACCAAAGTTTTGCAATTTTTTTATAAATATTTAAATTGTTGTAAATCGTTGAGGATATATATTTATTTTGAAACTTTTTTTTAAAATTATTATTACACTGCCCGATCCGCTATATCACTCGTGTTGACGTTTTTACATACACGTAGGGGATGTATTTAGACAAACGCTACAATAGATGTTTATTTATTTTACTGAAAAGTTTTTGTTTTCAAGTCAACACATGGAGGTTTTTTTGGTCTACGTGAATTTTTAATTACGCGTAATATTGTAACTGTGATATCTGCAGTATTAATTGAAATTTATGTAATGTAAAAAATAATATTTAAAAAATAAAATTGTGAAACAACTTTACTTTTTGAATTTTTGTGTATTTTTTAAGGATATACAACTATTTGTAGGTACAATTTTTTTATGCATCTCTTAAAGTTTATTCAGCGTAAATCAAGTCGAGTAAGCTCGCGAAATTTAAAACCTTGAAAGCTTGATTATAAAACATTTAATCTTGTCTACAAAAGAAACTGAATTACAGGGCATTGTACTTAAAAAACGCTGAAAAATTATTCTCAGATATGAACACGAAGATAGAAGTACATAACAAAATCATTATTTAAAATTATAAGTAATACAAGTAGTGTCGACTGGCCCCTTGTTGCAGTTGGCAGTGACCCTGCTTTCTACTCCTGGGTTGTGGATGCGATTCCTGCCCCAAGTCTGGGTGTAATAATATATATTATTTATAACTGTATTATTTATATATATTCAATATATACTTGGCGTAGATATCATTTGAATGGGGATGAAATAGAGATTACAAAAACAATTTAATTAATTATTTTACTTTCATTGGAAGGGCACAAAAAAAGTAGGTATACAAAACAATAAAAATTGCTAACTAAGCCTTAATTTAAAATAGATGAATTACATTTAAAAAAAAAATACTATACAGAAATGATCTTAAAAGTAATCTGAAATCTAGTGTTACCTCCTGTGCCCTGATGACGGCTTCTATACGATACTATTTCTACTCTATTCTATCTCTACGCTCATGGATCTTAACAATTTTAAAAGTTTTTTTTGAGGGATAGAGTCCCATGCCTTAATAACCGATCATAAGACCGAACCTTGTGCTTTAAATGGTCTCTATCGGGTTTATGTCTAGACTTCTCGCTGGCCACAGCATGACAGAGATCCCAACCTCTTGAAAGTAGTCGCGCACAATCATTGCAGTGTCTGTGATAGAAATGATAAAATATTTCAGTTGGCGAGACAATATAAAAAGCAAATTTAAAAAGATTTTAACCGTCCCTTTAATGAGCAAAGCCCTCCTTTCCATATGAGAGAATAATATAGTATAACAATAATATAAAATGCATTGCTATATTATATATTGTAATGTTTTATAATGAAGACCTAATTCGTCTAACATTTCAACAGATTGATTATAGCCGTGTGTGATTTAAGTTTATCGAAACATTAGTGTTTTTTTTTTAGCGTATACAGCAGTAACTTCTTAAACTGCATTTTCTTCGAAATACATAAGTTGTAATACAATACCATACGATAAATGCTCTTTTACGAGTATATATAAATGCTTCGTCGGCTGCAACCTACATTTTATTTAAACCCTTAATAAAAAATAAAATGACGTGATAACGTCTCATAAATCGATGAACGCCGGCTGCACGCACAAAAAAGCATAACTCATTGTCACGTTTTGAGAGCGAGAGCGTTGAACAAGCGATAGAGAGGCACGATCGGCCTAAGCGTTCGGCTTGTGACGCATCTCTCTGTCACTCCATCTATAAGCTATAGCGATAGCCATATTTTTCTCACTGACACGCATTTTATCATTATATTATTATTAAAATGAGATTAATCTTAAACTTAAAGTCTAACTTATATTATATATAATAACTTATAATACACAAAAATAAATACATGACTTGAGATATAAATAGTAAGTAGTATAAAATGTAATTTAAATGTTAAACAACAACAATAAGCATCAAACTCAACGAGTAACGCAGTGAGAGACTCTTAGTAAAAAATATAATCTTGGTACAGTTTGTAGACAAAGTTTAGTAATGATTATTATTGTTTCTCAACTGCGTGCAAGGAATTAAGAAGCGCTTGTATATATACTTTTAAGTTGCACATTTGCATGAATAATAATTGTGACCGCTATAATCATAAGTACTTGAATTTCAAAAGCTTGGAATAAAAGATCTTTTTAAAGAACTTTGCTTTCGACTTTAGTGTAACCTATTTTTAGAAAGCCTTTATATAATATATTCTTTATTTCAAAGCTTACATCTAACAATAAGATTAAATATAAATTATAAACGTATTTTGAGTATAAAAATGTGCGTTACCCCATCTTTGAAATAATGAAGTCGAGAATGGCGGTTTCTTGAGTAACGTTTTGGGCAACAGTTCAATAATAGAGACTCAACAAACTAGATAGAACAATCAAGTATCAAATGACGTTATAAACAATTTCTATCATTTTCATGAAAATTAATAAGCATACCAGCGAAAAAAAGTAACTTTTT
Source organism: Euphydryas editha (assembly GCA_036937285.1). Classification (NCBI taxonomy): domain Eukaryota; kingdom Metazoa; phylum Arthropoda; class Insecta; order Lepidoptera; family Nymphalidae; genus Euphydryas; species Euphydryas editha. The sequence continues at coordinate 18,489,935 of JAUPFZ010000005.1, read as the reverse complement.
CCCGTATGTTAATCCTGTGTGATACACACACTCACACACGCGCATACACAAACTCACACGCATACAAAGACTACTATGTAAGTGACCTATACTTTATAGTTCACGTATTAGCCACTAGCGGCGCTGGCATCAGTAAATATACTAACTAGATAAATAAACAATTGAACAAATATGTCATATACATATTATATGTGTTCTTATTCGTTCTCATAAAACTATTTTCTGAGGCAACCAATCAAGAAACGTCTATTTTATCTCATAACTGTACGTTAAGCAAATGTAACATTATTATGTGATAGAAATTATAATGAGTAATTGATATAACATATTTAAATCTGTAACTATGTAAGAAAAATTCAGCATTTATCACTACAAAGATTTAATTTTACACAACCTTTAAAAACCTTAAGATTTAATAAATACATAATTAATAATTTATTCGATGTAAGTGCTATCTGATCATCAGAGCCGGTCTCAGAATGTGGTGCATCAGAGTCATGTGCAGCTTCCACGTCTAAGGAGGAGCCGAAGACTGCTCAGAATAGACCAAATCACTTGGATCTTCTGCCGCCACCGCCAAGAAAGGAGGGAAAACGTACATCTCAGGTAATGAATTGCTGTTGCTTTCCTCTAAATTATCGGTCATATCATGTCTATACTTTTATATAGGTAATTATTATTTTAAAAAATTAATTTGTGTATACTCTCTGAACACAAATCAGTGGAATTTCACTGATTTTAAGTGACTATTCAGTATTTATCAATGTGAGAATCGTACCACGCTGATTTGATCATTCAATATGTATGTGTGTATTAGTGAGTATTTACTAACTTGTTATTGAAATTCAATGATATGTAGTGAATATAGCTTCACGAACGTGTAATTAATGAAATTTTAACTGATTCATGTTTAGAGAGTAAGAACCTATTTAAGATTGACTCATTCATCATTCTAGCCGAAATTACCGGAAATTTGATATTTTATTTTTTTATGTTTGTGTTAAGGTTATAAGGTGGGCAATAAAAATTCCTCTTAAAAGTTAGCATAATTACTTTTAAAAACACCTATTTACAGTGTTTACTAAAGTTCATCCCTTAAATCTGTAAAAATGTCAAAACAGATAACACCGCTCTAATCGATTGGCAATCTCTAAAATACTTTTAAAAACAGCAGGTATCCCTTTGTATTGCTTAACGTGATTCGGTCTAGTATAAGATGTAAAAGCGTATTCCTCTTATTATTCATCTTATCTAGTTTCTAAGAACAAACGCGTTATAGTTAGACCGATGTCCAACATTGATTTCATCATCACTACATATTATAAAACAAAGTCCTCCACCCCGTATGTCTGTCTGTCTGTTCGCGATAAACTCAAAAATTACTGCACGGATTTTCATGCGGTTTCCACCAATATATAAAGTGACTCATGAGGAAGGTCGCAGCCGGGCGGGCCGCTATAAATAAAGTTAAAAAATAATAATATTTATAATGATACGAGCGTCATCTATTGACTGTTTTGAACTATATCTACACTAAAAGAACAACAAGTACATGGGGCTCCATCTATGAATCATTTTTGTAACTAATATTATGTTTTTGATCTATCGCGCAAATTAGTAAATATCGACGTAGATACATAATTCTATAAAGCGTTAACGTTTCGAATTACTAAGAACTACAAACATTATTACTAATAATTCATTAATTTATTAATGTGATATTCCATATTTAAATGACTAAAATATTGTGCGAAATGTTTACACGGGTCAGCTAGTTTCTTATAAAAGGCAAACTCTAAAATTAAAATATAATATCTAAGTCGACAGCCACAATCGTCATTCGTAATCCGAACGCTTTCGCGTTCAGTATACATAAAGTAAAATAACATAAATTTAAGCATTAATAGCTTAGTTTGTTAATCCATCACGCTGCTCCACTGCGGGTTGGGGGATAATTTACATACCACGGGTAACGATCGTTATCAGGTGTCTATATTCAACCGGGTCTGATGGCTTTACGTATTCTCTGAGAAATGGTATAGAGACCCACAACGACATACACCCAGACCTGATACAAATATTTGTATAAATTCAAATATCTGCTCCGAGCAGGAATCGACACCCGACCGTCGGCGTTAAGGCGACACGCACCACTATACCAGAACAGTTTTTCATGGTAATCTGATGAATATCTGATAAAATAAGAAAAAATAGATAATAAAATAGTAATAAATAAGATAAAATAGACAAAGCTGGAGAGCGAACCACCTATTGCGTCATTACTGTCAAATTGCAGTTCAAATGCATTGTTTTAGAGAGCAATTATTGAACTAATATATAAAAGTATAATATTGACAAATTATTATATTGATAATTAAAAATATAATAGTATCAACTTTTACTATTAAGATTTTGTGACAATTTGCAGCGATCAGTGTGTAAGTAATAGATATAATATGTAATAAGATATAGATTTATAGAACAAGTGATCGCGCGAAAAGAGCGTAGTTATTGCGAATTTTGTAATAGGCTAACGTTACAATTTTTAAAGAATATAAAAAAAAAAAAAACTATATTAAAATTTCATCAGGTTATTTCAAAGACGATCATAATTTAGGTCATAAATTATTATTGCTTTTCTAAATCTTCCATTGATAGAAGTATTAGTGATGAGCATTAAGTTGCCTTTAGTCGATTCTAAGTGTATTTGTATAGTTCTCGGAATATATAAATTTACAGCGGCAAGTGTGGCGTGTATTCAAGATCATCGAAATAAATAAATTCATTTAAAATATCAATATCGTAGGTGTATATTGCTTGTACGAAGTGAAACAATATTACCGTCTACAAGTTTATTTAAAAAGAACACTTTATATTTATTGAAATCATATCGTCGAAATTATCTTTCGAACCTTGGGTTTCACTAGGCGATACGAACATTTTACTTACTGTTCTGTAGCTATGAGCTAAATTATGATGACTTATATTCGTTTATGTCCCACGACAATAGGCCATTTAATCGGACGGTACACTGTGGAAATTAGCGTGTTCAATCAAACTATTCAGCATTAAAATTTGTATAAATTCAAGATGCTTACTCTATTTAAATTACTCTATTTTTACGTATTAAAAAAAACTATATAGTACAATTTATGATTATATAATCAAATTAAAAAACTAAAAAGACCTAGAAGAATTTTAGTTATTATTGTTGTTTCTATAGTATATAAAAAAAATGAGAATAATAAAAGTATGTTTGACATTTTAACATTAATTATTCTCGATTATATTTGAAAATAATATCAACAAACAATAAATCGAAGTACAACATTCATGAAATCAACAGCTAACACCAATATGAATGATTTACGATACCCACGCTCAGTTTTGTTTAATGGACGCGCAAAAGATTTTTTAATTTTACGATACTGTCTAACGTTACGTTAGATTTTGACGCTAAAAAGAGGAAATTACCTAAACGACATTTGTGTAATTTTACCGACGATTGCAAAATAATTTTTATTTTTCATAAAACTTTATATTTCATAGATAAACAACTTTTAAGTAAAGTAGGATTCTACTTAAATTAATAAAATATTTTGTATAAAGTTATGGCATACAGAAAAAATAGTTTATTCTTATGAATGATTCAAAAAACCTTTTTGACATATTAATAGGTACATACTACAAATTGTGGTACCAATTCTACTGAAGTGCTACGGAAATTCCTACATGATATATCACCGCGTTTTACTGTCATCTGTGACAGCAGGTATGGTTCGTTTTTAACCTAAAATATCGTAATCCATACGAGTATAATTGCCACTCGAGGGGAAATGCCTCTAGTAGGTACTCTTGTTACCATTTCACACGGATATCATTCTACAGTGTATAAATATTATACAGTAATTTTATCTGTATATTGTCTTGTTAATTTTTTTAACCGAAGTTCCTTATTTATTTTATTTTTTTGTTAGATTTAAATCTGGATGAATAATGACGGTAAAATCTAATTAAATGATTTAAAAAAATAATAGAGGAGAGTTGGATATTACCGAGCCTCTAAGAACTTGGACCTATAATTCGGAGAAGGTTCGATATATATATTCAAAAATGCAGTAAATAGTACAGAATTTATTTAGCTACGCAAACATCACGGCAAAATATTTCAAAAAATAAACAAAAATTAATTATTGCAAAATAATAAAAAAACAGGAAAGCGTGGTATTATCAGACTGGTCTGATAATATCGTGCCAAGGTTTGATAAAACCGTGCCCATAATAATTTCGTGAATTTCTATCAGTAAACTTAGAATTAAAAAAAATGCAACGTTGAATAAACTCGTTCGTAGAAAAAGAAGCATAGACTCCTTTCTATACCTAGATATAATTATTATTTTACGACTAGATTAATTATCATAACCATATCGGCCATTGGATGTCCACTGCTGAACGTAGGCCTCTCCCCATCGACTCCGGTTCAAAGCAGCCTCCATCCAACGACTTCCGGCGACTCTCTTTAAGTCGTCTGTTCATCTCGTGGATGGCCGTCCGACACTGTGCTTGCCGGTACGTGGTCTTCACTCGTACACGCCCTGGACGCGGAATTGACAAACTCTGTTATTTAGGAACGAGAGTAAAAACTTGTAAGACACGATGTGTCTTAATCGCTGCTCCGAGTAAATTAGCGTCGTGCACGGGGAGGGGTAGAGGACTCGGACTGTGATCTTAAAGGACTGGATAGCGCAATTAGCGTTTAGTTTTTGAAATATTCTAGGGCGTGGAATTATCAAACGCGCGGTATTATCCAACACTCCCCTAATAATGAAATAGGTTTAAAAAAAATTGTTGCTCACATCATTAATAATTTTTTTTTGATAACTTTCATTTGCAACAGCTGGATTAAATAATTAATAAAACAAACAATTGATACTTTATGTTGTAGTTTTTTTTTTTTAACAAACGGTCCCTTATTTACGAGAAGTAACAATTCTCCGTAGTAAATAATAATAAAGCTACTTTCATCTTTTCCCTTCCTCCTACTTGTAAAACTTTTGCTACAGATTAGGGCGGAAAATTGGACTTCGTTAGAAGCGAGCAGTTTGTGTCTCTAACTATAAATTTTGTAAATAACGAACTTGTAATTGAGAACCAAATATTTATTTTGCAGATATAATGTTAATAAATGCAATTAATAATAATAAGAGTAGAGCATAATTAATTTAATAGTCGACTTTTTTTATTATTATGTCGACATGTTTTGAACTCATGTCTAGAAAAGGTATCTTAATAAAAGTTAAGTTTTTTTTTCAATTACACTTTCTAGACATTTTTATTTTTAAATGCAAAGTTTAATATTAAATTTAAAAAAAAAAAAAACATGTAATATGATATCTAATTTTATATTACTTAAAAACATCATTAAAATCAATTCACTTTCGGTATTAATATCCAAATAAAAATCATCATAAGTTGACAATCCATTTTAAAATTGTCACTATCAATATGATCGAAACTGCATACAAAAGTTTATAACATCATGAGAAATAGAATGAAAACAGAGACAATATCGGCTGTGGAAATAGAATAGAATACTCGTAATGATCTCTCACCCACATCGAATCCGAGAATCGTAACGATAAATCAAAACTATAATAATATCATCGACCTGGTAATAATACTACGTGCTCTTACTCTTGACGCATTAGTGACGTATGTAGTAGTAGGCAATGGAATACTGATCTCGGTGAAATTAAAATGGTAGTAAACGTTGATAGAAATGAAATTCGGCACTTGATTTTAAACGTAGATATTTTCACTAGTCTCAAAAAAGAAATGTTTCAATTTCGAATAAATAATTATATCCGTTCATATAATACATTTATGTTTGAAATGGTTGAAAATTAATTTGTATCTAAATCTATTTGGATCGCTTACACAGTATAAATTGAATTGCATTCTCTACATTATTTATGTAGTTGATAATATTAAAATTGTTTGCACCTTAGAGCGTTCAATAATGTAACCGTGCTAGTATCTAAACATGAATCAGTGGAATTTCACTAATTTTAAGTGACTATTCATTTTTTATTAATGTGAGAATCGTTTCACGTAGATTTATTGACTATTCAATGTATGAATATGTGAATATCAGAGTCCACTGATTTGATCATTGAATATGTTTATGTGTATTAGTGAGTATTCACTAACTTATTGAAACTCATTGATATTTTGTGAATACAGCTTGTCTTACGTAATTAATGAAAATTTAACTAATTCTTGTTTAGAGAGTGTAATACCTGTTCCATACGAGTATGATATTCATGTATGCGTATGCTAATCTATCTCTATGCATATGAGGTAAATATAGTAATTACAAGCTGCTGCCCGCGACGTCGTCCGCGTGAACGCTATTAGATTACACGTTGTTACAGAATGCGTTGAAGAAATAAATATTCACTGCTCGTTCCCCGTATGTGATAACGTAATAATATGTAGCCTATATGTTGACCCGACTTCTTAATAATATTCATGCCAAATTTGAAGTAAATCCATGCAGTACTTTTTAAGTTTAGGTATTCCGGACATACATATAGACAAACAGACAAAGAGACAAACAAAAATTCTAAAAACTATGTTTTTGGCTTCGGTATCGATTGTAGATCACACCCAAAGTATTCTTTTAAAAAAATATTCAATGTACAGTTTTGACTTTCCTACCATTTTATTATTATGTATAGATATAGACGAGATACGTTTACGAAACGGGTACGTTTTATACGTATGCTACACTTTCTATACACGTTTTTTTTTTTCTCATTGTTACAAAATATTCATATAAATTTATACAATTAAAGCACATCGAAAAACTACTAAGGTTTGAGTTGTGTGCTTTCATATATTTGATTTATTCGAACTAATTTATATACTATACATTATACATTATAATTATATCTGTATTAGTAATTATTATAACAATTAGTAATAACTAGAGCATGGTATTAAAAAAATATTATACTACATTTTGTTTATAAAATATAATTTTAATTTATTTTTTGTTAATTTGTTTCTCACTTTAATATCAATATTATTACGTACTTATATCTGTTCCACGTGCTCCTTTTTATACGTTAGTATGCATGCTATGCGTGCAGTGTACGTGCTTCTACCGTCAATTTTTTTCATATATATTTTTAATTTAATTTTTTAAACTTTAAAATGAAATATAAACTCAAAATTAGATTCAAAAACTTTATGAGTTTTTCATAATTTGTTGCAATAATACGTCTTTTGATTTCTAATAAAAGTGAGACGGCAACACAATACATTTAGTTATTTAGACTTGGTATAATATATCAAATAGCATTAAATTTATAAACATTTCATAATATGTGTAGAAACTATCGCCGGTATTAATTCGATTTTAGGCTTTAGGTCCTAGGACATAGGTACGAGTATCTAAGCGCAGCAGAAGCGATTGCGACAAGGACGTCAGTAAAGCTAGAGTCATGTCAGAGTAAGCGGATTAGCTGAACCGAGATTTCTCAAACGCTCGATTACGTAGGTTGGCTGTGACTTTGAATGATTTTAGGAAGTTCAATTGTACATGTGTGTGAAATCAGTTATGATTTTAAAAAAAAATGCGTTTGGCGAAATCGTGTTCATATATGTATTAAATTGTCTTTTAACATATGTAGCTCTGTTAATAATTTAAATATTAGACTTTATAGTGTTTTAATATTCATAATATATTACTTTTTTGTTTTTAACTGCATGCGACTTAATAATAGACTTAATAAATATAATATTATAACAATTATATAATCGGGGATATTACAAATACCTACACATGTCTACAAAATTAGCTTATTCCAAATTTCGATCATGTGGCTATTTAAATAAACTATAAATGAGTGTAATCTTCTGAAATTTAAACACACGTCTAAGCATAACTCCCGATTATACATAACATTTCTTTGGCAAAACGCTGTAAAATAAACCTGTATCAGTAAATAGATCAGTTAACATGGTCGCATCAAATCGATAAATCTATAAAAGTAAATTTGTTTCAGCATTCAACTCCAGTACCGAGTATAAATCTACCGGACCTACCTGAATGCGTTACTAAAGTGGAGATAGCAAGTGTCCCAGAGGGGGATGTCGCAACACCGCTCAGCGCACAACACCAGTTACAACTACTGCGCGAGCGACTCGAGCAACAAGCACAACAAACACGGGCAGCGGTCGCGCAACTGCTTCTGTTGCGTGACCAGCTCGCCGCGGAGCAGGCAGCGCGTTGCGAGGCCCAAGTATGTATTTTCTTTAGTAGCTGTGTCCTTTCAATGAATGTACTTACTAAAAAAACTATAGTGCAATAATTTCCTATTACGAAATACAAAAAAAAATCCACTTTAATAATCAAATATTTTCATTTTACACAATGAATTTGACGAAATAATACGTGCTCTATAGCACATAGGTCTAATAAATTTTTCAGTGGTTGGTATAATAAAAAATATATTTTTGTGATTTCTATATACACACTTAAATAACACAAACAAATCAAAAACATAATCATTCTAATTTGAATGTTATAATGTTCTTATAAAAATACATAATAATAATCATTGAAAAAGGACGAAATTAATGCTATACGAGAGTGTGTAAATTACAGTAAAATGTGTCCCACTTATATTTTACCGTATTATACTTAAAAACTGAGCAAATAACCTTTAATATTAATGTACACAAAGAGAAGGCAATTCACTGAAACCAACATTAGTACCAACTGTTACCTTCCGTGACAACTGTACTAATTCGTTTTTATTATGTAGATGTTCCGTATAAAAAATAAAATAAAGAATAAAACCAATTTTTGATTATAAGGTTACTTCAAAATAGAATAAATGAATACGTCAGTATAGTCTTCATTTTTTTTTTTTCTATTTTTTTTATGGTGAAAAAATTAAGCTACGTTTATGGTTACATACGAATACTTCATACACGACTAATTCAAATGTACGATACATGATACATTAGCGCAACTTATAAATTTTTCTTTTTAATTTCGAAGAGACGAATGACTAAACTTGTCGTGTTATTTTGTACTAGTCGTCCATTGTGATTTTTTTAGGAGAATTGCGCCGCTTCCTCCTTATCTTTATTAACATCATACAACCAATTTAAAAATATAGCATTACATATTATACACATATAAAGCGCTTAATATCATTACGTTAAAAACCTGTTCATTGATGTAGGATTCAGGCTATAAAACGTCACGTTCATCCTCATCGTCATCATCGTTATTACTTTGATATTAGATAATTTGTATTCGATTTAACATCATTGCGTTAAAAAACCTGTTAATTGGGTAAGTTTTAGGCTATAAAACGTCAAGTGAGTAACTCTAAAAGGCAACCAATATTAAAAGTAGCAAATTGGTCATTGATGGAATAGCGAGTACCTTTAAAAAAGCAGATGTAACAAATGAAATGGAGTCTCGTGGCGGTAATCGTGTGAGACGGTCGTGTCTTTAACTAACTACCTGCTCGAAGAAGCTAAACTATATCGGACCGGCGGTCGCCTATCGTACGACCCGACCGGTCCGCTTCACTGTAGTGTGGATGGCGGTATGCGAGACAGAACCAATAAAAATGGATGAATCAAATCAAAAAGATTCTGAGTCTAGATTTTCTTGTCCGAGTCCTACAAAAGAAATGTTAGACGATATACAGATTAATATGAGTGAAGAGTCAGAGGGAGAAGACTTCACATTGCAGAATAAAAGTACAAAGTTTGGAGGAGAAAATAATTTACAAAATGAAAGACAGAGTAGTAAGAGAGAGCGCGAGGAAGAAATTGATAATTATGAACAAGGTTTTGAAATTGTAGCCAGTCAAAAAGAAAAGAAACGTTTCAAGATACAAAAAGAAGTAGACATTTATATATTTAGCAGAGAAAAAATTCATAAGCAATTTGCTTTAGCAAGATTATTTAAAGAAGAAGGTATAATTGGTATAAATAAAATTAAATATTTGAATCCTTATAAGATAAGAGTTACAGCTAAAGATGAAATGGTAGCAAACAAAATATTATTTAGTAAAAAATTTAGCGATATGGACTGGCGCTGTCAGCGAGCCATGGACGTCAATGTATCGTATGGAGTTGTAAAAGGAGTTGATTTGGATCTAGACGATCAAGATATTTTGAAAAGTATATTATGTCCAGAACCAAGTGTTATGATAGGTGCTAAACGTCTTCAAAAACGAGATGTGAGCGGAAAATGGGTTCCCTGTGACGTCGCAAGATTAGCATTCAAAGGAACAGTGGTTCCATCACACGTATTTGTGGATCAACTTAGAATTGCTGTAGAACCTTACATTTTTCCTGTATCCCAATGTTCTCGGTGTTGGAAGTTGGGTCATATATCTCGATACTGTTCGTCCAAAAATATTATTTGTCCGAAATGTGGCGGGCCACATGAAAATTGCACTACTAAAATATTTAAATGCGTTAATTGTGCACAAAACCACATGGCGCTTGAAAGACTTAAGTGTCCGATTTTCTTAAAAGAAAAAAAAATACGTGAAATAATGTCGGAGTTCAGATGTTCCTACAGAACAGCGTTGACAATGTATGTTAAACCTGAAAATACAACACATTATTTTGAAAAGACGGACTTTTCAAAAGCTACATCTTTTGCTCCATTATTCGTAGAAACGGAAGTAACACAAGAACCTAAAAAAGAAGTAGTTAATGATAATGAAAGCAGTCATAGGGAGGAGATGGATAAGAAATATCAGAAAAAGAAGAAAACGCGAAAGAATGTATCGAGCCAAAATAATATGGAAGATTGTTGGTGGTCTTCAAGTTCTGATGATGAACAAAACTTGAACAATTTTGTTACTCAAGAGAATAAAAATAGTAGACGTAAAAAACATCTGCGAGAACGTGAAGTGACATTTAGTGAACTATTAGGAAAATTAAAGGAGATTGTTTTTAAAAGAGGTGTAAGTTTTAAAGAAAAAGTTGGGCAAGTAATTAAATTATGTGTAGAATGGTTAGCATTGGTTGTTTTTGAAAACATAAGTGAATGGTCATTATTGAAGACTTTGTTTGAATCTTTTAGTAACATTTAATTCATTAATTACAGTTAAAATTGCACAATGGAACGCGCAAAGCTTAAACCCTAAGTTAGTAACTTTCACCAATTTCCTGCTGCAAAACAAGATCCATATTGCTGCCTTAAGCGAAACCTGGTTAGAAAAAGAAAAGTTTTTAAAGATATCTAATTTTAATATTTATCGGCGAGATCGTAATGATAGTTATGGAGGCGTGGCTATTATACTGCATAAAACCATCCAAGCACATATTGGTGACATAATAAACATCGGCTCAAATGAGGGTATTGAAATATTACATGTTAAAGTATTGAATTGCGATGTCATTGAAAATATTATTTCTGTTTATTGTCCACCTTCGGTTCATACTTGCTTACAAGATTGGCAAAACCTGTTTTCATTGTTTTCTAAAAGAACTATCATAATGGGCGATTTTAACGCTCATCATACTAATTGGTCTAGGAAAATCGATAACAGGGGATCTCAAATTTTTGATGCCCTTTTAGACAGCTCATTTGTATCATTGAATGATTGTACACCGACTCGTATAAAGTTATGTAACGGGATATTGCAACAACTATCGCCCGACATCACTTTAGTATCAACAGATATTGCACTTAAATTTAACTGGAATGTCACAAATGAAACATTAGGCAGTGACCATAGAATAATTGTTTTGTCTAGTTTTTTAGAAAAGTGTAAACCTACAATATTGAAAAGAAATTTTAAAAAGGCAGATTGGTTCTCGTATACTAGCTTTTTAGATAATTTATTCTCTAGTAATTTTTTCGTTCAAAATAATTTACAGTCGGCTTACGATTTGTTTGTTTATAATTTGAACTTGGCGGCCGATATTCACATTCCATATATTAAAATAAATGAAAACCCATGCAGTAATTTTGTTCCTAAATCATATTGGTCATCAGGTTTATCAAAAATAGTAGCAGAACGTCGACTGGCATTAGCCAATTTACGAAGAAATCCTACTCCGGCTAATTTAGATATATTAAAAATAAAAATTAGTTTGGCGCAAAACCGTATACGAAAAGCTATGTTTATGGATAGGCAAAAATATTGGTCTTCGGTAGACCACACAGTTTCAGCGGGCGATATGTGGCGTAAAATGAAATGGATCAAAGGATTTAAGGGACCAAGAAGCCAAGTACCTAAACAGCTGGTTAGTGAATTATTATTAAATCTTACTCCCGATTATGTCTCTCCGAAACCACCGTTATTTTTTAACAATGATACAGTTTTAAATGAAACAATTACTATGTCAGAGTTAACACAGTGCCTAAAACAAGCTAAAAATACCTCCCCTGGTTATGACGCCATTCCATATTGTATGCTAAGACATTTACCAAGTAATGCAAAAGAAATATTATTGACATTGTTTAATAATTTTTTTATAGCTGGGTTTATTCCCAACCAGTGGAGGGACATAATGGTTGTAGCAATTCCTAAACCAGGCCGAGACGTCAGTTCTATATCTTCTTTGCGCCCTATTTCAATGATGTCTTGCATTTGTAAACTTTTTCACAGTATTATTAACAAACGATTGGAATGGTTTTGTGAACAAAAAGGTCTTTTCTCAAGCAATACTACAGGTTTTAGAAAAGCACATTCTACTTACGATAATCTTTCCTCATTAGTTACTAACATACAGATTGGATTTTCTGACAAAAAATGCACAGTAGGATGTTTCCTGGACATAGATAATGCGTATAACAACATTGATATTTCATCATTACTTAAAATAATAAATGACCTAGGAGTAGGAATTAAAATATGCACATATTTGTGGAATTTTCTTATAGAAAGACGGCTTACTATACAATTAAATGATGGTATCATGTGTCGTTCTACAGGCCGTGGCTTGGCGCAAGGTGATCCTATTTCGCCACTCCTTTTTAATTTGGCTACATTACATGTTTCTAGATATATTAAAAACGTGTTTATGTCCCAATATGCAGACGATTTTGTCCTGTATACGACCGGTATAAATGCAGAGGTGTGTAGTCAAAAATTACAAATAGCATTAAACGTTTTATCACAGTTACTTTCAAATCTGGGTTTAGAAATATCTCCCTCTAAGAGTAAAGTGTGCATTTTCAAAAGGGGATGGAGACGGGAACCAATATACCTTACTTTGGGAAATCGTGATTTGCAATTGGTGGACAGTGTTAGATATTTAGGAATGTGGTTGGATAAGTCGTTGAAATGGTCAAAACACATTAAAATAATTATAGAAAATGTTACAAAGTTTTTAAATATCTTTAAAGTTTTAGTGGGATCGGGGTGGGGAATACACCCAGCGCATTTACGCCGTTTGTACATAGCTATTATTAGAAGTAGGTTAGACTATGGCAGTTTTTTTTATGATTCATGTAGTAAGACTCTTTTGAACAAACTTGATGTAATACAGAACCAATGTATGCGAATAATAGGCGGTTTTATTAAAACTACAGCTATTCATGTTATGGAATGCGAATTAAACTTACCGCCTCTAAGTGTTCGTAGAAAATATTTGGCAGGAAAGTATTTATTAAAATGTAAATCGTTAAGTAGTAAAGATGTGTGTTATTTATTTGATAATTTAGAAAATCGAATCAACAATAGCTATTGGAGACATAAAAAAAAACCCCTGCTCCTGCATTTACATCAAGCTTTAAAAAATAAACGGGTTTATAAGAGTGATAAATTAGAAATGTTTTCTCTTCAGACTTGGGTTAGTAATATGGATCTTGGAAAAGCTATTGAACCAAACATTGATGGTATCGTTGAATCTAAATATAATTATAGCAATAGTTTATTAGCCAATAAGTGTAATCATTTCATACAAGATCGCTATAGTAATTTTTATAAAATTTTTACAGACGGTTCCAAAGATCTGTCGGGTGTAGGTGCAGCTTTTTATGATGCTCAGAATAACAGTCAGGCTTGCTTCAAAATTACATCAAATATCTCAGTAATGCGTGCGGAATTAATTGCCATAGCAGAAGCTTTGTCTTATGTTGCTGATACTCCGGGTCAAGATATAGTCATTTTCTCGGACTCGAAAAGTGCACTACAGCATGTGGCTCGCTGCGCCTCGACAGTTCGAGGATTTCCGATAGCCTACTCTATAATGCAGTCTATGTATGAAATGATTGCACAAAATAGAAAAGTGATACTGCAATGGATACCTTCACATGTCGGCATTCCGGGGAATGAAAAAGTGGACAACTTAGCTCGAAATGCAATAGTAGAAGGAATAGAATTACACTGCGTACCATACTTTTCAGAAGTACTGGGCTCGTTAAAAGATATGTGTTGGAAGGAGTGGAAAGAACATTTCGACGAAAGATCCTTAAGCAAAGGAATATGGTACAAAACTATTCAACCAGTTTTATCACGGGGTCTTTGGTTTGTCGACACAGGTTTGAGTAGACAAGAGGTCATTACAGCACATAGGCTTCGATCCGGACACATTCCATTGAATAGAATTGGCTTCCTAATGAAGAAATCTAATTCGCCATTGTGCACAGAATGCAACCAATTAGAGGATACATATCATGTTTTAATGGAATGTGTGCGAATCGAAGCTGAAAGAAGCTTGTTTTTTATGCAGTACCCGGAATATAATTTAAATAATGTGGGGGTATTCAACAGTATCTTGGCTTCACCAACTTCTGAAGAGGCTAGAAATGTATATAAATTAGTCCTAATATATTTAAAACGACGTTGTTGATTTAGTTAAGAACGATGGAGGTGACGTGGTCACTGTGTGACAAAACCTCCTATTTTTTTTTAATAAAGAAAAAAAAAAAAAAAAAAAACAAATGAAATGAGCTTTAAACGTAATTGTCTTCCAGGCCCGTACTCACCAACTATTGGTTCACAATAAAGAATTGTTGGAACATATCGCCGCACTCGTCGCACACTTGCAAGAGAAAGAGAAGGGTAGTAGTCGCCCAATCAGCGCTCAGCAACTGACACTCCTGCCGCAGGTGTGTATAGACTCGACAACATTTTATTTAGTTACACGAAACTGCAATTAAGTTTTTTTTTTTTTTGTTTTTTTTTTTTAGTTGCATGGACGTTGCACGCAGCTGTTTTATTTTGCGTTTTTTTTTTTTTATACAAAAAATAAAACTTGTATAACGATAACATAAAATACAACACAACCTAACTATGCTTCACTTTGCTTTTGTACTCTGGAATACTCTGGAATGATACTACTCTTTTTTAGAGTTCGTTCTGTATGTGGCTTCACTCAGAGACTATGAGGTACTGATAAACTATTTAATCTTTAACTTAATATAGGTATACCCATTGATGATACCGACAAAGCGGTAAAATAACATTTTAAAAATATTTTTGTAGGTTTAAGTAAAAAAATATAAATAAATATAATAAATATAAATAAATATAAACGTTAACGTTTTTTCTTACCTATCTCGTAACAAAGTTAGATGTAAAAACTACTTTTCATCGAGTAATCTTTTTGAGAAATATTCTCTCTTCGTCCTGCCAGTTAATGGCTATTTTGGGGTATTGGGTATATGAAAAACTTTACGGCACTCGCTAACACTTTTACTTCTTAATACCAAATTAATAAAAAATTTAGTAGGAAACCTACCACAACTAGGTAGGTTTACAAATTTTCGAGTAACCAACACATTTTTAATTGAACAGCTGCTGAACCCTACAATACGTATGGCCAGGCACGTGCCTAAGTACGAACGCACCTAGTATGTTTTTTTTTTTTTTTAATTGATATCCAAAAATATTTATCGAAAATTACGAACATATCTTCAAATTATGTTTTTAAACAGATAAAGATATCATGTATCGTAAAAAAATCAGCTGAATTTCAAATCTATTTTGAAATCGTATAAATTAAAAATAAAATTATTTTGTTACATTAAATGAAAGTCGATGTTTATTTTTCATTTACGTGTTTGCTTATAACTTTTGTTTTGCTAACGCAATCTGTTTTATTTGTTATGCTCTAACATATTCCGTTGTTTGTGTATTTGTTTTATATAAATATGTATTATAGAAATGATACCGCATTATCCACTGAGGCCATTAATTTTTCAACATGATATAATCATTTCTGTTTGAAGGATAAATTTATATTTTATCTGTTTTTAGGAAATAAGTTGATTTTACGGTATTGTTTCATTTCTTGTTAGTTTCTATTTTAATATCATCAATTTATTTTGTATAGGGGCCGTCCATAAATTACGTAACACAATTTTGGCGATTACGACCCCCCCTCACCCCTTAGTTAAATTTCGTGAGATTTTGTTTGACCCCTTCCTATCCTAATCTCGCGTGATATTTTTTAAAAATGCGTATTAGTAAGAAGTGCACAAGATGTGCACACGAAAAAAAAAAACAAATAAACGCGGCCCCCGTACCAATATTTCCACCTCTAGGCTATACGTAGGCATTCCCAAAAAAAAGGTCATCACCGGTACATGAAAACTATTTCACATTTTTAATGAGCGAAAAAAATTACGTGATATTTGCCGAGACGACCCTCCCCCCACGTGAGATTCTGTGACATTTCGCCCCCTCCTAGAAGCCTCACGAAATTTATGGACGGTCCCATTTATAAATAATAAATGTACTTTTAGATAAACACACAATATAATAATTTAATTTTACAGTTTTAACATTACAGTTTTTTCATTAGTAAACTTTAATAAAATATGGTCTAAATATATTTATAAAAAATTTATTCATACTAAAAAAAGTACTAGTCTTAAAGACAAAGAGTTCAAGTCGTGTATTTCTTTTAATTGTTCTAACTACAAAGATATACTTCTTTTAATTTGTAATGTTCCGCTTTTTAGATGTTGTTATGCTTTTTTTATTTGGCATGTAATTTCTTTTTAAGCACCATAGCGAGATTATTGTTTTTCTAGATATAGGAGTAAAATGATATAGACAAAAATTAATTTTAACAATACATGCAGAAATCTGGAGGCAACGAGGCGATGAAACCAGCCATGTGTAATGGAAACTGTCAGCCATATAATAACGACTCTCTGATCAACTTCTTCACTCAAAATAACAAAATGTCTCAGAATGTTGAAAATAATAACATAAATTTATCACCTTTCTGTCTCACCCCGACCGCTGCGGACAAGCCAAATGGACCCAGTTCAGCGCCAAACTTCGGTAGCATGACTAATGATCAGATTCAGAATTACTTGATATCAAAATTTCAAGACATGGCCTTCACCAACGGTACCGAGACGAAAAGTAATCAGGGCAAACAATTTTACCAGAATTCTAACGCCTTTCCCAATATACCACCGCTGACTAATCATTATAGTAACTCGGATCTGGCGAGCCTGTTAAGTCACCAGGCTTACAAGGAAAAATTTAGTTCCAGCGACGAAGTTGGTGCTATCGCTCAAGCTATGAGTATCGGCCAATCTCAGAATTCATTGTACAGCACCAGCCACACAACGTCTAAAGACTCTTCCCCAGACGAGATGAGCTCCGACGATAGTATTCCATTTATAATGCCACTTTCGCATAATGGGACCCTGGCTGCAACTGGAAATGATGGCCGCGTTAGGCTCATCGTACCTGTAAGCCCTTCTGAAAGCACTTCAGACGTCGGAGGGCAACAGACTGAAGCCAAGGATAATCTAGGATCGACTCTCAAGGTGCCTGGAGCGGAGCAGACTCTGGCACCAGCAGCACCAATTACTCGTTCGACCAGCGAAAAAGTACCAAACAGGAGCGAAATGATGACGGCCTTACGATCTCAATGGACGCGGCATACCACCAAATAGACAATATGTTATCAAATTCCAGTTACGCTAATTTTAAGTTATTTTAAGTTTGTCAACCAATTTTCACCTCATATTCTTCTTATTTTGTTTGTATAGCTCAAAATTACGAATGCACCACACAACACACAGCATATCCACCTCGTGGTCGTACGTAAGAATAGATTGTAACCCAGTTTACATATCAAATTTAATCTAGTCCGAATCTTATTTGAATACTCTTGTATCCATTACATATCTTCGTCATATCGAAACCAAACATAATTTAGTTTTTATGAGCAATGTTATTTAGAATATTGCTGGAGCAGTATTGATATTTATTTTTACGAGGCTATAAAATCCTTAATAGTAACCTATGAGTCTTTAAGAAAGACAATACTCTCACCGAGTTTTAAACTGTTTAAGTGTTATCATAATTTAAGCATCAAATGCTTGAAGTTTTAATTTAAAAACTAAACGAGACCCGGTGACAATTACCTTATTTTTAAATTAAAATTATATTGTTATATATATTAGTAAAATGACAGAATTTAACCAATATAGTAGTTTTTTCTCGTCAATGTTAGATAGTAATAAGAAACTTATTGCCCATTACTAAAAAAATGTGCCAAAGTTTTATAAAAATTTTACAAATATATCTTGGTATTGAATTAAAAGAAAAAAAAAACTATTTTAGAAGACGCTATACTTCATATTTATCAAGAATCCTAAGCTTTCATAAAACAGAAAACTGACATCTTTATAAATCTTTTGAACTGTTGATCAATCAAAAATATCAATGTGTAGATTACGTGTCCGTATCCATAAATACATCTCAATATATCGTTTAGTGGTCAATGTTAAACAAATTACATAATAATTATAGAAATAGATTTTAATGTTAACAGAATTTAAGCCTGAAGGTGAGCTCAAATCTGAATCTTCTTGAAAAGTGGGTCTTGAAAACGAAAACTTTTACAAAGAAAATAAGAAAGTCTTAAAAAATATCTTTTTACCACTGATTCAGATTACTTGAGAATAAATTTTAAATGATTGATAGATTACCAGTGAATGATTAATGACCAATTTCAATATTTGATATAACTGCCGTTCCATGTTTATTAACGATATAATATTGACTGTTTTAAAGTTTAAATAAAGTTTGTATAATAAGTTTGTGCCAAAATTGAATCTCTAGTAAAACAAGAAATAGAAGATTTAAAGGAAAGATTGTAAAAGTTTCCACGTCACGTATTATAGAGATTGGCACCGACAAATTCGATTTGAGCTTTCCTTAACAGTAACTTTAGATGGTTGATCAATTGGTATAATAATATTGTTGTACACCATAGACCACTTATACTAGTATGTAACCATTTTATGCGAAAATATATTATATATATATTTTAGCTTCAAATCAATTTCATAACACATTAAATAGTTATATCATGGGTATTAATACAGTATTTCGGTATATATAGGGATTACAATATAAGAATATCATCATATTTCATCTTAATAATATACATATATTTTACAGAAATTGTATATTCTTAATTTTTTCTGTTTTCAAGAGAGATCATAATAATAAAATATTCGGAAACTCACTCAGTCTGCTTTTGTTATTTTCTTAATATATTTTTTTAAACGATTACGGCCTTGGTTAATAAATCTATTTAAATTAAAATGTTAAAAATCAAATATAAAACATTAATGTAGACTCGACTGTACAACTTAAAAAGCTCTACAAATAAAACTTTACTTACGGTGTCTATCAGTCTTAAAGTTTTATTTGTAAGGCGACTAATAAATATAAAAAATCATCATTTAAATATATGCTTTCATTGCTCTCAGAATACTTATTGTGTCAGGAAATAATGTCAGATATACATATATCAAAACTCATGTAAATGTTTTAGTCGATATGTTACAGCAAACACATAAATGGATATAAAAAAATAAATTAAAAAAAATATACATGTGATGTTTACTGTGGTACCTTTATTTTTTAATTTTATTTTCAAAGAACCCATACATTTCAATACTGATAATATAAATAAACAATCGTAAATCGTCATCGCTGACTAAATATTAATTATACATACAATAAAAGTAATAACTGCGATTAAAATTGTAAGTTTAGAACTTCGCAATAGTACATGTCACGGTATTTCGATTAAAATACCTATGAAAATAATCCAATACAGTCAGTGCAAGAAAATATCGTGAGAAAGACACCAGTGAGTACTTTCAGCTTAGACGATTATTATCGGGATTGGTGTCAGCTGCATCAGGTAGGTAACAACAGTACGTCTAAATAAAAATAGTATACCAAAAACGACTTAAATAAGATTATAATCCGTCCATGTACGAGAGAAAATTAATAATTAAAATTATTCAAGCAGAGCCATTTTTTACCTTTTTTTTACGCTTGGAAATGCATTTACTTATTCCGCCGAAAAACGGCGGATATGTGGTACTCGCTGATGACTGCAGAGCGTGCCAGAATACCCGAACTAAAATCCAGCGGTACCCTCATCGTCGTAGTGGGGCGCCACGGGATCGCTTTCACATGCAACCGTGACAGAGTCATTTTTAACCTACTGGGGACCACTATTAAATTTGAAGGCGTTAATGGATATTCATAAAATCTACATAAATTAAAGTATAGTGTTTGTTATCAGGAACTTATTTGGTAGTGACAACCTCATCGATTGCTGTGTTCAGCGCGCTTGTCTGAAGAGCCATTTTTATATACTTGTTGCGTGTGTACAGTCCTCCTTAGTAATCAAAAAATGATATATGATATGATCCTACTCTTGTTGCAGTTCTTTGATAACCGTCTTTATTATAATACTAGCAAACCCGGCGAACTCCGTTTTGCCACCAGATGGCTTCGTTTTTTGTAACATTTCGTTTGGGGATTAAAAGATGAAGTAGTACATGCTATGTATCAGAGATGGCGCTGTATGTGTAAAATGATTTTCCCTGTTTTCCTGCTTTTCTGTTGAATTTTTTCCTGAATTTTGTTTGCTATAAACCTCACGGAGCCCGAGACCTTTCCAACGAATGCATAACCGTGGAAATCGGTTCGTGTGTTCTGGAATTATAGCGTCAGGAAGGAAAACCCGACTTATTTTTATATTATAGATTTGTCGTTCACTTTTGTTGTTTAGCGATTTGGGTGTAAATGGACTGATATTGAAAGTTAAAATATAATTTACATTAGCTGCGAATCTTTGCAAAAGAATCAACGAAAGTAGAAGATCTGTACTGTACTGCCTGTCAACAACCTACTGATGAGCGAAGGTCTCTTCTCCATATAGAAGAAGGGTTGGAGCTTAGTCCACCACACTGCTTCAATGCGGGTTGGCGGATATTTCCTTATCATGAGTAATGGTCGCTATCTAGTGTCTATGATGACAACCGGGACCAACGGCTTTACGTGCTCTCCGAGGCCCGGGGAGGGGGAACCCAGAAGGACATACAATTTGACCAGAAACACGAATTTTTACACGAACAAATATCTGCTCCAAGCGGAAATCGAACCCACGACTGCCTGCGTTAGGACGACTACTTGCACCACTACAACAGAACAGTTGACTTTCTAATTTATAATCTGTTATGCTGAGATTATCACTTATAGATGTTTTTTTTTGCAAGTGAAACGAATTCAATTTTATAATATTACTACAAAGTGTAGGAGTACAATGGAGTATACGATTTTGTCGCATAAAAGGATAAAAAAGTGAAAAATTCCACATTACAGCAAAGCGACTTTACCAACAAGAAATCGATGAGTGTGTAAATAATAAAATATTTCAGAGTTTTAGAGTTTTTCTCTTGATATTTTAAATATAAAACTTTTTAACCTTAAATGAACAACAAGGGATGCGAAGTTTAAAAATAAATAAAGCACGTTTATTTATAATGTGAAAAATCCTTTCAAACCTAATCAACTCAGTCAATAACCATTAAGCCTTTTTTAAATCATTAAACAAAACACTTGTACTTATTTAAATACATAAAATTATTTTTGCACTGCAAATCCGTTTGTCTGGGAATGTTCCGTCTATAAAACATCATTTTATGATGTGTATAAGCGGAACAAAAACATAAATGTTCGTAATATACAGAACTCTACCCTAAAATGAACTAAAATTTAGCAAATTCGTAAGTAGTCTTGTGTACTATTTAATTTAAATCGATGCAATTACACTAGGCACAGAATTACTTTTCTATATTTACTTTTAAAATGTAATTCGAGACAAGATGGTAATGGCAGCTCAGACGAGTTTTCTTGGAATTTTTACGTATAAATAGAGACTAGATTCCGCCTGCTGCTTCGCCAGTGTATATATTAGGGTGTCGCAAAAAAACCAACTACTTTTCTTTGAGTCTATTGTGAAAAAATGTTAGTGATATGTGATGCTGATAGCTCAAAAAAATCTTTTGTGAGGTAACTCCAATTTTTTTTAATTTCAAAAATCGTCGTTTTGTGGTTGATTAAATAAAATAATTAAATTAAGAAAAGTTAAATAATAAAATTAAGAAATTAAAAATTAGTTAATGTCCGCTAATAAATTATAATTTCAATAAAAAGTGAGGTTAATATAAAAATAATAGCAAAATCAAAATCGCGTGATGATTATTCAAAACAATAAAAAAAATGTCCCTCACTTTCACTATTTATTTAAATGAATTTCAATAAGTCCATTTATTATATCACTTGTTATCATTAAAATATTTCTTTATAAGTCACTCCTCAATTTAAGTAAACATGCATGGCACCATGACGGTCCAATGTGACGATTTCTTTCAAGATAGCGTCAGATATAGTAGACCAGGGTAGAAGCCTTTAAAAATAATAAAAAGTGAAAAAAAATAATAGTAGGATGAAACCCATTAGAAAAGGAGGTGAATATTATAAAAATGAAAGGAAAAATAATTTACGGGCGATCTGAGGTCGGGAAGGGGATGGGGGTGAGTTTTTAAGGGTAAAAAACGGTTTTTCTCGATTTCCGGCAAAACTAAAAGTCCTATCGAAATAAGTCAAATGGCAAAATTGTAGGTAATAAAAAGATCTAAAACTTTTGTATTTGCACTTTTTTCACATAACCTCAAAATTTATGTGAAAAATTCAAAAAACCAAGTTTTTGGTTTTTTATTTTTATCTTTTACAAAAAAAATTTTTTTTAACGAAATTTAGTGAAAACTTACCTTTTTATGTCCCAAATACGCTGTAATTTATTTGATTAAAAATATTTATTTTTTCACCTTATTTTGAATTAATATCGAAAAAACACCCTAATTTTCAATCGAAAAATCACCCGTCAAAATATCAGCTTTTTTCAAAAAGTTGGTATGTTTTCTGTTCGTTGAAATCTCTACTTTTCGATGGTGAAAAAAAAATATATGTTACTATAGTAAATCTTCTCAGAAAATGCAAAAAATCGAAAAAAACTCGAATTCGAATTTTTTTTTAATTATTATAAAAAATTTTGAGCTATTTATTAAAATTAACACTTTAATTACTCGAAAAACGTAAGATTACATGTTAGATTGATAAAAAAAAAATTGCAAATAAGAATGAATATACTACTATAATTAACAAACAAATAAGTTAATAAAATTAATATTTAATAAGACATTTACAATATTTGGAGAAAGTTGTCGAATCTTCTTTAAATTATATGTGTAGATGTCTATTTATAACTATTTTAAGATAAATTATATACCTGACTGACTTACGAAAAATAGTAGCCCATCAAAAGGTATTTCATGGAGAAGTGGGGAAGGGGCTAGGCGAGTCTGGGTCTTACTACATACATACCTACTATTTCGTAGCAGCTGTTACAACCGTTAGCCTAACCAGTATTCGAAACAGTACAGTATACAACATCGTTTATAAAAATACACGTGCACGCTGAGTTTCTTGAAGATAATTGTGACAAGTTTACTTAAAAAAAAAAAAAAACTTTTCTAATCTGCATAGGAAGGAGTACTATCTCTATTTTTATCTGTATCAATCAACTCAAACATAAAAATCGTAATATTTTCTTTAAAAAATAGTAGTATGCTTAACGTAACATAACCTAAAGATTGAAATTAAATGATGTTTTAGTACAAGATAAAAAAATAATAATCTCCTTAATTTTGCACAAACAAATTTAGTTAATCCCATGGAAAAAAAATTATTTCAAAATACATAAAAAATATTTTAAAAATCTATAAAAAATATATAAAATATATATCATAAATATATTTGTAATAACAAACTTTTGGCCGATTTTCATATATATTTTTTACATTTCAAATATATTTCAGATATATTCAAAATATATGAAATATACATGAAAATCAGCCAAAAGTTAGTTATTAAAAATATATTTACTATACATATTTTTTATATATTTATACATTTTAAATAGATTTTTAATATATTTTTCATAAATTTAAGTTAATAATATAAAAGTTAATAATAAAAGTTAATAAAATCATAAAATGGTTACCATGTTTATTACAACAACAATTGCAACAAAAAAGGTAATTAATTCTTGCATTTTAAGAATCCGATTAGCGATATAATCTCATATATTTGTTCTTTGATTATAAAATAAGTAGCATCGGTGGGCGAGTGCAGTAATAATAGGTTATATTACAATTTTGACTAAAAAGTTATAAGGACTCATATAATTACGATCGTATAAAAAGTAAACTGTTTTTATTATAAGTTTCACTTCTTACGAGTGTACGCTAGTACACGCACAATTTTATAATATTTTTATATAATGAGATTTTCTATGACATAAATGTAATTAGCATTTAATAAATAAACTTTTTAATTGAAACAAATTGAAGCAATCACATTTTTTGAATAATTTTTTTTATAATAATTAAAAAAAGAAAATTCGAATTCGAGTTTTTTTCGATTTTTTGCATTTTCTGAGAAGATTTACTATAGTAACATATATTTTTTTTTCACCATCGAAAAGTAGAGATTTGAACGAACAGAAAACATACCAACTTTTTGAAAAAAGCTGATATTTTGACGGGTGATTTTTCGATTGAAAATTAGGGTGTTTTTTCGATATTAATTCAAAATAAGGTGAAAAAATAAATATTTTTAATCAAATAAATTACAGCGTATTTGGGACATAAAAAGGTAAGTTTTCACTAAATTTCGTTAAAAAAAATAATTGTAAAAGATAAAAATAAAAAACCAAAAACTTGGTTTTTTGAATTTTTCACATAAATTTTGAGGTTATGTGAAAAAAGTGTAAATACAAAAGTTTTACATCTTTTTATTACCTACAATTTTGTCATTCGACTTATTTCGATAGGACTTTTAGTTTTGCCGGAAATCGAGAAAAACCGTTTTTTACCCTTAAAAACTCACCCTCATCCCCTTCCCGACCTCAGATCGCCCGTAAATTATTTTTCCCTTCATTTGTATAATATTCCCCTCCTTTTCTAATGGGTTTCATCCTACTACTATTTTTTTTGGTTTTAAAAATTATCGACCCTGGTCTATAGGTGATAGCTCATTCGATGCGGAATGACGTGTAGAAAAAGGCATCTCGAACATTTATTTGCACTAAAAATTTGCAATTGTTATTAACAAAATAAGATTTGTTCATTTAAAATAATTATAGCAAATAAAATATAAAATTTAAATAAACTTTCATCCCGTAATCTTGTTAAGTATATATAACTAGCTTTCCGCCCGCGGCTTCGCCTGCGTGGAATTCGGTTATATCGCGCGACATGGTAAGCCTACTGCCCGATACGCCCCCCCCCCCCTTTTCCCGTGCACGCTTTTTTGTCTTTGTCTTAAACAATTGAACAATCTTACATGATTTATTTTTATGTTTGACAATAAGGAACTTCAATTCAAATTTTCGTCCCCTATTTCAACCCCTTCTACCCTTATTTTCGCGATAAAAAGTATCCTATGTCTTTCCCGCACGCGCACCCCAGCCTTGGTGACGCCCACTTCGCAACGGCCCGTGCAGCAGAAATTGTAATATTTTAATTTCGCCATAACTTCAAAACCAAACGTCAAATTTTAATCATTCAAAGACCAAATATTATCTACATAAACTGTACTTAGTGATGAAATAATTTATTTTGATAAGGATTAATAGCATGAGTAAAATAAACGCGTTTAAATGTAGTCCAAAAATTCAAGATTTTTAAATTAAAAAATGGTTGTTGTGCCTCACTCGACATAGATAGGTATAGTGTGTCGCGGACTTTATTGTAGATATTTATAAGATCTACAATTAATTGGAACATTTTATGGATCTATCTTTTATAGTTTAGGCAGCGTACGCAAAATAAGTAACTTTTCTGGTTAATTTTTTACACCTTGTGTCCGAAAAACCCAAATATCTTACGGAACCCTATTTTTTTTCAAAATAAAATATATCCTATGTTACTCGTAGATAATGTAGCTTTCAAATGGTGAAAGAATTTTTAAAATCGGTCCAGTAGTTTTTGAGCCTATTCATTACAACCAAACAAACAAACAAAGTTTTCCTCTTTATAATATTAGTATAGATAATATTACAAAATTTATAATTTTTAAATCATTTGATGAGAGTCAATGATGACCCTTCTTCTATATGGAGAAGAGGCCTTTGCCAAGCAATGTGTTGTTTAGAAGTTGATTCAATGCACTTCAGTTCATTATGAGAGTATAAGATTATATTATTATGATTTTCCCTGTTTTCCTGCTTTTCTGTTGAAAATTTTCCTGAATTTAGTTTGCTATAAAGCTCACGGAGCCCGAGACCTTTCAAACGAATGCAAAACCGTGGAAATCGGTTCGTGCGTTCTGGAATTATAGCGTCAGGAAGGAAAACCCGACTTATTTTTATATTATAGATTATAAGGGCTCCAAGAAGCAAAAAAAAAATATAGGTTCATTATTTAAACTTTTATGTCGACTTTTGTAAGACTTTTCACTACCGAAATTTATGGTTTCTTCGATCGATATCTCAATAACGATGAACGATACGTGAAAAATGTATAGGACCTTAATTATAGATCGTAAAAAAGCAACAAAAATGTTGCATTAAATTCTTCGTATATCAACGGAAAACCGAGTTATTATGAAAAAACCGAATTTAACCCTTTTTTCAAGATGGCGGAAAATGCACAAGGAAATTTTGGTCGACAACTTGAAGTTAAGCTTTTCTAGGCCTCCCCTACGTAATATCCAAAATTATCCTTCTCGGTTAAAATGCATTTCCAAATGTATATAATGACTATCCATACATACGATTGAATTCGTACGAAAAAAATTGGTTGTTGGTAAAGTCGGTTTACGGACGTTAGTTTTACGTAATAACGTCATAAGAAAACAATGATGAAAAATTGCATACTTTCATGATATTATTATCACTGAATTAACCTTATTTTGTATAATACAAAAAAGGAGTTAATTGAAAATTTTTTTTTTTTTTGATAAATTGACATTTATTTGCATTCGGTAATTCAAATATTTTGACGTATAGATAACGTCTAGTAAATCGATGAAAGCCGGCTGCACGCATGAAAAAGCATGACTCATTGTCACGTTCCGCGAGCGTGAGCGCGGAATAAGCGATAGAGAGGCACGATCAGCCTAAGCGTTGGGCTTGTGACACATCTATCTTTCTTTCACTCCATCGGCAGATGCGTCCGCGGTCCGAGTAGAAGAGACAGCGGCAGCACGCAACCTACACGTTAACTGTTTTTAAAAGAAGCTTTGACTAATAAAATATGACTAGTATATAATTATAATATTAGTATTCCATTTTATCAAAAAAATAAAATAAAATTTTGTGATCCTGTATTTTATTCTGGCGGGTCTTTTTGTATGTAATAGCTCCAATGTCACTATTAATTATCTATTCTTGCGGGTATCTCTAAAACATCCCAGATTGACTACCAATAAAACCTACGAACAATATATGTTATGTAAAGCGCAGTTTTCTAATCGTAAGGTCATCTATCAAACATTTAAAAATGTTTTACATAATAATAAATTTTAATATTTAATAATAAGTTTTCACTAGTAATGATTACTAGTATTCAGTAATTTTTTTATGACTGCTTCCTTACTTGTATTATCTTCGCTCTACACTGCTTCTAGTCTTTTGAAATGTATGTTCAATATATCTTATCTTATACGTACTAATTTTATAAATATTAGTAATATTAAAATACTAAAATTATAAATGCGAAACTTTCGATGATATATGGATGTTTGTGGACCACTAGGCCAATTGCGATTAAACTTATATTTAATCTGGACTAAGCTGTTTATCAATCTATAATTCTCTAAATTATTTGAATTTACACAAACAAAAAATATGAGATGCAGTCAAAGATGATGAGATGCAGAAGTCAATAATTTATATTTTGTGTGTGTGTGTGTGTGTGTGTATAAATTAATCATCCGTCCATGACCATCCAAACATTCTGGTTTAATAACTAAATGTGTTTTGCGATGTATAAGTAATTATTCTGATTTATGTTTTGTTTACTGTTATCATATTAATTTATAGATTGTGTACAGAGTTCATAGAATAAGAACTCTTACGTAAGTTACTAAGAACGAAAATATACTCGTATACTAACTAACCGAAATCGAAGTGAAGAGCATACTATGAAAACACATTAGTGTCGTTTCATGCTGCGAATACTTAAATATAAATAAATAAGTTCAACATAGATGGTCTGTTCCTAAGGTAGGCAACTTAATGCCTATGTTTTAGGTAACAGTCGACTGATATATTTACATACTCGGAGCGGGAATCGAAACCACAACCCTGGAGCAGAAAGCAGGGTCACTGCCAACTGCGCCAACGGGTCAGTCAAAGTTAAGTCCAAATTAGTAAGGGTGCCATCATGGTGATCCGATTTTACGAAACTCCTATTCTTAATTCCTTCTTTACTAGTCTTACTATGACATTTTTGTATCCCTATAAAACCATCAAATCGTAAAATGATCGACTGAATCGACTCACAGGGAGCGGCAACCAAAAGTAAGCGCAGGTAAAACCGTGTGGTAATATATCATTTGCCCTATAAAGTCATGAGATGAAGTGGTATTCCACATTTAATAGACACGATTTGTTGTGATTATGTGGAAATATTTTTCAAAATACACTGGTATAAAATATATATTTTAGTTTGAGTTTGAAAAAAGAGCTCAAATACTCGTAAAAGATATTTTCGTTTATTTCCTACATGAGTAAATGTAAGGATTTTTATGATAAAAGATGAATTTCCATGAATCTGATACTTCGTAGGATATATACTAAAGAGGCTTGTTGTAAATGTATCTCATTATGATTATTTTGATAAAGACTTCATAAGCGCCACCGCGAGGTAAGAAATTTCTTCACTTAGTATAAAAACAACACTCTTCTAGAATTTGCAGATATTTTTATTAATATAAAATTATTGCTAATATACTAAAATCTGAAAGATTAGAAGAAGAAACTATGATTTTTTTAAATTATATGAAAACATAAAAAAATACATAAAAATTGATCAGAAAATTATAAGTCTCATTGAATCAACACAGCACCGAGCTAAAGTCACCAAAATATTTGAATGTCACTGTATCTCGTATGTAATAACATATCAGCTGTCAGCTCGTAGGCTCCTCATAATTCTAATGAGCTTATTTAACAGCTTCTGGCCTCTACAATCAAAAATTTTCCACTCCACATGATGCAGACATATATCGACTGGCAAAATTATGAGTATTAGATATGAAGTAGACATATTACGTTCAAAGTAATTATAGTCTATTCGCGTTAAGAAAATAGTGACTCATCGTTGTCACTCAGCTTAGCCACGCCTCTTGACCAATAAGATCACAGTAAATTATAAAGTCGTGTTCACTTTGAACAGTTGAAGCCCTTCAGACAATACGAACGTGTTCTTTGCCAATTTTAAAAATGAATACCTCACCTATTCTTAAAAATAATAGTGGATCAACATTACACAGCGGAGAAAGACGAGTGATTTACAATGTTTTTAAGTACTTTAAACAGTGTGGTGACCAAAACGTGACTATGGACAGTATAGTAGTGAAAAAGGCTAGGCCATGCGGTGTTTCTGAAAATACGGTTCTGACGATTCTAATCATTTTTTAAATGTAATAACTACTTAATTTTAATATTTTAAAATATTGTCATAAAAAGTTTGCTTTAATATTAATGGTTTAATTTTTACACCAGTATGAATACGCCTTTACTTTGATGAGTCACTATTTTCTTAACGCGAACAGACTATAGTGTGAAAATTTTGATACCCAAGCTAAAAAGTATGAATGCACACAAATTTTTTCACAAGAGAGTTTTAAAATATTTTAAATTTAACATAAATATATCTATTAATAAATTTTCAAATATTATTGTTACATTACTATAGATTAAATATAAGATTTGGGACTTTAAAAATACTCACACTGAACTTTGTTAGACCCATCGTGTTAATGTACCTTTGTACATTAACACGATGCAACGCGGTGCCATATCGTAAAATGGCACAGCGTAGATCAGCTTAAATTTTTCAATATTGTATTGCTTCACATTAGAACCTATAAAATATTAGTATTTATAATAGATATAGATCTCACTGACATGAATACGTTAAGCAATGTTCGCTATTTTCAAGAATGATACTCCACTTTAAGAGCGACGCGTCACACGTTACACCGTGAAATCTGAACAAGCTGTTAATAAATTATGATTACACATTTTGTCCCAAGGAAACTGCTGAAATTCGAGGTAAAAAGTACCATCTCATAGTATGAACTCAAATCTGTCCCAGTTTCGTTTAAATAAATTCGGTAGTTTTGGCGTGATACGCGGCTGAGATACAGACGCAGACAAAACAATTAATACGTTTTTGGCTTTAGTCAGATTATAGAGTACACTCAAAAAAAAAAAAGTTATAATCTTTTCAATGCATAGAATTGGACTTGTTATATTGTTAATTTAAGTATAAATCACAATTTAACATTATAAATATATTAACTCATAGAAGACAACAGTAACTATAAGTAAAGTACGTAGCTAGTGACGACGGCTTTCAAAAATGCACTCTTATTATATTCAATTTACAATGACGAAATATTATTATTTAACGATATTTTAAAAAGAAACAAATTTTTAAAAGAACGGAATCATAATCATAATCGGAATACATTTTGACTTGCTTGCAGCTTTACATCAACTATAATTAATTAAATAATATATTTATTCTGTAATATGTCGATTCAAAAGATCTTTTGACTTTCTTGAATAAAATTTTTTTGATACAGTTATTATAAAAAATAAAAATATTTAGTTGCTTTATTAATAATTTTACAATATTATACGTATTTACAATGCAAAACGTAAACTAATTATTTACAGACAGTTTTATTACAAATAATGTCCGCGTGAAATGGTGCCACATAGCCCATACTGGAAGCATTTTCTCGTTGAATTGCAATTCCGATTCTCTGGGCAAAAAATGCACTAGTCCCCCTGTAACCAGTGGAGACGACGTGATACGTGACGTGAGACGTGATGAGACGACAATTCTTTTAGAAAAAAGTTTTTGCACTGATACTCCAAGGTCCTGGGTGTTTTGACTGCAAATGGCACAAAAACATAACTTGGGATAAGTGATGAATATCAGTGCCGTTTAATCATTTCAGTTTTCTCCGCAGCGGCTCCCATCTCCCTCCATATCTCCCTGACATGAGACGGAGCTAATGTATTGCGCCAGGTTGCGTCCCACAAAAGCGCTCGTCCCCTTTCCCAGAGAATCACTGTTAAACCATCAGGTCTCTTGCCATCGTCGCGACTAATTCCAGTAGGCTCAATAAGAGCAGGAACGTCGATGGTAGCAAGAGCTCTTTTAATGGTTTCATTTAGGGAACCGTAGTGGGAAAACCTACCTGAACTCTTGTTGGAAGAAAGGCCGTGTAGTCCGAATAAATCAACCTTCTTTCCACACGGACATTTGTGTTCAAAGCACAGTGGTGCTACCAACCGGAGACCTACACAAATTCGAAAACTTTCATTATCTAAAAGTGTCCCATGGTTTTTGACGGCATTGCGTGTAACCAGTAACCTTAAGCCTTGCACGGTTTTCGACATTTGTCAAATTTTCACGAGTATTGTGAACTAATGACGTATCCCAAAGTTTTTGTTTGTAACTTCCTTGGGGATATCGTCATTAGGACACCTCAACTTCCAATTGTCTACTGCGTCTGTAGCGTCTGTTATTGGTATTGAACTTGAAATTTCGGAACACAGACTTTTGATACTATGCACATTAGCAATAACCCTCCTTCTGTCGCAGTCGGGTAACAAAAGAAGGAAGAGTGACACTAGAAATTTGTCTCACGTCGGTGCCACCATCTCCTATTAGTAAAGTAGCCTGGAAAGTCAGGAATTTTCGTCAAAAGATAAATTTAGATTTTTTTTCTAAAGAACAATTTGAAGTGGCATCACATTTATAGGTCCGGCTAGGTAATTTTCAAATTGATTACCCACCGTCCGCTGAACAGTCTACCGCGAAGATACGATGCCTAAGTGCGCGGGGCGTCGCACAGGAGAGAATGCCGATAGGATTGCCGCCTGCGGGCCACGGAGCAACGTACGCGGTACCCGTGGTCCGCCTTGTAAGGGCGGGTATTATATATTATATATTTTGAGAGGAAGGTGCTCTATATATCTATTGTTTATGAATTACTCCATTTAGATCTCTCATTCTTATTATCTGCGCTCGAACGGCGTCTTTCGGGTCTGTGGACATAGAGGGAAAAGCGCTCTCTCTGGTTCCGGCTCGCGTCTCGACATCCACGCTTATCGTGTGTCTCCTTATAAATATTCAAATTAAATAGTAAATAGTACATGTGATATCAAATTTTTTTAACTAACAGCTATCTAGTTTTAAAAAGTTAGTTCCTGAGTTTTTAAATTAGTAACGTTTACAAAAACAAACAAAGGAACAAACAACTTTAATATCATGTAATATGAATCAAGTTGTCTACCTCTAGTTTTATTTTAAACATTTTAAAATAATGATTTTATCTATTTTAAACAAAACTACTATAGTAACTATTCAATTATTCATGTAGTAATATTTCATTAATACATATAATTATAATAAAAAAACATAACTTAAATCTCCTTCTCTGATGTTGATCTTTACTCAAAAACAGATAGACAGACAAACTAAATAAAAGGTTACTAACTAACTAAGGTGTATAACATCCTCATAAACCTATGCATTGATTAATCTTGTGAAAAAAAAACTGTATGTAAAAAGTAAAAATAAAAGTAAATGTAAGTATAAAAGTATATGTAGTAAATGTAAAAAGCGGTTTTATTTCTGGAGTAGAAGATGGTGCGGATACAGCGCTGACTGAGGCGAAAAGTCTTCTTCTTCAATTAGGAGTCAAGAAGAAACGTTGACTAATACCGCGTTTTATGCGAAGAAAAATTTTAGTTAATACGCATACCTACGTTGCTTTAATATCACGACTTTTTTTGTAAATAATTATTTTAAATTTTGAATTGTAAATATGTATAATATTGTAATTTTTTTTAATAAATAGTTTAGTATTGTTAACGAGAAAAAAAAGGAAAAAAAATTATCTATATCTTTTTACATCAGTTATCATTATTTTCCCAAATTATCATTTTTTGGGCAAAGTCGTTTGCCCAAAAGTTGTCTGAAAGAGATCGCAATTTCAGCGATTAGACCGTCTTTTGTACTCTTATTATTATTTTTTATTTTACATCTCTTCTTTTTTGTGTATTTTTGGTATACAATAAAGAATTTTTCTAATTCTATTATTTTTTTTTAATTCCAGCTGTCTTCAACTGCAAAAATCGACAGATGGTTCTCTTTACTGCCAACAGCCCCAACTCTGTCCAGACCCGAGAGCGGTTTTATTTCTGGAGTAGATGATGGTGCGGATACAGCGCTGACTGAGGCGAAAAGTCTTCTTCTTCAATTAGGAGTCAAGAAGAAACGTCGACTCATACCGCGTTTTACACGAAGAAAAATTTTAGTTAATACGCATACGTTGCTTTAATATCACGACTGGAAAGTGTTCATAGCTGGTTGACGTCGGTACATTAAAGTACTTTAAGATTACGGCCAAAATGTATTCCAATTACTTTGACATATTTAAAGCAAAATGGAGACTCGGTTATTCAGATGGATCTTAGACAAATTCGCGATTACCTATGTGAACTGTTAACTTTTATAGAAAAATCTTAATTTTTTTTGCACAATTACTAAATATTTTAAACAAAACTAGTATAGTAACTATTCAATTATTCATGTAGTAATATTTCATTAATAAATATAATTATAATAATAAAAAAAAAAATAAAACATAACTTAAATCTCCTTCTCTGATATTGATCTTTACTCAAAAACAGATAGACAGACAAACTAAATAAAAGGTTATATGGTATAACATCCTCATAAACCTATGCATCGATAAATCATTGTTTTTTTTTTCATATATTAGAACCAGACCTTTCTATTATGTTTTTTGTATAATTTATACAAATATAATTGAATCGTCTAAATAATTATCTGGATTTTTGATTATTCGAATGACTTACAAAAACGATTAATTCGATTCATCGAGTCTCCGCTGTACTCGAAATAAGGATACAAATGAACAGAACACAATAAGTCTTACGACTTAGTTGTTAAATGATCAACTTAATTAAGTATTTTTATTATTTTCTCTAGTTAATAGTTAGCTGCAACTGTCTAGAAAAAAATAGTATATTTTATATCGGCACGACAACGATTATTAATATTAATACTCAAAAGTCTCTAACCGTTATATCCTAAAATCACGAATGTAGCCGCTTATACAGGTCAATAAACAAACCAATATATTTACAAATTACCTACAATTTGCAACGACTAATTCGCATAAATCTAACTAAAATTTATCAGTCATAAAATTTACTTCTCGAATTAATGGCTACACATAATATAGTGTGAGTTGCATCTGGGTCATGTCTATTAAATTCAAAATACAGTTTATGACAGTTAATATATGAATATTTATGAAATAAACTATTATTACATTCCCATTAGATAAATTCAATGTCATATAAAAATATGTTTAAAACATTTAATAATAGACAATTACTCTTTGAATGTTGTAACTGTTGTTTTTAACAACAGTTTAATATACAACAATCGATTATTACACAACAGTTTATTATTTTTGCAGGTGTTTTGTTATAATTCAAAATTTCAATATACGGTATTTTCTACAATACGGTGGATATGGGATTTTAGCTTCGATAACCATTACAAAGATGTAATCATTATTTTATTTTGATAGTGAAATATAAATTATTGTAAGTCTTTTTATTTTAATAACCGATCATTCAAATTAAAGTTTAAACAAAATCCTATCAGTGTTTGGAAAATGACAGAAGGAAAAACATACAGGGACAGATACATTCAATCTGTCTAACGTTTTGAAATACTAATATATAGTTTAGTGCAATTTTTCTCATATATAACTCTTCATTATTCTAAGTAATTATTATTATTTTATGTTATTAAATAATTTGTGAACATTAAATTAATCAAAAATTAGTAACAAATAATTCGACTGTCCCTACGTATACTATCGAAACTGAAAAAAGGTACTTTACAGGAGAGCACTTTTAAGTTAATGTTGTGTACAAAATTGTCATTTATTTGTTAAGTATCGATATTATACTCATGAAAAATATGGTTTAATATGTATTTTTTAGCTTATTCTCTTTTTTTGTATGAATAAACATATATAAAAAGGAGTTTCTTTGTGCAATAAAAAAAAAAAAATCGCAAATTTTCAGTTTCGATACTGTACGTAGGGACAGTCGAATTAAGTAATTCACAGATAATATTTTAATACAATATTGATACTTCCTTTTTTACATTCTGTTTTGTAAGTACATATATTTTAGAATTACAATGCTATTTACATTCAATTTGAAATAGTTTATTCACTGCCGGATTAGAACAAAGTTGATTATTATACTTCGACTTAATATTTTGTAACACTAATATAGTAGTTTTTAATTTAACGTGTATGTTAAGATTTAATTTAATTTTTCAAGTTTATCGATTCCAGTAATCTAATTATTATAATAAAATTCGAGGACCATGTGAAAAAATGCATTTCTAGACTTAGAGACGTAGGTTATATTGCTATAAATTAGATTAATAAGAGTATTTTAAGATATATGGCATACAGCGACCAAATATTTTAAAAGAAATTGTCGAATCTAACTGTAATGTGTAATACTTACTAAGATTTAACGAAATATATAATACTAATACAAGAAAAGCTAATCGAGAGTAAGTTTACGGAAGCATGATTAACATAGGTATAGCGAACAGAACATGTCGATTGAAACCGTCGTAAGTTACGGGTTCAAATCCGAAATCATACTGACATCGCTGAGTTTTTTAGGTGTTAAATCTGTTTATAAAATCATCTCCTTCTCGGAGGATTAATTATCATGTGAGTATAAGATTAAGATTTAGAAGCAAATCTTGCATGTTTTTAGGGAAATTTTTAGACAAGATTGTATGCTGATATACCACTAATCCGCTCCGCAGTCATAATACGACTCAAGCTACAATCTTTCTCCTTAATTCTTATTAATTAATGCATATTTTTTATTATTTCTTATTAATTTATAGCTCTATATTTACTAATGAAACATTTGAAACTTTTACAGTACTTATCTATCGTAGTACTGATTAATATCAATGTCAAAATAAATTAAATATGAGCGAAAATTTTCACTATTTATTCGACACACTATTTTTTTCGAGGAACGCTTTACAAAGCATAATAATATGCAGACGTTACGTAAACTTACTCTTAAATCATCGGTCACACAAAGCTGTACTGTGTTTATCTCTTTTTTTTTTCGTATTATCGCTAAATGAAAATAATTGCTGTAATCGAAATGCTATGGTCGGTACTAAAGACATTTAATAATTAAAGAAGTACTAAGACACCAGTATAGTACGAGTATATGTGGTTCGAAATGTCATAAGCCTCGACCAGTATTGTTAACTAATTGAGAATGTCAAATGCAACTTTTTTGATATCAAAACGTTCAATTTCGAATTGAACTTAGCTGAAACGTTCTGCTCATATTTATAATTATGAAGTATCTAATATTTTAGATATTTTGTTAGTAATATTTCAACGTGTGATCGATTAATTAAAGAAACGGTGCCATATTTCATTTTACTAAAACTCGGTGCTGTGTTGTTTTTCATTATAATTAAGCAATACATACAATAGCTATACATAATATAATGTCTCTCTCAGAACTTGATTGTTATCAAAGTTTTTGTGTATGCTATCAATATAGGTATATAACAAAAACAAAAAGATGTAGCCGTCTTCAGTCGTGTTAGTTTTCTATGCCTATTGAAAAGGAAGTAGTATTCTCAGTGGTTGAAATAATTGCTTCAGATTTTTTGTCAGTATTTTATCATTATTCAAAAAATATTAAATTAATTCTTTTATTAAATTTTATAACATCTCTCAATCAACTTGTATTTGTATTGAGTACATATTTGACTATAGTCGGTTAATGACAAATTTGTTTAGCTACGCCGTTATCATTGATTATTGATTTCAAAACGCAAAAGAATATTCTATTCTTAGATCTCAATGAAAGCATATACAATTGCAATAATTTAATATATAATTATGTATTTCCTTGATGTGTTAAGGGTAGAAACAGTCGCACGTACACAACATCTATGATATTATTTTCTAATAATTTAAAGTATGGTGTGTTATTAGTTTGTTTCTAATCTTTTATTAATAATAATAAAATTACATTAATTATTTTTTAAATTGAGTGATTGATTAAATTGACTGATTATATTATTGTAATGATAATTTTTGTGTTCTTTAATAAATGTAAGAATATAGCAAGGTATAATTATATTTGATTCGGACTTATTTGTTTGATTTCTTTTCATTCCTTCTGGCTTCCAATAATGAAAAATAGTAAATATGACTTCATCAATGTCACGTAGAATGGAGACGACACGAAGTAAATAAACCGATGCGGTCGTGATTACAATCTCAATAGAATTTTTAAGACCGTAGAATTAATAAGTATTTCATAGTTAAAGCTTAATCTAAAACAACACAAACATTTATAAAACATATAATACATAGTAATTTATCTATAACTACCTTATGTTAGAATATTCTCCATGTATATTTACAATCTAATTTTATTTCATATAATATATTTACATAAGAAAAGACAAAAAGGACCTAACAAAATCATCAACAAATATTCGATATTTACACGACGAGGTATTTTGTGAGGGAGGACATTATAAATAGGATTAAGTAGCTTAGAACAGTTAAAAAAGATATGGGATGCTGAAGCTTCGTTGAGACCACATTTGCAGAAAGATTGGTGGCGCATCCTAATTTTAGCTAGATGAACTCGAGTATACAAATTATAGATGTTACCCAAGGGACTGCGTTTTGACTCAATATAGAACAAATTCCAAATGAGTTTGAATCAGAGCCCGCAGGTCTTGACTTGAATTACAAAAATAGTCAAGGAAACTAAGTTGATTATCTAAAAATACTGGCTTGAAATACCGGACTGACCTTGGATCTATACTAATGTATCTTGTATACCTTTTCATGTGAAACATCTATAGGCGTGAGGTAAACCTGATTGTTGGCGTGGCGATACAGGCCGTGGCCACGCAACGCCACGCTATGTAATGGGTTTTAGTATTAGTAACCTGTACCTAACTTTCGTCTCTCTTACATCTGAGGAAAAGAATGAGATAGTTAAAAATATAGAGTTTGTAAAATTAAAATTTGAAAGTTCTTTTGTAGCCAACTTTTGTAGCCAACTAACAACCAAGAAAAAAATTAAAAATTAATATTAAGTCTGTCATCAAATCTTGAAAATTAAAATTTGATCCACTTCTTGGTTACCGATTTAGCTGAATTTTGCATACATGTGCAAATCGCGTGACAATGCAATATTATGATGACATGGTGCTGGTCTAATGATGGAGCTGGAATGTGGTCATAGGAACTCTGTAATGAAACGACGCAACCCCATCGAGTTTTAGCTCGTTTGATTCTACTTGACGAGTACTTTGTTTTTAGATGGTTACCAGGGTCTAATCTGATGATTGAGCTGGAAGGTGGCCATAGGAACTGCGCAATGAAACGACACGACATCATCTAGTTTGGGCTCGTTTGAATCGTCTTGACGAGTAGTTTATCTTTCAATGATAGCCAGAGTCTGATGATGGAGCTAGAAGGTGGTCATAGGAACTCTGTAATGAAAAGACGCAACCCCATCGAGTTTCGGCTCGTTTAATTCGTCTTGAGAAGTACTTTGTTTTTAGATGGTTACCAGGGTCTCACTACTGATGGTGCGCACTATCCATTAACTCGGCACATTGTTTTATTATAACTTCTTACGTGCTGTTACACGGCCGACCCTGACTGTCTTTTTAAAAAAAAACTACTTTTTCACCACAACTACTTTTATTAAAAGAAATTCACAAAATACTAATTTTGAACTTCCCAAATATTAGCGAGTACTCTAGTGGAGTACTATTCGCGACGGCTTCCAGAATCTAACTGATTTAATTATGAAATAATAAATCGAATGAAAACTATAAAATGCTTAATAAACAAAACTATGCTAACCGCATGGAGACAATGCTGATTAAGGCTTTATTGCCTTGTAATAAGGGTTGTAACAGCTCCCCCTTTTTGACGAAGCTTTATCTCCCTAAGATGAAGCGAAGTGTAATAAAAATTCAGCGATAATATTTAATATTTAGGAAGTTTTAACATTATTTGATTTAATATTAAATATGAAAACTTGTTACATAAGTTAATAACCATTTACATATCCAATTGTTTTTAATAGAGAATAGAAATAGGAATTATTATTTAAAATTTAACATAGAACAAAGCTTTAACATAATTTAGTAATATAATATTTAAAACATTTTAAAAAAATATAGAATTGGAATTATTTTTAATTTAACATAGAACAAAGTTTTAACTTTAATATGATATAGTAATATAAAATTTAAAACATTTAGAAAATATAAAATTGGAATTATTATTTAATTTAACATAGAACAAAGTTTTAACTTTAATATGATATAGTAATATAATATTTAAAACATTTAGAAAATATAAAATTGGAATTATTATTTAATTTAACATAGTAAAATTAAACACATAAAATCATATGGAATTAGAAATTTAAATTTCTATTTGAAGAATATTGAACATCAGATTTATACTTTTGTTGCCGAATTGGCAAAGATCGTACTGATATCTTATCATCATCTGAGGATGAAATATTCGTCATTTCTATAGAATTGGAAATCTTAGATTTATTTTTTGTTGACTTTCTATTATGACATTGATTGAATATTTGGACACAACATCCAGAGTAAGTCGAATTCTTATTCTTAAGACATTTGTAAACCTTATACACAAAATATAAAAATAAACACACAATTAAAATATAAGTAAATGTAGAATAGTATTGACCGTATTTAATAAAATGAGATTGGTTTTCTAAATTATTTAATTCGTGTTCCAAATTATCCATTTGATGAGTAGCATACTTTAACGAATCTAAATTGATTTTACTCAAGGATATCGGCGATAAATGTGGCAAACTTTTATTAAATACGTCCTTTTTACAACAATCATCAGCTGTAATATCGAAACTTATGTCTAAAGGAGATTTAATCATAAAAGAATAGTAATTTGTCGGCAATAATTGAAAAGTTTTAGAATAGCCGATACAATTAGCTGTTAATTTTACAATTCCTGTGCCTTCAATAAAATAATCGTTAATTTGATCATCACAATGAACAGTCAATTTATTTACTTTTGACTGAACGAAAATCCATTTGTTATTTTGTAACTTTTGCCAAATATCGATATCGCCATATAAAATTCTGGCGTTACATTCAGAAGGCAACGAAAGTGTGACCTCAGTCAACATCTTAGACTCACAATTTGGACTATTTATACATGAGTATATATTTGATAATTCACATATTGAATAGTTACTATTTATTATCTTACACTTATCAAGAGTGTTCAGCATAGCATAATGTAATCTATCGTCGCTTAAGGCGATGTATGAATTAGAAGGTTGAATTAAAGCGAAAGTATTGTGTGAGTCATCGTGAGGTGTAGGTAAAGGTATGTTTTTATAGATCGTGAACTTATCATATGTAATTAAAGGAATTTGCAATACAAATATGACTTTATTGTTATAGTAATAAGAACTAAGTTTAGAGATATCAATTAATGAATGAATTGTGTCAATATTTAGCGCGACTGGAAAGTCTAACCTTTTGCTTATTTGATTACTATGCTTAAACAATTCATTATAAAGACTTAAGGGACTAATTACGCTAGGATGTAGTATATTTATCTTAGAAAATAGGATAGAGTTTAATGTAGTATCTAGTAAATTAGAAATAGTCAATAATGAACCTTCGATAATATTAAGTAAGTTATTTAACTTAGAGGTATGAAGTAATATATTATCAGTATTGGTAATTTGAGAGAGTATATCATTCATATTGTTTATTTGGGTATTGAGCTTAATTTCATTTTGGTTAAGTTTGTAAATAGTAGTATTAAAATTATTTATAGTTGATTTAATTATATGAATGTTATCTCTCATTAAATGAAATATTTCCGTTTCACTCTTTTTACAAGATTCAATTGCGGCGTCATACTTTCTCGCATCATCCGCGTCTAAAGTGCCAAAGAAAAACTTTAGGATTTCGCCTCCGAATTCTAAAGATCGTTTAACCTTGTTTGTTTGGCGATTCGAAATAATGTGAGACAGCGATTGCAATTTAATATAATTAGATTGAATTAACACTTCAATAGGACTAGATATATCTTTACATGAGTTTAAATCTTGCGATTGAATTTTGTTACAAAGATTGAGGATATCTTGCAATAGATTCGATATTTTATTAAGATAAGGTTCTAGAGAGACTAAGTCGATATGTGTTACTATCTTCCAATAATCGTTATAAAAACTTATGTATGTAATAGGTTCAAAGTATATTCCAGGGCTATGAGAAATAGGTATAATGTTTGATTCAGCGCGGCTGTGGTATATGCCATGACAGCATAATATCCTAGAAAGAGATATAGAAAATAAGTTAAGATTTAGCAGGTTTTATCTCATTAGTATGATGTTTAACGTTCTTGCGACCTATTTGTAGGGTCACGTTATGTTTATTGTGTATTTTTATGATTTTATAAGGCCCTTTCCATATGGGCGATAACGCTTTACGAAGTCTGTGGTGGTGTTTTAAATACACCATGTCACCTGCTTTATACGTTATTTCGCGTGAATTAGTATCATAGTATTGTTTTGATCTTTCTTTACTATTAATAAGATTTTGAATAGCTTTTTCGCGACTAAAACGCATTCTGTATTGTAAAGCACG
The DNA here is from genome assembly GCA_036937285.1 of Euphydryas editha. Classification (NCBI taxonomy): domain Eukaryota; kingdom Metazoa; phylum Arthropoda; class Insecta; order Lepidoptera; family Nymphalidae; genus Euphydryas; species Euphydryas editha. The sequence goes on along the minus strand of JAUPFZ010000005.1, from coordinate 18,447,457 downwards.
TATATATTCATTATAAGTAGTATTACTGGTGCTTTCATATAAAGAACTTGGAATTGAGGGTTTATAGCCAAATAGTAATTCGTGTGGCGTATAATTAGTTGAACAGTGAGGAGTAGTATTGTAAGCTAGAATTGCTGTAAATAGGTAACAGTGCCAATCATTTTGATTCTCGTTTACAAAGGATTTTAGATACTCCTTTAAGGTGGCATGTGACCGTTCTAGAGCCCCGTTTGTTTGAGGATGGTAAGGAGCAGTGAATAGGGCTTTGATTTTTAGGATATCTGTAAGCTGTTTAAATAAATCGGATGTAAATGAGGTGCCTAAGTCGGTTAAAACAGTTTTAGGAAAACCGAATAGGGACATAAAATGTACGAGATTTCGAGCTATTTCGTCACTCGTCGATGTGACCATCGGATAGGCACTTGTAAATTTAGTAAGATCATCTTGTAGCGTTAAGATGAATTTAAAATTTTGGAAACCCGCATCGGGCAAGGGACCTACTATGTCGAGAGCTAATCTCTCGAACGGCCTAGTTGATGTAGAAGTGATCTCCATTGGAGCTTTGTTTGATTTTCTTAAAGGTTTATTGATTTGGCAAAGTTTGCACCTTTTGACATAATTTTCAATGTCAGAACGCATTCCCTTCCAGTAATAACTGGCTTTAATTCTTTTATACATGCGTTGTGATCCTGGGTGACCGGCGATTGGTGAATCGTGGTTTTCTTTTAATATTTTAGGGACTTCCACTGGGGTAGGATAGATTAATTGATTTTTGTAAATATATATTTTAATATTTGTGTTGTGGAAGATATATGAAATCATGTTGTAAATTTTAGTATACGCTAATTTGGAAAATGGATCGGAAAAGTCTGATATAGCAAGATCTGTTATATTTCGGTCATCGATTAGGATATTCCTAAGTTTAATTAATAAATTATAAATATCTCTAAAACGAGTTTCTTCGTAATGATGTACTTTTGTAAATAAGAAATAGTAATTTTTATTTTTATCATGAATACGTTTAATTGAAAAAGGCTCGCGTTCGGAGTTAAGGAGGTCACAAGTATCATCAAGCTGAGATAGTATCTCTTCACAATATGGAATAGAAGAGTCGAAGTCTAAAGAAACTGGGCATGCAATTGTATTTAATTTGGATAAATGTAAGCCTTGAATACATTCTTCGATTAAAGTATTAGAAATAGGAAGCTGGTTAGTGAACTGGTATTTAAAATATTCTTCGTAAGAGGCATTATTTAAATTATTAACATCAATCGCGTTAACGGGACATCGAGATAATGCGTCGGCGTTGGAATTAAGGCGTCCTTGTTTATAAACAATCTCGTAGTCATATTCCTCGAGTTTCAAGCGCCAGCGAATGAGTCTGCTACCCGGATCTTTTACATTAAATAACCATACGAGTGGTCGATGATCCGTTATAATTTTAAATTTGTTTCCATATAAATATGGCCTAAAGGTTTTTACCGCAAATAGAATGGCTAGAAGTTCCTTTTCCGTGGTCGAATAATTTCCCTCGGGTTTATTTAATGTTCGCGATGCATATGCTATTGGTAGGTCCTTACCTATGGGACCTTGAGATAAGATGGCGCCTACGGCGTAATTACTAGCATCGGTTGTGACATTGAAGGGTTGCGAAAAATCGGGATATTGGAGAAGAGGAGCGGTAATTAACTTTTCTTTTAGAAAATCGAACGCGTGTTGCTGTTCCGTGTTCCAGGAAAAAACAGCATCTTTCTTTAAGAGACAGGTAAGTGGCTTAGTTAATTTAGCAAAGTTTTCCATGAATCGGCGATAATAGCCTATCAAACCTAGGAACGATTTAATTTCCTTAGGACTTTTAGGAACTGGGAATTGTGAGACGGCCTTTACTTTTTCAGGATTCGGAGAAACACCTTTGTCGGTGATAATATGGCCTAGGTAAGTAACTTCATGTCGTAAGAACTCACACTTGTCTGGCTGGAGTTTTAAGTTGAACTGGCGAAATTTATCGAATACAAGTTGTAATTTGACCATGTGATCTTGTAAATTTTGACTATATATTATGCAATCATCTAAGTAAATATAGCAGTGTAGACCTTGTAAGCCTGATAATACGGTATTCATTAGTCTTTGAAACGTGGCTGGGGCATTTTTCAACCCAAAAGGCATTCTGGTGAACTCATAGTGTCCAGCCATGCTTGAATTAGTGCTAATGGTGAAGCCTGTCTTTGAGGCATCTTTGGGGTCCATCCTTATTTGGTGGAAACCGCTAGTAAGATCAAGCGTCGTAAAATACTTGGAATGACCTAGTTGATCTAGGATATCAGTGATAAGAGGCAGCGGATAACTCTCGGAAACAGTGACGTCGTTAAGGCGACGATAATCGATTACTATTCTCCACTTTTGTTTGCCAGAAACATCTATCTTTTTCGGGACTACCCAAACTGGGGCGCTCCACGGCGAAATAGAAGGTCGGATAATATCTTGGTCTAACATCTTTCGAATTTGGGAATCGACTTCATCTTTGTGACACTCGGGAAATCGGTAAGATTTGACGTGGATAGGAGGTGCGTCACCTGTATTTACAGTGTGTTCAATAGCACTCGTGGAGGTTAAAGGCTCACCGTCTAGATGAAAAATATCTGTATATAAGGAACAACATTCTAAAAGAGCTTTTCGCTCTTCATCATTTAGATGAGAACAGCGGATAAGGCTTAGAACCTTATTTGCACGATCGGATTTATTAGTCGAAATAGAATTAATATTAAAACAAGATTCTGAATTAAAACACTCACGCTCGAGTGGCGTTAACTTTACATGATAATTTTTTACTTCTATATCATTTTCGGTAGTATTTAAAATAGAAAGATTTATTTTCTTATTTGGTTTGATCTTTACTATGCAATTAGCGACATAAACACCTTCGCTTAAGGTATGATCTAATACGAGAGCTTCATTGTTATGATATAAGTCGGGAGAGTAATTCGATACAGTGCACTCGATAATGGCTTCGGCACGAGCCGGAATGATATAAGTTGGCTGTGTGTAAATAATGGGAATAGAATGATTCAATAAAGTTATAAATTTAGAAGAATAATTAATATTTGACTTAAAATAATTACAAAAATCGCTACCAATAATTCCGTCATAATTATTTAAATTAATATCATCCTTCGACACATGAAATTTATATTTAAATATTTGATTAGATACGTTAAATTCCATTTGAAAGGTTCCTAATGTTTCAACAGGATTTTCGGAACTGTTGATACCCTTTAACTTGACAGTTTCATTTGATAGATTTGGAATTTTTAATAGACAAGATGCTTTTATAATACTGATAGTCGATCCCGTGTCGATAAGGAAACACAACTTATTTGAGGCATGTTTGGAATATAAGTATATATGAGGTAAAGAAACCTTTTTGCTATAATCATTAATTTCGTATATATGTTTGGATTTACGATTAGTATTTAAATTACATGTATTTAGACAATTTATTTTGTTATTAGAAATCGTAGAATTAGGTTTATTTGATTGAGACATAGATTTAGAGTAATTTGAGTTAGATTTTAATGATATATTTTTAGAGTTAGTAAAATTTTGACATTTATGGCAATTATTAATGCCATTAAAAATAGTAGGACTCGGCTCTTTTGGCTGAGATATAGATTTGGTAGGACTCAACGATTTTTGTTGAGATTTAAACTTAGTAAGACTCAACGCTTTCGGTTGAGATATAGATATAGTAGGACTCAACGCTTTTGGTTGAGATTTCGATTTATTAAGACTCAACTCTTTCGGTTGAGATATAGATTTATTAAGATTAGTATGGAAATTAGAATATGGCGTGTCCTTATAACTATGATTGGATTTTGGCAGACACGGAACCAAAATCCTTTTTAATTTAAATCATGATGATGATGATGAATAGATTGAGTTTCATTTATATTATTATTGTGTTCATTTTCACACGTATGTGCCGGTGCATTATGGGAACTAGCATTTGACGTGTCACGTTGCACGGCGTTTATACGGCGTTTCATATTAAATTGACGTTTGCGACATTCTATAATCGTGTGACCAATGTGTTTGCAATAGTTACACGTTTTTTCATGAAAAGGATTAGAATTATTAGAATTAATTTTTGGACTAACGTGAAATAACTTTCGTGAATATTTAGGCTCTTTATTTTTGTAACAATCGGAGGAGCTATGTCCTACCTTATGACATATTGAACACAGTTTTTGAGATTTAGCATTGATTTTATAATAATTGAATAATTTTTCCTCGTCAGTTGCGTATTGTATCGCATCACTGAGAGTTAAGGGATTTTTACACCTAACAATAGTAGAAATTGAGGGGTTAAGCCCTAATAAAAATGAATTTAATGCAAGGTCTTCCATGGCCGCTATTCGTCCAGGAAGCTCACTTTCGTCCTTACAGCTGTAATGGATATCAGAATGTATTCGTGTTAAAATTTGCTCTACTCTTAGAGAATACTTTATAACATCTTCGTTTGGTAACTGTTTAGAGTGCTGTAAGTCAGATAGTAAATGCGTCGCGTGTTTTTTCTCTCCGAATGTGGATCTGAGAAACGCTTTTAAATCAGTCCAATTCGAAAACTGTTTTAAACTGCACGCAACCTGAGCTTTACCTTCTAATTGCGATATTATGAATTTGCACAAAATAAGTTGCTGCTCTGAGCTAGCTAAGGACATTGCATTCTCGCAATTGGTGAGAAATGCAGGGAGAGATTCCCTGTCACCACTATATGGTTTAATGAATTTAGTTAAAAAAGATAGTGTTATTTTATCAGACATTTCGCTTTTCTTTGATTCCGCCTTTAAAGACATTATGATTTATTATGATATGCTGAACTGAACTAATAATAAAATAAAGATATAATAAGTACAATGATTAGATTTAGGAAACAGTGACCATAGTAGAATTAGAAATGTTAAATTAAATTAGAACTAGAGTTTATACGATTTAGAACACTGATTTAGGAAACTGCACTTTTTTTTATCACTTTTTAGATTTTAATATTTTAGAAATAGCACAAAAACACTTACAGGAAAACGCCAACACACACTCGCATGTCGCGATGTGAGAACCGGTGTCGCGTTGCGATGACGTCTCTTGTAACTGGAGCGGATGGAATTTTAGGTTTGATGTGGTGAGTTAGACCTGGAGGCTTGGTTGCACTGGAGCGGGCTCAGACAATATGCTGAGGCTGACCGTCGTCCTGGATAGGTAGCTGGAGCGGGCTCAGACAATATGCTGAGGCTGATCGTCGTCCTTTTCAGTGGCTGGAGCGGGCTCACGCTGAAGAGCGGAGGCTTACCGTCGTCCTGGTAGCTGACGCAGGCTTAACCTTGGGTCAAGTCTTACTGTCGATCAGAAGACATCAGGTGCCTTGGATTCAGGATACCAGCGTCTGCTCTATGACTCTACGTCGTCAGACTTCTCTGGTATCCCACTTCTGACACCAGTTGTTACACGGCCGACCCTGACTGTCTTTTTAAAAAAAAACTACTTTTTCACCACAACTACTTTTATTAAAAGAAATTCACAAAATACTAATTTTGAACTTCCCAAATATTAGCGAGTACTCTAGTGGAGTACTATTCGCGACGGCTTCCAGAATCTAACTGATTTAATTATGAAATAATAAATCGAATGAAAACTATAAAATGCTTAATAAACAAAACTATGCTAACCGCATGGAGACAATGCTGATTAAGGCTTTATTGCCTTGTAATAAGGGTTGTAACAGTGCGTACAAAAGTATAGACAGACTTTTTTTCTTCAAATATACAGTAATAAATAAAAAACGGTGCAAAATAATTTAGATGTTTCACATCCACCAGCCGTCCCACGACAGCTCACTTTTTTTTTATAACATGACAGTAGAATCTCCCTTAATTTTTAAGATGATGGAATTTTAAATTTACTTCGGAAAAAAGTATCCTTAATTGCAAACAAAAAACTTAAGGAATCACTACAAATTGAAGTTTTGGTGATATTATTATGTTAAATGTATACAGGATGTAGTTTACCGACGGGTGGGTCTTAAAATGAATATGGGTAAGACAAAAATCATGTCGAATGTCCATGTTGTGCCCACCCCGATATCGGTTGAAGATTCTACTCTCGAAATTGTTGACGAGTACATCTACCTAGGACAAAATGTCCAACTTGGTAGATCCAACTTCGAGAGAGAGGTCAATCGTCGAATCCAGCTAGGATGGGAAGCGTTCGGGAAGTTGAAAAACATATTTTCATCCGTCATACCTCAGTGCCTAAAGTCGAAAGTCTTCGACCAATGTGTATTACCAGTGATGACATACGGATCTGAGACGTGGTTTCTAACTAAACAAGCTCCAAGTCGCACAGCAAGCAATGGAGAGGGCTATGCTAGGTATTTATCTGCGAGATCGAATCAGAAATGATGAGATTCGCAGATTAACGAAAGTTGCCGACATAGACCAATGGATTTGCAAGTTGAAGTGGCAGTGGGCAGGGCACATAGCTCTTAGAACTAACGACCGATGGAGCAGAAAAGTTCTCGAGTGGAGACCACGTACCAGCAAGCGCAGCGTCGTATGCCCATCCGCGAGATGGACAGACGACTTGAGGAAAGTCGCCGGAAGCCGTTGGATGGAGGCCGCGTTGAACCAGTCGCTCTGAAGGTCGATGGGTGAGACCTACGTTCAACAGTGGACAACCAACTCTTCTCTTTCTCCTATAAACACTGCAGTTTGAGAAGAACATTTATATTAAAGTATAATTTTATAGTTAGGGATCCAGATTTTATTATTGATTACGGATTTTATTTTTCGTGTTGATAAACCGTTCAAACGTACATTCACCTATAAGATTCTGTACAAAAGCTATGACCGCCGTCGTTTGGAATTTTACTAACTGCGTCTGGAAGCAGTAAATAGGGTAGACAACATTGAAAGATTATAAAGTCATTAGAATATAAAATTTGTAATATTTATACAAATTTATTAAAAAAACACGAGCTGTAAGGCGAGACTCTAATGATGAGATGTATCTATTTAAGATTTTGAATGATGGAGTTGATGCTCCTTTCCTGCTTTCTAGTATCTATTTTCGTACTTCTCGCAGGCAAGAAAGAAGTATTCATAAAAAGCATTTATTTCAAATATCTAAAAGTAGGACATGCTACACTGCCAATAACTTTATACGACGTGCATGCAAATTGTATAATAATAGATTAGGTGATATCGATATATTTGGTATTTTCTTCTTTTCGATATCAAACAATATAACTAGCTTTATGTATTTAAATTTTTCTGTATTAATTCAGGGAACTATAGATTTACAATTGTTATCATTTACGTAAGTTTTTTACATTGTAGGTATACAACTGTTTGTTCCTAAATAAATTTAAAAAAAATTAAAAAAAACTTTGTGGGATTAAACCCGGACTTGAAAAGGCAATATTACCGGTACATAGTAAGGATAATTTATTCAGACCGGACTATAGGATGGAAAAAATATTGAAGAGCTTTAATGACGTAATCAATCGCAAGCAAACTATATTCTGACGTGTAAAAGGGGTGTCAAGGCACGCTACCTGTATGGCATTCGTAACCTTCTTCATACGGCTTCACATTACTTAGAATAATTCTCGGGGATGTAAGTTGTATTTTATTTAAATTTTTTAAGATCTCCTTAATAAGAGGTTCTAGAATTAATATAGTGTAAATAAATTTTGATGTATAAGGATGTGCTCCTCACCATACGCCTGCTCTACGGAGATGAGAAAAATCGCCGGAAGCCGTTGGATGGAGGCTGCTTTGAACCGGTCGCTCTGGAGTTCGATGGAGGACGGAGCCTACGTTCAGCAGAGTATATCCAACGGCTGATATGACGAAGGATAATCTACGATTCGAGATCCACTTGTACCTATAGGTAATATGAAGCACAATTTAATCGAAATTTTTTATAAATCGCTGAATTTGATTTATGGTACAAGACTATATCGTCGGTATGCTGGAGCATTCAAAATTTTAACTGTTAACAGACACTTCGAGATTATGGATATATATATATTAGAAAGAAATTTTACAATATTATACATATTTACAATTCAAAACTTAAAATAATTATTTACAAACAGTTTTAGTATAAATCATGTCCGCGTGGAATGGTGCCAAGAATACTAGCAGCATTACCCCGTTGAATCGCAATTCCGATTCTTTGGGCAAAAAATGCACCAGCCCTCTTGTCACCAGTGGAGGCTATGAGACGCTGGGTTAATTGTTTTAGAAATTTTTTTGCACTGCTACTCCAAGGTCCAAGTGTTTCGACTGCAAACGGCACAAAAACATAACTTTTGATAAGTGACGAATATTTGTGCCGTTTAGTCATTTCAGCCTTCTCCGCAGCGGCTCCCATTCTTACAGCCGTTTCCCTGACATGAGACGGAGCCAGTGTATCGACGCAGGTTGCGTCCCACAAAAGCGCCCGTCCCCTTTCCCAGGGAATCAGTGTTAAACCATCAGGCCTCTTGCCATCATCGCGACTAATTCCAGTAGGCTCAATAAGAGCAGGAACCTCGATGGTGGTAAGAGCCCTTTTAATGGTCTCATTCAGGGAACCGTGGCGGGAAAACCTACCTGAACTCTTGTTGCAAGAAAGGCCGTGTAGTCCGAAAGAATCAACCTCCTTTCCGCACGGACATCTGTGTTCAAAACACAGACGTGCTCCCAACCGGAGACCTATACAAATTCGATAACTTTCATTATCTAAAAGTGTCCTACCTATATATGTATATTTTATTATATCATTAACATGGTTAGAGAATAAATTGTATATTTTAGACCGTATTTTTTACTGAGTCATCCGCTATCGTCAAGAATAACATAAGTCTAGCTGTAACACGCATTGAAACTGGTTTTGATATAGAATCAAACAATATGATCCACAGACACATACATTAAGCCAGATATAATAATCCTCGTTTTGATTAGTCATGTTAATTGAGAACAAAATTATCTATGAAAATAACCACAAAATATTATTATTTGTATTAAAGAAATGCCAAGTATTAAAACTTGGTAACTAAACGTTTTCTTTTAAGAAATCCGACTATGGCGAGTGAGTCAAGAGACTGACAAGGTGATGGAGAGTCACTGAACAGATTTCTAGGCCACCTATTTTTATAAAACCACTTAATTCTACAAGTATGTAGGTATCTCCTCACTTTCGTACTAGAAGAAAAAAAAAAGACATTTTTAGATAGCAATCATTATGTAAATAAATCCTTAATCTGTACCCATACAGTTGTGTATTTATAATTTAATTGTGTAATATATGTAAAGGAAATCTTTCTTTGTGTTAAAAAACCAATAATCGTAATGATACATCCTTAATTTTATGATTAAGGGCTCAAACTTTTACGATAATTTTTCTTTATCATCACGAATAATATAGTATCGTTAAAAAAATAGTCGTATAATTGGCCCAGTCTAATATTATCTAATATTAATAACTTTTTTAACAAATCACTTTAAAATTACCAAAAAATACTTCACTAAAAATTAAGTCCATCGATCATCCTTATCAAATTGTATGGGAGCGTTGTTTGTACGAAATAGACGTCTAATTCGTTTCAAAGGCGAAGCTTGATACAATTTACAAAAGTGAAACGGGTATCGGATTTAATCTACTTCAAAATTGTTTTTTCATAAAGTTCCCGAGTTTACCTAAAGTTAATAAAAATTTCTTTCTAAAATAAATATTGCAATAAAACTTAAATTTTTATTTGAAACTTTTACACATTAAATTATCGAAGAATTCTTCGAAAATATGAAAAATTTTAACTTTTTTTTTTTTTATCTGAACGTGTAATTTATTTTAAAAGAAATAGTTAGGTTACTAGTATTATAAACATTTACAATGCATAACTTAAAAATATGTTGTTTACAAATAATGCATGTTGACGAATAATGTAACTACAATGAGTAACGATCGTCATCAGGTGTCTGTAATAACAAACGGGACCGACAGCTTTACGTGCTCTCCGAGACACGGTGGAGAGACCCACAAGTATGTACGTCACACACAGACCAGAAATAAATATTTGTACAAATACAAATATATGCCCCGGGATCGAACTCGCGACCGCCGGCGCGTTGCTTGAGGCAACTACTCACACCACTACACCAGAACGGTCGTCGAGATTAACGAATAACGCAGACAATTTTGAAATGGTATTTTTTATAATCCAGTGTCGTTTATAACAGTTCCTGTCACAGGTAATTTGTTTAATTTAATAATTTACCTTTTATGTAATTACGTAGGTAACTCGATAAGTTTTGAGACAGGAAAAAACTATGCAAGATATTAACAATATTTATTGTATATTTTTTCAAAATACTCTCCTTCATCCTCTATGCAAAATTCCATTCGTCTAAACCAACTACATATTATAACACTTTTGCCAGTCTTGATGCGATAGGTCTGAAATTGCGACATCGTAGGTGGCCACGGCCTCTTCGGCACATGAAAGAAATTTTCCATTTATTTTTTCCTAGATATATTATATATTAGATTTATTATTGTTAGATTTATTATTATTAGAATTTAGATTATCGGGAACAAAAAGAAATCACAAGGAGCTAAATCAGGATTCTACAAAAGATGGGACAAGGTCTTAACACCGGATTCTTCACGAAACGCCTTAGTTCTGAGGGATATAATTATGTGACAGAGCATTTTCGTGATGCAGCATGATTCCTCGAAGCCCAGTCTTTGGTGTCCTCTCTCGCAGAGCTTGGAAAACTTTCGCCAATGTTACTGTTGTATACCATTTACGTTTTATACTATTTACGAATTAACAGATCTATGATTTTCCAACATTGTAGTCAACACATGTCCACCGCGAGAAAAAAATGCCACCATTTCCTTTACCATCGTTACGGGGTCTTTACAGTTTTGTCGGCAACTTTCCTTCTGTAAAGAACCATACTGACGACTGTTTGTTAGGGGTGTGCGATAATTATCGATAATTCGTAACTACTCGATAATTTTTCATTCGATAATTATCGATAATTATCGATAAGTGTTATTCGATAACTTTGATGCGATAATTATCGATAATTGTTCATTCGATAATTATCGATAAGTTTTCATTCGATAAATATCGATAATTTTTTGCGATCCGATAATTATCGATAATTTTTTCCGATCCGATAATTATCGATATTTTTGTGTGAACCGATAATTATCGATAGATTATTTCGATACGGGACGGCGAATGACCTTTTTTTTTAGGTATTCTGATAGGGAACGGAGGATTATGCCGATACGGGACGGCGGATGACCTTTTTTTTTTTTTTTTTTCGTCGTCCGAAAATTGTGCCGATAATTATCGATAAGTGTCGTGAACTATCGATAAGTATTATCCGATAATTATCGATAACTTTCGCCACTATCGATAATTTTTATCCGATAATTATCGATAACTTTCGCCACTACCGATAATTTTTTATCCGATAATTATCGATAACTGTTCATTCGATAATTATCGATAACTCAATACGATAATAAAATTATCGATAATTTTTTCCGATGAACACCCCTACTGTTTGTAATTCGTGGGTCTTCTCGCACCATCATTTCCGTAGTTCACACATTTTCTACAGTTACTTCCGTTTGTGGGCGACCACTTCTGTAGTTATCTTCGAGGTTTGTTTTACCACTTTATATTCACTGAACCATCTAAAAACTATTGCTCGAGATGGGACAGACTCCTCTAACGTTGAAGGTCAAGTTCTTCAGTTAAACCAAATAAAAAATAAAATATTATAGTTGCAATGCACGCAAATACAAAAACGCAAAAAGCGGTTAAGCTTCAACGTTGCAAAGAAAAATTAGTTTTTTATTAAACCAGCAACCTACACAGGCTACTGGTGTACGATTTTTAAATAAATATACTTAAAAAAATATATAATACAGATGCGTCCCACTTTTAAATTATCTCAAAACTTATAGAGTGACCTACGTAACGATGAAGGACGTTTTGATACCGTTCCAAGAATAAAGTGGACACTAACAACAATTGAAGTGATTTATAGCACAATGGCGTTAGACAGTGGCAATTACGGATATGTCAGGGAAATTTAGCATCTACGTATATTGTAATAGGACTGTTTATTTTCTTTTAAAATACTCGGTATTTGCTCATGTCCTTCATCAGATGACAATTAGTTTAAAGATATGTTTAGAAACGCAATTTGTTGGTTTCGAAGCCGTGAATGCTTAATTAGAAGCTAGCTATTCACCATTGACAGCGAATTGACTAATGTCTGTATGTATTATATATAATCCGTATTATGCCGATAATTGTAAGAGTAACTAACAAAAATACACGTTAAATTTTCATAAATCAGGTGGTATACAATTTCAATGGTACGACTACGTTACTACTAAAGTATACTGGAGTGGTCAGAGTTCTATAATTTGTGAAAGATAAAAAAATATAATATTGGTTATATCATTCATTTGTCACTAAACGAATGTAACCAATAAACATTATTTTGTTTTTCGATTAGTTAATGTGCATGCAAGTACTATTATTACAATATTATTATTATTTTTTTTGATTTTTGATATATATAGATAGATTCGAACCATAAATGAATTACCCTTCCTGTCAACATTACACATTCTCTTGAATTTTTGCTTTAAGATTTATATGTCATGGTTTTAGCTTATGAGCAAATTGTCTTTAGCTATTGGACGTAACTTTTTATTCATAAAATATGACTAAATACTGGTCTTGCATGACTTGACTTTATAAGTATAATATTATATATTAATACTTCGACGGTCTAAATGTTCCAGTTCCGCACCCACTGGCACCCAGTGTGCCAATTATATACTTAAACTCCATCCGTTCGTACTTTGTTCGTCTGTTAGCGTTCTTAGGGACCCCCTTATCCACTGGGCTCTCAAGGAACTAATAAAATAACCAATCCGTATCCGATATATACAACGACAATACTAGTTGACTATAAAAATCATATTATCCTAAGAGTCTCCATTAATATAAAGTTCTCAGACCCTCTCGTAAAGTAAAGACATCGGTATTCTTACTGCTTTAAACTTTAATATTAAAACAACTATGAATTATTATGTACCTTTTTTTGTTCACTATTATTCATTTTATTTTTTAATTAGAATCACTAACTGTCTGTCAGAATGTTCACATAATGAATGAAAAATTTGTGTTTGATCGAGTTGCTATCGTCAAATCTGCATATTTAAATGATAAATTCAAATCATTTTATTGCTCTACTCCAAATAGACAGAATTGGGCTAATTATACTTATTTATTGTATTATATATGATTGAATATTGAACATTCTTAGTTTTAATATAAGAAAAATAAACCACCAAGAATCACACACACTCGCCTAATATTTCATACCCTTGTTACTGTAACAACCTGCAAACATCCCTCTATTGCGCAAAGAGCTTCTTTTATTTATGAGTAGGAAGCATAAAGTTTAAAAACTTGAAGCTTAATCGAGCACGCTGTTCCATGTCATTTTAATCGATGTACATCTCAGAATTTCTCGAGATATGTAGCTTATTCAGGATATTTTTCCTCACTATTGCAAGTACAAACTTACTTTTACCATTTCAACGATTATGAATTCACCTGTATTAGCCCACACTTTAATGGACAAAAGTCAATATAAAAATTTCTTTGTTCAAGTAGAGTACAAAACCAATTTTGAACCGTAATTTTAAAAAGTTAATAATATTTTTAATTCATCGTCATAATCATCATCATCATCATATCAGCCATTGAACGTCTACTGTTGAACGCAGACCTTCCCCATCGACCTCCAGACATATTTTTAATTAAAATTATAATAATTTAATTATAATTACAATTTATGTGAGGCTACCACCGAATAAAGATTTTGCTGAGAAGAATCGACAAAAAACTCAACAGTCACTCATTAAAATATATATGTATGTATGTATGTATATTATTCGATACCAATATAATATTATTTATAAGATGTTATAACTGGTGAACGTTTGAGTTTATGAAGAATATTAGCTACAATCAACAAATGAATGTATGTTACATAAATTTTTATTCCTTAGATGAAAAATATTTCAATCGAATTTCAAGTCTAGATTTCAGAAATAAATTTTATTATATTCCCAGCGACACGGGCGGAAAACAGCTAGTATAATAATAATAGTATGCTTTGGCTATTAAAAACTTTTTAATATAATCAACCAATCGGTTATAATTGACCTGTTAGAACCACTGTGCCATCTTGGCTTGCACTATATACAGTTGACCTATTTTTACAGCCTTATCGGAGAAAATATATACGTTGTAACTTGACTACAAGTAGTTTAAATCTTTTAGTTACGCGTAATTACCTAATGTAGTTAGGCATTGTTAAGCGTATTTATCCTAGCATGGATGATAAAATGAGAGTAACGTATTTGAAATTATGCCAGATGAAGACCAAATAAATATTTTATCACGATGTTTATATTTTTTGTAAAACAATAACATTCTAGTTATAACTTGTAAGACCTAAGTTGAGTCATCGAGATAAAGTTCCTGATTAATCACTGTATGTCTTTTACGGAGCGCTTGTTCACAATCTAGAACATTGCGGAGTGGAATGTCAATTAATTTTAAAGTTTCTTATTAATAAATTTTTTATGAAATTTACTTACGTAACATACGTTTATAAATTCGCCAACTACAGTTTTTATTAACATTTTACGTAAAAATATATTATTGAAAATAAAATATAACTAAATAACATAGTAATATAATAAAATATAAATCGTAAGTTATAGCGTAAATTGGTTACATCTTAAATCAATTCGATAAATAATTTTAATTTATATATCGCGATTTATGAAAATAATGCATAGTTTAAGATCAGAGATTCCCAAACTATTTTGGGCAAGAGACTCCTATTCCAAAATGAACTATACAAGTTCTTCATCTTCTACGAACTAATGCATGATTGTCGACTCGCTGAGTTTTCTAAAAATACAAAAATAATACTTCCTAATAAACACTTAGTAATTCTTATAACAAGTTAGTACACGCAACACAACTTATAGTTTCATGAAAGTTTCAAATAATGTGATAATTAATAGGGATCGATTAATAGACCTCGTTGACCCCTAAAATCAATTTTCATTTATGTTGATCCCTGGGAAAACGATTTTGACCCCAAGGCGTCGACTTTGGGGATCCTTGGCTTAGGTGAATCCTTTACACCTACATTATTTTTAATGATAACGATTTAAATACAAGAACTTAAGTGATCATATACGGTTTTATCGTTTTAACCGACTTAAAAAATAAAGACTAAGTTAATTCGGCTACATTATTTTATTAGTTCTTACAATGTTTTCTGCTGTATATGATATCATCGCCAATTGTGAACCGATTTAAATAATTCTTTTTGTTTTAATGTTACGGATTTACATCTAAAGTGGTACAATAAATTCTGTTAAAACAATCCACCCTTAAGGGTAACAGAACGTAATGTTATTGAAGTCGAGTTTTATTGTAGATAGAATTTTATAAGTTTTTTTTTCCTTTCATTTTATTTATTAAGTTTTATAATTAAGTCTTGTATAAGATTTACCAAACGGAATTTGAAAAACTATCGTAGCTTTTACTTAAAGTTTTTTAGGGATTTATCTAACAATATTTTAATTAGTAGCCTGTTATATTTTATTTTTATATTTTCGTTAAAATAAATGTATGATATGTCTAATTTATTATATGATAAAAATATATTTGCTAATACACTAGTAAATGTCTTGTTATTGACACTGAAGAGCGTAATGATTGCAACATCGGACGAATGACCAGTCTTGTCCTGAATCAATTTTATTTAATCAACCACGAAGGATATATGTATACCTACATACGTGTCATTAAGGTCGGTTGTGTGACTTGTAAGATGACGTAATGCCTTGCACAGTACAAAATTAATACGAAAGTTGATTGCGAAGTCACTCCATATTAGTAAATATTCGACAGAGGGGCATATTGCACATTTTGAGGATAAATAGACAATTTTGTATTTTATTATTTTTTATACACCAATGACTTGTTATTTTAAGTAAGCCAACATTAATTTTTTAAGAATGGATTTAATTTTACACTCCTAAGTATTAAATCGACATTCATGGTTTTCTATTTCTGTCACGAATGTATGTACCCAAGATTACCGAAATGTGAGATTAAAAATTGTAATTAAGAAATATATATATATGGTATATTAAATTGATATATAAATTGAAATATGCATTTATTTACACAGCTGTATTTATTTTGATCACTTTCTTGAAAACATTAAAACTTATTATCTTCAAACGAGTATATAACAGTACATAAGTAAAAACTTTTATTAAAACATTTTAGTGCACGCCAAATACATCTTAACTACTAATATATAAAGTGTTATTTTCGCTTGGACAATATTGTATAATAATCGATAGTTGACTTTATACAAGCAAGTTTACCAGTTTTCGTTAGACCTCGTATCGTCGCGTACGCATGTTGGATTAAAAGGCATATATGTATGCGAAGTGATATACCGTTAGAGTTGTTATGAGAGCGTAAACCGCTAAGTTTGGATACCTATATAATATCGTAAGTAATAAATAGCATTTAATGATTGTTAAACATTTTTGATCACATTATAAGCTTGTGTATAGTTTAAGTTCGTGAAAGCGAGCGAATTAATAATATCAGTTTCTTAGAGTTTTGAGAATTGCTAAAGGTTTTAGTACAAATATGTTTTTCCAAACTCAAAATAAAATTTTATGCATTTTTAACTATTTATTATAACTACTTTCATTAATTTTGTGTTTCATTTTTTTTTTGTTGCTATTTTTGCGAAAGTCTTATTATTTATAAGTTCCGTTATTTATAAGTGTATTTTATAAGATAAGTGTAGTTTTAAATTGGACCTACTTATGCAAAAGGGAACCAATCCACACAGATGCCATAATCGAGATAATGACACAGAAGCTTTCAAAAATCCACCTTCTAGCGACCCTGTAAAGATCAAAATGATCTGACAATTTTTACAGAATAAAACATTTCTATGACAAAGTTACCAACCAACATAACAGCAGTTGTTTAATAAACTAACAAGATCCATGCCTCATAGTCCCCCAACAATCCTAAAAAATTGTGTCACTTCGTGGTACTTCAATGCCTCCACGATCGTCTCGACGGGAATGCTGTTGAAGGCGTTCTTGAAGGTTTTTCAGGTCAACCGGATTTTGATTTAGAATTGGATTTAGATCAATTATTTTTTGAAATTCAATTAAACATTTTTCTAGTTTTTAACGTTTGCATATAACTCTAAGAATTAAAGATTTATTTTTATTTTTCAATAATAAAAGGATATGTTAAAAGAAATATGGGATTCTTCATTGTTTTTCTATCAATATATGGCATGATGAAAAATTAACAAAGAACCAACACACACACAGATAGTTTTGCCAAAAGGAACCAACGAGTTTTCCTTTTATTATTATTAAAAATGCTAATGATTTTCCTCAATATTATATTTGTATACATAGAATAAATGATTTGGTACAATATTGTAAATAAATTTTATTCAAAATAACAAACAATTTTACTGTATACAAAATTTTGACAAAAATGGCTTTTTCTCAAAACTGTCATTGTGTGGGTTGATTCTGTTTTGCATAAGTAGGTCCAATTATTCTATACCTAAACAATATGTGATTATTGCAACGTAATATTAAGAAAATATACAAAATATACTCTACGTATATTAATAATACTTAATGATACTTACATAGCATTTATTGATAATTGGCAACTATACCTTATTATAAATGTTTTCGTTTTTATTTTAATAATGCAACGTCAGTAAATTGCTCTTGAAAATAAAATTGTTATGTAAAATTTTTATTACGTCTATTTTTTTACAATGAGATCTATTCTTATTTCTGAAATACGGAAAAATTTGATTTCGCACAGACTATCGTGGTAGTCCGTCTTATATTATATTACATAACCAAAGCGGCTTCTAATGTGTTTGTGGCTTCTACTTGTTTCCTATAAATTGTAACTTGATATTGAATAACCTTAATCTTTCAAAAAAGTTAACAACCCATCAATTATATAATATTTATATAGATCAATATAAATAGCAATTATATATATATATATATATATATATATATATATATATATATATATATATATATATATATATATATATATTGTACATGATTATACTTATCATTAATAATATTTAAAACCATAACAAATTGTATTAAAATTATAATTTTACTATCGAGCAGAGCATATCAGATAGGAAAACAACTAAGTACGTAAACTAAGATAAATACAAAAAGACACATACCAAAGACGTGTTCATAAACATATAAATCAATATGAAATATCGATTGTCGATAGTGATGTATATTGAAGTTATAATCATATTACCAGAACCGATTGCGAATAGATATTTAGTTCAACATAAACAAGGTTAAAGATCCGTTGCAAGCTGAACTCCGAGTTCTATGCACGTAGAATTCCGGGTCAAACCCACGGTGGTACAACATCAGACATCGCATAGGTATATGTACATGTAGGTATAAACCTTCCTAAATAAAAATACTAATGTACACGAATATAATTTTTTGAATTATGTATCGAAGAAACTGCTTTAGAAAAAGCTGGAAAGTTTGTTTGTCCGATGTATCATACGTGTCCTCGAACTGAGAAGCCATAAAGGACGAAGCCTTCAAAGTATTCACTTAACATGAGGCACAATGCGCATCTGCCGATTCCCTCTTTAAAACACAATAACATTATATGCATTGCTTCAAAAGAAAGTACTCGATATAACTATATTAAAAATTTTAGTTTCACCCAGTAATAGACCATAGAAAACATCTTGATCTATTTTCATGTCAATCATGGATTTTTTTGACAGTTTTATTGCACACTATTAATAAGTAGTCAGCGTATTTTCTCAATAAACAGACACTTAGAGTAAAAATAATTTTTTTAAACTCTGACCAATATACCCAGACTTTAACGCATTCGAATAAAAAGTCGATTCGTTCGACATGCATTGAATGTAGAACATATACACGAGACCATCTGGTCGAATACTCCTACCTAATACACTATTGAAACCCACACAGTGAAAATATACACACATATATTAAATATTATCATTGTTATCAATTATTATTCATCTACTTTACATTTTACAGTCAAATTAAAACAATAATTATCCTATGGAAAACATCACAAATCGTGCTATGAGTGCGTCTTTTACTCGTAATTCTGAGAGTGCGAAATAAACGAGAGATTTATTATAATTTTTATAATTTCATATATATATAACACAATTTTCTACTGCGCGACTGAAGCTGTGAGCAATAACAAACCTTAAAAAATTTTGTACCTACCGATAATACTAGTCGTGAAGCTAGATCGCTAGCGCATACGTTCTTGTCCGTCATTAAAATTACAATAATTTTGGATAGGGTCAATCTATTGGAACTAAATAAATACTAAATTAACCTCGCTGAATCTTTAACATAATCTCAATATTCTTAGAGAGATAACATTTATAACTAAAATAGATTGCGGTCAACGGCTAGAATAGGTATTATAATGGTATATGTAGGTACAAACGTTTATAGCTACATAATATACACATCTTCAGCCTCATTTGTCAACGTCGATCAAGCGTCTAGCTAGTCAGGTGGTTGAACACTTTTTGAGGACATTTAGGTCACAGGTTGAATTAAATCAATATAAGACACTAAAACTACTCAAAAAGTCAAATTTTATACATAAGTACCTACAAGTAGTGGGTACCTATGTACCGCGCCATATTTTGTGATTTTTAGAATTTAATATTTAAGAAAAGTGTTGTTATTTTTGTCGAGAATGAATAGTTAAGATAAAAAATATTTCTATTTTATATATTAATAATCGAGTTAAGATAGAAAACTGTAGGTAATTTTCAACCACACAAAAATTAAAATGACTCATTGTTAGAACATGTCAAATAATATATTAACATCGCAAAAACTGACAGCACGATAATGTCCTTATAACATAAAAAACTTAGAAAAGTAAAATTTTATGTGTTATTTTGTAAAATTTTAGTATATTAAAATATTATTGACGACCTAAGCTGATCGGTAAAAAGCTTTCGAAGTGATTATTATTATTAGTATTTAAGGTTTTTTTTATATAAATATTAAATTTAATTCTGTTCGTCGCGATAGCTCCAAAGAATGAAAACTGTCAGACCGATCTTTATTACTAGACCGTGTCTGTTATCCAATTCTAATAATTGATTTTTTTTAATCTTGGTTCTGTTAATTGTTCTTTTTTTATGTAGATTAAAAAAAAATTTCGAAACAAAAAGTATGAAGAAAACAGTACCGTAAAATGGGGCTATTTGGTACAAAAAATAACTTTAAATCGCTGTAATTTTATAAATTTTTATGTAAATTCACAATATATATCAATTTTATATAGATATGAGTGTATGTTAATGGATAATATGAATTTCATGGACATGGATACTTTGCAACTTGGTTATTTTTTAAAAAATGTAAGCCATTTCAAATAATCCTTAAGGTGGGGTTAATTAGAATCAACCAAATTTATGTTCAAAAACACATAGATTTTGTTCCAATTATCAAATATACTTCATCATACGATATTTAGAAAATAATTAAAAGTATGACCACAGTAAAAAAAAAGAAATCACATTTTTATGGAAAGAAATAATTTTTAGTTGAAAAATAACGATTTTTTTTTTTCAAAAATGTATTAAAAAAGTAAAAAAAAAAAACTTTTATAAATATTAATAATTTATGCTTATTATGCAATCAGACTTTCTAGGCAAAACTAAGACTTCTTAACTTAATCACAGCACACTTGTTAATAAATTAGATCTCTATCTCTTTTATATAGAGAGCTACATAATTATATCTCTTACTTATAATCAAACAAACTAAATTGAATAGAATAATTGACTCATATAGTATCAAAAATGGCAGTCTCCACATTTTCCTCAAAAAAAAGTTATCTATGCCAAAATTTCGTCTATAATAAGCTCTTCCATCTTAGTTAATAAAAAATGGAATTAAAAAAAATGGAGACTGCCGTTTTTGATACTATATGACTCAATTGGACTCTGTAGATAAAACAAGGACCTCTTCTGAACTTAATTATAGCACACTTATTAATAAATCAGATATTATTTTCTCTCTTAAATTAAATTGCATCAGATTTGTCTAGAAGCAGAAAAACTTTACTTTGGGTTTCTATTAACCAAACTGGAACTGGTTTCATGATACTATTCTTCAAAACTTGGTGGTGTTTCTATTATTGGTTTTGGTAAATCTTAAGCCATGTTTTATTTTCCGTACTTGGTAGATAGCAATAGTGTAATGGAGTTCTTCTATACTCTCAAATTGAGCTAAATTACGATATATTGTATATATTCATTGACATGATCCCTTATCAATACATCATCATTGATTGCTATAGAAGCTTTACCAGATTCTTCATCTAGTTGTAAAGTTACATTCGAATTGAAGGACTCGAGAGAAGAGTATATAATATCAGAGTCGCTATGATAGCTCATTCAACACCGTTATTGGAACTTACTTTCGTATGTTCTATTGTTTTCTGGTCAATTTCGGCTCTTGTTGAAAAAATATTATTGGCATAGCGAAATGAGAGTTAGCTTTTGTGTCGCTGCAAAAAAATTAAAGCCCAATCCAGGAGTATTGTTTTTAATGAGGAAATATTTCTTCCAATTTAAGACAAATATATGTGAGCCAAAACTCTTAAATCAAGTATATCAATTAGAAAGTACTTGGGCATATTTGATAAACATTTCTTCTACAAAATTTGAGAACAGGGTAGGATGACCAGATATATGTTAGATATAATTTTACCTTCTGAATTTTCAAGATATTGTAGCAATAGGGACACCGTACCGTTCAGAAGCTGCTGTAAGTGTTAATTTCTTTTTCTGAATAGAAGATATTACTTGTTCGAAGGCTTCGTCGCTGTATGATCCATACGGTCTGTCTTATTTTCCGTTTCGGATACTTTGGTACGTTCTTTTGTAAATGCGGATCATGGAAGCAGTTAATTGAAAACATATGCAACAAGCAGAAATATAAAAATTCACAGACACATTCAATCCATCTGAACTGGGATATTAAGGGGTTATTTGGAAAAGGGGCTATTTGATAATAACCAAAAAACCCCATTTTGTATACCAAAAAGCCCCATCTTTATAAAATTATTATAACACAAAATCTAATAAAGCAAACCAAGCTGTAATTACTGATTTTTAATAGTGAAAAACGTAAGAAAATTGTGTGAAATTACCAAAGTAACCATTCATATAAAAAGAAATTTGCACCCAAAAGTTTGCAACTTACAAATTTGCACAAAAATACCTCCTTTTCCAAAAATCCGTTTATTATTTAACACTTAACGAATCCGTGTGTCTCATTGGTTGATTTTAAATCGACACTAGCGCCTACGACAAAATCCCGTAAACTCACTATGATCGCGTTCAGATTTACGAAGAAATTAAGGACGCAATCTTATTTTTACTTTTTCTCAAATAGCCTCTCGTTTTTTAAATAGCCCCATTTTACGGTAGTTTCTTTTTTTGTAAATGTGTTTTGTAACTCCATAAATGCATAATCAGTTTATATATATTTTTAAATACGGACATAAGTAAGTACATCTTTGTGAAACATTGAAAACAGCTCTTACCACCATAGACGTACCTGCTCTTATTGAGTATTCTGGAATTAGTCGCGACCTGATCAATTAACACTGAATCCCTGGAAAAGGAGACAGTCGCTTTTGTTGGTCTCATGTCACAGAGACAGCCTTAAGGGCTAGAGTCGCTACGGAAGAAGCTGAAATGACTAAACAACACAAATATTTGTCACTTATCCCAACTTTTTCTTTGTGCCGTTTACAGTCGAAACACTCGAAATGGTGTAGCAGCGCAAATGGGAAATGCGTAATATATGCTAGTAAGAATACTAGCCTGCTAAGAATAGCACCATTCTACGTGGATATGATTTATAACAAAGCTGTTTGTAGATAATTAGTTTAAGTTTTGCATTCTAAATACGTATGATATTCTAAAATAATATATATATTATTAATTGCGTACTCATATTTTGAACTTGACAACCGTTCTGGTGTAATGGTGCCTCAACGCTGGCGGTCACGGGTTCGATTCCCGCTCTTGGCAGCTCTTTGTATTTGTACAAATATTTATTTCTAGTCTGGGTGTATATCTTTCTGAATCTCTCCTACATGCCTCGAAGAGCACGTAAATCCGTCGTCCCCGGTTGTTATCACCTCATAATGACCGTTATTCGTGGTAGAGATATTATCCACCAACTTGCAGTGGAGCAGCGTGATGGATTAAGCTCAAACCTACATCCTATATGAGGAGAGGCCGTTGCCCATCAGTGGGATGTTTATACAGGCTATTTCGGTTCAGTACAGTTAATATTTTGAATGATGCAATATTTCTATTTTGTTCTCGAGAACATATTATATTAGGGGAGACTGGGGACAGTTGATCCCCATTTTAATTTTTTATTCACATCTTTGTCTGTGATAATGTTTTTCAGAATAATTTTTGATGACTACCTAGAAAAACTATTCACCTAACTTTGTGCATTATCGGATTATGGAATTAATTAATAATTCTTTCTTGTTTTTGTAGCGTTACCACGTCACTCAAAAGGATCAAATGTCCCCTATGCTGGGAGACTTGATCCTTGTGTAGGGTAGACTTGATTATGGGGGAACAAGTGTACCTATATCATAATAAAAAATAATATGAAAGCATATTACAGTGTAAAAATTGTTTATTTAATCATATAAACATCAAAAATCAATATTACGGACTTTTCTTACGTAACTAAAAGTGCTTAGCTTATATTTTTATCACAATGATTGCAACTATTTAGTCTAATAAAATTATCTTTTAAGTAAGGATACATAATCCTCTCTTATTCTTATATTCATCACAATAACTTCAAATTATAAAGCCATTTTAGAATTAAATCAGTCTCTGAAAATTATCTATAGTGTCTTAGAGACTAGAGATAAATAAACATTTAGCAAATTAACATGTGTTAACAATAAACATTTGATATATTTTTGGCAACAAAATAATCTTCACTTATTTTTATCTTAATTGAAAACCATAAATACTCTAAACAAAAAAAGCCTCTTCTTCTTCAGTAAAAACTCTGGATTGTTTATAATCAGGTTCGTAGGAAATTTTAATATTTGGCTGTTTTTTTTTTGCTTCCTGGCATATCTTTTTAGCGTCACCAAAGGGACACCATAAAGTTTTGTAGTTCCTTTGATAGTATTTCCTTTCAAAATTTCTTTAACCGCTAATTCGAGCTTTTCTTTGTCTATGGGCGCTTGTGCACTACACGGAATTTTACTGGCTGGCGTCCGATTTTTTACGGTCCGACATGGCGCACCATATAAATGTATGGAGCGTTTGTGCACTATCCGTAATTTTACCGTCCGACATTTTACTTTTCCCTATTCCGGACCGTTTTTTTTTTGAGTCTTAAAAATAAATAATAATAAAATACAAAATATTTAAGTATTATATATAAGGAACATTTATCAACAAATTGATTGTATTTTATTAGTTAATATTCGAATAAATAAATAAACATGTACATTTATACGTATATATATTTTCATAACTACGATTTGTCTATCAAATTTGTTATAATATTATTTACCAAAACGATCAAATCCTAGTTTATTTACATATTTATGCACAGTTAAGTCTTTATACAAATATTTTATTATTATTTTCATTATAATCTTAAAGAAAATCACTTCTAAGCGCCATCTCGTTTGAGCGTGATTAGTTATTGATTGGTTTCATTTGATTCAAAACTACCGGTATCTTATTGATATACAAGATGGCGCTATACGTATCTACAGTTTTAAAAAAAATTAAACTATAAAATAATTGTTTAATAAATTCTATTCTATCAAAAAACACTATATTAGAATAATTATGTTAAATAACTAGTCTAAAATCTCTTATCTTTTCAGTGATATAAAATTCGCAAGGCTACCTACTACCGGTAAAATTCCGTGTAGTGCACAAACGCCTATTCGTGTTTTTCATTGTCAAATCGGACCGTAAAAAATCGGACGCCAGCCAGTAAAATTCCGTGTAGTGCACAAGCGCCCTATGGGTATGCGTTGCTTAGCGCCCTCTTTAGGTTTGTACGTTCTTGGCATTTTCCTTCCAACTAAAACAAATAAAAATACTGAGCTATCTCTAACAAAATATGGGGACACTTGATCCCCGGGATCAAATCTACCCACGTTCGCGGTGATCAAGTGTACCCGGAACTGATTTTTTTCAAAAATGAAATGTTAGCAAATGAAACAAGGCGGTAATTAAAAAGAAAACCCATTAACACAAACTTCAACTAACCAATATCGTATTACTTAAAATGTGATTACTAATTTATAATAAATAAAAAACGCTGTTGTTATTACGTAGATTATATATTTTTAAGTATTTATATTTAGTGAATGAATGAAACGAAGCCGTAAAATAAAAGTTTAATGGTTTCAAACAACGAAAACAAATAAGTAACAAAAAGAAAACAAGTAAAGCCTAAGAAAACAACAATTAATTAATTCGGAGCGAAAGCAAAAAAATTAGACGTACGTATCGGCTGCGTTGCTAGCGGTACATATGTTATCAGACGAGCGAGGGACGCAGTCAAATCCGGTGAGAGGGGTCGTCATCGGCAAAGTTTCTGCGCACGGATGGTAGGTTCGTACTTCGTACCTACTGCTACACAGGGCCGGATTAACCATTAGGCAGAGTAGGCAACTGCCTAGGGGCCCCGCATCCATTAGGGGCCGTATGCCCGCGTAAAAAAAAAAAGTTTCATATAACGAAATTTTTATTACGCTTTATCAATAACCATATTATTATTGCTTTTGTTACTCATAAAATATTTCGTACATACAGAACCATCCAGTATCGTGTTTTAAAACTAATATAATAATTCGGAACGCAGCCGTCAGCCAGTGGGCGAATACTAGACTTCATTCATACGTAAAAAAAAAACACGGTGGTTCGGAAAAACGTAAAAAGTGGCTAGACCTTATTTTGTTATTAAGTGCCATCACACTTAATAACAAAATTATTAGCCGTATTAGCCGTAACATATACATAGAAAACAGCTAGACTTAGTACAAGCTTATGCTCGGTCGAACCCAAGGCAAAGATTTTATAAACACAAAATTAGGTCAGTAAGATTAAAAAAGCGTAAGTAAAGAAAATGGGCCCCGAGAACTGCATTGCCTAGTGTCCCTGACAGGGTTAATCCGGCTCTGCTGCTACATATCAAATAAAAAAGTGACAATTAATCACGTACTATTATTATAATAATACAATAATTAAACGGCTTAAAATAGTCATTATAAATAACTCAATGCTTTCGATTGGCCATTTTTACTAAAAATATACTACAAGAAAAAAATAGTTGCAGGTCACCTGATGAATAGGATAATTATTTTTAGTGGTGTTGTAACTTTATGTTACGAAATTAAATGATTAGTTTTTTATTAAATATATAACATTATATCTTTTAGATAATTCATCACACTGGCGCCAGTAATGAAGAAGGTGGGCAGTGGCAAGAATGCACCAACTGGCCTTGTCGGAAAAAGCACACCAAGATTAGGCTCTTTTCAGCCCGCTAGTGGTAAATTACCCGCTGTATCATCTAATTCTGCCAAAAGCTATGCATCATCTTCTTATAATCCTCCTACAAGAAACAACAAGTCATCAACTTTTGGTATTATATGGATACCGGGTAGAAAAAGAAATAAACACAAAGATTTGGTTTATAATCCATACAAAAATAAGGGTCTCGGTGAACGATCGCCATCTATGTACAATAATTTGTAAGTATTATTTATTGTCCATTTTAGTAAACATGTACTGTACGTGTGTATGTATGTATGTATGTGTGTACATACATACACTACAGATAATTCTTGTTTAATTTATTATAATTATTAATTTTGTTGCATTCTTTCATCAGTTATAATTTTTTTTGTCTATCTACTATAATGGGTATCCTGTATCCAGGGCACGGTCGAGGTATCTACGGTAGGGATGGGCAAAAATAATCGATATATCGAAATATCGATATTTTTTTAGAAAATAATCGATAAATATCGGCGATATTTTTAATTTTGAAATATCGATAATTTATATTTATCTCCGAATATCGGATTCGATATTTTTTTGATAAAAAATAAATATTATTTTTAAGTTTTCAAAATTCTTTTCGTATCGAAATACTGTTGTCGAAGGATAATGTTGATACTGGACGCCGGATGACCTTTTTTTTTTTTTTTTTTAGGTATTCGGATAGGGTACGAAGGATAATGTTGTTACTGGACGCCGGATGACCTTTTTTTTTTTTTTTTTAGGTATTCGGATAGGGTACGAAGAATAATGTTGTTACTGGACGCCGGATGACCTTTTTTTTTTTTTTTTTTAGGTAATCGCATTTTGAGATAAAAATATCGATTTATCGAAATATCGATATTTTTTGCTCAGTATGTATCGATATTTCTGAAAATATCGATACGATATATATCGATATATTTTATACATTTTCCCATCCCTAATCTACGGCCGTGATCCAGGGTATCTAGTTTTATATTCATTTATAATGTTTTCAGTGCTGAAATTGTGTTGTCATACCAAAAAATAAGTTAATGTAAATTTTTTAATTGGATTGCCAGAATATAAATTTACTTTGTAATTTGAAAACTTAAATTAGGGTTTAGATAAAAGTTAAATCCACATTTATATTTATTTACTTTAGGATAAAAGTAACAAAAATTTATTAAAAGCTAATACAGGCAGAATATATATATATATATATATTATAAAAATGCTAACACCCCATTTCCTTTAATAAATATTTACTCATTTCGAATTCAAGAGTGCCTGCATTCAGGGAGTAAATATTTTAAAACTGGCAACTACTTAAAAAAACATGAAGGTCACGTCTCAGTGGCAGCTTGTTTGAAAGACAAAACAAAAGTTAAATTGAAAGAAGTAGGTACGACGAAAAAAGTCGAATTTATATAAGTTTGTTTATTTCTTAGAAATAAGATTCACAAAATAAACATAGTGTATTTTTTACTTTGCATTATATAAAATCTAATTTTTCATTTAGTTAGTTTCCAATATCAGCCTTTAGTTTTTTATTTGCAATCACTAAATAGAAACTTTTTAGTAAGTTTATGTTTGTCACGAACGAAAATGGAAGAAGACAATAACTTTGAAACAATTATAAGTAAATGGCGTCGTTTATCTGTTGTGGAAGAAACTGATCAAAAAGAATCAGTGGCGTTAGCAAGGTGAATTGAACGACGGTGCAGTTATACGAAAACAGATATTGTTTCATTAGTGGCTTTTGTTTACATATTTTTATTGGCCAGTGTTACTTACGAGGCGAAATTTAATCTGTTCACAAGATATAGAACACTACGGATCAAGCTTAGAATGTTGCGTTTGCTTTAAGAAGTACTTTAAATTTTATATTTAATAATTTTTACTTTTTTAAGTATGTCGGGAGATTCGTCAAGTCAATCATTTTCGAAGAAGAAAGAAGAAGAATCTGATATATTAGTACCTCAGCATAGTAACCACATCCCAGTAGCTATTACAGGAGCAGGGGTCATACCTGCACCGAAACCTCCAGAAATAATGAGCACAAATCCTGAAGAAAAGCAAGAATTTATTAAGAGGGATGAAGACGACAGTAAGGTATTCCTAATTTCTATTCATATATTGAATAAATAAGTGTTCATTCATTCATTAATTTGGTTTAATGGCTTTCAATGGTGCCAAATGGGCACAGATGATTTGGCCAATGTCACATAGAATGGAGGAAACAAGGAAGGAAGAATAAATAAGTGTTAAAACTTTTGTTTTCTATTTAATTGTGAAAAATATCAGTATATGTTTAAATTTTCCAGGAAGCAGCAGGTGATGCAAATGATAATGCTGATGAAAAAAAATCTGATAAGGACTACCTTGAAAACAATGAAAATGATAAAAATTCTTCACATAATATGACAGAAAAGGAAAAATTAGCCGACAATGTTGATAGTGTGTTCCTAAGGTCCCCACCGCCTCATAAAACTAGATCAACTGCTTCCACAGTCGAGGATGAAGATTGTGGTATTAAATGCCTATACTATACATTGCAATGTTGTGATTGTGTCCTCATGTAAGCTGCCATTAGATTAGTTATTTTTAACAAATATAAGGAATAAAGGGTATATGAGGAAGGCGTGTTATAACAAATTTAACACGATGACTGCCAACTACGAGTTAGCTTGTCCTGTGTTTACTTGCCATTTTTGTGCAGCTACAATCAAACTCGAAATATATCAGGGCTAATATCGATAGATGGCTTCTGGGAAAAGAACAAAAACTCAATGCTGGATTGCATGAACAGAAAATTTTATTAAATAACAAACAAACAATATGTGAATTAGTTTTTATTAATTATAGGCCATATTTCTGAAAATTTTTGTGGCAATCAATATGTTACAAATACAAAATTTAAATTATTAATTATTTATTGTATAAATCAATATTCTTACCACCGTTCCATTCAGACAGGATACAATAATTATTTGTAAATGTTTTTTTATTCAAGTTTTGTACCATAAACATGTCATATCTCATGTCATAGCTTTCACTTCATATCTTTATATTATTTTGAATTAGGGTGTCATAAAATACAATCTTTGTAAAATGAGAATATATTATTACATACTGATGAAAAAGTTTAATTGAAAAATTATCAAATTTCATTTGTTTTCTGAAAATTTGGATAATTTTATATCATGTATTGTTTTAATTATATATTTTTAATATATACCCTTTATTCATTTAGAGAGACCTCCAGTGATGTACGTTAAGCAATTAGATTATTAGACATAATTCATTTATTATATTAAAATTAAGTTTGATAAATACAGGGATGCGGTAAATTGTAATAGTAATTTGCAAACTGTTCCTCTGCAGCTACCCTTACGCCATTTAAATGACTCCTGAAATTATTTTGAGCTATTTAATGAAATCTTGTATAACATATCAATGTAATACTTTAGAGGCACAAATTAATTATTATTTTTTTAGATATTCATAATATTAGATTTGTATTGATTTTGTAGTTTATAATGTTTCTATTTTCATATTAATTTTTGTGCTAAACACTAAAAAAAATTGACTATTCTATTTAACTTTTGATTGCCGACTACATTCCAACTAAAAGCTCAACTTTTGTGATAAGAATTATATATTTTTTATATTAACCTTATATAGCATTTAGTATTATACTCCTCAATCCTCAATAGGACTGATAAATGTTTCAGTATAAGGTGCTGAGGCTTTGTACTTGATCATTCAATTTAATATCCCATATATCGTGTATGTATAGTTTTCTTATATCTACTTTATCATAAATTGAATCTCATCAGTCTCCGTCCAATATAGGAGTCTGTCTCTTGGTAAGGTATTATATTATATAATAGTATTATATATTTTTTAAAATGTACATTTTGTACCAATTAATAAATTGATGAAAAAAAAATTGTATCTTTATTTTCCAAAATAATGAAAACATTATTGCACAATAAGAACAACTGTTAAATAAACAATTTTATTTGGACAAAAAAGTGCACAGATAACATAGAGTACTGGTCAACAGTATCCACAATTTCACGTAAGTTTAAAAAAAAACCGCTTGGTATACAATAATATAAAAGTTTCAACACAAGAAAAAAAATAAAATAAAGATTACTTCATACAACCCACATTAATCAACTAACATGAGATGATATGATTTGAAACATAAAAGAACATTTATATACTACTGATAATTCAATAAATAAATTATTTTATTTATTATAAATGTATATTATATGCAGTTATATAGTATTCTATCCATTCAAATACTAGTTACATTGACATGTACTAGACTTACATTACATTATGTATAGTCAAGACCTTCGTGTCGGTCCAGTATGATATCTAAAGTGCCTAATGTTATTGGCACCTGTGAAAATATGTACAGACTTCCTCACAGTTATTAGGTTTTTAAACGGTAATTAATACATTATATAATTAGAATCACTTGTATGTATCCTACCAATAATTATTTGTTTAATTTTTCTACTAAATATATTACATTAAAAAAAAATACCGTGAAAAATACTCTTTTTATATTAATCGTAAACACCAAAAGATTATGTATGTTTAGTTACCGACTTTTACAGTATTGCTATTAATTGTCGAGCATTTATTATTTTCTGAGATATTGTAATTAATACTTAATGACAAAATGATCAGAAAATAATTTCCCAATAGTAGATAAAAAATGACGCCGTGTCAAAATACATAAAATATAATAACAAAAATTATTATATGTCTGTTTATACGACTGATTTCAAATTTAATTGTACTGTAATAAAGTTATATAGAATTACTTCATACGCTGGATAATCATGTACTGTACTGTATCGGCCTGTAAAAAAACGCACTGCTGAGCGAAGGCCTCTTCTTCATATAGAAGCGTTGGAGCTTAATCCGCCAAGTAACACGTTGCTCCACTGCGGGTCGGCAGATAATTTTCCTACCATGAGTAACGATCGTTATCAAGTGTCTATGATAACAACCGGGACCGAGGGCTTTACGTACTCTCCGAGGCACGGTGGGGAGACCCACAAGGGCATACACCCAAACCGGAATCAGATATTTGTACAAATACAAATATCTGTCCAGAGCGGGAATCGAACCCGCGACCGCCGGCGCCTGGTTTGAGGCGACTATTCACACCACTAGACCAGAACGGTCGTCGATAATCATGTAAGGACATAATTTTTAATGTTTTTCTCAATTGGGTACTTTGCATTTATAAATAAAATTGTCTAATGCTAGTACTAGAACAAATATTACTACAAAAATTTGATATTAGATAGTATTACAATACGTTGTTTACAAAAGACAGTACTGAAACTAATACTTAAACTATTAGCGGTAGTAATAGCCGCAGTAGTTAGGACAAAACATCAATTAAGTAAATTCAACCATCGTCGATTTTTTTTTTTTTTTGTATATGTAATTACTGTCTTGTGCTATCTTTTTTTAATTTCCATTATTCAGATATAGCGATTATTTTATGTCTAATATGACTTTAAAAATAATCTCCAATCCTGCTCTTTACAGTATACTCCATATTTATCCGATTTAGACAAACGAATTTCACTAACATTATTGGTAAAATTAACAATACTTAAAAACATATCAATACTAAGGGCCTTGAAAGTAATAATTGTACTAAGATGATTTTGTAACGATGGTAATTTTTTTTCTACATATCGTAAAAATTTTATACTGTGTTGTGCCTTTATGCTTGCCTATATTTATCATTTATATTCGAACGTAAAATTATAACAAATACTAGCGGCCCGCCTCGGCTTCGCACGGGTATTTAACTAAAATTTTAAAAATTATAAATTTATATTTTTTATCACCTACATGCGCCATTTATCGTATAATGGAAGCATATCGTTTTTATTTTTAGTGACATTTAACATAATAGTACTTATATTAATTGAAAATGATGTTTATCTAAAATATTAAAACGATTTCTATTCCTATCCGACATATTTAGTAAACTTTTAAGTTTAACAAAATAATAACTCAAAAGTAAGTTTTGTGAGTTTTTAAGATTCCTTAGACCAGATGGCGTTGGCGGCGTAGGTACCTATTTCTATTTTCTTAATTATTTATTTTTAAATTTAATTACAATGAAACAAAAACTAAATTATACTGTGAGTTATGCATAATTTTTATGTATTAAAGTTATTTACATTGGTTTTGTACTTTTTACGTGATACGTGCACGACCAAAAACGATAAGAGATGGCGCTGATACAAAAAAAAAACGCTCTATTGAAATTTATTCTTGATGATATATAGTGTATTAATAAAACGGAGGTTTTAACAGATTTATTATTTGTATAGATTTAACTGACATATTAGATAATAAGGTGGGCGTATTATACCGACTACCTAAACCAGCTGCCTACTCGAATTTGTTGAGCAAGACATTATGTCACAAAAACACCTCTCCGTTCCAGCCTGCAAATATAATAATATGTCAATAAAAAAATACCAGGCTATAGATATTGATCTGCCCTTTAATTCTACCTAAGATTTTGAATTTTCTCTCTCCTAGTTTTTTCAGGAAAAATAAATAAATAATTTAAATTTCATCTCAACTTCAAATAATCATATACCACTCTTTAACCAAAACGTTTCTGAAAATCTAATAAACGCTAAACAAATGCCCTAACGTCGATTCTGATTGCCCACTAGTTTAACTTGAAAAATATTTATGCATTATAATTTAAAAAAAAAATGTTGTTGTGGATTTTTTTTTTATTAACAAATTATTATATTTGCAGGGTGGAAGGGGTGAAGGGTCACCAAAACTTCCCTTCTCAGTTCTAAATACTATTTTTTTTACGGCAATACCGATAGTATCTTTGTAATTTAGATAAACGTAATAATACGTCAACCGTTCACAACAAAGTCCATCATGGATCATTTAGAAATAGAATACTTGTAAAGATTTTCTATTTTAACCACCATACATGAAAACTGATCCGTAATCAAAACATTTTTTTTTTGTAAATCACGACAGAGAATTCACGATACTGCACGGATAGGGTTTATTAGGTTATTTACATTTTCTACTAACTCCATATTCCGTACGATATGGTACATTGTGCACACTACCCAATAAAATTATTATCTATATGCATATTATAAATTTAAAAATAAGTAAAGATATTATTTTGACCATAAAGGATCAATATAATTAATACAACCATATACTCATAAAGTTATAAGAAAAAACACATCAATTAATTATTCAATATTGAACTCCAGAGATATATATCTACTTAATAAATTTAATCGAACTAGATATTTTTTTGGTAACTTATAATTACAATACTAATTTCTTTCTTTAATAAAATACCTACACAATAATATATAATAGTAGACTTAGGCCAATAATATTCATATATATATATATATATATATATATATATATATATATATATATATATATATATATATATATATATATATATATATATATATATATATATAATCCAGTTTTTGGTATAATATTGGTGCGTGAAAAGATACTGTTTTTATAAAACGAAAATATATCTAAAAATATCAATTAAAATCAATCACATTTCTTTTATAATGTTATATAAACTTGTACTAAATGAAATATTTACAAAGATAAATGCAAATTACAACACAATACATATTGCACGAACGAAATATACAAAAATATAAATTTTATTCTATCATGAACTATCTAAATGATAACAAATAAAAACTCAAATAATTAGATTGACAACTATTTTCCATAATATCAACTATAATGTAGTATATAAGAAACATTTTAATATATTAACGTGAATTATTTGAATTTGGCTTAGAGATAATTACATTACTGATGAAATTACATAATTAGATACAAATAATGAAAATGCTCAAAGGTTAAACTTATTGTTATATTTTAGTTCCAATTTATTTACTATTTTTATATATTCGTTTTCTATCATTGATCTTAAAGCCTTTCTATAACATAATCTTTTGAACATTTTCAACATTTGATTATCGGAATATTAATATCGAATACACAAATATAATTTTAAGATAAATAGACACCGATTTTATTAGTTAACAATTATTAGTCTGTGCGTGCTTTATTGACGCGTATTACCTTGATTATTATATATAAGATATTTATTAAGCTTACGTTTAATTACGGTTTAAGGAATATAATTTATATACTATATTAGTTTTAAGATACTAGGAACATGTATTTACATATTATTTATTTAAAGTAAGCTAAGCTCATTAATGGGTGGCATACTTCGAGATCGTATCTCTTTTTATATAGAAAGAATTGTTATATAAAATGTATAAAGGGCCGTCCATAAATTACGTGAGGTATTTAGGGGTGAGGGGGTCGAGCGAAATCTCACCAAGGGGGAGGGGGGCGAGTCAAAAAACGCCAAAATCGTCTCGCGTAATTTATGGACGGCAATTACCTTGTTTTATAAATTAACAAAATTGAATTTTAAACTTGATGAATTTAATATTTGATATAATAAATAAATATTGAGTTATCAATCATTTATAGAATTATTAGAAATAAAATTAAAAACAAAATAATAATAATATAATCAGTTAGTTCCTTTCTGCATAAAAGCAGTTTTCATTATACACATATATCAATTTTCTTTTTCTTAGTCTAATTTTAGTAAGATTACCTCAAGTTTTTATAGACAAATAGAATTTATTTGATTTTAAAATTTGGCGTCTAAAGTTTTTATTTTTAGAAAGAGTTTATATATATTTACGATATATCAAATTTTCCATAATTTCACTAGATTTCAGACTTGTATAGTTTAAAAATTCCGTTGCAACTAAGAATTTACTAAGAAAAGGCTGCCATAGGTAATAAAATTATACCTAATAACGTAATATTACCTAAGTTATATAATTATATTTACAACAAAGTTATTAATAACCTAAGTACAGTACATGTTTGTTAGTAGTTATAATATTAACTATATTAATAGAACGTTTAGAGGAATATAAACGAATATATGTTACGAAAGAAAAAAAAAACTGTATTGAATACTAAAAATATTAAGAAGAAAAGGATTATTTAAACTTTTCTTTTTTTTAAACTAAATAAGTAATATTATCCTTTTTACTATTATAAAAATAACGAAATATTATATATTCTATTAGAATGGTTAACACAGTTTATTTTAGCACATCAACTTAAAAATACATGTATTTTGGATTGATAAGAGATTTACTACATGTTCCTATAATACGACATTGGACACACAACAAAATTGCTTATTGACATTAAACATGAATATTCAATTACCTATTGTATTACGACATATTGTGATTTTAATTAAAACAAATGGAACTAGAATATCATTACTAACAATTACATAGATTTAATTATTTTTTTTTAAATATGTTAAAACCCACGTAAAGTACAGAATTTTGTTAGAAAATATTAATCACGCTTTCATGTATCTCGTGATATTCTGTAAACTTTTAATGGATCTTTTTATATATGGACACTAATTTTTGTGAATGGGTAACGGATGTGCCTCAGAGTTGATCACGTATTTGTTCAAGTCTATAACAAATCTGTCATCGCTGAACAGCAAGTAAAGGTATTTGAGGGTTTCCGATAAGAAGAATGATTCCATCATATCCCTGGGTATCGGTTTCTCAGATTTTACATTCGCTAGGGACGTGTAGCCGTTTGGCACTTTGGCATATTTCTCGAAACCCTGGAATTGTGTATTTTTTATTATTAGAACGAACATATTTTTTAACATGTAATTACGTTAAATTATTTAAAAATAATAAATATAA
Organism: Euphydryas editha; assembly: GCA_036937285.1. Lineage (NCBI taxonomy): Eukaryota > Metazoa > Arthropoda > Insecta > Lepidoptera > Nymphalidae > Euphydryas > Euphydryas editha. Next base: position 18,410,718 of record JAUPFZ010000005.1, on the reverse strand, counting down.
GATGATTTTAATATAAGATTTGTTTAATAAAATAGTTAAGGGATAAGGCCATAGACATTGTTATATACAAATAATGAATTTATGAATTCATTTATTGTACAATTTTATTTTTACAATATTTATAATAATAATAATAATATTCTTAATTGCACACCACAGAGAAAAAAAAACCACTGTTACATGAAGAAAAAACTTAAAACTTAGATGCACAAAAGGGCGATCTTATCGCTTAGTTTCTTCCAGACAACCTTATGGGTTTGGAAACATATATATGTAATATAGTGTGGTGCAATAAACTAAAAAAATAGAATAAAAAATGAAATACTTGATGAACTTTAAATAAATAATATAAATATAATTACATACACATACATACATATTCTATATAATATATAAAGAATTTGCCTAATGTAGTACCTGATAAATCTGCCAACCCCAATCTTGGTAAGTTGTGTTGCCCGTTATTTGATACATGTACCACAGACTTTCAACGAACTCGGGACGTAAAAGACTATGAGCATCTGCAGTCTTTGTGTACATATCATCTGTTGTGCTGACCTGGAAGGAGTGAAAAACAAATTATATATATATATATATATATATATATATATATATATATATATATACTTTTTTTAATAAATTTGATGTACTTTGCCCTTTTTCATCCCCTTAGAGGTAGAATTTCGTAAAATCCGTTCTTAGCTAACCTCTACTCGGCAAAACGAATATTCCTACCAAATTTCAAGTTTTTAGGCCTCTTAGTTCCAGAGATATCGTGATGAGTGACTATATATATATATATATATATATATATATATATATATATATATATATATATATATATATATATATATATATATATATATTAATTTTGTTCGTTTTGTTACGTATAGTTTGGAAACTTGTTTATTGACAAAAGTTACAGATTATAAAACATTAAATGAATAAATGTTTCATACTCAATGACACCCAATAAGATGTCGAATCCTGCATCAGGAGGTCCGCTAACACACACAAACCAAGCACAATCGCCCAGATCATGACACATCTGTATGGCTTATGCAAAAATTAGTCACGTGCGGGGATCGAACCCGCGACCGCTAGCCCAACAGCCAGTGTTGTTACCACTGCGCTAATCTGTTGTCACTACATTACATTACGGCCGTGTGGAACAGCAATATTACATGACAAGTTATCAAAATTAAAACTTACTTACTCAGGTAAAATTGGGCGCGACTTCTCGTCACAAATATTTTCTTAACTTAAGATTTTATTTCTAGAAAAACGTCTAATTACCATGTTGAAATGCGTAATCTCCGGAGCAAGGAAAGTAGGATGAGCTGCATATGTCAAGTAACATGTATATAACAATTCTTCAGCCATAGTCATGTGCCAATCTGGCAAACCGTTAGCATGGCCTAATGCCAATGTGCCAGGAAGGAAGCAGGTTAAATGATCCATTTTAGGATTAAATGACTGCAACAATTAATAATCAATCAAAATATTTATACATTATTAAATTTAAAAATAAACTAAAAGAGTATTAAATATTTGTAAAATTCACAACATTGTCCCCTGAAAAATGTTTGCAGTATTTAGGTACAAAGAAGAACACATTTATTACATATGAATGAATTGAGCGAAAACATTGATTTTATTGAATGTTTCATTATATCCTTGCACGAATAAGATGATGGCTGTTTGCCTGCAAGCGTTAGAATTACATGTCTTTGTAGAAAACGGTACCTACTAATCAATGAACCATCACGGGTCTGCCGTAGAAGTCGAATTGGAATAAAGAATGATAATTCACTAAACAATTCATGACAGTCAATTATTGGATTGCATATCGATGCTGGGAATCGGGAAAATTTTCAGGAGACTATAAAAACGTTTCACGGTCAGAAAATAAAGAAAACTATAGTGCGTTCAACGAGACAAGATACCAAATGTAAACAATGCCGACGAAACATGAAAATATAGTCTATCTCTTTCTATCTTATTTGTTTGCTATCTGCTGCACGACTCTCGGCTAAGGTCGGGCAAAGTCCAACGAGAATATTTATATTAAACATTCGCGCGGCCTTTTGATTTCGTAGTTATATTTATTTTTATTTCATTCCGTTCGTGAAGCGCTCGGGTGATACATAAATTTTGTTCATTCTCTGTTATTTCCTGTTAATATTTTCGTTAATCATTCTTATTTGTGACTAGTTTTATTTATAGTTGTTATTTGTTGTATTAGTTGTTGTTTTTGTTATTTGTTGCTGTTATATCTAGTTTTAATAAATTTGTGTGAGTAAAAAAGGTTACAAAACCCTGCATAGGCGAATGACCTGGCAGTTGGTTTGTTTATATTTGGTATCTTGTCTCGTTGAACGCAATATAGTACCTACCTACCTTTTTTTAAAATAAATTGTTTAATTATTATGTGGGTTACGACATACTGACTACATAATATTATAATGCGCGAAAGTCAGCCTGTGAGATACGACTTTTTTTATAATACTAAATAATTTATTTAATAATACTAAATAAAAAATTTAACCCCTGAATTTTTTACACAAGCTGCACATTGTTATAACGATTTCATTTTTCAAAAAAAGTGTTAATGTCAAATTTTGTGGGATATGACGTATTAGAATGGCAGTATCGATATAGGTAGTAATTTAATTATTTTTTTGGAATTTATGAACTCATATATATATATATATATATATATATATATATATATATATATATATATATATATATATATATATATATATATATATATATATATATATATATATAAAACTTACCTCAGATCCAGACGATAACTCGCCTATAAACAATCTTTTGTTGGGAGAAGAACGCTTTGCCAAATATTCCCTCACGCCCTCTATGGCTGTCACGTAGTCATCTAATAAGCTAAAAGAAATATTATTAGTTTTTATTAGTAAAACAAATATAGGGATATTATAAATAAAATAACTTGATATCTAGAATTTAAAGAAAATTTTGAATGTATGGCTAATCTTAAGCTGGCCTGAGTACTTTAACTCGTATTCCACTGTGCACATTCATTTCATTTCGATATTTATATTTTGGTGTTTTTTACTTCGCGCATCCTTTTTAGGGTTCCGTAGCGTCATGTCTGGATTCGTTATGTCTGTCTGTCCGTCCGTATGTCACAGCCAATTTTTTCCGAAACAATAAGAACTATACTGTTGAAACTTGGTAAGTATACTCCATCCAAAAATAAGTCTTATTATGTAAACAAACCCCTTACCGGAAGAAAAATACGCATTCCCTGTGTAATCAGTTACAATGGCTAGTAGATAATTATTGTAGCATCTGTGTAATCACATGCAGTACCATTATTTTTGTAATTATACGTTTATTTCATCGTCAAACTAATATTTTGACGTGATAACGTCTAGTAAATTGATGAAAGCTATCGGGTATTTTTTTCAAAAATGACGCCATTTTGTCACGTGTCGTGAGCGAGCTAGAGCGCAGAACAAGCGATAGAAAGGCACGATCAATTCGACTTATGACGCATCTCTCTTACACTCCATCGGACCGCGTTCGAGTACATCAATTCTACATCTATGTTTTCTTATGACGTTATCACGTAAAAATTATCGTCCGTAAACCAACTTTACAGACAACCAATTTTTTTTTAGCAGAAAACCGAATTCACTGCAACCTCAAACTTTAAGTGACATTATCATGACTCTGTCTTGTCTTTGGTTTTTAGCACTGCGACGTTCTTTCATGTCGATAAAAAATTAAGATCGAACTTTTTATAAAACAAAAAAATTTAAAACGCCCACTAAAGTTAGAAAATGTCTTCCTTAAAGCGACTCAGAGAGAGACCTTACTTCATTTTTTATAAAAAAGACCGTAGTCTTTATCGGTGGTAACTTTTGCTTTAAATTTCCTTGAAAATATTTTTAGTATTACTATCCCCTATTTGATGACAAATCAAATAGGGGATCGAACAGTAAACAGATTAAAATCTAAAATGTGCTTCGATAAAATAAATATACTGTTTTACGATTATTTATCTAATAATATTTTAATATAATTTATTTAAATATTTTTAAATGAAGAAATAAAATGTTGTTATTTACAATTAATTGTTATTTTTTACACTAATTCTATTGTCTTGCATCGCGCCAGCAGAAATGCACCATAGTAAATTTACCGACATCGACAATTATCAACATACATCACAGCACTATAGTAGTCACCTAAGGCAAATAAGACCACCTAAGGCAAAGTCAAGAATCCTTCTGCAGCGGAATTTTGGTGGCACGGAGCTGAATCACCTGCGTGAGGATGCTGCTGATGAATTGATTGGACTGAGATATTTAGCACGTCTGCGGTGGATGAAAAGATAAATATGTTTAATTCTCGCCTGACTCAGCTTTACGATGTACACGCTCCTGTTCGACCTGTGCGTATAAGACACCTTCCTGCTCCCTGGCTTACAGCGGAAATTAAGACATTGCAGCTTCTAAAGTGCAAAGCCAAAGCTAAATATAAATCTGACCCGAGCCCGTTGAATAGGGAGAAATATAGAACATCTCGGAATCGCTGCAACAAGGCATGTAGAGACGCACAACGACGCCATATCCACAATTCTGTTTTAGAGGAAGCAAACTCTGCGAAAATTTGGAAATTCCTCAAATCACTAGGAGTTGGCAAGATTAAACAAAATACAGCTTCTAATTCATTTGACCTTAACCAACTTAATAAACATTTCACTTCTTCTGTCACTATAGACTCTACGACTAAATCTAACACACTTAATCAACTTTCTGCTATTAGAACTCCTTTGTCATCTTCTTTTACTTTCTCTCAATTGACCGTATGTGATGTCAAGAAGAGCATATTAGCTGTTAGTTCAGATGCCGTAGGATCTGATTCCATTAGCCGTAATATGATCATTCCTGTCTTAGATACCCTCCTACCCGTTATAACTCATATCTTTAATGAATCCTTGATTTCCAATACCTTTCCTACCTGCTGGAAAGACGCTCAAATTAATCCTCTACCTAAGAAACCTAACTCCATCGCATTTTCCGATCTTCGCCCAATATCAATCCTTCCTTTCTTGTCTAAAGCCTTAGAGCGTCTTGTCCATCAGCAGCTAACGCTGTTCCTCCACTCAAATAATCTCCTAAGTCCTTTTCAGTCCGGTTTCCGTCAAGGTCATAGTACGGTTACGGCTCTTGTTAAAATCACTGACGACATTAGACTGGCGATGGACAAACAAAATCTCACAGTGTTGACCTTGCTGGACTTTAGCAACGCGTTTAATACTGTGGATTTTGATATACTACTGGCTATATTGTGTTCTATTGGCATATCTCCATCGGCAATTGACTGGTTTCACAGTTACTTGTGCGGACGGCGGCAACGTTTGCGTGTTGAGGATTCTTATTCAGACTGGCTGAACGTAAATGCTGGCGTTCCACAAGGTGGCTTGTTGTCTCCTCTCCTATTTTCGATCTTCATAAACTCTCTCGTCCCTCACATATCTTCTCTCTACCATTTGTATGCAGACGATCTCCAGATTTACTTCCACTCAAAACTAATTGACTTACCGGCTTCCATTAATATCCTAAATAACGACTTGAACAACATTCATAGTTGGAGTAAATCATACGGACTAAACATTAATCCTTCTAAGAGTCAAGTCATTATCATCGCTAGTTCAAAACTTGTATCTCGAATTGACTGGTCACTTATACCACCCGTCATTTTTAATAACACAGTGATTAATTATAGCGAAAAAGTAAAAAATCTCGGTGTAATATTTGACAGCCACCTCTCGTGGATACCTCAACTAAGCGAGTTGAGTCGAAAATTATTTGCAGCTATTGGATCTCTCCGCCGGCTCCAATACTTTCTTCCTTTGTCTACCAAGATTGCGTTAGCACAGTCACTCCTGCTACCGATTCTTGACTATGCTGATACTTGTTACCTAGATCTTAAAGAGGAGCAGTTAAACAAGCTTGAGCGTCTCCAAAATCTCTGCATACGGTTCATATTTGGCCTTCGCAAATATGACCATGTCTCCGATTTTCGTACTCAACTCAAGTGGCTCCCTATCCGCCTTCGCAGGAATACTCACATCCTTTGTTTACTTTATCGCGTACTTTTCCATCTTGATACTCCCCTTTACCTCAAAAATCGCTTTGAATTTCTCTGTGATACTCACGAGCGTTCCCTTAGATCATCTTCAACTTTAACGCTTAAAACTCCTTCCCATACTACTTCCTTTTATTCAAACTCCTTTTCTGTTAAAGCTGTGCAACTTTGGAACTCTCTTCCTCTTTCTATAAGACGAGCTCAATCTCTTTCTTGTTTCAAAAAATATCTGAAAGCACATTTTTTGTCACTAAATACGTCATAAATATCCTACCATCTCCTGACAATATATTATTTATTATTTTTTATATGTATGGCTATAGGTAGTATATGTATTTATAGTGTATATATATTTTTGTATGTATATTTGTGTTTACATGTATTTGTAGTATATATATATATATATATATATATATATATATATATATATATATATATATATATATATATATATATATATATATATATATATATATATATATATATATATATATATATATGTATATATATATGTATATATATATATGTATGTGTATATATGTATATATATATATATATGTATGTATGTATGTATGTGTATATTGTAAATTTAATGCTAACCTTTTATCAACTCTTGTACACTTCCCTACCGTTTCTTATTCTCTATGCCCTGTCCTATGCCCAAAGGTTGTCTGGAAGAGATCGCTCTTAGCGATAAGACCGCCTTTGTACATCTTTCTTTATATGTATGAATTTTATTTTGTATGTTTCTTTATGGTGTACAATAAAGAGTATTTATTATTATTATTATTAGTCTATGGTTACCCATTCCGCCATATTTCTTTACAAAATAAGACTTTTATTTTTGGATGGAGTATAGATGTATTTTGTGCACCGCATTAAGATTTTTACACAAAAATAGAAAATAAAAAACAATAAATTTTGTGGGTTCCCCATACTTAGAACTGAAACTAAAAAAAAAATTCTACATCAAACCCATACGTGTGGAGTATCTATAGATAGGTCTTCAAAAACGATATTGAGGTTTCTAATATCATTTTTTTCTAAACTGAATAGTTTGCGCGAGAGACACTTCCAAAGTGGTAAAAAGTGTGTCCCCCCCTCTGTAACTTCTAAAATAAGAGAACGATAAAACTAAAAAATATATATATGATGTACATTACCATGCAAACTTCCACCAAAAATTGGTTTGAACGAAATCTAGTATGAAGTATTTTTTTTTTAATACAATATTATTAAAACATTGATCAAAGTTACAACGAACTACAAGAACTTTTATATGATGTTACTTGCTGCTACGGAACCCTTCATGGGCGAGTCCGACTCGCACTTGTTTAATTTTTATACATCTTTTTGTTTGCGCAAAACTCCAATAAATACCTACATTATGGCAGCCTCGATGATTATTTTAAAAATTTTCTACTTAATATTTAACTTGAATTTTAGAATATAAATTGTCGACAGTGATTTATTTCTAGCAGCCATTTAAAGAGATTGAATATGGATATATGTCTTTAGTGCAGATACACAATTCTCTACAATCTCATAAAATTAATTAAAAACATGTTAAAATAGAATTGCTAAAATTATTTATTTAAATTGTTATTAGATCATATTACACCACATCAGCCATTGATGTCCACTGCTGATGTGGGCCTATCCCATTAGCACCGGCAAGGTTTGCCAATACTCGCCAAGATTGGCAGGCGGGTTGGCCAGCGCAATGTGCTGTGGTGGGATATGGTTACTGCTGTCCATCACCAGCCGGTGGGTACAGTTGTTCGCACTGCTATGACATTAGTCGCCTTTTACGACACCTCGACAAGAAACAGGCTGGTTGAACTATTACGTAACTTGCGCGATCGCGAGAAATCGCTGTGGTGTCGAATTTCAATACTAATTGAGGCTCTGATAGTCGCACGGCCATATTACACTGTTCTGAACTGTATCACCTTGGTGAAAAAGTCTATAAACCAGCCACTGTTTAGCGAAGGCCTCTTCTACATATAGAAGAAGAGTTGGAGTTTAATTCACCACGCTGCTCCACTGCGGGTAGGCGGATAATTTCCCTACCATAAGTAACGATCGTTATCAGGTGTATATGATAACAACCGGGACCGACTGCTTTACCTACGTGTTCTCCGAGGCACGGTGGGAAGACCCACAAGGGCATACATCCAGGCCGGAAACAAAGATTTGTACAAATACAAATAACTCGAACCCGCGACCGCCGGCGCGCGGCGTTACTACTGGCACCACTACACCAGAACGGTCGTCTATATTACACAATACTTACTAATTAATTCTTTTTCCCGTCTGCAGCCATTGTTTCAATAAATATTCGTAGTAGCTGTCACCTCTAGCTCCGAGGGTTATAGTGGCGTGAGGAAGAAAATGACCTGTATTTGGGTTTATAAATATTGGTACGAGTCCATGTTTCTTTGGTAGCTGGTGTATTTTCTCTGATACCGACGACGCCGCTTCCTGTAAACAAAAGGTCACGATAATAATTGTGTGACGTCATAACTACTAGAGAGAGAGAGAGTATAAATAAATATTAACCAACAATCACACCACGTTAACCTAGCCCCGTGGTAAGTTCGTAAGAACTTGTGTTACAGGTACTAGGAACGGAAATAAATTTAAGATATAAATACATATATACATAAATACACATCCATGACCCGGTGCAGACATCTATATTGGTCATACAAATTATCTGCACCTGGCGGGATTCGAACCCGCGACCGCTGCGTAAAGTGTCCAGTTGCCTGACCACTCGACCAGCCGGCCGTCAATAATAGACATAGATAACAAAATATGAGGAGTAAAAATCTACTGATCAAATGAGACTTTGTATATCTTTACCTATATATAGTTTTATTATAAATGCGATTAAGACAATGTTATATGAATTTATTACTACTATTATTAATGTTTGAAATATCGTTTATAAAACAATCATTAAATACAAAATATTAAACTATATATATATATAGTTTTTGTTTATAATTTAATACAAGTTTCTGAGTAAGTATGTACTTGACATTCGCTAAGCGAAAACAACAAAACAGATATAATTTTGTATTAATCGACTTCAAAAAAAAAAAAAGAAATTAGAACATCAACGTCGTTGAAGTTAATTAAATACGCATTATCAGGGATAACTTAAAAACTACTCGTCAGATCTTGCTCAAATTTATATGGAACCACGTGATAAGCACAAGCTTCCGAATATAAAAGAATCATCAAAATCGCTACACCCAGTAAAAAGTTAAGAGGTAACACACATGAAAAACAAAACTCTCGTTTATATGGTTATTTCTTTTTTTTTTGCACACATCTTTCATGAAATTTTTAGTCGCAAAGCACGCTTAACAGAGTTTAAGATAGACCTCCAGGACCATAAACGTAAAAGGCAGTCGCTGATTCTGTGTGATGCGGAAGTGACAAACGGCGGACAAATTCTAAAAAATAATCGTTTTTGCTTCTATTGCTCTCATGAAGATACCCAGAATTAGATTATGCTGGATATCTGTCATGTACAGACGATCGGTTACAATTTTATTGTATGTATGTAAAGAGAAGATAGACGCATTTCACGGTTACACCGATTTTAAAATTTATGCCCATATTAGTTCTGAGTAATGTAGTTTCCTAATGGTATTAAAATCGGTTCAGTAGCTTTCGACTACGGATTAGGAATGAACATACGAATCCTATTATTTTAAGAATTAGTATTGACTAGCAATTTCACATAGGTTTCTTCATGAAAAGTTCTATTTTTAAAATTTTCATTAACAAACGAATCATATCATTTTTTATTTATTTACATCTTAAGTGTAACTTTAAAGTTTAAAGTCAATACGATAGAAAAAGTTTAGGTACATACTAGATATTATAATATAAAAGCATACTTTCTTACTCTTCGAGTAAATTCGTTCAGAGAACAGGAAAAAAGACCCATTCTTTCTATATGTATTAGTATAGACCGTACGGTTTTCCTAACTAAAAGTTCTAATATTTTTTAAATATATTTCTTAGCGTGTGATGTTTTTAACATTTTATATTTAAAAAAAAAAATATTAAGCCAGTTTTATGCCTCTTGAGATTAGCGTGTTAACAAATGCAACAAAATCTTGTTTCTTTAAAGTTAAAAACATATTTCATATTAAGTTTACACTTTACTCTACTATTACTAGTAAAACTGTGTCAAACAATATGGAAGTCTTTCATTGTTATATGAGAAAGTGGGTTTTTCGTATGTCCCACTTTCACAGGTCAATCCATTGTTTTAAAATGCATACTTGTTTTGAAACATAAAAACATTCATAATATTTTTATTAAGAACGAACAAGTATCTAGATGTTAATAATAAAAATGCATACAACGTTGGATAATACATTCGCTTATGCAATTTTAAAAGTTGAATCAATTGTAAAGTAAAAATACACGTTCCAATTAGTAAAATTAACAAGTTTTACTAATTGGAAGAAAACAAGGAAAAAGGTGTAAAAAAATAAGTATACATATATATTCTGAAATTCTCTAGGATAAGGGCCTGTTTTAAAGGTTGCTGATAAACTTTCAGATAGTTATTCAATGTTTAACGGTATCCAAGAGATAAAAGTTTTCAATATTTTTATTCTGTTTTATCATCAAATTCGTCAAATATGTCTATTCCAAAAAAAAATTACACCAAAAGTTGTAACTTATTAGTTGAGATAAAACAGGGCCTACGGGTGTAAACCTTAATAATAATAATAATAACAAATTTATCTAAGTAAGTTTATGTAAATTTATTATATTCCTTATATAAGTATTGTATTATATTTGTTTATATGACATGTATATGTATATCTTGAACGGGTGGAGTGTAGCAATTAAATAATAATAAATAACTTTATTGCACACTTAGAAAGATTACAAAATTATACAAAACGCAAAGCTTACTGATTTAGTACAGATGCAACGGGCGGTCTTATCACTAAATAGTGATCTCTTCCAGACTACCCACAAGAAAGAATCTTCTAATGTAACCTTCTGTAGATAAAGTCTATGATAACATATTAGTAACCTAATAAGAGAAACATTTAGATTTTATCAGCAACCGGTTAAAAGGTCCTTAATATCGAAAATCCATAAACATGTACAGATTAAATCGCCAACAGACAGACAAGGATAAAAATATTATACATATATTTTTTCGTAAGGCTTAATATAAAACCTACTCGTTGCTATCAAAAATTCAGTGACAAATCGTCAATAATGACCTTATAATATATATAAATAGCATTTTAAAGCATTCGCTTGCAAATAATAGGTAATTAAATATTGATTAATATTATAGAGAAACGGAAGCAGATTTTTATCATTTAAAATGACGCTTATGAGGATATTAATAATATATTTCTGTGACAAATATTAATAGTAGTAGTCGAATTTAAGATATGTATTGAAATATAGCACAGAGTAATATTTACATCACACGCTAGCCATTTCAACTAATTACATATTATCAAAGTTAACTTCAAACGTGTCAAAAATTATTTTTTAATGCTAAATGGTATATAGAACGACAATAGTTCAACATATTTCTGGTAGAAAAAAAGGGAAATTTTATTTAAAAATGAAACTTCTTTAAAAAATTTATCAATAAAATTTCTGCCTTCTAACTAAACTAAACGCAGATGCGAATTTTGATAGTTATTCAAACGATACAGACGTGTAAAATACGATTATTTATCAAAATGTTATCTAAATAGTCGCAGTTTCAAATACGGGCTGTCGCAGCTGTTTTTTAATTAAATTAATTTATCTTTTGATTTAATTTGATTTAATTAATTTATCTTTAAATTTAGACGCGACAAGACATTGACATATTGATATATATTCACTACCGATCACCTCCAATAGATACCGCATATCGAAAATTTGTTCAATTTTTAATTCGCCAATATTGGTGGAAGAATAAATTGGGATGTTGTATGTCGTTCTTTCGGATGTTTATCATAGTTATATTATAGGGAAATCAAATTTCTTTTTTAAATATTTTTTTTAACATATTATCGTTGGTACGTGTGTACACATTACGTTTTGTATTATCATTAAACAAATAATTTTGGATAATTCTAATTTTATATCAATTATTTTATTTATTTTTTGTTAAATTAAACGTTTTTGCTATAGTCACGAAAAATACAGAAGAAAAAAAGAAATTTACATTATTTATTTAGATTATATTTGACACCTACACGCTACACGCACAATTTGTTAATATTATTCTTAATTATATATTTTGTTTAAAGAAGAAAAAAAATCAATATTTTTCGATAAGCTTAGACGTATCTTTCAAACACTACTTATTTTAAAGAAAATAATAACTATAGAACAATTCGTATACGTGAAAGAGACTCGTCAAAATTGCGTCACGAGTGATAAGTAACTAACTATAACATCAAGTTCACTAGAATTTTCGAATGAAATTTACTTTATTTTATAATTATATTCGACACAACGATTATTATTATTTTCTTTTTTAATATTGCAATTCGAAATTGTAAACGTGATCAATGGTCTATTATCTGGGCGATACTAAAATTGACAATCCGAACGTCGAGTTATATAGGCGTGTTTGTGCTAATATGTGGCGGTCGTCGAGTGCCTAATGAGGTAAAGTATATTAGAGGTGATCTGTGATATTCAGCAACCGGACTTCCCGCTTTTTTTTTTATTTTTTTAAATTATATTATTTAATTTATTTAATATGATATGTGACCCCATTAGAAATACAGTTTTAAACTATTTTAATTTACCTCAAACATAGGATTGTTGGTCGCTCTAGAAAGTTCTCTGAACTCCAACTGTACGGTGGTAACTTCGGCAGTGGTGCTGTAGTGCGACCACTCCGGCGCGTGCGCAGTACGGGATCCCAGGTTCACATCCGAGTAGGGTATACCGGAGGGAGATGAAAACGCCGCCATTAGGCGTTCGCCGAGATCTTTCTGGGTGTTAATAAAAACAATTATATAGGTATATTATTAAATGTTAGAAAATATAGAACTGAAAATTTCGTTATTTCACTTTACTAGCTTTCATCCAATACTATAGAGATTTAAAAAAAAATGAAATGAATTTATATTACATTATTTATCACAACATTATTATACAGAAAAATGAGATCAATTACTTTTATGTTAATATGCAATATATTAAATTATACTTTTTTTTTTAAATTGTAAATAATAAAAAAGAAGAAGAAAAAATAACTTACTGCTTTATTGAGAAACATAATATCACCAGTGAAGTGAAAGTTAGTCAGGAGTGCACCGAGAACTCTTATGGTCACTTCAAAAAAATTCACATCCTTGTTTTTAGTGAATATTAGTTCATTCTTTATCCACTCTTTGCCTTCTTCGAATTCTGTAAAATTAATATATATATTTAATATTAGAGTGGGCAAACGGACAGTCGATTCCCCTAGTGGTAAGTAAAAACGACATCCATAGACATCCGCTACATCAGAGGATTAGCGGGTACGTTGCCGACCTTTAGGGAGGGGAGGGATGTTCCACCGGATCTGTGGTGGGAAGGGATGGGCCAGGTAAAGGAAGGGCCACCGGATCTCTCACAAACCGAACGAAACACGACGACATTAGCCGTCATTTCACGTCGGAGTTAAGTGAGAGCGAAGTACTTCCCCGGGCGCGCCGGCCCATTCAGCTGCAAGCAGCATGACGCTACTTCGGTAAAGCTACATACAAGAAACTCAATAAACTAATTATCGTCACTATAGACATTGATTTAATCGAATGTACCATAAATTTAAAAAAATATTAACTATCTACAAATATAAACTGAACTGAGCTTATAAACGTCCCACCGCCGGGAAGATCTCTTCGCCATATAGAAGAAAAGTTGGAGCTTAATCCACCACGCTGCTTCACTGAGGGTTGGCTGAATGTTATTAGGTATCTATGATAACAACCGGAACCGACAGCTTTACGTTCTCTACGAGACACGGTGGGGAGAACCACATATATCCAGACCAGAAACAAGTATTTGTACAAATACAAATATCTGCCCTGAGCGGGAATCGAACCCGCAACCGTCGGAATTGAGGCGACTACTCACACCGCTACAATATAAGTAGAAGAAATTTTGTAATATAACTCTAGAGATACACAGGACCTTGGTTTGTCGTGGCATATATATGTTTTTTTAAATTACTAAAATATTACAACTTTTTCCATGAACAACAAATAACACATGGGGCATAAGAGTGTGTATTTTTAGCAATTGTTATTTGACAAATAGCTACCTGTCATTGCGGTAGACAATCCGGATAATCGCAAATCGTGAATCTCTCTACAAATAAAAATTATATTTTTTTAACCGACTTCAAAAAAGAAGGATGTTCTCAATTGCATTTTTTTAACTGAAAGTACCGATTTTGATGATTCTTTTTATAATCGAAAGCTTGTGCTTGTCACGTGGTCCCATATAAATTTGACCGAGATCTGACGAGTAGTCTTTGAGTTATCCTTAATAATGCGTATTTAATTGACTTCGACTACGTTGTTGTTCTCATCCTCCGTTTTTTTAAGACGGTTAAAAAACAGTATGATCAACGCTTCTATTATTAAAACATTACATTATTTGACTATAAATAAATAAAGAAATCTATTCGAAATTCGTGGTTAAGAAGATTTAACTCCGATCATTCTCTATATATTTAAGCTTAGCAGTTCTCCTAAAACAATAAAGGCCTAAATGAGCCACATTTACAGGCAGCCTGCTGCGTCATTCCTACTATAAAATTTCCTAATATTGCGTTTATATTAAGGCAAGAAAGGGAAAATGTAAAATATATTTATATACTAACGGCGAGTTGCACGAAACCGTCGCTAACTTTCCGTTAGTTAAGTTGCAATTAATATTAAAATTAGTTGACCTCATGATGAATTTAAAACTGTTAGAATTAATCATCCGTTAGATAGGTCTTTAATTAAACTAAATTTTTTTGTTAACTTAATCAGATGTAGGTTTCGTGCAACAGATAATCACGATTCTTGTGATTAAATTAGTTTAATAAACACTTAAATTTAAAATTTGTTTCGTGCAACTCGGCGTAACACTAATAAATATTTGCACATTTTTTTTTAAATACATAAAAATTTTAGCAAAAAAAAAATTGTTTTGTACTAACCTTCATTCAAACCCATGATATATGCCGTATCGAGACTGTCGACAATGGTGAGACCGAGTGAAAACCAATCGAATGACATTCCAGAAACCGGTTTCAAGTTATCATGACCCCATGCATGCTCCTTGTAACCTC
The DNA here is from genome assembly GCA_036937285.1 of Euphydryas editha. Lineage (NCBI taxonomy): Eukaryota > Metazoa > Arthropoda > Insecta > Lepidoptera > Nymphalidae > Euphydryas > Euphydryas editha. Next base: position 18,395,234 of record JAUPFZ010000005.1, on the reverse strand, counting down.
TCCATGCATGTTTGAAGGATTCCACCACGGCGAATTGGCGGGCATTTCCTGGACCTTATGAAACGTCGATATTTTATTATCAATATAAAAGTCATATGGTAAACCAAATGATTAACGTTTAACACGACTCTATTGAATATCTCAACAAAAAATAAAGTATTTGAAATAAAAAGATTCCAATTTATTATTGCTAGAGACAAAACTTTGTAGATTTCGTACAAGAAGATGATAACCCAACAAAAGAACTAATAAAATTAGAAAATATTACTGTAATATATTACCTGTGAAGACTGGTCTCTCATTTATCTCAGTGTCGTAAACGATTTTCTTAACTTGTTCCAAATCAACAGCCGGCTCATTGACTTGAGATGAATTTTTCAATAGATCCTTAAACGAAATAACGTAATAATATTAAAAATATAATATATATATTCCTTTCGGGATAATGATAAAATTTAAGTTTGTATTTTGATGCCTCGCGGTGACCGGCAGAGAAGATTAGACCCGACCTCTCACACCTCGGCACGAGCCGGCACGAACCCGGATAATCGCAAATCGGGTGGTGACGGGTAGTACGTCACAATATCCCACCACAGCACATTGCGCTCGCCAACCCGCCTGCCAAACGTGGCGAGTATTGGTAAACTTTCCCACTGATAATGGGATAGGCCTACATCAGCAGTGGACATCTAACGACTGTTATGGTAGTGGATTTTTCCATTCTACCATCAAAAGTTTCAATAAATAAATAAACGTCTCACTCAACGGCCCCTAGTAAGATGTTTATCCTGTGTCGGGAGTCCGAAAACACACAACACACAAGCAGAAACGCCCAGACCACGATAAATATCCGTATGGCTTATACAAATATTTGTCATGTGCGAGGATCGAACCCGCGACTGCTACCGCATAAGCCAGTTGCTGTGACCACTGCGCCAACGCGTCGTCAAAAATACATTTACATCAGCAGGCTCAATCAATCAATGCTTGATGGTCAAATATATTCCAACGTTTTCATTTGTATATCGAAAACCTCAATTGAAGCAAACGTTGAATGAACTTACACTATAACTTGTACATATGTTTTGTGTCTTTGCAAATTAAAAAATTATTATTAGATATTATCTAACTGGTTCACTCCACCCGTTCAATAATAATATATATAGGCATACTTAATATAAAACAATATACATACATAAATATAAGCGGGAGGGAGGATTATGCCTCGGCAGGGAGATCAAACAGCCGAGGTAAGGGCTGTAGGCTGAGGAACCGGCGGACAAACCTAGCCGAGTCCATCCGCCTTCAAAACCGTCCAACCGTCACGGATACCCAGCTGCCTCAGATGGAAGCGAGCTAACCGGGATCAAACCGTTGGCAGATATAACGATAGGGATGATTTCAGTGGAATCAACACCCCACATGTCAACAACCTCGTGCGCCAGATCCAGATATTTACGTTTTTACTCTATTTCGGCTTTCACGAGGTTCTCGTCATGCGGGATGGTAATATCCACTAAAAACACTCTCGACTGTGCCCTATCCATCACCACGATATCAGGCTTGTTCGCCAGTATCGTCCTGTCCGTGGCGATAGGCAGGTCCCAGTAGAGCCGGACTCCGTCACGTTCGAGTACTGGCGCCGGTTTATACTGGTAGTACGGCATCCTCGGTTCCAGAAGAAAATACATTAGAGCAAGCTCTTGATGAAGAATCTTGGCCGCTTGATTATGTCTGTGCAAGTACTCGTGTTGGCAAGCGATGAACACCCCCAAAAGCACATGTCTGAGTGACTTGCCGGGATGATGACAGAAGTCGGGAGTGCCATTCTTCAGAATGTGCTTCCGGTAGTTGTTCGTCTTAACCACCTGATCCTGTATTGCACAGAAAAAACTTTCGGTTTCCCCAAAGAGGTCCCCGAATCGCAGCTACTGCACGGAGGCCTTAACATCCACGTGAGATACGTGGAGCGCCTTTTAAAACCGTCCATGCAGCTCCTTTTCCATCCATACGGTCTCCCGATCAGAGGTGCTAAGTACAACCGGTCTTCGCCATTCCTCTTTGGCCAGGGATAAGGGGGTGAGACCTTTGTCACATACTACAACATCACCATGCATAGCGCTCTCCCTCCTCGTTTCAAAGTAGGCCCAGAGGCTGTACACCTCCGGGTTATGCATGGACTTGGCACTTAATAGGCCTCGGCCACCACACTTTTGTGGGATGTACAGTCTCATGACCGACGACTTTGGGTGATGCATGTGATGGTGAGTTATATTCGTGCGGACTCTTCTGTCCAGCGTCGAGTTCGGTCTGAGTACAGAAATGTGTACAAGAGAGTGGGCATGACCCAGCCGTTATAAGCTCGGACCTTGTTGGCGCCCAACAAGTAGCTCCGAAGAACTTTTGTCAGCCGTCCAAAAAAGACCTCGCAAACCGCCTCTTTCATATCCACCTCCTGCATCCCTATGCATTGTGACATGCCCAGATACCGGTAAGATTCAACTTCGGAAAGGGTCTTGAAGTTCGAAAGCTGTAGGCTAATCTCGGCCGAGTTATTATATTATTATTAACGTAAATATATAAAAAAAAATAGAATTAGAAATTATTTAAGGGACTTTCATATTCAGAATTAAGTACATTCTAATTTGATAAAAGTAGATGGAAAAGAACTCGATCATGAATCTTAAGACAATGGAAGAACGAATCTGTGAATATAAACCTTTTCCCCTTGTGACACAAAAATACTTAAGGGATATTTTTTTCAGTTTGATAGATAAGCAATAGGCGTGGAAGTTTCTCATATTTCTGAGATTACGCAAAAGTAAAAGATACAGACATTGGTCTGTTACAATTTTATTATACACAACATCTCTGTATAATACATTTTTTTAGATTTACGTTCAGCAAAAGGTTGATGTTTAAAAGTCCCAAAAACAAAATATTCGCAATTAACGCATTTCGCTGAACGTTTTAAATACGATAGTAGATACATATTTATATATTAGTTAATTCTTATCAATTTTTTTATTACGAAATTACCGTAACGGAAATGACAATACATAACTTAAGGTGATTATGAAATCGACGCTTGAAAATATATAAAATTAATAAAAATATAGTTTTATTGTTACATTTTTACCACCAACGACCACGCTAAAGCGGAAAATGTTATCTGAATTATTTAATCACTATTCTAATTATCCCACACTTTATTCATACATATGACATTTCTAAATTAAACCATATCGTTTTACAGAGTAAGTCTAAATTTGTACGCACCATTCAATTGACGAGAAAAATATGATGCGAATTAAACTGACCCACTCTTTTATTTAGCCGAATGATGTAAGAACATACTTTTGACATAGTAAATGATTGTGTACACAGATTTTAAGTATTTTAGTATGATGAATGAGTATGAATTTGAATATTAAATTATTTTTATTCTATAAATTCTTAAATATGTAATCTATATTTTTGTGGCTTTTTTAGAGCTGTATAAAAAATAAAAAATAAAAAAAACTCACCAATTCAGATTTTCTTTTTGGTTTATTAACATTTGAAGCTGCTGATTTAGCTGTATATAGGATAATTAATAACGTTGCCAGTATTATGAAAAATGCATAAATCAGTGATCTTTGCAGTCGAGAAAGTTGATTCCATCTCTGAAAAAAATATATAATTATTATATTCTCCATTATTATAAATTATAATTCTCATAGAAAAACATCAATAAATTTTACAATAACATACTAAAATTGATGCTAAAATTATTGATGCTTAAATAAAATTCTTAAAGACAATGGGTACATTCGCGCGCCCTCTTCTAATTGATAATTCATCACTTTTATAGGATTTTTTAATCTATGCATTCCACAGACCACATGCGCGGAAACGGAAATGGGACATGCGCAATAGTTTTTTATTTATCAGTTTTTGATTAAAATAATAAGTAATGAATAAATGTAAGAAGATAATTTTGTTTATCTTTTATGAACAATAGCAAACAATTATTTACTAAAGTTCTACAGTTAAATTTAGTTTTTGATTAAAGAAGTATCATTTCCGCGCATGTGGTCTATGGAATGCATAGATTAAAAAATCCTGTAAAAGTGATGAAATATCAATTAGAAGAGAGCCCGCGAACGTACCCTATGTAAAAACTTAAGAATATGTCAAATAATAACAATGTCTTTTTTCTATTTATCATTTTTCAGATAACCCTTTAACCTGAATTTAATTTTTTATGATATATATATATATATATATATATATATATATATATATATATATATATATATGTGTGTGTGTATTACTAGACAATCTGCGTGTTAAAAATAAACATAGATGAAGCGTTTACTTTTACTAATTTCAATATGTCATAGCATGAAGTTTAATAGCCTATCATATTCCACGATTAACAGTATTTCAAGTGCAAACAAGAGTCAAGTTCAGTGCTCAGAGTACAAAAAGACACTGTCAGTATAGTCAACCTAAACGAAGAAGAAAGAGGGTAGACAGATTTTTCTGATCTGCCACCTTCCACCATCACAGTACGTCAGTCTCCCCGTGATCATGGCGATTGAAATATTGCCGAAATATAGGGACCTCAATAAAATTATAAACGCGGTAAGCACCCGAACAAATATAAATTTAAATATGCAAACAGGAAATCAGAACAGTAAATAACAAAATAAGTGCATACAGTCAAACAAACACACAAAAAAACTATTCCTCGTTCGTTACAAAAATCTTCCTAAATTTTCACAAAGAACAACACAGTGCAAAATATTTTATTAACATAAGCAATATTTAATAAAATCTACTATTAACAATTTTTTATATGACAACTTTATAAAAAATTATAATTTAATAAGGTATTATTACTTCATTAAAACTATCACAAGTCATTGTTACAATATGTCTCACTCTCTTCAACAAGGAGTTTGAACTGAACAGAGAACAGTCATAAATATTTTCGTTAAAATGGTTAAATGTTAAATAAGATAATAGTTTATTACGAATCCTGTGTACAGCTCATTATTTATAACAACCGTTTCTGAGTAATATAGTATATTAGGAAATAACTGTTTTTTTTTTTTAAATATTTATCAATGGAAATTAATTGACCGATTAAATGATTATTTTTAGTAAGTTTCTACATAGATACTATCGCATCTTATTTTTTATATACACAGCCTTGTACTGCAGTAATTTAAATTATTTTATTAAATTAATAATACTGATATAATAGGAATACCATAGAGAGCTTCTGTTCTGTTTTTACAGTTAAAAAGTAATTATTTTATAATTGTTTAATCTGGTTCTCCGAGTCAATTTTAAGATTAAAACTAACTAAATGCTGTTAATATCAAAATTAAGAATTTATTTAATATTGAAACTCATAAAATTATTAGCAAGATATACATAAAACTACTTAAACAGTGTGAACTATGTTATAAACATATTCACATACTTTTGGGTAAAATTATACTTCAAAAACATTCTGGAGGTGGACTTGAACAAGATATCCATATTATTGCACAATGTTTAAAATTACAGGTTTTTGAAAAGTTAGCAAAAATATTGAAAAACACATTTCTTGTATAGGAACCTACTTTTATTTTCAACATTGTATATTTTTGTCGATACTGTGGTTACATTAATAAATATTCAGTGTATACCTCAAGTGATTACATGAAACAGTTTTAAAGATACAGCTCTAGAGAAACCAGGTCTAAACTAAGGTTCAGATGTCATACTGGTATGTGCTATTTGGTATACCTGGTATTTGGTATGTGAATAAGTTGTATTTACAATGTTATATTTACAAATATGTATTAAGATTATTTGAGTTATATACAAATTAAGCTTGATAAATAAAATTTATACAAATATTATATGTCATAAAACAAAGTTTGTAATTTCTAATTTATTAACAGATTTCTAGTAGCAATTTTATTTAAACCTAATGACGAAAAAGAATAAATTCTTCTTTGACAATTACAAAACATTAATAAGAATTTTAAGTGAATGTGCATGTTTGATTGTTGTTAACAGTGACTGATTCAGATTATATAAATTATTTTTGCATTTGATAGCTTTATTGAGAAATATTAAACATCATGATATGGAAACATAACGACGCATACACAAGTCGAACACAATGGTACAGAGACTAAAGACATTATCTTCGAGAAATTGTGCAGTAATCATATTTAAACAATTTGAAAATAATCCAGTTATAGTATATTTAAATTATACAAATATAAAATAAAAAAAGTTTTACATGTATTAAATTATACACAGTTAAAAACCACATTTATAATTTATTTTAACAAAAATGTTACTTACTGCTTGTGTAAAAGGAGAATTCCTTTGAAACTTTAATAAGTTTAAGCAAATATTACTTGAATTAAAATTTTAGATTGACAGTTAACTAATGGAAGTGAAGTATATATAATATAGAAATAGTGTTTATTTTTCATCCAATAAAAAATATATATTAATAATCAATATATTACCGCTCTAATACCGCTATTAATATTTAACAATTTAAAGGAACTTTGTCAAGAAGTCACAAAAGTATATATGTGGCTACGACTTAACGAACGAACGTCTCATTAAAAAGAAATCCATTCTGAGCTTTATGACAAGACTTTTATTCTTAAGTACTTTTATTCGTAAGTGTATAAAATTAGTATAAAAATTAGAATTGTATTTCTCTTACCCTTATAATCTTTCTGTGTGATATTGTTTGATCGAAATATTGATCTTTATCCCCACTGCTCTGCCATGTATCTATTGTTGTTTTAGTTACAGATGATGATAATGGACCGCCAAGGTCAATTTTGGTATCCTGTTTTGTATTCATTTTAATTATTGTCTTCTTTTATTTTTTATAATTGATGCTGACATTTTAGTTTCTAAAATTGTTAACATTGTTAATAGATTTGTAATGATAATTTAAACAAATAAATTATAATTTAATTTTAAACTAAATTTCAAAAGCAATTCTGAGTTATGTACATTAACTAACCTACAACTGTGCAGTGTGGCAGATTATTACATAAATATTTATTTTTACAGTAATATATATTTAAATCATTCTGATATAGTGGTGCATGTAGTAACCTTAACGCCAGCGATCGCGAGGTCAATTCCTGCCCAAAGCCATTGGTCCTGGTTGTTATCATATATAGCAATTGTTACTCATTGTAAGGAAATCGTTCACCAATCCGCAGTGGAGCAGCTAGAACGCTTCTGTATGGAGAAGAGGACTTTGCTTAGCAGTGGGATGATTATAGGCTGATTTAATATATTTAATTTTTTTTTTATTATAGAAATTTTACAATATTATACATATTTACAATTTAAAACTTAAAATAATTATTTACAAACAGTTTTTGTAGTATTTTGCATTTCCCCGTAGAATCGCAATTCCGATTCTTTGGGCAAAAAATGCACCAGCCCTCCTGTCACCAGTGGAGGCTATGAGACGTGGGGGTTAATTCTTTTAGAATTTTTTTTGCACTGCTACTTCAAGGTCCAAGTGTTTCATAAACATATTTAATTACATACTAAACAAAGAAACAACTTTATTTCTTAGTAATTTATAAAAAAATACATTTTTAATTATTTTATGTCATACAGTGTAATGTGGGTATTGGTGTAAAACTTACACCAATATGATTAAAGACCTGTATAAACTTATACACCCACACATTTACTAATTACACTGGTCAACAAATAAATCCATTTTTTTTTAATTTCTTCAAATTTTTTAACAGATTTGGGGTAGGTACATAGACATAGTGATTACATATTTGAGACCCGTTTTTTCCTAAGAACTCAAGTTTTAATATGCAGATCGATGTGTTTGTTGTTTTGTTAACTTCAATATAGTTGGAATAATAAATATTGTTAATTTTTGATATGTTTACTACTCAGAGATATTTCTTAAGGAATTTTAATAGCTTTTGTTACATTTGCAGAGAATATTATATATATAAAATATCAAAAACCAAGTTTAGAATTTGAAGCAACCACATATTGTCTAACTGTATAGTGTTTCCGCCTGTGCCGCCAAATTTTGCAAATATAAATAATGTTAATATTATTAAATTATATCATTAAAAAAAAATCCTTAATAAACATTTAATTATTATTGTAGTATATATTCGTTTATTTCGTATATTTAAAATTTTTGTCATAAACTATTTATGCAGTGTGTTGTAGTAAGCAAATAATTTTTATCTTTTTCTTTGTGTGCCGCAAAATTTTGAAATCGTTAAATATGTGCCGCAACAAAAAAAAGGTTTAGAATCACTGGTCTATAGTATAGCCTAGACGAAGAACATCATTGGTCTCAAAACATCTGGCTGATAATAGAAGAAGAATAGAATAAGTATAATAAATGTGATTAATTTCTCATTATACAACAGAGATTGCATTGTGTTACCACCATTTTACACCAAATTTCAGATTACGAAACAATTTGAAAAGGTCCTTGATGGTAAAAAGGGTAATATTTTTAAATTTCTTTTGTGAGTTTCCAGGATTTGGTTTAAAAAAATTGCGGGATTTTTTTATGGACAACAGATAAGAAAATTAATTAAAAATCTAACATATTTGACTTCTGTAAACAGAATTGGGTCGTAAGCTTGGAAATTATTTTTTTGCATGACAAAAAAATTTGTTAGAAGCAGGAAGTCAAAAGAGTACACTTAATGATTGCAAGTATGTCTAACTTAAAAGATCTTGCCTGCGATTTGAGAATCAAAATACACTACTTACATCTTGATAAATTTCCAAAGAACATTGAGAGATATTTCATGAAGACATTCGTACTATGGAAAAGTGTTATCGGAAAAAGTGGGATATTCACTAATTTTACGAAATTCATACAAAATAACAAGCATTTTATAGTAATATGGGTATACGAATAAAAAAATAGAAGAAAATTGTTTTTTTTTTTAATTTTTTTTAAGAAAAGTATAATTATGAATAAATAGAAAACTAGAGCTGTTTCGGCAAAACTATTATAATACCCGACTTCGGATACTACCTAGAACATACATAGAATCTTAGGATTTTTTTTAGTGTTGACCAGTATTATAAATAAAAAGTCAGTAAGTGAGAGGACCTTTATTTTGGATGAAATAAATTTTGTAATAAAAAGCGAATGCATCGTAACACACATTGTATCGATTATATACGAACCTAAGGTATTAAGGAAAATCAATAGTTCATTAACCTGGTGCGTAAGTAAAAGGTTATAAATAAAATTGAAACCTTTGAAACATACTTACAATCACGGAAAACACCTTCTCTATTTCCTCAAATATAATTAGCTTTTTTTAAAAAATATATATTCTTCCACGTCTACAATGAGAAAAGCGCATTTTATGTTTTGTTATTTCTGCATTTATATTAATATATTTATATTAATACATCAGAAACGAAAGTCGAGCACAATTTTTCATTTTACTAAAACTATATGTATTTTTTTTTTGTTTGTTTTTATACAATAACATACAAAAACTTCATTAAAAATGTAATAATTAAAACAGAATCGCGGAATGTATGGAATTTTCAGTAGTGGCCAAATATCAATTTTTGCGTAGATTATACAGTGTAATGTTGCCAGATATAAAAATCATCAAATGAATTGTATTAGAATTTTTATGGCAAAAAACGAAATGTGTGCTGGGACACATAGTAGAAGTGAAACTACAATAGACAAGTGGCAAAACGAATCACTGGAATTAGAATTAAAATAAACCCTTTGATTTTGCTGATCACTTCAATCAACACTCTATAGTGACGTGATAAATATACAGGGTGACTGGTGAATTACCATCAATATTCAAGGAGAATACCCGGCACATGATCCTCATTCGAATTATGTAAAAAAAATAGGAACTTAATTTTGGACCAAATTTTCATAAATTTCAATTCAAATAAAAGACGCGTTGTCACTTTTCCAGTCATGCCGGCGGCGCGTGCGACGCGGTGTTGTGCCAGTACCCGCACCCCCGCCCCGCGGCTAATCGCTTATTCGATCGACGAATCACGTTACTAGGTCACTAGGTCAGTAGGCTAGCGCCAACGTATGGTTTGGACGTCTGTTTTGTGTTTTCCCGCGCGTGCGCCTAGCGTTCGATATTCCGAGTATACCTAATCTGTCGTGTGTGAGTGTGACCCTTAATTAGGTATGGCTTATCAGTACACAAATGAAGAGTACTTGAATATGGTTCGTGTTAATGTAATGATAGCTTACCGGGTACTATCAATTTGTACCTGGAGATGTTCCCCAATCGCAGAGTACCTACTGTTAGCGTAATATTAAGCACTAATCCAAGACTACGAGTATGATTCCATTTTTAAATACGCCGGGAATACCAAGATAGGTGAACAGTTAATATTATTTTATTTTTGTTCCAAGTTTACATCATTTACCTAGTCAATAAATCTGTTGCTCATCACATCAAAATCAAATGGAATAAACATATCTTTCAACTCGTAAGTAATATTTAAATTAAATTATTTATTTTGTCTAGAAAGTTCGGTGATTAGTATGCCTCTATCGGCAAGTAGCAAAACTACTGGTCCGCAAGGACCGTAGTTCCTTGCTTTTATTTAATAAACAACAGTTGGCTGTTCAACAATTCACAAAGTTTATTTTTGTTGTGTTTTTTTTTTAATATTTTCAAAAGTAACTTTATAATTTTTCAACATATTAAAAAAATTATTCTATCAAATCTGATCTTTATCTAGCGACACCTAGTGGTTTACTTGTCATTTACGTCGTACATTACAAACTTGTACTTTTATTTACAGCTAGATGGCTCTGTTTAAGAGATCGTGTCTAAAATTGATTTTATTACTTTAATTCATCTTGAATACTAGTTTTATTTACTAGAATATTTTTTTCGAGAATAAATAAGTGGCTTAGCACTGTTTTAGTTAAAAAAATATGACAAGTCCTTATTTATGAACGACATCATTGTCCACTTTATCTGTGTGTTCTTATTAAATTAAAGCGATATCTCAATTGAAATTCTTCATCCGTAATTTTTCCTACGCCTTAAGTTTCTGGGTAGGGATATATTAAAAATAAAATCCATTGCTTCCAAATCAGACTCTGAGGAGCTGCTCGTATTCATTATGCTAACACTGATTGTTTTTTACCCGACTGCGACAGAAGGAGGGTTATGTTTTTCGAATGTATGTATGTAATATGTATGTATGTATGTCCATTTCTTTGGCACGCCCTACAGCCCTAACGGCTGGACGGTTTTTGACATATGAGGTGTCGTTGGATTTGTCTAAATTGTAGTAGTGACATAGGCTATATAAATTTTCAAAATGGCGCCCGCAAATGGCGGAATGAAGGGGGGGGGGGTTGATTTTTTTCTTACTGTAGCAATATGGGTTTCAAATGAAAACTAGTAAATTGTTTTATTCTTTTTTGTTTATAATAAGAGTATTTTACGCAGTTGGGTTTTTTGTTTGTGTGTTTTTTGCGTGTGTCTTCCCGGCTCCTGCGCGCCTAGCGATCGATCATACGCGTATACCTAATCTGTCGTGTGTTAGTGTAATCTGTCATTAGTAATTAGGTATGGCTTATCAATACACAAATGCAGAATCACCATTGCTTTCGAAACTGTTAAAAGTGACTGTGTGTGTGTTAGTGTAGTTATGTAGGTAAATAGGTAGTTTAATGATTGAAAATCGTTGTAAATAATTCGTTAATATCATTAAATGAAAACACGACACGCGACGTTCTGGTGTAGTGGTGCGAGTAGTTGCCTCAACTGCAACGCCACGCGCTGGTGGTCGCGGGTTCGATTCCCGCTTGGGACAGATATTTGTACAAATATTTTTTTCCGGTCTGGGTGTATGTCCTTGTGGATCCCTACCGTGCCTCGGAGAGCACGTACAGCCGTCGATCACTGTTGTTATCATAGACAAGATAACGATCGTTACTTATGTTAGGGAATTAACCGCCAACCCTCTTAACACTTGGCGGTGTTTGGACGTAATTAACTACCGCGTGGAAACTAGGGTGTCCAGACGACGCGTAAATAATTAGATAACTGTTGGGCAACTTTACTTAGAAGCTTATCAATATTTATGTTATATTTTTACATAATTCGAATGAGAACCATGCACCGAGCACTCTCCTTAAACACCGATAGTATCTCGCCAGTCACCCTGTATATATATACAGGATGACTGGTGAATTACCATCGATATTTGGGGAGAACGCTCGGCGCGCGGTTCCCATTCGGGTCATGCAATAAAAATAGGTACTTAATTTTTGACCAAATTTTCATAAATTTCAATTCAAATAAATGAAGCGATGACACTTTTCCAGTCATGCCGGCGGCACATGCACAGGTGTTGTAATGTGTCGCTTGTTCACACCTAAAAATTGCCAAAGTCACATAATTTACCTAGTCAACAAATTTGTTGCTTAAACGAGTAAAATATCTTAGTATTTTTGCCTTTCCTAAGCCAGGGTTAAAGTATTAAGGGGGACTGGATCATGCTTGTTTATCCTGCTACCCTGTTTACACGTGGCGGCGTTTGGACGTAGATAAACTACCTGTTTTGTGTCGAAAGTGCAGCTAGCTGCTAGGGTGTCCAGACGATGCGTAAATAATTGGATAATTGTTGAGTAACTTTACTTAAAAGTTTATTAATATTTACCTATTTTTTTTACATGATTCGAGTGGGAACCGTGCGCCGAGCGCTCTCCCCGAATGTCGATGGTAATTCACCAATCATCCTGTATATATATATATTTACCACGTCACTATAGAGCGTTGGGAATAAATAAGCGTGCAATAGAAAAACGGTCAAGTATAGTGGTAGGAGTAAGTCCGTTAAAACGATATGCTATTGGTAAATGGCAATTGCACGACACCACCTAGTGGTCAAAGTCATCACTACTCAAAGCGGGTCATGATGAATACGGGCTCTTATGGAAGTCGATGCAATCGCCACCTGGATTTCAAAAATGTAACTACTCAAAACGGGCCGCAAAATACATTGGAGACATTTGCCAATCCCTACTCCGCTGGAGAAAGTATACTTCGAATCACGCGTGGTAGGGATAAGAAAAAGATGGCGCGTAACGGAAAAATGTGACGCGTAACGAAAAAATGTTACACTAAATTTTTTTCCAACCCCGATAAAGAAGTTTCACTTCAATAAATAATTTTAATATATCTTTTATTATATCTCTTGTATTTATTAAAAAAGTCTCATATTATTATATTTTATACACCATCAATGATCCTCTTCTCATTTCGTAGAGATATTAAGAATCAGGGTATGATGGGGCTGACATATTTATGAAGATAAATGCCGCTAAAAAAAAAGGAAAAAACAAGTATTAAGAAATATCAAAACTATGTTTTATACTTTTAATGGTATTAGATTTAGCCGCTCGAGTGTCCGGGTAATGACCTTTTAGTTTACCAACTGCACAAAACTGCCCAAGGCCTCTCACGTTTTGTTACGTAATTGTCCACCGATGATAGTGTAATTAATATACGTTAATCAATCTGTAGTTGACAGGTGCACTTCGCGTACTAATGCCCGTATCGAAAAAAAGTTGACATGAGCAATATAGCCATAGTGACCATTACAAGGACACGGGCGCTTGTGGTTATTGCGGTTAGTTTGTAAACTCTTGTCAACTAGTAGTTGATGCGGACAGTGGAGCAGTTAGTTATCATTCTATTTTAACAATAGAATACGTAAGAAGTATTAGTAAAGGTATACCTACTTATTATGATCTTTACTTATGAAGTGGTAAACAAGGAATTTATATCATAACTGGAACGCTCACTAAATAAAATTTTATATTCAAATATGCACCTTGAAATATTATACATAAGGTTGACATTGGCTTATAACATGTAAAGTGAAAAAAAGCATTTCGTTGACAACTGGTATTTTGTCTCTTTCTTACGAGAGTTGCCTTGAATCCATGGTAGAAAAAGATGCAATCCCGGCCGTAGAAACGTTTTTGGAGTGCACGTGAGCATTCCAGTTTGTATATAAATTCCTTGGTGGTAAATTACTTATACAGAATGAATGCTGAGTTACTGTCAATATTTAAGAAGAATACTCTGTACCTACATAATTCTCATTCAAATTATGTCAAAATATAACATAAATATTAATAAAATTCTGAGTAAAGTTACTCAACAGTTATCTAATTATTGACGCGTCGTCTAGACACCCTGGCAGCTAGCTGCACTGTCGACACAAAACAGGTAGTTTACCTACGTCCAAACACCGCCACGTGTTAACAGGGTATCAGGCTACCTTTGATAAACAAGCATGATCCAATCTCCCTTAAAACTTTAATTCTGGTTTAGGATAGGCAAAAATACTAAAATATTTTACTCGTTTAAGCAACTTCGTTGACTAGGTAAATGATGCGAACTTTGGAAATTTTTTGACATCTGTGCACGCGCTGCCGGCATGACTGGAAAAGTGTCCACTCTTCGTTTATTTGAATTGAAATTTATGGAAATTTGGTCAAAAGTTAAGTACCAATTTTTTTTTTTTTTACGTAATTCGAATGAGAATCATGTACTGAGTATTCTCCTTAAATATAGATAGTAATTCACCAGTCATTCTGTATAATTCTTTACTAAATAAAGTATTTGCAGATTAGGTATATTTATTTCTGTTTTAATAAATATGTATAGTAATTTATATAACTGTAACCAATTAGCTTCATAGCATAAATTAAAAATGAAAAAACATTGATAATAGTAGTAATTATTATTTTCTATTTTTTTTCTATCAGAATCTAAGTAGTTTTCATTAAACAACATCATTTATCATTGTTGTCTTGTAATTATCATTCTCTTGGGTGCCGTCAAATTATGATATGGTACAAAAATAGACCTTTTTTTACTAGCAGCGAAACCCGGCGTTGCGAAAGTTTTTTCTATCAGTTCTTCCATTTTTTCTATCAGTTCTTAAAATCAGTTTTTCTATCATATAGGTAAAAACATATGTAAACATCCTAATAAAAAATTATAAAATATCCTATAATATTCTAGAATATTCTGTAAACATTTTTGAATAGGTATTAAATTATATTTTAAAATTTTCCTGGTCAATCTAGAAATTTTCAGAATGATCTAGAATATTCGAAACCACCATCATTTTTAATAATTTCTAGTATTATTGGTATTTGGATAGATGCAGAATATCCCGGATCATTTTTTAAATTTCGAAAAATATTTAGAATATTCTGGACCAAAACTGAGTCACATATTTTCATAGTTAATTTCAAAAATTTAAAAATATCCTACAGTATTCTAGAATATTCTGGGAAAATCTAGAATGTTCTAGAACATTCTGAAAAAATCTGGAATGTTCTAGAACATTCTGAAAAAATCTGAAATATTATAGAAAAATTCTCAATATTGTCACGCACAATCGTAATTTACGCCATTCAGCACAGACTCGAGCTTATATGAGTCATACAATATGTTAGAAAGGTATATAAGGGTCATTACACATTTTTATCCCCTACATCCACCCACCCCAACTAAAACTCCCTGACACTTACTTACCTTGCAGGTGCACACCTTAAAGCCTTCTACCACTGCAACCACGTGTGGGTGGCTGTGGGTGGTCGTGAAGAAAAGGCTGGAAATATTAACGAAAACTTTCCTTTTATATATATTGAGAATGGCAATTAATATTTACAATACCTAATATACCAACTCTATGTTATGAAATTAACATTAAATTTATATAATGAAATTATTACATTAAACATTAATTTGAGTACAATAGAGTACGTGATTGATAAAAAAAAAACATTGTGCAGAAGGAGGAAATATTTAAAGTCAGTTTTAAGCTTTTTTTTTTAAATTATATAATGTATTTTAGTGTCTGTATTATGATATATTTGACGGGTCACCGAAGTTAGCCCCCCATAAACTTTATATTTTTATTTTTCAAATTTTCTTTTGCACATATCGTTAGTTCGTCGTTTGTTCTTGATTGTTCGTTATAAATAATTGTTTGTTCGTTAATCGTTTATTTATTAAAAATAATTAAAAATGTGCCTTCAAGTTGGCCCCCTCCACTCCAATTTTAATTCTAGGATCTAACAAGTAACAACCTATCAATAATAGGTTGTTAGGTCTTTTATTTTTAAATTGTTAATTAAATAAAAAATAGACATTATAGAGAGAGAGCAAACGTATTTTATAAAAGAACAAACATTAATAAATATTTAAAGTCTACTAATAACGAAAAAAAATTGATATTGGAGTGGGGGGGGGGGGTTGGCTAACTTGAAGGCACATTATTAATTATTTTTTTATAAATAACCGATTAACAAACAAACAATTATTTATAACGAACAATCAAGAATATACGACGAACTAACGATATGTGCAAATGAAAATTGGAAAAACAAAAAAAAAATTTTTTGGGGGGCTAAATTCAGTGACCCATATTTGACATCTTTCCTCGACTTCCCTTAGAATCCACCGTTGAAGTACTTATCTATGCCTTTTTAAATAAAAAGATAAATAAAATCGATTTAAAATTTAGATATCGGTGAATAAACAAAACATAATTCTAACGAGCATAGAAGTTCGATTATTTTTTTACGGTAATTAAAATTTCTTACTAAATTGGAAGTCTTGTTCTTTACAATATTTATTTGTGCATTGCGTTATTTTACGCAGAAACTAGAATGTTAATAATCCATCACAAGATGGCGTATCTTAGGAGCTTTATAATAATAGCTATTCATATACAGATGGCGCTCTATACAATTCTGTTTATAAGCATTGTAATATTTGGCCAGAAAATTAATTAAAAAATACATTAATGTCAATTTATGTCATGATTGATGGATTATTAGTTGATTTATTATTTTACTTCGCATTTTAGTATACTTTGGCATCATATATATTTTATTATAATATTTATAGTGTTAATGCAATACCAATATTAGTTATATATTTTACTTAAATAATTTTACTATATTTTTGTTAATTAAAAGTGTTTTTATAAAATTTTGAATTTCATGCCTCATTCTGAGTATTGGCCATTCAGTATAACTGTGGAAAGGAGTGATGCCTCCAGCGAGCCTTCTTTACTAGTACGTCTTAAGTAAATTAGAAATATACAAAATGGAATAAACGATATAGGAAAATTATTTCAAATGTTATAACTAAATACAACTAACAGTAATATTGTCGATTGTTTTTAATAATTTAATTAAATAATAAAGGCAAATCTTTAATTAATGTTTTTATGACCATAATAAAAATTGTTTTTACGCGAGTTCATAAAAATAGGTAGTTTTGTGAGCAGTTAAACAGAATAATCGCGAAGTAATTTAAAATAATAATCTCAATGTCAATTTAAGTAATGTTATTATAGCGTAATTTATATTCTAAATTCTATTGTCAATTTAGTAAATAGGTATAATTTCCGTACAAAATTATAAAACAATTACATCACTAATGACTAATTGGAAGTATAATTTTAGCAAAAACAGGTCGGAGTGATGGAGGACGAAGTTAAAGAAATGCAGATGGAACTGGCCGCTATGAAAAGAGAGAGACTGCATATTCAAACTACTGGAATAGTTAGTTTAAATTTTCCTTTAAAGTTTTCCCTGTAAGAACTCTTCTCGCATGAAGGTGAACTGTATATTCATTATATATTATTGAGGTTTAAAGTTTTAAATTTAGTTGTATAATAAATTAAAAATACTTAGAATTTGACCTTATATTAATAGAAGTTAATTTACCTAGGTTAGTTTTTTCATTTTCGAATTATGAATTAACGTGACTGATGCAAAAACAATATTTACGATGTTTTTTTTTCACTACCTACTGGGGTATAAATTTTCATAGTAAAATTTAGCATTTGTTATTTTTGTGACTTGAAATGAATAGTTAGAAATCGCTCAAGCAATTTATTGTATTTGTGGTAAAAAACGGGTACGGGAGCTTGTCTTGTTTCGTTGTCGCACGGTGTACAAACGATATCTAATAATACATATACATATGTATGTCCTAAGCAGTAATCAAACTCAGAAAAAATACGTCTTTGGTCTGTTCGTTACCAGAATACTTGTTTCTTTGCGTTTTGTATGTTATACCTATATGGTAAAACTAGTCAACCCACGTGGTTTTTCCCTTCCGCGTTATAATATCAGAATAGATTACCTATGCTGTACATTATTTTTATAGAAAAAAAAAATATTATTTTGAACGGTATATGATTTACGATGCATGATTTGTTTCGTCTTACAGGATACCATCAAAGATAAAGATATAGCTCTGTATGAAGGTTCGTTGAGATCTCATGGTGAAATCGACATTATAGCAGCTCCTCAGGTATAACATGACTTTATTACTCTTTGTAAATATATACATGTATGATGTATGTATGCAAAAGTCAGTTTATTTCTCACTGTTCGGAGTATCTTACATCCATTTCGAATGATCTACCACATCTGTGAAATAGAGCGTATGAAACATTTTAGGCATAATGAATCTGCGGGTCGGCAGATTTACATGTCTTTGAATTTATTCCAGAGGTCACGCGTTCTATTCCCGGTCCGGTTACATAATTGTTTTAGTACTAATATTTTTCTGGTTCGGGTCCTTGTGGGTCTCCCCACCGTGTCTCGGAGAGCACGTAAAGCCATCGGTCCCGGTTGTTATCATAAATACATGATAGCGATCGTTACTCATAATAGGGAAAAATTATCTGCCAACTCTGCTCCAACCCTTCTACTATATGGAGTAAAGGCCTTCGCCCAGCAGTGGGACGTTTCGGTTACGGGCTGTTTCGGTTTAGTTTAGTTCAGTTATGTAATCGGTATATTATAAATGCTTCTATCATTTATTTTTGGATCAGGGATAATATTTTTTTGTGACGTTAATTGTTTTTATTATAGCCGAGCATTACCTATCGATGACGAATAAAATTTAGTCAATCCTAGCACTTAATTAACAAGAATGTCTGAAATTTCTACCCTTCTTTGGTGAAATTGGGAATTAAAACTTGTATGAAAGACCGTCTACGTTAATTAATTAGTAAGAAATCAATTGACTTAGTTACTAGGTCCAGGTCATCTCGAAATATTCCCTGCTTATTGTTAGATCCAGTAAAATTTATTACAAAAGAAAGAAGTACGTCGTTTCTAAGACGTTATGGCAATGTGTCTTAAATATGAAATAGCAATACGTGTTTTATATGTAAAAGTGTAAATAACCGTTCTGGTGTAGTAGTGCGAGTAGTTATCTGAACGCTGGCGGTCGCAGGCTCGTCGCTGTCGGGGCATATATTTGAATTTGTGAAAATATTTGTTTCCGGTCTGGGTGTATTTCTTTGTGGGTTTCCCAATCATGCCTTAGATTGTTATTATCACAAATACCTGATAACATAATATAAATAGAGTAGCGTGGTGATAAGCTCCACCTTTCTTCTCCTGTATGGAGAAGAGGTCTTTTGTGACAGTGTTTACAGGCTGATTCAGTCCAGTTCAGTTAAATATATCTGTATATAATGATTATAGATGTCAAAATTACGGGAAGATTTAATAAGAGCTAAAAATACAGCAGACGAAGAAAGATTCCAGAGAGAAAGAGTTGAACGAAAATTAAAAGATTTGGAATTGAAACTTAACAGCATATGCAGTCCAGAAACTATTGATGTAAGGAATATTTCTCTAACTCGATGATGACAGTTGATGTGGAATCATCACCTTCGCCCATAAGCACTTGCAATTTCGCAATAGCAGCAAATTTACCACTAGATAAAGACATAAAGGGGAGTAAGTAAAGATGGGGAAGTAATCGGGTTGTCTTCTAGCTTTTTGAATCACCGTTTGAAGTATAGCGACAGGTCACATCACGTGTATTTTATTAAATCTTGAATACAATAGTTAACTTAACTACAGATCGTTGCATGTTCTTATGATGTTACTTTTATTTTTTGCGAAACACTATTACGTTTAAGAGTAACATGTGAGAATAGATCATCTTGATTTTATGTCTTAATATATATTTTAAAGTACAATCGTCGTGTGAAACAACAACAATAATTGTTTTCTATTTATCAAGATCAATCTCACAGCGTCTACCTTTTTTTTTCACGATTATATAACGTGATTATTAAATTATTTTAACACGCAATGACGATAGGAATCGCGAAAATTTCCTACTGAAGAGTTAGCAGCTTTGAAAAAACAACTCCGTGATATGAAAGATGAAAGCGAAGAGTTGAAAATGACGCTTAACGAGAAAATTGAAGAGTCACAGGAGTATCGGGTTAAAGTAATTAACATTTGTAACAAAATGATTTATTTACAATAATAATAACAAATATCAAGGTCAAAGTAATTATTGGATGTATTGATATTTTTGTTTCGTTGTCTCTGTGTATATGTTTGTTTGATTAAAGCAAAACTGATTTGTTTAAAAAAAGTGATTGTTAACATTATTGATCTTAATTTCATCGAAATTGGTTGTTTCTGTTAAAAGTTATTCTAATTCTAATTATGGTTGGGAAGTTATACGTACTCATGGCGCAGGAGAGCAAGTAAAAGTGATAAACCTTAAATAAAGAACGCATTGATCTCGTAAGTCTTCTGGTCTGGTTTAAAATTTGATTTGTGTTTGTAAGCCTATTCTTGATAAAGGGACAGATTTCTTGCTCTACTAAGAAGCGTAAAGGTCAACGCGTGTGAAAGCGCACATTTCCACTAGTTTTAAGATACTCGTAATACACGATAAGTAGGAGCATGTTTTCACTAATTAAAACGAATAAAAAAGTTATTTTTAAAAACTTATCACTCGAATGTTTTATCTATATTTAAGCTTGAATTAATGCAGTAAAAATATGAGATTGATTGTATTTGATAAACTCTGTATTTACTAAATTGATTATAATATTGTTTTTACCATTAGATAACTATAGAGGTATATAAACTTAAGCGTAGGCTATATAAGTATGGCTTACAGTGTAGGTTAAAATTCATAAATTACAATTACCCGAGTCGAAATTTAGAGCCGATTTAGCGCCGCCTACGGTAGGACTTATGTCATACCTCTGGGCTCAAAGTTGGTCCTAACCCATATTAAATTAGGTCCGACTTAGCACCCAAAAATGGCACAAATTTCCGTTTTTTTCACTTTACGACTAAAATCGGACCTAAATGGAATAAAAATTAGCGCTTATAGGCGCTAAATGTCGGACTACTGGACGCTAAATCGGACTACTGGGTTCTATGTTGGACTTGAGGGAGCTATGTCGGCTTTAAATTTCGACTCAGGTAGTTATGTGTTGTTTCATTAATTTTTCAGTATCTCCAAGCACAGCAACAAGTCGAGGAGATGAAACGACAGATTGACGTGATCGATTTTGACAATAAACAAGTATCAGATCAAATACAAATTGAAATACAGAAGATGAAGGTACGTGTGATAATTGTTGTAAAGTTAGAGAATATTTATATGATTGAATGAACAGTAAATGGCTAGGAGTTGACGCAGTGGTGACAGCAAGTGCTTATTGTATTAACCTTCGCATATATTCCAATCTTCGCTGTTAACAAACAATGTTATGGCACTCCGTAACCGTAACCAAAACAAAATGATATCTATTTTTTATAAAAAAAAAGAAAAAAAATTGTGGTCGAAGTCGAAATAATGTGAGTAATGTTATGTAAAAATAAATAGTACCTACCGATAGAAACATTAAAAAATGTAATATCTTTAATCGTAACTGAAATCAATATATTTTTGTTTTTATATCCGTATCCATATCGGAAATTTCATATCATAGTGCATAGACCATACGGATTGATGTTGTTCTCTGGGTTTTGTGTTTGCGTTATGTATTGGCTTTTTGGCGCAAGGTAGCTTAGATCGTTAATTATAAAGGGTTTTATTTAGAAATTTGTCAAGTAAGTTTAATTTATAACAATACTAGCTTCCGCCTGCGGCTTCGCCTGCGTAGATGTCGGTTATCTTGACCAAAAAAAGTATCCTATGTTACTTCTTATACCTCCGATAATATGTGTACAAATTTTCATGATGATCGGTTAAGTAGTTTTCGCGTGAAAGCGTAACAAAGAAACTTACATTTCACATTTATAATATAGGCTTAGGGATACGAGAATAATACAATTTATCTGGCATGGATTGTATTCCCTTTTAATTCAGGTGGTAAGAATAAGTATATTCTTTCTTCTGTATTGACAATGGTCTAAGTTTAAATTTAGTTTAAATTTAGTAAGCTGTCAAAAATTTAGAAACTGATAGTTTTTTAATTGTTAGATGCAATTCCAAGAGAAGTTGCAAGAGTTAGCACCCCTTCCCGACTTGCTAAAAGGCGCTCAAATTCAGCTCCAAGAAGCGAAACAACTTCAGAAATTGGCAGAAGACAGCTCTGGACAGCTTTCAAATGAACTACACAGGGTAAAGGAAAAGGTAGAAGGATATTTATTTGATTAAATATACTTAAATATTATTTTTGTATCTGTTAAAAAACTTATTTATATATTATTTTACTTATATTATAATTTTTATATTATTGTGCTAACGCGCTGATCTCTATATTTTAGACTGATATTGCAGAAACAAAAAATTCGATCGAATATCAGTCCGATAACGATATATATTATATATATATATATATATATATATATATATATATATATATATATATATATATATATATATATATATATTATATATTATATATATATATATATATATATATATATATATAATATATATATATTATATATATATATATATAGTAAATAATATAATCACTGCAACGTTATTAATAGATATTAGGATACATTTTCTTAACATATTATTATTTGATATGATATGCTTGGAACAATATTAAAATCCGTAATTTATAGAAGCATTTTATCAATCGCTAATTTAATAAATTAATATTATTTCAATTACCTATAGTCAAGTTAAGTATTAGGTAATGTTTTCATCATACTATAATAAGAATTTTATAATTGTTTAAGCTCCTTAAGGTTGTATATAAAAACAATATAATATAAGTATTATTATAATATTATACATATTAAACCTTCCACGCGGTTCCGACTGCGTCATGCTTCGCTACCTTTCAGCTTAAAACCTGTTGGTCCCGATTAACATTCATATTTACTTTATATTATTTATATATAATTATTATAAAATCATTGTAAGATAAGTTTTGTATATTTAATATATTCCAAAACTATACAATTATGATAACTTATTATATTTTCGAATAGGAGCCTAAAGCTCTAATTCAAATGAAAAGAGATTAGTCAGATTAAATATAACTTTTCATCTTTATTAAATTAGTATAGATCATATTTTAATAATAATACACAAATATGTTGTTATACATATATACATTGTAATTACAGCTTGTAATAGCTGTGAATAATTTCAATATGGAAAAAGCAGAAAGGATGAAAACTATTGAAGATAACAAAGTATTGAAAGCCGAAACAGAACAAAATCAAAGAGAAATTGATGAGTTATCTAAAATTATAGACGATTATAAGTTAGTATGTTGTTATTTTAACATTATTTAGTAAACATTCTTTAAAATGGCTGTAGTTTATTTACTAGGTACTTTAAATTTGGACATAACTTTTTGTTTCTTTAATGGATAAGCTCAAGACGTAGATACATATATTTTTTTAAACACAGTAATCGTTTTTGAAATTACCGATCTTAAAAACAAAGTTTTCAATGTAGAAATAAAACGAACATTCAAATAAATGTATTTTATAATGTAAAACGTAACTACAGCTCTTTTAAGACTAGCCACATTTTAAGAAGACCACATTCTCAGAAAAAAATTGAGTGAAAGAAGCTAAGCCTGCTTCTTTTTCTCTTCCTTAACCTCCGTTTACTCCGCTTCAATCCTATAGCCAGCGATAAGTTTGTTGCATATTATCTTGATGCGTGTATTTGTGGACTTTGGTGATACCATAATATCAGATGAAATACCTCTTACAAAAAAAATGTCGTGTGTAAGGAGTACACATGTCAAAAGTGAAACATCTTTGGCAAACTCAATTTAATATTTATTAATATTAATAGTTAAACATTCTATTAATTATATTATTATTAATCGTTAAACATCTTGGCACCATTCCACGCGGACGTGATTTATACCAAAACTGTTTGTTAATTATTATTTTAAGTTTTGCATTGTAAATATGTATAATATTGTAAAATTTTGAATGTACATTATAACGTTAAACATTCTATTACTTATTTACGCTTTGTTTACGCGTTGCTAGGATACGCGTTACTAGGATACGCGTTGCTAGGATACGCGACATCATACAATCTCATTATCTCCTACACATTTTTCTATTTGTGTCTCTTACCTGTCGCTTTTTCCGTCGCATCCCGTTTTAAATCACAACGATTCTAAAGAAGTTTCACTTTAAAAAAAAGTAGAAGTTGCCCGAAATTAAATAAATTAGAAAAAGATAAAATTCTCACAGATGTACCGTACTCCGCTTGGAAGAGAAACTTTCACAGCTGGACACGAGATACAAAGAGAAAGCGACAGAATGTTCCCAACTTCTCAAAGATTTAGACGAACTGAGAACAGAGAGTAGCAGATCGCTAACGAGAAGTAAAGACAGGTCGGACTCTATGAGGAGATATATGCAGACCCAGATTTCGGAGCTAGAGAGACAGCTAATACAAAGCAGGGCACAGTGCAGGTCTTGTCAGAAAGAAAGAGACGATGTGAGTAAAATAAATAAATATATAATTAATTATAAATATGTCGATAATTTTCATTGCGATAGTCTCAAACTGTAGGTAGTACCATACCGTATTGTCTTATTTTAATGGAAAATAGGCTTAAAGTACTAACAACGGCTGTATTTCGTAAGGTGAGTGAGAGAGACAGAAGTTAGTTAACTACTACCCATCTTTTTCTTTGGTTTTGTTCTACTTCCTATAATCCCTTTAGCAATAACAGATTTTCAATTTCTATGGAGTTGTGAGTTATTATAATTGTGGAATTAAAGTGGGAGCTAAAGCTACCAACCTCCACTGCGAGTTGGCAGATTACTTCATAT
The DNA here is from genome assembly GCA_036937285.1 of Euphydryas editha. Classification (NCBI taxonomy): domain Eukaryota; kingdom Metazoa; phylum Arthropoda; class Insecta; order Lepidoptera; family Nymphalidae; genus Euphydryas; species Euphydryas editha. The sequence continues at coordinate 18,370,078 of JAUPFZ010000005.1, read as the reverse complement.
GACTGAAGAGCATTACGATTACTTTCGCATATATTATTAAAAAATTATCCAATTTCATCGAGATCAAAGCCTGTCCTATTTAAATTAAAAGTTTTGTCCTAAAGGTAACCTATATTTAAAATTTTGGATGTAGTGTTCATAGACTAATTCTTAAAATATTATATCATAACTAAATCATAACTTGGTATTCAGCTACGCTTAAGATTAGAAGTATTGTATATATTATATATACTTCAGTTATATTTTTCTAGTTAGATTGTTCTCAAATTACTTGATTCATCATCTAATACTCATAAATTAAAATTGAGAATATTGAAGGAGTAAGTCATTCGAGTAAAGAGGTATCATAGAATATTCCTCTAAAAATAAATATATATATGAAATAATTTAAAAGAATTTCTACAGTCAGCTACAAATAATATTTTGACACCAACTTATATCAAAATAGAAATCCAGAATAACAACTGTTTTTATTGATAAAATTACACACAAAATAAATAAACAAGACAATAGGTTTTCAGGCTACCCATTTTAAGTCGCTGATTTTTTTAGCTTTTCAACTGGTGGATTAATTTACTACCAAGAGTAAGTAAGGGAAGTAGTACTTTTCGAGACACAGACTATACAAAGATAAACACCAGAAACATATACTTATAAATATCTGCTCCGAGCAGGAATCAATTTTACGTCCGTTAGCGTTTATAGAACCCTCAGTAGTAATTACCAACATACTAGAATATTCTTTGAATCTTCAATGGTTGACGTTCTTCAACACAGCTCGGATCCTATGTATGATACTGTTAAGCTTTAAAACTTCCTCATTAAATAGACTTCCTAATTAGTTCAATCATTTTTCAAATATTGCTGTTTTAGTGTTATTGCACTAGTGGCTAAAACAAGTTCAGTTTATATTTTATAGCCCCATCGCTTCATATCAAGTGGCTAACAATCTATGAAAATTAAATAAAATTTTCATTATTTTTATTTTCTTGTTGTTCTAATAATTTGGTCAATGCCACATACCATGTTACTCAATTATGAATTTGAAAACGATACTAGAGTTGCAACAACACTTAAACGTTAGGTATCGCGTCTAATGTTCTCGGACAACTTTTGATATTTCAAAACAATTTATATCCATAAGCGTGGATTAGCATAATAATAAGCAAGTATGTTATAAATATTAAATGAATATTATAAATGTAGAGCCGATGAAATAAGATATTCACTAAGAATAGTAAACGTAAGGTAGTTAATTTTTTTAATGTTTGTGTTTATAAATTTACCTAGTAGTCAGTATTCTGAGGAAGAGGAAATCTATATGAGGTTTCAGGTATTATGAGACACGTATGTCCGTAAATCGCATATATAGCATTGTGGCATTTTCTAATGGTGAACGCGCCATTACTCACCGGTGGGAAACTTGCACTCAGTTAGTGTGAAGTACAGTTAACATACTGTTTTCTTATATTTACGCGAATTTTACTCATTTAATTAAAAGTCTAGATCGGATTTTATCGCGTTTATTTAAAACTTTACAGTTTAAAATTGTTTTAAATTATTTCCCGACGTTTCGTATTTTTACAGCGTCCAGTCCCCCGAGATCATGGACGCAGTAAAAGGTCTGAAACGTCTGGAAATAATTAAAAACAATTTTAAACTGTAAAGTTTGAAACAAACGCGATAAAATCCGATATAGACTTTTAATTAAAGCCAATGTTTGAGGTTGTACATACACGTTTGTTATTAAAGATTATTCATACATCGTTGAGTTTCTTTGTATACTCTATATTAACAATTGCGTCATATTTTTTAATATTTATTTCGGTACTTGATAAAGATATTGATGCGTAATGTTCCGCTCCTGTAAGCCCGAAGCCTTTTTCGTAGAGTATTGTTTTATATTATACAAGCGATATTATATTCATATATATATATATTAATTTATATAATATTCATATTGAAAGCGTAAGCTATATTTAAAAGATAGATATATGCCATGGCGGACTTTTAGAGAAATTATTCTACCATACATTCTTTTGTTTATCTCAAAGATATTAAGCAGCGTTGTTGATGAAAACTCTCGGGAAGTTTTACTTTTTCTGACATTTTCGACAATTATCGTCATATTTAAACCAATTTACACAAAACCTTGACAGGTTATACATCAAAGCATCATGAACTAACTCTATTTATTGGTGAAAACCGCATGAAAAGCCGTTCAGTAGTTATTGAAGTTATCGAGAATAGACAGACAGACCGACAGACAGACAGAAAAAGAGACGCGGCGGAGCTTTTTTATAATATGTAGTGATTATAATCTTATTTGATAAAGGCTTATTGAGCGTAAAAGAATTACAAATCAAGTCGAATTTCTGAATTTAGCTTAGGTACATGAACTAACGAATAAAGCTACACGGCTTCTTGACAGTTCAGTTTGGTATTCCACCTTTAAAATATCAAGAACATCACACCGAGTATATATTGTTTCTTATTAAATTTTTTTCTATGTTACGACTTAATGTATTTTTTTATTTGTTTACTTTATTAAGAATTAATTTACTTGTATTAACACCGCTTCTAAAAGTAGATACAATAAAAAAGCGTCGTATCATTGCATTTAACACGGTACATAATAAAAACATTAACCTCGTCGATGGATGCCAAAAAAAAAAAGGTTTTTGTCAGGCCTCTGTTCGTATTTTAGATTTTTGTATTTATTTTAATAAGCGTGAATCTAATCTCATTGTAGTTATAAATAAACTCTGTATAACTTACTTGTATAGCATAAAAAATAATTTAATGACTATTTCTGAATTAATTAATTAATTTTTGTTGTTTAATAGAGACGAAAGAAGTTTATGGGGCTTTTTCCCCTTACTGTATATATATCTATATATATTATATAGATATCAGAGAATTGTATGTGTATGTAATTGTATTTATATTATTATTAAAAGTTAATGTTTTTTTAAAGTTATATGTAGCACCACACTATATTACTGATATATTGACTATATTGACTTTTTTTCCAAGCCCGTATGGTTGTCTGGAAGATATGGCTACTAAGCGATAAGACCGCCTTATTGTGCATGAATGTAGATATTAACTTTTTCGTCATGTTAAAGGGTTTTTTTTATATCGATTTTATCTGTGGTGTGCAACTGTATCATAATTGTTTTAATACAGAAATTTTACAATATTATACATATTTACAATTCAAAACTTAAAATAATTATTTACAAACAGTTTTGGTATAAATCATGTCCGCTTGGAATGGTGCCAAGAATACTAGCAGCATTTCCCCGTTGAATCGCAATTCCGATTCTTTGGGCAAAAAATGCACCAGCCCTCTTGTCACCAGTGGAGGCTATGAGTCGTGGGGTTAATTCTTTTAGAAATTTTTTAGCACTGCTACTCCAAGGTCCAAGTGTTTCGACTGCAAACGGCACAAAAATATAACTTTGGATAAGTGACGAATATTTGTGCCGTTTAGTCATTTCAGCCTTCTCCGCAGCGGCTCCCATTCTTACAGCCGTTTCCCTGATATGAGACGGAGCCAATGTATCGACGCAGGTTGCGTCCCACAAAAGCGCCCGTCCCCTTTCCCAGGGAATCAGCGTTAAACCATCAGGCCTCTTGCCATCATCGCGACTAATTCCAGTAGGCTCAATAAGAGCAGGAACGTCGATGGTGGCAAGAGCCCTTTTAATGGTCTCATTCAGGGAACCGTGGCGGGAAAACCTACCTGAACTCTTGTTGCAAGAAAGGCCGTGTAGTCCGAAAGAATCAACCTCCTTTCCGCACGGACATCTGTGTTCAAAACACAGACGTGCTCCCAACCGAAGACCTATACAAATTCGAAAACTTTCATTATCTAAAAGTGTCCCAAGGTTTTTTGACGGCATTGCGTGTAACCAGTGACCTGACTCTTTACTTGATAAAGCTAGAAGCCTTGCACGTTAGTTAGTTGTTTTAATTGAAATTTTTGGGACAAAGAATTTAGAGTTTAATTTTTAATTATAAAAATATCTAGGGATTATAAAACAGGAAACAATCAAAGATAGTCTCAATTATAATTATATTGTAAGATCCACCGCGCCCCTTAAAGTCCTTTCAATATATTTATTTTCTTATATATTTTTTTAATCTGAAATAAAATGTATACATACTCCATCTGATCGCTTATTTACTTAAATTTTTATTAAAAACAATTTAAGACTCTTTCTGAATCTCCAAATATTATGAATTTTGAGAAATAGCTAATAACATTGATATTTATCGAGATTGAACGAGGATAAAATATCGTTGTCTGGTACTAAATACTGTGATGAAGTGAACAAAATAAATAAATAAGCTAACTCAATAAATATACCTTCTAGAAATAAATAATATATATTTTGAATCATCCCGATGTACTCGTATAATGAGATTGGCATGTTCAAAAGAAAAATAAGGTACGGTCTACTATATATTAATAAAATTTGAATAATTATTTATTAATTCCTCGGTAGGTTCGTCAACGTATGCAAATCCAGGTGAATAACCTGCAAGAGAATTTTGAAGTCGTCGAAATAAGATTGCGAGCCCTTCAGAACCAAGTGGCGGGCTTGAAGAATACCTACGCCATATTTTTGGCCGATGAAGACGATAATTGTGACGTCACAAAAATTATAACATAATGTAGCTAAGATACAGAATTATTTTTGATTGGATTTTGAATTACGTACTGTTTTTGTTTTAATAAAATTGTTTAAGAAACTATCGACTACAATTTAATACAATTTTATATTTAGTTGTATTTCTATTGTCATTAGATTTTTTTTTCTAATTATTACGATTGTGTATAATTATCGATATATCGATACTTATCGATAATTATCGAATCTAATATATCGATAGTTATCGATATTTATGGACGAAATATATCTATAATTATCGGATGAAATATATCAATAATTTTCATGTCGCGGAAGTATACACGAAAAAAAAAGTAAAGGTACCTCTACATATCCAATATATATGTATTTTAGTAGGCATTACAGGTTAAATTTATTAAATTACGATTAAAAGTGCTTAGTGCGATACATAATGATATTTTATTCATGAAAAATTGTTGTCAAAAGCTTCTGTAAAATATAATATTACTCTAAGGTTGTTGATCTTTTAAATTACTTCCATAATTTTTACTTACACTCACCTAGATACGTCGATTAATATAAACATAAAATGATTTGTTTGATGTAAAACATATACTAATATAATTTAATCGAGAAAACCTCGGTCATCCAGGTTACTTAATAATTAACATTTATCAATCATTATATTTCTTTAAAAAACTTTTTTATAGTCTGTGGTTGTTTGTTATGCACAGGGCACTTTACTACCCGTCTATAAAGTTCGACATTACTGTAGTACATTATTCCGAAAAAAAAAAATGTAATTTATAGACGTTAGCTGTCAAAAAGATGTCTCTAGTTATTTTTTTAATTGCTTTTTATACTTTTTAGTATTTATAACTTTTTAATTATCTTATTAATTTAAAATTGTAACTTTTAAGTATATTTAGAATAGGTTAATTAAAAATTTCAATAATTTCCTTTTATCTAGGCTGATGGATTGCAATCGTGTGTCTGCACTGATTAATAGAGCCACTGAAATATTAAATGATGACTTGCTCAAAATTTACTCCTGATGCCAATATTTTGATATTTGATAAACTCCTAATAACTCGTAGGTTTTTCGATTGGTAGCTCAAAAAGTATATAAGATTAGTATCCGTTCCTTACTCTTCCTTCGGTCATTCGAGTCTTGACTTCATTATCGATAGCTTCTAATCCCTATAAGTGACAAAGGGAGCTGCATAATTGTACCGACAATTTAGTTGCTTAGGGCGGTAAAATACTCTCTACAAATTAAAACCAAAATATCCTTAGCTCAGTCTTTTATTCTGTCTTATTAAATTATGTTAATTGACCTTACAGAAGAACTAATTGACAAATTCAAGCACCTTCAAGTATTATATATTAGATTCATATTTGGTTGACGAAAGTTTGGTCATATATATATCATATCATATCTACCAAGCAACAAAACCATCTTTCTCCTCCTTCCTTCCTTTTACCTTCCTCGGTTCCAATTTTAAAACAAAATAAAATAAAAATAAAATAGACTTTAATGGTAACAATAATAAACAAACATTGCTTACAATAGATAAAAAACAACAATATTTGAAGATAATATTAAATTTCAAAGGTATAAAATATAAAACTTGTGATGTCACCAATCGGACGCCCACTCAGTAACGTTGTGACATCGTTGACCCAACACTGATTTTCAGTGAGCACCGTGTATATGATGAGTCCAGCACGGCCAGTGATAACATTATAAAATATTAAAAACAAATAAATAAAAAGATAGCCAGTAAGAAAATAAAATATTTTAATTTAAAATTAGAAACTATATTTAGATTGCGAATGGGAGGTAGCAAGTCGTTCCAGAACTTGGTAGCCGTGAACTTGAAACTTCCTTGGAAAGCTGCCGATTTGTGTATTGGCATTTGGAGCCTAAATAAGAAAGCCCTTGTGACGTGTTCATTAGTATTATCTTTTAACCAGTGTTAATTGCTATATAAATATTGTGGCACGCGATATTTAATTATTCCAAATAATAGAGTGGCAAAATGTAGCTTCATTCTGTAATTCATTTTTAAATTGTTAAATTTGGTGTAACATGGGCACGAGGTGGAATTTTAAAGCAGTAAAGTTTTTGGTGCGAGCAGTCATTGGGCCACGATAACATATCGTGGCCCAATGACTGCGTCAGCGTAGTTAAACTTGGAAATAATTAAAGCTTCAAATAATTTTATTCGCAGACCAACGGACACAATATCTCTAAGGCGATAAATAATTTTTAATCTATAAAAACAATTTTTAGCTGTTTGTATTACATGATTTTCAAAACGAAGTTTCTCATCCATTAATACGCCTAGATTTCTAGCCTCTGGTACTCTCTGTACACGTTGTCCATTTATTTATATAATTGGATCGTGATGTGAAATCGATCTTATTTGATTAGATTTGGCAATAATACCTTGTCACTATCGATAAGTAGACGCCACATACGTCATCACTTTGACGAAGTGAAACACGTAGAGGCCTGAGAGCCTACCACAACGTAGATCTATAATAACATATGTGTGTAGCATTTAAGTGTTTTACGAATCTATTCTATAAAATCGTTTTATGTCTATAAATATATTATTTTTCCAAGTGTAATAAAACTATAATTTATTTTAAAATTTTAATAGTCTTAATATGATTTTATTTATTGTCCAACTACATTTTAGTTTGTACATACATTACATGTTAGTTATCACATAGGATTATTTAAATTGGGATATTTACCATGTTTTTTATTTTTATTTTCATTCGGTGGTGCTCGATATTTCGACATTATCTACGAATGTCTCGTTTACGAGACTGAAATTTGCAGGTAGATGTTGACGTCATTAGAAGTGTCCATACCAGACTACCTCCTTTCTCGTACGTTTGCTGCGCAAACACTGGTTACCACTACCATTGTCACTTTCACCCCTACTGTTGTCCCTTGTTTTATTTGTTTTACGTGCACTCGACACTCGATCCCGTGTTTTACAGACGAAATTCACCGTATCGATTCGCGAATTTTTTATATTATTGTTCAAGGGTTTGCATAATCTAATCACCGGATTCCACACTTTCGGCAGTTAAAACCCCTCCTCCCTATTGAAATTACTATATTTAGTAATTTCAATGGTCTCTCGTACCAGTCGGGGTATGTAATGGCGTTCTGTCGCAAGTATTTGAGCATTATGTAACTCGATCCAATGGTTTGGTCCGGCTTCCAGAAGATGTTCCGCGATGGCTGATTTTTTGGTGTCATTGTTTTTCACCGCCTTGATATATTGGTTAATGCGACAAGATACCGTACGCTTCGTCTGTCCAACATAGGATTTACTACAACTATAATCGATTTTGTAAACTTCGGATTTTTCCAGAGCAAAGTTATCTTTAGGCGAACGCAACATTTCCCATATCTTCTTGAAAGGAGTGAAAATAGTCTTCAGCGCATATCTGCTCAGGACTCTAGCTATCTTATCTGTCGCTCTTTTGAATATATAGCATAAATGCTGGTTGTCTTTCAACCCTGTACTGTCGAAGTAACTTTTTATCCCTTGTAGCTGTGTTTCCCACCTTATATCCATTCCGCTGTAGGATCTCTTTAACATGTGCTATGTCTGATTGTATGTACTCTTCTACACAAAGGTCATATGCGCGATTGGTCAATGATGTTACTACACCGTTTAAGTGTCGAGGATGGTAGTGTGAGTTAGCATGCAGATATAGGTCGGTGTGCGTTGGTTTCCTGTAGACAGTATGGCTTACAGAGGCATCCGTACGTACTCCAATTTCAACATCAAGGAATGCAATTTTTCTGTTCTTCTCCATTTCACAGGTGAATTTAATTTTGCTGTGGAAGCTGTTTAAGTGATTTAAGCAATTCGTTGCACTATCACTATCCCCCTTTATGATGGCAAATACGTCATTTACGTACCTCTTCCACAGTTTAATTGTAGTTACAGTCTTTGCCGTTGACATGGCTATCTCCTTGAAATGTTCCATTCAGTAAATATCCCCATTTATATAATTGTAGTTATAAAAATAACCATGTCAATTAAAAATCACATAGGATATTCAAAAATCCATCCATTGACTAGCCTAGACTTATATAACAAGATTTAATCGCTAAATTATACTTATTTTAGTTTACTACATGTTTAGTTCTAGTTTCAATATCTTAAAAATTCTATATACATTATTTTTGTAAATAACTATAATTTTATCCACATATAAGATAGCATAAAAATCTTAGTTTAGAATGCCTCTTTTAATTGTAGCTTACTGGTTTAAGGTCATCCGCAATATGTCAGGGAAATCAACACAAGTTCGGGTATATATTTTGACCCGATTGGTGAACTCAAAATTAGCGTAAGCCACTTGGACATAGTGACCCCGCTCGATATCTCTTACATTGAACCTCACATAGATAATATTAATTTTGTAATAGGCACGCTACGCCTGATATGTGATCAAATACAAATTGAAATGTTAAATAATTTAGAATGCCATAACATATTATCGCCATTAACAATTAAATATCACGACATAGTATCAGAATATTCCGCGATCTCTTATTTAATTGACAAAATGTTTAAACGAGGAGCATGGATAGCCGGTATTAGCTCTCTATCCAAAACTATATTCGGTAGAGATAGTAGAGTAGAGTATAGTTTTGGATAGAGAGGAAGGCACTTAAGGAAGTGAAACTTAAATAACTATAAAAAAGAGGCTGGTGTAAATAATGACAGATAATATTTTGCTCACTTCTTCAACATTATCAAACTTTAACGAAACTTCACAAACAATAAAACTTAATGAAACCATTTTCAACCAAGCTATCAAAGATTTCTTTCTGAAACAGAAAAAAACTTAACTTTAATTTCTAACAAAAATATTCTCAAATCAAATATTAATTACACCCTAAATAGTTTAGAAGCGTCACTACTAATGTTATAATATGACTTCTTAGTAATATTCGTGCCAAAGAAGTAAATCCATGCAGTACTTTTTGAGTTTATCCCGGACATACATACAGACATACAAAAAACAGACAAATACACAAAAATTCTAAAAACTATATTTTCCGCTTCGGTATCGATTGTAGATCACACCCCAAGTATTCTTTAAAAAAAAATTCAATGTACAGTTTTGACTTTTCTACCATTTTTTTATATGTATAGATTGCATTGCCTACGCTAGTATTGCATTGTTACACCCCACGATAGTACTAAACCAAATTCTTTTGCATATATAATATCAACAAACAAGTTTATATATAGGAATATAACCAAGGACAAATCGGAATATTATAATTTGGACTCATTAAAATAATGTATATCGATAAGATATGTGACATTATGACAGTGTTCTCGATCACTGCGAATCCTAGTTGTAAAAGTTAATTAATTGCAAGTGTAATAAAAATAATACCAGTTCAGTGTAAAACCGATTTCGTTCATGAAGACATACACTTATGGAAACCGCTTTACAGTAATAATTTGATATATGTTTTGTATGATGAATGTCCGAGTCACAAAGTATTGAAATAAATATAATTGTAACAGGAATACTTACTATTCTAACTACTTCTCTTCTACTAAAAGCACTAAATTAATACCTAATTTTGATAACATTGTATTTGACTTAACTATTATTCAATCCGACTTTAAAATAATTAAGGATTCTTGTTGCACTTTAAATAAGTTTAAAATAATAACAACTAATGAGTTGAAAACTAATTACGTTTGAAATTACAAAATATGTATAATTACACCAATAATCAATAAGGGATTTGCAGTGTATTAACACACAAGTTGTAATTAATAAGTATATTTAAGAAAGATAAATATGTATATTGTGTTTATATAACTAGTTATACATAGGTCACTGGATAAGTTTTGAGACAAGAAAAAACTATACAAGATATTAACAATATTTATTTTACATTATTTCAAAATACTTTCCTTCATTCTCTATGTAAAGTTCCATTCGCCTAAACCAACACTATTAAAACACTTTTGCCAGTCTTGGTCCGATAGGTCCGAAATTTCGACTTCGTAGGCGGCCATAGCATCTTCGGCACAAGAAAAAAGTTTCCCTTTTAGTTTTTCCTTGATTATCGGGAACAACAATAAATCGCACGGGGCGGATCAAAATCAAAAACAACTTTATTCAACTAGGCCGAGCACCTTCGAATTATTATTAGTCATTTTACAAATTAATACCTTAGTGATTATTATTTTTTGTAAAAGTAAAGCTACCACCGATTCAGAATGTATATTCTGCAGAGAAGAATCGGCAAGAAACGCCGCAGTTACTCTTTTGAAAATAATATATAAACTCTGTCTTAGTACAAAATTAGTGATATCTTGCATGAAATACAGCGCCACTAAGTCCACACATCTTTATCAACTAAGTAATCCTCCACCGAATAGTGCGCTTTATCTATTTTTTTTTTAAATAAATCTTTAAATTTGTGTTAAGGCAATTCCAAAATTGTTTGTGGGATTTTATTATACATTCAAATACCATCAACCTGAAAGGAGGCGTTTACTTTGCGCAGTCGTAAACTTGGAGTTACAATTTTGTTATTTCTTCAAGTATTTACATTGCGATTAATACTATTTATTTTAAAACAATGAAAATTCTGGTGAATATTTATAATATTGTTATAAATATATTGCCACGCAATTGTTAATATGTCTACCTTTGGACAAACATCCCGTAGGGAGACTCGAGCCCCAAGATCGTAAATGCCGCGAATAGCCCTTTTTTGCAAAATAAATACAGTTTCAATATCTGTAGCATTACCCCACAGTAATAGACCGTAAGACATAATACCATAGAAATAGCTAAAATGTATTAAACGCGCAGTAGCAACGCTTCGGTCAGTTGTCGCACTTTTCTAACTGCGAATGCTGCGGAGCTGAATCTACCATTCAAGGATGACAAATGGGAATTCCACTGAAGTTTTGAGTCCAAATTTATCCCTAAGAATACTGTAATGTCATGTATACTGTGGTATCATTCACAATAAGCCTCTCAATATTTATTTCTAAACTATAATTTGGATGTTTAACATTAGGCAACGAAAATACAACGCACTTGGCTTTTTTGGTGTTCAAAACGAGGTTGTTTGTTTTAAACCAATCTTGAATTCAAGACAAAGAATTACTGTTCACGTCATCATAATTTACTTTTTTCCTACCAACTTTAAATATAAGCGATGTGTCATCTGCAAATAGCACTATATCACATACATCATAAATATCATGGCAGATCATTTTATTATATTAAAAAAAGAAAAGAACCTAGAATCGTTCCTTGTGGAACGCCCATTTTTATAAGAAGAACTGTTAGCCATTTTAAGCTTAGACACTCACAGTATTCAAACATAGTTTATTTATTCTGTTTAAAAACAAAAATGAGTACATACCACGATATAGTTTTTTTTGACGATTTTTTGTCGATATTTTGGACCAGTAACATGATCCATGGTCACGACGAAACTCTATATGTTTAAAAAAATATATATTAGGGTGGCGCAAAAAAACCGACTAATTTTTTTTTTTTGAGGCTCGTTTGAAAAAGATGTTAGTTTTTGAGTTTTCAAGAGCCCTCGCTAAAGTATAGCTAAATAATCTTTTTTAAGAGTTCACTCCAAATTTTAAAAATTTCAAAATTTACGTTTTGTAACTGATTAAATAAAATAATTAAATTAAGAAAATTATATTTTCTTTATTGTACTTGATTTTTAGTTCATATCGTGGTGTATTTTTATCGATTATTGTACTAATTACAAAAATAAAAAATATGTATGGAATTTTAATTTGAATTTTAAAAAGGTCGCTCGAAAAAAAATTTAATGCAATAAGAAATTTAAAAAATATATGAGCGACCTTGCACAATTTAAATTTTGAACTGAAACTTTCAGAAACTAATTTTTTTTTTCCTATAAAATTATAACGTAACGAGAAAAAAAAATCGGCTTTGGACGATTTTTGGAGAACATTATATATTTGTAAAAATAAAAAGATTAGTAAGCTCTGAAAGTCGCTGCAATTTATCAAAATAAAACCCAGGAGGAGGACCTTAAGGAGACTTTTGACATATTTCATCGATATGAACATAAAAACGCAATTTTAAATTAAAAAAAAAAAAAAAAACATCAGAGTCTTGAAACATATCGATAGTCTGTAGAGAAATATTGTTTATTTTGTAAATACTATACGATGTCATTTTTGATCTTGATATTAAAGCTCAGTGCATGGCAAATTACAGTATTACAGAAGCAACAAATATTATTAGATTAAGGTTTTTAAAAAAAAAATTGCGAATAACTATTTTTGTTAAGATAAATAGACGTCTATTAATTTTTTTAATAGTATGTCACCGTTTAGAGTTATATTATTATGTTAACGCTATGAAACGATGTTAATATACTTATTACATTAGCTATGTCTGAATGATTTGTATTAAACGTCGTTAAAATTATGTTTGTGTTTTACAATTTTGACAGAAATATGTAAAACCTTGTCGTTAAGCCACGGAGCAGTACAAAAAGCGGTAGACACAATTACGCTTACGACTATTACGCGTTATTAAACCGAGATCCTTAATCTAGTGCACCTGACCAGCGAGTGTGTTTCGAATGTACTGTGGACAACGCAGACATTCCACTTGATTGAAAATAAAATAAAATTTAAATAGAGTAACAAATCTTATGTAATGTTTGCATATTTTGATACCAATCGGCATGTCATAAGGTCATTTCGAAAAAAATTATCATTATTAAATAACCAGATATATATATATATATATATATATATATATATATATATATATATATATATATATATATATATATATATATATATATATATATATGGACATAGGGCTTTCCCAAGGCACGCTACTTAGCCCGATCTTCGGCTATTTATTATTTTATTATTATTGTCACCAGCCCATTGCCATTTCAGCTTGCTAGCCTTCAGGGCGAATACATTCATTTCGGGTATTGTCTCGAAGCGACACACCAACCATAGCTCTTTCCATAGCACGCTGAGCGACCTTAAGCTTATGGACTAGCCACACTGTGAACGTCCACGTTTCGGCTCCGCAGGTCATAACAGGCAGGAGGCACTGGTTGAAGACATTGGTTTTCAGGCTTTGAGGTATAGACGACAAGAAGATATGACGTAGCTTTCCAAATGCTGTCCAGCCCAACTGGCCTCCTATCGGCTTCTTTCTCGAAGCTGTTTTTCCCGGGCTGGATGATCTGGCCGAGGTAGACATATTCACGGACAATTTTGAGAGTTATGCACTCAACGGTAATGGAGCTGGGAATGACGTGTGAGTTGAGCATCATCTTGGTCTTGTCCAAATTAATTCCGAGGCCCACGTGTCGGGAGGCCTCATTTAAGCTGGACAGCATTCCCTGCAATTTCTGCAGCGATTTCGCTACAATGACAATGTCGTCTGCAAATCGTGGGTGCGAAATGTATTTGTTGTTAATACTAATGTCTCGCCCCTTCCAGTCTAGCAGCTTAAAGACGTTCTCCATTGCACTCGTCAACAGTTTCGGGGATAAAAAGTGCCCCTTTCTCACGCCCCTGTGCAACTGGATGGGTTTGGTGTAGGCATTTTGTATTTGGACGGACATAGTAGTGGTGTCGTATAGGCACTTCAGCACGTCGATCACGGCGATCGACTTGGCAGCCCTGTAGGGATTCCAGAATAGCCCAAGTTTCAATAGAGTCAAAGGGTTTCTCATAGTCCACAAACGCCAGGCACTTGGCTGATTATATTCTTCCAACTTCTGTAATTATAATCAGCCTCACTGTGTGTGTGTGTGTGTGTGTGTGTGTGTGTGTGGTCCATGGTGTTAAAGTCTCTCCAGTCTACGAAACCCAGCCTGCTCCGGCGGCTGGAACTCATCAAGTCTTTGTGCGAGGCAATTTGTAATGACCCTTGAGAACAACTTATAGACATGGCTCAGGAACGAGATGGGTCGATAGTTTTCAAATATTGTTTCTACACCCTTTTTGTGAAAAATATTACAATGCTCCTGTGCCTCGTCCTTGGAGTTCTCCCTGCGTGTAAGACGGAATTGAATATCTTGTAGAGTTCATTCACAACTGCTTTTTCCCCGAGTTTGAGTACTTCGGCTGTTATTCCGTCTTCGTCAGTGGCTTTTCCATTTCTAAGTTGATTCAGGGCCAATACTATCTCTTCGCGACTGACTTCTGGATGCTCGTTTGTGTAGTGATGTGTTAATGTGGCTTTGGAATCCTTGTCCCGGGGGTCAGGTTGCGGCTTCCGTGAGGCATATAGTCGGCTATAGAAGTGTTCCACTTCCCAGAGTATCTCCAGTCTAGAGGTAACGATTTTGCCATCTTGTCTTCTTTATTTTGTCAGGTGACTTCTGAGATGGTTTAAGAATACTTTTGATGCCTGCTCCGACAGAATCTGTTGCCCTAGCCCCTCAAGATGTTCGAAATCCTCGTCAATATCTAGAGTTGGTGCCAGAGCATCGAATCGGTTATCTAGTTGTAGCTGGAAAGTGTCAGTTCTAGCATTGGCTCGGAAGAGAGTTGGTCGGGGCGTGGACCTCACCACACCACTCCTTTCAAGCTTGAGATCTTTATTTAAAGAGCCTCGTAAGAGTCGATGATCACTTCCAGCGTTAAACCTGTTGACCACTGAGACGTCTTCATATATGCACTTACAGTCCGTTATGAGGAAGTCGATCTCGTTTTTTGACTTATCATCAGGGCTTCGTTATGTCCATTTCCTTAGAAGCTTTTTCTTGTACAAGGAATTCACCAAGAAAAACCCCTGGCTCTCCAGGAAATAATACAAGTATTCGGCCTCTGTTATTTCTGATTCCATAACCATATTCAATGCCAGTTTGTATACACCCACCCTGACGTTGAATTCCCCCATGACGACGCTGTAGTGAGCCTTCGCGCTGCTATGTAAGGCTGTGGCTATGTTTTCATACATAGTCTCAACTTCCTCGTCCGAGTGTAGCGAGGTCAGTGCATAAACTTGTATGACCTTGAGAGAGTATCTTTTGGTCAGATTTAGTACAAGATACGTAACACGGTCGGTCGATACACTGGATATCTCCACAACGTTGCCAGCGAGGGCCTTATTGACGAGGAATCCGATTCCACCTTGGGAAAGGTGGTGTACTTCTCGAAAGTAGAGATTGCTTGATTTGAGGGTGATCGTGTCCTCCCCGTCTTCGAACTTCGCATGGCTCCAAAAACTGCCACTTCATTTTCTCTAGCTCTACTTCGAACTCGGTGATGTTCTCATTAAGCCTCAGAGTTCATCCGTTATACGTCGCCAGGGTCATTTGTTTGTTGTAGCCTTTCGTAGTCCCGGGATTCTTCGCACCCCGTGCCCCACCGTTACCGTGACCGCTACATTGGCCCGGCCTAGTGGGGCGGCTTGGAACTAGAAGCCGTGTTTTTGTTGTGGTGTAATCCATGGAAGGTTTTTGTGCGCTAATCACCACATTGGGCAAGCAAAAGGGTTGACGATCGCAGATACCGAGTTATTTCAGAGCAGGAGCGCTGATACCCGCCACTGTCGGTTGCATTTTGGTGTCTCGGTATAGTTCGTGATGGTTTTCTCGCCATCGTCAATTGTCAGAGCCTCGTACGTTGTTCAACAGGGTGTACCACGTGCAGGTGAGATTGGCTTCGGGGTTTCAGATGTTATTACCCCTCTTACACGCCAATGCATATGTATATCAACTGTATTATAATTTTTTTGCTTTCGTATGGTCATCTATTATAAATTGAAATACACATTCAAAATATAATAAATAATTCTAAGTAAGTTTTTTATAAATAATCTGGTCGTAAGTCTACGCTGCCCCCACCCGCCACTAAAACGTTATGAACGGCACCATTGCATACGCTATTTGAAATAAACCCAACTTCGTCCGCGCCCTTGTATACTTTAAGGCCATGCCTCTCATTCGTTCACTTAACGTCAAATCGCTTCCAGTCTTTTTTGGGTTTACGATTTTTAATATAATTTATGTTGTACTTAGCATCGAGTAATACATTATTCACTCTCACATAGCTCATGTTAATGCATTTTTTCGCCCAATCTCTTTGTTTTTCATTCTCATTTTTGCGGCGACTCGAGACTGCTCTAATTGCTTTAATTATATAAGGAAGTATCTTATGGCCGTGAATGTAGGTTTACATTAGTTTCACGAAACAACACTTTAAAAGTACGCACTTCAATGTCACTTTAATTAAATATGTATTGACACGGTTTGCCTCCACGAACAATATTAATATGGCTTACATTTTTTACAATTCGATAAGATTGAAAGAGATTGGATCGACCCCTGGGAGTAAAATTTTATTACCAGTAGAACGGACCCGACGTTCCACAATTGATTCAATATTAAATTTCTTTTATTTTAAATTGCTCTAGTTAATCCACTTCGTCTTATCGTAGATGATAGATAGTAGATATTTATTTTAAAAACCAATGTGAATATTTTGTGAAGTGTAAAAATACAAGAAATTTTGCATGTATCCTTATATAGGGGTGTATAGGGAAGTCTAGGAACGCTTGGTTCTGTCGGCCTTGCGTTTCTAGTTGTATATATTTTTTTGTTTGTTCACTGTTATTTTTAGACTTTTATGTGTCAACTTTGAAATATTAGCCGAAGCCTTCAAAAATGGTAAAAAGTGAAAAAAAATAATAGTAGAAGTATTCTGAGAAAATTTACCATAGTAATGTATATTTTTTTACACCATCAGAAACTAGAGGTTTCAAAGAACAAAAAACCCACCGAATATTTTAAAAAAGCATATATTTTGACGTGAGATTTTTCGATTGAAAATTAGGGTGGTTTTTCGATATTAAGTCAAAATAAGGTGAATAAATAATAAACTTAAAACAAAAAAATTACAGTGTGTTTGGGACATAAAAAGGTAAGTTTTCACCTAATTACAGAAACAAAAAATATTTTTTTAAAAGATAAATATAAAAAACCAAAAACTTGGTTATTTGAATTTTTCACATTAATTTTGAGGTTATGTGAAAAAAGTGTTAATACAAAAGTTGTAGATCTTTTTATTACCTACAACTTTGCCATTGAACTTTTTTCCATAGGACTTGTGGTTTTACCAGAAATCGCGATAAACAATTTTTTACCCTTAAACGTCCCCTCCCTACCCTTTCCCGAACTCAGATCTCCCGTAATTAATTTTTTCCTACATTTTTGTTATATTCTCTTCCTTTTACAATCGGTTTCATTCTACTATTATTTTTTTTCGTTTCAAAACCTATCGGCACTGGTCTATATCTCAGTTTAACTATACTATTTGGCTGTTGACATTAATATTTGAAAATATCCTCACAAGTAAAAAGCAATTAAATATAAAATAGAATTTCACACGCTTAGTCTTACTTGTCTTCTAAAAATAAAAAGAATCTGTAGATATTACTTGTTTTGTCATTTTTGCAATAACTTGTAGATCTTAATTGTTTTTGATAATGACGAATATGTTTTGAAAGTTAAAATAAATATTTATATTTATTTAAATCATGTTTAATATTTGTTTACATATTTTAACAAGTGTTTTTTTTCTCTTTTCAACTATTTAAGTTGTAATGAATTATACTGGATAAGTTACTAAAAGTTAAAATGAAACAATAAATTCCACTCAAACACATATATTTGTTTAATTTTTTTTTTACTTTTTGGTGCTCCATTTTTTATTCATTTGTGTTTCTTATTAAATTATAAATTAATACTAATATAATAGTTATGGTCTCGAAAACGGACACGACCTCCTTAAATGGGCAATCGGGAGCTCAGTGTACTTTCCGAGGCCCGGGCAATGAGCTCGGCATAATAAATAATAAGGTACAAAAGAAATTCAACGAATTACCATCCGATGGTTTCCACACTCGCATACACGCTCCACACGACAACAGACTTACATCTATAATATCACTAGCTATACAAAGTACGGCGAGGCCGTGTGCACTGATCTGATTGTATAAAGTAGTTAACGGGTTCACTCAAAGTGTGAGCC
Source organism: Euphydryas editha (assembly GCA_036937285.1). Classification (NCBI taxonomy): domain Eukaryota; kingdom Metazoa; phylum Arthropoda; class Insecta; order Lepidoptera; family Nymphalidae; genus Euphydryas; species Euphydryas editha. The sequence continues at coordinate 18,351,339 of JAUPFZ010000005.1, read as the reverse complement.
CTTGAGCTTCTTAATGGCGTTTGTAAGGTGTAGCATCTCTGTGTTCAATTGCCAGATGACTGTTTCCAGTTTGTCCACCGAGTCGAGGACCTCAACGCGCTCTGTGTGAGGGTTGAAGCGGACTTCGAATGGTCGGGACATGGTGGAAACCCAGCGTCTGTGCGAAATATAATTTATTTGTATATATATACGACATTTGACTGTTCTTATCAAAATTAGAAAAGAGCGGTTTAAAAATTTTTATTTTTTCAGATTAATTTTGTTACCTGAACTTGTCTTTGGCATCTTCGAAGCTCTCAGCAACGTAGTAGATTGGTTGGTATTCTTGATCTTGGTAAGGTTGTACTGAAGTGGTAGCGGGTTCAAACGATCTCAGTTCAGGTTTGTCGCTGAGAGCGTGAAGTAGTTCCCCAATAGAAGACAGAAGAGCAGCACCATATGCCTTCAGTTGTTGATTTTCTTTGCACAGGCCGAACTCAACGGTGAACCAGTACACCTGGACAGAAAGTTATATTTTTCATCGAATTCCCTTACCATAAAACGGGTGCAATTGATTTTTTTTTCGCAAACGCATGGGCCCATAGTTTAACAATTCGCGCAGCTTAAATTATTAAAAAAGAAAAAAAAACATGAGATCAGTATATTTAATAATACTTATAACAAAACTTACAGTTGAGAGCTTTTCAATTTCAGCATCGGAAGCGCCGAGAGAAGCGAGTCCAATTTCTTGAGAGAATTGAGCGAAGCTTAGGTCAGCCAAAAGAGGAATATGTCCAAGAAGTTCATGGATACAATCACTGAAAGTAAACATATCTAGTAGCCAGCTGAATTTATCTTAAACTTTTTTAACATCGAAGCATGTAGAGGAAATTGTCCACATACTAATAGGTCTTTTGTACTAACTAGCTCTTCCTAACTACATAGACACTCAAGAGTAGAGTTCGTAACAGACTTCAATAGATAACATGCTTAAAGTGATAACAATTAATTTAGTGAAAGTAGCCTTTGAAGCTTATAACTACATCACGAATAGAGTTAAAACTAAGTTAAGCGAGCCAGTAACTAAGTTACGATTCCATCACAGTGTCTCGTCCGTTCCGCATCTCTTTCGCATTTAGTAGGCAATGTTCCACGTTAACATTTAGTTCATATTTTTATATTACAAAATGCAAGATACACGATACAAGGTTAAGAATGAACTTTAGTCATTTGTGACCAAAGGGCTTCGAGAATAATTTAAGATTTATTTAAGGTTTATTTACTTAAATTTGCATATGTTGTTTTATTGTACCAATACTTGTTAAGGTCGCTTAGCGAGTTTGTTACAGTTCTACTTCCGCATTAAATATCTCAATAGCTGCTGTCGAATAAATTACATTTATGCAAAAAATACGAGGTTAAAAAAATAATAAACATAATATAGCATGTAAATATGATTTGAATTATTAATGTATGTATATCTTTATATATTCGTAAGTGGTTACTAATTATATGCGGAATAATGATTTATATAAAAAATATAATGATTTTGTAAAATACTTACGGTTCAGGTGTGTGGAATGGCGAGTTGGAGTGGCGTACGTATTGTGTGGATTGGAAAACGCGGAAAGCGAGTGAAGCAAGGAAGTCACGAGCTGTGAGCAGACCAGCAGCTGGGCGGAGAGTGAATCCAGTGTGCTTGCGGAGGAAGTTGCTTACATCCTCCAACTGCGGAATGCGATGCGGGACAAAGATATCGGCCGCTTGCAGTTTACCAAACGCGGCCTTATATTCTTTGCAGGCATGTTTGGGCATCAGGTCAAGCACGGTGTTAAAGACTCGTTTCCATGTAGCGTTTTCGCTCTCGGTGTAGACGATAGATGGGATGGGGTCACCGTATTTGTAAGCGAATGCAATTTCAGCGATTTGCTTTCTGCGCTCCCTGTATTCCTTGTCAGCAAATCCAGGGTGATTCATATCAAGTTCTGGTTCGTATTTTGTCATGAGATGATTGCAGTTGTCGAGGTCAGAAGCGTGGCGCGGGAACCACGGGGTCTTATTGGAAATGTTATTCTCTGATATAAGATTAACTCCAGTGAATGAGGTTGATTGGCGAAGGGCTCTAATAAGTTGTAGCAGGTTGATGCGAGACATGTTGACTTTAACAAGGGCATCAAACTGAGTTTCGGAGGATTGAGAAGGACGGGTTTCAAGGTGCTCTACGCAACCCTTATAGTTGTCGATTGTTTTAAGGATGCGAGCGAGTGAACCCATTCCTTCGCGCAAACGAAGAAGTAAAGCCGCTTGTTGGATCGCCTGTTCAGCTTCTGGGCTTTCGCTTGCAGCATTTTGTAGGATTACTTCTTCTTCAGTTAAAGTATAATCTAAAACATAAGAAAATCTTTTAAATATTTGTTGTTTTTATAGTTTTACTTCTTCAGGTATGTCATAATGACACGTAAATTTTATTAAAGCTAAAAAAATTAAAAAGAACAAACCTTCGTCCTCTTTAGCGTCACCGTCATTGTTATCAGCATCTATTTAAAAATAATAATAAAATAAAATAAAGAAATATAAAAAAGGTAAAAACAAAAAGTAAAGCAACAATAATTACTAAAAAGACTGACAAGCGGATTAGTGATATTTTTACCACAGTAACCATTCTTAGTATCATCGTGTTGAGTGGCATCGTTGATCTTCTCATTTTCGCCTATATGAGCGGAGTCTTGGATGAAATCAGAGTCCAAGCCTGAGTCTATTTTTAAAAGATATAAAAAAAAAACTTAAAGCAACTTAAAAAAAATCTTATAAATAAAAATATGAAATAATAATTGAAAATCTTTTCATCAAGTTAAACTTCTCAATTTACCATTGGCACGTGCACGAGCCTCTTCAAGCACACTCTGTTTGGTCTGTTTGACAACCAGTGTTTCGAAGCGGGCGTCATCTACGAGCGAGCGACGGCGAGATGGGTAGCCGTTCTGTAACAAGGAAATTAAATTTTAAACCACGTCCTCATTTTAAATTATGGCATTAAGTATAAGCATATATGAAGAGTTATTATTTCGTCCGGTATTGTATTATTCATGCATTCACGTGACATGTACTGATAAAATCTAATCAAACTAATCCTTACGCAATCAATATAACATGTTTATTATTTAAGGCCTATTAAACTTCGAAAACTCTTGAATTGTAGAGGCTCTCTCTTTCGATAAAAGGACAAAGACAGTTCTAAAAGAACTTCTTTTAAATCCTTATGAATATAGCGACCGTAAGACATTATATTTCATGTGGGAGTAGGAATTGCTTTTACGGAGTTCCTAAGCTTATTTCCTGAGGTCGGGCGTAAAGTGCTGCCATTACACCCCATCCCCCGCCGGATCTGAGATGAAGTCACACAAAGGAATCTCACTTTCTGGACCGCTGCGTCTTGATGGAACCAATTATATGTCGGGTGAACTTTTCAACGACTTAAATTATGAGAGCCTTTCAAAGTCGCTCTTAGCACTGGACAAGTTAGAATAAAAAGATTAAAATGTGCTTGTAACTATTTCAAGTGAAAATTATTTTATGGTATTAAATATTTTCAATTTTAATATTATGCAATTATTGAATGCCATATGTAATTTAACTTATTTTTAATAAAACTGTTTGATTTTATTGTTTAATCGTTTATTTGGTTCCGTTCTTGCTATTTTGTATTTCTACTTTTTCACTGGTTTTATTTTATTTATTTATTTTAATTACGTAATAAGACATATTTTATTTTTTAAATAAATGTATGTATGAGACATATGTTGTATATCGTTTTGCAAAGTCTTACACCATTTAAAAGTTATAAACTCAATTATGTAACGTTGCGTAATAATTAAAAACGAAAAGTATTGAAACAGTTTCATGTGAAATTGGGCTAAGTGCTTCGTAAAATCAAAATTATTTCATACGATGTTCTGGCGACATCAAGAGCAGCTTGTGGGACCTGTTGAAAAGCGTGTCGCTCTCATGACGGCTTGTTAATTGTTAAATCACTCACCACGACTTGATTGTAACGTAATATGAACTTTATAACTCTGTATTTAAAGTCCTATTTTTGTTGTCTGATTGGAATGTAAGGGTGTAAGGGTGACTATTCAACTTCCAACGTTATATCAATTTATCAATTAGCCTTTGATCGAATTTTTAATTATAATTAATTTAATTTTATATTCAGTGACTTAGGTCTTAACATGGAATTATAATTATTTTGAAGGATGTCCAGAGGAAAGGTCACTTAAATTCTTGTTATTGTCGTAATAGTTATGCGCCGGCCTCGGTGTTTTAGTAATAGATAAATTTTCCTCGAACATTACTTATACATAATCGAGCGTAAATAGTCAAATTTAATGATACGTAGTAATGAATTGAGTTATAAATAAATTATATATGTAAAATATCCATATAAATGTTTTTACTATACTGTGTCCTATACCCAAAGGTTGTCTGGAGGAGATCGCTCTACTAGCGATAAAACCGCCTTTGTACATCTTTCTCCATTTGTTATGACTATTGTTCTCTTCATAGTGATGTGCAATAAAGAATGTTATTATTATAAAAGAGGAGTGATTTTTTTAAAATTTTGTTCTAATGACGTCACTATATATTAATCAAACGTGATTGTTGTAGGTGTTAAGTCAGTAGCGAGGTGTGCGCGGGCGTTGAGACCTAGCATTTTCCACTAGAGTGGCTGCGGGCCTATTTGTGTCAAGGGTTACTAATTACACGCTTTTGTTACCTAGCCCCTGAAATGTGGCAAGGCAAAAATACTTACTTGGTTGACGTGACTATTAGAAAAAAGTTACTGCACATTTTATCTCTGTCCCAAAGTATCAAATCTCAGGGTTCCCATTAATTGTGAAAAAAAAAATAACGTAAACCTATTTAATTGATACGTTTATTTAAAGCTCTCAAATGAAGTTTATAATGTACAAATCGCCTAAAGGATGTCTATCAATATTGTAGCGAAAACGCAGAGAGAATGCAAATATAATGTCTAAGCAACAATCTGTAATTCTATAGCAACTCTTAAGTGTCCTTACTATTGGATAATCTAGGTTACAATGTCTGTCATTAATTATTTAGTGATTTATTGTTTTTGCGAAATGAAATATAACAGTTCGTTTTGTTTAAACACACTAACATTAATACAAATAATACCAACTAAGTAAATTTACGAAAAACAGTAAAGATTCCATGCATCGAATTATCCGAAAATTTAATAGCGAAGTAATAAAGATTTTTTTTTTAAATCTCAATCATAAATCTTGTTAAAAACACTTTCCACAGACATATTTTGATTTAATTTATTTATTCTTTTTTGCACACCACATATATTACAGAGAATAGTTACAAATTTCTTAAGATTGTGTAGTACAACAGGTGGTCTTAGGGCTAATTAGTCATTAATAATTTTGTATGTAATGGTAGAAAAAATGATCCTTAAAGATTGCGGAAACGTAATCGTGTTAAACGTCCGGCTAACTGGAGCAGCTGGGATTATAATCCGGTTGTATAGCCTTGGTCAACGAGTGGCCACTTCACCGCTCCAATCCGGCGGCTAATTAAACTGACCTGCCACCCTTGCTGCACCAAACTCATTTCATACGTTCATATTAATATTATATCGATTTCTATTACTTAAAACTTGATAATAAAAATTACTTACATAATTATTTTTAATTATAAACTAAAATCTGTATCGTAATATTATTATATTAAATTTTCAATACATATGTGATTTTGACCGCGAAATCTTCGGATATTGACATTTACCGCTAACGCGGAAATTATTGTAAAATAATGGTCAATGTCAAGAGATGGAGCGAATTTATGTAAATTTTAATAAATTAAAAAAATGTATATATCACAAATCGATATTGCTACCATGGATACGCACGATTGCAGATCTAGCTAACATCTTAGATTTTTTTAAATGTTAATTTGACCGCGACGAATAACCTCCTTTGGTCAAGGGCATAACACTGCCTCGAATTAACTTCGAGCATCGGACGGAACAATTCATTCGAATTCGAATTAAGTACATCTACTGGAAATAGTAACGATTAACGTTTTTTAACTAATTCACATATAATGTGTTGGATGATATTTCCCTGACAGCCGTGCGATAGAATTTTATGTATATTTTCTGAGTGCAATGTTGGTGAGCGTCGGTACTTACATACCGACCTTCAATGGTCAAGGAAATACAATCATTCAACCACCAATTACAAAATATACGTTAATCATAACACGTCAGCTACGTTAACGTGAGACCTGATTTTCGCACAGCACATCTTTACGAGTAATCAACAAAAAATGAGTAACCAAAAAAAAAAAATTATCAATACATCGCAACGCTGAAAATAATTTTAGAAGTAGCTCAATAAAGTAATTTATATATTATCGTGTTATTTAATCCTAATAATTTTTTCTGTCTGAACTTAAAAAATAAATGTATATATAACACGAAATTAAGTAGGTAAGGAGTTGTTAATTAAACTAAAACTAACTATTGAATTAAATTCGCAGTAATATTTCGCATAAGCTTGTTGATTACAAAGTGACTATTATGGTGATTATAGTTTGATGTAGGGGTGTGCGATAATTATCGATAATTCGTAACTACTCGATAATTTTTCATTCGATAATTATCGATAATTATCGATAAGTGTTATTCGATAATTTTGATTCGATAATTATCGATAATTGTTCATTCGATAATTATCGATAATTATCGATAAGTTTTCATTCGATAATTATCGATAATTTGTTGCGATCCGATAATTATCGATAATTTTTTCCGATCCGATAATGATCGATATTTTTGTGTGATCCGATAATTATCGATAGATTATTCAGATACTGGACGGCGGATGACCTTTTTTTTTTTTTTTTTAGGTATTCTGATAGGGAACGGAGGATTATAGCAATACGGGTCGGCGGATGACCTTTTTTTTTTTTTTTTTTTAGGTATTCTGATAGGGAACGGAGGATTATAGCAATACGGGACGGCGGATGACCTTTTTTTTTTTTTTTTTTTTTTTTTTTTTTTTTTTTTTTTTTTTTTTTTTTTTTTTTTTTTTTTTTCGTCGTCCGAAAATTGTGTCGATAATTATCGATAACTTTCGTGAACTATCGATAACTTTTATCAGATAATTATCGATAACTTTCGCCAATATCGATAATTTTTATTCGATAATTATCGATAACTTTCGCTACTATCGATAATTTTTTATCCGATAATTATCGATAACTGTTCATTCGATAATTATCGATAACTATCGATAACTCAATACGATAATTATCGATAATAAAATTATCGATAATTTTTTCCGATGAACACCCCTAGTTTGATGTTCAGCGATTACATCGAGATGGTAACTCAAATTATCAAACGCCTTGAATATTGACAATAGTGATTAATCTTGAATATAATGAAGATTATAATTACAAGCGGTTATTCCTTTTAATTAAATACAAGAATATTTTTTGTTCACAAAGTATATTTATTAAAACATCATTCGTCCTGGATATGAATTTTTTTTTCATATGTCAATGTTTTACATGTTTCTGATAGTAATAAATTTCTTGCCGAATTATTATGTCATTCAGACGTTGTTAATGTGGGAAAGCTACTTGTATAGAATAATTAAAGTAAACGAGCTTCGTCGTAACAGATATCGAAATAAATGAAGCGAAATTTTTAATTTTTATTTAATTGTGCGTCATATATCCAGTGAAAATTTTTGTTTACGCACTAGCTCCAGAGCAGTCTTACCGCGCTTTCACACGGTTTCTTCGTCGTTATAATAAAGGGAGAATTTCAGGTCATGCATTTTTTTTAAATTATAAATATCGAGTTTTTTACTACAATATGTTACATTATCGTCAGGTTTATCGATGTTAAGGATTAATAAAGTTGAATTTTTTTTCTTTACTATCATTGTTATACGCATTACAAGGTCGGTAATTTAACTTGAAATAAAGGTAATAAAGATTAAAGACCTATGTTTCTGTCTGAAGGTCTACTCTTACCGCACGAGTACGCCATAGTCGCTTACATCAACGCTGTAAGATTGTTTTTATTGACACTTGTTTTCGTGGGTTGATAATAACTTGACACCCATCTATGATAAGACGCGCTAGTCTTATTCTGTTTATTTTATAAAAAAATATTTAATATCCGAGTTGCGACTAACATTATCGGGTAATTATTTTAAGAATCACGTAAACTATTTAAAGGTGTTAACGCGTGTTTTATTGTTTGTTTACAAATTTAATCGTGCACGTAGGTAAATAAACTAAGCCAACTACACGCACGTCTAATTTAGGGTAAAAATTTATGTCTGTCTGTTCATTGTAATGTAACCTACTTTTTTTTAGAACAATCGGTTAAAGAAAATAATAATTACATGTACAATATGAGTACAATTGCAGGTAAATCCGTAAATGAAGTGATAACGTTAAAATGTGATAAGTTAATGGGATAAATTAATTAGCAAGCGCTTTATCATAATGACTTCAGGTTCTTTTTTTTAGATTTAAGAAGCAATACTTTAATTAGACTTCGATAATTTTAATGAAATGAAAAACATGTCACTTTAAAAACAGGTTCGATCCAAAAACTTCAGGACATGAAAGCAATAGCAAGCGGATTGATGGTGAGTCCTCACCTCAATGCTGTAGGACTTCTTGATGGCGAACATTTCGCGGTTCTTCTGGGCTGCGGCTACGGCCATTGCTTCACGACACACCACTTGGAAATAGGAAAGCCTGAACTGAAGTTCACTGCGCGTTTAGCTAGCGTACGTCTGCGAGAGCCTTTTGTCTCGACCACGGGCTGATGCCTGTCTGTCTACGACTCGAGCTGTCGTATTACGAGGGCTAACTAAGCTTTGGATTGCGAACAGACCAATGCATGATGACCGTTCGCAAGAACAGTTTAAATAGTATTCGTCGTGCCTCCCACCCCGCGGACCTTTCGTGCGCATGCGTCACGGCCTGCGCCCCGCGCCGCCTGCGCGTCCTGTGGCGGCCGAGCCTTCGCCACCACCGCCACTGTACTCGCCGCCCTTCAGGGTACAAACCTTCCTTATACATAGATTTGTGGACACCATCTCGACTTTTTAATACCAAGATTGATTTTAATGATTTTATTTTATTGTACAGAAGATAGATTAAAAATATATATATCTGTATGCTTCCTTAATTTTTTCAAATTTTAAAGTAATAATTTTTAAGTCATTGTCGAAAATGTAAGCTTTGAATTTATAAATTTATTAACAAACTATTTTATATCCTAAAAAATAAATAAATAGAATAATTTTTAATAAAGAGACATAGCTTTTAATATTCAACAATTATTATAGGTTTATTTTAATTTATTTATTGTTGTTTGAATACTTTAATAGCTTTATTCAAATACTAAGCCATTTAATGACATTAATTGCTTTAAACAAAATAATTAATTTATAATATTTTTGTCCATACAAAAAAAGTGCGATTAAAAGGGAACTTATATTTTATTGACTTATGGTTAGATTTTTTTCTGTGTAACTTACAACGTATATATTAAATTAAAAAATAGGGTCCGGTTGTTAAATGAAGTCGATGTGTCATGAACCTGGCCTTATTACACAAGGAAGTGAATTTAGTCCATCGTAACTCGGAACAGGATATATCATAGTGCACGTTTCAATGTCTTTATTACCGTAATATAATAACATAGTTTTTTCACTTCTCAGAAGCCTATTAACATTTTTTTTGCATATGCGAAGTTTAAATAATATGTGACGCTGTTTAGTTGACGACCGTTCTGGTGTAGTGGTGCGAGTAGTCGCCTCAAACCGCGCGCCGGCGTTCGCGGGTTCGATTCCCGCTAGGGACAGATATTTGTATTTGCACAAATATTTGTATCCGGTCTGGCTGTATGTCCTTGTGGATCTTCTTACCGTGCCTCAAAGAGCACGTAAAGCCGTCGGTCACGGTTGTTATCATAGGCTCCTGATCACGATCGTTACTCATGGTAGGGAAATTATCCACCAACCCGCAGTGAAGCAGCGTGGCGGATTAAGCTACAACCGTTCTTCTATATGGAGAAAGGTCTTCGCACACACATATACAGCAGCAGCAGCAGCAGCATTAGTTTGTTTACAAACTAAACAGCTGCTGTGTGCTGCTGTAACTATACTTATTAATTGCTGTAAAATGCTGTAATGTTATTTAATTAAAGAAATAATTGTAAGTAGTTCTAACTTTAAAGAAGCGTTTTCTTTACTATATGAATGTTCTTAGAAAAGTAGTATTGTTAAACTTATTTCTGTTAATTTGTTCATCGAATTTTATTAAAAAATCATATTATTTTTTTAATTAAAAGTCTAAAAACGGATTTTATAGCGTTTATTTAAAATTACTGTTTAACAATTTTATTTATTTCATTTTATTATTTCCCGACGTTTCGAACCCTTTACAGCGTCCATGATCTCGGATTATTCGGACACCCACCACCTCAGTCCCCCGAGATCATGAGCTATAAAGGGTCAGATCATGAGATGAGCTGTAAAGGGTCCGAAACGTTGGGAAATAATTTAAATTAAATTGTTAAACAGTAATTTTAAATAAACGCGATAAAATCCGTTTGTAGACTTTTAATTAAATGAATAAAATTCGCGTAAATATAAGAGAACAGTAAATCATATTATATAAAATATAAAACTACGTACATAAAAGCAATTTCATACTTAAACTGAATGATAGAACAATAATGAGCACAATAGATAATCTAAACTCAAATAAACGACGGTATTGAATGCGACCGCAAATAGGAAAATTTCGATATTTCATTAAGTGATACATAAACACTATGATGTTCGATGTCATATGAACCAATCTTGACGTCACTCGGGGTTTACCGTTGGAAGGTGAAGACCAAGCGACTAGGTATTGGAATATTTAGCACCTACTCGAATTTGGCGTCGAAATTAATAAAATATTAATTATTTTCCGGTTTCTGTCTAATATAAATAATGATGGTTTTATCATTTTAGTAGACGTCATACACATGAATATTCGACTTTTGATGACAAAAAACATCGTTGTAGCCCATGTCCTCAGAATAATCTAATAATCAAAATGTCAAAACATCGACAACCTTCGTTAAATATATTTATTTCTAACCAAACGGAAGAATTCAAATAGATAAGTTCTCGTGATTAGTTATTAAAAATAAGCAAATAAAAGGAACAAAGTCTTCCCCTTTCAAGTATCAAAACCTGATAAGATTCTAATGTAATTTTGTAATAAAACAAAAACATACGTTGCAGAAAAAACCTCTACCAAGTGACCTGTAAATCTTGAAATAATAAAAGTATAAAAATTCTACCTATACAACTTCAGTCATATATTTCAAAATATTGTTGAAAACATAAAAGATTATAATAGATTTCGTATTTTACGTTTTTTTACTGTAAAAAGTTTCCATGGTAATTTTATGTATTTTTTTTTTTAATAATTATGTAAAGAAATAAAAAATTGGCCCTTTAAAACAAAGTTTTAAATAATTATAATAAATAACTTACAAATATAAATATAAAGTAACAATAAATATCGATTTTAAATGTATATTATGAAATATATTTGATTGATAAGAATATTGTTTACAAAAAATAATAATAATAATGTTCCATATCAAGAAATAACAAACAATCTAAATTTTAGGTTAAAATAAGAAAGAATAAAAAAGCAATTGAAGTTTTCCAAAGAACTATAAAGTGTAGCACTATCCATTGAGTTAGGAATGGACATGTTATACCAGTTAACAACAAAAGTAAGTTGCATCTCGAAAGCGAATGGCCGGGGAATACCTGCCCTGCGCTTGCGCAGAGGAAAACAACCGTTTATCGACCGGTGACTCAACCAGCGCGCTTGAATTTCTTTTAATAACAGGAAACTTTATATAAGGTATTTTGCTTAACGTAATTATATGTGCTGTTTTTATTAAATTTATTATACATAGTCGCTGTGGGCATACAAATTTGAATGTATTTATGATTTTTTTTTTTAAATAAGGCAAGTTTCCGAGATGTGAATTATGTATTGTGAATTTTAAACTTTATTATAAGTAAATTGTTATATTTATATGAGAAATAATGTTATTTGAACCTATTCATATGATGTATTATTGATACAATAATTTTATTTTTCTGTGTTAAATAAAATATAACCGGTAGTTTATATGTATATAAGAATTTACTATTTCATAATTGGAAATAAATTGATTAGTTAATTTAACAATAATAAAATATTAGATAATTTTTTTAAATCGCAATTACAATTAATATATATTTTAATTTGGTTTTATTATAATGTTTACATATTACGTAGTCAACCACTTTTACATATATTTATTATTTACATTATTTACCTTTAATTTTTTTTGTACATGTGTAGCTTTTTTGGTGATATTGAAACGACGTATTTAAATTCCATAATATAAAGGAAGGAGGAAAACTACGACCTTGACTTTGCTTTATACCAATTCGGAATATTTTTTTTTTAATATTTGGAAGTTTTATTTTATGTATAATATTTTTATATGCATAAACTATTTTCGATATAATAACAATAGCTACACAAATAACCCTTAAATTAGTTGGAGTCTAGTCAATTATTCAAAATCGAAAAATGACAATAAAAACGAAACAAATTAAATTGGGCACGTTTAATAATTGCATTAGAATAATAAAGTTAAGTTATTACTGTTCTTTTGTATTCTTATTTAATAAGCTTAAAATCGGTCAAGTGTGATTAGTACTCACATAAAAAGCATTCCATAAAATTGTTCCATAATGAATTTAACTTTGCGCAACATTTGAAAATGCATAATTAAAAATAATTACGTGCTCAATATGACTATTTTTTTTTACATTATTTGAATCTTCATTCGTGTGTCTATATATGACCATAGCAACACAATAATAAATAATCCTTCAAAACTTCACTTATATAGGTAACAAAAACTACAGTTTCAAAGATATAGCTAGATATAATTGTATATGGGACTCTAAACTTAAAAAAATGTATATAATTATACAATTATAAAGAAAATATAACATGTATAGTATATACATAATACATAATACAGATTTTTAAAATACTAATCGGAATACCCATATTTGGCATAGTCTTATAGGTATTTATAATAGTCTCGTGTTTATAATACTATAATCGTTTCCTCATGTATGATACTTATAGGACTACGAGTACCTACCTATAATAGTAATAGGACAAAAATTTTGACCGCTAAAGTCACGTGGTAATGTTTTTAGACATAAATATTAGTCATTGAAGTGTGCCACACCGATAAATTAATATTTTTAATGGCTTTAGATATTATTTTAATGCGTCTATTACAAAAGTTGATTAATTACATATGTCTATAGTAATAAATGTAGTCACTAAGAGATCTGAGCGTTGTACAGGATACCCTGTTGTTCAGTCACCGTGCTATACTGTGCTGGGGTTTTTAAAACCGTAATAGGTAAATACGTTTTTAAAGTGTATGTGTTATTTACTATTTAAACGGCCAGTCTGCTGTAGTAGTGCGAGTAGTCGCCTCAACGCCAGCGGTCGCATGAGCGATTCCCGGTCGGGGTAGATATTTGTATTTCTATAAAATTTGTTTCCAGTCTGGGTGTATGTCTTTGTGGATCTTCCTACCGTGCCTCAGAGACCACGTAAAGCCGGCGGTGCCGGTTGCTTACTGTCTGTCTCCTAACGATCGTTAGTTATGGTAGGGAAATTATACGTCAACCTGCAGTGTAAGCTCCAACCTTTCCTATATGGAGGAGAGGCCTTTGCCAGCAGTGGCACGTTCACAGACTGATTCAGTTATTTACTATCACTTATAACAACAAAAATAAAAATACAATAAAACTACAAAGTACGCCTTTTTCGTTTTTAAAATTTATAAATCAACACAATTTTAACATACATCAATCTTTTCAATTATTGCACAGTCTCACAGGACATATCGTATCGTTTGAAATTATTGCTAAATAAATTAAAGTATTACATCAAATAATATTAAATAAAATACTAATAATATTAACTGTACTCTAAGCTATAATACATATTATAGAGCTGGAGTTTGTTTGATGTATTTTACGATTTACCGGTTGATATAAAAAAATAACTTTGGCCCTTGGAACCTGTTTTTTAGGAAGGTCATACATACCTCACAAACATGATCTACATGATGCTTCAACTCATATATATGAAGCAGTAAAAATTGTTAACGCGAGTAAAACCCCGCGTGTGGTTTAGTATTAAAATAACATTTTTAAGCGTAAAGGTTTTGTGAATATTATCTGTCGCGTGTGTTGTAGATGTGTTTAACATTTTCATCACATTTTCGTAATTACGTTTAGGTCTATGATATGGCTATGAGAAGATGGCCTTGCATAGCTAATTACAAAGCAGCGCTTGTCCATTTCATGGTCGTCCACGTGCTGCACTTGCCGTTACATGGTCTTCACTCGAGAACCTTTCTACTCCACAGTCATCAGTCATACGAGCTAATTGCCCTGCCCACAGCTACTTCAGCTTGCAAATCTGCTGGGCTACGTCGGCATCTCTACGGATCTCAACATTTCTGATTCGATCTTTCAGAGAAATACAAAGAAAAGAGGGCTATCCTCTCTTGACTTGACTTGCAGCAAGTTTAAAAGGCGCATAGTTAGATACCACGTATTAGATCCGTATGCCATCACTGGTAACACATATTGGTCGAAGAATTTTGCTTAAAAACATGAAGTACGACGGTTGGAAATAAGTTTTTCAACTTCTTTTACGCAGCACTACCGGAATTCAACTATTGGACTTTTTGGTCTACGTAAATGTACTCGTCAACTATTACGAAAGTGTTATCCCCAACTAATATCGATATGATTTTCGTCTGTCCATGTTAATTTTAAGGCCCACCAAGAGTATTATGCTGAGGTATTCCAGAGATTCTGACGTGGTCACAATATCGTCGGTAAAGCAAAGGTGAGTGACGTACTCGCCGTTGATATTGATGCTGAATCCTTTCCATTCCAAGAACCTAAAAGCGTCTTCAAATGGAGTTGTAAACAGTTTTAGAGAGATAAAATTTCCCTGTCTCAGACCTCGCTGCATTGGAATCGCTTTCGTATTTTGCTTCTGTACTCGAACTGACATACTGGGGTTTTTTTTTCAAACACTGCAACGCTTGGGTATAGTGCTAATCAATGTGGCACTGCTGCGGAAACTGAAGCACAGCCCAAGTTTCGATTGAAAATCGGTAAGCCTCTGTCCTCTGGGGTTAAGCAGCCCATATCCAAATTGCCCCACCCTCGGCTCTTCGTATCGTCTTTTGCCTATCTTCGCGTTAAAATTTCCCATAACAACATTGAAGTATGTTTTATTTGTATGTATGGTCCTACGTATATCCTCATACATATACTCTACTTCTTCATCTGGGTATGCCAAGTTCGATGCATATAATTGTATGACCTTCAGCGAGTATCTCTCAAACACTCACACAAAGTATAAGGTACGCATCCTTGTTTGAGGTGAGGGATCCGCGGACCAAAAACCGACACTTCAGTAGTAGAACAGTTAGTCGAACAGGTTACTGAATTTCAGTGTTATCGTTCGTCTTCTTCAGAGTTTAAATAAACCCAATACTCGTATATATCATTGTAATATGTTTACTTCTTCTTCCAGCACAATAATTTTTTCATCAGTCTCTCCACTTGACTCGGAAGGTAGATTTGGTGGGAAAATGTATATACCTACAATGGAATACCGTGGCAGAATAAGCTATATCCTTTTTTTGTCGCAGGAGAATCCATTTACGGATGATATCCAGGACGCCCGGGTCGGCAGTCCTAGACATATTTCGGACTCGGCACTTTGGGAGTGCAATACCGTACTAAAGCCCTGCGGGAGCCTTCCGTCGCTTTAATTGGAATATCCCGGATCTGCAGGCAACAGGATCCCTCCAGAAACAGGATGGCCTCGGCGAAAAGGCCAGACTTTTCCTCCATGGGGACTGTCGACTCGGTTCACCTCTGAACAGTCCCGACGATGTCGTGTCTAGCAGGACCGGGGTTCCCATCCCGGCCCGACGCAGGCACAAGGGTGTTACTGAAGGCGCATTAAGTAGCGCCTCCTACGCATCCCCATTGGTCGTGGCCCGCGGATGGAGGCCACGTCTGTGGCCTCCTCTCTCATCCGCTCGTCGGCCTCCTTCTGAGACATTACTGTCTCGCAGAAGGAGACCATCGCCTTCCAGGACTCATCGTCGCCGAGCATCGTGGTGATGACGCACGGGTGCGACAAGTCCCGACAAGTCGACAAGGACCGATGTCAGACCTTGACGCAGCGCCACCTATCTCGAGCACACCTCGAGGGTGTGCTAGGCAGAGACCACCGCTGCGCCACAATCGTGACACTCAGTCATCGGCTCCCTTTGGGCCGTCCAACACAGGTAGCCACCAAAACAACCGTGCCCAGTAAGAACCTGCGTTAGACGGAAGGTGAGGGGCTTGCGTTTTCGACGCACCCAGCGCTCAAGGCCCGGGCGAATGGCAGCTGTTACGCGTGCCATACGGCTGCCCCGCCAAGTTTAAAAGATATACGAATCAAAACGGTAACAGTGCGCGAAAATTTTATATAAGGAATATTTTATTATTATTTTTCTTTTATTATATTATCATTCTTCGAAATATATACAAAATGTCCCCTGAAAGTATTTCAACTCAAAGAAATTATTTTTCATCTGTAATACCGACAGAAATAAGTAATGAATGATAAAATAAATAATAATGTTTATAAAATAGCCACTCTGTTCCACTGCGGGTTTGTGGATAACGTCTCTACCATAAGTAACGAGCGCTATCAGATGTTATATGGCTTTATGTACTCTCTGATGCATGGTGGGGAGACCCACGTGGACAAACAAATATTTGTATAATACAAATATCTACCCCAAGTGGGAATCGAACCCGTGAACGCTGGCTTTAAGGCCACGATCGTATTATTTATAAACAAATTTTTTGGTTGTAATTTTTAATGTATGTGTGTTTAAGGAATTAGTTTAAATGAAGGAGTTTCGCGACGGGTGGGCCTTAAAATGAACATGTACAACACAAAAATCATGTCGAATGTCAATGTCGTGCCCACCCCGATATCGGTTGTAAATTCTACTCTTGAAATTGTTGACGAGTACATCTACCTAGGACAAAATGTCCAACTTGGTAGGTCCAACATCGGGAGAGAAGTCAATCGTCGAATCCAGCTAGGATAAGCAGCGTTCCAGAAGTTAAAAAACGTTTTTTCATCCGTCGTACTTCAGTGCCTACAGTCGAAAGTCTTCGACCATTGTGTGCTGTCAGTGGTGATATACGGATCTGAGACGTGGTCTATGACTCTGGGCCTTTTAAACAAGCCCCAAGTCGCACAGCGTGCAATGGAGAGTGTTATGCTTGGTATTGCGAACGAAGATTGCCCCCATAGCCCAACGGATTTGCAAGCTGAAGTGGCAGTGGGCAGGGCACATAGCTCGCAGAACTGACGGCTGATGGAGTAGAAAAGTTATCGAGTTGAGACCACGTAACGGCAAGCGCAGAGTTTGCCATGAGTTGGCCATTCACGAAATGGACAGACGACTTGAGGAAAGTCGAGGTCGATGGGAAAGGCCTACGTTCAACAGTGGGCATCTAATGGTATGTAGTATGTAGTATGATTGTCACTTAAATCGCATATAGCACTACACTTTTACATTTAGGTTATTTTTATACATTCAACTGTTTACTAATTCATCTTTTTATTTTTGTATTAAAATCTAAAAATTTGCTGAATCCTTGGTCGCATTCGAATCAAAATCGAAAAATGAATGTATTGCTTAAATTACAAGTTTGAATTAAAATTGTAATAATAACTACACTATTTACACAGACAGATATTTTAATCTGCATTAAATCTTAAACAAATTACTTTACAGAATTTCCTTAAATAGATTTCGTAATATAGTCACCCTCAATGCCATATAATAAATAAATGTATATAAGTTAGTAAATATATTTATGAAAATTTTGAAAAGTTTTTGATAAACTAAATCACGATATATAAAAATGTATGTATATACTTCTTAACAAGTCAATAATATTTTAACCATATAATCGAACACATGTCGGTAACCTCATTCTGTTACTACGTGATATGTTTTAATCTATACATATACATATAATAAAATGGTAGGAAAACTGTACATTGAATATTTTTTAAAGAATACTTGGGGTGTGATCTACAATCGATACCGAAGCCAAAAATATAGTTTTTAGAATTTTTGTCTGTTTGTCTGTATGTATGTCTGGGATAAACTCAAAAAATACTGCATGGATTTACTTCAAATTTGGCACGAATATTATTAAGAAGTCGGGTCAACATATAGGCTACATATTATCACGCTATCACCTACGGGGAACGAGCAGTGAACTTTCATTTCTTCAACGCATTCTGTAACAACGTGTAACTAATAGCGTTCACGCAGACGACGTCGCAGGCAGTAGCTAGTAGTCTAATATATCTAGACATGGTAGATTGAATCATCTTATTACAATTACCTTATAAAGCGATACATAAATTATTTCATAGCGTTGTCTAAGCCACTCTTATTCGTACATAATATACTTAAAATATATTTTAATAAAATATGTATAAATTTAATTATCGAACAGAATCTACATGTCCAAATGACCAAATGACTAAACGGCATAAATATGCGTAACTTATCTCGATTATATATTTGTACCATTTGAAATCAAAACACTTGGAGTAGTACTGCTAAAAACGTCTAAAACGTTTCATAGCCTCAATTAGTAACAGGAGGGCTGGTGCATTTTTTGTAAAAAACAATCGCACTTTTTTACGTCTATCACGGCTCTATGTTCTTATTATTACTTTTTCCGTTAAATGTTGTCGTAGAAAAATATGGAATTATTAATTTATTTTATTTTATAAATGTTAATATGTGCCAATATACTTATATTTTAGACAATGGAGAAGTTGTGATTTTTTAAGTGTGTCCAGGAACTTTCCTAAGTTTTTTATACTTTCAATTCCTTCCTTCTTTCAGCCCATATCAGTCAACTACTGGACATAGGCCTCTCCCAAGGCACGCCACTGAGCCCGATCTTCGGCCCTTCGCATCCACTTGCTCCCCGCCACCTTGCGCAGATCGTCGCGCCATCTAGCAGGAGGTCGTCCCACCATCTAGCAGGAGGTCGTCCTACGCTACGTTTACCTAGTCGCGGTCTCCACTCTAAAACAGCCGTTTACTCCAACGATTGTCGCATCTTCGGTAGATGTGGCCAGCCTATTGCCACTTCAGCTTGCTAGCCTTCAGGGCTATATCGGTTACTTTGGTACGCATACGAATGCATTCGTTTCGGATCTTGTCTTGAAAGGACACACCGAGCATAGCTCGAACACAACCATAGCTCGCTGAGCGACCTTGAGCTTATGGACTAGCTTTACTGTAAATGTCCACGTTTCGGCCCTGTAGGTCATAACAGGCAGGACGCACTGGGTGAAGACCTGGGTCTTCAGGCTTTGTGGTATAGGCAACGAGAAGATATGACGTAGCTTCCTAAATTCTAGCCAGCCCAACTGGATCCTCCTATCGGCTTCTCTCTCAAAGCTGTTCTTCCCGAGTTGGATGATTTCCCCGAGGTTACGCCCTCAATAGTGATGCGACTGGAAATGACGTCTGAGTTGAGCAACACCTTGATTTTGTCTAAATTGATTCCCAGAATCACCAGTCGGGATGGGAGGCTGGAACCCGTCAAGTCTTCGTGCGAGGCGATTTGTAAAGACCCTTAAGAACAACTTATAAACGTGGCTCAATAACGAGATGGGTCGATAGTTTTTAAGTAGTGCTTTGTCCCCCTTTTTGTGAAACAAAACTGTATTGTACATAATGCCTGCGTTTTCGGTAACAGCAGTCTGATAAACATATTTATTTAATAATACATATGGACATAAATAAATATTACACCCCTACTTGGGGCGGTAATTAAGCCTGGGAAGTACTGCCTACTGCGCCATCGGGAAAAATTTAAAATTAGTTGGAAACCTAAAAAATTAATTGATGCTACTTTTATTTAAATATAAGTAGAAAGTCACTAACATTTGTAGTAGGGTCCTTTTAATGCCTAAATTAGTATTATATCGTGTATTTATTAGTAACTACACAGTTTTCTTTTACCAATGAATACATAAATTGTCTAACATCTATATGACTGACTGACCTTTAAATAGGAGCTTCTGTGAGTGTTATAGACCACGTTTCACATGAAAATAAAATTCCTATCCTTTTTTAAAGTTTAACTTTAACTTAATATAACAAACTACTATGCTTGAGTCTACTGTATAAAGCCAAGCCAAAAATGCACTATATATTAACTATATTAATAAAATAAAATAAAATCATCAAAACTGAGATTATAAGTTTTAGATTTACATATTGTCGGTGTGGATTTTAACATTCTCGTAGAAGAATGGATTCAAATAAGCAAAGACAAATAAATAAATATATTTAACATACACACATGGTCGTCTGTTCCTAAGGTAGGCAACTTAATGCCTGTGTTTTAGGTAACAGTTGACTGATATATATACATTTTTTTAAATAAATATAAGTACATATAAATAATACATATATAAATAAATACATATTACACCCAGACTCGGGGCGGGAATCGAACCCACAACCCTGGAGCAGAAAACAGGGCCACTGCTAACTGCGCCACGTGCCAGTCAAGATAGTAGCAGTGACATTACGCATGATATTCAGAGTGCGTTAACTTCATATACTCGTATATGATATCAAGAACTTATCTTGTGACACAAGTAAATCTAAAATTTATCAATTAAAGAAACATTAACTCTACGAGGTACGAATCTTACATACAATTTTTTTATTTATTTAAAATGAACGGTTTAACAAATAAATAAGTAGGGTAGGGCGGGGCTAGTTGAGCAATGGGGCAAGTTGGGCAATCGAAATATCTCAAAAACTATACATCACACGTTAATACATTATACGGTGGAAAGAAGCGGACTGAGGAGCAGAATTTATCACATGACAGCCAGTTGCAATCTGTCGATCGAATAATGTACCTGAACGCTTTGTTTATTTTATGTACAAAAAGTAAAAAAAAATTGTTTCTGAATATTTCGTCTGTAAAGATCAGTTATTATCTATGGTACACCAGGTAAGTGTTTTACTTTTGTAAATGTAGTATATTTTTAATATCTAGAAAGGATTTGACTCTAATTCAAACAGTTTTTTTCGTGACCTCATTTTTGAAACAGATTTATAACTGGGGTAAGTTGAGCAAGAGTCACTCAACAAACTTTACAGTTTGAAATGATAGTAATGTGTATTTTTTATTTTATTTTTGTTTGAGAGCGTATAAAAGAAAGACTTCAAGAGATTTAAATTATATCTAACACTTCAACGATGCTGCAAAGGCATTCTAAATGAAGGAAAAAGTATCAATGCCGCCGCCATGCATTTCGGTATCAAATGAGTAACGAACAGGATTCATAAAGAAATTAGAGTTTGCCAGTGGCCTCTAATTTGCTGCGAAGCCTATACCGTAACTTTGATAAGAAAAAAATGGATCCAATCCCAAGTACATATAAATGTGCGCTAAATGCTGATGTTACATTATTTGCATTAATTGCATCAGTGACGATGATCAAGTTTTTAAGTGATGAATATCTCTATAATGTTTATTTTTTTAAATTTTAAATTTGTTAATTCACTATATAAATATTAAAGTATGATTTTAAATAGAAATATTGAGTATATTCCAAACATTAAGTTAAAGACGGTCTTCTAAATATTAAGTAGAAGTTCGTTTTATTTTCTATGTTCATTACTTAAAAGAAAACTACTTTTCGTTTCACTAACATGTCGTTAAATCATTAAATATAAAAGTTTGACTAACAAATAATCATTTTATTTTATGTCTGGTAAATATCTAAGGTATGGTGTGGCTATATTTTCTATCTGCTCAACTTACCCCATACGCTTGCTCAACTTACCCCACCTATGGGGTAAGTTGAGCATGTTTGACTTTCTGTATTTAAAAAGCTGTAATTCTAAAATTCGACTTGTAACAAGAAAATACTATGTATCCTTTTGCTAAGGGATAAATTACTAATCCATCAGGCCGCATAACAACTCATTGAGACTTATCATTGAGGAGCTATATCCACTCAAGTGAAAAATTGCTCAACTAGCCCCGCCCTACCCTACTTCGGTAGTTATTGGAATATTATATTTTCTTCAGATTAACTAGGATTCGAAATTAGCTTACTCATATAAATTAGTAAATATTCTTGAATGCATACTTACCCAATTAATAATCTTATTTTGTTATTAGCCTCCACTGGTGACAGGAGGGCTGGTGCATTTTTTGCCCAAATAATCAGAATTGCGATTCAACGGGGAAATGCTGCTAGTATTCTTGGCACCATTCCCCGCGGACATGTTTTATACCAAAACTGTTTGTAAATATATTATTTTAAGTTTTGAATTGTATATATTATGTATAATATTGTAAAATTTACTTTAGTAAAATAAAAAAGTTTTGAATAGTAGATATATTTAACAAGGAAAAATTTTTGTTAACTGGTATATTATTATTGTAAATCTGTGAAATAGTTAATATATCAGAAATGTGTAATTCAAAAACTTTCGTTTAAATTCGTGAAAATCATCTTAGTTGACGGTAGGCGAAGAACATTGGTTGTGCCCAAAACTTACTAACTCTTTTGCTTTCTTAATAAAAAATTCAGTTATAATTTTAAAAATTAATTTATTTTCGTCATATTTTGACATATTTGATATTCAACATAATTTTTTGAGTTAGGAAGTATTTTATTTCAACTAGTTGAATTCGGTATAAGTCAAGGCTGTTTTTTTTTGGCAAATATACTTTGTACCACTAGATATATTCGAAATACAAATATTATACAATATTTTTTGATATAAAGTAATTTCTTTGTAAAAAACCCATGGATCAATGATATCATTGATCTATGGGTTTTTTATAGATCAATGGTGCACATAAATTAACAATATCGTGAGTTGACGTAGTACTGCGCTAAGCTGTAGCCTCTCAATGTTCCCCACTGTCAATCAATATTCTATACTTCTATCATGGAGTATTCGCTGTGAGTGAAGCCATGGTAGGGGAAATTAAATCGACTGAAGCGTTCGCAGTGGTCACTTTCGGTACTACGGGGGGCTATTATTCCTAAAATTGTAAGCAAGTACACGTGAGAGTATTTATTTTGTTTTAATTTAAATAAATTAAAGAAAAATGAGACACCAAAGTTGTTGTGTTGTAAATTGTAAGAATACCAGCAGAAAAAGTGAGTGCAAGTTTTATAAATTTCCGACTGCTCAATGGAAAAGAAATCAACGGAATCAGTGGATAGCTGCAGTTAAAAGGCTGAAGTAAGTACTACCATAACCTTAACTTTATCAATAACAATAATTCGGAAATTTTAAATGAAAATTAAGTTAGCCGACATCCAAAAATTTTAATAATTATTTTTATCGAAAAAATCATTACGAAAAAATTAAAAAAAAATAATTTGTAAAAAACTTGATAAATTAAAAGTGAAATTAAAAAAAAAATTTTAGTTCTAATTTAATAAAACAAAAAAAAAAAAAAAAATTAACGTCAGCTAACTTTAGCTTTTTTGTTTAAAAAAAAAATTACATTAATTAAATAAATATTAATATATTCCATTGATATATAACTATTTAATTATTTTTTCTTCAGTTTAATTTTTTTCTTAGTATCACTTTTTGACTTTGATATAAATATCAAATAACTTAACCTGAATGTTTACTGCATTCTTTATTATTTTTTATCATTATACTTACTTGTTGTTGATTCGTTTAATTAAAAAACAAAACGGCAATCACTACAAAAATCTCACATATTTTTTATAACTTTTTCTTTTTACTATTATTTATAATATTTATTTATTTTTATTTTCCTTGCTATTGCCATACGTATAAAAACATTTTATGACAGCCTCCTGTAGTTCATATTTTGTCTGGCGCTGCAGTCGCACTCATAGCGAATAGAGGTAAAGGAGCACTATCTAGTATGCCTGTTTGACACAAAAAATGTCTACAAAATATCATTTAATAAAGGGGGCGTTGGATTAGTCGAGAATATGGTCTGAACTTAACTGTTTTAGATGTCTTAAAGTTTACTGAGTGGAAGTATAATTTAAAATATTTTCAAAGACTAGAGTATATATTAAATGAGTTTTTATTGAAAGCTTAATGCTTAGCGAGGCAAAACGGTTCTCTGGTACAGCAACGCCATCTTCATTTAAGGTTATTTCAGGGAAACTTAGTAACACAAGATAGTGCTCCCTTATATATAAACTCCATGACTTCTATTAAAGGCATAGATGAAGCGTAATTCAGTCATGCGTCTTCTATATAGACGTATTTCATCACGATTTTTATCTTTATCGCCAAGTTCTATATTAATTTAAAATAAAAATAGATTAAGCAGTTAAATTGTTAATTTGTTTTAATTAAGTAATAATTTTTGATATGTTTAATAATTTATGTTTATTACAACATGTAGCTTACATATATATTATACAACATTAGCTTTAAAGCATAAAATAGGTGATGAGTAAAATTAAA
Organism: Euphydryas editha; assembly: GCA_036937285.1. Lineage (NCBI taxonomy): Eukaryota > Metazoa > Arthropoda > Insecta > Lepidoptera > Nymphalidae > Euphydryas > Euphydryas editha. Next base: position 18,326,543 of record JAUPFZ010000005.1, on the reverse strand, counting down.
TAGTACATATTCAATACTAGAGTGTTATCACAAATATTTATTAGTACTCGAAAATTGTGTCTTTACATGAGCTGAAGCTTTTTATTTTATTTGAGCTGAATTGTTTTCTCGGTTGCTCTCTCCGTTTCGTATTCGAGCTATTTGCTTACGTATGTGCTTATGTTTCTCACATAATTCGAACTACATATTGAAGAATTTGGAGTAATTGTAACACTAAAAGTGTTTCACGGTTTTATCCACTAACTCCCAAGAAACTCCCATCCATTGGGAATCTTCCGCGCTCGCAGAGTGCACAGTAATGAATACTCCCAGTCGACAACTTAGTGTATCCTCGCGAGGCGTCACATATGCGTTCTCGTCTGATAATTTTTAAGCTATGTTATATATGGCCAAATTACACAAAATCTTTATAAATTTGTAGTTGTTGTAGTTTCATCTAAATCCATTCAGTAGTTTTTGCGTGGAAGAGTAACGAACACCTAGACAAACTTTAGCATTTATAATATTAACTAGCATCCACCCGCGACTTCAGCCGCGTGGATGAATTGATAAAAAATAGCCTTTGTCCTTCCCTAGTCTTTAGACTATCCGTATCAACTTTCACCACAAGCGGCTTTATGCAGATTAGACTTAAAGCATACATTTCCATAAATACAGCATAAATAACTAAAACTACAATCCTATAAGCAAATAAAAAAAGGAAAAAAAAAACACTTCTAATACGTTTGAAATATAAAAAAAATAGTCTATATTTCTACTTAAAATAAAAAAAAATATTATATATATATATATATATATATATATATATATATATATATATATATATATATATATATATATATATATACACTAAAAATAATAATTATACCTGCTGTACTAACCGTAAGTAATAGAATCTCCGAGAATCGAATTAGCTATAAGAAAAACTCAAAATGAACACAACCGTTAATGACATCTGCCCTCACGCGTCTGTCTGCAACCCGCGTTCACTTCGCACACTCGGCGATCACGTGTCATTACTGGGCCACCCCTCTACCCCCACCCTGCACGATGCGATGAATGACATTCCATTCTAGTCAATCGAATTATCGTGAAAAGAAGGTCGTAAGCGCCATGATAAAGGCAGCACTTACGCGTTTTCGCTTTAAGCGTTCGTGATATTCTGATGTATAAAGTAGCCTATGTGTTATTCTGATGTTTATGCTATATTATTGTAAAGTTTCATCTAAATCCTTTTAGTAGTTTTTGAAAGAGTAACAAACGTCCAGATAAACTTTCGCATTTATAATATTAATAATAGGATAATAGGATTAATAGGATTCATTTTTGATATAATCGATTGTATTTTTATAGAATGTGTATTATTATGGTCATAGTGGATAATATGGGACAAATGGATAGATCATTTAAATCGACACTAATCAAAGGCGGTTCAAAACTTCAATTCAGTTCAGGTTACCTCAGCGTTGAAAGAAATAATCGTGAGGAAAACTTCATATCTCGGGAGATATCTAAAAACTTACATGTATTACCAACGTGCACTAAAAAAGTGTGGCTAGTTAAGGTCCAATGCTTCTTCTACTACTTCTACACAAGAATAAGCATTTGCCCAGCAGTTGACTAGTCACAATATGGTACAATACACTTGATAGGTCGTTTCATGTGATCGAATTTGTCTTTTTATTATAATACTAGTAGCAGGTGTATTGATAAAAAATAGCCTGTTTTCTATCAAATTTTATCACAAACGACGCAGCAGATTAGCCACGAAATATACATTTACTAAATACAAACTAAATAACTAAAACAATCATATAATAAAATTTAAAAAATCATTCCTAATACGACTGAAATAAAAATAAAAAGTAATCTGTATTTCTAGTTAAAATATATTAACTAAAAATAATTATTATGTCTGCTGTATTAATCCTAAGTAATAAACAATCCGAGAATCGAATTAGTTATAAGAAAAAAACTAAAAATGAACACTACAGTCTATGACGTCTGCCCTCACGTGTCTGGTTTGGCTGCGTTCGGGTCGCGCACTCCACCCCCAGACTGCGTGCCACGCTGACTGACGTTCCCTTCTGGTCGATTGAATTCCCGCGAAAAGAAGATCGTAAGCGTCATGGAACTGGTAGCATTTACGCATTTTAGCATGATATTTATTAAACTATGTTATATTATGGCCAAATTACACAAAATCTTGAAACATTTTAGCCTATGTGTTATTCTGATATATAAGCTCAGTTACTGTAAACTTACATCTAAATCCGTTCAGTAATTTTTGCGTGAAAGAGTAAAAAACATCTAGACAATATTCTGCATTTATAATATTAATAGGATTTAAACTAAGAACGTTCAAGGATTGATTATTTCAGATCTGTTTTATCATTACGTAAATAGGATACTTTTATACTTGTTAATTAACTAACATCATAAATAAGTATGATTAACCCAATTCGGTCTAATTGGAATAGAGTAATAAAATAATATAACCAATTATGTTGTAAAATTTGAATTGTTAGAACGATTGTACTGTTTTAATATGTAGACTGGAGTAGGGGCGAATTCTAGATCAATGTATTTAACTTTATTTTTATAATTATAAAAACCGGCTTAATAATGTAAGTAATGGAGATAAACGAAGCATATCGACCCGACACGAAGCGATGTGAAAATATCAAATTATTGTTGTCCTTATATATCCTACGGTGTCGCATTAATTCGTATTAAAAAATCGTTATTTATATATCTCTCGCAGTCTCTCGTACGTTATTCACGGCGAATAATAAATGAACGCCTTAGTCATCCCCGTCTGCACTCGTCATGTCGTACTAAGTCACCCGATACAGTGTCGGGATTTCAGAAACACATATTAACACAAGCTCAAAGAATAATGACCTACTACATTGTTTGGACCAATTGAACACACAAGTTCTATAGCCAGTTAAGTTGATAGCTACTGTCGTCGTCGTATTGTTACCACCTATGGTTCGGGAATTCCCGACAATTTCAACAGACAGACAGCCTACGATCAAAGTCCCGGGAATTCCCGGGACTTCGAGACTTTTAAGAAAAAAAAATTTCCCTTTTTTTCAGAGGGCAAGCCATTTTCGAAGAATTTTAATTCAGTTAATTTCTGGTGAATTACTTTGTAATAATTTATAAAAAAAGCTATTTTTTTGTAAAAGTCAACATTTTTTAAACAGAAAATCTTAATAAAATCGCCAAATGATTATTTGTTGTTGATTGAATATTTTTGAGCAACACGTCAATTGTTGCTTCGGCTGTAATGAAGCTTTTTGTCAGCTTCTAAATCTCTACAACTGTCTTGACAGGCTACAACAAATCAACAATTGACTACAAAAGAAGAAGATTGTCTTCATTCCGCTTGTCTGACATGTTTAAATCAATCAACGCCTTTTTCATGCAATTTTTGAGCTTCAGAAACCTTTCCGTCATCAAAATGATGGAATTCGATCTTTTCTTAACATCCAGTAGTAAACTGAATTCTTTCCCAAATTCTGATTTTAAATAATTCTGTAATTGGCTGTTTTTCAGTAGACATTTTCGAAATAATTTCACTAAAAACCTTATTTCATCAAGCACTCTTTTAATTTCATCTATTGGTTGGTAGTTTGTTTCGTTGTCCGTTTCGTCATCAGTAGAGTTCTCCATGAATTCATCCTCACTATCTTCGCAGCTAGAGACTGTGTATGTAGTAGGAGCCTCTTTCTTTTTATAAAATGTATCTACCATTCCTAGATGAATTGCGTAGTTCATGCATAAAATCATCTCGCTAGGGTTTTCATTACGTTTGGGCAACGCATTTATTGTGTTGTGTAGTCAGTAGTTACATAGTAGACCAAGTAATTATTCATTAAACTAACAGATGGCGCTAGGCTCCTTCAATTATTTGAAAATAAAAATGATTACATAACAGTTTCGACAAGCTTGTCTCGTCTCGAGTCTCGTCCCGAAAATCCCGGGACTCGAGACAACTAAAATTATGAAAATTCCCGGGACTTCGAGACACGAGACGTCCCGGGATCCAAACCCTTTACCACCCCTGCACAAGCTTATGCTATGTAGCCTATTTTCTAATTAGCTTTTTGGTATAATATGAGTTTTTAATTGAGATTAACCTCCGCATTCACACATACTTAGAATAATTGCAGTCTCTGTGTACACTGTGTAGTCTTAAAGTTAATGACCAAGTTAAAATCATAATAAGAATTATATTCGGTACAGTATACGTGTATTGCCTAGTGAGAGGATGGTTTTCGTTTCATGCTAAATGTTGCGTGGTCTCATCATTCATTATAATACGTTACGAATAACTTATGATTATTATTAAAAAAATTGATCATTTTAGTATCAAATGTTTGAATATTAATGATACGTTATTTATTTTAATAGTGATAAAAATTTGATTTTATCAAATAATAAAGTTAATTTATTACTTATTTTATTTACACTCTTTATTAAATCTTAAATATTATAATATTTTGTCAAAATTTAATAACAAAAATAACACACATTTTTTTTAGTTTTACTTCGTCAAATATAATGCGTATTTATCTTTGCATTAAGAAATGATAAGATACTATTCTAGCGTAGAAGTTCTGTAGGATGCGTTCAAACATTAAAATAAAATACAACACGATGATCTAGTATAACGTCAGTACGTTTTGACGTGTGTTAAATCTGTGTTAAATATGAGGATATCAGCAGCGACATGCATACGAACAAAACCTATTTCAATGTAGTCATGGGGGATTTTAACGCGAAGATAGGTAAAAGACAACACGATGAGCTGAGAGTGGGGAAATTTGGCTATGGACAGCGGAATCCTAGGGGTTAGAACATTTCTGATTTTCTGGAGGACTCTTTATGATGAACTCTTTCTTCCAGAAGCCGCCTCATAGGAAATGGATCTGGAGACGCCCTGACGGTTCCACTAGGAATGAAATAGATTTTATTATGACCACCAGGCGACAGATATTTAATGACGTCTCCGTGATCCATAATGTGAAAACCAGGAGTGATCACCTATTGGTAGGTACATTGAATATCTGTGTTAAACTGGAACTGTCACACCTGATGAAGTCTACACTGCGACCATCTAACGCACACATCTAAAACCCCTAGAGCTTTCAGCTCGAATTATCTAATCGTTTTGATTGTCTTGACGACTGCGTTTCTGTGGACGATATAAACAGCAGACTCTACCATAATCAATTTTAATTTTTAATGTTAATTTTTAATTTATAATTTTAGAATATTCAAAATTTACAATTTTTAAATTTTTAATTATTGACTTTGAAGCTTCGAATTTTAATTTTTAATTATTAATCTCTGAATTTATTTGTTCTTACTGTTGTATTTAATTGTTTTAAGATCTGATTTTAATTGTTTTTGTCCCATTTTTTTACCTTCTGCTTCTTGTGTGTATTATTTATTGGTGGAAACTTGATTGGTTTATGTTATATCTCTTTATTATTTTATTATTTGTGTGTTATTGTACTGTTTGTTTCCCAAATATAAATAAATATAAATAAATAAAATAAATAAATAAATAAATAATCGGCCCCCGAAAGGTCTCTGACCAAACTCAAAATCTCATTGAAGAATGACGCTTGTTAAACCTGCAGTTCCTTGGTGACGCTGAAGCTGGTGGAGGATCAACAGACGGATATGGAAATCTCTGAGATGCGATATACGTGTCTTTAATACGAAACGTATTAAAGATACGATAAAGTGAAATTGGGGCTCCAAAGTGTTCTCGAGAGATGATTGTCAGTGCCGGTTGTCGAGGCTGAAAACAGAGGATGGAGGTACAGCGTCGACCAGAGCGGATATATTGAGGGAGGTCGAGAAGTTTTATGGACAGTTATATACTTCGGTCAACCAAACTAGTTGTAGTTCGGCTGAAGATCCACGAACCGAACTAACCCAACATTATTCCGAAGATATCCTGGACATCATCTTGCACGAGATAAGTATGACTCTAGAACAGCTTAAAAACAATAAGGCACTGGTAAGGTGTACGTTTTTATAGAATAATTTCTAGTTGAAATTTTATGCCAAGTTTTTATTGTTATTGTTTTGGTGACTCAATTAATATAACTAAACAATAACTTTAAACAAGGTTACAAGTGTACATTGACGGTATGTAGTAAGAATTAGTTTTTTATGTAAGACTGAAGGCAAAAACGACAAGAACTTTAAGAAAATTGCTTTGCGTTAGATATATATAGAAATATACGAAGAATAAACTCTGTCCCTATTTTATTGTTCAACACAAAATCCTTTGTGGCAAAAATAGTGTGAACCGATCGTATAAATGTTATATTTAAATTTGTATGAATGATTGCATTTCCTTGTTAAATACTTATTATAATAAATGTGCATATATTAACATGATCACATTATTATATCTATAAACGATATTGAAAAAAAAGCATTTGAATTTTATATGCGTCATTATCTTATACATTATCGATTACACAATATTACTCTAAATTTATTTAAATCGAAATAACTATTTCTAAGCGTCTTCGTTATTATTCTAAATTATGCATTTTTATTATTCATACAAACAGACGCGTTTTTTTAATAGTGTTTATTTTCATCAAATTAAATTATTGTATGTTATAAATAGTTTTGTTTTAATGTGTTATATTATGCATAATTGTAGTTGCGTATGAAGACCGGCAGAGAATTTGTTCCTACCTCTTTCTTGCCGAGGTGTCGTAAAAGGCAACTAAGACGACTAACCGTAGTGGTGCAAACAGCGTGCTGTACACCAACCTGTAAATATATATATATATATATATATATACATCGTGTCTTGTGTCACTAACAGAGCAAACAATCAAACAATTATGCAACATTTTACAGTAGATTGCTTAAGACTAATCGTTTCTCTAATTATAAGCAACGCTGCATTCATTGTTACATCGATCACAATTAGTATATTAAAAAAAAATTAACAAAATATATCTGGCAAAAACTAGAAAACTAAAAATAGAAATACTGAAGCTACTGTTCTCTTATATTTACGCGAATTTTACTCATTTGATTAAAAGTCTATATCGGATTTTATCGCGTTTATTTAAAACTTTATATTTTTACAATATTTTAAATTATTTCCCGACGTTTCGGACCCTTTACAGCTTATTTATTATTATTATTCGGACACCCACCACCTCAGTCCCCCGAGATCATGGACGCTGTAAAGGGTCCGAAACGTCGGGAAATAATTTAAAATATTGTAAAAATATAAAGTTTTAAATAAACGCGATAAAATCCGATATAGACTTTTAATCAAATACTGAAGCTAATTTACCTTATTAAAAGCAAAGTTCAGATATTGATAAACTTTAAAAAAATATATAATAATAACTTTATTTGTAAGTTAACGACCTTCACTTTGATATCCTGTGCCAGGGTTCGGAAACAAAACACGGATATGACGACAATATTTAACTTTAAAAAAATGTGTATATCATGTTCCAGCTTGCTCTTTATGTTTTGGCGTGGTTTTTTTTACCCACGTTGATAATAAATTAGTAATGCCTATATTATCGCTACTATGATTTATATCTTAACATTTAATAGCCTCTTACAATTAGTAATACAGTTTACAAATGGCGACAAAAACTTTAAAATCGTTTAAGTAGTTTCTGAACTTATCCATTAAAAACAAACGTCCAAAAAAATTCTCTATAAGTACAGACAAAGTTTCATTTTATTTGCCAACTTTAAGTGACAAACGTTAGTTTTTTTTTATTATTTATTTCTTATTTGGTACAATTTTTTATATGTTTTTATTGAATGTCATCAAACTATTATTATTATCTTTTACTAAAATTATTGATATATTAAAAAAAAAGAAGAAATCGTACTGTACATCGAAATTAGATTCGATAGATCGCCACTGCCTTAAAATTTCTATAAGTATGCAACGTTACTTATACTAATATTACGGACACGAATTATTTATTTTTATTTAATTTATTTATTTATTTTTAAGTAAATTAAGTAAAATAAGTATTTGTAAGATTTATAATATTTTTAAGTAAGTTTCTAGTTGATAAACACTAAAATATATTTTTTTATTTATCATAAAGCTATAATAAAATTACACTACGCTAATTATCGGAACAATATTTATAAATATCAACATAGGTGTAACCACGAGGGCTATCTAGTATTCTACAGTGTAAGCTAATGACCACTTATCATAACGTGATTGGTAATCTCTTTAAATAAGAAATTTAAAATAAAAAACTTTGTCAAATTATAATTACCTAAGCATAAAAAAATTGCGATATGACATAAATTTATATCATGGCAATATACCATTTTCTTCAAAACCTGGATGAAAGATAGATTTTGCCGCTTTTTCTATGGCAATATTAGTATCTGTGAATCAGATAATTAAGTAGGCAAAATTTTATCACACTTCATTTCATTTTTATAATTTTTATCGTAGATTTTCATAAAGGATAAGAAAAATTAAAAGGTCCGGTGGCATTCTCTCTAGTTTTTTTTGTTTTAGTAATCATAATATATTATAGGAATAAACAAGACTAATATATTGTTTTAAAAGTACTAAATAGGAAATAGTATATATTAAATAAATAGATAAACGCTTAAAAGTCAACCGTTCCCAGTAGGATGCCAAATCTGCGTCGTACACAACAACATACACAAATCACAGGGACAAGTCCAGACCATGAAAAATATCTGTATTAACATGTATCACGTGTGTGGATCGAACCAGAGACCGTTAGCGCATCAGTCAGTTGCTGTGACTAGTTTTTTTTTAGTGACGCAGGGGAATCAATTTACGGATGATATCTAGGACGCCCCGGTAGGTAGTCCCAGATCTATGTCGGACTCGGCACTTTGGGAGTGCAAAACCGTAACTAAACCCCTGCGGGAGCCTTCAGCCGCTTTAATTGGAGGGTCCCGGATCAGCAGGCAACAGGATCCCTCCAGCGACAGGTTGGCCTCGGCGAAAAGGCCAGACTTCTCCTCCATGGGGACTGTCCGGCTCACTTCTGAACAGTCCTGATGACGCCGTGTCTAGCAGGAACGGGTTCCCATCCCGGCCCGACACGGGCACAGGGGCGTTACTGGAGGCGCATTAAGTAGCGCCTTCTACGTACCCCCATTCGTCGCCCGCGAATTACTTACTACTGTGCCAACGCATCATTAATTAAATTAACTAAGAAAATTTATAAATTTGGTGTTATTCGTTTAAACTCGTAACTCCTAGAGTATCCGTTAGCTAATTATAACCTTTTATCTTATTTTTTTCTTACTTCATCGTAATTCTTACAGTCTTAGAGGTTAGGCTATTGAAACAAACAGACGATAATAAGAAACAGTAAATGATTTTATAATTTTTTTATTTTTATTTTTTTTTTATTTTTTTTATTTACTTATTCGGGAAACATACAGTTTAGTTTTACAGAAAAAAAAAGAAATTTCAATTATACATAGACCAATCAAGTTTCCACAATTTACTAACACTTTAGGCACAAGCAATTTAAAAAGTTAAGAAATTTTACAAAATGATTATTAAACAAAAACAAAATATTAAAAATAAAAAAAAAAAATTAAAAATGAAATTCATTAAATTCAATTAAATTATAGCAAAAAAAAAGTAAAAACTATATACATAATTATATTACGATACAATTAATAGTGACATAAATTCATATTATATTATAATAAATTATATAGGTTCTTTTTCAATGTTGAAAGAGGACAATCAAATAGGTCAACATCATTAAATATCTTATTATAATTATTACATGCACGGTAAATGAGAAGATTCTGGGCATACTTTGTCCTTGTAAAAGGCAAGTCAAATAAAACATGGCTGCGACTATTAAACCTGGGACACTTGAAACCAATTCTTTCTAGTAAATATGGGCTATCTATATAGTTATTAAGAATTTTGAAAAGAAAAACCTGGTCCTTATGCATGCGACGAGCAGCCAACGAAAAAATTTTTGGCGCACTTTGGCTATGAACAGGGAACCTATACTGTAGGTGTCTAACGAACTTTCGTTGTATCCTTTCCATTGAATTTACATATATAATGGCCAATAGAGGTTGAAAGCGAGACTGAATGGAGGTTAAGAGATCTACAGAGTCGATTCTAAAAGGCTCTTATGAACCAGACGTAGGCCAACTGTATATTCTGGATACAGGATGAGAACTTGCTTGGGAAATTGTCAAATTAATCTGTTCGATTGTAAACGAAGTTATCAATACGTATAAGTGCTGAAAATCGGTTCATACATTTTTAGGCATCTTATAATCCTGGGGAGTAAGTTCGAATTATTTTTGCCAGTTGGAGCCATTTTGATAGCGGTGAAGGCATGTCCAAGTAGCTAAGATAATCCATCGACAAGTTATTCTTTACTATGGTCTCGTACAAACCTGGCCTCTTTTTTAATATTAACTATTTCGAGTCCCTGAACGTTCTGGTAAAGACTTGAGAGTCTCGAGGCGAGATCATTAAAATTCGTATTGTAATGATTTTGTATCAGATATAAATTTTACTATCGGATAAAGTTATATCAAAATAAGCTTTAATTGCTGCTAACTCTGTATTTTAAAAAGTTTGTTTTACTTTAATGGATAAGTAGTCCAATTGATAGTTTCTTATATTATTTATAAGTAAGTATATTTAATATGTATATTTTTTTTATAAAAGTTCCTTAATATCAAAATGTTCGATTTATTTCTTGTAATGATGTCCTGAGAATTTCCAAGGCTTTGATCGTACCTATGTTGTCTCAAGTCACTTAATGAAATCGCAAAGAAGTTCCAAAAGCTTAGCTAGAGTTTAAAGACCTCTGCCACATTGTTCATGCTGTCATGTGTTTATGTGTTTTAATTATTTAAAGTTAATATTCTACTTTTTGTACATATATTAAATTGATTAAAAAAAAAACCAATAATAATTAATGAGAACTCATAGAAATGATGTAAAAGTAACTTTATATTCTATATACGAAAACAGGCGATACAGCGAGGGGCGTCCTGTTTTTAAATGAGCTGATTACATAGAGACATTACCACTTAATTAATTTACTATTATGTCTAAACGCAGCAAACTCGCCAAGGTCAACTAACTGCAAGAATGATCAATTATTCATAAAAACAGAAATATGCATCACATAAAAGATATTATCATTCTTTGTTTATAATGATACTAGATGCTGCCCGCGACGTCGTCTGCGTGAACGCTATTAGATTACACGTTGTTACAGAATGCGTTGAAGAAATAAAGGTCCACTGCTCGTTCCCCGTAGGTGATAGCGTGATAATAAATGTAGCCTATGTTAAGCCGACTTCTTAATAATATTCGTGCAAAATTTGAAGTAATTCCATGCAGTACTTTTTGAGTTTATCCCGGATATACATACAGACAAACAGACAAACAGACAAAAATTCTAAAAACTATATTTTTGGCTTCGGTATCGATTGTAGATCAAACCCCAAGTATTCTTTTTAAAAAAAATATTCAATGTACAGTTTTTACTTTTCTACCATTTTATTATATGTATATAGATTTATTAATGTTGCTGAGTAAAAAATAAGCAGTTCCTATGAAAAAAATAAAAATATAAAAATAATAACCTCTTAATAACTTGAAGACGCTGAATAATTTATTATGTCGAGCTGTAGTGTAATGTACAATTTAAAAGTTATTGTTATTATTAACTTTAATAACTTCATTTTTAAATAAACTTTTAACATTTACGTAGTTTATAGTTAGTTTTCTTAATGATAGAATTTTATTTATTATTTGTTTATTTTCTAAATTTTAAATGAAATATTTAAAAATTTATTTGAGGCAAATATTTTTAAAACTACTTACTTCTTATTATTATAAATTTTTATTTATTTATTTATTTGTAATTAAAATATATATTATAAATAAAATATTTATTTTTAATTAAATTATAGTTTTAATTAAAAAAAGTTGTTCTGTATTATCTAGTTAGTTAAAAGTCTTATATCTATATATTAATATGTGACGCAAATTTTTTTTTACCCCTTTTTACTAAAATTACGCGGACGGAGAAGTATGAAATTTGGCACAATTAAAGTTTATGTGGAGAAGATGTGCAGAATGCTAATATTTTTTACAATAATGTTAAAAAATACATGAATTAATTAAAAAAATAAATAATAATAATTAAAAAAAAAACACTACACACACTACGGCACACACACATATGTAGGATGTACACATATATATATATATATATATATATATATATATATATATATATATATATATACACCAATTTTGTTTATTATCAAAGTCTGTTTTCTAGCAACGAAATTTTTATCGAACGCGGTTTTAAATACAGGTCTTGCAACGAATATTTTATCGAAATTTTTTATCACAGATCAGGTTCTTTGACTGCTGCATATACTCATCATGTTATTCGCAATAATATTTTTATGATGTTAACAATGCTGTTAATTATAGATTAGGTCGAATTTCGACCACTGGGCGACCACTAGTTCACATAAATAGGATTCTAACATTGAAACCTATAGTTGGCTAACGAACTACTAATACTTATATATAACAACATACTATGTAGCTAAAAAATTGTGTAGTTAAAGTGTATTGATTACAGATGAGGAGAGGCTTATGCCTAGGTCAATAACCCCCGACACCCAGTCTCTTTAATGACCGAAAGCGTGAGTACTTTGAAATAAAGAAACGACTATATAAACACTTATTTACTTTCGCTTTAACTTCAAGTGCATACATATTTCATACCTATATAACCTTAATAGTAAAAATGTGCAATTGATAAAATATATTCGATATTACGCCGTATTATTTTATATAAAAAATGTAGTTATACAAGTATTTCAACTGCTTTAATAAAATAAAAGTCTGCACTGTATAATATTATATAATATACATTTGTCGTACTTTTAAGTTTGTATATGTATATATTATAAAGGTTATTTATTACGGAGAATATTAGATCAAATGCACATAGCTCTCGCTCTAACACAACAGCGTCATCGTCAGTTAATTGAAACTGTTATACTCAGTAATGATCCCAAACATATTTTGTGATTCGTAGAATGTTAATTATGTGAAACTTTTTCGACGGAACGCTATTCATTTCATAAAAAAAAATGTAGGTTTATTAACAAACATGGCCCGGTAACCTTTTACGTATATACATTTGATTTAACACCTCAATCAAAAGTAACTTAAACGAAATTATCATGTCGACCTCGCTTGACTCTTATCAATTTTTTTCTAAAATATATATCTTTTTTTTTTTCAAAAATTCAAGAGAACCAAAAATGCCAAGTTTAAAATTACCATATATAAATGCTAAATTTTTGAAAATACGTATATAACTTAAGAATTTTAATGCTAATAAAATACACATACGTTATAAAATATCTACCGCGGAAATGTCATAAGCCGGAAATTTTTGAACAAAACCGGGTGCTGCTTTAATAAACTATTTGTCGTCACTACTTGTAATTAAAGTAAAAACTTTATACTATAATTTTTTTTAGAGTTTAACATTGAAGTAATTAGTAAACAAAGCATATTGCATACAAGATAGTTCAAATGATTTAAAAATGTTGAACTAATGTGAATTTTTAGTTTACCGGACTATAATAATTTTACTAGAATTTAATGTACAGCCTTATTAATTTACTATAAATTTTATTAATTTAGTATTATTTAGTAAATTTTATTAATTAGATTATTTATTTTATTCTTGTAGTTATCGGGTTACATCTATCAATAATTAAATAAGTAATTTATCTCAGTTGTTTCGAATCAACGCAATGTTATAATTTCTGATTTTACAATAATATTAGGTCAGGGAAAAAAGTCTTTTCATATTTTGTATGTATTATAAAATTGAAGAAAAATCTCTTCGATTGTACTCTTTGTATTTAACTGGTTTTTGATATTAAATGAATAAATATAAGATATAGGACATTAAGAAAAAGCAAAATAACACTTTCTCGTTATTTTTCAATTGTTTTCAAAAAAGGAATAAATTTAACTTAAGCAGTGAAAAAAATTTATGACATTTACTATTGCAGTGTCAGTAAGATTAGCACTAAGTTGTTTCAAGCTATTTCAGTCCGGGAATTTTGATGTCAAAGATGCAGATCGCTCTGGTCACCCTCATACAGATAAAGTTGAGCACGATCGGCATATTAGTAGTTATGACATAGCCGAGGAATTGATGGTTGACCACAAAACAGTTTTGACTCATTTGTATAAAGTTTGGCAATAGTTAAAAGCTCGATATTTGGGTGCCACACGATCTCACTGAAAGAAACCTAATTAATCGTGTACTCATTTGCGATTCTGTATTGAAATCTAATGAAACTAAACTATTTTTGAAAAGATTGATCACTGGTGATTAAAAATCCTTTTTTAATCACTTGCGACAAGAACGTATGTCAAACATCATGGTCCAAGGGTAGTCATTTCGTATTTTGCTCCACAGACTGTAGCAAAATCCGGATTAACACGCAATATTGTGATGCTGTGTGTATGGTGATATTAAAGACCATCGTTCATTAGGAGTTTATACCGCCGGGCAAAACCATCGAATCTATTACTAGTTATTATTATTTAATTTAACCACCACCACCATATTATTATTTAATATAGTCCTGACCTTACAACCTCAGATTTTTACTTGTTATAGCCTGTTCAGAATTATGAGTAGTGATAGGTTAAATTCAAGAGATGACTGTTAAAACTACTTGTCACATTTAAAAAGATTTACACGAACGGGATCATATCACTTCCTACAAGATGGCAACAAGTTATCGAACAAAATGGCAAATATATATTATAATTAAATGAAATAAAAGTTTGAAAAAGAACTCTTCAATTTGTATATACAATACGAAGAAACTTTTTCCCCGACCTTATGTAATTGTTTTGGACTGAAAACATTCAGATGTCATTTATTATTACAATACATACGTATTCCAAACTTTTGCTATTGAATGATTTAAACCAAGGACTCCCAAACTATTGTAGTCAACGATTAAAAAAAGAAAAAAAAAACCAGTTGATAAGTTTCGTATTACTTATTTGAAGTTTACTTGTCAAACTAAATTGACTTGCTAACGAACGATTCCGTCACGCACATTTCAGTTCATCTTCTTATGATGTTTCTTTTTTCTTACAAGGAAAAGTTTTTAATCTCACACATACAGACTATGTTTTAATAGTAAAAGTTTCATTAGAAAAATTCTACCAGAAGAGTGTACTATTGTTTTGTAGGGGTGTATGTAGTCAATTATAACATTTATATTATAATTATATATTATACTATAAATTGCTGATAAACTAGACATAAATATAATAAAAGATCTTTTGATTGGAACAACAAATAAAAAATATTTATATGTTTTATTTTAATATCTAATACCTAGATTGATTATGAGAGAAACTTTTAAAATAAGTTTTGTACATAACTACCTCATCTACAATCTCAGCTTCTGTTCTCATCTTAAACCGATTTTCGATGTAAATGGCAAATAATATCGTGATGGCCGTGCTAGCGAGGTCGATCATTGAGTCTCATGAATAACAATTGTTTGATTACTTTATTTAAATAACAAATATTTTCATTATAAACAAATGAAATGATACGAATTCTACGTTACGTTGGAATACTTTTTTACAATGTTATCAATAATGTTATATAAAGTGATGAATAAATCTAAATAATGCAAAATATTTAAGACATTGATTAGGTTTCAATTATGTTGTTTCTAACTATTCGATTTGGTATTTGATTTCGATCTGATATCGGGACTAGTATAAATACTTTTTCATGTCTTCTCTTGTTTTAACTACATTGCATGTGATATATATCATTTCCCTGCGATAAAAAAAAAAGAATAAAATGGGGCCAACCCGCGAGAGGTGCTGGACGATGCGAGCAGAGACTACCCTCTCTAACTGCTTGCCCGCCTCGTCCAGCAGCACGATGGGCGTGAAGGCCGCGACTGATTGCAGAGGCCGTCCCGGCTTCTGCAGAAGCACGAGCTTCCCCTCCTTCCAGAAGTCAGGGAACAGACTAACGACGAACAGTCCCCTGAGGTGAGGTTCCAGGTAGTGGAGGACCAGGGCCAGCACTTCGGCGGTTACCCGCCTATTTCCTCCATTTCCGACTCACTCACAGGGGGTATACTTCTCTCGTCGGCCTCCCGGTTGTCGTCTGGTGGAGCCATGACCTGGGGTGTATAAACCACCCGCGTTGGGAAAAGAATCATAAATGTAAACCTAAATGAAACCGCAAGGGGTGACCAACAGTGGTGTTTTCCGATTAAAAGTAAAATGTAACTGAAAAATTTACATGAGTCAAGTGAGAAAGATTAAACGTTCATTTAAAACCTTTATGTGTATTGAGGTATTTCCCTTTAAGCTTCGTCATAAATTATTGAACAATTAACTTTATTTGTCAAATTTTAAACGTAATGGTTATATATATATATATATATATATATATATATATATATATATATATATATATATATATATATATATATATATATATGTATATAACCATATAAAAATATATATATATATATATATATATATATATATATATATATATATATATATATATATATATATATATATATATATATTTTAATACGAAAAGTATTATAATATAGAAATAGGTGTTTTTTTATTTTTTATTTGTTCATTTACTTATTTATAGGTCCCGTACAAGACGAGAATCTGCGTCCCTCTAAACGTTACAAAAAAATGGTGTGTGTGTACACACGTATGAAGTGAAACTTTTTATTATATATTTAACATTAATTGGTCAAGTGAGGTTTATGAAAAAAAGTATGTGTGTACTTATGTACGCACGTAAGAAATTATACTTATAATAAAACGATGCGCCAAGTTAATGGGTAGTGCGCGTCATCTGTAATCAGACCCTGGTAATTGCGTCGTTTCATTACAGAGTTCCTATGACTACCTTCCAGTTCACCATCGGACCCTGGTTACCATTGAAAGACAAACTACTCGTCAAGACGAATCAAACGAGCCGATACTCGATGGGGTTGCGTCGTTTCATTACAAATTTCCTATGACCACCTTCCAGCTCTATCATCAGACCTTGGTTACCATTGAAAGGCAAACTACTCGTCAAGACGATGCAATCGAGCCCGAACTCGATGAGGTTTTGTCGTTTCATTGCGAAGTTTCTATGACTACCTTCTAGCTCCATCATCAGACCTTACTTACTTTTGAAAGACAAACTACTCGTCAAGACGATTCAATCGAGCCTGAACTCGATGGGGTTGCATCGATTCATTACAGCGTTCCTATGACTACCTATCAGATTCATCATCAGACCCTGGGTACCATTGACAAACTAGTTAACGAGACGATTTAATCGAGCCCGAACTCGATGAGGTTGTGTCGTGTCATTGCGAAGTTCTTATTGCCACCTTCCAGGTCCACCATCAGATCCTGGTTACCATTGAAATACAAATTACTCGTCAAGACGATTCAATCGAGCCCGAACTCGATGAGGTTGTGTCGTGTTATTGCGAAGTTTCTTTTGCCACCTTCCAGCTCCATCATCAGGTCAGACCCTGGTAACAATCTAAAAACAAAGTACTCGTCAAGACGAATCAAACGAGCCGAAACTTGATAGACTCGGACTTAGATAGAGACTCTAGAATCGGTTGCGTCGTTTCATTACGTATATAGTACGGAGTCCCGTGTACAGTACAATACCATATATGGTCCGAAAATGTGACGATCGTAGTGTGACGATTTGTGATTTTAACATCTATAAGATTTCTCCCATACGTCGATATAAAAGTTTTATTTAAAAAAAGAGAATAAAAACTTATTTCGTCGATTGCAATATCAAACTAAATTGTAGTAGTAAAATATTGACACTAATTTTTTTAAAGATGTATTTGTATCAGAATTTCAGTTTATTATAAATGTAGGATAGGCAGTACAACGATCTTACGACTTAGTAAATAAAGCCTAAATACAAGTGAAAACGGGCGGGTCGTATAGTCTGATATATATATAATATGGATATTAAAACATACACAAAAAAGGATTCACTGGCGGTCAAAATGTTTCCATAAACAAGTTTGGCTCGTGACGTATTTAATCTTACTACGTCAATTCATTTTTACCGTCTTTAAAATTCCCAAAATATATCGAGCGTTGAAGACATTCAGGTTGTTATCGTCAGAGTAATTTACGAGAAATGGTTAATTCATTATATTATTTGTACAATTTAACATTTTTTTGTCAATTATGTATTTTATTACCACTGTTATCTTATTAGCGATAGTACAAGGACTCGGTAAGGAAGTTTACCGGGGGATTTCATGAACTATAGCGATGATTCATGTTGACGTCCATTTCATTCCTTCTACCTATTAATTTCGTTAGACTGTGGTTAAAGTTATTTTCCTGTATTAAATAAATGAATGGAATAGTACAGATGACAAACATCATAGATAATTCATTCATAGCTATGTTATAATAAGATACGGGTATAAATACCTTTTTTATTGTTATGAAATTTTTAGCAATAAAAAATATGGTGCAATAATATGTAATCTATAAATTATTCACAGTATTACAATATTATTTTTATTGTTTTTAATTTAATAATGAAATATTATATCTTTTTATTTTGTAAAAGAAAAAAAACTAGATCTGAAAGAATCGAATAAAGATACTGACAGAAGAATTAACTCTCAAAAAACTAAAAAAAAAAACATTAAATTTTTTATAAATCATTTATATTTCACTGTCCTTGCAAAAAAAGTTATCGATTACCCTTATTCAATCGATTAACGATTGTTTAAATTTTGTAATATAAACAGGAACATTTATATGCTTATAATTTATAAGCTCAGAAACTACTATATTAATTTTTATAACACTTTCATAATCAGAAAGCCACATCATCATTTTCATCATCATATCAGCCATTGGATGTCCACTGCTAAACGCAGGCATCCGCCATCGACATCCAAGGCGACCGTTTTGAATCAGCCTCTATCCAACGGCTTTCGGCGACTCTTCTCAAGCCATCTGTCCATCTCGCAGACGGACATCCAACGCTGCCCTTGCCGGTACGTGGTGTCCACTCAACAACTTTTCTGCTTCATTGGCTGTCAGTTTTACGAGCTATCTGCCTTATCCATTGCCACTTTAGCTTGCCAATACGTATGTCAGCAACCTTCGTTCGTCTGCGGATCTTATCATTTTTTATTCGATCTCGCAGAGAAATAATAAATAAATCAATAAAAACAAGTATGCTTTATTAAAAAAATCAAATAACCCGACTGCGTAAAATACTCTTATTATAAACTAAAAAGAATAAAATAATTTACTAGCTTTCATTTGATATCCATATTGCTACAGTAAGAAAAAAATTTCAACTCATTCCGCCATTTGCGGGCGCCATTTTGAAAATTTATATAGCCTATGTCACTACTACAATTTAGACAAATCCAACGACACCTCATATGTCAAAAACCGTCCAGACGTTTGGGCTGTAGGGCGTGCCAAAGAAATAGACATACATACATACATACATACATACATACATACATACATACATACATACATACATACATACATACATACATACATACATACATACATACACTCGAAAAAGATAACCCTCCTTCTGTCGCAGTCGGGTAAAAACAAAACATAAATCAACATTAAATTCAATTAAAATCAAAGTCCAATCAATACTAAGTTTAAATTACAACTACAATTTAATCCAAATTAAAATTCAATCAATTAGAAGGGTTTTTTATAGAAGCTTAAAAATAACTAACTAACCTACTTAATAATCCAATTTTATTGTTGCAAAACTGTAAATTATATAAAAACTGTAAATTATATGCAAAATTGTAAACCTCAGTGGTTTTTAATGCATATATAAATTAAGATTATTGTACCAACATTTGTAAAGTAAATAAATAAATAAATAAAAATAAATGACTTATTTAATTTTAATTCAATTTAAGAATTTAAAAAATATAATATTTAAATTATCACCTTATTCAATATAAAATCAAAATTAAAACCAAAATCAAAATCAAGACTAAAATCAAAATCAAAATTAAAATCAAAATTAAATGTTAGTTACAATAATAATAATTCTTAACAACTATTTCAGTTAAAAAAACTAAACCCTATCAAAATTTATTTATGCTTGCTTCGCTGCTATGTGTGCACCGTCCCAGCGAAAACTACCACACGATGAACTAAACTAACTAAACACATGATGAATTTTAAAGACAAGATTAGGACTTAAAATCTCAATGAAGCAAGCTTGTTACCGTATCTAGTATCGATTCACATATTTTATCTACGGGGCCACATATGTATACAAATAAAATTGAATATTGTTTGTGACCAATATAAAATTTTCTTTTAACGCATATTATATAAAAATTCTGTTTGGTTTGGCTTATCTTCAAATATTTTTTTTAAATAAAAATTAAGAGTTTCGCAGAAAAAATATTTCACGCGAATGAAGTAATTAGCAGAAGCTAGTTATAGTTATTTATATATTTATACGTGGCTAGTTTTGTGTATAATTAACTTTAATCGACTTAAAAAAAAAAACTGTATTTTCCCACGTATGTATAATCTTTGCAAATTATAAACGAATTTGAATGTTTTTACAGAGTATTTTAATTGCATTGTTCGTATGTGGCCTGTTTCAAAAATTTTAAACCGTTTTTAAGTTGGTTGTTGTCCGATAAAGCTAAACTTTGCAATATGTACTTATGTATTTAAGTTTAGTGATAATGCAATATTATGGTATCACCGAGCTAGTCTGATGATAGATATGGTAAGTGCTCGTAGGAACTTGACACTTTTATTACGTTATTTTTTTTTGGGTTCCGTAGCCAAATGGCAAAAAACGGAACCCTTATGAATTCGTCATGTCTGTCTGTCCGTCCGTATGTCACAGCCACTTTTTTCCGAAACTATAAAAACTATATATATAAATACCTATATATATATATATATATATATATATATATATATATATATATATATATATATATATATATATATATATATATATATATATATATATATATATATATATATATATATATATATATATATATATATATATATAACTTTGTAAGTAGATATATTCTGTGAATCGCATTAAGATTTTCACACAAAAATTGAAGAAGAAAAAACAACAATAAATTTTGGTGGTTCCCCATACTTAGAACTGGAACTCAAATTGTTTTTTCATCAAACCCATAAGGGTATCTATGGATAGGTCTTCAAAAATGATATTGAGTTTTCTAATATCATTTTTTTCTAAACTGAATAGTTTCCTCGAGAGACACCTCCAAAGTGGTAAAATATGTCGCACCCTCCTTATAACATCTATAATAAGAGAATGATAAAACTAAAAAAAATATATGATGTACATTACCATGCAAACATCCGAATTTTCCACCGACAATTGGTTTTAACGAAATCTAGTAAGCAGTTTTTTTTTTGATATGTCATAAATCGTAAGCCGCAATTTACCTTTCATTCAATCAACTCAAATATAAAACAAGGAACTACAAAAACTTTTGTATGATGTTACTTACTGCCACGGAACCCTTCATGGGCGAGTCCGACTCGCACTTGATTACCGTTTTTTTTTAATTTGTTTCATATATAAGTCTCTAATCAAATATATTTTTTTCATATTATGATATAAATTTTTTTAATGTATTTGCAACAAACATTTTACATGATCGAAAATGAAATGGTTCACTAGTAATCGGATATATTTTCCTATGAAAAAATAACCGCAACTAAATTATTCTAAAAGGTACAAGTCATTCTATGAATCTGCGACAATAACCTTGTGTAAAACAAATGAAAAAGTGCCCTTCTATAAATTTAAAATAGGCTATTAATTAATTACCGTGACAGACACGGTTATGTCGCTAAAACTCTTTAAAGGTCACAAGCAAGAAGTAGTCTTCGTAGTTTCTTAGAACTAAATCAACTTATCGACCTAGAAAAATAAATAATTATAAAATAAATTACGAGTAAGAAGAAGAAAACACAAGGTACTAAATATCTAAATAATATTTGTTTCATAAACGTAATAATAGTAATATATTATGTTTGATGTGTTAGTTAAATTGAATAGATATTTGAATACTTTTAATTCAATTCTAATAAGAACGGAATAGATTATGTAAGGTAGGAAGTAATATTTGCGTTTGGAAGATCAAAATAAGGAGTACAAATAAAAATGCTTGAAACCGTATATATATGTTTATATACATGGTTTACGGTATACTTATATACTCTCTATTTTTCCAATTTTATTGTATACCAATAACCGTTTTTGTTTTGACGTGATAACGTCTAGTAAATTGATGAAAGGGTGCCCGTTCGAAGAAGATGACGTCATAATTGTCACAATTAGTGAGCGAGAGCGCCGAACAAGCGGTAGCGAGGTACGATCGGCTCGGCCTAAGCGTTCGGCTCACGATCGGCGGTCGGCCTAACTTACGACGCGTCCGAGTAGAAATGACAGCGGCAAATGGCGGGAAACTGTTTTGTCAATATTGAAGTAATGTCAAATAGTGAAAAGTTGATAATATAATGTAATGTAATAATATAAGTTAATAATATATAAGTAAATAAATGTAAGTTAATAATGTAAAAGTTAATAAAATCATAAAATGGTTGCCATAGTTTATTACAACAACAATTGCAGCAAAAAAGGTAATTAATTCTTGCATTTTAAGAATCCGATTAGCGATATAATCTCATATATTTGTTCTTTGATTATAAAATAAGTAGCATCGGTGGGCGAGTGCAGTAATATTAGGTTATATTACAATTTTGACTAAAAAGTTATTAGGACTCATATAATTACGATCGTATAAAAAGTAAACTGTTTTTATTTAGTATATTTTTACAATTTTCATAAGTGGTTAATGATAATCTAATTGCAGTTATTAAACTTAGCTTCTTTATTAAACTTGATTATTTCTTGTATTACATATCAAAGTATTTAACTTTATTTCGCTTTTATATTAAATACAATTAATTACCTGTAACTTATATATTATACAAAATAATGATAATTCACTGAATTTAATAATTCAATTCTATTCATGTTTTCTTATGAAGTTATCACGTAAAAATTATCGTCCGTAAACCGACTTAACAGACAACCAATTTTTTTATAAAAAAGTACATAAAAAGCGTGCAGGTCCATATTTGATTGATACATCACTAATTTGTTTTTAAAATACTTGTAATAAAAGTCACCTTCAACGAAAATTACAACATGAACGAAGTTGTTAAAAACTAATTGAATCGAATCGGAATTAAGTCGAACGCTTAAAATGAGAACCATATTTTTTATTAAGAATACACACACAACACAAATACACACACATACACACACACACACACACACACACACACACACACACACACACACACACACACGCGCGCACACACACACACACACACACACACACCCACACGCACTCACACAATCAACACTAACACTTAGATTTAATGTTAGTTTAAATTTTAAGTGTAACTATAATTTTAGTCATCCGTAAGGGAAGTAGCGAGTCATTCCCAATACAAGTGTCTCTGACAACTTACTGGGAAGACTCGGTGATAAATGGTAACAAAGATTATAGAAATAAATTATTTTTAATTTTTTAATTTAATTTAATACATTTTTATATGTACAAAGAGATTCAACAATATCAAAGTTTCTCATGATACAACTGCCTATGAGTATATAAACAGTTTGTTTACCACTCGAAAATGTTTTTTAAATTGGTAAACCTAACCTAGACTGAAAGTATGTATTTTTCGATATACGAGTACATAATATTAATTATTTAATTACAAGTTTGAGTGCTTAGAACTTATCACAAATACGTAAATTTTGTCAGTATCTTAAATTATCATTTATCCAGGGTTACTAGTTTTCCATATTAAAAAATATTCCTTATTATATAAGCGTACATCATTCCATTGATTTGAAAACATAAATATTGATAATAAAAGTTTCAGGGGGATAAGTGTTGGATAGTAATAATTATTATAATTATTGTGAATGTTATAGAATTGTCAGTTAATATAGATCTTGACCTATATCATAAAAATTCCGCTTGATTTTTATTAATAACTCGAATTACAATTCAATTAATATGTATTTTTCGTAGAAATTAAGAATATATTGAATTTAAATTATAACTACGAAGTAGTATATTTTAATAAAACATCGTTCTAATAAATAAATAAATAAATAATATGTAAAATAAATTAATGAATGATAATAAATTTCAACTAAATCTGTTTTATATGCTTGTCAAATATAAAGCATCATTATTGGGCACTCAATCCTTCCTATTTTATCTAATTAATAATATTTACCTACACTGTCACCTACTCTACGGACAGATGCTGTCCTACTTCTGAACACAGTATCAACATCTTTAATACAGTTTTCCGTAAACAACATCAAATCGTAATGTCTCCGATGGATTATCTTGGCAGATCCAACAGCACCATGTAGGTTCTATTATATACCACATTTGTACTTGTTTCAAATAATTAAAAATAAGCTTCACATACAAAAATTGATTGTCAATATGCTGTTATAAGCTTAATTTTGATGAAACTAAATAGGTTAAATTACTATAGGTTAAATTCTCTATTAAGTTTCCCACGAGTTAATAATGAGTATTTGAGCTTTAGTACTTTAATCATTATGAACCTCAGGTGAAATTTGTAAGCTTTATGAGAAGTTTTGCGCCGATGATTGATTTGTACTGAAAATACATAGCAAATTGATTTGCAATCAAAACATAATCAAATGTATTAATAATAAGTTATCGAAATGTTTTCGTTTTGCTATAAGACAATACATCCGTATAAGATATTTGTATATTCACATTAATAATAAATATACCGGATATGCTTTTTTTATATTTACCGACTTAACGAGACCTTTATAGAATATTTTTGTGGGTTTTGTTTTTAAATGAATATTGGTGTGCCCCCTAGTCATGTTACTGATTCTTGTAATCGATTTGTATGAATTTGTTTATAAAACTGAATATTTTCGAAATTATAATAAATATTTCGTTAGTAAGATGCATCAACCGGAAACAACATGTCAAATGTATTCTCCTGGGTTATGACACGCTTGGCATATATCGGAAGTTCCGTCTTTCATGATATATTTCTGGTAGTTATTCGTATCAATAATTTCGTCCATATAATTTCACAAAAAAAATCTTCGGTATCTTCAAGCAGGTTCCCATATTGTAACCAGGATAAGAAGCTGGATTGATCTACGTTGGGGTCCGTTAAAACTTTATAGAACAGATAATATAGCTCTTTACTCTTATTGACCATATGGCCACGCATTTAACTGTACTCATTACTATATCCTATTTATTTGTTTAAGTATAATGGAGTAAAACCTTTATCAACAGCCACAACATCCTTGTACATACCACTATAGTTATTAAAAAATACTGTCTAAGATCATACACACAACACACGTAAAAGTTATTTGTGTGTAAAAAGTTTTCGTACAACAAACAAAATTCGAATAATATCGACAAAATTTTCGTAGGATGTGTTATATCATTATAGATGATCGAGAATGATGCTTTCAGTATGCTGTGAGCAGCTTAAGGACTTGGAATTCAAGGGTCAATTTAATTCAATTTGAATCTGGTCAATTTAATCTATCTTAGAATGCCGAAGGTATGGACGATAACTCGTGGTATAACTCAACTGTTAAGGGCATGTAGCTTGTTACCGTCCGCCAGAAAGCTGTTGAGAACTTTTAGAACTTTATCTATTGATATATTATCCTTACTCTATTGTTGTACAAGTGCTAAGATTTTCGCTGGTCATTTGTTTGCGAACAACTTAAGATCATCCATGTAAGGTAGGTGAGATATCCCTTTGCTCCCTTTACGACGGTAAAATATAAACCCTGAATTATCTAATAAAATACTTAAAGGGTTTAGGGTTAGACACATTCACAGTAAACTCAAACTAACACCTTGGAAAATCCTTCGATCTATCAAAGTGATCCTTGTGTTTTTATGCGTTTCGGCCAATCATTATTATTGTTGCCCTTTAATAAAACGACATACATAGTTTGGTTTAAATACAACATGTTGTTCGCAACATGGGAGTAAGAGTAATACTTACACATCACACAAATTGTCAAAAAAAAAAATAGACAAAGTATATAGAGTTGTATTAAATATGGCGTTGTTGTTTATTTGATGTGACCAGTAATACATAATAAATACAATATTTTTAATATATTTATATAATCAAAATATATAATAATGATTTTTGTACATTTCGTACCAAAAATATAGCCTCCCTCGCCATTCCTCAACTCGCTTCTCTCTTTCCTTTTGGTAATAAAATAATTGATTTTTTGGTTGAGAATTCTCAACCGCAATATAAGGAAAGCTAGCAGGAAAACAGTCTCAGATTTGCTTTACAATTTATTGAGTAATAGTGGTCGTTGTTAAGTTTCGTACAAATTATTTCCTCGAAAATAAGAGTGCTCTACAACAGGCAGTAAATATAAGTTTTGATAGTTCTTAGTATCGCATATTGTGGCTGGTCACTACGGAATCTTCCAATTGACTTAGTTGTCTTTTGTACGTCACTTTAAAAGTATTTATTACTAAACGAACCCCACCATTTTATTCGCGTTGATATTTATACAATTACCGATATGAGTTACAAGATTATAAGCTATGATAATTCTTAATAAATATATACGATTGAAAAGGTAGAAACTTGAAAAAGCACCCTAATTTCAATCGAAAATTCTCACGTCAAATTATCTGCTATTTCAAAAAGTTGGCGAGTTTTTTTTGTCCTTTGAAATCTTTAGTTTGCGATGGTGTAAAAAAAATATACATTACTATGATAAATTTCTTCAGAAAATACTACGGTTTAAAAATGCTGCGATTTCATCCTACAATTTTTTTCACTTTTTACAATTTTCAAAAGTCATTTTCTTGTTTCCTTTAAACATAAATAAAAGGAACACTTCCCTTCACCCGGTCAATATTTAAATATCTGTTTAGAATATGTATGCATGTGGGTATACCCATTTAAAAAAAAAAAAAAAGTTGTTAATATAGTTAAAAAACTTAATGCAAGGAAAGCACCTGGTTTGGATGGAATTAAAATAATCGATATTAAAATGATAGGTGATAAATTGTGCCACGCTATATGTGATCTTATCAATACCAGCCTCCACACTTGCAGATACCCGACTGATTTAAAGACAAGGTGCGTGCGGCCTGTATTTAAAAAAAGGTTCCAAAAGTGACACCTCTAATTATCGCCCTATAACCCTTCTGCCGTCAATTGATAAAATTATTGAGAAATTCATTTGTGAACAAATATATAAATTCTATAAACAAAATAACATCCTCAACGCAAATCAGTACGGTTTTCAGTCCGGAAAAAGCACAACAGAATTACTAAGAAAATTCACCGATGAAATCAATAAGTCCCTAAATAATAAACTTCATATTATAGTCGTATTTATTGATTTTTCACGAGCTTTTGATACGCTTAACCATCGGAAACTAATCGAAAAGCTTGAAAACACTGGAGTCCGAGGCAATATTCTACACTGGTGCAAAAACTATCTTGAGGACCGTTCATACATAGTTAAAATAAATGAATGCTTAAGCGATTCTGTGTCGGTATCCGCAGGCACCGCTCAAGGCTCCGTAATTGGCCCCCTCCATTTTTTGGCTTATGTTAATGAAATGTGTAATGTTATCAATCACTGCAAATCTTATCAATTTGCAGATGATACAGCTATTCTTTCGATCGCAGCAGATCCCTAAGAAGCCTTAAATAAATTACAATCAGATTTTGACAACTTAAACAAGTGGTGCCACGACTCAGATCTAGTCTTGAATGCTACCAAAACCAAGCTGCTACACATAAGATCCCCTTACGCGCGAAATAAGCAACTCACTAAAAACCTAATCGCTCACAATCACAACTGCCTGCATCTTCATAATAAAACGAATCACCTGTCGTGTAATTGCACACCAATTGAAGCAGTAAGCTCTCACGTCTACCTCGGTTTACTTATAGACAATGCATTCAGTTGGGGTCCACACATAGAAAAAGTCTGTGATAAACTTCCCTGCTTTCCTTGCAAAGTTATAAATTATTAAACATAGGATGACCTTTAAAACAAAACTGACAATGTATAATGCCTTTGCCAACTCGATAGTAGGTTACGGCCTTTCCAGCTACGGAAGAACTTATAAAACTTCTCTGGATAAAATATATAATCTTCAAATACGCATTTTAAAACATGTAGTTTCGCCTAACATTAAGCATAAATTTTCCTTTAACCACTTGCAACTTTTCAAGCATTGTAAGGTATTGCCCGTTCAGGATCAGTTTATATTACAATTCTTAAAGGAAGAATATTTCAATAACTCTTTAAAAATAGAATTCAACCACAACAAATTAACCCGGGCGACCACTAGCGGTAGGCTTGTGACGCTATCTGCTCGAAATGCATATGGTACCCGGACTGCTGATTTCCTATTACCTCGACTCATAAATAAACTCAAACCTGAGTTCAGAGACTCACTAAATGAAAAAAATATTAATCATAAATTAAAGTTATTGATTCTGGGTGCGCTGGACGGAAGCAATCGTATATTGTAATATACTTGTAGGTTATTATGATGTAGATAGTTTATAGTAATAGAAAAACTTTTATTGTAATTAATTAATTTTATTGTAATATAACCTTTGTTACTAATAGCGAACTCATTGTTAGTACACATATTAAACCTCCGTGGTTTTTGATGTACTATTAATGTATTGTTTTTGTTATATGTATTAATTGTATTATTGATAAATAAATAAATAATAAATGGGTATGTCTGTATACGTATTTTGTATAAGTGTGTATGTGTATTTGTATATATATTTATATATGATAAAGATACACATTTTATAATTGCTAATTAATATAGTATGCCATCAAAAACATAACTTGTAAAAAGAAACCGAGTCTCGCAACTCACTTCTTCCGTAAAAAGTTGTGAGATCCATGTAATACCAAGTCGGCTAATTTATTCAATCCCTACTTAAGGGTCCTTCTGTTTTAAGTTATTACGTAATTAGCTAACCTAACAACATCTTATAGTGACCATATCAATATAAAAAATCTTTGATGTTTTATATAAATAGATTGACTTGGCAATCGGACTAAACAATCTAATTTAATATAATATTCGTATGTATTACTTCTGAGATACATTGTTTTCATGCGATTGCCAGGTCAATCTATTTATTTAAAACATCAAAGTTTTTTAATATTGACATGGTCACTATAAGATGTTGTTAGGTTAGCTAATTACGTAATAACTTAAAACAGAAGGACCCTTAAGTAGGGATTGAATAAATTAGCCGACTTCGTATTACATGGATCTCACAACTTTTTACGGAAGAAGAAGTGACTTGCGAGACTTGGTTTCTTTTTACAAGTTATGTTTTTGATGGCATCTCATTTTTTTTTAGACAGTCTACTTATTTTCCTTTCTGGTGTCTTCTACTTCTTTAATATCAACAACGTATTTTCATAAAGCCTTCGCTCGGTCTTTTGAGCTTTTCTTATTTTTGTAGATATTCTTCCTCTTTTTCTTTTCCGATACTACTTCTTGAGTTCAGCTATTACTGGTATAGCTAGTACTGGTACGCAAAAGTTTTTTTTTTTTTGTGCAGGAATACGATTAACCGATATATTATTTGATTTTCATGTCATACATATTGTGATCTCAAGTTGACAACTTGAAATATTTGACAAGAGAGAACAATGAAGTATGATTAGCCGGAAACAGTGTTGTCAGATTGCTGTCGATTTTTTACACCTAAACCTCCACAAAAATAAACTTTTAAAAAGTATTTTAAAAAGTGGATGTGTACTTATGTACGCACGTAAAAAGTTATACTTATAATAAGACGATGCGCCGAGTTAATACTTAGTGCGCGCCATCTGTAATCAGACCCTGATAACCCACTAAAACAAAGTACTCGTCAAGACAAATCAAAGGAGCCGAAACTCGATAGGGGTTGCGTCGTTTTATTACAGAGTTCCTATGACCACCTTCCAGCTTCATCACCAGACCCTGGTTACCATTGAAAGACAAACTACTCGTCTAGAGAATTCAAACGAGCCCGAACTCGATGAGGTTGTGTCGTTACATTGCGAAGTTCTTATGACTGCGTTCCAGCTCCATTATCAGATTAGACCCTGGTAACCATCTAAAAACAAAGTACACGTCAAGACAAATCAAACGAGCCAAAATTTGATGGGTTTGCGACGTTTTATTACAGAGTTCCTATGACTACCTTCCATCTCCATCATCAGACCCTTATTACCATTGGAAGACAAGCTACTCGTCAAGACGATTGAAACGAGACCGAACTCGATGAGATTGTGGCGTTCAATTGCAAAGTTCTTATTGCCACCTTCCAGCTCCATCATCAGATCAGACCCTGGTAGCCGTCTTAAAACAAAATGCTCGTCAAGACGAATTAAACGAGCCAAAACTCGATGGGGTTGTATCGTTTCATTACAGAGTTCGTATGATCACCTTCCAGCTATATCATAAGACCCTGGTTACTTTTGAAAAACAAACT
This sequence comes from Euphydryas editha, assembly GCA_036937285.1. Classification (NCBI taxonomy): domain Eukaryota; kingdom Metazoa; phylum Arthropoda; class Insecta; order Lepidoptera; family Nymphalidae; genus Euphydryas; species Euphydryas editha. The sequence continues at coordinate 18,295,696 of JAUPFZ010000005.1, read as the reverse complement.
ACTCATCAAGACGATTCAATCGAGCCCGAACTCGATGGGGTTGCCTCATTTCATTACAGAGTTGCTATAACCACCTTCCAGCTCTATCATCATATTAGACCCTGGTAACAATCTGAAAACAAAGTACTTGTCAAAACGAATTAAACGAGCTGAAACTCGATGTGTTTGCGTCGTTTCATTACAGAGTTCCTATGACCACATTTCAGCTCCATTACCAGACCCTGATTATTATTGAAAGATAAACTACTCGTCAAGACGATCCAAACGAGCCCGAACTCGATGAGGTTCTGTCGTTTCATTGCGAAGTTCCTATAGCCACCTTCCAGATCCATTATCACATCAGACCCTATTAACCATTTAAAAACAAAGTACTTGTCAAGACGAATCAAACGAGCCAAAACTCGATGGGGATGCGTCGTTTCATTACTGAGTTCCTATGACCACATTCCAACTCCATCACCAGACCCTGTTTACCACTGAAAGACAAACTACTCGTCAAGACGATTCAAACGAGCCCGAACTAGATAAAGTTGTGTCATTTCATTGTGAAGTTCATATGGCCACATTCCAGCTCCATTATCATATCAGACCCTAGTATCCATTTAAAAACAAAGTACTGTCAATACGAATCAAACAAGCCGAAACTTGATGGGGTTGCGTCGTTTCGTTACAGAGTTCCTATGGTCACCTCCCAGCTCCATTATCAGACCCTGGTTACCTTCGAAAGACAAACTACTCGTCAAGACGATTCAATAGAGCCCGAACTCGATGGGCTTGCGTCGTTTCATTACAAATTTCCTATGACCACCTATCAGCTCCATCACCAGACCCTGGTTACCATGAAAGACAAACTACTCGTCAAGATGATCCAAACGAGCCCGAACTCGATGAGTTTGTGTACTTTCATTGCAAAGTTCCTATAGCTACCTTCCAGCTCTATAATCAGATCAGACACTGGTAACCACTTCAAAACAAAGTATTCGTTAAGACAAACCAAACGAGCCCAAACTCGATGAGGTTGCGTCGTTTCAATACTGAGTTCCTATGACCACAATCCAACTCCATCACCAGACCCTGGTTACCAGTGAAAGATAAACTACTCGTCTAGGGGATTCAGACGAGCATCAAATCAGCACCATGTAATCATAATATTGCATTGTCACATGATTTACTATTATTTTGGATCAAATTTAATTTCCAAGATTTGACGACAAACATCGAGACAGGTGAAACAAAATAAAAGCTTGTAAAAAGTGAGTTGACATATCCAGCACAATGAAGTGAGTTAGCACAATTGCGCGGCGCCTACTAGCTAACTTTATGTTGTCAGTTTTTTGTTACAGAGTACACGCGCATCGTATAAAAATTTACTCTCATCAAGAAGTTATAACTTTAAAATACAAAAGTTATTTTGAGTCCTTATTTTCTATATTTATTTTTATTTATTTAATGTTAATATACATTAATTAACAGTTATTACTGTTATGACTCACTTAATCAATCAGGTGCATTCTAATAATGACATAATTATATGAACTCAAAAATGATGACCACGCTGGCGAAATGGTGCGTGCTGTTGTATATTAAGCGGGAGGTCCCGGGTTCAATCCCCGTCAGAGTAAATTTTCTTTCTCTGGTCTGCTTTGGTGGAAGTCTTTGGTAGTGGCTAGTTACCACCCTATCGGCAAAGACGTGCCGCCAAGCGATTGAGCGTTTTGCTACAATGCATTGTAGAAACCGATTAGAGGGATAGGTTTAATATAGCTTCCAACTGAATAAAATGAAATAACTTACGTACGGGAAGCGTGGAAGCCGTGGAGTGGGCGGCAATTATTAGTGTTCTTACTTTTATGGCAATTTCGGGCAATTTAGTCTACTTTAATACTTTGCATGATTTTGGTACAGCTACATAAGACATGTCCCATTCTTGCTTTTCATTCCATTGACCATTTTACAGGTTACCTTTGAAGATAATTATATCTAGGTAGATAGGTATCTACACCTATTATTCCACTATATTATATTTGTACAGGTACACTGATTCATTCACTGCAAATGTAACTTTGTAATCCTATATATTTATATAAGATTACAAAGTGATTATGCAGTTGGTGTATCTAGAAAACTGGACCGAAATTCCAAAATATTTGAATTTTTGGTTTATATACTAAACACAAATATTATTCTAAATTTGAAGCTTCTGTCTGCTAGAAGTGCCTTAAAGTTTTGATGATCGGTCAGTCAGTGAGTGACAAAATTAGGAAACTTTGACTAATTATAATTCTTAAATTACTGATTCAAATTGAATGAAATTTGAAATATACCGTGTTTATACAATGCCCGCTTGGATATTGAAAATTCAGACTTCTAGTTTTATCCACAACGAAGTTATGGGGGGGTCGAAAATGGCCTGAATTGCTTCGAGAAAAGGATAGTACGGCCGTGCCACTTTTTTTTTGCTCGACTTGGCGGAGGCACTGCGTGCCTCCAGATACATTCAGCTATAAATAAACATTCAATAAGGTATATTATGTTTGATTTTTTAAATATTTTATATATATTTAAATATATTAGTTATACAATCTTTCTTTTTTCTTCTTTAAATTTAGTAGCTTTTGCACTGTGCGTCTTCGACTCAAAAGTATAACTAATTCACAGTAAATTTTTATTACATAATATTATACAATAAATCTAAATTTATTTCTTCTTCTTCTTGGTCTTTACCTATAAAATTGTCGTTTCGTCGTACTGGCTATTTAAAAAAAAAAAACGCTAAGAACTAGAATTTCAAATTATTTTTTATAATTTTTTATAATTAGTCATTTGTTTAATGGTTAGGGTTCTGTTTACATCACATTTGTACGTTTTTCGTCATCATGAATATGTTAAAAATTCGAGTGATTATAGAGTATGAGTTCCGTCGTGGTAGCAAAGAGGCAGAAGCGGCGCACGCAACATCAACGACGTTTACGGTGCGAACACTACTAATGATCGTACCACCCGTTATTGGTTTGCTTGCTTTCGTTCCGGAAATTTTGACCTTTTTTTTTTTTGGAGTTTACTCCTTAAGAATCGATTTTCATATATAAGGCGCCCGGTATGAGAAAAATATGAGAGGTAAAATCTACTTATGAATGACCTCGTTACTTTTTCGGTGCGCGCGCACCTATGGTGCGGTGTGAAAGTAATGTTGCTCTATTTAATATTGAAAAATAATATTTAAAAAATAAATGATAATTGTCAGATAATAATAATTATATAATTTATCAACATTCCTAATGAAATATTTGTGCACATCTGAAATTGACTATTGTGAAAAGTTTAATGTAAAATATTTCGCCGATTAGTTATAATAAATGTATATAAAATGAATAAATATATACATATTTATATATGTATATTATTTTCATTAATTTGTTAATTTACCCTTTCATATGGTATTAATCTTATTTTCAGTTGGATAAACTCTTTTTGCGTATGTGTAGACAATCGTACTTAAGGAGTAAACTCCAGTCGTGCGTCGGAGCTGACACACACAATTTTTTTTTTTTTTTTCTTTGTTTTTTTTTTTGTTTTTTTTTTTTTTTTTTTTTTTATACCACGACGGTGGCAATCAAGCATACGGCCCGCCTGATGGTAAGCGGTTACCATAGCCTATGGACGCCTGCAACACCAGGGGCATCACATGCGCGTTGCCGACCCTTTAAAAACCTATTTACGCCCCTCTTGAAGGACCCCATACTGTAGTCCTGTGGGAAAACCTCGGCAGGGAGTTCATTCCACAGCCGAATGGTCCGTGGGAGGAAATTTCTCTGATACCGAACTGTACGGGACCATTTGGGCTGCAATGTGTGAGCATGAATTCCCTGTCGATGGCGAGCGGTGCGATGATAAAAAGTGGCCGTTGGCACCATTTCGAACAATTCTTCGGAACACAACCCATTATACAAACGATAAAGCACGCATAGGGATGCAACATCTCTTCTAAGACTTAAGGGCTCGATATCGCTCGTCAGTATTGGATCGTCGACAATTCTCACAGCTCTCCTTTGAACCGAGTCAAGAGGGCCAAGCTGGTATGCCGGTGCTCCCGCCCAGAGCTGAGAGCAGTACTCCATATGGGGGCGGACTTGCGATTTATACAGAAGCAGTCTTTGCCCCGGCGTGAAGTACCGCTTCGCTCTGTTAAGCACACCGAGTTTTTTAGATGCCATCTTGATCTTTCCTCCAGGTGACATCGGAACTGGACGTCGCTGGATATGTCGACACCAAGGATACCAATACTGTTAGAGATGGTAAGGGTTGTGTCCTGGAATTGAGGGGCCACAGTGAATGGGGTTTTCTTAGCGGTGAACGCACAAACTTGTGTCTTGGAGGGGTTGAATTGGACTAAATTGTCTCGACCCCAATCGGAGACTTTGGAAAGACTACTCTCGATTAGAGGCACAAGTTGTTCGCGACTTTCTACCACAGCGGAACGAGGGATGTTTGCACGGCCTGTGTAGAACGCGTCTCCAGTGCTATCGTCCGCATAGCAATGAATGCCATCAATAGACAGTAAGTCATTGATATGCAGGAGAAACAGCGTTGGAGACAGCACAGAACCTTGCGGGACGCCAGCGTTTAAGTCTAGTTTTGCGGAGCAGCAGCCATCTACAACGGCTCGTATGCATCGACCAGACAAAAAACTGGCAACCCATTTGCACAAACCCTCGGGTAGTCCGTACGATGGCAACTTCGAGAGAAGACCCCGGTGCCAGACCCGATCGAACGCCTTCGCCATATCTAGGCTAACTGCTAATGCCTCACCTTGACTCTCGATGGCTGAAGCCCATCGGTGTGTCAGATACACTAGAAGGTCACCAGTCGAGCGACCGTGGCGAAAGCCGTATTGCCGGTCGCTGATCAAATCGTGTTCCTCTAGGTACCTGAGGAGCTTGGTGTTAATAACACGCTCCATAACCTTGGAGAGAAGGGAGGTAATAGCGATAGGCCTGTAATTCGATGGATCTGATCTATCGCCCTTTTTGGGTACCGGGTGCACATGGGCGGTCTTCCATGAAGACGGTACTTGCCTAGTGTGGTAGGAAAGTGCGAAAAGTCGCGTTAATACAGGGCACAACTCTGGAGCACACTGTTTCAGCACCATCGCTGGAATGCCGTCGGGCCCACTCGACTTATGAACATCGAGAGTAAGCAGCTCCCGCCGGACATCTCTTTGTGAGAAGTTTATTTCCGGCATGGAGTATCCACACCGTGGGATGGTCAGCGGTACGGCGCTCTCATCGACATTCAAAGTCGAGTTTGAGGCAAAGAGTGTACCTAGAAGATCGGCTTTCTCCTTGGCGCTATGGGCCAGGTTGCCGTCGGCATTTTGCAATGGTGGTAAGGACGACAGACAAAAGTTTCCCTCGGCAGCTTTGGCGAGCGACCAGAAGGCTCGACTCCCGGAAGGGTAGTTGGCAAGTCTTTCGCCAATTCTCCCGATGAACTCGAATTTAGCTCTGGCAATTGCTCTTTTACAGGACCTTGAGACAGCATTTAGCTTGCGTTTCACGTCAGATACGTTTGGATCGCTGTTACTCCGAGCCGTGGTCCAAGCCCTGAACGTGGCTTGCTTAATGCGTTTCGCTTCCTTACAAGGCCGATTAAACCACGGTCGTTTCCTTGTCCCGGCAGCAACTAGCGAGTTCGGAATGAAATATTCCATACCCGCCAGTATCGTCTCAGAGACAGCAGCTGCGCAGGTGTCGGGATCTTCTGATGTGAAACAAAGCTGCCTCCACGGGTACGATGCATAGTATTCTCGCAATCCATCCCAATCTGCTGACTTGTACTGCCATATGCGCCGCAAACTAGTTGGCCGAGGTGGATCTGTGCGCGTGCATGGTGCAAGAGTCCGGATGAGGCAGTGGTCGGACGAGCCGAGTGGTGCATCCACTGAGATGGAATATCCATCCGGACGTTGAGTCAGCAGAAGGTCCAGTATAGAGCTAGTCCTCAATATCTGGTATTCTTGTAGGAGAATGTACCAGTTGTGAGTAACCATAGGCCAGAGCAAATTCGTGAGCACACCTCCCCGCGTAGTCAGTGGACCGAGAACTAAGCCATTCAGTGTGGTGGGCATTGAAGTCTCCTAAAATCACCAACTCCGTAGAGGGGTATAGCTCAAGAACTTTGTCCGTCGTCAATTGCAGGTGCTCGAAAAGCCGCTTTGTTTCCCTGTCACCGCTATGAGACCTGTATAGGCATGCGTAAACACGGGTGTGGCCACCGTAGTCCACGCGCACCCACAATATCGACAGGTCCCTGTCCTCTAAATGAAGGAGACGGCGACAGCAGATATCCTCCCGAACGAACATACATACACCGGCACATCTCAGGAATTTATGTTCGAGTTTGTAGCCGGGATAGTGTAGGTATGAAGTGTCGGCCGGGCAAGATATCTGCGTCTCCGTTAGAAATAGTAAGGTCGGCTGCGCAGTCTCCAGATGTTGATGGACTGCGCTAAGGTTAGCATGGAGCCCCCTGATATTGCAGAAGTCCACTTGTGTGGAGAGGGGAGCCGCTGTGTATACCTCACTTTTCTTTTTGTTTTTCATTTTGTGGGGAAGGGTTATAGGTTTTTGTGAAGATTTGTTGTGTTGATAGCTAAAGAGGCAAATTTGCAATGCAGACCAGCCACGGGTTAGCATAGGTAGTGCGAATTGTCGGCGCAGCGAACGAGAGGGCCCCCAGTCCCCCCCCACTGCAACAGCCGGGTCCACCCCGGTCTCCTTCTCCGGCACGACTGCTACAGCAAGGATTTTTCGCGGGTTGGCAGTTCAGCCTCCCAGGGCGGAGATTAAGTGATCCCTGGGTTCGGGAACTCTACTGACCCGCGGGCGGCCAGCGACAAACCGTTTCACTGGGTCTCACTGACCGCTGCGCCCAAACTCCGCGCCTACACCTGCCGATGACTGTATCGTTTGCATCACCGGCCTTCCGCTACCAACACAACGAATCCTCGGGAGCTCTGGATACCTTACTCACCGCAGGAACACAACACCGTCAGAGAACAATGTTATTTAGCTGCGATCTTCTGTAAGGCGGAGGTACTTCACCAGTCGGGCTGCTCCGATTTGAGTAGGGTATATACCCCACTGTGCCCTACCTCTCTTGGTACTTCGCCAGTCGGGCTGCTCCGATTTGAGTAGGGTATATACCCCACTGTGCCCTACCTCTCTGACCTAAGAAATGAACCACGTGTTCGGCCGAAAATAAATAGATAAATAAATAAATATGTTCAAGATACACACACGGTCGTCTGTTCCTAAGGTAGGCAACTTAATGCCTGTGTTTTAGGTAACAGTTTGATATAATTTTTTTTTTTTAATTTTAATAAAATGTTGGTCGACAATGACGAATTAAAGGCGATTGTGAAGGCTGATGATTCTCAAACTACAGCTGAATTAGCAGCAGCTTTCGAAGTTAGCATTAAAACAATATTGGTCCATTTGCGCCAAACTGGCAAGGTAAAGAAGCTCGATAAATGGGTGCCTCACGAATTGAATGAACGGTAGCGCGAAATACGCATTGAGACGTGCCTTACACTGCTCGACAGACACACAAACGAAGGCATATTGAATCGCATTGTTATTTATGACGAAAAATGGGTTCTATTCGACAATCGCAAGAGCTCATTACTGCAGATGTGTACTAAGAAGAACTAAACACAATAATGGGGAAGCTCGCACGTCTCTAATTAGCTTTGGTCAATCGCTCGGGCGACGTCTACGCGCGACCTCATACTGCACAGCAGACGGTCTCCAAGTTACAAGAGCTGGGTTGGAAGTTCTCCGTCATCCACCGTACTCACCAGATCATGCCCCTACAGACTTCTACTTTTTCTAGGATTTGAATAACTTTTTGGCGGGAAAAAATTCAATACCCGAGAGGCAGTACAAAATTCATTTGAAGAGTTCGTTGCCTACCGTCCAGCAGAGTTTTTCTAGAAAGGCATCAGTAAACCATTACGTCGGCAAAAATGCTTTGATTCCATAGGTAATTACTTTGAATAATAAAAATAAAACCTATTATTTTTGTTTTCGTCTTTTCTTTGCTTAGTCAAGCGTTACAATAGTACAGATTTATTATATAAGATTTTAAATCACTGGTTACATAATTTATATTTATATTACTTTTATTACATTTCTGGAAATTAACAATACTTAAAAAAAAAAAAACTGTCTGTGTCATCTCCGACGCACGACTGAAGTTTACTTCTTGAGAACGATTCTCTAAATAGGAACAAATAATTCGTATGTGACACAAAATATCACTTATCTGCTCCTATGTTCGGACCTCTCAAGCCTTGTTGGCTAAAGTGTCCCGCCATTTATCGGCTCGTCTCTTCTTTTGCTTACGATACGTGACTATGAATATATATATATATATATATTAATATATATATATATATATATATAGCAAATTTTACGAAGAAGCGAGATAAATAACACAAATCGTCCTTAGCTCGACAAAGGTGGTTATTATATAACCTTGTTCGAGAACATCCGGACCGCTTCGATCTTGTCAACTAGTAGTCGACGGGCCATTTTAGGGGTTAAATCATGTCGACTAGTAGGCGACAGGAGCATCCCAGCGGTTATCGCCTATTTTACAGTTTTTACGCCAAAATTTAGCGCCCTATAGATTTCTGAGACAATAAATTTTCCGTTATTATTTTGACTTTATCATCAAAAAGACTCGATAAGCGCGTAACGTCAATGTTATCACTAGTAGTGGGAGAGTGTGGGGTATGAAGCGACGGTCGGGCGCGGCGCACACCCACTAGTTTCCTCAATCACCGATTCCTCGGTGCTCGCGCGCGGGCTATACGTCTTAATTAATACTCACGACTGAACAGTGAAAATAGGTTGCGCACCAAAAACGTAACGAGGTCCTTCGATCAGTAGAAGTTACTCCTCATATTTTTTTCATACCGGGGACCTTATATGAAAATCGATTATAAAGGAGTAAACTACAAAAATAATGTCATTCAATTTACACGGCTGTTAAGTCGACTATAGCGAGTTTATAAGAAATATAATTTGAATGAATAGATATATTCCAAACAAAGTTAAGAAGGTCGTTAAAGTAAGAAAAAAAGCAATTAACACACAATTTGGCAGTTTAATTGCATTGTAAAGCGTAAATAGCTTCCTTTTTCAGTTAAGTATAAATAAAAAGCATAATACATTAAGTTTTTGTCAAAAAACTTTGCTTAAGCACGATATTTGCTTAAATTTAATATCAAAGTAAATTTTTGTAATAAAATATATATTTCTCATTTTAAAAATTCTAAAACTGAGAGATTTAAATCTAATATCTGAGACATTTATAAATCTTAAAAAAAGCATTAAAAGTGTGAATTAATTTAAAAACATCAATGATATCTGTACTGAAAAAAAAATCAATTACTTTTTTACCCGAACGCGACGCAAAGGAGGGTAATGCTTTTATCAGTCTATGTATGTATATTTATTCCTATGTGGCGTTGTAGAGACCAAACGCATGAACCGATGTTAATGATTCATACATCAGTAAATTCGTCTTTACCTTGCGATTGTCACTAAGGACATGACAATAATCAAAATTCACCACAGCGACAACCAGACGCCATATTGTCAAAGTTAAATAAATATATATCGGCGAACTGCATCAAGTGGGGTATTGTTTGTTGTATATGTATTTTAAAATGATTTTTAGGTTCCTTTTATCATTTTTTATTTTAAGTAACAGTTAAAGATAAATAACGATTTAAAGTTGCTTAAACAATCATTCTCGCTAATTTTCATACATAACTGTACTGTATCAGCCTGTAAACCACCCACTGATGAGCAAAGGCCTCTTCTCCATATAGAAGAAGGGTTGGAGCTTAAAACACCATACTGCTCCACTGCGGGTTGGCGGATAACTTCCTTACCATGAATAACGATCGTTATCAGGTGTCTATGATAAAATCCGGGACCGACGGCTTTACGTACTCTCCGAGGCACGGTGGGGAGACCCACAAGGACATACACCCAGACCGGAAACAAATATTTATACAAATAAAAATAATATTATCTGTTCCGAGCGGGAATCGAAACCGCGACCGCCGACGCGCGGCTTTGAAGCGACTACTCGCACCACTACACCAGAACGGTCGTCAATACATAAAACAGGTACTTATGTATATACTTTAGTATTTCATTAGTCTGCCCTTATTACACAGAGATTGTAGCAGTGTTAGCCTAGTGCTAGTGGTATGACCACTGACTGCGAAAGCAGAGGTCGGGTTCAAATCCAAAGCACACGGGAAGACGCGTGGTACTCGGCTTGGACCTCGGGCTGTGATTGAGAAATTACCAGCTTATAATTCTAATAATGAAGTCAATGAATCCTAACTAAAAAGTGTAAAATAAAAAAAAAAAATATATATATATATATATATATATATATACTAGCGGCCCGCCCCGGCTTCGCACGGGTATTTCACTAAAATTTTAAAAATTATAAAAATAAATTTAATTTATACTTTAGCCTCAACATCACGTGGTAATTATGCTGTTAAAATGTAGCTTATATGACACGTTCGTAGATTTACCATAGCAGCGCCATCTATTGATTACTTACTCAACCCAGTCGAAAGGTATCGACATCTGTTAGAATCGTTTGGAGTTAACAGATAATTGTGACTGTCAAATAATAACAGACAAATAATTAGCAATACATTAAAATTGCGACTATAATTTGAGATTTAAACTATCCTATCTCTCAAGTTGGATCGAACTGCACATGGTGTGCGAATTTTATTATAATCGGTTAAGTGGTTTAGGAGTCCATTGAGGACAAACATTGTGACACGAGATTTATATATATATTAAGAAGATTAAGATATTTAAACGGACTGCGTAAATAAAAACTAAAAACTACATGAAATAAAAAGAAACTAAAAACAATAAGAAAGCCCAGTAGCTTAGAATGTTGTTAAAAGTAATACTGAACAACTACACCATTGATTAGTTTTATAATCGATACACACATAAACAAGTCATAAATTCTTTGGTACCCATTCTTCAAACAATCAAAGCTTCCCAAGCAGCATTAAAAAAAATTAACTAAACTTGAACTCGAAGTTTTTAAACTTGATGGATAAAATTGTTTTTAAAATACAATCTAATGATTTTAATGACTTTAGAGGTATTATTAACAAATTGTTTTAAGTAATGTTCCGCATCGCAACACCATCCTAATCGTTAGCCATAAAAGCAATTCAAGGCGATTTGATAATAATCGATTAGAACGACGCAAAATTGTATTGTATATTATAAAGAATTTATCTTTCATACTAAATCACAGAGTTACAGACTTTTTAGAATACAAATATTACAACGATACGTACTGCTAACAAAGACACTTTAGGGAAATAGTTTTTAACCTTCCGCTGTAAATAGGTTACCTAATGCAAAATTTATTTATTTATATTTCAAAGCTTGATTCGGCTTGTGATATCTTGTGATAGCTTTTAGCCCGCGACTTTGTCCGCGTAAAAGTCGAAAATGGATAAGATTTTTAATTGTTTTATTACGTTATTAATTTTATTAAAATGTAAAATTTTAAATTATTTTGTTAAAATGTTTGAATACTTATAAAATAAAACAAACTTCATTATAGAGTAGGTTTTTAAAGTTTAAATAAGCATTAAAATAAAATGAAAGTTGTATATTTACTGGTAAAGTCTGCCGGAAATCGCCTCCTAACAATACAGCAACTCCTCCCATTTGAAAATTATTATTCCTAATATCTTCCTAATATCTATTTAGGGCTTCGAAAACCCCTTTGTGAGCCATAGTACTCCCATCCCCAACAATTAGTTTCGTTTTGCGTTTGTTTGGGTATATTGCAGAAATAGGTTAGAATAGGTTGCGTTTGTTTGGGTATATTGCAGAAATAGGTTATAGAGGTTTCGGTTTGTATCAAATTAAAAGGAAGTTTAAACGCGGAGTGTGCAGTTTTACCTCCTTCCAGCAGCGTGGCAGCATTTCCGGACAATGCGACCGCTAAGACATATCACGATTGAAAAAAAGAAAAGTCTTGCCTGTTCCACCAGGAGCATCCAAAAAAGATATCACCTACACCTGCGTCGATATTGAAAAATATTTTATAATACACGGATTGAGTTTTCAAACATGTGTCAAAATAAAATGTAGTTTAATTCAAAAACACTAAGGTGTATTGATATCAACTTCGAAGTAAATAACTTTCTACCCCTTTTTAATCCCGTTAGGGGATGAATTTCGATAAAATACGAAACACATGACCGAAACCGAACCGGCGAAAACACACATTCTTCAATCAATTCTGTTAAAGAATATATTTGCAAAATTTGAAGTAGATTGGACCAAGGAATCACTTTGTCTCATACAAATTTGCCCTCCTTTTTCACCCCCTTAGGGGTAGAGTTTCGGAATATCCGTTCTTAACGGATGCCTACGTCATACAAAGAACACAACCTCCAAGTTTTAGATCTCTACGATCAACGGTTTAGGCTGTGCGTTGATCCGTCAGTCAGTGAGTCAGTGAGTCAGTCATTCAGGATAAAGCATTTTATATGTATAGATAATTCGTTAGTATGCAAATGCTTCAGCTTATAAGATAACCATATACTCGTATTAATATGGTTACGAGAAAGTTGTTGAGTTAAAAAGATACGACGATAAGATGCTGTTCACAAATTCTTTAACCAAATAAGAAAATAAATAAAATAAAATAAATAAATATGTTTAACACACACACACACACACGGCCGTCTGTTCCTAATGTAGACAACTTAATGCCTGTGTTTTAGGTAGCAGCCGACTGATATACATATTTTTAAAATAAATATACCTACTAATAAATAATACATATATAAATAAACATATATTACACCCAGACTCGGGGCGGGAATCGAACCCGCAACCCTTGGAGCAGAAAACAGGGCCACTGCAAACTGCAAACTGCGCCAACGGGTCAGTCAAAATCATTGTAAAATAAATAAAATAATAAATTGAAGGATACATTTTATATAAGTAAGCTTTTATCTCATAAGATATTTGACTTGAACAGAACTGAATCAGCCTTTTTTTTTTTTTTTTTTAACGCTGTGAAATGCGTTTACGCATCACGCCACCCGCAGGCGACGGGTATGTGGGACTCACTGACTGCGAAGTCAGAATACCCACTAAAACACAGCGGTGCCCTCATCGTCGTACTAGGACGCCACGGGATCGCTGGCGCATGCCACCGCGACGCCCCGACGGTTGGCTCGCCTATGCGGGCCGCCTTCGCATATAGAGCGCTCGCGGGCACCGTGAGCGCTCTATTTCCGCTGCACCAGGGACCGGCGAACGGGAGAAACTGCGGCAGGTCATGACGACATAGCCGCAGTCTCCTCCGTGACCTGGTGCGTTGGGCTTTGGGGAGCGGCCGGGGTCTTTGCGACCGCTCTACCCCTCGATTTTGGGGGGCGGCACTCCCGTCCCCCCATTATATGTGACGCCGGTTTACCGACGTCCGCGCAAACAGCGCAGCGCAGTGCTCCGGTGCAGTTTCGGGCAATGTGACCCTCCACGCCGCACCGGTAGCACGCGCCTCTGCGGTCGACCGCAGCCGGACAAGTCGGGCGAGTGTGCCCGATACCCATGCATTTGTAGCAGCGCATGGGGCGCTGCTCCAAAACCTGGACTCTAGCCGAACTCCAGCCGACCAGAAGCCTGCCAGCCCCGGCCAGAGCCTTGGCGGCTGGGATCGGGCATCGCACCACAGTGCAGCCCAACCCGCCAGGTCCGACCGCGATTACGCCAGTCTTTATCGAACCGGCATCGCATTTTCCCGCCTCCGCTACCGCAGTGGCCACCATCTCGCATGTGACGGAGTCGTCCAGCCCAGAAACTCGCAGACTCACGAGCTTCATGGGTTGGACGACCTTCGCCATGCTGCCCAATGCCGTCTGCATCGCCTCCGCCAGGCGTCCCGCCGCTTCCGGGGTCTGCCCCTTCGGCAGCTCCAGCAGTCTGGCACCGGTCGCGGCGCGCCGCAGTTTGAGGCCGCCGACAATGCCAAGATCGGCCAGATTAATCGTATCTGCCGCCTGCTTTAGCAGGTGGCAGTACGTTATCCCCTTACTCTCTGCGTACTCATCCAGAGTCACAAGGACTGCTGGAGAGCGGGTGACGGCCAACATTGGCTTTTTACCTCTCTTATGCCGCCGCGGTTGCGGCTGCGGCTGCGGCTTCGTCTTAGACGAAGAAGCTGTGGCGGCGGCGGCTGCATAGGTTTTCGCCGCTTTCCTCTTCGTCTTGCGCTTGACGACGGTAGTCCACTCACCATCGCCAGCCTCGACTGCGGGTGCCAACTCCTCACTCGCGTGCGTTCGCCTCTTTCGAACTGGAGCGGGGGTGGCGCTCGAAGACGGCGCCTTCTGCGTCGTCCTTGCCTTCCTTCTGTCTGCCGCAAGCGGTGGCCGGAGCGTCTTCGCTGGCAGCAGCCGCTCCTCGATGCCAGCGAGGCGAGCGTCCAACATACGCCCGACTCTCGCGACGACCGACGCCTGTAGCTCCTCGGCAGAGTCCCTTTCTAGTCTTGGTAGACAGGTGGGAGCAGCGTGCTCAGAGCGGCGCTCTTGGAGCTCCACCACCAGTCTGCGGAGATCATCCATCTCTCGCCTTAGCCGGGAGTTTTCGGCCTGAAGCTTCCGGACTTCCTCCGAGGCCGCACGTACCTGCTCTAAAATAGCCCTCTCGGTCTCAGAGCAGGGCTCCTCCCTTATTATTATTCGCCTTTTGGCTCCAGCGAGTATCACCTCCTCACTGGGTGATCGCGAACTTCTTCGAAACCGTTTACCACTCCTCGTCTGACCACAGCTGGACTCACCACCCGTCGCTGCCGAGCTGTAGTCGTCGGAATCGAGTGCGGTAGACTCCTCCTCTACGTCATTTTGTTTAAAAGGTTATTTAATTCCATGACTAATCCCACGAGTATGGGGGAAAGACGGTCCGCCCAGGCAGTGCCCCCTGTACCTGGGTAAGCCTAGCGTAACTCGTCGCGGGTGTCGGCCGGTACCCGGACGAGGATCGCAGTCGAGACTGATCCACCCGTCAGCCATGCATCCCATCGCGCTGCGTCGCCGCTTAGGATTCGGGGTAATTTTTTATAGAGGTTTTCTTCCTCGCGGTCCGGCCGGTTAAGGCAAGACCCTCGGTCCCGCACGTAGCCGCGAGACATGACCACGACACCACGTAACGGGATTACGAGAAGACGGTGAACGACTAAGACAAGCCTAGCCGTTCTGTCTGACGGCAGTGTGAGTGCACATCAGACCCGTCCGCCTCCGTTGCTTCACCGCGCGCAAGCGCAGTGGCACCGGAGCCCCCGAGGAGACAACTGTCCCCTTCACGCCATGCGGCCGCTCGACGGGGCAACTCTGCGTAACAGAGCAGTCCCCGGAGCGCTGAATCGCATACCCGGCGTTCCCCCGAGTCGGTCGTTAGCCGTAGACAGCAGCAGTTCCGCAATCGCAACTGTGCAGCTGCTGCTGTCTACGTTACCAGGGTGCACCACGCGGAGGTCACCGACTGTAGCACCCCAGAACTGAATCAGCCTGTCCATCCTATTGCTGGACAAAGGTTTATTCTCCATATAAAATAAGAATTGGAGCCTAATCCACCACGCTGCTCCACTACATTGGTGTATAATTTACTTATCACGATTAACGATTAACGATCCCGAGTGAGATCGAACCCGCGACCGCCAACGCTAAGGCGACGGTTATCATAAGGTATTCGATAAGTTTTATTTGAGGAATATTATAGGGCTATAACATCACGTTACGACTCATAGAAGCGGAGCATTAGCAATTAAAATCAATCATCGACAAGAACCGAAACTAAACAAAGGTGAAAAGAAGTGTTTAGCTCATTGATTTAGATCAATAGTCTAGCTATAAAATGACTTCCTTAAAAGACTCAGGCGAGATCTGGAAAACATTTTTTTTTATTATTATTAAAAATTAAAATAAATTCGTTTAGCCTGTTGTTTTTATATGTTATATATTTATTTATTTTATTAAATTATAGCCACATAAATACATAGATCTGTTACTTTTAAATTGACGCTCTTAAAGATACATTCGTCTAATTTTTTTAAAATAATATATAATATAATATGTATTTTTAATCAAACCAAAAGTATTATACATAATATTATGTTTATATGTTATAAAAAATGTAAATAAACAAAATAAGGAGTACCTACAATAATTGTATTAATTATCAATCAAACGTTATTGTAATAATTTAACACCTGTTCAATTAATGTATTATTAATGTTTTATGGCTATTTTAAGTTACTATTACATTTGCTATAATCATTTTAATCACAATTTATATAATTAAATCTGTTATTAGTCTACAGATATAGTCAATTATAGTATTAAAATATTTTCTTGCATATGTAATAATAATGCATGAAATATTCTGCCATTTATTGACCACTAATTCTATGGCACAAGAATTGTGAATTTTCTATGATCAGAAAGGAATGATTTAAATTCCATAACGATTCACATGAGCGCTGTTTTCGATCCTACGATACGAGTAATTTGCTCCTTGAAATTTCTTCTCACTCCTCCTCCTTTTATACTAAATCTTTCGTAGTTCGAGCTTCAAGCCTTTGAAATTCCTTACCTTTGCATATTAGACAAGTACAAATTCTTTCTCTTTGACTGTCAGAAAGCATTTCTTTTAAATTCATTATTAATAATAATAAAAAAACATGATCTCATATTTGACTATAAGGGCTTATATTAAAATGTGTACACCTATGCCGATACAGGACCATTTCCTCTGCCCCTAGGTTGCCTGGAAGAGATCACTTTTAAGCGATAATGCCGCTATTTCGATAATACCTTTTTATAAGTATCTTTCTTTTTTCTATAAAATATTTCTGTTTTGGTGTACAATAAAGAGTATTATTATTTAAATTGTATCACTCCACTCGTTCAATAAAATATATATAGAATAATGCAGTGAGACTCTTGTCACATTCCATAACATCACCATGCAGAATGCTCCTTGTTTCAAAGAAGGTCCTGAGGCTGCACACGGAGACTTTGCTTGATGGTGAATCATAGTCGTGCGGACTCTTCTATCCAGGGCGTCAGGGACTGACAGATCTGGCCTTGTTGGTGTCCAACAAGTAGCTCGGAAGAACTTTTGTCAGCCGTCCAAAAAAGACTTCGCAAACCACCCGTTTCATATCCACCTCCTGCACTCCTATGCAGACACCGGTAAGATTCAGGTTCTGTAACGGTCTTGAAGTTTGAAAACTCTCTGATAAGCTCCGCAAATTGCATCACCAATCCCCAGTCTACATGCACGACCGCATAATTATCCACTCCAAGCTGCACCTTGATGGAGTCGCTGAACTCTGTAGTGATTTTCAGCAACCTTAGCAGCAGCTTGAAGTCATCCATGTAGAGAAGGTGGGGAACTTTTGTACCCCCTCTTCGATGCTGAAAACCTGTCCTCGAACGCTCCAACAAAGTGTTTTAAAGGTTGAAGAACAAGCAAAACCAAAGCGGGCTCAGACAATCATCCTGGAAAATACACTTACATATCCTGATTCGGTCATCGGCATCCGTCAGTCGCTCGGCCTGGAGACAAAAGATCGTACTTCGTTGCCTCATGTTTTGTATACTTCGAGGAAGTCTCGAATAACACCGTTGATCTTGTATAACTCGAGGACCCTCAGGAGCCATTAATGAGACACAGAGTCGAAGCCTTCTTGTAGTCGATCTAGGCAGCAGAGAAGTTCTGATGGTTGCGTTTTACAAGCTTGTCCGCAACAGTGTCAATAAGAAGGAGTTTTTTGTACTGCAACTTTCTCCACGACATCCATTTTGAGCTACAGATAAGATATTAAACTCTTCAATATGACGAGAGATCTTACAATTCAGAACGGACGTCAGTGTCTTATATATGTAAGCCAGACACGTTATGGGGCGGCAGTTAGTAGGGTCAGCGGTGTTGGTGAACTTAAGAGCTAAGTAAGTGATGCCAGTAGTGAAAAGGTTCGGAAGCATCTTCATACCTCAAGCACCTCTTGGCAGGCATTGTTGCCCAACCTGAAGCTTTGCAGTATGTCTTTATCTGAGTATTGTTGTGATTACTATCATCATCATCATCATCATATCAGCCATTTGATGTTCACTGTTGAAGCCACTTGTTGGGCCTCCTCCATCAACGCTCAGAGCGACCAGTTCAAAGCGGCTTTCATCCAACAGCTTCTAGTGACTCTCTTCAAATCGTCTGTCCATCTCTCGGACGGCGACAAAACGAAAACCGACCTCAAGATTATACATACTTTTGTCTCTTTTTTTTTTGTTTTTGTTGATTTTTCTTAAAAAGCGCTAAATTGATTCGGATAAAATTTCTATGAGACCATCTCTGAAGTATGACCTACATATTAAATTAAAAGAATCATCAAAATCTATTTATAATTAACGGAATAATTGCGTAACTAACGTACAAAAATGACACTCCAATAAGAACCTCCTCCTTTTTGAAGTCGGTTAAAAATATAAATAATAATATTTTTTAAAGCTGCGTGATTGATAATAATAAATTATTTATATGTATTTTACTATCAGCAAAATATTAATATTATGCTAAATTATTAATCAAGGATAGTAGAGGAATTAAATAAAATAGACATAGTTTTATATTTTTTATTGAACAATAAAATAAAGTATCATTTATTTATTTATTTCGATTTTTATTGTTATTAACAACGTGGGAAAATCCATGAAAGATGTTTTGTTTATAATTAAGGTTATTGGTTATTACTATACTATAAAGAAATGGCTTCGTCTCAGTCCAGGGTTTCTTAGGCCGAGGCTCTCGACCAAAGCGGAGACGAGACGAGCGGCGCGAATATGTGTTTAAACAATCAATAGAATTTCGTTTTTCACACGCCTCGTCTCCCCTCCGCTTCAGTGGATACCACTGAACGAAATTCTATTGGTTGTTTAAAACACATCACCGCACATCTTAACTCAGGTGGAGTCCGGGCCTTAGGCAATGATTGAAAATACCTACAGGTTCAGTTACTGCGTAATATACGTAGTAACTACACTTGAGTTTTTCGGTTGTAGCTAACGAATCAATTGTTATTGCACCAAAAAAATCTTGTAGTTTTAACGCCGTGTCGTTGTTTTTACACGTAAAAGGAGAACTTGTTCAGTTTCAACCCGACAATCCTGGTTGCGCTGTAATTTATTGAGGAAATGCTCGTATGTCTTGTAACCATTTCACGTATACCAAATTTGTAAATAAAATAAAATTAAGTACATTATACATTAACCACGTGGTTCACATTTACATATGTATGTATATACGCTATAACTACCGTTAATAAACTTGTTAAGTTGTTAATCGAAATTCTAATTATACTTACAATTGTATAATGTAATAATAATAATTAATACTTTGATAAAATAAACAAATATATTAAGTATATTTAAATTTATATAAAAGTAGCTTACATTTAGCTAACATATATTATTAAATATTTAAAAACTGTCAGAATATTTATAAACACATATCGCTCATTTGGAGCGACAGTGACACATTTGCAAAAATACGCGAAAATTACTTATTAATGCCAAAATACTATGCATAAATATCTGCGTTGGCAATGAAAATTCCACAATATCTAGCTATAATAAAACAATTTTTAAATAATAATTAGCCGTAATAATGCTTAAGAATCTTCTTTTGAACTATGAAATAATCTTTATTCTGATCTGGTGAAAAGTTAACTAATTTGCATTTGTGTCACTGTCGCTCCACATGAGCGATATGATATTTCGTGACATATTCATAGAGTTACTGCATTTATTTAAACTAAACAAGGACCAAAGTCGGTCCAGCAAAACGAGTTCAAACTTAAATAAACGAGACTGCTATATACAAGTATCACCTTGAAATGACTATTCACCTGCTGTTTAAAAATATTTTATTGTTTTTGTATATTTACTTTTTATTAATTACGTCTGTACGACTAATTTAGTGAACTAAAATAAACTTTGTATAGACTGTGTGCTTAATCGTTTCAAACGTTTATCGATCCCGGCAAAATATTAAATAAACAATGTTTAGTAATAAAATGTTTATTTCGAATTTTTACAATATTAAACAAATTTACAAAACAAAATTTAAGCTAATTATTTACAGACAATTTTGTTATAAATCATGTCCACGTAGAAAGTTTTCAAAAATACTGGCAGCATTTCCCCGCTGAATTTCCGATTGAAATTTCGATTGTCTGTGCAAAAAATACACCAGCCCTCCTGTCACCAGTGGAGGCTATGAGACGTGAGTTCAATTCTTTTAGAATTTTTTTTTGCACTGCAACTACTATTTTTTTCGACTACAAACGGCTGCAAAACAACTGCAAAGACATAATTTGGGATAAGTGATGAACATATGTGTCGTTTAGTTATTTCAGATTTTTCCACAGCGATTAGCGGCTATTTTTAGTTAGTAGTAAACTAGTGCTCAATGAAATTACACATCGACACTAAATTTTTACGAAATATTAAAAAAATATTCTAATAAATGTCAAATTTTTTTGTCACTATTTAACCTCTTACGATAGAAAAGCCCAACCGCAAAATACCCTTTGAGATATGAAGATATACGAGGTATAGGGTATTTGGAAATTGTAAAAGCTGACAAATATTTACGTATCGAAATAATTGAAAATAGATTTTTGTTTCCATTATGTCAATAAAAGTTAAGAGAGTACTATTTAATCATAGTGTAGTGCATTCGAAAACAGACTATGAGTGATTTTATTCAAGAATTAATATCCAAAAACCCTTGAATGCTTAACCTATGTTGAACAAAGAAGATCTGAGTATTTTTCGTTTTAAGACTTACCGGTTTAGATTACACCTGTCAACAGTCCCTGATGTTAGAATTTTATAAGGTAGGTTTAATTTGTAAACAAGACAGGTTGTCGAGTTAATGGATAAGATAAAATATTAAGTACTGATAGACACTAGTAGCTTTAGTTTTGATAATTATTACATTTGAAAAAGCTCAAAGTCCTTTTAAGTACATATAATTTTTTCTTTTGATTACTTTCTAACGTGTCTTAAAATATAATAACGTAACTTTCTCGAGTGAATTTAACTACAACAGCGGCCAAAAAATCTTACTATTTTAAACTAACTGAAGGAAAGTAATTTACACCCCATAAACTCCTTCAGTAAAGTTATCCGAACATAATAAAATTGTAACAGTTCTAAATCTGTACATTAAAGTTATTAAAAAAAAATTGTTTGTCTGTAAAGTCGATTTATTGAGGATAATTTTACGTGATAACGTTATGAGAAAACATTGATGAAAAATTGCATAATTTTACAAATTGAATTGAATTATTATCACTGAATTAAAATATTTTTTTCTTCTACTCGGACAACGCATCGGCCAATGGAGTGGAAGAGAGATAGATGCGTCACAAGCCGAACGCATAGGCCGATCGTGCCTCTTTATTGCTGGTTCCGTGTTCTCGCTCACGAAACGTGACAATGAGTCATGCTTTTTCGTGCTTGTAGCGGTGTTCATCGATTTATATGACGTTATCACATCAAAAATTTTGGAGGACACTATAATCGATACTGAAGACAATTTTTTTTTCATTTTCATCTGTTTGTGTGTATCAATTGCATTTCATTCATTGGACATTCAATTAAAATGAAACTGGACATGATTTAAGTCTATAAAACGAGCTAGGCCTCTGTCTTATCCCGACAAATTTTGAGTCACGTTTCCATTGGAAGAAGGGATAAAAATCAAAAAGTATACTTATTAATGCATAGTCCGATTTTATTCATACTTACTTTGTTATAAAGGAGAAATAGTTACAAATATTGTTCCGTAAATATTTCAGGGTCACTGATTTGATAGTTTCAAAATTACAGATATCAAGTATTAGGTCCAAATAAATTGAAACTCGAAATGTACAGAAACCTTTCAACGTACGTCTCATCTTAAGCTGTTGCTATTTAATGTTTAGCTTTTGAAAGGCTTCAGCTTTGTTTGATGAAAGAGATAGCAAACGTAAGCAAAATCACGGGTGCAGCTAGTCGCTAATATAAGTGAAATTGCTAAGCTTAAAGCATTGATACAATCTGGGCTACATATTGATTTTTTACAGAATATACTTTGAAGGAAAGGAACATAGAGGAATACCGAAAGGAACTTTCCAATTTTACTTCTTCATCTTTATATCAAATCTTTATTCTTTTTTTAAACTTATAAGACAGCATGAAACATCTCATTCAGCCATGTTTCTGATACAAGCAGCTTAGATGTGGATCATCTTCCCGGCATTGGGCTTCCTTCGACTAACAACGTACATGTTTAACAAGTTCACTCCAATCTACACTTAATCATTACCTTGTTTTTTATAAATTTATTGGCATAAAATAATCTATTTAAGTCCTATTTTTCGAATTGCTAATATGGTACATATTTGTAAGATTTCAACGCTTTATATTTGTTTGTAACGATTCCTCTAAATTCATACGCCACTAAATTCATTTAGAGTATTTAAATATATATTAAATATTTTTTCGTCGTAAGAAAAGTGCAACAAATCATTAATTCTTTAATGAATCATCATCTACTTTTTCAACAGATTTTTCAAAGACAATACAATATTTTTTTTACATTTAGGTACGTCAAAACTGCAATCACGCTATTGACTATGCGGCTGATTAATATTTTAAAAAAGTTTTAATAGTTACAAAATTCTATAAGATAGTAAGATAGAGCGAATAAGTTAATTGAATAATATGAACAGCATTCAAAAACATTCGACAAAAATCCCTATGGAATTAATATTCCAAATATTTAGATCAAGGTATCACTTTCATATCCATATTCCAGTTTTGGTCATAATATTTACATTTTACTTGTCGATGACCGCGTGAATAAATCGTTTTTCAATGTTATTTTTAATTTAAAGCAAATTTTATTAATATGAATTGATATAACGTGTAATAATTTTTGCTGCTTAAAATGAGTTAAAAATGCATCGTTTATACCAAACGCATGGTATAGTCTTCGGTACATGGTTACCTATATTTGCTAAGTATTTAATTACCCTTATCTAATTATTAAAACAATACTTTCTTGTTATATGAACGAAAATAAAAAAAATATATTTTAAACATAGTAATTGACGGTTGTACGCGTAATTGTGTGTCTTATCACAATATAAGATCTTTAACACACAATCATAATATAGACAATGTGAAGAACAATTTTTTTCAGGCATATAAACTTAAGAATGAGATAAAAATATAGGTCAAAAGAAATCTGTACGATTATCAATATTAGATCTGCCACTAGATATTATTGCTAATATTGCTAAAGGTCGACTAGTTCATAATGTTTAACAAATTCCACATTCATTTAGAAGAAAGTAGTCAATCCAATAATGACATTGGACATACGCTCCATAAAAGGCCTAACCGATCTAGCGACTGTTGCACCGGCGTTCTAATAAAATGAACACGATATAATTGTATACCTATGTTGTATATTGTTTCTTAAAAGCCCGTACCTTGGAGTGACTAAGCCGAAGTAATTGTAGCGGAGTGCCGGTAGACGTCACAAAATTGAATTATTTTCGAGTTCCGTTTCTATCCACTCAACAACTGTGCTATTTATCACGAGCCCAGGGTTATTTTATCTTTATATTTTATATACCCGTTACCATGAATCTAAGTCCATTACGGATCAAAATATATTTGCTTGTTAATATTGAGTTATAAAATTTTAACGGAAATCACGTTTTTTGGTTGTTTTGTAAACCGACTCGGTGCGGCGCGGGCGTTCCGATCGGCATACGTATATAATTAATATAATTCATTCCATTTGATTGAAGTAAAAGTTATACGGAGGATACACGATTGTTACTGTTGTTATTCAATCTGTCAGAAGTTAATTAAAAATGATTGGTACATTGAACAAGAAAATTACCAGTAAATGTATGAAAGTAATGCGACGATATATTAGGTCCTAACATATGGAATTGGCGTTTTGTATTGTCGGAACCATATTTTATTATATTAGTTTAAGATTTAGTTGAACTATATATTACTTAAGTTTATTAATTTTTATTTCATATATAGTTTAATAACAATAAATTTTATTAAAGAAATTTTACAATATTATACATATTTACAATTCAAAACTTAAAATAATTATTTACAAACAGTTTTGGTAAACAGTTTTTTTTAACTTAAGTGACGTCATTCTAATTCTTCTGGTGAACTCGATCCTTGTTTTTTAACGACCCAATGACAATCATAATAATAAAACGAATCTAACAATGTGTAGTTTGAATCGAAATTGGTTTATTAATATCAGCGTAACGAAGAGATATAGTAACAAACTTTTATTAAACTTAATTTTAATACTTCATTGCATCATAGGTAAATTATTGCATAATTGCGAGCTTAATGCTAAAAATATACTCAACCAGCCGACCTTAAGACATACAAGAAAGGACGTGTGTAGGTGTGCGAAAGGAGAAATTGAGTAAAATTACATTTAAAAGGCAAAAAGGAAGATAAAAGATTAAATAATAAACATTTATACTAGTAAGTTAAAACATTTATTTTATTTCATATTAAAAAAAAACAATATACAATTTTATATTATATAATATTATCAAAATATGTGAAAAACAGATACCAGTAAAGTTTACACTAATTGATAATAGGTAGATTGTTATGTATGTACTGTTGTACTATAGCATTGTTTTAAAAAATATTACTATATAAATCAAATAAAAGAAGTAGATAAATGAAAATATACTATAAAAGGAAGAAAAAAAGTATAATCTTGCAGACTCTCACAAAACGGCATCAGTTCCCGATACGTATTACAGCATAGGGACATTCTTGATGCTTCTTTCGTAATTTTTGTTCTTAAACAAAATAACCTCAGTTAATAACAACTAGATGTCACTGATGTACAGGAAGCGTATTATATTTATAACGTGAGAAAAATTGAGTATAATCGTGAGAAACAAGAACAAATTGCCATTTAATAATGAAAAGGTAATCCGTAACTACACTAATGAGATATTCTTTGCAACTGTTCGCTGCATAATATGTTACATTGATAAAAAAAGTTTTCCTACAATGGAAAATTTACTACTTTACTTTAGCGAGAGATCGCTTTTCACTAACGTGTGTGTATATGCACAAAGAATTTTAATAAGCCACTACAATGTGTGATAGGCAATAGCTTGATGCTTTATTTTAAGAGCCGAGATGTCTATAAATTAAAATCCGAGCTGGTGCCCCGCTAAGTTTTCAATGGCTAAAGAACAATGGCAGATCTCCATACATCAAATTGTCTGGAATTAAATTGAAGCGTCCCATAATAAAAAATATGTGAAAAGATTCGGCGTTAAACGTAGAGTCTCCAAGTGAGTTTATTTTCATTTCGGAAAGCCGGAAAACCGAAAAAATAAACATATCGGAGTTTGGATTTTTAGGTTATGAACGAACCGTGAATATTATTTAAGTACCTATATTCATGACATTTGGATAAAATGATTTGTATGTTATTATGCATGCCTATTTATTGATATTAAGTATAATACAACGTAAGTCGACGAAAATGTAGACAAGCGAAGACACATTATCTATACATATAATAAAATCGTAGGAAAGTCAAAACTGTACATTGCATATTTTTTAAAAGAATACTTGGGGTGTGATCTGCAATGAAAATCGAATTTTTGATGTTTTGTAATTGTTTCCCTTATTTGATATCTATGGTCGTCAACAAAAAAACGAGACAAAATTCTCGATTTATTGTAAAATCGATACATTATTAAATCAATCTCATGATACAATTTTCTATTTTGTTTTGGAGTTAATAATTATATTCATCTATTAGTATCATGTTGATTAAACATAAAATAATTTCATTAAAAGATTATTTTCGAAACAAAGCACACCCTAGTAGGAAAAATTCTATCGATCGATTTTTAATCGATTCAAATTAATAGTATTCCATACTGTTTATTCGTGTCTACTATCTAATATCTATGTTGGAATCTGTTGATATACTTTTATTTTCATAAATTAACTCCGGCTCTTAAGAAAAGAGGTAAAATATTGAAAAATCATAGAAAAATAGTTCAATTTGTTTCCTTTATTTGATATCTATGGTCGTCAAAAAAAAGCGAGACAAAATTCTGCCATTGTTCTTTGTCTTTAAAAATCCAGCTCGACAATTAAGGAAAAAATCATGAAAACCCTAAAACTGTATGTTTTATTTTGAAGAAAAAAAAAGCAATTTTATGGAAGAAGTTCTGAGACATGTGTTTACATCAAGCGAAAGTGGCGTGACATATTCATTTCCTACTCTTCTCCTTTACAGGTGAAGAAGCAAATGCCAGTCAGTAGGATGTTAACTGGCTGTAAGGGAACTGCACAAGGTTGTTTTAAGGCGTACGTTTGTTCTACTTAATATAGGTTTCTAGTGTAATTAAAATTGGTTTAATTGGTTAAATTTTCATTGTTAATAAATAAAAAGAAACTTATAAAGATGTGTTCTGTCTGATTCCAAGGCCTTGGATTAAACAGGCTTTACTACGATGCATGAAAAACAGAGACAAGAATATTTATTTTACGTTTTTTTTTTAATTCTCTCCTTCATTCTCTCTGCAAAGTTCCATTTGCCTAAACCAACTATTAAAACACTTTTTCCTGTCTTGATCCGATAGGTCTGAAATTGTGACTTCGTAGGAATCCACTGCCTCTTCGGCACAAGAAAAAAATTTCCCTTTTATTTTTTCCTTGATTATCAGGAACAAAAAGAAATCACAAGGAGGACTGTATTGTGGATGGGGCAAAATTTTAACACCGGATTCCTCAAGAAATGCCTATGTTCTGAGGGATGTATGTGACGTAGCGTCGTCGTGATGAAGCATGATTACCCAAAGCCCAGTCTTTGGTCTCCTCTCTCGCAGACCTTGGAAATTTTTTGTCAATGCTAATGTTGTAAACAAATTCAAGTTAACAGATCTATGATTTTTCAACATTGTTGTCAACAACGTTACGAGCTCTTTGCAGTTTTGTCGGCAACTTTCGTTCTGAAAAGACCCATACTGACGACTGTCTTTCATTTTCTGGATTATATTGATAGATCAACGTTTCACTGCCTGTGATGATTTCCAAAACATGTCTTGACGTTCCATTTTCAAATTGTAGACGCATTTCGCAGCTCCAATCCACACGGGCTTGTTTTTCAGTGTCTGAGAGCAAACACGGGATCCAACGATAACAAAGTTTTCTCACTCCAAGATGCTGATGCAAAATAATGTTCACGCTCTCCGAACTAACGCCAAGAATCTTCTCGATGTCCGAGTAAATAATTCGTGGGTCTTCTCGCACTATCATTTCAGTAGCCTTTTAAATTTATTGAACCATCTAAAAACTGTTGTTTCCGATGAGGTGGACTCTCATAACACTGACTGTAATCATTGACTGCTAAGTTTTTCAGTTAAACCAAATCCAAAATCATAAAATATTATAGCGCGCAAATTTTCGTGGTTAAGCTTCATCGTTGCAAAAAAAAAACGCGGGAACCGTCATAGTTAAATGATTAGAACATAATTTTTTTTTAAACCAGCAATCTGGCTACTTGCGTTCTATATTTAAATAAATTTGTTTCTTTTTTTAAATATATTATTATATTCATGGTCATACTGTGACTTTTTTTAGTTCATAATGATTTTAAATTTTAAAATAGTACCGAGAGTTTTTCTTGACTCCGGCTTTTTTTCCTCTCGGCCAACACTAGGGACATTAGATTAAGTTATTTATTGTAATCTTTAATAAGGCCGATGATATAATAGTAAGGAGATGTCTACAGAGACACTAGAGATAAGCTTAGTTAATTAAATATTGTAAGTGCATTACTTAAGTTTGTAATGTACCCAATATATCCATTCCATCCTATATAGCCATTACTATATTGAAAATGATTTTGCTACCATGACGTGTTTATTACAAACTAGCTTTTAGACCGCGACTTCGTCCGCGTAGAAGTCGAAAATAATTCTAATAGGATATTTAATTAGTTATTTACGTCATTAATTTTGTTATAACATGTAAATTGTAATGTTAAAATATTTGAATACTTATAAAATATAACAATCTTTATTATAGAGTAGGGATTTACAGGTTAAATAAAGATTAAAATAAAATAAAATTTTGTTACATTTTATGAACACGAAGCTCGGCCTTTGATCTGGTGAAAGTTACACGACGGTATTAACTTTTTACAATGAAATCGAAATACTACACCTTTCGCAGTATTTCTTTATAAACAATATTTATTGTTTTTCCTTCCGGTGCTAGAATTACCTGGCTACTCTGAAACATGCTACATACAAGTGGCTGTGGGAGAAGCAGCTTTCCCTCAAGCATACTTCGGCTACCGTAAGAGTTTGACCTAAAGTTTTGTTTATGGTACATACATACGCACATACAATCATACATTATATTACTATCCAGTTCCAGGAAATTACCATTTCGTATTTTAAGCAAGAGGTCTGAGAACTGTCCGGCAGTAACGTATCCCTCAGATGGACTCTCATATTTATGGTAGCCTCAGTTTTGTCATTGAAGGCCACAAATGCTTCTGTACTCTACTGTATCAGCCTGTAAACAAATCACTGTTGAGCGAAGGCCTCTTCTCCATATAGAAGAAGGGTTGGAGCTTAATCCACCACGCCGGTCCACTGCGGGTTGGCGAATATTTCCTTACTATGAGTAGCGATTGCTATCTGTAACTATGATAGCAACTGGAGCCGACTGCTTTACATACTCTCCAAGGCACGGTGGGGAAACCCACAAGGATATACACCCAGACCGGAAACAAATATTTGCACAGATATCTGCCCTGAGCGGGAATTGAACCCGCGACCGTGATTTGAGGCGAGGCGTTGAGGCGACTACTCGCATCACTACACCAAAAAGGTCGTCAGTGCTTCACATACGCTTTAACTTCGTCTGCTCGCGTTCCTCTTGGCACTATTGGTAGAGTCGGCCTGAAATCGCCTGCTAATAATGCATTAACTCCTCCTATTTGACAATTATTATTCCTAATATCTTCTAAAGATCTATTTAAGGCTTCGAAACCCCTTTTATGGGCCGTAATACTCTCATCCCAAACAATTACTTTCGTTTTGCGTTTGTTTAGGTATATTGAAGAAAGGGGTTTTGATTTGTTTCAAATTAAAAAAAGCATCGTTTACCTCCTTCCAGCAGCGTGATAGCAATTCCGGACAATGCGACCCCTAAGGCGATATCACGATTGCTTCTCACTTCGGCTAGCAGTAAATTTAATCTTGAAGTCTTGCCTGTTCCACCAGGAACATCCAAAAAAAGATATCACCTACACTGGAATCTGTCACCTGATCTGGAATATATAATAGACGGATTGAGTTGTCAAACATGTTTCAAAATAAAATGTAATTTAAATCAAAAGCACTAAGGAGTCCTAATATAAACTTCGAAGCAAATAACTTTCTACCACCTTCTAACACCGTTAGGGGGATGAATTTCAAGAAAATACGACACAATTCTTCAATCAATTCTGTTAAAGAATATTTATGCAAAATTTGAAGTAGATTGGACCAAGAAATCACGTTGTCCCATACAACTTTGCACCCGTTTTTCACCCAGGGGTACACCTTAGGGGTAAAATTTCCTTTCTTATCGGAAAATCCTTTCTTATCGGATACCTACGTCATACAAAGTCAACACACTCTCCAAGTTTCATGTCTCTACGATCATCGGTTTTGGCTGTGCATTGATCCGTCATTCAGTCATTCAGGACAAAACATTATACGTATATATATAGATGTAGTTTTTTTTTTGACATTCGTTAAGTTTATGTAATAACGTTATAGCGAAATATTATTTTTTCATTTCATTTCATTTCATTTCAACATAAACAAAATTATACTCCACTACTCCCATAATTGTTTTATTTACTTATTTATTAATACATAAAATATAAATACATGCAGTGCCCGATAATAGGTTAGTTTGATTGTGCACTGTACTTAAACTATACCTAGGTATATAATAATGTATAAAATAATAATAGAATGTAATCTAAATATAAAAGTAGAATTGATCCGTCCATCGTAAAATTATTTCAAATTATTTCCAATCGTCCCGTAAATCCTTTTTTTTTGCCAAATTAATTATACATATAATGCACGCTCTCTTAACTTCTCCTCTGTACAGTATGTTTTAACTTCCAATCGCAATATGCTTCGACGTACGGCTGGCCAATGGGGCATCAAAATACTCACTTCAATAGAACATAGTTTAAGGCTCTCTTGCATGATAAATTAAAACGGATTAGAACTTAAAAATATTTGCGAATGTTCAAATTGATATCGTGTTAACAAAATTTACCTGTATATTGTACAATCCCGATAGCCTGGAGATCCGTAGCCTATTCAGACTCCAGACTCTCACAAGGTAAATACACTATACTTATGTTGATATACTTAAGCTGTAAATGTAACTAAATGATTCTGTAACCTTGTGAGAAGTAAATAAATTTATTTTATTATTATTTATTCTTTTTTTTCAAATATATATCTATATATAATCTTATTTTATAGTTATATCTTAATAATACATTTTGGGTAAATTGCGTTCTTAAGATTTTTTTACTAGGATATGAGTACGCTTAAATGTTTTGCTATGCATTATTTTATTTAATATTGCTAAATTTTTTATCTAAAATGAATAAAATTTATATAAGAATCGTAAGTTTTTTTTTTAAATAAATAAAAAAATTGGATTATTCAGACACGTACGTCGCATATATGACTCGGGTCACGTATTATATATTTTGTTATATAAATATCAAGAATGCGGAAAACTTGGTTTTAAATTTATGTTATGGAACAGTCACCTGTGAGTTTAGGAGCTGATTAGACGTCCCTCGCGGTTCCGTTCACCTATATCGACGTTTCTAGTTATAGCTCTACTCCTTTGAGTCATAAATAGATGTTTAAGAGCCTCCTTTTTTTTTGTGCAACGCCCCGCGCACTTGCGCATCGCACCTTCGCGGCGGCTTTTTCGACGGACAGGGGGCAATCAGCCTACATTTTTCCTCGATTAACATATTAAATTTAAAAATGTCGGAGGTAAATAATGCATTTATTTACCTTAAGCTATTTAATTCTTTCATTTTATTTTAGTTGTACCATATTTACTACGCATACAGTTTTTTTTTTGTGTGTTTTTGAGATGTAACAAATTAATAAGTATATTATATAAAGAAAACTCATACATTTTATTGACCAATAATACTAATATTTGACAAACTGTGACCTTTTTTCTATAGAGTGCATTTAGTGTGAAACTAAAGCCTAAAACTTGTCGTACCTACATTAAATATAATGACAGCACCATAAATTTCACATTACCTTGTGTTATTTTATGACGTGGTTATCTTTAAGAAAACGTCTTTCCTTCTGTCCTGAATCTTTGAAACCGTAATACGTAGATAAATGTGTACTGTCGGTGTTTTTAGCTTGATCTTAAAAATAATTAAAAAGATATCTTAAATATTTAACATTATATTTTACGTCCGACTGACACTTACTTGACTGATATTTAACATCTGTTCAGGATTAAAGTCTTGGTCTGAGAATGTTCTGTTTTAAAATCAGCTTAAAACTGCTTAAAGACGTGTTATTTTTATTTACGTTCATTGTTGTCGAACATAACGTAACGTAATAATTTAAATAGTTAAAAAATAGTAATATATTAAAATACAAATATGGAATACGTTCATTTTAAACTATGTTGATGACATGTCATTGTATGCTTTGATAATCATTAATTTAAAATTAATGGTGTTGAATACTACGTGTGATGTTCAAACATTTGTTTGAGGTTGGCAATATTGATTCAGTAATATAGATATGATTTTTGAAGTGAAACTTCTTTAGAAAAAAGAAAAAAAAAAGAATAATGTATAAAATACTGAAATTAAATGATTTAAAATTATAAAAATATACCTATTTATGGATTTACAATCGTAAACAGAAAATTTCTTAATGCAATTGAATATTTTAAATTCAAACCGATATACTTGTTGTGAAATTTGTTCAATTCAACCTACATGCTTTTTTTATATTATCTCAAGACCTTGTTGAGACGTCAAGGCAACTTATTCTAATAATAAAAATCATTTGCTCCTTGAAACTGTTGATTGATTTTGTATAAAAAAAATTAACAATGAATTTAATCGTCAGTTTAACACATGCTGTCACTTTATGTCATAATGTATTATAACCACGATCTAATACACAGGTCTTACAACGACAGTTTAGTCGGGGCACATCAGCTTAATGATGGCTGGTATGTTCAATTTACGGCTGCCAGATGCATGACGATAGATGGATGCTCTGTGCAAAGAAGTCAAATCATGTTTTGAATCATTTCAAATTCAAAGAAAAAAGTTAATAATACTAAAATGATAACAAAATCGCAAAACAAATAACGCAATACTTGGAAGACAAAAATATACGCCGTATGATTGATGTGATTATGACAAACACTTCGTAGAATTAAGAGAAATGGTATTAGGGACAGATTTTTAATTTTTAAAGAATTAGAAGCCGAACTAGTAATTGTGTAATAATTATCCGCTTCCTATGCTTTTTTGAAAAACTTTTGAATTGATCAATTCTGTATTTAAAGAATTGAATTATATTACAGGGATATTTGGCGTGACCTTGGGGAGGCCTATGTCCAGCAGTGGACTGCGATAGGCTGATGCGATGCGATATTTAAAGAATACATAAATAGAAATAAGTTCAATATTTAATTTAAAATTTGTAAATGTAATTTGTACATTTTATTTTTAATTACAATTATACAATAATTTAAAAAAATTGTTAATTTTTTATAGAAAAGAATATCACCGAATATTAATAAATTTAAAAAGTCATTAGAAAATATAATTTTATGTTAGTAAAAAAAATGTTTTACTCGTTATAACTTAAAATCCCAATTTTTTCCCAAATTTAATGTGTCATCCTTAACTATTATTTAAAACTTTGTGAGAATAAACCCATAAGGTCGTATTTGATATAGGCCGATTTGTCCTCTTTCTATTTAACAATAATGAACTGTATTTAATACGTCTGTTTAAGACAACCGTTCTGTTCTATATATTTATCTATATATATGTAGGAGACTTTCTATAGATATAGTCACTCATCCCGTTATCTCTGGAACTATGAGACCTAGAGACTTGAAATTTGTAAGAATATTTCTTTCGCCGAGTATAGGTCAGCTAAGAACGGATTTTACGAAATTCTACCTCTAAGGGGGTGAAAAAGGGGGGCAAAGTTTATATGGGACAACATGATTCCTTGGTCCAATCTACTTCAAATTTTGCATAAATATTCTTTAACAGAATTGATTGAAGACGTGTTTCGTATTTTATCGAAATTCATCCTCTAACGGGGTTAAAAGGGGTTTGAAAGTTATTTGCTTGAAGTTGATATCAATAGGTATCTACTCCTTAATGCTTTGGATTTAAATTACATTTTATTTTGACAACTCGATCAGTCGGTTATAAAATATTTTCGAGTATCGACGCAGGTTTAGGTGGTAAAAAATATAAATTTATATTTCGGCCGCTAGTATATATATAACCGCCTTTGTACATGTTAAAATACTGTGTATAAAGTGGTGTTCATACAATAAAGTATATATAAATAAGTAATGATATTTATACGCAATATGTCAATTACGATAACATTTAACAGTAACTATCACCGGGTTTTATAACGATGTAGACACTTGTTTGCTATTAAAAATACCCGTAATTGCACAGGTAAAACCCTGTATGGGTTTTACCTACAAGGTAACCTGTAAATATAGAGTAATACGAGTTTTTCATTATTTTGGTAGGAACCGGTTAATCCAGTTAAGTGATTAATGGTTTTAAGCAAACAAATACTTCAGCTAAATAAAATTAGCATATATATGTGTCAGTAGGTAGGTACTTAAACTAAATGAGTTGAATTTTTTTTTTTAATTTTAATATGTAGGTTAGTATCAGTTTCAATTATCATTATTATCCAAATATAATAATTGTATTTTTTTAAACGTCTTTAAATACATGTAATCAAATAAAATTATTCATAGCGTAGTTATATACAGTAAATGATATTAATATGAGTCGATATTATAATGACGGTCATTCATTAAAAAGTTATATTAGTTATTTGAACACATTAATACATAAATATAGAAAAAAAAAATCTGTGTTTGTACTTATGTACGCACGTAAAAAGTGATACTACTTTGGCGTAACAGAAAAAAAAAATTACTGAAGATTTCATCTTGTAAGTCAAAACTCTTTGTTTGTTCGACTTGAGGAGGGTCGACGGAAGCCGTTGGATGGAGGTTGCCTCGAACAGGTCGCTCTGTAGGTCGATGGGGGAGGCCTACGTTCAACAGGGAACATCCAATGGCTGATATGATGATGATGATGATATCTATAAGCAAAATCAAGTGAGATTACTAATAAAAGTAGAAAAAAAATATTTTTCAAATAATAATGCAATTCTAATAGGTTATAATGTAAACAAATAATAATAAGACATACCGACAATTAACCTCTAGATTTGAATCTATAAATGCACTTAAAATGTTTTTTTTTTAAATAAAAGTCAATTGTAGAGATGTGTCAACTCGAATTACTAACTCGAGTTAACTCGAGTTGTGCTTAATTCGAGTTAATTCGAGTTGCATTGTCCCTAACTCGAGTTTGGCCTGGCGGTAAATAAATCAAACGAAAGAGCGAGAGCCCGATTCGTTCGTTGGGTGCGCGCTATACTCTAGCCATTGCATCGACCGAATGTCACCGGCGATGACAAGAAGATATGTTAAAATACTTTAAAGAATTATTTTTATTTATTTTTTATATTTTGGCACTCAAAGTCCAATATTTTAACACTTTTAAGAACTTTAACTTATGTATATAGTAATGTGACTTTTTTTTGTTGAGAATATTTTTTTTTGTTATTGAAACTACTTTTAAGAATATTACCTTACAAGTAAATATTTTTAGTTTCTTGACTTACAACAATTAAACTTACAATGCTATTGTATTTCTTTTATTTATTCAGAAAATACTTTTTACCAAATGTGTCACTTTTTATATAATATATCTTGTTAATGAGATAAATAA
Organism: Euphydryas editha; assembly: GCA_036937285.1. Taxonomy (NCBI): domain Eukaryota; kingdom Metazoa; phylum Arthropoda; class Insecta; order Lepidoptera; family Nymphalidae; genus Euphydryas; species Euphydryas editha. Next base: position 18,260,285 of record JAUPFZ010000005.1, on the reverse strand, counting down.
TATTCTAAATTAAGTAGTATTATAATTGAATAAAAGTTCTTATTATTATTAGCAACAATTGATTGCGGCAACAAACAAAGAAAGTCACCAAAAGTATTATTTAGTAGATTATATTTATATCTACTTTTATTTAAAATAAAATTAAAATACCAACGTTATTTAAGAATATTTTTATTGTGATGATTAAACTAATAATAGCATATGTACCGACATTGTAAAGTTAGACTGATATTATTTTGTGAAGACTGAAAATCAGCTATATACCTAACTAGTTTTGTTGTTAAATACGGGTACTTACTATAAGTAAATTAAGACTAAAACCAAAAATAAATGAGTAATAACTCCAATAAAAAAAGTTTTAATTATATAATATATGTAAACTATAAAAACCCCTGGGTATAGGTAGGTATGTAAAAAAGTAATTTGTAACAAATCATGCACTCAGTTTCTTCCTGCTAACTCGAGTTGTGTAACTCGAGTTCAATTCGAGTTAACAGAATTTCAATTCGAGTTAACTCGAGTCGTTTTTTTTTCCGAGTTGGCACATCTCTAGTCAATTGCATTTATCACGATTTTTTACAATGGCTTATCATACACTATCATATATAATTTATATCATATTCACATTTATGAATAAATATATTTTTTCCACTTTACTCCACTATTAAAAAACACGTGTTGTAAATGTATGAATATTTGAGAAACTACTTCGAATATTAATAGCTATGAGTTTTCACGGAAACTTGAGTAATAGCTTTTAGCTAACTTCATCATGTCGCTGTCGGCTGTCGGTGAGCGCGCGCATCGTAAAAATTTTACTTTGATAATTTTTTTCCAAACGCACCAATAGTTATACAGTTATTAAAAAAAATTATACTCTTTAATATCGATTAAGTTTTTAAAGCATCATGCGACTTGTACTATTAATTTATTTTAATATTTATGCTTCCTAAGCCACCACAATATCAAATCTATATCACTTTTATTCCGAATGATCGATTGTAGTTATATTACAATAATGGAAGTAACCAAATAAAATATGTTATATAGTTAATATGAAACGGCACAAAAACTATTTAGAATTAACAGCATTTAACAAAATATTTTATTAGCATTATAATTTAATAATTTGACGTTAATTTTAATTGTCTTCTATACTTATTTCCGCATTTAAGAACGTACATATCAAGTTTTAATAAAATTAATCCATCTGTATACAAAATTCTTGTTTTTATTAAAGTCTGTTATTACTTTTAATAATTCCTTTAAGTCGGTTACAATATTAACACAACTGCTAAGGTGATAAATCACTATAAAAAGTGTCGCAAACGAAACGAATATGATTGTCTTTCTGCCTAGCATGCTCGCACGAAAAAATTTTGCTACCCGTTTTTCTCGTATTATCTACAAGTATGTAGATAGTAGATATCTAGTAGTTAACATACGTGCACGTGATACTCTTCTCGTTACGTCAATAGAAGAGATAACAGGATATATCATTAAGTTAAAGCTTTTATTGATCATTAAGCTATTATTATTATTTTTTTATTTATTCTTCAGAAATCTCAGAAAAGAAACGGCAATGGAGCTAACAATAATCCCAAAGATGACTGATATGACTTATTAGCAATTTCAGAGAACTCATAAAAATTTATAATTTAATATTGAAATTGTTTTATTATATTTATATTATATCCTCTTTCGGCAGTCGTGAAAAACTTGATACGCTATATCAGATCGATTACTTTAACAGTTTTTCAAAATATTTGTATTATAGGACTTTATAATCCCACTTATTTTTATATATTAGTATAGTAGTCATCATAGTCACTATCGTTAATATAGTCGAAATCAAAAGTTTATTGAACCTATTATTTTGTAGTATATCGTTAATCTCTGAATCCTTTTCAAACGATCCCTTTCCCCAGCTGCTAAGAAATATACGTTTAGTTACACAATTTTTTTTTTTTTTTTTTTAATATGCTTAACACACACACACGGTCGTCTGTTCCTAAGGTAGGCAACTTAATGCCTGTGTTTTAGGTAACAGCCGACTGATATACTTTTTTTTTTAAAATAAATATACATATAAATAATACATATATAAATAAACATATATTACACCCAGACTCGAGGCGGGAATCGAACCCACAACCCTTGGAGCAGAAAACAGGGTCACTGCAAACTGCGCCAACGGGTCAGTCAATAAATATACAACTTACCTACTTAACTCAATATGTTGTGTTTTATGAAATATAGTTTTTATTATCTTCATGTTTTAAAATTTGTTAAAATATTATATTTTTATTTTTACTATATATATTTTTTATTTTATTACAACACATTAACATAATTTATATTTTAATTCAAATTATGTTAAATTATTATTTATTTATACTATGCATCTAATAAAATGGAGCGATTATTACAAAAATGGCGGAGATGAACAAAATTCTAAATTAATTATTTTTTTTAGTAATATCTGTAACAAACACGATACTCACGATAAAAATTCTTGATGAAAATTAATTAAAATAAATACTTTATTCTTAACTTTCATCATAAGTGCTAACGCTAGCCGATTTGAACGTAGCCTCAAAACCGGGAGGTCAGGCGACTGGCCTTGCTTGTAGCAATTCAGGCTTATGTCCCCTTTTGCCTAACTGTTAACAGTAATATAAGTATATACAAAATTAATTTAAATGACAGCCCCTAGAGGCCTTCTATCGGCCGATGGCTTCGTTGGTTTCTTATACATTATGAATTTTTATTTGCATGCGATTACGTAACATTTAAGTGATTCGGTACCGTTCTCGATAATTAAAGCTGATTAACGACTAAAATAAACCAGCCACTAAAGTAAGTACCACTAAGTCTGCAAAATTCCTAAAAGAAAATAAGTAATACAAGAAACAATTTAGGGGTCATATGTATTATTACATTAATAACTACGGTACAGCGCAAAATCTGTTTTCTTTAGTTATCAAAATAATTACGAAATAAAATATAATATTTATTTTATTATTTTTACTTTACTTTACTAAGGACAACATTTTTATAAAGCATTTTTTATAAAGTATTTAATTTTTATTATGTTTTCTTGACTATGTTTTTGACATTTGTTTATATTTTATTATGTACTAGCGGCCCGCCCCGGCTTCGCACGGGTCTTTAACTAAAATTTTAAAAATTATACATTTATATTTTTTATCACCTACACCTGCGTCGATACTGGAAAATATTTTATAATAGACGGATTGAGTGACAGATTTATTATATCTATATACATACATACATACATACATACATATATATGTATATAGATAGTACGGATGAAACATTTGAACTGTTTTTTTTATTCATTATTTTCTCATTGATGAATACCATATTTTAATAAGTATTATTCCCGACGAAGACAAATCCAAAAACACAAAAATCGTTCCACTCGTTCTCGAGTTATAAACGGTGTAACTAACACGACTTTATATATATATATATATATATATATATATATATATATATATATATATATATATATATATATATATATATATAGATTACAACTTAAATAGCTATAACCATCCAACTTTGTACAATCAACAAACAAATAACGACCAAATATTTTAAATTTTAACAACGAACAAACAATTATGACCGTAGTACCCTAAAGTATTTAATTATATACAAAAAAGAAAAACAGATTTTTAAATACGGGCGAGTGTCATTCTTTTGGCCGAAGTTTTGGCCAGCGCGATTCAGAAAATTATCTGCGCCATCTATCGTATTAATTGTAGAATATCGTTTTTATATTTAGTGACATTTAACATAATTAATATTTAACATAATAGTATATTAATTGAAAATGATGTTTATCTAAAATATTAAAACGATTTCTATTCCTATCCGACATATTTAGTAAACTTTTAAGTTTAACAAAATAATAATTCAAATATAAGTTTTGTGAGTTTTAAAGATTCCTTAGACCAGATGGCGTTGGCGGCGTAGGTACCTATTTCTATTTTCTTAAATATTTATTTTTAAATTTAATTACAATGAAACAAAAACTAAATTATACTGTGAGTCATTTCCAATTTTTATGTATTAAAGTTATTAACATTGGTTTTGTAGTTTTTACGTGATACGTGATCAGAGAAAAACACGATAAGAGATGGCGCTGATACAAAAAAAATACGCGCTATTGAAATTTATTCTTGATGATATATAGTGTATTAATAAAACGGAGGTTTTAACAGATTTATTATTTGTATAGATTGCTATACCTTGTCCAACCGTTTATTATCTTTTTGACAGTTCGACATTAGTTATACCCTCACACGTTACTAATTCGATTTCAAATAATAATCGTTTCAAGCAGCCGTCAAAAAATAAATAAACGAATGAACAGAGTCTGTACCCTATCAGAAAACCTAAAAAAAAAAAAAGGTCGTCCCGCCTCCGTACCCTATCAGAAAACCTAAAAAAAAAAAAAAAACGTCATCCGGCCTTGTATCCCTATCCGAATACCTAAAAAAAAAAAAAGGTCGTCCCGCCTCCGTACCCTATCAGAACACCTAAAAAAAAAGGTCATCCACCATACCATCATTATCAATTCCAAAAACTATTATCGATAATTATCGGATCGCACTACATTATCAATAATTATCGGATCACACAAAATTATTGATAATTATCGAATCGCACAAAATTATCGATAATTATCGAATGAAAACTTATCGATAATTATCGATAATTATCGAATGAAAAATTATCGATAATTATCGAATCAAAATTATCGAATAACACTTATCGATAATTATCGATAATTATCGAATGAAAAATTATCGGGAAGTTCTGAATTATCGATAATTATCGCACACCCCTAGAACAGATTCATTGTTCTTTACTCTTGATTTGAACTTAACTTCCAAGATTTCGACTTAATTCCTTTCAAATAATGAATCTTGGGAGTCATAGATACTATTTTTATTTCCTTTATTTTAAATTAATTTTACAGAAACAATACTTATAGGAAGTCAAATTATTTTTATCATATGATTGATTCATCGATCGATATATATTTCAAGAGTTGTTTTATAGTCTGTGGTTGTTTGATATGCACAGGGCAATCACTACCTATCTATAAAGTACGACATTACTGTAGTAAATTATTCCGAAGAAAAAATATGTTAATTTATAGACGTAAGCTGTCAAAAAAATAACAAACGGTTGGACAAGGTATAATGATTGATACATTATATTTTGTCAGCTGCCTGTTAGCTATTAAAGCTAATCCGTTTCATAGTAAATTAAGAATTTCTATTATTTTAAAGATTAGAGAGGTTATGTTCTTATGTTACCAAAAAGGACTACAAATTATTTTGCTATGGATTCCAGGTCACTCTGGCATTCCTGGTAACGAGACCGCAGACTCTTGTGCTAAAATGGCTGTACATACCGGGTCTTTAGAACACTTTAGTAATTCTTCTGATGACTTGCGGGCTTTGGCGAAAACTCATCTTGACAAGGCTTGGAATTCTTACTGGGTTGAATCAAAATCGGTTAAGGGAAAATTCTACGCCGCCATACAACCTGATATACCAAGACGTCCTTGGTTCTTTCTTCTTAGACATACCGACCGTTGGGTGATATCCACAATCTGCCGTTTACGTCTTGGTCATTCAAGCACTCCCATTCATCTGGCAAAAATTAGGGTACGAGACCACTCTTTGTGTGAATGTGGCCTCGACGAAGGTTCAGCATCCCATATCCTCTTCAATTGTCCTAAACTACTTTATCCTTTATACGATGTCCTTCCTCGCAAAATCCCCCGTTCTGTAAATATTGAATGTTTGTTGATGCTTGTGTTTAGTCCTTACTGTAAATTTTTATGTAAATACATTAAACGTAACAAAATTAGGTTGTAAATATTCTTTGTGTTATTGTAAATATAGTTTTGTGATTGTCTTAGCATAACATAGTTGTATATAGTATATTACTAATTTAAATTTTTGTGTTGTTCTAGGTCTTAAGGGTTTTAAACTAAATTACTACTATTTTCCACTCATTTTCTTTTTCCCTCTTTAATTTAACGAAGGCTATAATCTCGACCGCACCGATCAATCTCCTTCGTGTATTCTCCATTCTACGTGACATTGGCGAAATCATCTGTGCTGTTTTGGCACCAGTGAAAGCCATCAAACCAAAAGAAGTTGAAGTTGAAGTACATTATATTTTGACGAATTGCATTTATATAAAATATTTAATTTGAATTATGTTTTATTGACTAGGTTTTATATTTGTTTTTATTTTTTATTATATTATTGCTAATTATTAAAAAATTATATTTTGACGAATTGCATTTTTATAAAGTATTTAATTTGAATTATGACGTTTTAATGACTACGTTTTAATTTAATTGTTTTTATTTATTAAATTTAAATTTTTTAATTTTTAATATTTTTTTTTTAATTTTATTGTATAAATTGCATTTTTATTAATAATTTAATTGGATTTTAGCTTTATTTGACTACGTTTTAAATTTATTTTATTATTATATTAATGGAAAGTTTTGAATTTAATTATTGAATTTTTTTTAAATATTGATTATGTAATTTGATTATTGTGAATTTTTACTAATAATTTTTGTTTTGTTTAATGACTCAATGATTGAATATGATGTCAATTATTGTATTTTTAGCTTTATATGACACGTATCTATCACTATAACGACACTAACGCATTAGGATAACTATCCTGTAATGTTAGATGTAAAATGATGGAATAAATAAATAAATAAATTTCTGTTTATGTTAATACATTATGTATGTTATGTATGACGATTTGCTATTGATGATGATTATTTTTTCATTACTAAATTTGTAATAATCGTTTGATTGAGAAACTGGTAGATGACGTTTTGAGCACGACTTAATAAATAGTGTAATATTTTATTGTTTTAAGATGTATATGGATGCCTAAACAAAATAGGAAATCGTGGCAAGACTCATTTATAAAATAACACATTGTTTCTAAATTATACAGAAATAATGATAATTAATTTAAGATAACTTAAGTTGTTTCCAAACTTATCTTTGTTGCTTTAAATGTTAAGATCGTATGAAATCGACAAATGAGACAATAATTGTTATGACAACTATGTTTAATTCTGGAGTAATAAAATATTTATAAGGTAACTAATATAATTTGTAAGGTTTATTTTCAAGTATAAAAAGGTTAATTATAATATAACTTGCTCTGTGTGAACATTAATTATATAAAAGACTTGATTGTATAAAAGGCTGCTAATTTATCGGACATATTTATATGCACAATGCACGAAAACCGCGTCCTAACATCAATTGAACTATCTGTAACGACTTTTGAAAACTATTAATAACAACATATTAGATGTAAGTAAGAAATAAATAAATAAATATGAAATTTAATAAAATCCATCTCATTACCTTTAAAGTTTTCGAATTTCGTCTTTTGACGTAGGCATATACTATTGTGTTTTAATTTTTTCATTCGGTTTAATAATAATTTATTATACAACTTTAACAATATATATATTTTTAACCTTTTTATACTATGTTTTATTTTTAGACTATTTGAGATGATCTAGCTACACAGCAGCGTCTAAGATCATATTATCCAAAGTTCACAGAGATCACAGAGATAGTTGCACTTGCTATTACAATTATTTTTCATTTTATTTTATTTAATCATCACTCTTCTCACAATCTTGAAGAAGTCGACTGGACGGGTCCTTTTTATTACAGCTCTATTAAAGAATTACAATTTTTTATGCTTCATTAACAGATATTTTCTAGGTTTGTAACTTTGTGCAGACCATGATGTTAAACAGGAATATTAATTGAAAATTTGATAAAAAGCTACAATTAAATAAAAAATATGTGTTACACAGTTATTTATAGCTATTCAATATTATGAATTTTTAATATATTGTGTATATATGTGTCAAATAAATTGCTTAAAGCTATGAACTAAGTTTGCATTTAGTTTAGACATGTAGTCCGAAGCAATGTTACCAAAACAGTCAAAGAATTTAAACATCACGTCAAATCGGTTATATTTACAATATTAATAATAAATAACATGATTTAAATGGCAATTACTAATTTTAATATTTTATTTTATATGATTAAGTAAAAAAAAAATAATAAAATTAACCAACGTTAGTTAATGTAGCGTCATGAAAATATAAGAATGTTTTTCGCCAAACTGTCTCAGAAAACGCAGTGACTCGACGGGTACGCTTTAGAATGTCCTTTCCAACGTTCAAGTGTATTTAACATTTATTTATACCTTGACGCGTTCACCAATCTATACATAAAATAAAATTGTAAATTACCTGTCTGTACATGAGAGATATTTAAAAATCTTATACATATATCGTAATAGTAGTATCGTTATTATAATATAATATATTATATAGTATTTATATCTACCCAATTCTTATCAACTTGTCTTTATTTGTTTACATATGTATGGACAGCACGTCAATATATTGGATTTTATCTTTGGTATAATAAAATATATTTATTTAATTATTTTCTTATGAATTAATTAATTTATTTATAGAAAATAACACTATGTATAATTTCGGTTGTATAACTTAAGAACTACTCAATGTTTTATTTCGCATCTTTAAATATAGTAGCTTACTGCTGAGTCAAAAAAAATAAATATTTTTTTCGTATTTTGGCGTCTATTAACAACCAAATATTATTATTATTTTTAGATAAACTCTGAAACTATTGAAGTTATTTTAATAACGCTACCACAGTAAACGAACTATGTTTATTTTCCAGAAACATAACATAGGCAATGAAACATTACGCCACGACTAGTAGGTGAGAAACGTTAACAATAAGTGACAACGCTGGCGTAGGTGAAACCGGGTAAATTTGTTAAGCTATAACGGGATCATGTTATAGTTATAGTGTAGTAATACAAGTTACGTATACATAAGGAGAATTACTCGTACAGGAGTGCAAAAGTAAGCGCAGCAAGCGATAACGCACGGTACATCTACTCGATCAGTACGTCTACCATCAGTTTTTCTTACAAGCGTACATGACATAACTACAGTAGTAAACGTAGAAACGCAATATGTAATGATAGTATCCGGTAGAGGCGCTGCTCAACTTTCCATACAAATTGTCTACTACACTCGCTATCGTGTATCGTTTCTGGAAACTCATGGTAGACGTACTGATCTCCAGTAAGTAGATGTACCTCATCTTGGCGCGCGGTTGTATGATGTGTACCTGTAAATACAGAGTTTTGATGTGTGACAGTAACGCGGTTAATTATTTGTTTATTACATTGTATATTATTTTAAATTTGGAAAAATATTAATTCACATTTCAATGTATTAAAAGGATTTTGATGTGTTTGTTGACACGAAAGTCAATGTTATATATAAGTATGGTGCACACATTGTAAGTTCCACCAAAATGACTAGTTTGTGATAGTATAACGTAAAAAAGACACTGCGATAACTATTCGCTACGATACTCGTTACTTGTAATACTGTCAAAATTTGTTTTTAGAAAACCCCAAGGATACTATAATACATGTTTAAATGGTTGCATTTTTTAAAAAGTAAAAACCAAATAGATTTAATTACGGTTTACTCTCGATCTTGCGACCCGTCGGGTCATTGACTTACCTTTTTCGGAAACTTAATCAGTCAACCCATGTCAATTGATTTAAAAAAGTACTGTTTATTTGTACTTTAATTTTTTCTTATTTTATATATTGTTGTTGTGTTATAGGAATATGGGTATATTAAACAAGATAAAGACAATTAAATTTCGTCATTTTTCGAATTTATTTTTAATACTAATTTCAATATCAGCATAAATCATTGTAAACGTATCATACATTAATCATCATCATCACCATCACCATCGTCATCACCATCATCATATCAGCTATTGGTTGTCCACTGCTGAACGTAGGCCTTCCCCATCGACCTACAGAGCGACCGGTTTAAAGCAGCCCTCATCCAACGGCTTCCAGCGACTTTCCTAAAGTCGTCTGTCCATGTCTCGGATGGCTGTCCGACGCTGCGTTTATCGGTACGTGATTTCCACTCGAGAACCTTTCTGCTCTATCGGCCATTAGTTCTACAAGCTATGTATCCTGCCCAGTTCCACTTCAGCTTGCAAATCCGTTGGGCTATGTCGGCAACTTTCGTTCGTCTACGGATCTCATCATTTCTGATTCGATCTCGCAGAGAAATACTAATCATAGCCCTCTCCATTGCACGTTATGCGATTTGTAACTTGCTTAAAAGGCCCAAAGTCAGAGACTACGTCTCAGATTCGTATGTCATCACTGGTAACACACATTTGTCGAAGACTTTTGACGATTGACCTCTCTCTCGAAGTTGGACCTACCAAGTTGGACATTTGTCCTAGGTAGATGTACTCATCAACAACTTCGAGAGTAGAATCTCCGACCGATAGTGTCCGGAGTGGGCACGACATGGACATTCGACATGATTTTTGTCTTGCCCATATTCATTTTAAGGCCCGGAAACTCAACGGCCGTCAACAAAAACTGGCCGTCGAGAAACTCCATTGAAGTCACTGAGCATAATGCTGAAGTCTTCCATGGTGCCATAAGCACGATTTCATCGGCCAATCGAAGGTGAGTGATGTACTCGCTGATTATATTAATATTAATAAATTATAATCATACGGAAAAATTGATAAAGTAATCTTAGTATCGAAGTGATGGATTAAAAAGAAATCTGTTTGTTTTTTTTTTTTTTTACAGCCACTTAATTAAGAATATTTATAAATTACATCACGTTCCATTAAATCGTAGCATGGTGTAAAATATGAAGAATAATATCAAAAATGCTTACAAATTGGACGAGAATTAATTAATATATTATTTTATCTTCCTGTAAAGAAAAATATAAACACAAATTTTAATGGTAATTAATTTTATACACATAAAAATTATTTAATCCTGATACACTGCTATATACATTATCCTCAATATTACAAAATTCTATATAACTTTTGAAGTTTCGTATATTTAATTTTTTTACGAACATTTGTTACTTACCTTTGAGTGAAATATTGAGTCAAATAGTATTACTCTTCAACTGTCACTCCTTTCATTTATAGATGCAAAATATCACCTTTATCTCATGTAGAGCTATATACTTATATGATATTTTATTAAGTAAAATCTATCAATAAAGACAATATACGTTTTGAAAGTTCTTACTATATACCATCATTATCTTCCACAATGTATAAAATATGCGAAATATCTATTGTACGTCGAAGATCTTAAACTCATATTTGAAATCGCCTCTATCGAAGACTGCCTCAAATTACAGTATGATCTAACAGCTGTTTGTAACTGGAGTAAAATTAACAAAATGGTGTTAAATTATGATAAATGTTCAATGATGAGCTTTGTTAGTATTCGATTTCCTTTGATTTTAGAAGTATAAAATGGATGAATTTCTTGTCCCTAGAGTAAAAAAAGGTAGTTAAGAGATTTGGGGGTAATTTTGAAACCAAATTAACTTTCTGAGACCATATTGAAATACACAAACAACAAAATACAGTTGCAAAAGAGTTATTTGGAAGATTAGGATTCGTACTGTGCCTCTCGGGAGGTCCATAGTCCTTTAGTAATACAGCTACTAGGTATATTATGCTTTAATCCGAAGCAAACTTGATACAAGCGCTTCCGTCTGGTATCCATATAAGAAAAAATATGGTCATTATAAGAAATAGTGCAAAAACCCTTCCGTAGATACCTGTTCAAGCGTTCTTATGGATATTACGCATTCTTATATCCAACTAAATATCTTCTTAGTCGTTTAAGTCTCAACTCCTTAAAGGTCAAATGGGCTTGTGACCAATTAAAAATGACTTATATATTTATTTATTAATACTTTATTACACAACACAATATTGAATGGTACAAAAGGCGGGCTTAATGCTAAAAGAATTCTCTACCAGCCAACCTTAGGACGTACAAGAGCGGACGTTTGTAAGTATGCAAAATCTGAAATTGAAAAAAAATATTTTCAAGATAGGCATAATAAACTAATAAAATTAGTAACAATCATTATATTAAATGATGTACCGAATTTTGCGAGGAGATTTCCATGTTACAGATCTTCATTGCAAATTATGTTGTTTACATGTTCCTGTAGCGACATCTATCTCGCCATATACGAACTAGAAGAAACAGACGTATCCTACATCGCGCTATCGAAGTTTTCAAAGCGATTGAATATATATACAAGAACCCGACAACAAACGTTAAGTGGCGTGTAGCCCACCAGACGCAACACCGTCTGGTCGAAGGATCCTTCCTTTTCAATGGCAGCTTCTCTCTTCACCCCAAATTCCAAAAAATATTAATCTTCGCCCACGGAGGAATAAATTGTTCGCGGTACCATATTGTCGCTTTGTTGCCCGAACAAAGATACCAATATCGCGTTCATTGGCGTCATTCAACACGCTTACGGACAATAATACTCAATGGGATTCATTCAATGACAACTGGGCAACCTTGGTTTACTATGATACTTTGAGAATGTTGAATAACCTGTTACCAAATATTTTCAAAACCCTTGTAATAATATTAATGTAATACAATTAGAATATTAATTGATAGTTTTAAGTTTCTTCAGTACCTTTTATTTATATTGTAAAAATAATGTAATAATAATTTAGAGAAGTAGCAATGCCGTTCTAATTAGATGTAAATAAATAAACAAATATACAAATTATGTTCTAGCTTTCTTTTTCATATCAAATCTTCTTCTTTCTATAATTAATTTATGTTTATTTATGTCATTATTTCGCTGTTATGTTTTTCTCATTCTTTTTTGTATATTTTATTTTGAGTTTTGTATATAAAAATATAATTTTATTTATGAGTGTAAAGTGGTATTTATTTTAAACATTTCTTTTTTAATTATCATTGGACATTAGCTTCACACTTCATGGGTTTATTTTTTGTGATTTATTCAAAAACTTCGATGAAAATTCTGATATTTTAGCGATAAGATTGTCTTTTGAATATATTTTTTTACCTTGTCGTATAAGTCGTAATGTCGTATAAGGTTGTACAAGTCATATTATATGTACATTAAAAATTATTTAAAAAAAAATAGTATTAGTCTAATGAGAATCAATTATAGATCAATTAGTTAATTTTTATAATATATTTATATTTTTTATAAAGTATAGGTAATTAATAAAGTAATTAAAATTTCGACAAGTTTTAGAGACTTTTTGAGATAGCGACTAATTTCGACATTTCACTCCCTAGTTACAATTGTTATCAGCGATGCTGTAGGTGAACGTACTAACCCATACTACGTGACCAATACTTTACAATCTTCCCCCTCTCTCCTCGGTGACCACCCGTAGTATGAATACATCATAATGATATATTATTATAATGATATATTATACGATGTATGATATATTCAATAAATAATTAATTAATGATATATTATTATAATGATATATTATACGATGTATGATATATTCATATGAATATATCATACATCGTATGATCGCCTTAGCTTGTGTAGGCTCATCACCTGTACAAGATGATCCGAAATATAAAACTATTATTAATAATAAGAAACTCAAATATTATCTAGACGACATAGACTGGACATCTGTCAACTGTATGACTTCTCCAAATGACATATATTCTCATATCAACAATAATTTGAATCTATGCTATGAAAAATCAAAATATAAAATAAAAATAAGTAATAATGACCATCGTGGTTCTAACCTTTGGATTAATGAAAAAGTCATTAAAGCATGTCAGTACAGGGAAAAATTGTTTAAAAAATTGAAGAAAGATTCGTATAACATGATATTAAAAGTACAATATAATCAAGCCCGAAATTTTGCTAATAAAGTAATTAATACCGTTAAAAATAAATATATTAAAAATGAAATATATAAACATAAAAATAACTTGAGAAAGCTATGGGACATACTGAATACATTATCGGGTAGAGTTAAAAAATCATTAGATAATACTATATTACAAGCTTTTGATAAAAACTGTAATTCAATAAAAGAAATTGCTAATAATTTTGCTAAGTCTTTTGACATTAGCGTTAAAAACAATTTACATACATTCTGTAAACAAGCGTTGCTAGATAAAAAAGAATATAAAAAAAATGTAAATCTTTCGTTCAGATATAAAAAAGCATCAACGTCTGACATCTCAATTTTAATTAAAAAACTAGATAATAAAAAAGCTCCAGGGCTAGATAACATCCGTGTGACAGATTTAAAGTATTTATCAATACAACTTGCACCTGTTATTGCAAAACTTATCAACACTTCAATTACTACGGGTATATATCCAATCAGTCTCAAATCTGGCATAGTAAGACCGGTTTTTAAAAAAGGTCTTAATAATAACTATGAAAATTACCGACCTATTACTATTCTTCCAATCATAGACAAAATTGCAGAAAAGTATATAGGCCAACAATTAAATTCGTTTTATAAAAATAATAATATATTATCCAATAAACAATTTGGCTTTCAGCCCAAAAAAAGTACTACTCAGTTACTAACAACATTCACAAACTCCGTTAATGAGCATTTGAATAATAAAAAACATGTCCTATTAGTATTTATTGACTATAGCAAAGCATTTGATACTCTCCAACATAACATTCTTCTTGATAAGCTAGAAGATAATGGGATTAGAGGACCAGTCCTAAAATGGTGCCATAACTACATGACCAACAGATCTTACAAAGTCAAAATTAAAGAAACCTTCAGTGACGAAGTGCATGTAACACAGGGAACAGCTCAAGGATCAGTACTTGGCCCCTTACATTACGTTACATACGTTAACGACCTAGAAAATATAATAAAAAACTGCGAATTATATCAATATGCTGACGATACTTGTCTAGTAGCTGCTCACCATAATATCATGGAAGCAATGAACCAGCTCCAAACTGATTTTAATTCACTCTTAAAATGGTCACATGACCATGGTCTAGTTATTAATATTGATAAAACAAAAAAATGTATATAAGCTCAGGCAGGAACAGATATTGTGGTGATGTTAAACTAATAGCTCATAATCATCAATGCTTACATACAGACAAACATCACTATGATGGATGTAACTGTTCGTCAGTAGATACTGTTACTTGTCAAAAATATTTGGGGTTATTGATCGACGATCGTCTCCTATGGGAACAACACATTAACTATGTTTGTGACAAATTACGGGCCCTTTTGGCAAAATTAATAATTATAAAAAATAAAATTCCTTTTTTGACACTTTTAACAATTTATAAAACATTAGGCGAATCTATAATATCATATGGACTAAGTAGCTATGGCCTAACATATAAAAGTCATATAAATCAAATATATCAACTTCAAATGCGTATTTTAAAAGCCATAGTACCTAAAAAAATTAAAGAACAACATAAACAAAACTATCATCTTCTATTCAATTACTGCAAAGTTATGCCAGTTGACGTTAAAGTAAAATATCTTGTACTTACAGAACAATATCTGAACACAAAAATCCAAAAAAAAGTTGACAACTGTAAAAGACTGAGAAGTAGTAAGAATCCAAAATTAGAAATCCCCAAAGTCATTAATAACTACGGCAAACATTCACTTAAATATATTGTTCCTACTTTATTGAATTCACTCCCAAAAACACTAAAAGATGAATTGAACGAAAAAAATTACAAACATAAACTTAAAAAGCACTTTTTAGAGGAATGTGTATAGATACCGGTTCTGCTTACGGTGTTGATGCGATGGTCGTATAAATTCCATTTTTATATTTAGATTACATAGTATTATAATTTTATATATTATAACTTAGGTATAGTTTAACTACAGTGCACAGTAAAACTAACTTTTGTTTATGAGGCACTGCATGTATATATATTTTAATGTATTAATAAATAAATAAATAAATAAAATAAATAAATAAATAATTTGCTAAGATCCCCTTTCCCTCGAGTTTTCACGTAGTAATTCATAAAAATTGTTTTAATAATTTTTTTGCAAACAGAAACTTAAAAAAAGTTTCGTCAGTAGTAGTAGTACTGATAGTGTAGCGTAGTGGTGCTACCTGTGAGTTTAAAAATCGCTAAACGCTGCGTGCCATATTTGAATATAATTCGAAAAAGCGTGAGATTTCTTTAGAGGATATTGACTAGGTGATGAAAACCTAGGTCCACCCCTCCGCCCCGTGACCGAGCGTGTTATTTTTGTAGGCTTACCGCCCTGAAATAATTTAGCCTTCGTATCGCTTAGCTGTGATCGAAGCCTGCGCTCTTAATCAGAGGTCAACGACAATACACACGCCACAGGGAGGTCAGGTTCACTAAATAATTAATACAGATATAACATGATAGCTTTAGTCGTAATATATTTGTGTGAGTTGTATGTTGACTTGTTATATGACGTAACATCTACTCTGTAAATCTATTAAATATTCGTGGTTTGTAACAAAAAATTGTTTATGATAAAATTGCAAGTTGTGAATCATATGTCCACACATTTTTCTAAATCCATGTGGTCACAAGCTATCAAACTCAATTTTAAGCCAATATGTTTTAATAGCCTTGTAGTTATATATGTCGAATTTTACAAGTATTCGAGTTATTGCTTGCGAAACTTATACGCTTAAGTTATTTAAGAGTAGTTAGAGTAGTACTTTAGTAGTTACCAATATTACTTTGTATTTGTTTGTTTTATTAGAATGAGTAGTGACATCAGTATTTTAAACCCAAAATAAAATAAATTTTCTCCCTCCTGACTGATGCGAGTTCCTATAAATTCTGCAATAAATAAACAAAAGCAAAAAAAAGAACGACTTCAAGATAGTAGAAAATAATATTTTAATTACTTCAAATCGACGATCGACAAAGTTATCGATACTTTTATACGTATTCACAATTTATGATCACTTATTATTGGAATCAAAGAAGTACCTGGTATATAGGATAATTTTTTTATATCAGGTACCTACTAGTAGCCGTCAGTTTCGTGCTATTTGGTATTGATATTCTTTCCCGAGATCCCAATATTAAATATTCCAAATGACCTAGATATATAGGTAGATAAAGTTATATTAAAATGTATTTTTTTACTATCATCATCATCGTCATATTAGCCATTAGATGTCCACTGCTGAACGTAGGCCTCCCCCATCGACCTCCAGAGCGACCGGTTCAAAGCAGCCTCCATCCAATGGCTTCCAGCGACTTACCTCAAGTCTTCTATCCATCTCGTGGACGTCCGTCCGACGCTGCGTTTGCCGGTACGTAGTCACCACTCGAGAACCTTTCTGCTCCATCGGCCGTCAGTTTTACGATCTATATGCCCTGCCCACTGCCACTTCAGCTTGCAAATCCGTTCGGCTATGTCGGCAACCTTCGTTCGTCTGGGGATCTCATCATTATTTTGTGATTCGATCTCGCAGAGAAATACCAAACATATCCCTCTCCATTGCACGCTGTACGACTTGTAGCTTGTTTAAAAGGCCCATAGTCAGAGACCACGTCTCAAATCCGTATGTCATCACTAGTAACACACATTGGTCAAAGACTTTCGACTTCAGGCACTGAGGTATGACAGATGAAATGAGGTTTTTTAACTTTCCGAACGCTGTTCATCCATTAAATTTTTTTGTAAACATTATTAAAAATTATTCATAAAATAAACTACGTTTTAATGTTGACTACTTATATGTGTATGTACTACTTAAAACCACTGAAATTAGAAAGATGCTATTCACAGCCAGACTACTGCAAGCAAATCCGACAGCTTAATATCATAGAGGCAATCAAATTTTTGATTGAATAGTTTTATTTCTACATTCAATAATGGCAAATACCTAATTGGATTTTGTCCCATGTAATGAATAGAATATTTTATTTACAAACACCGTCATATTAAAAAAAAATCCATTAAAACATAATTAAAGCTAATAACATCTTAAATGACCGTATTAATCTTTACTATAATTTTAGACTTGTTTAAATTGTGAATCTTTTAATTAATTTAATTACATCATTAACATAATGCTTTCGTTTGCGTCAGTGTGACGATGAACTGATGACCTTCATATAACGGTGCCAACGTAACATGGACTGACGTTAGATTGTTTTGGTTCTTAGATGGTATTCCACGTCAATATTTTGTTTCTTTAAACAATATAATGTGGTGAATAAAAAGTAATAAACCTTTTATTGTTGTTTTCCATTATTGTAGTACTTTTAATATGTTCAATTAAAAAATAATGTATAAATATAAAAGTATATAGTCAACATCCAAAGGCGTATATGGAGCCAGACAATTACACAAAAAAAGAAAAAAAAAATACAAAAGCCCAGATCTGAATTTATTAGTTCTTATGGATCAATTGTATGTACTGTATGGACAATATTATTGCGGATCGGACCCTGCGTCATGCACCTACCATACATGAATACGCTATTTTTTTTAGCGTTATGAACTATTATCAACACGAATAAGTCAACATCAATGTAATGTATATCATGTATAACTATTAATAATCTTAGATAATTTTTAGGTATTACCTCATGTATTAATCAAAGGACAACTTATTTATAGCAAAGATGAGCTTATAGTAAAATTTAAGTTTAATCTAAACGATGTAATTATTTAATTCTAACAATTTCAGTTGACCATAAAAGGCTAGTAAAAACATACTATGTGTGCCTTGTTAAATTTTAGGTCTGGTTAACCATATAACCCATAGACAATAATTACCTACTTGAGGAATGCCCGGATAAAATTATATAAAAGTAAGGTCGTGACATTAAAACAATATTTTTTATTTACCTATATTTACAATAAAACTTTACAAAAGATATTTTTTCCAAGTATTTTGTTTGTAAATATCTAGCTTTATTGTTTTTACTGTAAATAGTCTTGTGGAGATCTCATATTAAGCTGTTTTAAATTAAAAGAAAAAAAAAAATCACTCAGTCTGAAATGATATGTTACT
This sequence comes from Euphydryas editha, assembly GCA_036937285.1. Classification (NCBI taxonomy): domain Eukaryota; kingdom Metazoa; phylum Arthropoda; class Insecta; order Lepidoptera; family Nymphalidae; genus Euphydryas; species Euphydryas editha. The sequence goes on along the minus strand of JAUPFZ010000005.1, from coordinate 18,241,211 downwards.
CATTAATTTAATATATTCTTAAAATTTGTTTAAAAAATGTCAGTTCCGAAAACAACCACTATCGAAAACAGAATAAAGTCTAGCTTTTCACTCATCTTTCCTTAAGAAATCGAGAACTTATTAAAGTAAAAAGGTAAGTTAATCTATAAAATCATCTTAATTTTTATCGCTAAAATCATGTCGAATCCAGTAAGTGATCATTGTCACCCATCTGTCCAAGGTTATACTCGTAGAAAATAAATTAACAAACTAAATTTACTCAAAATAAGCAGAGTTTTAGATTGAAATAGTACATGCACATGCATGACACATGCAATCGGTGTATTTAAAAATTAGACTGTCTACTGTCAATTGCAAAATAAAATTCATGCTGGATTTAACTGAACCTAACTCCAAAGGGGATAAAAACCCTGTTCATGTAAATTATTATAAGATCTAAAAATATGCGATCGAGAAGTACTAATGGGTATATTATAAATCAAATATACGTACTAATAAACTAACAAAATATGATTTAATTAAAAAGACTTTTAATAAAATGAGTAAAATTCGCGTAAATATAAGAAAACAATAACCAAATATGACATTAAAAACAATACAAAAATATCTCAAACAATTTAAATAGAAATAAGAAGAAAACAAAACTTATGCAAATGATGTTTTCAAATCTTAGTAGACCAACATTACGTCAAAACTACGGACAAAAAAAATCCTCTTTGTAGTATTTATACAAATGTACTCACTTTGTTTATGTAATTTGTTTTAAATTTAAATTTTTTGTGATCTGGATCATTATACAAGAACGATAAATAATAATAAAAAAAATTCAGTATTTGCGGTTCTAGAAATATAATATATAATAATAAATATAACATAAATATACTATTTAAGAAATAAAAAAAAACAACTACCTAATTTTATTAGGTAAACTACGTATTTTTTTTCTTTGATCACTTAAATACAGTAAGCTTATAAACATATAAGCCTAATAAAATGTCGAAATTTCTTTCTCAAGTTAATTAATAAGGCACTTTGACTCCACTATATTAACATATTTTTTTAATCATCACTTTAAGGCCCCTTTTTAATAAGTAAATTGTGTCGCTATAACGATGTTGATAGTTAGATGATCGTTGTAGATATATAAAATACATACTCACAAAATAAATTACATACATACAAATGCGTACACGTAGGTAAGACACAAACATTAATAGACATACATACACACATATGTACAAGTCGTAGATTAGTTATTTCAAGTCAAATTAACTTCGTGATTGGGTTCGATTGTCAAGGATATTTATTTTAAATTAAGTATATCATTTTTTGCTTTTACCTTTTTGTGTAAATTACAAGCACATACCATACCACTAATGATTTGGTTTACTACATTTTTTTTAAATAATAATACGTACATTGATAATAATACAGTATATATACATATACATAATAAATTAAAAAAAAAAAGGTTTAACGATTTAATATAAATCAAAATATGTCGTACGTTGAAACGTAAAATATATTTTAATCCTTCGAAAATATTCCAAGGTTCGAACTAAACAATATTTTGTGACTTAACTTGTGCAAACAGTTAACGTGTCCAGTTAATTGCGAACGTTCAAATGACCTACGTCAAACCTTCACATTTAACATTACCCCAGTGTTAAAGTTTTTAAATAAGTTTATTTATTTGCCAGTTCACTGTTTTGTCGTGCTAACCGTGATGAAATCAATTAATCTAAGTTTGTTCTATTCGATAGATTATGTATTTAGGAAGTTGATTGGATATATAATGCTAAGACTCAAAAGCAGAGTAGTCAATATGTAATAAACTCTGGAAAATACATGGAACAAAATATTTACCTTTTAAAAAAAAGTATACAGTCTAGAAACATAATTTCTCGGAAACGCTGGTGTTTTGGTTTTGATTGCGGTTGCCTTAAAACATAAAATATTTATATTTTATATAAAACTGTTTGAAATAATAGAATAAGTTATTCAAACCTACTTTTTTTAAACAAGTATTTAAAATTTTAAAGATCTCGGATTTATTCCTGTGAATGTGAACAACCGAAAAATGGATTTGGTAAAGCCTGACTAAAAATATAATTCAACCACAATGATGCTTAGGACAATGTTAAATATGTGTATTATACCTTGATATTTTTTTTTGTGAGCTCAGAGAATGGGGAAAGTAGTTTCCGTTTGTCAGAACAAATCACAGGCATCGTACGAGCTGCAGCGGCTGAGGCTCGTAACTGAAGGTGATCAGCATACCAAAGTTGTAAAAGTGAACACACTCCCTGCGTTTAACGCAAAGATGAAGAAGGTGCTCAGTGCCGAAGATCTGAAAAATCTAACGACTAAGATACACCAAGTGTATTAGTATGTGTTAATTTTTACTGGTGAATATTAACAACAACAAATATCAGATATTAGTAAAAGAATGAATTAGCAAAGTTGGACATATTATGGTATACCATCGATATTCGTAACAAGACATATATTTGTGCATCTTAAATGCGACGAATGGGGATGCGTATGAGGCGCTACTTAATGCGCCTCCAGTAACGCCTCTGTACCCGTGTCGAGCCGGGATGGGAACCCGGTCCTGCTAGACGGCGTCGTCGGGACTGTTCAGAGGTAAGCCGGACAGTCCCCATGGAGGAGAAGTCTGGCCTTTTCGCCGAGACCAGACTGTCGCTGGAGGGATCCTGTTGCCTGCAGATCCGGGACCCTCCAATTAAAGCGGCTGAAGGCTCCCGGGAAGGGGTTTAGTACGGTATTGCACTCCCAAAGTGCCAAGTACGACATAGGTCTAGACTGCCTACCCAGGGGTCCTGGATATCATCCGTAAATGGATTCCCCTGCGACAAAAAAAAAAGTGGTGGATTAAGCTCCAACCCTTCTTCTACATGGAGAAGCGACCATCGCAAAAATTCGATATCTTTACTAACCAGTAAATTTAGCAGTCATAAAGTGATTTATTTTATAAACGCAGTAAAATATGCATACATATCGTTTTATATTTATTGTAATTTGACTTATAATTAGCCTCTGTCTCTGATTTCGAACTCTGCTTAGGTTGTATACAATTGTAATTATATATTTTTTTTTTAATGTTTTTAGTGTTCTTATTTTGTAATGTCATGTAATCTTTCATGGTTGTAACATCCTGTAAAATTCCACTTTATGTTAGCATGTACTATTTATTTACTTATTCATACTTCAGCACACCAATATAAATAGTAAAAATAAATGGAATCTATAACAATCAACTTGCATCAGTTGCGACAGGCGGCCTTATTGTGAACACAGCCATCTTTTCCAGGCAACCTTTGGACAGAGGCCTAGCACAAAAAGCATAGGAAAACGTCACAAAATTACGTAGAAAAGAGAGAGAAAAAAACTATAAATTACTAAATATTTTTTTAAATAAATTTATCATTTAATAATTCAGCTATAGTTATTAGTATTCAGTGTTAGTGATATACAAATTAAACAACGCAGAAATAAAAAAAGTAAATCAATACGTGCGATAAGTTGATCAATTAGTAGGTATATTGTGTTAAAATGTAAAAAAAAATTTTTGGCGATTACTTTTTTATTGATACTGATACCTAAAATGTAATTTTATTCATTTTGTCGGTCTGTACTTCTGTACCTTTGCTACACATCACGCCGAAACTACAGAATGGATTTGAATGCAACTTGGTATGATTTGAGATCATACAAGATAGGTTTTTAGGTACATTTTGTCCTCCATTGAGAGGGGATAAATATCACAAAGCATAATTAATAACGAAGTCAAGGCTTTTTTAATTTTATCATATTTTTTTAATAAGTCTATAATTGATGTCAGTTTTTTACATACAATTGAAATATAGTAATGTGAATCTGCATTGACATTTTATATTGGTATACCATCTCTATATTCCATATCGTGCTCATGGCGGAATCCCTGGATGACTTCAGCATTATGCATAGTGATCTCAGTATTCCTATGTGAATAAAGAATAAAGATACTGTATGATATGCGGCCTAATACTGTATGCTATTTGGGCAAATACCGAATATTGAAAAAAGTAGCCGAATTCCGAATAGTAACCGAATATTCGTGGCATCTCTAATATAAATACCAACCAAGGCATAACCAGCAATGTTAGTAAGTCATCAAATATAATAAACAGCGGGATAACAAGTCTTAACTTGTTTATGTACAGTTCCCTCCACGATTGATTAAATTTGGTGGGTGTTAAATCATGTACCTATAAATGACAAGGTGCGAAACACTTTAATTTTTTTTTTTCGATATGTTGCACCAACTTTCTTCTTACAAATTTTTTTAATGAGTAATAGGCCATGTAAAGAAGCATATAATTATTATTTTCGTGGTTGTAAATCTCAGAGAACACGGAAAAAAAATTATGATTTACTTTTTTTTTAATTTTTTTTTTATATATAAAATTACACTAAAAAATGAAAAAAATATATGATATATTTGATTACATTAATCTTAAGACTCGCATTAGTCTCAACTCTCTTGCATAATTAATTTTTGAGATATATGACTTTGAAAAAGAGTCATGCGTGCGGTTATTTTTTCCCATATCTCAAGGTCAAAGCGAAAGCTGGCCGCGAAAAGTACATAAATTGTGTTTGTACATCAAGGCGATATTACAACATAAGTTTCGATATAGGTTTCCATTTGGGGGCCGACTCGTTATACTTATCCGGCTAAACCCTTTATCCCCTAATTTTTGCGGTGTTGCGCGGCTAAGATACAGACAGATAAAAAAGGAAAAAATACAAATAAAACATAAGTTACATATTTGGATTCACTATCAATTATAAAATGTCTTGTAAAAAATATTTAAAAATATCTTCAGTATACAGAATTGGACTTGTTATAAATTTATCAATTAAAATCACATCTAGTGTATTAGTTTTTTATAACTATACACTGTACAATTACCGTCATTATAAACTTATCCGATACATACCTCTAATCATATTATATCCTTCCACATTTCAATTACAAAACAAATAAAATATTATACGTAGAATCTGGATAAAAAGGATCTTAAAAAGATTTTATCGATACACTTAAACATTAATGACCATTATAAAATATGAGTCACTATCTAACAAAGCGTTTTAAACCAATTTTATTATTTAACTATGACATTTACTTAAATAAATAACATTTAAAATTATTAATTTAACGCGCTATCAGATTAGGAATGCCCCGAGATTACAAATTTAATTGTTATTTTATAACGAGTATTATTTGGAAAATAATACTCGAATATAAAACAGAAATAAAACTACATTTTTATCATTTGTCCGTTTCTTGTACTTTTTAAATTATTATTTTTAATGGAAATATACTACAAACGAACACCAACACCGGAATACATTGCTGACAAACGGATTAAAAACGCAGGAGGCTAAGGTTTATTAAAGTTTAAGTTTAAAGATATTTATTCTTATTAAAACAATATTATCACTTACATGAGAAAAAATTGGTTGTCTGTTAAGTCAGTTTATGGACGATACTTTTACGTAATAACGTCATAAGAAAACATTGAAAAAAAAATGCCATACTCTTATGAATAGAATTGAATTATTATCACTGAATTATCATTATTTTGTATAATACAAAGAATGAGTTAATTCAATTAATTACAATTTTTTTTCGAAAAATTAACATTTATTTGCACTCGTTAATTCAAATATTTTAGTACTTAAATTATACAGATTAATTACAAGTAACAATGTGCTATTAACAATTTATTTATAACTTATATACATGTGTGATATTTAAGATCCTCCAATCTGCGTTACTCTTTTTCACTCACAAGCCGAACGCTTAGGCCGATTGTTCCACTATATCGCTTGTTCCACGCTCTCGCTCGTGACACGTGACATGACGTTGACGTTCTTCGTGCGTACAGCCAGCATTCATCGATTTACAAGACGTTATCACGTCAAAAACAATTCGTCATCGCACTTGTAAGAAATAAATGACTATAAAGTAACAGAGTTATTTCAAATTATTACATTTAACGCTTTTTACTCTAATAAAATAAAGACTGATTTAACGTATTGTTTTAATTTAAATTACCTATTATCTAAAATATGCTTGGAAAGCGCCTTTTTAAATACGTTAAGCGAGTTTACATTTTTTATATGAGAGGGTAGTTGGTTATAAATTTTTGGACCTTCAAGTGTGATCATTGTTTTACCGTAATTTGTTCGTATCTTGGGTAGGACGAGAAAACTATCTCGACGAGTTCTGCGATTGCTGCTTGATGCTTGTTTGTTGAACGTTAAGTTAGTATGGATATTCCTATTGAGTGTTTTGGGATAAAATTGCAAACGTTGTACATATAAAGGTTTTTTATATGCATTATTTTTGTCTTTAGGCCTATGTATATTTCTAATTTTATTCATTATATTTATTATCGAAAAAGCATTAGTGTTGTAATAAATACTACAAGTATATAACAGCCTTACAGAAAAGTAAGCGGAAACAAGTATGCTTAATTAAAAAAAAATCAAAAAACCCGACTGGGTAAAATACTCTTATTATAAACTAAAAAGAATAAAACAATTTACTAGCTTTCATTTGATACCGATATTGCTACAGTAAGAAAAAAAAATTCAACTCCCCCCCCCCTCATTACGCCATTTGCGGGCGCCATTTTGAAAATTTATATAGCCTATGTCACTACTACAATTTAGACAAATTCAACGACACCTCATACGTCAAAAACCGTCCAGCCGTTTGGGGTGTAGGGCGTGCCCAAGAAATGAAAACCCTCCTTCTGTCGCAGTCGGGTAAAAAGTTACGTAAATTGACATTTTTTAATTGTATTTTAATGTCATATTGTAAAATGTGATCATCACTTAAAAAAAATCTAAACGCAATCATTTTATATAATAATATGATTTTTATTATATATAACACTTCGAAGAATGTGCCTTATTTTAAAAACACATGGATGACACGGGAAAAGCATTTTGTAAACTTATTCTCAGTTCAAGTGAAATGTTTCATTTTTGGTAAATAAATAAATAAATATTAACCAACAATCACACCACGTTAACCTAACCCCGTGCTAAATTCGTAAGAACTTGCGTTACGGGTACTAGGAACAGAAATAAATTTAAAAAATTTATATAAATACATATATATACATAAATACACATCCATGACCCGGTGCAGACATCTATATTCGTCATACAAATTATCTGCACCTGGCGGGATTCGAACTCGCGACCGCTGCGTAAAGTGTCCAGTTGCCTGACCACTCGACCAGCCGGCCGTCGTAAAGACATTTTGATAAAATAAATTGGCATTTTTAATTAGTTAGCTTAATGGGGTTGACACTGGTAAGCAGAGTGCCGAAGAGTTATTCTTGAATTTCTTTAACGTAATAATGCCTTTACATGTAGAATTTTTGACGATAAAACATTTAGACAGGATTATAAGACTTCGGGCTGCATAGAAGCACATACCTTATTTGTATCTATTTCATAAAATATGCTTACTTTAATTTTATTACTTGACCTCAACTTGGACCTCGATATACCAGTTCGGTTATTCGGAAACTTATTTTAATTAAAAAAATATTTACTACATTTTTATTAATAACATAAAAACAAATTTGATTACGGTAACGTTTATCGTTACCGTAATCAAGCGAGTTGACAAAATACAAAATGAGATGATAATTGACAAACTCAATTAGCAGTTTTGGGTAAGATTAACTTATTATATCTTATATTAATATAAGCTTAATTTTGTGCATGCGTAATTTTGTTATATTTATTTTATGAAGCCCCAGTGCTCTTATTGTTCAAAATTAAATTACTTATTTCTTTCGCTAAAATCTATCAATCATCGTAATGTCTAAATCAACGTCTCGTAACATCTAATTTAGCAGTCTTAAAAGTTTTTGTTTGATTAATCAGTAAAGACCGTTTAGTTGACAATACCTTAATATTAAAAGCAAATCTTAAAGACCAAAAATAATAATTTATGCTTTCATCACACTGTGATGTTGTCATGTATGTCATTGTTTAAAAAGTTCGGTAAGGAGTTTATTTGCGATAGCGATAATCACGATAATTTTCAAGGACTTTCCCGATGGTACTCTTATGTCATTTATATCAATGTAACTGTAAGAGTATAAGCCTGTAATTTAGGAAAAAAGTTTATTTGTAAAATCCAATATTTACTAATTTTCTGTGGTCCGAAATGATATTTTATCGTCGTTAATTTCGAACTTCTACCAGAATTTACTTAGAATATTTATATACATAATTACAGTCAAATTATGACACCACTTGATGTTATTCATTTACACCCTAGAGTTGAGCCTATATAAGAGCTAAAGTAAATCATTAAATTTAAATTTATAAATGAACCTTACATTTATTAACCCATGTTTTGAAATCTTTTGATTTAATAGTAAAACATAGATTTTACAATAACATTAACACTAGACATCCATCTACTATCTATCTAAATTGTATGAAATTTACTATTAAATCCGCTTCTATAAGTTTTTGTGTATCTTATAACCTCTATTATTCCCTCTCTGATGCAAAAATAATTTTCAATTAAAAATTCTAAATGGAATTTTATATCCCTATATCTGCGTGTTTAAATAAACTCTTCACCTTTGTATTAGTAAAGTGGAATTGTGTCTATTGTAGTAAAACTTAAAATCCTATAATTCCTTTGTAAACTATATGCTAACATCATTAACTACAGGAAATAGAAGCTCCCTTTGTGAGCTCTCTCATTTCCTTTGAGTCAAATGATCAGCCGCAAGGAGATTCAAAACAAACCATGCAATAAGATTTTAATATAAATTGCTTAGCATAAAGTTCTTATTAAATAATGTATACAAATGAAACTATATACCTAGTTATATACATATTTTTTTCACCTTAACATTGTTAGGATTGTTAGGATTCAGTGAAGAAATGTCATATGTAAAGTAACTTAATTACGAAAACTAGAATTTTCCCGGAACCTCGTACGTGTGGAATTTAGAATTCGTTATTTTTATTTTTATTTTTTTACAAGTAAAGATAAGCTTATAGAAAAAAAAAAACAATGTACCGTGTCTGACAATTTTATTGCTGATATTAAGATGTCTGATTAACTTAGATAATACTTTTGTAGATATCTAAAAAAAAGACTTAGGTACCTGACAGGGAAACTTATGATTTTTAGCATTAATTTAGCATTTTTAGTTAAATATTATTAACTAAGCATTTTTTTAGTAAGAATAAATTTAAAATTAATTAAAGTCAAGATAGGCACGTGGGCTGTCTTATGGCATCGTCGCGGACTTTAATTCGGGCTACCACAGCTTACTTTGGATTTAAAATTAATCTTGTGCTCGGTGTTTAAAGAAAAGATCGTGAAGAAACTTCCATGTCTCGAGAGAACTTTTGAGAGATGTATATACGTCAACCCACAATGGATCAGCGTAGCGAATTAAGCTTTAAGACAGGAGAAGTCTTGGACATTGAAAAAGAAGTCTTAGTCCAACAGTTCGATAGTTAAAGACCGCTGTTCATTACATATTAAAAATGAAATGGCAAAAGATCTGGACTGGGTATAAGCCAAGTACAATATTGATTTTTATAATTTTCTTACATTTTCAACATTTTCATTTGGGTTGTCTGGAAGAAATGGCTAATTATCCATAAGATAGCCTGCTGTACAACACTATGCTTTATAATGTATTTGTGGTGTGCAATTAAGTTAATTAAAAATAATAAAAAAATGATAAAAATTTAAGAATTTCTTTATAAATAATTGTTTTGGTTACTTTTGCTTTTATAAGGACCTGTATATTGCGTTTTTCCTAAATATCTCTCACCTATGGACATCGTTCAATTTACATTTTATGTATAAATAAATAAAACAAACAAACAGATATACAGACAAAAAAAATACATTTTTAGCTTCATAATATCGATTATTTTCTAAAGACATGTCCCAAATAGCTTCAATGTTCAGATTGAGGCATCGGGCTATTATGAAAATTACTATTTTTTCCACGAGTGTAATGTTTTTCGAATTTATGTAAAGATATTTCTATTAAACACATTACAGTGTAAAAGGTTTTGTAGATATTAAATACGATGTGTCTTAAGTTTTGTCTTACTTCTGAGAAGAGCGGCCAACGTTTATACTATTCGTTTTTCTATAATTTACACAATATCGTTAATAATTTTTTCGTAATTTAAACGATATTAACTTGTTCGTTTCTTTAAATTTGCGTTGTTTAGACATTGACACACCTTGAATCACAATATAATCTTTATTAACGAGCCGTTTAAGGTAATTTTAGACCAATTTCGAACGATTACCCTAACTTATATCGAAGTTTCGCTATCATGAAGTTGAATTGCACTTATTACAACGTTATAGTGGCAAAGTTGTGCCAATTCTTATGGTATTTAACCCTTCAATATAATATTTATTGAATTATTCAACAAATAAATAATTATTTATGTAGAGTAATTGGTGTTATGACAAGCCCACCTTAATAATATCTTACTTGAATATATTAGGTTGAATTATATATTGTGTTTACTAAAATCAATTTATACTTGTCGTTATTGTTTGATTATAATTTAAAAAAAAAATTTAGTTTTTCAAAGGTTATTAGAGTGATAGCAATTTGGTATTAAATTACTCTCAATATGATCATTTTATTATTGAAATTAACAGATGAATTAAATTATAATAAGTAAATCTACATTTGATACTTTAAAGTTGATACCAAAAAATCTAAGCAAGTTTTTATATACGTATAAAAACACTACTTAACTTCGGTTCTTTAACACATTGATATCTTATAAATTAACTAAAGAAAAAAAAAACTGCGCTCTTGTAAGCCATAAGGTTGTGCTGATAGAGAATGCTTTTAACATTAAGCCCACCTTTTGTACAATTCTTTAATTTATTGTGCAATAAAGTAGTAATAAATAAATAATAAATGAAGACATTAGTTTGTCAAAGCATGCAAGCTCTTGTTAATATATTAATGTGATATTATGTGCGGTGATATAAATTAAATAAAAAAAAAAATAGACAGAATGAGTAAGACATTACATAACACGTATGTATGTTAAGTTAATTGATGTATTTTCACATCATGTAGAGTCTTAAACTATTAGACAATTGTATTTATTCTCTCTTGGCGGATTCTTAAAAATTAAGCTTAATATTAAGCAGTTGATATAGAGCATTTCAAAATTGAACAAATTGTACAATATATATGTTTGAAATAAAAGAAAATAACATCGCCAATTCACATTTGACATTTTGATTTTTTTACGGCTTATCAGTAACAATTAAAAAAAACAGAGAAATATATATTTTTTAATCTTTATGTACTATATGTAAAGACGATATATATATATATATATATATATATATATGTTTTTTTTTATATTCAAAGTAATAGTGATTTTAATTTTATCTAATCTTTTATACGTTGAACCGTAACTATAATATTTTATGTAATAAATCGATACGTAAAATAGTTTAAACCGAGAAATCAAAATCTCAGCTATTAAATTAAATACAATAGTTCCATATATGACGATACAATATTTACTGGTTTTTATTATTATTATTTAATGTTGGATTAATTAAACGCTAAATGGAAAATCAATTAAAAACCTTATTTTTTATATTTCTTTATTATATACAACTTGTATATCGATTTAGAGTATAAAAAAATTTCCGAGGCAAAAAAATAACCTTGTTTCTGTCAATTTAATCTTAATACATTACTTTCTTAATCGCAATCAAACATCTCTTGCGAATTGTATAGTTCTGATCATTTCCGGTCAGGAACGATCTCGTTTCCGATAAATTCTATATAATATATTAGACTCGTTTCAAACTTAAGTTGATATAAGAGTATAAATCTATGCGATTATAGTAAAGCTGTACAGTTTATTTGTATGTTTGTAATCTTTAGAACGATATCAAAAATATTTTTGCATTAGACACCTTATTTATTGAGTAAATTTATATAAAAAAGGTTAAGGTTTTATTTTTATATAATTTCAATAAAATATCATTGTATGACTCATAGCTAAGAAGCATGAGTATAAAAATCTGGTAAGTGTTAAAATCTAACAATTTTTAATAATAACGCTAAAAGTGTTGTATGTTTGAAACTTGCTTTTGAGAAAATTTTTAGGCTTTAAAAGATCATGTTTCAAAGTGAAGTAATAGCCATTAATGTCTGGCGAGTATCAAAATTCAACTCAGATGAATCGACGTGGATTTCTTCTGAATGTTTATTTTTTTCCTGAAATACTAAATGTTATAAAGTTATCTTCATTTTGATAATTAAGTTAAAAATATATGAACGAAAATGTTCAGTAAATATATTTTTTACATATAGATACACATAATTAGGCTAGTTATTTAAACTAAGCTTTACAAAAAATGTTATCATTATTTCTGTTAATTTTATTTGCAGTTGACTATGCCAGCGGGTTCAACTTTACAACACTACGATTCCAAACCGCTTCAATATTAATATCAAGTGACCCACACGATCATTTGATGATGACTGATCGCCTGTTCATCATCTATTTTAATTGAAAAATTCAAACTAAGAACGACAAAATCAACATAATTTCGAATATCTTAAAATTATATTTTACACACTCCCTGTCCTTTTTCAAAGGAGGTATTCTTATTAGCAATGTCAAGGAAAAACCGATTGTTTTCAAAGTTATCTAATGGCTACATAACAAAAAATGTAAAAATAATGAGATAAATTGCAGTAATTTTACAATAGCATGCCTCCCCTTGACCTAATGCCGCGGACGTGAGATGATGGAACACTCTTTGTTATAAAACCTCATGTTATAGTCGTACCAATGTCTAAAGTGAACAAACAAAAGCATTGATTATTTCCAACCAATAAAATAAATTTCACAATATATAAACCATAATAGTGAATAAAATATATTTATAAAATTTTAAAAATGTATACGTTACTGCAACGCCTCGAAAAGGCATCTCAGTTGATAATTTCATGCATGCAATCTAAAACCTTGTGTACACTTAGGTAGCAAATAAAGCATTTGAACTGTACATACTCGGTAGTTTTATTAATATTATTTTTAATTATTATATTATTTTAGGCAGTTTTATATAGCTGTACCCACCAACTTTGTTCCCAATCACAAATTTTGACTTTCATCTCTTCACCCAAGAGAACTGTATTTAATTGTTGGATACAAAGTATCTTAGAAGTTAAAAGGGATTCATGATCATCATCATCATATCAGACATTGAATGTCCACTGCTGAACGATGGCCTCCTTCATCGACCTCCAGAGCGACTGATTCAAAACAGCCTCTATCCAACGGCTTCTTGCAACTCTCTTTAAGTCATCTGTCCATCTCGTGGATGGCCGTCCAACGCTGCGCTTGCCGGTACGTGGTCTCCACTCGAGAACCTTTCCGCTCCATTGGCCGTCAGTTCTACGAGCTATGTGCCCTGCTCATTGCCATATTTTCAGCTTGCAAATCCGTTGCGCTATGTTGGCAACCTGCGTTCCTCTCGTTCCTGATTCGATCTCGCAGAGAAACACCAAGCATAGTCCTCTCCATTGCACGCTGTGCGACTTTGAGCTTATTTAAAAGGCTCATAGTCAGAGACCACGTCTCACATCCATATTTCATCACTGGTAACATACATTGGTCGAAGACTTTTCGACTTTAGGCTTTCTATTTCAGAAGCTTGAAAGTATCTTCCAATGCTGCGGTAAACAATTTCGGAGAGTTGACTTCTTCCTGTCTCACACCTCGCTTCATTAGAATCGCTTTTGTGCTATGCTCTCGAACCGACATTAGCGTTACTGAACAAGTAATGCGATACTTTGATGTACCGGTAGTCAATATGGCACCGCTGCAGAGACTGTAGCACCGCCCAAGTTTTGATCGAATCGAAGGCTTTCTCATAGTCCACAAACGCAAAGCATATTGGCCGATTATACTCCTCGGTCTTTTGTATAATTTGCCTCACCGTAAGTATGTGGTCTATGGTACTATAGCCTTTTCGGAAAGCGGCTTGTTCGGGAGGTTGAAAGTCATCAAACTTGCCCGTCAGACGATTCATAATGACCCTAGAAAACAGCTCATAAACGTAGCTTAGAAGCGAAATAATCCTGTAATTCTTCAACAAGGTGTTATCGTGCTTTTTGAAGAAGAGCAGCACCACGCTTCTGTTCCATGCTTTCGGCGTTACGCTCTCGAGCAAGATGGCATTAAAGAACCTCTGAAGGACTTTAAGTACCGGTGTTCCACCCGCTTTCAGAAGCTCTGACGTAATAGGGTCTTCGCCTGGTACCTTATTGTTTTTAAGCTGTTCCAGAGCCGTAATAATCTCGGCCAAGCTGATGTCCGGGATATCTTCGGAATAATGTCGAGTTAGTTCAGCTCGTGGATCTTTAGCCGAACTACAAACAGGTTGGCAGACCGAGGTATACAGCTGTTCGTAAAACTTCTCGACCTCCCTCAATATCTCATCCCTGGACGACGCTGTACCTCCATCCTCTGTTTTTCTTCGACTTCGACTTCGAGCTTCACACTTATATCGTGTCACGTCACCAGGGCTAGGTGACGTCGAGGGTGGCAGTGGAATCTTATCCAAAGATTCTTAGCACCCCCTGCCCCACCGTTACCCGAGCCGCTGCCATAGCTGGGAAATAGTAGGACCACCGGGTACTTTGGGCCTGGGCTTAATTCGTTCTGTCATTGTGGGGGATTTGCCAATAATCGCCGCGCTTGGCATGCGTGTTGGCGAGTGCAGTGTGTTATACAGGATATGATGATGCTGCTGCCTATCACCACCCCGGTCGGTGCACAGTTGTTCGCAACACTATGGCCTTAGTCGCCTTTTACGACACCTTTGCAAGAAAGAGGTGGGTTACTTCTGTGCTAGTCACAGTCAGACTAAGACTGGAAACAGATATTGGGAAAAATACAAGTATTTGACCCGAGCAGGAATCGAACCCGCGACTACCGGCATTATCTACTCGCGCCACTACAACAAAACGGCGTCAAAATATCTATTATTATATATAGATAAGTGTGCTTACAACATTTGTATCTAACTTTATCAACAACAGTAACAAGCACTAAATATATCAAATAAAATACAATTTCTTTATACGATGTTGGTAAAAATTCAAACAACTTTAATAAAACATATTATGTTTAGATTATAGTTATCATGGATTTCCTTATTATTAGATTATCTTGTTTGCGGCACTTGGCGTAGAAATGCGGAACACGCGAACTGTTATCCTTCTAGAGCCCACAGCCCTGTAAATTAACACGCATAATTAATAAACACTAGGCCTACAAATGAGACAATGAACAGAGTTTAAAAGCTTAACCGTGTCATTAGAATTTTAGAAGTATTTATTAAGGAAAATGTTTTTAAAAAAATTTGCTGATTTTCACGAAATATATATTAACGAACAGATCCAGAAATCTCACTTGAAGTTAAAAAAAATTCATACGGCTTATTATTACTGGTTCCAGTGACCTTGACAGCATTACCATCTTTGATCTAGCAGGCTAAGATAAAATTGAATTCGAATTGAGTTCGGCTGTAAGTTTCTTGATATCTTCTTTGGTGCTTGTGGCTGTTTTTTATTTTTAAGTTCAATGCAGATCTGTTTTACTTAGCTTACAACAATATAATACCGTCACACGAAAAACTGGTTCTGAATTAGTTGAAGTTACTTTTATAATAGTTTATAATAAGCAAGGCAATGGTTAAATATCTCAAAAAGTACCAAACAAAAATCTAAATATCTATCAGGGTATTACGCAAGTCGTCTTGTAATTACTATAAATATTAATAAAAACAATAAAAATAACAATACTTTATTATGTAGTATCTAAATAGAGTCATTAATTCTTCTGTTTATCA
Organism: Euphydryas editha; assembly: GCA_036937285.1. Lineage (NCBI taxonomy): Eukaryota > Metazoa > Arthropoda > Insecta > Lepidoptera > Nymphalidae > Euphydryas > Euphydryas editha. The sequence goes on along the minus strand of JAUPFZ010000005.1, from coordinate 18,225,196 downwards.
AATCTAGAGGTTTTTAGAGACACAAATTAGCTATTTGGTCAAATAAGTTATGTAATAAAATCTAGAATTTTGCATTCAATAATTTTATTAGTTCGTTGACAGTGGGCATTTATATTCATTCGGTATTTGTAGTTTACTTGAAGTGTTGATAAGTATTATTAAAATAAAATTACAATAACTGCTTGCGAAACTGTACGATTCGTAAATATGCAAAACTGTAATATAAAATACTTATTAAATAAATATATACTAAGACTTATGTATTTACTGTAACGGTAACGGTAAGAAAATCTGACTGTTCAGTATAGGCATCTTCTACTTTTCTTCTATAAGGGAGAAGAATTTGAAGTACGACACCGGCTACAATACGGATTAATGCTATAAGCATCCGAGTTTATCCCGGGGCATGCAGGTTTGCTCATGTTTTTTTTTTACACCACAAAACACGACACAGAAAATAGAAACATATGGCAGAACACTTGAGTATTTAAACAAATTGACGTTTCAAGTCTAAGCTAGAACCATTATTTAATAAGTGCTTTTGGTAAAATTACTTGCTTGTACCTGCACATGGATTAGGCTACTTTTCTTTTTTTAGAACATGCTTATTCCCATCAATGGGACATTGATAAGTACTCACAAACAGTAAACAACAAATTAGCTATCCTTTTAGACATTATAAAATATTTAAACTTATAATTTTATTACAAAATATTTCGAATTAGTGGTTTTGTATCGCACATTTAATTTAATCAAGTTGTATCCTATAATCTAATAAATTGTAAATAAGCACGAGATTATTAGTTGATATTCAAACAACCGGAGCCTTAAGTCAGCGCTGATTATGTCGGCATTTGTATTTCGCAATATCTTCCGCGACACGCAGTCTGTGTTCACCTTAGAACAAAGAATACAAAAGAAATGATTTGTGATTATATATTAGTTAGCTGTATATTTAAGCAATCATAAAGGTAAAAACTAATTAATCAATGCATCGAAGAAATTGCTGTCTAAAATACTTTTTTTTAATATCTAGAATGTAAGTGGGTAACAACAAGGAGAGATTTTAGAGATATAATTAGTTCAAGGATATGAACACTAGAATATATTTATTTTATTCATTTAACTATAGTAATATTACAGTATTGGTCGGGCTTAGCTTCGTATAAGTAGTATATTATAATGTTATTAGCGGCAGTGAGGAACCCGGCGCAGTGCGCAAGCTTTAATTTATTTTCGAGTGTGTTAGTTTTTATTTTATGACAACTCCTAAGATATTATTATATATTATATTATTATGGTTATAATTATGGTTTAAGGGATTATCATTGACTGGCTTGACTTGTTCCGAAATTTTAAACAGTAATAGTCATATTTCAACTAATTTATACAAATCCTTAATAAATTATATATTTGAACCTTTAAAGAAGCACTCTGTTTATTGTTGAAAACCGCAAAAAAATCCGTTTAGTAGTTTTCGAGTTTATTCAGAACAGACAGACAGATAGACACGGCGGGGGACTTTGTTTTATATTATAATGCAGTGATAATATGTTCACAATAAAATAAAATAAAAAAACATTTGACTATAAGTTTCTTAATATTTACAATAACAATTAAAATATTAAGCTATAACAAAAAAAAAATGGACAATTATAAAGTTACAACACAACCTTATGTCATTTCCATTAAAAATTTAAATCTGAAGTCTTTAATATGAAGTAACAATTCGACTTTCGAATAATCGTTCACGTTCATAAATCGACCAAAAATTTGCATGGCAAGACAGTGAGGGTTAAAGTCAAGGCTCGCGTAACGTCCTAATGACAGAGAAAGTCAAGGCCGCATCCGCACCATACTTGATGTAATTATATTAGGTATATCGATTGTTATGCTACGCTTATAGAGCGTTCAGACACTCGTAAAATACAAACGAATGGCACAGATAACATTTACATAAAAAGTCATTCAAATCTTGAGATTCAAATCCTTATTATTTAATTAAGTATTTCGTCATAGTCGTAGAATAGTGACGGATCTTGCAGATTTGAAACTTTGCAGGACAGACGTTTAAATAGTTATTTTGTTGTTGTTGTATATTTGAAATGTCTGCCCTGTGTGGTTTTGAATTTGTGGGATCCGTCGCTATTCTACGACTATGACGAAACACCAACAAAACATACAACAACAACAACAACATAGTTGTTTGAAGTGTCTGCCGTGTAAAGTTTTAAATTTGTAAGATCCGTCACTATTCTACGACTATGACGATTTTTCTGTTTTAATTACCCGAGTATATTGTTGTAGTATTAGATGTAAGCACCGTTTATACATATGTTTATACATATTTTCATAAAAAAAAAAAAAATGTATATTTAACTTCTTTACAGTGCTGAATGTTCGTAGCGACTAGTGTATATTGGTGTGTTGACGAGGATGTAAACGTGTTATTCTGTTCATATTATATAGTTTTGTAATGTGTTAAGGTCTTTTTGGTTTGAACTTGGTTTTTACGCCCGTGAATTTTTTGCACTGATTGCGGTTTGTCGACGTTTTAAAATAAGTTTGGCTTTAATTTTATTATTTCTTATGTAATTTGTTAATAGTATACCAGACGTTTATACTGTTATAAACGTGTAGTATATTATTTCTTTCATCAGCCTTTATCAATTGCTTAATTAAAGTCAGTTTTGACTTATAGGACTTATAGGTATATTAGGTCACAAATACAAATATTTTACCTTATATGTCATGAAAATTATTTAAGTAATTTAATATTATGTTATATTGTATGGTCTATAATTTTTTATCTCTATTTACTTCCTGAGATAAAACGCACATCTTACACTAAAACCAAAAAGTACCTTAAATATTTCAATAGCAATTTTATTCTTATTGCTTATAAAATGTCATAGCATATTTAGGTTATTTTCAAAACTTAAAACTTTTAATTAAATTTCGAATTTAATGGTTAAATTTATTGAAATTAGTCGAAATATAATTGAATCTAAAAAATATGTCGTAAAAAAATATTATTGTATAAAATTTAAAGATAAAGAGTATTTTTGTTTGTTCGAAGCGCTAATAATGGGTTTACAAATTCAATTAGGAAATTTAAAATTATTTTTGCATCTATGTAGCCTGATCGTTAATGGAAGCTACAAAAATTCATCAAGATAATATTATTTTTTTAAAAAAAGAAGAAAAAAAAATACTGTCGAAAACAGGGATGTAATTTTTTTTTTAAATCTATATATATAAAAATCAATTGCTGTTCGTTAGTCTCGCTAAAACTCGAGAACGGCTGAATAGATTTCTTCTCTTATCTTATCTTGGTCTTGAAATGTTCGGGGAGGTCTAGGGAAGGCTTAAAAGGTGAGAAAAATTCGAATAATTGCCGGGAAAACCCTAAAAACAGCCCTTTTCTTTTTCCCATATAAACGTTTTCTAAATAAAATGTAGTCTTGAAATTTAGTAGGAATATTCCTTTCGCCGAGTAGAAATCAGCTAAGAATGGATTTTATGAAATTCTACCCCTAAGGGGGTGAAAAGGGTGGCAAAGTTTGTATGGAACAACGTGATTCCTTGGTCCAATCTACTAAAAATTTTGCATAAATATTCGTTAACAGAATTGTTTGAAGACGTGTTTCGTATTTTATCAAAATTCATCCCCTAAAAGGGGGTTGAAAGTTATTTGCTTCGAAGTTGATATCAGTACTTCTTAGTGCTTTTAATTTAAATTAAATTGTATTTTGATACATGTTTGACAACTCAATACGTCTATTATAAAATATTTTCCAGTATCGACGCAGGTGTATTAATAAGGTGGGTTAATATAAATTCTTAAATTTTAGTTAAATACCCGTGCGAAGCCGGGGCGGGCCGCTAGTATAAATATAAAAAGTTAATATACAAAAGTATTGTACCTACCTTTTCTCATGGAGCAGTAAAGTCACTTCCATATATTTCCAAGAAATTTTAATTAATTAGAAACTAATAGTTTTCTAATTTGATTACGTTCCTCTTGGAAATATTTTTTACTCATGAATAGGGGACTTACTTTAAAGTTTAAACAAAATCTTATTAACGGAAATCTTATTAACGGAAATGTCATGACAAATCTCTTGATTTGTTATTTGATAACATACAGGAGTTTCTTTGATGTCGATGATCGCCAAACCGCCTGCCAAATTTTCGGAAACCCAGTTACCACCCCATCCTACCCTTGTGGAAAAATTCCTCTGTAAAAACTATAAAAAATTTCTACTAAGCATGAATAATAATTCTGAAATTTTTATTTTCTCCTAGAAACTCTGTAAAAGTTTTATTGAGCCAAAGAAACGTTATGTGTTTTAATAAGTCAGAGTATTTGTAAGATTTGGGACTCTGCAAGAAGAGTTATGTAGAAATTATTTAACTTTTTTAGAAACGTTGTGCGGCTATGAACAATATTACACTACAACAATATTACACGCCGTATTATATATACGAGTAGGTATATATAATACGGCGGAAAAATAAAGTCAAAGATTTGGTAATTGGTACATTAAAACTGATGAAACTAAGTACTGCTTATTGGAAGTACTTATGCTCCTCATAGAATATTATCCCTTGCTTTGTTAATTGATATAATAACAAATATAATAAAATCATCGAAAACCTAGCTAAATTTTCCTGATAATCATTAGAATGGTTTAACACATCATCGGTGACAGTGCATATATTAAATTACGCATATAAAGGTAGCAAAATTCAGTCTGATTCAATAAGTGAGTATTGGTTTGAAATATTAAATTCTTAGCGTATTACATAACATGTTATTCAAAAACGTATATCCACACACACGTTTATGAACTTACAGCGATTGTATACACAACAATATTCCTTAGTATATCTATACTAATCTATACTAATATTATAAAGCTGAAGAGTTTGTTTGTTTGTTTGAACGAGCCAATCTCAGGAACTACTGGTCCGAATTGAAAAATTCTTGTTGTGTTGGATAGCCCATTTACCGAGGAAGGCTATAGGCTATATAACATCATGCTACGACCAATAGGGACTGAGCAATAATAAGAAATGTTACAAAAACGTGAAAATATAATCTTTTTTGAGAGCTTCCGTTGCGTCCTTTATTATATCTTTCTGGAGACAGTTTTTAACTATAGTTCCACTTTTAAAGTAAATATAACATCACACTTTTACTGAGAATTTTCGAAAAAAAAACTACTAACCTACTTTGAACTAAACTACTTTGAACGACCCAGGAATTAACCTGAGACCCCTTGCTTGGTAGTAACGCTTGCAACCACTCGACCAACAAGGCGGGTACCTACTCTTAAAGTAATTGCTTAAAAATATTTAAGTACGTTTTCCCCTCAAATTAACGCGGGTGAAACCGTGGGGCACACCTAGTAATATATAATTAAATTAAAAGATGGCTATCAATAAGGAATAAATATTGGATAAGTTTGGTAAATATTAGTTATTATATAATAATATATACAATAATAAAGATTATTGTTTATAAATTTCATTAAAGTTGCAATAGTGTAATTGCATCGCACACCTAATTACACGGCCGATACAAAATCAGATTGCTATCGACAAACTGAAAAGTAGCCTTGTCCGCTTTGAGTCAGGGCAAACGGATCAAGGCGACTGCTTGTTCAGAAACTGCACGGCATCCGTCAGCACGACAGTTTATGAAATAAAATAGACTTAGAAGAATTAGATATGGTATTCCAGCTAGAATACATACGAGGAAATATCTTAATCAGTTTTTGTTATTTGTAAATGACTTTTTTTGTGCAAACTGAAAATATGTCACTAAAATTAAATAATAATAATTAAAAGCCTCAGATTAATTAGATAAGGCTTATCTTTAAACCAATTATGATTGAAATTTATTATTTACCAGCTGTGCCCCGCGGCTTCACCCGCGTTAATTTGAGGGAAAAACGTATTTAAATATTTTTAGCAATTACTCTAACAGTAGGTCGGTAGGTCCGCCTCGTTGGTCGAGTGGTCGCAAGCGTTACTGCCGAGCAAAGGGTCTCAGGTTTGGTTACTGGGTCGTTCAACGTATTATTGAGTTTTTTTTTCGAAAATTCTCAGTAAAAGATTGATGTTATATTTACTTTAAAAGTGAAACTATAGTTAAAAAATGTATCGAGAAGAGAAATAATAAGGGACGCAATGGAAGCTCCCATAAAAGATTATTTTTTCCCGTTTTTGTTACATTTCTTATAATTGATCAGTCTCTATTGGTCGTAGCGTGATGTTATATAGCCTATAGGCTATAGCCTTCCTCGGTAAATGGGCTATTCAACACAAACAGAATTTTTAATTCGAACCAATAGTTTCTGAGATTAGCTTTATAATATTAGTATAGATATAATTATTAGCAATTATCTTTTTTTTTCTTTTATCTAAATATTTTATGATACTGAAGTAAATAAAGTTGTATTTTAAATTTTATTCAATGTAATAGATTATCGTCAATAACAGATATAGGTATACATATATAAATTATGGTGAGTTCTTCTTATATATTTTTTTTCTATTGAGTTAAAATGTATTAAATAAACAATAGCATTTTAAAGGATTAGAATGATCCAATTACTTACATTCAAAATTATAAACATAATGTTAACAGCATTCACGATTATAATAATACAAAAGCATTTATCACTTCCGGTAAAATATATGTTCCTTGAATGTAAATTTTATCTAATTGTAAGATCTGTAGTAAAAATATATACAATAACAATAAATCATTATAAAGGACTAGACGATCGCGTGGTATTGCCCTCGCCCAGCGTTACCAGTCGTCCGGATAAAGCCGGCCATTTTGAATCCGTGTCCGGACAAAATAAACGGTGTCCGGCTTATCCGGCTTTTGCTTTTTTGGAAAACTTTAGTACCTACTGACATCGATATCAAAACTTGAGTTTTTCTTGTGTTTCGTATTAATTCCATAATATTACTAAACAATGTTCCATGATATCGCTAACGATTTTTCATTGGAATTTGCTACCAATCCATTACGTGGTGCACATATCAATAGAAATAAATTTCTAATAATAATTCAAGATCATTATTGTATATTTTTCTGTCTGTCGCCATATCTTATATACATATATCTACTCTTCATTATCGCGTTTCCTCACCAATCCTCACTGAATTCTGTCAAAAGGCTTGTCTGTGTGTAAATCTAGCATGTTTCCTCTAGGCGATAAATTGCAATCAAATTCTTAGTCAACTATTTTTATTAAATCGTCCAAATAGGAACAACCAACGCCAACAAAACTAATTCCAGGCGTTCGGCAGTCCGGTTTACACTTAGGGCTGCCACCTTTAAAACAGTAGACCCGGAGATTTTAGAAAAAGTTTCATTTTTTTTAAATTATTGAAATAGAACATTTTTAAGTATGAATTATTTAATTCAAAATCAAAATCAAAACCAAAAACAACTTTATTCAAATAGGCCCATAGAGCGCCTTTGAATCGTCATTTTACAAATTAACACTTTAAATTGATTATTATTTTGTAATGGTAAAGCTACCACCAATTCGGAATGTAGATTCTGCAGAGAAGAATCGGCAAGAAACTCCGCGGTTACTCTTTTCAAAATAATATATAAACTGTGTTTTAGTACAAAAATTTAATATCTTGCATGAACTACAGCGCCACTAAGTCCACACATCTTTATCGACTAAGTAATCCTGAACCGAATAATACGCTTTATCTATTAATTTTTTTTAAACAAAATCTTTAAATTTTTTTATGAGACAATTCCAAAATTGTTTGTGGGATTTTGTTATACATGCGAATACCATAGCCCAGATAGGAGACGTTTACTTTGCGCAGTCGGAAGCTTGGAGTTACAATTTTGTTGTTCCTTCTAGTGTTTACACTGCGATTTATACTATTTATTTCAAAACAATGAATATTCTGGTGAATATATATAATATTGTTATAAATATATTGCGACGCAATTGTTAATATGTCTACCTATGGAAAAAAATCCCGTAGGGAGACTCGAGCTCCAATATCGTAAATGCTACGAATAGCCCTTTTTTGCAAAATAAATACAGTCTCAATATCTGTAGCAGTACCCCACAGTAACAAACCGTAAGACATAATACTATGGAAATAGCTAAAATATATTAAACGCGCAGTAGCAACGTCAGTCAGTTGTCGCACTTTTCTAACTGCGAATGCTGCGGAGCTGAGTCTACCATTCAAGGATGACAATTAATTCATGAAACTAAAAATTAAAGGTAAATTAGAATTGGTAATGTATTTTTTAAATATAAATGATCTAGCTGGTGCTAGGCTGACTTGAAACAGATGAGACGCTTAAAAGTATATTTTTTAATCTGAAGTGATTGTTTAAGTATCCTTTCTTGCTCAGGTTTCTTCAAAAGCTTTCAAAATTTTTGACAATTCATATTCGAATTAGTCTTTCCACTTAACTCTGCCTTCACCATATCCACTGACATGCAGATTCACTCGTCTGTCCACAAATGTCCCATTAAAGAAAAGACACGTTCTACAAAAGCATTGATTGAAAAAAAACATTAAAAAAACAAATATTTTTGGCAGTTCGGTGAATGTTGAGGTGACTATGATAGATGAGCTTTTCGTAAATCGACAGGTAATGTTGAATCACTAGATTGTAAGAACTGAGAAAATACTTAATTTCATTTTCGTCCCGCGCCATGATGGTCAGCTGTCGCTTCGCTGTCACTTCCCGGTCTGACCCGGAGATATCGATGTTAAACCTGTAGCTATGCATATATAGCCAAGTATCATGCAAACCCGTAGATTCTAGGTCAAACCCGGAGAGGTGACAGCACTGTGTACACACAAAATAATACGACACAAATATCAAAGCGATCGGACAATGTACGAAAACGAACATTAAAATATGCTCGTTGCTTAAAGGTCGTTTGTTGGCCTTCGTTGGTTTAAATTACGCTTTAGGGTAGGTTAGGCTTACGAGTTAGAAGGTTTAACATACAAGAAAATTACATACATTGATGTAACTTCATTTATCCGTTTTTACTATTATGCAATCACATTAAAATATTGTATAATAGAATAATAAATATACTAATATATTTGTAGACAGTGAGCATAAAATTCTCTTTCTTCTATAATCTATACAAATAATAAATCTGTTAAAACCTCCGTTTTATTAATACACTATATATCATCAAGAATAAATTTTAATAGCGCGTTTTTTTTTTTATATCAGCGCCATCTCTTATCGTTTTTGGTCGTGCACGTATCACGTAAAAAGTACAAAACCAATGTAAATAACTGTAATACATAAAAATTATGCATAACTCACAGTATAATTTAGTTTTTGTTTCATTGTAATTAAATTTAAAAATAAATATTTAAGAAAATAGAAATAAGTACCTACGCCGCCAACGCCATCTGGTCTAAGGAATCTTAAAAACTCACAAAACTTACTTTTGAGTTATTATTTTGTTAAACTTAAAAGTTTACTAAATATGTCGGATAGGAATAGAAATCGTTTTAATATTTTAGATAAACATCATTTTCAATTAATATAGGTACTATTATGTTAAATGTCACTAAAAAAAAACGATATGCTTCCATTATACGATAGATGGCGCATGTAGGTGATAAAAAAATATAAATATATAATTTTTAAAATTTTAGTTAAATACCCATGCGAAGCCAAAAGTTAAAAATATATAAGAGGTATTGGTATACTTAACTCGACTAGAAACATTTTAGTAGTCCTAAGTATATTACTAACAATAAGACAAACAATGTTTGATATACTCATTTTATTAATACAAATAAAAAATGTAAGGTCTCTTTGACATATGTATTATATTTATAATTTAAAGTCAATTGCTTGTATAAAAAAATATAAATATATTTGATGCATTTCAAAACAAAGTTTGTATGACTGAATGAAATGAAAATTTATTGAAATTAAAACGGAAATGCCAATTTTTTAAAGACATTCTTATGTTCAAATATCAATAAAACTTATTTACAGACACATGTTATAAAATACATTTTATATAGATTCGTCGATAGTCGTCTGTTGTACTAAGTATTTCACCCAGACGAAGTCGTGAGTGGCCGTTAGCACACTAATATAATTGGAAATACATCAGTCTCCGGCAGTCGGGTAATTAATTCATTATCAAGAGCACGGTCGTGAGGTGAGCATGAGTTCCGCAGGACGAGGGCGTTATTGGAGCGAGGTTTCACATAAGTAATCGATTCATGCATATATGTATACTGATAAACATTTGGGCTAAGGCCTCGAATTAGATTCATTACGGATATTTGTATGTATATTATCAATTTGAGGGTGATTTATCTTTATTAAAATAATCCCATTTTGAAATGTAATCAGTTCTTACACATTTTGTAATGTTTTTTCTTACCTAAAAACTCTAAATATTTAATTTTATCTACTTATTTTGTTTTTTAATATTCATTGTTCAATTTAATATAGAATATCGATATATATATATATATATATATATATATATATATATATATATATATATATATATATATATATATATATATATATATATATATATTGATTGGTTTAGCTTCAATAGCCAAATAGCAGCTTCACAGAATAATTAATATACACCTCTAAAACAATCAACTAATAAATAAACAAATGCCTGAACGAAACGGATCTACTGATCCGTTATCATTATGTTACAACATAATTGTCTCAAAGATTCGAAAACATACTAAAACAAAAACACAAATTTATAAATTTATAGACCACAAAACACCTCTGAAGTTCTCGATGGAAGCGACATATTTCACGGGGGGAGATTGAATCCGTGACTTTTATTACAACACTAAGTTACTGGGACCACGTGTCATCCATACTGTAGTTAGATATTAAACGAACCATTTTAATCTATTCGACAGCTTAATATTTAAGATTTATATGTTTTATATTAAATACTGGTTTTTGTGTTTATAGTAAAATGCTGCGAATTGGACATAGCCTCGAAACCTTCGTCTGCGCTGCTTATTATATGATGTATTACAGTATTAACAATGTATAATTATGTGTAGAGGAAAAACCATTAAAAAGATTGCAAGCAAAAATATATTTTGCTTGCGAAATTTATTTGTAGAAATAACACGTAGTACTTATAACAATTATTGTTTCTTAAAACTTCAATGACTTTATAGTGAGCTGTACCCGTGTATTCGTTCACCATTTTATTAACCCTCTAAATATAAAGTACATAAGTCAGCTTAAGATGAGACGTACATTGAAAGATTTAAAATCCGAGTTTCAAGTTATTTGGACAAAAAAACTGACGCTTATGATATCTGTAGTTTTTGAACTGGGTATCCAATTATATACTAAGATTTATCAGATAATACTTAAATTTTGATAAAACGGTCCAACAAAAAACTTTGACTCGTTAATGAATTGAAATTGAATTGTGCCCAGTTTTGTTTAAATTCATTTAGTAGTTTTGGTGTGATTCGCTGCCAAGAAGAAGAAGACAGGCATACAGAAAATTTGTAAATTTTCTAGACGATATTTTACGTCAATAGTGTTAACGTATATTGTTTATCATCCTACAAGTACGTCTGTAAACGCGATCGATGGATAGCAGCGAAATATGGATTAAAACGAAAAAATGAATTAATGATCTTCACAGAATTAATTTCAATGAAAAAAAAAACAATATTCCTGGAGTTCTTAAATTTTCGAAATTTTTCACACTGTAAAAGTTAAAAATACATTATATATATAAATTATTATGGATACTTATAATTTTAGCAACTTATCTATCAACTACCGTTACTCTTTGAATTTATGTCCAGTTACATTGTACACTCGGTAACTTTACGGCTGACGGCACAATAACATAATATACTAATAAAATATTAACATTATAATTAAACTTTACTATACAACCAACCCATTTATTTTTATAATCAATTAAATCGTTAATTATAAAACCGTAATGATTAAAATAATGATGCCAAGGTTGCTTTGAGCAACACACAATTTAAACCCTTCTTCAACGTGTTTAGGTACATAATTATATTGGTTAGTTACATTTCATCGTATCAAATGTGTTCACGAAAATGAATCAATTTTTTACAGAGGCCTTTTTATTTTACCTATTCTGTTTGGAAAATAAGACAAAAAAATGTTAAAAACATATATTATTATATTAAATTCTTAACACGCCGTAAGCCTGGAACAGAATCGTGATGGTTTCCTTCACTAAAAAGGGAAACTTCAAAAAGGGAACCCAGCACCTAAAATAAGAATTACAAGTCCATTTTACTTCTGAGCCCCATTTATAAACTGTTCTCTAGGGTCAATACGAATCATCTGACGGGCAAGCTTGATGCCTTCCAGCCTCTCGCACAAGCCGGTTTCCGAGATGGCTATAATACCATAGACCACAAACATACGCTAAGACAGATTACATAAAATACCGATTATACTAATCGACCACCATGTTTGGTGTTTGTGGACTATGAGAAAGCCTTCGATTCGATCGAAACTTGGGTGGTGCTGCAGTCTCTCCAGCGGTGCCACATTGACTACCGGTATATCATGGTGTTGCAGTGCTTGTACAATAACGCAAGTGTGTCGGTTCGAGTACAGGAACATAGCACAAGAGCGATTCCAATACAGTGAGGTGTGAGACAGGGAGTTGTCATCCCTCCGAAACTGTTTATATACTGGAAGACGCTTTCAAGCTTCTGGAATGGAAAAGATTCGGCATCAACATAAACAACGAGTACATCACTCACCTTCGATTTGTCGACGATATCGTGCTTATAGCAGAATCTCTGGAAGACATCCGCATTATGTTCAGTGACCTCGATGGAATTTCCCGACCGGTGGGCCTAAAAATGAATATGGACAAGACAAAAATCATGTCGAACGTCCATGTTGTACCCACCCCGATATCGGTTGGAAATTCTACTCTCGAAATTTTTGACAAGTCTCCTACCTAGGACAAAATTTCCAACTTGGTAGGTCCAACTTTAAGACAAGTCAATCGTCGAATCCAGCTAGGATAGGCAGCGTTCGGGAAGTTAAAAAACGTCTTTTTATCTGTCATACCTCAGTGCCTGAAGTCGAAAGTCTTCGAAAAATGTGTGTTACCAGTTATGACATACGGATCTGAGACGTGGTCTCTGAGTATGGGCCTTTTAAAAAGTGGCACAGCGTGCAATGGAGAGAGCTATGCTTTGTATTTCTCTGCGAGATCGAATCAGAAGTTATGAGATCCGCAGACGAATGAAGGTTGCCTACAGCCCAACGGATTTGTAAGCTGATGTGGCAGTAGGCAAGACACGTAGCCCGTATAACTGACTGCCGACAGAGCAGAAATGTTCTCGAGTAGAGACCACGTACAAGCAAGCGCAGCGTCGGGCGGCCGTCTCCGACATAGATAGACGACTTGAGGAAAGTCGCCGGAAGCCGTTGGATGGAAGCTGCCTCGAACCGGATGCGCTGGAGGTCAATGGGGAAGGCCAACGTTCAGCAGTAGACACCCAACGGCTGATATGATGATGATAATGATTCTTTATAAATTTTTAAACAAGTGTATCTGTCGTGTCTTTTTCTATTGTAAAGTTCAGGTGTTGCCTACACCATCGTTGACAAACAGTTCCAATCTCACAGAATATCAGCGTGAAGTATCTGCTGGGTGCTCCTAGGTGCTGACGCTATAGTGTATGGTAACCATAGCTATAATGAAGAGTATTGTTTACAACCTCTAAGAATGAACATAAAACTCTAATATCAATGTGAACGTATCTCATTTTAAAAGTGCAATTACAAAGACGCTCTGGTGCGTATCGCCGACATCATCATTATACTCGGAAATAATACGCATTACGGGCTTTGTTTACTGGTAAATCGCCGCAATTTCGCGGTAGCGAGGCCTCGCGCCATGCTCGAGCCCAAGTCAATTTTGTTCAATCGAGTCGATTTGCACGCAGAGGGTAATCATCCTTTACACATTCTTCCACGTGAAATAGCAGAAGGGCAGTGGAGTGGCAGTATGAGCCGTTTGTGCGTCCACGTTTTCGAGCCTTTACGATGTGTCTATACCTAAATGAGCGTCGAATCTAGGAGATATAAAGCAATAGAGTTTCCTAATGCCGTTCAAATCTTTATTCTTTTATTCACTAATGCGTTGCAATGTTCTAAGTAGTTTTACAGCCTGTAGTTTTTTTTAAATAAGGAATGACTTATTATAAGAAATATATATGAGATAATAATTAATTGGGCCAAATAAAAAAATTCAATTTTACAATATTCATACAGCCGATGAAAATGTTCGGAATTTCAAATAAATTTTGAAAATATTTAGTTATTTACAGACAGGCTGTTTAGACACGTTCTTAGACAAAATTATTAAATATAAATTTCAGATTTACCCTGGAAAATTTGGGACTGCGTGTCGCGTGCTGTGGATGTGTATTACGTATATTATTTTATAATATAAAATAATATACGTAATATAATATAGTTTTATAAATTGTACTCTAAGGTCCTAAATGTGTAATTTTAAGGAACATGTAATTTTGTTGGTAGTTCTATTACAAATAAATAAATAAATAAATAATTGCAATAAAATTTCATAAACACTCAATCCTCAATTCGATACTAATTATATTTCCTTCTTATAAACAAATTAGATCTAATATCTTCTTCAATTTATTTATATTAATCTATTTTAATTTGTGAATGAACTAATTTCATTATTAAATTAATAACGCAAATAAATTGTGTGTAACGTGTATTTTGAGTGCTACTTAGATTAGCAAGACAAAACACACAATTACATCTTTGATATTCCCTATTTACAATATAAAAAAAATCATGTAAAAAAGCTTTGACAGAAATTAACAAACTGATAAACTGTTAACATTTAGTATTAACTGGCCGAATATAACTTTTTTATTGACACAAACGGTAAATGAGTTATCACACCTTTATTTGAAATTATAGATAAATAAGTTAAAAAGTATTTTATGATTTCCTAATAATTCACTCGAAGGGAATAGATTTACTTAATAGGGTAAGTAAACACCATTATTTAAAATCTTAATACTTTTTATTTCATCTACCTATATATTAATACGTGAAGCAAAAACTTTATAGCCTTTTTTACGAAAATTACGCGGACGAAGAAGTATAAAATTTTTCACAATTAAAGTTTAAAAGTATGGAGAAGAAGTGCAAAATGCAAATATTTTTTTATAATAATGCTCAAAAAATACAATAAATTAATTAATTTAAAAATAAAAAAAAACACTACACACACTACGACACACATATATGTACAATGTACATATACACACAAATTTTGTTTATTGTCAGAGTCTGTTGTCAACACGGTCTTAAATGCAGGTCTTGCAACGAATTTTTTATGGAATTTTTTTTACAGATCAGGTCCATGACAGTGACAGCTAAATATGCTCACGGTGTTATGCGCAATCATATTTTTATGATGTTGACAATGCTGTCAATTATAGATTAGGTCGAATTTCGATCACTGGACGACTACTAGTTCTTATTAAAGTTCTTAGACTGGTATTATACAGTCATTATCTTCCTTTGCTTCACCATGGATAAAAATGATGGCTAGTCGTTTTGATGAGTCCTAGAAGACTGAACCTATTTCATGACTGCTTTCCGACTGCAGTTGAAATGTCTGCGCAATGAAAATATCAACTTCATAACAAAACATACCGTCTGTCAATATGTTATTCCAAATCTTAGTGTGAAATAAAAATAAATAAATAATACTTAATTGTAATACGTGAAAAGTTTTTATAACGTAACCGTATGTAATAGATTTTTTGCCCTTTTTTAAACAGCTCTATATATTATGTTAGTTGAAAAAACCAGTTGGAAGCCATTTGCAAATGTTAATGCATATG
This sequence comes from Euphydryas editha, assembly GCA_036937285.1. Lineage (NCBI taxonomy): Eukaryota > Metazoa > Arthropoda > Insecta > Lepidoptera > Nymphalidae > Euphydryas > Euphydryas editha. The sequence goes on along the minus strand of JAUPFZ010000005.1, from coordinate 18,209,224 downwards.
CAAGACGCAGACGTTGTTGACGACTCGTAACAAAAAACCCATCCGATTTTTTTTATCAAACCGTAACTTTATTTGTAGATTCAAATAAGTTCATAAGATATAAAAATCAAATAATCTCGCATATGATTTATTACTTGAATAAAAAGTATTTCGAAGTACTATAAATTAAAATGTAGCTTGAACAAAATAAATGGAAATATTGGGCCGGATTGCTCTAGATGCTAAACGCACCTATTGGATTGGAATTGGGAACTTCATGTCAACAGCTTTATCTTATATCTTTAAACGCAATTCTTGTATATATATTTATAATCTAAATCTCGGAAACGGCTCCAACGATTTTCATGAAATTTAGCATGCAGGGGGTTTCAGGGGCGATAAATCGATCTAGCTAGGATTTATTGTTAGAAAATGTCGTCTTATCCCTTTATTCACGCAATTAAAAAATATCATTATAATACGAAGGTAAATTTCGCTATCGTAGATAAACTTATAGTAGCTCGGATGCGAATCGGGCGGATTCGAAAAACCCGGGTTTGAATCCAGGTGTCTACAGACCAAATTTTTTCCTTTTCTTTTCAAGTTTCTTCTTATTTGAGAAAAACTATTATGAGAGCTCTTTTTTTATTTTTTATTTAAATAACCAGTATTATGTCGGTAAGATCGAAAATATTATTTATGTTTCATCAGTATGTAATATATATCTAAATATAATTTAACCGAGCAAAGCTCGGTCATCCAGGTACTAACTATTAAACAACAATAATTGCTTCTTATAAGCGTCGATAAAGGAAAAAAATCTCAAGCCGTTATGAGTCACAGCTTACCTAATTATTTTCTCGTCGACGTAAATATACCTCTTTCGTGTAGTCGAGTTATTTTTATTGTCATAACCCAAATCGTGAGACTCGCACGCGAGATTAAGACATAATAGTTATTTTGTTCGTTAATTACATAATTTGAGAATTAAAAAAAACATAAATAATAACAGGTATAAATTAAATATGTCAATTTCGCAAATTGTGTTTATTATGCGTAATCTTGATAAAATAATTGTATCACTAGCATTGATCTTAGATCAATGATATCTAGATAATTGTCAACTTAGTCTCCTTAAAGTTTTTTCTTTCTGTGAATAAGGATTGTAACGAAATAAATTTTAGGTTTTCCTATTTAAAAAAAAAAAAATCTATATTTTATAAGTAAAAATTTCTTTTTTTTATCGAGCCAATCTATTCCAAGAAATATATCAATAAAGGTTTTAATAAGTCTGAATATGAAATATTAACTGATAAGATATTTGACGACTTTTCCTGATAGAAACGTCATTTAGATGATCCATAGATTTCCTTGATAGACATATTGTTTCATGGAAAATATAATAAAAACATTTCGCACTCGTATTTTTAAAGAATAACAATAACAGCAAACATACGCACATCTATGTTAACAATATTTTGTTATTCTCAAAATTTTACTATGAAAAATATAAATAAGGAAGGATAAAGATTGGTATTAAAAAAAATTAAAATGGGAACCTTGTTCTTTATTATTGGTCTGTACCTACTAATAATATATTTAGAAAAATAAAATGGTTATTCGTTTGTAATGTTTGTATTGTTTTACAAGATCTATCGCAAATTACGGAAGTCGCATAGTACGCATCAAAACAAATGTAGGTGATATAACATTAAAAACGTGCAAATGTTTTACTTTTTTTTTTTTTTTCATTTTCAAGTGAATGAAACCGTGAGTAAAACGTAGTAAAAAAAGTTTTTGTGTATTTCTAATATATACTTTAATAAAAGTCTACACTGACTTTCTTATATAATAAGTAATATCTCTTCGAATATTACACACACGCACACACACACACACACACACACACACACACACACACACACACACACACACACACACACACACACACACACACACACACACGCACACCTATATATGTATATACATGCTCAGCCCAAGGCAAACATCTGTATAGGCTGTAGATACGTTTGTCATGAGCGGGAATGGAACCCGCGACCATTAGCTCAACAGCCAATTGCTGTAACCACTGCGCCAGTAGACGTCAATGATAGCATAATATTCATATCATCTATAAGCTATATATCTTTATAATATCTATATATTTAAACTTCATTACGTTAATCGCGGCACGTGAAATCTGGAGGCACGGCAGTGCCTCCGCCAAGTCGAGCAAAAAAAAAAGTGGCACGGCCGTACAATCTTTTCTCGAAGCAACTCAGGCCATTTTCGACCCCCTATAACTTCGTTGTGGATAAAACTAGAAGTCTGAATTTTCAATACCCAAGCAGGTATTGTATAAACACGGTATATTTCAAATTTCATTCAATTTGAACCAGTAGTTTAAGAATTATAATTAGTCAAAGTTTCGAATTTTGTCACTCACTGACTGACCGATCATCAAAACTCTAAGGCACTTCTAGCAGATATAAAAGCTTCAAATTTAGAATACTATTAGTGTTTAGTATATAAACCAAGGAAAAATTCAAATATTTTGCAATTTCGGTCCAGTTTTTTAGATACACCAACTGCATAAATAACTTTGTAATCCCATATAAATACATAGGATTACAAAGTTACATTTGCAGTGAATGAATCAATGTACCCGTACAAGTATAACATAGTGGAATAATAGGTGTAGATAGGTACCTAGATATAATTATCTTCAAAGGTAACCTGTAAAATGGTCAACGGAATGAAAAAGCAAGAATGGGACATGTCTTATGTAGCTGTACCAAAATCACGCAAAGTATTAAAGAACACTAATAAATCATAACCGCGACTGGCTGAGGTGATTTGCCCGCTCCACGGCTTCCAGGCTTCCCGTACGTAAGTTATTTTATTTTATTCAGTTGGCAGCTATATTAAACCTATCCCTCTAATCGGTTTCTATACTGCATTGTAGCAAAACACTCAATCGCTTGGCGGCACGTCTTTGCCGATAGGGTGGTAACTAGCCACTACCAAAGACTCCCACCAAAGCAGATCAGAGAAAGAAAATTTACTCTGCCGGGGATTGAACCCGGGATCTCCCGCTTAATATACAACAGCGCGCACCATTTCGCCAGCGTGATCATCATTTTTGAGTTCATATAATTATGTCATTATTAGAATGCACCTGATTGATTAAGTGAGTCATAACAGCAATAACTGTTAATTAATGTATATTAACATTAAATAAATAAAAATAAATATAGAAAATAAGGACTCAAAATAACTTTTGTATTTTAAAGCTATAACTTCTTGATGAGAGTAAATTTTTATACGATGCGCGTGTACTCTGTGACAAAAAACCGACAACATAAAGCTAAGTAGTAGGCGCCGCGCAATTGCGCTAACTTACTTCATTGCGCTGGATGTGTCAACTCACTTTTTACAAGCTTTTATTTTGTTTCACCTGTCTCGATATTTGTCATCAAATCTTGCAAATTAAATTTGATCCAAAATAATAGTAAATCATGTGACAATGCAATATTATGATTACATGGTGCTGATTTGATGCAGGAGCTAGAAGGTAGCCAAAGGAAGGATTTTGGGCCCGTTTGAGTCCTCTAGACGAGTAAGTTTGTCTTTCAATGGTAACCAGGGTCTGGTGATGAAGTTGGAATGTGGTCATAGGAACTCAGTAATGAAACGACGCAACCCCATCGAGTTTAGGCTCGTTTGGTTCGTCTTAACGAATACTTTGTTTTGAAATGGTTACCATGGTCTGATCTGATAATAGAGCTGGAAGGTGGCTATAGGAAATTCGCAATGAAACGACACAAACTCATCGAGTTCGGGCTCGTTTGGATCGTCTTGATGAGTAGTTTGTCTTTCAATGGTAACCAGGGTCTGGTGATGGAGCTGGAATGTGGTAATAGGAACACCCTAATGAAAACTACGCAACCCCATTGAGTTTCAGCTCGTTTTATTCGCCTTGACGAGTACTTTGTTTTTAGATGATTACCAGGGTTTGATCGGATGATGGAGCTGTAAGGTGGCCATAGGAACTTCGCAATGAAACTAAACAACCTCATCGAGTTCGGGCTCGTTTGAATCGTCTTGACGAGTAATTTATCTTCCAATGCTAACCAGGGTCTAATGATGGAGCTGGAAGGTGGTCATAGGAACTCTATAATGAAACGACGCAACCACAACTAATTTAGGCTCGTTGATTCGTCTTGATGAGTACTTAATTTTTAGATGGCTACCGGGGTCTGATCTGTTGATGGAGCTAGAAGGCAGGCAAAGGTACTTCGCAATGAAACGACAAAACATCATCGAGTTCGGGCTCGTTTGGATCATCTTGACGAGTAGTTTGTCTTTCATGGTAACCAGGGTCTGGTGATGGAGCTGAAAGGTGCTCATAGGAACTCTGTAATGAAACGACGCAACCCCATCGAGTTCGGGCTCGATTGAATTGTCTTGACGAGTAGTTTGTCTTTCAAAGGTAACCAGGGTCTGATGATGGAGCTGTAAGGTGATCATAGGAACTCTGTAATAAAACGTCGCAACCCCATCGAATTTTGGCTCGTTTGATTTGTCTTGACGTTAACTTTGTTTTTAGATAGTTACCAGGGTCTAGTCTGATAATGGAGTTGGAACGCAGTCCTAAGAACTTTGCAATGAAACGACACAGCCTCATCGAGTTCGGGCTCGTTTGAATCCTCTAGACGAGTAGTTTGTCTTTCAATGGTAACCAGGGTTTGATGATGTAGCTAGAAGGTGGTCATAGGAACTCTGTAATAAAACGACGCACCCCAATCGAGTTTCGGCTCCTTTGATTCGTCTTGACGAGTACTTTGTTTTAGTGGGCTTTCAGGGTCTGTTTACAGATGGCGCGCACCAACCATTAACTCGGCGCATCGTCTTATTATAAGTATAACTTTTTACGTACGTACATAAGTATACATTCACTTTTTAAAATATTTTTTAAAAGTTTATTTTTATGGAAGTTTAGGTGTAAAAAATCGACAGCAATTTGACAACACTGTTTCCGGCTAAACATACTTCATTCATCTCTCTTGTCAAGTTTTTCAAGTTGTCAACTTGAGATCACAATATGTATGACATGACAATCAAATTATATATCTGTATCGTATCGGAAAAGAAAAAGAGGAAGAATATCTACAAAAATAAGAAAAGCTCATTAGACCTAGCGAAGGCTTTAAGAAAATACGTTGTTGATATTAAAGAAGTAGAAGACACCGGAAAGGAAAATAAGTAGGACTGTCTACAAAAAGAAATGAGATGCCATCAAAAACATAACTTGTAAAAAGAAACCAAGTCTCGCAACTCACTTCTTCTTCCGTAAAAAGTTGTGAGATCCATGTAATACCAAGTCGGCTAATTTATTGAAATCCTACTTAAGGGTTCTTCTGTTTTAAGTTATTACGTTAGTAGCTAACCTAACAACATCGTATAGTGATCATATCAATATTAAAAATCTTTGATGTTTTAAATAAATAGATTGACTAAATAATTTAATTTTTAAAGTAACAAAACCTAAGATTTTGGAATATTAATAGAATAATTCTTAAAATATTTCTTCTCCAGCAAAAAAAAAAAAAAAAAGAAATCGGACTACACATTAATGAATTACAACTAATTGGACGTTTTGACTTTTGTCTTCTTTCCCAAGGGCGCCGTGATGATTTTCGAGATAAATTTGTCCAGTGTATCGTCTGTATATAAAACTGGTAATGACTGGTAAGTCACTATCAATATTTAAGGAGAATACTCGGTACATGATTCTCATTCGAATTATGTAAAAAAAAAAGGTAAATATTAATCCTGGCTTAGGATAGGCAAAAATACTAAGATATTTTACTCGTTTAAGCAACAAATTTGTTGACTAGGTAAATGATGTGAACTTTGGCAATTTTTAGATGTGAACAAGCGGCACAGTACAGCACCTGTGCACGTGCCGCTGGCATGACTGGAAATGTGTCAACGCTTCATTTATTTGAATTGAAATTTATGAAAATTTGGTCAAAAATTTAGTACCTATTTTTTTACATAATTCAAATGAGAATCATGTACCGAGTATTCTCCTTAAATATTGATCGTGATTAACCAGTCGTCCTGTATATGTCTCTGTCTGTGTAAATTCCTTCAATACTTTCGGCTTGATGCGTGGAGAAGGTACAGACAGACAATTATTTAAATGCACTACTGCACTCTCAATAATAGTTTAATGTATACTCATGTTTTTGGGTTTTAAAGTTGTCAAATAATATTTATATATTCTTATTAACTAATTAGGGAGCGATTTAACATACATATATCATATGATATTATATATTTAAGTCGTGTTGCAATAGTACATCGATAAGGTTTATTACTCGAGTTTTTGTTATAAGTTTTTAATAATAATAACACTATTGTGACGTCGTTATCATAATTGAAATAGTAGTAAAATAAATTTTTCAAAAACTATGATTAGGAACTAACTGACTGACCACTGATCTATCATCAGGACACGATTGTGATAATACAATTCGGGCTTGTTTTGTGTAAAATAATGAAATGCTCTACGATATAATTATATGAGCTTGCTTAACACGGTTAAAATGTTTTGTTTTATTTATTTGACACTTGTGACATTAGTTTTTAAGAACAAATAGATCAATAATTGTTTTTTTTTTTCTTTTTTTGTATTCTTATTTTAGGACCTTAAGTACTCGTAGAGTAAAGAAAAATTACAAAGTGACGATTACGACAATACTGAATTTATCGTATATTTCCTAGTACCTAGTATATTTTTCAGAAAACTTAATCTTCTCCTTTTATGGAGTTATTGTAAAATTTAAGATGACAACGCGTTGGCGCAGTGGTCACAGCAACTGGCTGATGCGCTAGCGGTCACGGGTTCGATCCCTGCACATAACAAATATTTGTATAGGCCATACAGATGTTTGTTGTGGTCTGGGCGTTTGTGCTTGTGTGTTGTGTGTGTTTCCGGACCCCTGACACAGGATTCACATCCTACTGGAGGCCGTTGAGTGTGAGACGTTTATTTATTTATTTATTATTTATTTATTTATTTGCTTTTAATAACTACCATTGACATCTTTTTTTTTTTTTTTTTTTATTGGAAATTTGAGTGCGTTTGACCTCAATCTTGTCTGATGGTAAACAATGATGAGGTCTAAGGTGAAGCACGCAAACTCAAATAATGCCTGTTCACTCTTGCCTTAAAAATCCCTAGGTTGTACGCATCGGGAAACAGTGACGCAGGAAGAGAATTCCATTCCTTTGCAGTTCTAATAATGAAAGATGATGCGAACCGCGAGGTACGAACCGGAGGAATGTCGACCACGTATGGATGGAACCCCTGCCCTCGTCGAGTTGTCCGATGGTGGAATGGTGCTGGGGGAATTAATTGATGCAATTCCTGTGCACACTCACCGAAATGTAACCTGTAAAAGACACACAGACTAGCAACCAGTCGGCGATGTTCGAGGCTCTGGAGCTGTCTTGAAGTAAGCATCTCATCACCAATGAGTTTTCTGGCACGCCTGTCGATAGCTTCCAGGGCTTCGAGCTGATACCGGGCGGAACCGTCCCACAGATGGCAACAGTACTCAATATAGTCTTCGAGCATACGTCTTGATTATAATCTAATGGTACACGGAATTTGTAAATAATTATATGAAATCTGTTACATCGCGATCTAAGATAAAAATAATGTATTCAATAGATAAGTCACGACAGTATATATTTATCTTATTTGAAACTATTAGATTCATAAAAGGATGAGTTTAGTATGTATATACATAATTACATAAAATCATACATATGTTGAATGTTTTATATATTTTTCAGATTATCAATATCGTATGTCTTAAATTATTCTCGTGCACGAATGTTCCAAAAATTTTAATCTTAACCAACAGGTGCCGATTGAGAAGCTAAAAGTCATAAAAATATAAGGCATTAGCAGATTTTTAGATAAAAGGATAAAGGCTGTAAACCTCGTAGCTTATATCAATGTAGATAAAGTCTGATATGTGCTTAACCCGTCGGGGTTGTGGTGCAAAAATATAAAATTACATATGTGTGGTGTATGATACACCTTAAAAGCTAAATGTACCTAAAAACTTTATTTATCACATATTTTGATTCTAGGGTTTTTGATATATTATATTTACTAACTACGCATATGAAAAAAGGTGTTATTGTAACTCTTTATCAGTCTTATGACTAAAAAAGTACTAGTTTCGGTTTCTAGAAATCAACAATACCTTTTTGTAATATAGTTAAACATAAGAGCTTTAATAACTAAACAAACAACTAAAAATACATGAGATTTATCCATATAATTATATAAAAAATCAAAACACTTTAAATTTAATGTAGTAACTTCTTAGAAGCTTGCATCACATTTTGTCCCAATTTTTTTTTCTTCATGGAAAAATAAAGCATTATCTAGACCAGTGTTTCCCAAAGGTATCTGCACTACGACCTATCTAAAACAAGTAACCAAACTCGAGACCCTCTTCTAGGAAATTTAACCGTTACCAATATTAATAAATGGATTTTTTCAAATAAAAAACGGCCGTTGGCATATATACGTATCGTTTGGTGCGTCGTTCTAAAGACAGGGATCACTAAAAATTCGCTCGCGACCCACCAATACGTCGCGACCCATAGATTGGGAAACCTTGATCTAGACACATTATTTTTCCACAGTTACTATATAGGTACAAATTTTATTTTGCAATGTTTTTTATATAAAGAGACATCATTAAAGACACATTTATTAAAGACGTACCGACCATTACGTCCACGGGCATTTGAGACTAGTGAGTCATAGCAGAGGTTCATTGATTTGAGAGGAGATTAGATGTTATACGTTAAAGGGATATTTTACCGATATGCTTCAATTGTATGATAATGAAGAAACCGAACAAGAATAAATAATCGAAGTGCATTTAGAACTAAAAAGTATCAGAATCCCATTCACTCTCGCTTTAAACATGATCGTTAATTAGATCTTGTTTATGAAATTACTAGCGGCCCGCCCTGGCTTTACCCTGGGTATGTATATGTACCTAAGCCTTCCTCATGAATCACTCTATCTATTAGTCAAAAACCACAAAAACATCCGTGCAGTAGTTTTTGAGTTTATCGCGAACAGACAGACAGAAACACAGATAAACGCGGCGGAGGACTTTGTTTTGTGATAATCGGTGTTCACTACAATCATCAGATGTTTCTGATAAGCGTTGTATATTTGATGAATTTAAATCAGCTATGCAGTATTGACATTAACACCATAAAAAATAGTTAATCACTTTTCACTTTCACGTTTAACTAAAACACTTATTACATTTATTATGAAATGTATACAAGCTATGTGTCGAGTGTGACATACTCGATTGTAATTTCCGTATATATATTCAGGACGATAGTTGCAGAACAATGAGGTTACGTGACTTATTCCCTTCTTCAACACCTCAGCTCAACGCTAGTAAATATCGTTCAAAATATTTAAAATAAGTGGACAACGGGTGGGTTGTGTTCCGTGTTCCGGTAAAACAATTATAAATATATGTAAACCAATTCTTCAAATGTATAATATTAGCTGTAATAAATCCCAATGATACAGAGCTATTTATAAAATATGTATCAATAACAATTAAGCTAATTGATACGGATATCCAACTTTAAGAATTCTGTATAATAATTATACATAATATTTGCATTTATTTCTTTAATTCAATTACACTTATCAATTAATAATTCATTTCAACTTATACGACGTAAGAAGGAAGTATTGTTGTTGTAAACTTCTGTTTTCCAGCTTTTATTCATATTAATATAACCACATCTGCATCTGAAATTCGCTCTGATTCGCTATGGCGTTTAATTTTTTTAACAAATACGTAAATGAGACAAGATTAATGCATGAAAGACTTTTTACTTATCATATTATAACTTTAGAAATATTGTAGAAATTATTGTTACGTATATTTTAAAGAATACAGAACCTCCTTAAGTTTTTAATAGGTCGGGGAAAAATCTTTTTGTATTTTGTATGTTTGTATCTGGCTGGTTTTAATACCTATAAATATGGGACATTAAGAAAAAGACAAAGTAAAAACACTTTTCTACCCTTTTTCAATTATTTTTCTGTCCTTCAAAATGAGTGAAGCTAACAAAGAAACTCGATACATTCTAAAATATTATAACAAAAGAGAAAAGGAAAAATGGAAATCAAGCTGCGAAAAAAAAAGATGTTAATGGTCCTAATGAACTATCAATAGTTTAAGAGTAGCAGATAGTTGGTTCAAGCGTTTTCAGCTTGGGAATTTTAATGCTCATTGTCAAAGATACAACTGGCTCAAGTCACCCCCATACGGATAAAGTTGATACCATTTCTGAAAAAGTGGAGCAAGATCGTTACATTAGTAGTTACGACGTAGCCGCGGAATAGAAGAAGGCAAAAAAAGACTGTCAAAACTTATCGCATTTTTTTTGATCAAAAATCCCAAGAATTATAGAGTGAACGGTATTATATTTCTACCTATAAGATAAATAGCAACAAGTTCACAGGCACATATATAATATAATTCATTGTAGTTAAATAAAGTTAAAAAGTCTAGAATTTGTATATAAAATACGAAAAATCTTTTTACCCGACCTAATATTTATGTAAATGTAATCTTCAAAAACTCCGGCTACTTTAAAAGAGACAGAATTATGTGGGGTTTTTTCCCGTAAAACCACGATGGTTGTCCTCATGAAGGAGCTACGGGATCGCTTACACATGATCCTCCTACAAGTATATCTTGCTCCACTCGTAAGCATAGTTTGAATTAGCGTACAACTTTAAGATTGTCGCACAAGCCTGCACAAGACCATCCCGGCAACCACCTCAGGATTTATACTTGGAATAAATAAAGTAATCATGAAATATAACGTAAGTTAAATCGTAAGATAAACAAAGTCACGGCTGACCCATAAAATTTTGCTGTAATGGCTGACCTATTCCACCAAAGTGAGAGCAAATTTGGTATGCTAGTTTAGAACACAGTAGTACTAGTATTTTAATTTCTAGAATTCAGGTAAGATTCTGCTGAGAAGAACCGGCAAGAATTTAACAACTTTTTTACTGTTTAACGTTTGTGCTTCATGAACAGTTTTCATTTTAAATCCAATTTAATTAAGGTCACAATCGCATTACTATATTCATTGTCATGATATTTTAAAAAGTATTTTATATAATATACTACGTAACTAATCAATATAAAAAAAAAATTATTCACCTACCTCGTTTTTATTATTTAATTATAACTAAATTAAACTAGTATTACGCTGCGATATTGACTATTAATTTATTTCTTTGTGTCAGAAGTAATACATTAAGTTCTCTAGTACTAGTTCCGCTTACTTTATATCCATAACAATATATATATATGTACTATATATTAACAAGGAACTTGTGAATTAAATACAGTCACTGAAGGGCATTAACCCAGAACATAATAAAATTAAATTACTAAGCAATGACTAATATCATAAGGATGCTAAATGATTTTTAACTTTTGATTTTTATCTATAACAAATGTCATTAGGTCTGTTTAATGAAAACGGCTTTAAGATTTACAAGTGCAAATGGTTTTATCATAATTCTATTATATAAAAGTTTGTAAGTATTGATATTTGTTATTCATGTTTTTTAAACTTAAAAAAATTTGCTTTAGTTGGTACCTACTTATAAAATAATATGTTATCGTATATAAAGCGCGTCGATATACGGATACGGATGTCATTGCTAATAATTGAAAGTCTGACAGTTAACGCTAATTTTATAAGGAATAAAAATATGTATTTCCTAAAATTTTCCAAGATATAATTATGTAGTTAATGAAAGAGTGATCTATTAGACTGCAATAAAAAACTATTAAAAAAAGCAACAACAAAAAAGACTTTGAAATTGACTGAAATAGGCTGTAAGTGTTCTATTGCCAGGCAAATGACTCTTTTTTGCATAGGAGACCTAAATGCTCTACTGCTTATTGAAATCCACTGCATATTGACGGATGATGATTCGCTTACCAAGAGTAACAACCGGATTCGCGTGTTTATGAAACAACCGAGAACCGCGTGCTGAAACGAATGTCTCATTAATGCCTTAAATGATCTTTCTTTTCCACTACGTAAGAACGTTTTTTTTCTTGAATTCACAGCTGCCATTTTATAATAATAATTATTACTGCTGCTAACTTTAAAACTTAAATTACTTAATTCCTAGTTAAACTCCAGAAATATAGTTACTGCCGCTGAGCTGAGGCAACGATATATTGATTGAAATATAAAAAGAAAAAAACAAATTTAATTATAGTTATGACAAAATTATACTCGTAATAAATAGCTTGTTAATATAAAAAAATAATGAAGATGCAATGAATGGATCACGTGTCGCTGACCTTAACCGTCGGTCAACCGGTCCGCACAGATGTTTATCCGATCTAATTGTAAGTTATGCAGCAATAAAAAAAAATGAAACAAGTGCGAGTCGGACTCACCCATGAAGGGTTCCGTACAGTGTTAGCATTATTTGCTGACAGTATTATGTTTTTTCGGCCGTAAAATTATCGTTTTTCGTTCCAATGTATCGTACAATCGCCTGTACATGTCCACTATATTTTATATTTACCGGTGGGAGGGATGCGCTGTGCCGCGATCCCGGCTGCATGGGTACCACCATCTTGCTTATTTCTTCCGTGAAACAGCTTTGCTGTGTTTCGGAAAGAAGGGCAAGACAGGCAGTGTAATTACTGGCACCGAGACTTAACATCATATGTCTCAGGATAGGCAACACATAAATGAGTTGGCTGGGCTAGTTCCAAGTAAACTAGTTTATGTTCATGGGCGACGTCGACCACTTACCATCAGGTGGCACGTCTGCCAGTTTGCCTATCCAAATAACATAAAAAAAAAAAAATGTAATCTAAAAAGTAAAAAGCTAAAGTAGATGTTTAGAAACTCAGAAACTAAATACGAGAGGGCAGTTCAGTAGTTACAATTTCCATTTGGATGACATTTGAAGGAAAAAAATAATCGCAAAATTATGTTGTGCACGTTGGATTATCGTACAATTTCGATACCAACTCTATGTTCGATCGTACCAAGTGCTAAATTATGTGATTTGTACGATAATTATGTGACAAATGCTAACGCTGGTTCCGTAGCAGCAAGTAACATTATATAAAAGTTCTTGTAGTTCGTTATAACTTTGATCGAAATTTTAATAATAGTGTATATTTTTTAACTACTTACTAGATCTCATTCAAACCAATTTTCGGAAGTTTGCATGGCAATACATCATATTATATATTTTTTTTAGTTTTATCTCTCTCTTATTTTAGAAGTTACAGGGGGGGACACATTTTACCACTTTGGAAATGTCTCTTGCACAAACTATTCAGTTTAGAAAAAAATGATACTAGAAACCTTAATATCATTTTTGAAGACATATCTATAGATACCGCACACGTATGGGTTTGATGAAAAAAAAAATTGAGTTTCAGTTCTAAGTATGGGGAACCCCCAAAAATTTATTGTTATTTTTTCTATTTTTGTGTGAAAATATTAATGCGGTTCACAAAATACATCTACTTACCAAGTTTAAACAGCATAGTTCTTATAGTTTCGGAAAAAAGTGACTGTGACATACGGACGGACAGACAGACAGAAAAACATGACGAATCCATAAGGGTTCCATTTTTTTCCATTTGGCTGCGGAACCCTAAAAATTCGACCAAGTGCGACTCGGACTCGCGCACGAAGTTTGTTGTGTGGGACCTTAAATATTTGTTTTATTTTAATTTAATTATTTATTTTTAAAGGAAATAATAAAACTCAATATTATGTAAACGTTTCAAGCATCTACCTGTTGCCGTTATTAATATCGAGCAAAAACGAGCAAAAAATGACGTTTGTTGTATAGAGGCCCCCCCTTTAAATATTTTTTTATTCTGTGTTTTAGTATTTGTTGTTATAGTGGCGACAGAAATACATCATCTGTAAACATTTCAACTATCACAGTTCATGAAAAACAGTCTGGTGATAGACGGACGAACGAACGGACGGACGGACAGCGGAGTCTTAGTAATCTGAATATCACGATTGTGGCGTGGTGGTGGACTCTACCCAGCACACCCCCGAGGAGTGCCCGAGATGGGCGGCGCTGCGTTAATGTCTGACGTCGGTACTCGATGGAGGGACTTGTCGTTCCCGAGCGTCATCACCGCGATGCTCGGCGATGACGAGTCCTGGTAGGCGATGGTCTCGCTGTAACCTCTCTGCTGCTGCTGCTGTAACCTCGCTGTAACCTGTCTGGAGGTAAAGCCCCAGAAGGAGGCCGCCGACATGACCTCCATCCGCGGGCGACGAATGGGGGTGCGTAGAAGGCGCTACTTAATACGCCTCCAATAACGCCCTTGTGCCCGTGTGGGACCGGGATGGGAACCCGGTCCTGCTAAACACGGCGTCGTCGGGACTGTTCAGAGGTGAGCCATACAGTACCCATGGAGGAGAAGTCTGGCCTTTTCGCCGAGGCCAGCCTGTCGCTGGAGGGATCCTTTTTCCTGAAGATCCGGGACCCTCCAATTAAAGCGGCTGAAGGCTGCCGCAGGAGTTTAGTACTGTATCGCACTTTCAGAGTGCCGAGTCCGACATAGGTGTAGGACTGCTTACCCGGGCGTCCTGGATTTCATCCGTAAATGGATTTCCCTGCGACACAAAAAAAGAAGTCTTAGTAATCGGGTCCCGTCTTACCCTTTGCGCACGAAACCCTAAAAAGCACTTGTGATAATTTACTTCTCCCGGACTCTGACTGGCCCGTGGCGCTGGTAGCAGTGGCCCTGTTTTCTGCTCCAGGGTTGTAGGTTCGATTCCCGCCCCTAGTCTGGGTATATTATTTATATGTATTATTATGTATTATTTATATGTATTTATTAAAAAAAATGTATATCAGTCAACTGTTACCTATAACACAGGCATTAAGTTGCCTATCTTAGGGACAGACGACCATGTGTGTATGTTAAGCATATTTATTTATATATTTATTTAAATTAAATTATTTAAATTTCAATTACTCGGGCATATTTGCTCCATCTGAATATCTGTCCCTAAAAGGATATTATTTGGATATAAATATGCTCTTTGTAACTTATATATGTGTATAATATAAGCTACTACTAGCTTGCTTAAAAATACCAAAACTTTACTTTTCTTCGAATTTATAAGGATCACACTCAAGACCTTTGAGCCTGAGGACTGTTCATTACACCTCTGCTTTAGAGAATTTTCTTTATAATGTCCTAATAATCAGTCAATCCTAATAGTCTGTCAATAATTTCTAAATTGTGACTTTGGCACCCAAATACACTGTTATTTATTGTAGTTAAAATATTTCTTTAAGCTATATATAGTTTGTTGTTGTCTAGGCCTTTGTGTATCTAGCCGTCTTGTTGTGTTGCGTGTTTGTGACGCAAAAACCTTACCGTTCGTTTTCACGCGAATATGTTTCAATAATGTAATAAAATGAAGCTGTAAATATTAGGTCCTTACATACGACTTTCGTTTGTATTGTGTATGCTTCTGAATCCCCGTCACCAGATTCTCATCCTACTAAGGATCATGAAATAATTCTGCATTTTACAGTATGATACAACAACGAATAAAAAACATTGCAGGTCGTTTCCAGTCTAAATTATTTTTCAAATTAACTCTATTTCTATTTTTATCTCGGCTAATTATTCTCTTGTCATATATTATATATTTTTCAATAACTAGATTAATTTTGTAGAGATAATTTTTACTAGATGTTTTTCATTCAGTTTTTAATACCGTTTGAGGGTTAATCTTTCAGTTTTAAAGATAAGAAAAAATCCTTTATATCAGATCGAATGGAACAAATTATACTCATAATTAAAAAATAAAAATGTGAAACTGCTTGTACCCGTGATACAAATCGTGCCCATCGTAATAGATTTATTTAATTAGTTAACGAGTAAATAATATTTATAAATTCCTGAAATATTTACGTGCCTTCGATTTTTTTTATGCATACCGAAAGCTGCGTTACTATAACAATTATGGCGTCTGTGTTTATGTCATGCGAGTAGTCTCACGTATTCCGCCAAAATTAAGGTTCGTAAACATTCACTTTGTGAATACGGTATAAATGTAGAAACTTCGTGCCATAACTGTGCCCAGCTTTTCATTCCCATCTGTGACTTACGTCTTTCTGAACTCGTTTTAAACAAAAACTTTAGCGTTCGTTTTCACGCGAATATGTTTCAATAATGTAATAAAATGAAGCTGTAAATATTAGGTCCTTAATATGAAATTGGAGATATGTATGGTCGGAACATAAAGTCGATTTTTTACATATATATAAATATATTTAATTAATCAGAGTACGTAAATGGTACATCCATTGCTATCTATGAACTTTTGCCATTTTATAGGTAGTTCATTGATACCTTTACTAAAAAAAAAAACATTCTGACAGGAATCAATAAAATGTTTAAGGCGGTTTGGACTGCCACATTAGAGTTGAATTTTTTCCAGTGCAAGAAGTTATCCAAATTTCGAAAAAAAATTGTAATCTGTTGAAGCAAGGTCCGGGGAGTACAGTGGATGTCTTAGACATTCCAATTGAAGTCCCTCTAATTTACTAGTAGTTTGTTGTGCAATGTGTGGTCTAGCGTTGACCTGAAGCAGCAGTGGCCTGAGCGATTGACTAGCCTCGATTATTTAGCAGCTAGCTTTTCCATCATGGTTTGCAGTTGCTGACAATAGACATCTGCCGTAATCGTCTGGCCAGATTTAAGAAAGCTGTAGTTAACGACATCGGCATTAGTCTACCAAACGCTCACAAGTAACTTTTTTTGAGTCAATTTTCGCTTGGGGCAGGATTTGGCTGGCTCACCAGGGTTCACCATCATTGCGATGAGTACTTCTAATTATTGTACATGATCCAATTTTCATTACATATAATGATTCGATTTAAAATTCCTTAATTATTGTGCCGGTTGAGTAATGTAACGCAGCAGTCTAAGCGCGTTTGTCGGTCCACTTCACTCAATTCATGAGGTACCTACCTACCTTTCAGGCTTTTTACCTCCCCAATTTGCTTCAAGTAGATTAAAACAGTTTTATCACTAACACCGCAACCTGCAGCTAATTTGGCCGTGGTTTGTAATTGATCCGCTTCCACAATAGCCTTCAACGTCCACGTCCGCGTCCACGGGGCTTGTTCAGCAGGTCGAAATTTCCAGAATGAAAACGTTGGAACCACAAACGTACTGTTTTCTTTTGCGACACTGCAGCCATATAGATCATTAATCCTTCGAGCTATTTCTGCAGCACTGGTGCCACGGTGGAACTCGTAATCGTAAATAACACGATATTTCAAGTTTTCCATTTTTTAAACTGAGTGACGCAAAGGTGAAAAACAAAAGAGGAAAAAACAAATTAATTACGGTTTTCGAAATACAAGTGCATGAGTAAATAGCTGTATAAATTTGAATTTGGAATTGCTAATCAAAGAGAAAATATTTGAGATCAAATTGGTCAGTACAACAAAACGCCAATTTAATATGTAAACGACCTAATCTTAGGTCCTATTATAGAACCCGTGATTGCGTATATTAGTATTATTATTTTTTGCAATGTGCAATATTTGTTATTTGTATTCTTATAAATAAAGGGTAAAAATTAAATTTGCATTTTCCGACACTAGTCCCACTGCTGGGTAAAGGCCTCTTCTACGTTTAAAAAGCGGGTTGTAGCTTAAGCCACCACGCTGCTACACTGCAGGTTGGCGGATAATTTCCTACCAAAGTAGCCATCGTTATCAGAGGTCTGTGATAACAACTGGAACCGACGGCTTTAGATACGTGTTCTCCGAGGCATGATTTAGAGACCCACAAGGACATACACCCAGAACAATAACAAATATTTGTACAAATACAAATCCTCCGTTGAGTCGAGCCCGATGAGAACGGTTGTGTTATCTATACATCTATATTATTATTAAAACAACAAACTTTATAAACAGAAAATTAAAAAAGCAAGATTTTTCAATTGTATTATAATATTATTTATGTAATTTAAAAAGTTTTATATAAATTGAAGAAAGAAAAATAAAACTCATAATTCGAAAATTTAAGCGCCTTTCGAACTTTTATACTTTATTCACGTATTTGTTCCGAACTAATATTCTTTACAACTTATTCTGGTCTTCAACGTTGAACTTTTCCGTAACTTTATTGTGTTTTTTTTTAATAATAATATTTAAAGGAGTAAATGTTATTTAACGTTATAATTATTAAACATAATATTTTATTTGAAGTTAAATATTAAAGGGACCCTGGAATGTCCCCAACATTACGTGTATATTACAGCCTATTATACTATAGCGTATTGTGAGTACGAGTTAAGTAACGTGTTAGTAACTTAGTTAAGGTAAAATATATTCAATTAACTTTATCATGTGTCAATTCAGCAATTTTTTTTTTACATCAATAAAAATCTACAATTCCGAAGCATCCGAACTAGTTTGCTTGAACTCGTCTGGCAAGTATTTTAATTAAGATATCATAAGAAAAAAAAAACTGTAACTATGAACTTTTTTATGGAAGAAGGAAATAAGTCTAAGATTTTTTTTTGTCCTTTTTTTATAGAATGGAACTCGCTTTGTTTAACTAATGATAATATTGTGCTAAGGGTTTGAATACTAACTTATTATCCCATTTTCGTTTACGTTATAAGCTTATAATTTTTTTTTTAATAAAAAATATTAAACTCTTTTAAATTATAAACGTACTAAAGAACATTTGTATCATGTTTTCTTGTATTCCTCTTTAATCAAATCCTTTTCATTTAAGATTTTTCAGTCACCTTTTAATTTGAATTTAATATGATATCTCCGAGTTTATACCCTCTGTCATCTAAACCAAACTTAATTTAATTTTAATTTAATACATTACGGATAACTGGCGCAACATTGCAAAATCTATACATATAATAAAATGGTAGGAAAGTCAAAACTGTACATTGAATTTTTTTTTGTGATCTACAATCGATACCGAAGCCAAAAATATAGTTTTTAGATTTTTTGTCTGTTTGTCTGTTTGTCTGTATGTATGTCCGGGATAAACTCAAAAAGTACTACATGGATTTACTTCAAATTTATATAATATAGGCTACATATTATCACGCTATCACCTACGGGGAACGAGCAGTGAACCTTTATTTCTGCAACGCATTCTGTAACAACGTGTAATCTAACGACGCATATTTGAATGTTGTTATTATGTTAATAATAACCATGCTATAAGCTATTTTCAAACTATAAAAATCACGAAATATAAGTAACTTAGGCTGATAAACATTATGAAAGTAAGAATGAATGTAATATAAGAAATGAATATAAGTAGTATCAAGACAATTTTAGAGCAGCGCCATCTATGAGATTTCAAAAACATCAAGTCGAATTACATGTGTAAGCCCTTTTTGGATATAAATAATTTAAATTTGATCATGTTGGCGAGGTTAATAGTTGTTTTTAAAAGTCATAGATGGAGTTGTGCATTTTAATAAAAATTGTATCGTTAATTCGTTTCAGAGATGAGCAAGACAATTAAAAAAAAAGTGTTTATATAAGTTTTAAGCTGCTTCATCTATGTCTTATAAAATTCATCGAGTGTGTATTTATGTAATAACAAACAGAACTCAAAAAGAACTGCATAGATGTATAACAAAATTTAAACTCGAAAACGGCATGCTATTGCTGTAAGCAATTTGAGCTAAATAATGAAGAAAGAGGAAAATTAAACATGCCGTATATATCATAAAGATAAGAAATGCTTATGCTTCTTCGGAACCTATTTCCTCCGAAGTTGTGTAACGGGACCCGCCTTAAAGTCATTTCGCTCCCCAGACACACCATTGAGGCGGAAATTCTTACGGGTTGTGGCGTCATACCTCATAACTTCCGGTTCCAGTTCAAGCGCGTACAGTTCCCCGTGAGTGTTTGCTTCGCGATGACCATCAATAAGTCGCAGGGGCAGACACTGAGGGTAGCTGGTGTCGATCTCAGGACGAGCTGCTTCTCACACGGGCAGCTGTACGTCGCTTGCTCCCGCGTCACCAGTCCTGACCTTACATTTTGGCTGCGGAGAGCCAAACTACTAATGTTATTTATCGAGAAGTTCTATAAATATGTATTTTTACCCTATTCTGTATTCCTTATTCATTATTTTCTCCATCTGCTTCAGTCACAATTTATTACTTAATTCAGCAGAATCACCATAAAGTCATTTATTCAAAGCAGGATAAAAATAAGCACTTTTTGAAGGTCAATTTTAAAAAAGACAGTCTCCCTCTGTTACTGCACTTTCTGTAGATACATACCTATGAAATGTAAAGAAGAAACGGGTAAATGAACGTTATTTTAAAAGGTATAATCGTAGGTATTTTTGGTGCTGTATAGCATTCACGCAGACGACGTCGCGGGCAGCAGCTAGTAAAGAGTAAATGACAAATTCATTATAATGTCAGTAATAAATAAAACGAGTCCTTGAGTCAGTAAACTGGGTTAAATTACCTCACTTGTCAATTTCCAATAGATATATGTACATATGGTAATATGGTAGTATTCATTATGTAAATTAAACAATTAAGCATACATACGTCGCCTTGCAAACATACGCTTAGTTTATAATTTGAGTATTTTGTATTTTTAATGCCAAATGGACATAATGATTCATAATTGTGATAATAGATATATGAAGGGTCTATAAAGGGGCACTGTCAACTACAGAAGCAACTAACACAAAAATGATGAAAGTCACGAACACATAAAAATCATTGAAAAATTCCAATTCCATTACCTCCATTTAACTTAATTTTATTTAACTTTCCTTTAGTTTTTTATACAGAATGAATGGTGAGTTACTATCAATATTTAAGGAGAATACTCGGTACATGATTCTCGTCGATCGTCCAACCTCAAGGGCACCTTCCAACGCGCCCTGAAGGATGCGGCGGCCTCAATAAAGACGGTGGTCGAGGCCCTCAGGGAGAGGACAGCCTCGGAGGAGGTGCGTCGGCTCCAGGCGGAAAACTCAAGCCTGAGACGCGATCTGGACGACATCCGTAGGCAGGTGGTGGAGCTACGAGGGCAGCGCTCTCAGCAGTCTGCTCCCACCTGTCTACCAAGACCAGAAGAGGACTTCGTCGAAGAGGTTAGCGCGTCGGTAATTCGGTCGGTGGGGCGGATGATCGATTGAAGACCGCCTCCTGCCGGCGAAGACACTCCATCCTTCGCTTGCAGCGGACAGGAAGAAGAAGGAGAGGACGACGCAGAAGGCGCTGTCTTCTAGCGCCACCCCAGCTCCAGTGCAGAAAAGACGCGCACACGCGAGCGAGGAGACGGCACCCGCAGTCCAGTCTGGCGACGGTGAGTGGACTACCGTCGGCAAGCGGGCAAAGAAAAAGAAGACGGCGCCTAAGAGCTACGCTGCCGCCGCCGCCGCCACTCCGGCCTCGAAGGGACCGCAGCCGCAGCTGCTGGCGAAAAAGAAGAAGGCCAAAAAGCCTAAGCTGGCTGCCCCCCGGTCTCTGGCAGTGCTCGTCACGCTCGACGAGTACGCCGAGAGCAAGGGCGTTACGTACTCAAGGGCGGCAGATACGATAGATCTGGCCGAACTCGGCATCGTCGGTGGGCTCAAGCTGCGGCTTGCCGCGACTGGGGCCAGATTGTTGGAGCTGCCGAAGGGGCAGACCCCGGAAGGAGCGGGACGCCTGGCGGAGGCCATGCAGGAGGCGTTGGGGAGTATGGCGAAAGTCGTCCAACCCATGAAGCTCGCGGGTGTGCGAGTCTCTGGGCTGGACGACTCCGTCTCCTGCGAGATGGTGGCCGCAGCGGTGGCGAAGGTGGGCTGGTGCGATGCCGGCTCGATCAAGACCGGCGCAATCACAGTCGGACCGGGTGGGTCGGGGTGCACAGTCGTGCGATGCCCGATCCCAGCCGCCAAGGCCCTGGCCGAGGCTGGTAGGCTCCTAGTCGGCTGGACCTCGGCCAGAGTGCAGGTCTTAGAGCAGCGCCCCATGCGCTGCTTTAAATGCTTGGGAATCGGGCACACTCGCCCGACCTGTCCGGCTGCGGTTGACCGCAGCGGTGCGTGCTTCCGGTGTGGCCTCGGGGGGCACATCAAGACGACGCGTAAATAATTAGATAACTTTTGAGTAACTTTACTTAGAAGTTTATTAATATTTATCAATATTTTTTATATATAATTCGAATGAGAATCATGTATCGAGTATTCTCCTTCAATATTGATAGTAATTCACCAGTCATTCTGTATAAGAATAGTTCATCTCATTATTTTCATCTCGATTATCTTATCTTAAAAATTTTAAGAATATTTTAAAAAGACGAAATTAAAAAAGATACCAATAATAATCACTTTTTTTTTTTCGTTTAAGTTTTAAATATAATTTTTAGGAAAAAAATTAGTAAATAAAAAAATAATAATAAGTAAATAATTATGTTTAACATACATGCACGGTCGTCTGTTCCTAATGTAGGCAACTTAATGCCTGTGTTTTAGGTAACAGCCAACTGACCATCATACTTTTTTTTTGTAATACACCCAGACTCGGGGCGGGAATCGAACCGACAACCCTGGAGCAGAAAGCACGGTCACTGCTAACTGCTTCAACGAGCCAGTAATTAAGGATAACTTAACGATACAAATAACCAGCCGAATCCATGAGATCCTAGCATCTATACAAATAATAAATCTGTTAAAACCTCCGTTTTATTAATACACTATATATCATCAAGAATAAATTTTAATAGCGCTGTAGCGTCAACTATCTCGCCACATACGAACTGACTTATCCTCGCATCTATGACATCGCGCTATCAAAGTTTTCAAAGCGATTGAGTATATATACAAGAACCCGACAACAAACGTTAAGTGGCGCGTAGCCCACCAGACACACATCCGTCTGGTCGAAGGATCCTTCCTTTTCAATGGCAGCCTCTCAACCTCCCCTAAAACTGGTGACCCCGACGTGATCTGAACACGCAACCTCTGTTCATCCCCTCCAAACTGGAGGCCCCGACGAGATAAACGTCAGCGCAGCCTTCGCAAAGCTACTTCATCGTGACCTCATCATCACTTCCTCAAGCTTTCGAGCAGCGAGTCATACAGCCAGCCAGCATCCACGGCTACTAGGGGTATCTTGACCACAAGCATGCAGCGGACGCGCATTCCTGGTCATCATCCACAGCCTTCTCAGCGACCTTGGCACAGCACACTGCACTTCGGCCGGTCAGCAAGCAGAGACGCACTTCTCTCCTGGTCGACGCAGCAGCCAGCCACTACGAAGCACTGCACCGTCCCGACTCACTGGGGCATCACCGCAGACAGTTCCGACTCACCGTGAACTATGCGGCATCTGGTTCCGACTCACTGGAACATTCCACTGGCCCGGCAAGCATCAAAAAATGTATGGACGACTCAACCTGCTATCGACCTCCGGTCTCGGAGGGGGAGTGATGTAGCGTCAACTATCTCGCCACATACGAACTGACTTATCCTCGCATCTATGACATCGCGCTATCAAAGTTTTCAAAGCGATTGAGTATATATACAAGAACCCGACAACAAACGTTAAGTGGCGCGTAGCCCGCCAGACACACATCCGTCTGGTCGAAGGATCCTTCCTTTTCAATGGCAGCCTCTCAACCTCCCCTAAAACTGGTGACCCCGACGTGATCTGAACACGCAACCTCTGTTCATCCCCTCCAAAGCGCGTTTTTTTTGTATCAGCGCCATCTCTTATCGTTTTTTTCTGTGTTCACGTATCACGTAAAAAGTACAAAACCAATGTAAATAACTTTAATACATAAAAATTAAACATAACTCACAGTATAATTTAGTTTTTGTTTCATTGTAATTAAATTTAAAAATAAATATTTAAGAAAATAGAAATAGGTACCTACGCCGCCAACGCCATCTGGTCTAAGGAATCTTAAAAACTCACAAAACTTATTTTTGAGTTATTCGTGCGAAGCCGGGGCGGGCCGCTAGTTTGTAATATAGATGAAATGACGAAATAGTATATATTAATACCTAAATAAAATAAATATAACAAAATATTTATTACGGAACCTATTGCTTATAGTAAAACAGTCGTGGTCCATATCCGTATCCGCGATTTATGACCTTAATGTTTCAAATTATTATTTACGGAGAAGTATTTTTTAAACACAAGCAGGTCGCTAATAAATCACCTATTCTACCTCGCAATTTCATTGATTTATTAGAACTAGTGGTCGCTCAGTGGTCGAAATTCAACTATATTAATATATAGATAAATGACTTTCCCTAGTGTTTGGCAACCGTTCTGGTGTAGTGGTACAAGTAGTCGCCTAAACGAAATTTAGGCGACTACTCGTACCTGACGTTCGAATCCCGCTCGGGGCAGATATTTGTATTTGTGCAAATATTTGTTTCCGGTCTAGGTATATGTCCTTGTAGGTTTACTCACCGTGCTACGGAGAGCACGTAAAGCCGTCAGTCCCGGTTGCTATCACGGACACCTGTTAATGATCGTTACTCATGGTAGAAATATTATCCGCCAACCCGCATTGCAGCAGCGTGGTGGATTAAGCTCCTACCGTTCTCCTTTATGGAGAAGAGGCCTTCGCTCAGCAGTGGGTTATTTACAGGCTGATACAGTACAGTACAGTGTTTCACAAATATTGACCGTTTGTATTATATAATGTAATATATCAATTAAGAAAACAAAAATACATATAATTTAGTAGAGTTATATCTTTGTTGTATGCATTAAATAAATTTGCATAAAAACTATTTGAATTATATTTAACGCATATGTTTTAAAAATCTTAATTTTAAATTATTTGGTAGACTAATTCTTCTCGGTTAGTTGGCAATAACAAAATTTGAATAATTTATTTTAGCTTCATGTTCTACTCTTAGGTGTTTAGACGGGTGACGGTAACGTTACCGAAAACTGTATAAAAGACTAAAATACTCGTAAATCTTTTTTTTTACTTCATGATTTAAAAGGTAATGCCGCGCTCCCGGCTGCATGGGTCATGGGTCACCATCATCTTGCTTGTTTCTCTCGTGAAACAGCTTTGCTGTTTTTCGGAGATAAGGGCAAGACAGGCAGTATAATCACTGGCACCGCGACTTTAATATCTTATGTCTCAGGATAGGTAACACATAAATGAGTTGCCTGGGCTAGTTCCAGGTAAACTAGTTTATGTTCATGTCCGACGTCAACCACTTACCATCAGGCCATCCCACAGTGGAGCAATGTGGTGGATTAAGACTGTATCAAAATTTATTTTAAATTTGATTGTTGTATTTTGAATGACGGCGTGAGGGAGAAAGAAGATTGCCTAGGTAAGTTAACGCATTTAAATGAGACCCATTTTTTTTTCATTATTTATATATATAATACTTCGATCTATGGTCAATTATGTAAACTTGAAAAAAAAAAATACAATATACCTACCAATTTGCGTATAATAATCTCAACACTGTGAACCAGGAAATGATGCAATAATTAAAAATATTTAACTAAAAAGATTGGTTTTTAATTACTATGTTTTATAATTTTTTAGGTAAAATTAAATCGACAGTGAACGTAAATAATTCTAAATATGGCTTAAAAATAACTAACAATAAGACTAATGTAGTAATACATATAGAGCGATAGCGCGGAGCGGTCTCATCAAGCGTGTCCCGTCATCGGTATTACATCCGCGGTTGAATTAAGTTGCGCTTGCGTTAGTTTTTATTTTTCGACAACTCCTAAAATATTCATTGGAATTAAATGGTGTTTAGGATGTAGTAATACATATAGAGCGATAGTGCGGGGCGGTCTCATCAAACGAGTCCCGTCATCGGTATTAGATCCGCGGTTGAATTAAGTTGCGCTCGCGTTAGTTTTTATTATTCGACAACTTCTAAAATATTCATTTCAATTGAATGGTGTTTAGGATGTAGTAAATATATATATAGAGCGATAGCGCGGGGCGGTCTCATCAAACGTGTCCCGTCATCGGTATTAGATCCACGGTTAAATTAAGTTGTGCTCGCGTTAGTTTTTATTTTTCTACAACTCCTAAAATATTAATTTCAATCAAATGGTGTTTAGGATGTAGTAATGCATACAGAGCGATAGCGCGAGGTGGTCTCATCGAACGAGGCCCATCATCGGTATTAGATCCGCGCTTGAATTAATTTTCGCTCGCGTTAGTTTTTATTTTTCGATAACTCCTAAAATATTCATTTAAATTAAATGGTGTTAAGGATCACCATAATGTGAATGAAATATTAAAAATAAAATCTAATATATTTTCTTAAATTAGATTTACTTTAATAAGATTTCAATAAGGATTATTAATTATGTATCCATCTAAGTTTCCCTTTACCTCATTATACGTGACCACGTTATTAGAAGTTAGAATGGGTATACAAGTAAAGAAAGAAAGAAAGAAACAAATTGTATTTGCCTTATTAACAAAAGTAAAAATAACATCAACGTAAAAGTAAAAATAAAAACAGAAACAACATATCAGAAAAAGAACAATAACAGCAGTAATACAAAAATACAATAACATACAACATAAACAGGATTCATGGAAGAAAGGCCTACTAGGTAATTGCCTCAGCATTGTTTTTGACAGCAAAATAAAAATTGCTGCCAAAAACGCTGTTATGGATTCCATACTAACATTAACAATAATAATTTTATACAAGCAAAAGTAGATGGTCGTAGCAGATAAATATATGTGTAATTGTAATAATATAGATAAATGAATACAGTGAATATATATATATATATATATATATATATATATATATATATATATATATATATATATATATATATAAATTCATTATTGTATAAAAATACGTTATATATTAATATAAACGAACAAACGTCAGAATCAAACCAAGTTAGAGAGGTTATTTCAGGTTATTTATTACTACTTATTTAATTAAGACTATCGCCTATCGGTAAGGCCGCGACGTTAACAAAATTAAATGATGATTCTTAATAAAGTGATAATAGTAGTAGGTAATTGTAGTAAGTAGTAGTAGGTATAGTAGCAGTTGTCCTTAAAAGGGAGTGATATGCCATCGTAGATTTTTCTTTAGACCATTGAAAGAAGAATATTTCCAGCATACGTTGTATTGTTATACCACAAATGGATTAAACAGCGTTTTCGATGAAAACTCTCTCCTCTTATGACTGGACTTATTCTGAGGTTTTTAACAGTTATCGCCATTTACACAAAATCCGAACAAATCGTACACATAAACTTTTCTCGTTAATTACTTTGACTATTGGTGAAAGCTGTATAAAATCCGCGTAGTAGTTTTTGAGTTTATGACGAACAGACAGATTGACTTTATTTTATGCTCGAAAACTTCTCATTTAATTTTTTTTATATATAAACAAATATAAATATTTATAAAAGACCATTAAAAATAAAGTAATTGCAGCGTCGCTAATTTTTTAAATTAGTTATTTTTAACAATTTTCTTTTTTTACGTTTTCAATAATGGAACAATATTTTTACTATCATTTAAAAACTGTAAATAAAAGATGATAAGGAAGTATTGTCTTAGTAGTAAAGTTATTTTAATATATTTTCAGTCAGTATTAATTATTTATTTAAGAATTATTTTTACTAAGAATTAAAACTTATACGAGGATCTACTCCTCGTATAGGTCCAGAAGTTTACATTAAAAATAATTAAATTTAATTATATTTCTACAGGAATTTAGATGACACTTCGATGAATAATTTGATTTTCATTTAATCTTGAAAAGATTTTCGAGATGTTTAAATGTTTCCTTTCAAAACTAGAGACATAACCAATTCTTGACATTTTTATAGAGCACTTAACTACAATCGTAAGTTATGTTTACAATTACTAATAAATTTAAATATCTGTCCATATATTTCTAACAAACCCAAACTTATTTTGTTGATCTTGATTTGTAATTTTTCTTTAGTAAATAATAGAAATAATACTTCGTTTACATTAGTAACAAAAATAGATCGTAAGGCAGTAGTAGCTGTGACCAGTTAACTCAACAGGGATCAACTGCTAAGGCAATATTAAGAAATACCGCTGTACATTTTTTTAATCCTATAATTAACTTTTTATAATAAAATAAAATAAAAAAATAACAATGTTAATATATTTCTTTGTTAGCTGTTTTAAAATATACATATGTCTATATCAACACATCTTTTTTGTTATTTGTATTTTAGGATCTTCTAGACTTGATTTTTAGACAAAGAAATATCCGATAAAATAATACGTAAATTCACGAGTTAAAAAATACTACGTAGAATTCACTTGTGAATGATATAAGTAATATTAATGCATCTCGAATGACATGTTCACATTTCCATCTCGATTTTTTGTTTTTTTTCTTAAAAAAGGTATGTCAAAGAATATTTGATTATTGATTAAATTTTCAGAATCATTGAAAGATTGAGGTATATCTGTTCCAGCAGTTTCAGGCAAAATAACTGCTGCCAAAGCTCCTATTAAGGCAATTAATCCAATTAGAATTGAGGGTAACCATAATACAAAATTATTTAGGTAAACGATATATGGAGCTATGAATGAACTAACAAAACCACTGATATGAACTATTGACACTCCAGAACCTCTAACTGGAGTTGGCAACACCTCTGCTGCCCATTGTATTGTAATGTTACATGCCATGTTTACAGCAAACCTCGCTACAACGACACATAGTACAGACGGTAAACCACTTCCAATAAAAGCAGTGAGTATGCTAAATATACAACATATTAAAAGTGCTCCTATAGTCAACCACTTTCTACCAGTCAAATCTAAAATAAATGAAACTAAGACCAAAGAAGGTAGCTCGGTAAATGAAATAATTGTAAAAGAAACAAAAATATCAAATTCTAAGCCACCAATGCTTCTTACTAAAGCATCAAATACTGCCATGATACACATAAATAATAAACAAATACACAAAAAAACTTTTCTTAATTTCGATGATCTAAATACATTTAAAATGCTAGTATTTCCGTCTTCTCTCTTGTTAGCATGGGATAGTTTAAATTGCTCAATCAACTTCAGTGGGACTTCTTTTTTGTTTACACGACCAATTGCGATTACTTTGCTTACGGCATCATCGACTCTTCCTATAGAAAGAAGCCATCGTGGACTTTCCGGAATGATAAATGGAGCTAAAATAGCTAAAGCCATCGGAATACTCGTAGCTAAGCTCAGTGTTTTCCAATGTCCACACGCGAGAGCAATCCATGGTAATGTCGTGGCGCCTATCGAGTAAAATATTGCAAAAGGTAAGTTTGCAATAATAGTTCTATACTTTGGTGCAACGTATTCTAAGACAAGAAGATACGTCATCATCATATTATTGTCGTAAGCCATGCCAACAAAAAATCGAAAAATTGAAAAATAAATAATGTTATTCGCAAAAGAACTAGCAATACCTGCTATACATCCAATTAAGTTACTTAATACTGCAGCTGGTAATCTGCCATATTTATCAGCAACCCAACCAATAACTACACCTCCAACAATTGATCCAACAAAAAAAAATGGCTTGTGCAGTTGCTTGGTAGCTATTTTTGTCACACACCCAACCAAGTTCTGTTGAAATTGTTGGATATGCTATTTCAGTTCTATTAAATTCCCAACCAAATTTGCAAGACTCTATTTCCCATGTTTGATTTGGTTTATTATCTGCTGATAAAACTTCACTCCAATTGGCGACGTATGCTTGACAATGTGAATATCCAAATTGTGTGTTTGAATCTTGAGGTATTGCAAGATTTCTTCTTTCAATCTGTGTCAAATTTTCTAATTCTGGTATCCAACACCAATGATTAGGTGGTACTTCGGTTAAAAATAGTTGTGTATAATACGAAAAAACGGCGAAAATATAAAATGGAAATGTTAAACAAAACAAAAATATATGATAAAGTCCAAATTCACCAGCAGATGTAAGTAATTCGTCATAATTAACTTCTTTGTATGTATTACTTTCATCTATATTATTTTTTACATGACCACTATCACTTTCACGTTCTTGAACCGTATCGTTTCTGTCTTCCATCTTTGATTCTTAATATTTTTAAATGTACAGGCAAATTGAAGATTATTCTACAAAGTTTTACGAGCGAAGTTAATAAACAGTGGCCAAGGCCAAGTTGTGTATTGTACTGGTTAGAATATGTATGAGAAAGTTCTTATAATGCTAATAGAAGAGAAACAGGGACAGATAGCATTTATATTTTTTAGTTTTCAATATCATAATAAAATGAAGTTTAATAATATGTTAAAATGACTTTTCCTATAAATAACTTGTGTTTAGTGATATGATATAATATTCAAACAATTTTTTCGTGTGAATTTTATATCATATCATCACATTTGTTTTTTTAGTAGTTAATATTCATACCACATATTACAAACATTTTGAGTTCGTATTAAATTTTTACATTTTTTTAAACAAGCTAAATAATTAATTTTCAAGCAAATATTGAAAACATCTATAATATAATTTAACTACTCTAATGAAATAATTTATTTCATCTAAGTTATTCTATGTGAAATTATGACTTTTCTCAAGATTCTTTAAAAAATCTGTTAAATATGATTCGAGTTGACATACGAAATAGTATGTAGATTTAAAAATATATTATATAATATTAAGAGTAAGCATGAAGTTGAAAGTCGTTATAATTTGCTACACATTAAGACCCGGTTAGGATTTTCATCAAATCGATTTATTTACATTTTCTGAAAGTAAAATGTTTAAAAGTATACTCTAAAAATTTCAGACAAATCGGATTATTATTTATGGAGGTAAGTATAATAATTTTGAATAGAGCCTCGAATGCATGAATATAGGCAGAGAACGGCAGTTTTGCGTTTGACTACCTGAGGGACTATCCACCTTTTTGTTGTCGTTCTAAAAAACCCGCATACATTACATATAGTAATGTCGTGTATAAGTATATAGTTCTTTATATAAGTATGTATACAAGGTAATATTACCTCAAATAAATCTTGAGCTGTACACGCGGGTTTTTTAGAACTAGTTGGAAATTATTAAAGAAATAGATGAGGGCAGAAAAATCGTATAATTTATAAGTCAGGACACAAAAGAAAGAAAACAGTCGTTCAATCCAAAAACTAGGGAGGCTGATGATGGTGAAGCGAGTACGTCAGCTAGGAAAATACACGTTAAAATAAGTATCACGTGCTAAAGACGGATACTGTTGATTTTAGAATAATAAATTTTGTTACTGTTTTTACCGCGATGGTAAATTTGGTAAAATGTGCAAAGTGTAACGGCAAAATATCTTTTGGCATAGTTTGCGAAGGTGAACTTGGTTTTCGAATTTCTGTTGTGTGTGATAAGTGTAATCCTCAATACATAATTATCGTCTTTTATTTTATTTTATTTGCCTATACCTCCGTTCCAATATTCGGAGTCGTTTTGTATACAGTTTAATATTTATAACACTAGTCTTCTTTGTCATACATCTCGCACATATTCAGTTTGCACTTTCATTCAGCATACTAATAGTGTATTCTACTATGTTTGAAAAAATACTTCAAAATGTTAATTTTCCTAATAAAAAGCTACCAAAAAATTTATTTTGGCAAAATATACACGCTTTCTTGCCATAATATTAAATTAAATTTTAAACCTTTTTAATTCTCGCGAAAACGCGGTCGCCTATTCTGGTGATAATATGTGCAAAGTTGTGTTCCGATATACACTGAGAGCACTCTGAGGTGTGACGTCAATTCAGTATACCGCGAAGCCGTTACGTTTTAGTTTGCTATACTGTGCTATACTGGTTACTGATAAAACAGAACGCAGTTTAGTATACTATCATCCTAATTTTTCTACATTGTTTTCAAATAAAAGTATTTATCATGTATACGTTTTCTGTTCAAAAAGAAAAAATATTTTTGAATTTAAAAATATTTTTGTTTTGAAAAAAAAAAATAAGAATTACAAAATTCGTTACAAAAAGGTAAATAATAAACTTAAACCAAAGTACGGTTGAATTGAGAACTGCAGCAAAACTCCTAAGCAGCGCCATGTTTTTTCCTTGTAGGTATGTGAATATATATATTTTTAGAATATCTATACATATAATAAAATGGTAGGAAAGTCAAAACTGTATTGTTCTCTTATATTTACGCGAATATTACTCATTTAATTGAAAGTCTATATCGGATTTTATCGCGTATCGGATTTTATACGCGATAAAATCCGATATAGACTTTCAATTAAATCAAAACTGTATATTGAATATTTTTTTAAAAGAATACTTGGTGTGATCTACAATAGATACCGAAGTCAAAAATATAGTTTTTAGAATTTTTGTCTGTTTGTCTGTTTGTCTGTATGTATGTCCGGGATAAACTCAAAAATTACTGCATGGATTTACTTCAAATTTGGCACGAATATTATCAAGAAGTCTTGTCAACATATAGGCTACATATTATCACGCTATCACCTACGGGGAACGAGCAGTGAACCTTTATTTCTTCAATGCATTCTGTAACAACGTGTAATCTAACGACGCATATTTGAATGTTGTTATTATGTTAATAATCATGCTATAAGCTATCTTCACACTATAAAAATTACGAAATATAAGTAACTTAGGCTGATAAACATAATGAATGTAATATAAGAAATGAATATAAGTAGTATCAAGACAAATTTTAGAGCAGCGCCATCTATGAGATTTGAAAACATTAAGTCGAACAAGGATATAAATAATTTAAATTTGATCATGTTGGCGAGGTTAATAGTTGTTTTTTAAAGTCATAGATGGAGTTGTGCATTTTAATAAAAAAATTATCGTTAATTCGTTTCAGAGATGAGCAAGACAATTAAAAAAAACGTGTTTATATAAGTTTTAAGCTGCTTCATCTATGTCTTATAAAATTCATCGAGTTTGTCTGTATGTAATAACAAACAGAACTCAAAAAGAACTGCATAGATGTATAACAAAATTTAAACTCGAAAATGGCACGCTATTTCTGCAAGCAATTTGACTAAATAACGAAGAAAGAGGAAATTTAAGCATGCCATATATTATATCATAAAGATAAGAAATGCTTATGCTTCTTCGGAACCTATTTCTTCCGAAGTTGTGTAACGGGACCCACCTTAAAGTCATCTCGCTCCACAGACACATCATTGAGGCGGAAATTCTTACGGGTTGTGGCTTCGGTGAGGCAGTATTTATACCACGCATTCCCCTCATACCTCATAACTTCCCGTTCCAGTTCAAGTGCGTACAGTTCCCCGTAAGTGTTTGCTTCGCGATAACCATCAATAAGTCGCAGGGGCAGACACTGAGGGTAGCTGGTGTCGACCTCAGGAAGAGCTGCTTTTCACACGGGCAGCTGTACGTCGCTTGCTCCCGCGTCACCAGTCCTGACTCTCTTTACATCTTGGCTGCGCAGAGCTAAACCACTAATGTTGTTTATCGAGAAGTCCTATAAGTATGTATTTTTACCCTATTCTGTATTCCTTATTCATTATTTTCTCCATCTGCTTCAGTCACAACTTATGACTTAATTCAGCAGCATCAACATAAAGTCATTTATTCAAAGCAGGCTAAAAATAAGCACTTTTTGAACGTCAATTTTACAAAAGACAGTCTCCCTCTGTTACTGCACTTTCTGTAGATATGAAACGTAAAGAAGAAACGGGTAAATTAATGTTATTTTAAAAGGTATAATCGTAGGTATTTTTGGTGCTGTATAGCGTTCACTCAGACGACGTCGCGGGCAGCAGCTAGTTAATTTATAATATAATGCTATTTGTAGCATATGTATCACACAAAAAAGTCATGCATCTCGAAATAGACATGTTTCATTCTCGTAATGAGCATCTGCTAATTTCCTGTAATATTATCGAAAATATAGAACTTTTATAACACAGTTTCTGACTGCGGTTTTAATCGCTATTTTTTAATTTATTTTTATTTATATAATTAATATTTATAGGTTAAAAGCAGCTTGTATAATATACGAACAAGCAAACAGACAATTACAATTCAATAATACTATATATATATATATATATATATATATATATATATATATATATATATATATATATATCTATATCTATAAAATCATCAAGACATCGAGGTAGAAAGATTCAATGACTGCGCTATGGCAAGGTGTAGAATTAAACGTTTATTTATATACAGTCTTGCTAATAACATTATTCGCTACTGGTATTTTACCAAATCCTTTTTTTAATTAGAGTTTTTATTTGTTCACAGAATAATTACTTGACTAGTACTTTTTTTAAATAATCATTCATCAGAAAATAATAATGAGTGTATTAATGGAAACAAACATAATCGTCTAGGAGAAAATAAGAAAAAATTGTTACAAAAAAACATAATTCGACTTCTTAGGGTCAATGTCTTAGATCTCGGGCTGGTCATAATAAGCGTTAGCCTTTTAAAAGATCTTTTAATAAAGGTATTTAATTAAGGAATTAAGAGTAATCGGAGTTAAAAAATTACGATACCAAATATATCAAAGATTGTATTACTTGTTACATAAATAACCTATAATATTTATTTTCTTATTATTATTCTTATTATTTTTTATTATTTATTATTATTATTCTTATTATATTTATTCTTATTATTGAAAAATAGCGAATACAAAAATCTGAATTCAAAATTACTTTACTAACAAAGTATTAAACAACCAAATAAGATTAAAAAACCGTGATAAGCTGGACATATACATCCACTTGTAAATTTAATCTATACAAATAATAATCTGTTAAAACCTCCGTTTTATTAATACACTATATATCATCAAGAATAAATTTCAATAGCGCGTTTTTTTTTCGTATCAGCGCCATCTCTTATCGTGTTTTTCTTTGTTCACGTATCACGTAAAAAGTACAAAACCAATGTAAATAACTTTAATACATAAAAAATAGACATAACTCACAGTATAATTTAGTTTTTGTTTCATTGTAATTAAATTTAAAACTAAATATTTAAGAAAATAGAAATAGGTACCTACGCCGCCAACGCCATCTGGTCTAAGGAGTCTTAAAAACTCACAAAACTTATTTTTGAGTTATTAAGTTGCTAGATTTATGTAATAAAGTATTAAATAAAAAATTAAAAAAAAATTAAATACGCAATTAGTAACTTCTGAGAAACCCTGTTTTATTAAATTTAATTTATTAATTTGTTTTATTTATAATCATGGGATAGTAGGTAAACAAATATGCAACTACATTACGCAGTAACATTTTTTATTACCTTAATAATTCATTTTGTCTCTGTGTAGTTGTTATTGAAGGCATTCAACAGAAAGAAAAAAAACAACGAAACTGTCGCTGGGAAAACCAAAGCGAACGTTCCAGCAAACTAATTACGTAGACATTAAAAGCTTCTACCAAATGTTGCTTATCAGACAAAACAATAAATTTTCCATTTTCCTTAAAATGTGTTATTTTTTTTAATTGAGATTTAAACAAAATTATATATATATATATATATATATATATATATACGTGTGAATACTTACGTATATATATATATATATATATATATATATATATATATACGTAAGTATTCACACGTACGTAATACCTCTGTATCTTAAGCGTAAGCAATTAATTTTAAATAATTAAAAAAAAAAAAATATTCCGCCTAGATCTGGACAGACAGACAGGTAACAATTAAAAAATTAAAACATTTTGGCCTCACCATTGATAGAAGTGCTCTTCTAAATAAATCAAAATATTTTCAATGTACAGAATTTGACTTACTACTGTTTTGTTATAATTATATATTTTAATATAAACACGGCAATTTTTGTACTAATAATAATTTTATATATTTTTATATCACAAAAATAATTCTTAAATCTCTTTTGGTTTGTTATACAATATACTCCTATACAAATATCAGCCCAAGCGGGAATCGAACTCGCGACCGCCGACAGTATGGTGACTACTCGCAACACTGCACCATTGCTTGTCACTATATTTAATATAATATAATATAACATGATGTGATATACCTAAATGTATTAAAATATAATTGAATTTAGTCGCGTATGTGTATAATTTGTCTAATTACCTACCACATAAATCATATGCTTGTAATCAACACTAATATCCGCTGGAGTCATTGTTATTTATTTACAAGTATTTTTTGCAGTCGTTACCTACGTGACTAATGACACGGTTCCAGGAATGCTTCTGAAGGTCTCCGCTTGAAGGCTTAACATCGACCAAGTTTCGACGGATCAGGAACTGCACAAAACGAAGTCAAGCGTGTTAATAGTCAAGGTAACGATGTTTTCAATTAGGCCAGTCCGTTTTCTGATAATTTATTTATTTTCAATTTTTTACTATCTCGATAAAAATTTGAATATATTTGGCTGATAAAAGTGATATTTTTGTTTTTTCATTTCATGGTCACGCTTTTACCTCCGTGATCTCAACTCCGTACAAACCAGGGAGTATCGGAATAATGAATAGTCATGTGAACTCATGTGTTTAATTACCTACATACCAAGTTTCTTTTATACATCGCTACAAAGTTTTATTTTTACGTATGATAATGTAGGATTACATTTTAATCCTTTCTTTTTTTAATTCTTATAATTAATTTTATATAAATAATGCTTTGAAAACCTATTTACCGCTTGATAATTAAAAAAAAAATATTTTGAAAAATATAAATATAGATACTGTTATATTCGTTTATAAACTATAATCAGAATAATAGGGGAACTGATTGTTATTCTTTTAACACTTGATTTATTATATTAATAATAAACTCAAAAAGATGAGATTATTTTTTAATTTATTATAAATTACATTAATAATAAATTAAAAAATAAACTCAAATAATTACTAGAAATAATTTTGAAAATTATATTACGGTTTTAATTGCAAATGTAATATTTAAGTACTAAATCTCTAAAATAGAACTCAAAGAATAAAACATGACAATAAAGTATAACATAAACCATATTTATTATTATTTTAGAGGCTTTAAGTGTCATATTTCAGACTCGTGTTCGCTACTAAAAGCATTTCTCAATTCCTTCGCCCATCCATCATCCGAGTCCGGTATTTAGGGACTTATAGGGACGGTTTATATTTTAGTAGCAATTTAACCTCAACCACTAAACCAATAAGCCCCTATCATAGTTAAGATTCAATTGAATATAAGCTTAGTTGTAAGCAATATTTATCTTGATGTTTTTATTATTCTAGTGAACTATATAATAGGTACTAATAATAGAATTTTATTATTACTTTTCCAAATTTACTCTACTCCAGTGTTACCATTTATTAATTATTTCCTACACCTTATAATTAAGACATGCTTAGCATCTTATTTGTTGATACAAGGTAGGAAATAATCTAACTTAATCTAATAATCCACCAATTACCATTTTTGCAAATATCAAAAAAAAATTGTACAAGTTGGAGGATTTTTATGGCTTTTATAAACAATTGAGATGTCTATAGAATTTATAAATATATATATTTTAAATTTAAAAACTATTTTCAAAATATCTTATGTTACTACTTTGTAATCCTGCCCTTGTTCGTTTAATACGACAGTATCTATACATATAATAAAATGGTAGAAAAGTCAAAACTGTACATTGAATATTTTTTTAAAAGAATACTTGGGGTGTGATCTACAATCGATACCGAAGCCAAAAATATAGTTTTTAGAATTTTTGTCTGTTTGTCTGTTTGTCTGTTTGTCTGTTTGTCTGTATGTATGTCCGGGATAAACTCAAAAAGTACTGCATGGATTTACTTCAAATTTGGTACGAATATTATTAAGAAGTCGGGTCATAACATAGGCTACAAATTATCACGCTATCACCTACGGGGAACGAGCAGTGAACCTTTATTTCTTCAACGCATTCTGTAACAGCGTGTAATCTAGCGACGCATATTTGAATGTTGTTATTATGTTAATAACCATGCTATAAGCTATCTTCACACTAAAAAAATCACGAAATATAAGTAACTTAGGCTGATAAACATAATGAATGTAAGAATAAATGTAATATAAGAAATGAATATAAGTAGTATCAAGACAATTTTAGAGCAGCGCCATCTATGAGATTTTAAAAACATCAAGTCGAATTACATGTGTAAACCCTTTTTGGATATAAATAATTTAAATTTGATCATGTTGGCGAGGTTAATAGTTGTTCATAAAAGTCATAGATGGAGTTGTGCATTTTAATAAAAATTGTATCGTTGATTCGTTTCAGAGATGAGCAAGAGAATTTAAAAAAAATGTGTTTATATAAGTTTTAAGCTGCTTCATCTATGTCTTATAAAATTCATCGAGTTTTTCTGTATGTAATAACAAACAGAACTCAAAAAGAACTGCATAGATGTATAACAAAATTTAAACTCGAAAACGGCACGCTATTGCTGTAAACAATTTGAGTTAAATAACGAAGAAAGAGGAAAATTAAGCATGCCATATATATCATAAAAATAAGAAATGCTTATGCTTCCGCCTTAAAGTCATCTCGCTCCACAGACACACCATTGAGGCGGAAATTCTTACGGGTTGTGGCGTCGGCGAAGCAGTATTTATACGCATTCCGCTCATACCTCATAACTTCCCGTTCCAGTTCAAGCGCGTACAGTTCCCCGTGAGTGTTTGCTTCGCGATGACCATCAATAAGTCGCAGGGGCAGACACTGAGGGTAGCTGGTGTCGACCTCAGGACGAGCTGCTTTACACGGGCAGCTGTACGTCGCTTGCTCCCGCGTCACCAGTCCTGACTCTCTTTACATTTTGGCTGCGGAGAGCCAAACTACTAATGTTATTTATCGAGAAGTCCTATAAATATGTATTTTTACCATATTCTGTATTCCTTATTTATTATTTTCTCCATCCGTTTCAGTCACAACTTATGACTTAATTCAGCAGAATCACCATAAAGTCATTTATTGAAAGCAGGCTTAAAATAAGCACTTTTTGAAAGTCAATTTTACAAAAGACAGTCTCCCTCTGTTACTGTACTTTCTGTAGATATGAAATGTAAAGAAGAAACGGGTAAATGAATGTTATTTTAAAAGGTATAATAGTAGGTACTTTTGGTGCTGTATAGCGTTCACGCAGACGACGTCGCGGGCAGCAGCTAGTTTTATGAATAAAATATTAGTTTAAATTATAAAAAATATAAAGGCATACAAAATATGAATATTTTTTTATAAAAGTCAGACGTTAATTTTTAATATAAAATAATAAAAAAAACTCTAGCTAATAAAGCTACATACATTACTTGTATCCACGGTTTCGTTCGCATTTGTCATAAATTTAATTGAGCCTATAAAAAAATATGAACGCCAGCTTAAGTTAAGCCGTACGTTCAAAGATTTTTTTACATATCGGATGTCAAGTTACTTTAGATTTTATAATAAGGATTACTTACTACTGGACTGTGTAATTTTTGAACTAACATACTTTGAGAGATTTACGAGACGATCTTTAAAATACTTACTTCATAACAAAAAATAATGAATGAAATCGGACTATTCGTTAATAAAATTACAACAAGCTACACATTTTCAATTCCACCGCCTATAAAAAATATTTAAATATCTTCAATCTACAAAATTACATAGGCCTGTTAGTTTGGTTATCAGTAACGTGGCTACTAGTGACATCTGTAAATAAACTAAAATGAAGCAAATTCTTCATTTAATTGAGAGATTTTGGCTAAATACAAATGGTACTTGAATAGTAAATCTTACATAAAATTATTTTTGGCACCATTGAAAGAAATAAATAATTAAACCAAAAGAAGTTGAAGTTATCTAAAATGGCTGAGACGCCATCTAGTTTATATGCGTGAGAACTACATGAAGAATACTGTACCTACCCCTAATGATGTCGAATGAATGTCGACAGATTATAAAATATTTTATGTTGTTTATAATTGACACGCTAAATGATACGTAATCGTTCTTATTTTCGAATTGATAAACGTCTAACTTTTAAAATGCATTTTTTATTTATTTTCATTGTTAAGAATTGTCAATACTATCCAGTACCATCATCACCAACACTACCATCTAGTGTCGAATAGAAATACTAAATTCGATGCTTTTACAACAATAGATGGCTGTATGAAACAAATACATACATTATTTTCATGTGCTAAGTATTATGTACTAATATGTATTTTTTAATCGCACTTGTTTAAACTAATTATTTCCTTAAATTTAATGTATTATTTAACAAAATATAAAATAAATTATGAATTTTTACATCAAAATTAAAATATATGCGATTATGCGGCAATTTATGCTACTGGTTATTACGCAAACGTTCGCTGGTTTGATTCTCGCTCATGACGAATATTATAGATTTTATAAACGTTTGTTTTAATCCGTTTTGACATGTTTTTGTTTCCAGACTCTCCACACGATGTAGTCTAATCCGGATCATTCAATGGGATAAGTTTATTTATTGCTATATATATCGTATTTAGTAACAACGTGGGATGTATGGAGAAATTATAATATGCTTATGTTTATACTCCACCAACGTTAATACATAGTGTATTTAATAAATACATAAGAATAAATCAGTGGCGTAGTTGGCCTTACATGGGCCCTGTAACAAAATCTGTATGGGGGACCAAATGAAGGGTAAAGATTTTTCTATAATGCAACAAAAATACTTGCATTGAATTAAAATAATTACATGTTTCGTCTTGTTTCGTCTCGTAGTGGAGGATGTGCAATTTTAAATAAAATACAAAACTGTGAATTTTAAGATTTTATTATCGTTTACTTTTTACAAGATTTCAGTTCGAATGTCGAAATAAGAGTGAAAATAGTTTTACAATATGGCGGGATTTAAGCCAAATAAACAACCAACTTCCAACAACCAATTACATAGCTTCATACCGAAGAATAAGGAGCGTCTGGGCGATAGGTGTTGCCGCTGGATTGCCGTCAAAAGATGTTAGGCGTTCCTTAACATACTCCCCCCGTTGAAGAATCCAAATTCTTCAACTCTACATCTTCATCGTCGCGCAAAGGGCAGAGGCGAACTAGAGGGCGGCGATAACATCCCGTGATCGTCTGAACATCAGCAACGCGAGAAATCCCATCTGGCCCAGGATACAGCTTGGCTACTCGTCCAGTACTCCAAGATAACGGTGGAAAGGAATTTTCGCTTAGGAGTACCAAATCACCAACCTTTAGCTTAGCTTTATTTGTCTTCCATTTAGTTCGTGTTTGTAGTTCGCAGATGTACCCCTTTTGCCACCTTAGCCAGAAATGTTGTTTAATCTGTTCGAGACGTGCGTAGCGTTTCAATTGCGGTTCTTCTTTATTCTCCGAACTACGAGATGGCAGCGCATTTAGTGGTCTTCCGATTAAGAAGTGCCCTGGGGAAAGGAAAAGGAAATCGTCAGGGGACGAGGATAGTGCACATAAAGGGTGACTATTCAAAATAGCCTCCACTTGTGCAAATAGAGTTAAAATTTCTTCAAAACTTAAATCACTATTTCCCATGACCCGCCTGATGTGATATTTGGCCGATTTCACTCCGGCCTCCCATATGCTGCCAAAGTGAGGAGTGTAAGACGGAGTGAAAATGAATTTAATATTTTCTCGACCTGCAAACTCAGTTAGCGCAGTGTTTTGTATAACTGTGAAATTTTTGAGCTCCTTTACAGCCCCTACAAAAATGCGTCCGTTATCGGAATAAATCTCCTTTGCAAGGTCATAATGAAGGCATCTTTAGAGAGGTCACTAACGGCCTCTAAATGTAAGCACTTAAAGCGAAGGCAAATAAACAAACACAAGTAGCACTTTATTAATTTGGCTCCGATTTACAATATAAAAAGGTCCGGCCATATCAGTTCCAACGGACTTGAATGGGAAATCAGGAGTGATGCGTTGTGAAGGTAAATCACCCATTTTTGGCAATAATGTATTACCCTGCACTAGTCGACAACGCACACAATTGCGAACTGTAGTACGTGCAAGCAGTCTACCCCCTATTGGCCAAACTGTTTGTCTAACCGTCGCTAACAGTAGCTGAGGACCGGCATGCAAATTAGGAACATGTTCATATCTAAACAACAATTTACACATATAATGTGAGGAATCTAAAAGTATTGGATGAATCTTATCGTAGGAATAATATGAAGAATCTAGGCGTCCGCCAACTCGCAACAAATTATCCTCGTCAATAAAAGGTGAAAGATTCAAAATTTTAGATTTAGGATTTAACCGTTTATTATTATGTAAAGTCTTATATTCTACAGAAAAGCTTTGTTGCGAGAGCCATTAAATATAATGATTTAAAAAATTTATTTAGTTCATCAACAGTTAACATACCAGAACATTTATTATTGCAATTTTTTGTATTATTTATAAAACGAATAACGTATGCCATTGTTCTCTGTAGTCTATTAAAATTAGGAAACCGTTCAAACTGAATTATAGGTTCTGTGATAGTTATTGTGGCGGTGATTTTTACTTCAGGTAAGTCAACGTTATTACAAGATTTTAAAACAGGCCACTCATTCTCCTCTTTAATTAAGAATGTTGGTCCATGCCACCATAAATTTGAATTTTGTAACTGCCTTAAAGTGGTACCTCGTGATATCAATTCGGCAGGATTGTGAGCTGTAGGTACGTAACTCCAAGAAGATGATTTTGTATTCATCATATTGATGTTGTCTTGAATTTCTCCTATCCTATTAGCTACAAAAGTTTTTAATCTAGTTGGATCACTATTGAGCCATCCTAACACTACACTAGCGTCAGACCAATAAGTGACAGAATCAGGAGTAAATCTAATAGAATTCATAACAGCTTTACTTAAACGACTTGCAAGTAAAGCGGCACATAGTTACAATCGAGGAATTGAAATAGGTTTTAAAGGAGCCTTCGATTTTGAGCACAAAAGATTCACTTCGATGCGATTATTCGAAGATATTATAACCCTAACGTAGACACAAGCGTTGTTATCAAGTGACATATTGATTATAAGTTATTAATTACTGTCTTTTGTTCGGCGAATGAATGATTTAAATCATTCACAGCTGACAAATATTTTAATTTTTCTAAAATTTCTGCCTCTACAGATATCTAAAACATAGTAACAAGTCTGATAGTATGTCATGCTCATGCATGCATCATGCTAAGATAATTTATATAAGTTCTTAGATAATATTTTACGAATTTTTGTTTATACACGTTCGGGGGCTCTGTAGACCGGTGACCCGGTATCACTGATATGGCTAATACGGCAGTAGCTACGCCTCTGGACTAGATCTCCAATCAACAAACTTGCAGGGTAGCAGCGTGATGGATTAATATTCAACACGTGTAAAAGACCTCTTTAAAAAAATGTAATTATAAAAGATAAAATATATAACATATTTTTTTACCGTAAACACCAAATCATTCTTAATAATTAGGTGAAACACTTTATCACGAATCTGAAGGTTGAAGAAATAAATAAACATTCATAATTTGAGTAAGATAAAGGCGAATCGTCAACAATATTTGAGATAATGTCCAATAAATTTGACCGGCCGATATCAGAGGAAAATTGCCACACTCACACATCACACACACACACACATATATATATATATATGCCTTAATAATATATATATATATATGATATTATATACTATTAAACAATCAACATTCTTTATATTAGATATATATTCATCCTAAATATTCGATGTAATTTGCATTATAACGATTTAGTCCATATATAATATATGGAAAATTTCGTTATGGGAAATTTCGTTTCACATGGGTTTCATAATTTTACCTATGTCTCATTTCTAAAAAACTTAATTTTCTCTACTTTTACCAAGAGCAGAACTCGGACGACGAGGTACTAAATAAGACAGAAAATGACGCTTCAGCAGTATAAATATAGTGCGTTTATT
Organism: Euphydryas editha; assembly: GCA_036937285.1. Classification (NCBI taxonomy): domain Eukaryota; kingdom Metazoa; phylum Arthropoda; class Insecta; order Lepidoptera; family Nymphalidae; genus Euphydryas; species Euphydryas editha. The sequence continues at coordinate 18,165,078 of JAUPFZ010000005.1, read as the reverse complement.
TATTCAGCTTAATTTTTCAAAGTTATTTGTGTCTAATTTTAACTGTAATCCCATTCTGTTTACTTAATATTTGTTACAATACTTTGCCAATACTCACTTTTTTTTAGTAATTATTATATGTGTAGTAAGTTTCAGGTGACGAAGAGGCGTTAAACGGTTAAGACAAACGTTCTAGTGTAGTGGTGCGAGTACACCTCAACGTCGGCGGTCACGGGTTCGATTCCCGCTTGATATTTGTATTTGTGCAAAAAAAATCTGGTCTGGCTTGTGAGTCTCCTCGCCGTGCCTCGGAAAGTACGCTTTTTCAGGCCCGGTAGTTATCACAGACCCCTATGACGATTATTACTTATGGTAAGGAAATTATCAGCCAGCCCGTAGTGGAGCAGCGTGGTAGATTAAGTTCCAACCCTTTTCCTTAACATACGACATGTTAAGTGTCCCTTGGTGTCACTTAAAGCATTATATCGGTTTATTGTGATATTTTTCAGCAGAGAACATCGACGATTAAATCATCTACTCAGCTCTCTTGAAATTCTATCGCTCTTAATTATAGTTCTATCAAATGATCCATGTTTATTATTTTTAATTATAACGTTAGCAAAAAAAAATTAATTCTAACTAAACAAAGTCAGTAGCACAACAGATTAAAAAAAAAGTTGAAAAAATAATACAAAATCATATATATATATTAATTAAAATGTGAAAAAAAATCAGCTATTAGATACCCCTTGTGGTTTCAATACATTTCAATGAAATGGCTTTTAATGTGTGTGAGAATGAATAAAACTTGAATATGCATGCTTTAACTAAATAAATATTTCAATATGATACAAGCATTATAACTACGAACAGATGCACCATACTAAGCAGTAAAAGATTTTTAGTTATTTTGACGAAAATTGTGATAGTAAATCTAGGCCTATTTTATAGCACCGTCGCATTTCACAAGCAAAATAAAATATCGAGATCGAAAATAATAAATTATGCTTAACGTAAATTTTACGAGGAAGCAAAAAGCGTCAAATAAAAGCTATGCTTCCAATTGAAAAGTCAAAAGTTAATTGAAAACAAAACAGTTCCGTCAGCCTTGATCAATCTTTGTATATGTAAATAATTGAAATTATTTCGTATACTGTATAAGAATCATTCCCGTATGAATAAAAAATATATGTTTAAAAAAAAACAGCAAATATCAATTTTGAAGCATCCATTTTTATTTTATAGATTATCAGATAGAACTATAGTGCCTACTTAAACATTTTGAACATAAATGTGTAACCAGGTGTCAACGTACCAAACATATGCTTAGGGACTTGCGTTCAAAAAGGTCTCGTGCGAGTCTGCGAGACCTTTTAAGTGCTGAATTACAGTCGAACTCTATGAACTACAGCTATATAGCGTTATTTTAACATAGACATATTTCAATTAATATACCAAAGGGCTTACGTGAGGATTATAGTCAGGAAGCCCACCTGTTCTATCATTATTAAAATCAATCAAAATAAAATATATGTATATAAATAGGAAGGCTCCGAATTTGTCTACGCAACGCCATTGCTCAATTTAAAATGAAAAATGTGTAATTAGTCCATGTAACATAGATTTATAAGATCATCTTATATAATACGAACATCCATAGTTCATACGAACGAACTGCAGTTAAGTTTTTCTATTAATATTTTAAACATGAAGAATATATTTGATTAAACATCCTAATCTCAGAATCTACTAGTCCGTTTTCTTAAGATATTTATGTTCTACATTGACAATACAAGAGAGGAAGGTTTTGTAATTTTATTCAAAGGAGATTACCGATAACCATAAACAGCGAGAAATTCTAATAAAAGATAAAGGCAACGTCAAACAAAAAGTTCCTTCTTAATTGTTGATTGCCAAACTATAAAATTGATAATCCATACGTTTACTCCTAAGACATTGATGGCGAGTATACGATCAAGTTATTCTAAGATAGATAGAGGCAACCGAGTCGGAGCGAGTCAGAGCGACCTTTTTTTTAGGAATAGTAATAGATGATGACCTTTTTATTTATCGGCGACGACCCCCTTTTTAGGAATATGTCCACCCGGCAACGATAATATATTGGCGTGAGTTCGCGACGACCTTTTCTTTTTTCGTCGTCACTTTTTTCTGCAAAAAAAAAAAACAATTCAATTTCAGATTAAGGGGCCTCCATTCCTCCATTGCTCCGGGCCCCCACAACTCTAAATCCGGCCCTGATTTTACAAGCAGAATATTTGTTGCAAGATTATATTTAAGCGTAAATAGTTTAAAGGTTAACATAGTGTAGTATGACAATACTAATACACAATGGCAATGTTTAAAGATTAAAAACAAAAAGTGATATTATTTCTACATCAATACCTTAATTAAACGTTATAAAATATTATAACTAGAGTCACGTTAAAAATCAGTCTTACAAGTTTCCATTTAATTTGTTTTGTTGTATGGGTAAACTGAATGTTAGACCAGTTTTCTTAAAATGATTGAACTGATAATTATTATGATCATATATATATGGTCATAATATGATATTGTTATTTTAAACGTTTTGTTTGAATGACAATGGTTAGATAGCTATGTGACATCGGTCTAAATATATGTGGTCTAAATATGGTCTATTTATGACTCCCAAGATTGGCCGGCTAATTATTATCACGCACCCTTGTAATGTAATAAATATTGTAGTAAAATTTGTTTTCATAAATTAAAAAGCGCTGCGCTAGTTATCAGTTGATGACTTAATTATATAGCGATAGGTTTATGTTAAAATATATCTTTAGTAAGCAGAAGCAAGCAGAAGAACGCAGAGCGAATATAGGTACCTTATTCGCTCAGATGCTATAAATTTTATGTTTTTATCATACTATCAATATAATATCCTGGTGAGTTGGAATTTAGTATACGGATTCATACGGTACTCCTCAAATAACTTTTTTTTTCAATTCGAAAAGCCTATTCAATTTAAGTATATTTTATAATTTTGCATAAGTAAATAGTAGCGTCTTTTTATATAGCCTCGAACTTGACTAAACTGACTCCAGAACGTAAAATTTATTTTTCTCTTCGATCTAAATATCAATGATTCAAACAACTCATTGATTCAAACAAACAAATAAATTTTCTGCTTTTAATATTAGTACTTATATATATATAGTATAGTAGTGTAGTTGTATAATTGTGTAAAAAAAGGGATAAAACGACATTTTTTAAAAACAAGTCCTAGCTAGATTGATTTATCGTCCCCGAAACCTCCTGTATACTATATTTCATGAAAATCGTTGGAGCCGTTTCCGAGATTCAGATTATATATATATATATATATATATATATATATATATATATATATATATATATATATATATATATATATATATACAATAATTGCTCGTTTAAGGCCTTACATACGTCCAGCGGTACCGAAAACGTACCAAAAGAAAAACTGTTTTTAGGAGGGATAGAAATAGAAATTGATAAATAAAATTCTTACACACTGTTTATTACTGTGTTATGTTTGTAAAAAGATTTATTTCATTTTTTTTTCAAAAATTACAACATGAAAAATCACATTTTTTGAAGCACTGTAAAAAAAAAAGTTGCTCCACGGTCGGCAGTGTTTCTTCCTCAAATATTGACGGATCTGCAAAACGTAAAGAAATTCTTGTAAAATAAGGTAGTAGTTATAGTCTGTCGAGCTGGATTTTCGAAATTCGAAAAATTAAACAATTTACGGTAATTTAAAAAAAAATTAGTTTTGTCAAAAAAGTGACACTTTAATTATTTTTATAAAATTTTCTAATTATAATTTTAAAAATCCGGCTCGATAGACTATACAAGAAACAATTCCGAATACTAAAATAAAAATCATCAAAAAATATTAAAAACCGTACGAGTTATCATGCCGACCGTGTCAGAAAAAGTAGTTTTGAGAAAAACGCGTTTAAAGTTCAAGCGCGTTTCGCTCGAAGTCGCGTGCGGCTGGAGCAAGAACTCTATGAATTTTTTTAATTTATTAAGTTAACTTACCTACGTCTAATCTCCCATTCTAGCTTCATATTGTACGCCTTCCTTGTCGAAAATCACGAATACGATACACAACTGTTCACTTGTAAAGTTCAAAGAGAACTAACCTTAAATCAGATCGGATCGTTAGACCTTTGTCCTTTCGTCGGGCAGTCACATTATCTACAATAACTTTTGAACTATGGGGAATTTTTACAATTAGCTTACACATAAATACACCTAAGACTATAAGGAATAATTCTCTGTAAAAAAATCAATTTTTTGAAAATTCTCGACGTATGTAAGGCCTTAAAGATATAAGATATATATATATATATATATATATATAAGCAAAATTATATATATATATATATATATATATATATATATATATATATATAAGCAAAATTATAAAATATACTTAAATTGAATAGGCTTTTCGAATTGAAAAAAAAAGTTATTTGAGGAGTACCGTATGAATCCGTATACTAAATTCCAACTCACCAGGATATTATATTGATAGTATGATAAAAACATAAAATTTATAGCATCTGAGCGAATAAGGTACCTATATTCGCTCTGCGTTCTTCTGCTTGCTTCTGCTTACTAAAGATATATTTTAACATAAACCTATCGCTATATAATTAAGTCATCAACTGATAACTAGCGCAGCGCTTTTTAATTTATGAAAACAAATTTTACTACAATATTTATTACATTACAAGGGTGCGTGATAATAATTAGCCGGCCAATCTTGGGAGTCATAAATAGACCATATTTAGACCACATATATTTAGACCGATGTCACATAGCTATCTAACCATTGTCATTCAAACAAAACGTTTAAAATAACAATATCATATTATGACCATATATATATGATCATAATAATTATCAGTTCAATCATTTTAAGAAAACTGGTCTAACATTCAGTTTACCCATACAACAAAACAAATTAAATGGAAACTTGTAAGACTGATTTTTAACGTGACTCTAGTTATAATATTTTATAACGTTTAATTAAGGTATTGATGTAGAAATAATATCACTTTTTGTTTTTAATCTTTAAACATTGCCATTGTGTATTAGTATTGTCATACTACACTAGTCGAAACAACTGTCGGGGCGTCACGGTATCGTACGCCAGCTATCCCGTGGCGCGTCCTTGTACGACGATGAGAACACCGCTGTGTTTTAGTGGGTATTCTGACTTCGCAGTCAGCGAGTGCCACATACCCGTTGCCTTCGGGTGGCAAGATGCATAAACGTATTTTACAGTATCAAAAAAAAAATAGTGTTTGTACGGTATTCCAAAAAATAGTATAAAATCATAGATTTTTTTTTTAATGTAAGAGGGGGCAAACGGACAGTCGGTACACCTGGTAGTAAGTGCACGCAACATCCATAGACACCCGCCAAATTGGAGGATTAGCAGGTGCTTTGCCGGCCTTTCAAATGGGCGTATGCTCTTTTCTTGAAGGTCCCTAAGTCGTATTGGTTCGGAAATACCGTAGATGGCAGCTGATTCCATATTCTGGTCGTGCGAGGCAGGAAATGCCGCAAAAAATCGGGTTGTTGTAGATTTCCGGACATCGAGGTGATGTTGGTGAAATTTGGAATCTTAATGCGATGTCTGGTGGTGGAATTCTGCTGCAGGTATTAATCCAAACAATTCCTCGGAACACTCCCCGCGATAGATGCAGTAGAAGATGCAGAGTGATCCAACATCTCTACGTAGTGCCAAAGAATCAAGCCGATTGAAGAGAACCTTGTCGTCGACGATTCGAACCGCCCGGCGATAAACGCGGTCAAATGGAAGGAGCTGATATTGAGGCGCTCCAGCCCACAGGTGGTGAGAGCAATATTCCATGTGGGGCCAGATCTGCGCTTTGTACAATTGTAGGCGATGGCAAGGCATGAAATACTGCTTTGCCCTACCGAGCACACCAAGTTTCTTGGAGGCCAGTTTAGCCTTTTCCTCCAAATGACCACGAAGTTGCACATTGCTAGATATGTCGACGCCAAGTACTCCAATATTGGCTTAGGCGGTTAGGAGAGTGCCTTCGAAATGGAGAGGAACGACGAAGGGAGATCTTTTAGCGATAAACGCGCAAACTTGTGTCTTGTTGGGGTTGTTTATTTATTTGGGTTGTTATTTATTGGGGTTGTTGTTTAATTAAAATAAAATATGCTTTTTAGCAGGTTTACAGTGATTAAGAGGTAATTATAAAATTGATATTTGAGTACATTTGTAGAATAGCATCGACATACTTTTGTTGTCTATGTTTGATGACGTTACGTTATCTTAGACATTTCAATTGTTAAATGTCAAATCATTCATTAACGTCTTTTGCTGTGTTGGAGTGTTTTTTCGTTATTTCTTTTTGTTCGTTTTTATCAACCCCGTCATTTCCTTGGATTTCTCGTATTCGAAATCTTTCGATTGACGTGGTGTTGGATACGTACCTATTTTTTTGTGGTTATTTATATAAAAATGTCATCACGACGTTTGTGTATATATTATTGGCAAAAGGGATGCCAAATTGTTGGGATTTTATTTCGAAAATTAAAACTACCTCGTAAATACGGCCTTTTCATGAGAAATAAATAAAAAATATTTACCATTTCATGACCCTGAATATTTTAAAATACTGTACAAATACCTGGACCAGACACCATATAAATTTAAAAATATAATATCTATTGTGTACAAATATTAAAAGCTATTTTTATTTTTGTAAAACTATACACGTAAACATTATTATTTTTAATTGTTTATTTATTTAATTTAAAACTGGTTTCATAACATGGAATTGTATTTATGCAAGTAATATTAGCTGCAGCGTACGGAATTGAAAGCAACGTAATAATAATAACATATTTTCACAATTCGAAGTAATTGTAGTAATGGTTTGATAACATTCTCCTGCCAGTATACATTATTATAAATTCGAAAGCTTATGACGATTGTTGTATGTTTCTTTATTTCTTTACTTCATTATCTACTTTTTGTTTTCTTTAATACTGTAAAAAATAAAAAAAGAACGAGTAGAACAATCGTCGGGATAAGGTCTTGACATCTGATACATAGGTCTTCCTAGTTGGGAAGCAGATGCTTCGTTTTTCGACTTCGAAATAAATAATTAAGTAAGAATTATTATTATTATTAGTAATAAAATTTATATTCTATAATACCATAACCAAATATTTGCACAAATATAAATGTAACATATATTATTCAGCAGAAATCTACAAATACACTATTAATTTAAAATTTAATATTTTATTTTATTTCAACTTATATGCAGTATCTCTGCTTCATTCTCTTCTTCAAGCATTAATAGTATTTTTTATAATATATATGTATATTTATTGTTGGCGATAACGTCGGAGGTGGGAATTATTCCCGAGTTTTGTTTCATATGTATTTGTTTCATACTCTTACACTGGCTGTAGCCGATCTTAAAACTAATATTACTTTACTGCTAAGTATTACCAAAATGTTAGCACGTTAATAACATATAAATAATTCTAAGTAATAATATTAATTTCTATGATGTAACTGTTAAAAGTTCACATCAATCTGCCGCTAAACTTGTCGCACGAGGTCAAGGGCCGCATACTGTTATAATTTTAATCCTTCACTTATAAATAAAAAATAGTGTTCTACAAATTTATATATAATTACATATTAATTAAATATATCGTATTGTAAATTGCAATAATGACTATGAAAAATTACAACAAGATCTAAACCGTTTATCAGACTATTGCATTCATAACAAATTACATTTGAGTTTTTCTAAGTGTAAGTCAATTTCATTAACAAAAAAAAATTTAATAGTTTAAAGAACATATATTGTCTTTGCAACACTCCATTAGAAAGTGTCAGTACGATAAAGGATCTGGGCGTATTTTTTGACAGAAAACTTCACTTCGATATGCATATTGATTACATTACAAACAGAGGATTTAAACTGTATGGCTTTATAAAAAGAACTTGCAAACAGTTTAAAAACCCTGCTACATATTTATCACTTTATAAATCACTCATAAGGTCACAGTTGGAATATTATGGAGTTACATAGTATCATAATATTTAAAATATTTTTAACTAATTACACAACCAGCATCGTTATCCACATCGTAATATTATACACAAAGAAAAAAGAGAGAAAAAATAATAATAATAAAAGCAGAGAGCTAACTAGACAATTAGAACATATCCAAAATTAAATTAATTTAAATTACAGACTTAAAACTTTAAACTCTTCCTAATTGAATTTTTAAATTTCGAAGCAGACAAGAAAAATACGTCAAAGTCAGTAAAATTGTCATTATACGATTTCATCATTCTTCTCAGAGGAGCACGTTCTCCTGCATTTGTTCTAATACGTTTAATGACGAATAATTTACTACATGATAATATATGTTACATTTATATTTGTGCAAATATTTGGTTATGGTATTATATAATATAAATTTTATTACTAATAATAATAATTCTTACTTAATTATTTATTTCGAAGTCGAAAAACGAAGCATCTGCTTCCCAACTAGGAAGACCTATGTATCAGATGTCAAGACCTTATCCCGACGATTGTTCTACTCGTTCTTTTTTTATTTTTTACAGTATTAAAGAAAACAAAAAGTAGATAATGAAGTAAAGAAATAAAGAAACATACAACAATCGTCATAAGCTTTCGAATTTATAATAATGTATACTGGCAGGAGAATGTTATCAAACCATTACTACAATTACTTCGAATTGTGAAAATATGTTATTATTATTACGTTGCTTTCAATTCCGTACGCTGCAGCTAATATTACTTGCATAAATACAATTCCATGTTATGAAACCAGTTTTAAATTAAATAAATAAACAATTAAAAATAATAATGTTTACGTGTATAGTTTTACAAAAATAAAAATAGCTTTTAATATTTGTACACAATAGATATTATATTTTTAAATTTATATGGTGTCTGGTCCAGGTATTTGTACAGTATTTTAAAATATTCAGGGTCATGAAATGGTAAATATTTTTTATTTATTTCTCATGAAAAGGCCGTATTTACGAGGTAGTTTTAATTTTCGAAATAAAATCCCAACAATTTGGCATCCCTTTTGCCAATAATATATACACAAACGTCGTGATGACATTTTTATATAAATAACCACAAAAAAATAGGTACGTATCCAACACCACGTCAATCGAAAGATTTCGAATACGAGAAATCCAAGGAAATGACGGGGTTGATAAAAACGAACAAAAAGAAATAACGAAAAAACACTCCAACACAGCAAAAGACGTTAATGAATGATTTGACATTTAACAATTGAAATGTCTAAGATAACGTAACGTCATCAAACATAGACAACAAAAGTATGTCGATGCTATTCTACAAATGTACTCAAATATCAATTTTATAATTACCTCTTAATCACTGTAAACCTGCTAAAAAGCATATTTTATTTTAATTAAACAACAACCCCAATAAATAACAACCCAAATAAATAAACAACCCCAACAAGACACAAGTTTGCGCGTTTATCGCTAAAAGATCTCCCTTCGTCGTTCCTCTCCATTTCGAAGGCACTCTCCTAACCGCCTAAGCCAATATTGGAGTACTTGGCGTCGACATATCTAGCAATGTGCAACTTCGTGGTCATTTGGAGGAAAAGGCTAAACTGGCCTCCAAGAAACTTGGTGTGCTCGGTAGGGCAAAGCAGTATTTCATGCCTTGCCATCGCCTACAATTGTACAAAGCGCAGATCTGGCCCCACATGGAATATTGCTCTCACCACCTGTGGGCTGGAGCGCCTCAATATCAGCTCCTTCCATTTGACCGCGTTTATCGCCGGGCGGTTCGAATCGTCGACGACAAGGTTCTCTTCAATCGGCTTGATTCTTTGGCACTACGTAGAGATGTTGGATCACTCTGCATCTTCTACTGCATCTATCGCGGGGAGTGTTCCGAGGAATTGTTTGGATTAATACCTGCAGCAGAATTCCACCACCAGACATCGCATTAAGATTCCAAATTTCACCAACATCACCTCGATGTCCGGAAATCTACAACAACCCGATTTTTTGCGGCATTTCCTGCCTCGCACGACCAGAATATGGAATCAGCTGCCATCTACGGTATTTCCGAACCAATACGACTTAGGGACCTTCAAGAAAAGAGCATACGCCCATTTGAAAGGCCGGCAAAGCACCTGCTAATCCTCCAATTTGGCGGGTGTCTATGGATGTTGCGTGCACTTACTACCAGGTGTACCGACTGTCCGTTTGCCCCCTCTTACATTAAAAAAAAATCTATGATTTTATACTATTTTTTGGAATACCGTACAAACACTATTTTTTTTTTGATACTGTAAAATACGTTTATGCATCTTGCCACCCGAAGGCAACGGGTATGTGGCACTCGCTGACTGCGAAGTCAGAATACCCACTAAAACACAGCGGTGTTCTCATCGTCGTACAAGGACGCGCCACGGGATAGCTGGCGTACGATACCGTGACGCCCCGACAGTTGTTTCGACTATGCGGGCCACCTTCGCACAAAGAGCGCTCGCGGGCACCGTGAGTACTCTATTTCCGCTGTGCCAAGGGCCGGCGAACGGGAGAGACTGCGGCAGGTCATGAAGACATAGCCGCAGTCTCCTCCGTAACCTGGTGCGTTGGGCTTAGGGGAGCGGTCAGGGTCCTACCCTTCGATTTGGGGGGGGCGGCAGTCCCGTCCCCCCATTAAGTGAGATGCTTCCGGTGTGGCCTCGAGGGGCAATGTGCCCCTCGAGGCCACACCGGAAGCAAGCGTCGTCATTATTTTCCAGTTTCAGTCTAAGTAATGACGTTTTTATTTTCTCTATTAAAATATATGTAAGTCTCATTTACTTTTTGTCATTATTCCAAATGTGATATTAATAAGAATGGTTTAATGTTTTAATGTTTGTAGATTATATCATAGTAGTAGTCTCTGACTTTATACTTCTGACTGCATATAGTCTAAAAGCGATCATATTGAATATTGATAATTTGAGTCCTTGATTTTGTTCATTGATTTGAAATTCATCTTTAATAATTATATTCTGACTAGAGCTTTCCTTCTCCATGAAATGTTGCGTAATTATTTTTTTTTCGACAAAAACGTTTATTCATTTGGTGATAATTACATTCTCTCAGAAACTATAAAGCACTTCACCAAATAGAGTGTTTCTTCTTTTTAATCAATGTTTAAGGTTCTTTCCAATCTAGCTATAGAACTAGTCATAGCTGCTTTTGATAATACTAATACTATTTATACTAATATTAAGGTTATCAGATTACCAATGGAATATTATAATTACATATTAAAATTATATACCATAAAATTGCTGATGAATGTCATTATTGTTTTCGATACCTTTTATTTTACACATTATCTATCTATTGTTGACTCTGTAAATATATCTTTGTCGTTAGTAAATTTCTTTCACGCTGAAAGCGTATGCAAGATAGCCATATTCTGATAGGTTTACCGCAAGGCCTAGTGTTCCTCAAGGAGGTGTATTACCGCTTCTAGTTTTTTTTTTTTTAAATATTATTACATTTTTCTGCCACCCTGATGAAATTGTACAAATATTTTACGGATTTATGCTCACTTCAAAGTATAAAATTTGAAAAAATAATTAAAGATACCTAGTCTTAACACTAAACCTACCAGAGTGATTGAATGACCGCTTTTGAGACCTTAAATTAAATTGTAATATACTAAAAAAATGTTAACCTAGAAATTAAACAATTTTAGTTAAAAGCGGTCATTTAATCGCTCTGGTAGTTTTAGTGTTAAAAGTCATTAATAAAAAGAACCTTGTTGATCTTTTATAAATTTTAAGAACACGAATACGTAAGACATTAGCAGTAGAGTCATGGTGAAGTTTTGCCGTCATGTTTTTCTTAACTTTTGTCGTATATTTTATTTATATTATTTTTTTCTGTAAATATAAATATGCATAGTTAAATGTACGTTTATATATCTGTATTTGTACGCATTTGCTAATTTGTTTTCTTCTATTTATGCATTTTACAGCTGTACAGCTTTTTATTACTTTTTTTCTTTATGGCCTTTCCTAAAGGTTGTTTGGTAGAGTTTATTTTTGGTGTATATAACAAAGCATGTTTGTTTTTGTATTTACAATTTAAAAAATCATATAGATCCTATAAAAACTTTCATGCCCCATTTTTCAAATTATAGAATAATTTGAATTAAAATACGAAATACTAGCTTTATCATTTCTACCTTCAAACACCCTCAAAACTTTCATACAAATTTTTATCGCATTTTTAACTCCATTAGACGCAGGATGTTTCTAATCAAAAATCTTATAGTAACGCTTCGTAACTTCTAACTTCAAAACAGAAAGATAAAACAGATTTATAAACTGTCATCACCAATTTCACCCCTTATAGGGGAATTTCCAAAAACTTTGTTATAATTGTATATTTATTTAATTAATTCTAACATACAACTACATAAGAAAGTAAATACACATAATCTTAGAAACAAACACAAAATTGAACTTGCTAGCTCTAGAACTAGCTATGGTAAAAAAACCATCTTTGTGGAAGAAGTTCAGATTTATAATAAATCATCAGTAAAAGAATGCGATAATGCTTTTGCCTGCTTTTAAAAGGAAACTTAAATATCATATTTTGCATGCTCGGGAATAATACTGAAAAGAATATATAGCCAACTTCATCGGATATATTGTACCTAGATTTTTGTCTTTTGTATCTCATTTTAAGCGAACTTGTAATGTTCTTATGAGAAATAAACTTCTTAAAACATATTTTAATCAAAGGCCCAAAAAGTAATGTTTATGGTTCCAGCTTTAAAAATAATAAAACTCCGATACAAATTCTCATCCCGCATTTCTTCTTATATGGAACTTTTAAAAATCATACTTCAATAGCTATAAATAAAATTGTAAAACTCACTTGTCTGTTTTTTTTTTCAGGGTTTTTAGACTTTTTGAGAGATGTCTTTCGTTCTGTTTGTTTGTTTGTACATACGTCATTGTTAAAGTAAAGTGTAGATTAAAAAATAAGAACCGCAATGAAAATCGTAATACATATCCCGAGGTATCATTTAGTCTCTATTTTATCAAAATCGCTTCTCTCTATCAAAAGTTATTATTATTTGAATTATGTATTTTGAATGACTGCGTGAGAGAGAATAGTAGTTATGTTAATCTTATATCATTTTAATGTGTTCCGAAAATAATAATAAAAATAATAATGTTTTATAAATAATGTTTAATACCATTTCCTTTATAATAATATTTAATAATTAATATTCATATTCCAAACACTAAACGAAAAAAAAATTGCCAAATTGGCGGATTTTTATTTATATATTTTCATGCAAAGAATAGTCTGAACTTCTGAAGTAAAACACTATCATAACAGATAGAGCCGATGGCGTTTTCTGGATCACGCTGTTAAAATTCGTATGATCTACCTAATGATTAATTTGTTATTATTGAAGTGTTCTTAGTCTAATCATAGTAATATTTAATGTTAATTCTATTAAAATCGGTTCATATATAGAAAGTTATTGTAATTTTTATTGACAGCGTGAGATAACTACTAGAAAAGAGTAGGTAAATTAGCGTAATAAAATATTATCACAATAATGGTAATTAATAATATATAAATACACATAAATATATAAAGGTAATAATAATAAAGAAATTAATGAAATAATAATAACGTAATAAAACTTATGTGCTGGCGATACTGCGCGCACAGTTAATTATTGAATATGTTCCTTGTCATCAAATTGTATGTGCTTGAAATATTGGTTAGTCACTACAATAAAAGTACAAATAGTATAAAAGTACAAGTATAAGTATAAGTACAAATAAAGTCAAATTTGTTTTAATCGCGAGGATAAAGGCAGATCATAATATGTTTTTGTGATGCATACAAATGTTATTACAAACTTTTATCAAATTAGGCATTTTTAAATAAATACGAGTATAAGATAACGAATTAAACTTATATAGGTATAGATAAAAAAAAAGTTTGTAAGAATAAACATGCAAATTTATAAACGTAATGTAGTTATAGATTATGATCAAAATGATGAATAATTTATAAATTGAATTATAACCATTAAATTAAGATTTACGAAAACTTATTAAGAAGGCATACTGAATACTTTGATCCAATACTAAGTTTTTTTATTTATAAAATGAATAACATCATACATAAATTTACTACAGAGTTGGAATAGAGACTTCATTAACTCTGTCTACCAAGATATTTCAAATTTGGAAATAAGAGTTTTTTTTTTCGTTATGTATCAGTGATAATGTTTGATATAATATAATGACATTCAGCCTTAAACTACGATGAAACTATAAATATAAGTTATGTTAATTAAGCAACCAAATAACATAATAGTTATGAACACACGTATTGATATTAATCATTCGTAAATTAAGTACTACAGAAAAGCTACAGAAAAGCGGAGAGGTATAAGCCCCAACCGTTCGACATGAGAAAAGGAGCTTTTGTCCAGTTGTTGATCGTTTGTTTACAGAGTGTTACGGTATTATATAGTAGGTACAGCTTATTTTTCAAAATGATTCTAAATCGTTCATTTTTAATAAACAAAATAATACTTAAAGTGAGTATTTAAATATGTACATGTAGTAGTGGTATATGTCGACCGTTCTGGTGTAGTGGTACAAGTAGTTGCCTCAAAGCCAGAGTTAGCGGGTTCGATTCTCGCTCGGGGCAGATATTTGTATTTGTGCAAATATTTGTTTCCCGTCAGGGTGTGTGTCCTTGTGGGTTTCTCCGCCGTACCTCGGAGAACACATAAAGCCGTCAGTCCCGGTTGTTATCGTAGACTCCTGGTAACGATCGTTGCTCATGGTAGTGATATTATCTGCCAACCCGCAATAGAGCAGCGTAGTGGATTAAGCTCCAACCCTTCTTCCAGATGGAGAAGAGGCCTTTGCCCAGCAGTGGGGTGGTCGTAGGCTAATTGGGTTCAAATCAGTTCAGTAGTGATATATAGAGGTAACTAGGTAAGGTCGCACAGGTTATTTTGTAAATTTCAGTTGGTGTACATTACTTATCCAAAAATAAACCAACACTACGGGGCTTACAAAATAAAAAACTTTGTTTGTAAGGGTTAACTTTTATTCACAAAACTAAAGACTAGCAATTTTTTTCCGTTGTGTTTGTTATTGTTATCCTTATAGGACTTTACAGCATCACCGATATGCTCAAACTCAGCCAAGAAAAGATGTGAGACCTCTAGCAGAGCTATGACTGAACTATGAACAATCATCGACGGTCTTACACACCTAGATGTGAGCGAGCCGACGAAACACGAGGACCTCGACTCCGCCGGCGGAGAGGGTATGTATGCGAGTTTGATTGTATAATCCCTACATAAGAGGCGTTAGATTGGATGATCCAATAATTAGGGTCGATGAAGACGTGTATAGGACGTCTTTGTGTCATTGCTGTGTTTGTCCGTGGGGATCTTAATTTTCAAAAATAATTATCTGTCGTCGTCTTAAGATCTTATGATGAAAAGGTCCAAAAACGGGATAGCTGTTATAACCCCTTAAGTAATTTCCTCAAATGATTTCCTCTCTATCCGTGATTTAAATTTACTTGAAGTCTCTCATCTATTTTAGTGTCATCAAAACTACACGCACGCTCACACTTCATTTGTCCTAGGATCTAAAAGAATCTGTGAGAAAGAAGAAAAAAAAGCAATGGTTTATTAAATAGTTCATCGTTATTGTTCGAAACTGCACACATATGTAATTAATACGTTTGATGACAAATAGAGAGTTGAACTAAATTTATAAATTGCTCAGATCTGTGTAATAGTCCTTTGACATCTAGAAAATTAATCTCGGTTCACAACACAGCATTGAATTTCCCTGAATGTAAATCTCAGAATTTCCGAAAATGTAAGTAGATTTCCGTTCGCTTTGAACACGTATATAAGTGCATATGCCAAAAATAAAAAAACATTTTATACATTAGCTTAATTATAGCACAATAGCAAATTAATAAAATAATAAAGTACTAATACAATTTTAACATTAATAAATTAATGATGTAATCGAGAGTTTGATGCGACTCTGCGTCGTATGCCAAGTTAAATCTCATTTGTTGATTGCGGAAAATCTAGACAAATAATGAGTGTTTTAATGCAATTGTGTTATGAAAATATAGTAGGAATATTATTAGTTTGTTGACCTCAATAAATTGAAGGTACGGTCACCTTGCGGCTTCCTAATAATTAGTTTGACCGCCTGACATCGAGTCAGCAGTATCCAACATCTATAAGGTTATCAATCGAGCATTTCTAGTTGTTTTCTTGTAATTTTCCAAATGTCATTTCACAGTTACTAAATAAACATGTCTTAAATTCAAGCAAAACAACTACAACTCTACTTTCACAGTATACCTTAAGTAATAAACACCGAACAATACCGATGTATATACCGATCGGTACAAAATAAGGGTAAATAAAATAGCAATACAATGAAATCATTCTGTCAATTAAGAAGTGATATTATTCACTTGTAACATTATGACCAAAAAATATACGTTAAAATCATTTTGAAAGATTGGTAAATGAATCGATAGGTAGTCAAAGAGAGTTGCATTAAAACTGGCAGTGGTCTTTATCAGCCAGTAGAAGTCGGAGTGCAATCTCGAGGCAAACAGATAAAGGATTTGCAGTGTTTATATCGCTACTGTGCGAGGAGGTGCGGGCGGGACGCAGTCAGTGCGCGCGTGATGTGACCGACGATGCACGCGTGCAATGCTACGCATTAGTTCGCAAGCGACCACGAGGAATCGAACATGGCCGATTGGTTCCTTGATCGCGACTACGCCAACCACGCGTACGACGCGTACCCCTACCCGTATTACCAGGAGAAGGAGATGCAGCCTGCGCCGGCGCAGTGCCTGCCGCTGCAAGCGCTACCCTATCCTTGCCCTTCACCGACGTTGACCGTTCTACTCTCCCCCGCTCAGCAAGGGATGCAGCAACCATGCGACTACAATCCGACCCCCAAGGGGTACGTGACAATATTTATTTCTCATTTTAATTACGTAACATTTACTTGCCTACCACCGTATCAATTAATATTATTGTCGTGACATGATCGACACATGTGAGCTGTCTAATTTATCGGTCGTTTCATACATTGTAACGTAGTTAGGTTATTGTTTTTATTATGTTGTTATGATTAGATTATTAATACCGTCGCTCGCTATATAAAATGGCGGAATGTTGAAGATTTAATTACTCGTAAGATATTAGCACTCGCTAAATGCAATATTTAAAAATTCTATGATATTCCGTTTATTTTACTTTTTTAATATTAATATTGAGTAACTGTATCGTGTTTTGTTATTTATTATACTTTGTTTGTAAACCTTTCATTTTGCGGTGTTCGAATGTGTATTTTCTGAATTTAATTAATTCTGAATGGAAAATCGCTAGAGGTGTTTGCTAAGAACTGTCACGAATGAGCTTACTACGTCTTAGATAATAGGATATGACAAATGAAGCCACTTACTAATATATTATTAACATTACTTAACTTAAATAATATTACTTAAAAGATTCAATGCTTTTCACTCATATCTTTATTAAATATATATATATATATATATATATATATATATATATTAGTATTTCTAGTTGTTTTCTTGTAATTTTCCAAATGTCATTTCACAGTTACTAAATAAACATGTCTTATTATATATATATACATATAATTAACCGTTACTATTAATTTATAAAATTTTAAATTGTTAAGCTCTTAATAAATTCTTCCAAATATTTTCATACGTACCAATTATGCTCATTGACTAACTATTTAAATTTAGGACGGCTTATAATAGAAAAAAATTGTTTCATTCACATTGGCACTGTCGTGAATATTTTAATCCTAATATTAATTTAAAGCTGGGTATTTTCTAAATAAATCTTAATTCTTAATAAAAATATTATTTAAATAGTATAGTTTAAAATCGTGTAAATAACATGGCTATTAAAAAACTAACTGACTTACATAAAAACATTCTAAGTTTTTAATATCATTTTAACACACTTTTTAATTAATATATCTAAATAAAAAAAAGTAAATAATAAAATAAACAGATTGCACACTTACATGTAGGTACTTAATTTACGAATGATTAATATCAATACGTGTGTTCATAACTATTATGTTATTTGGTTGCTTAATTAACATAACTTATATTTATAGTTTCATCGTAGTTTAAGGCTGAATGTCATTATATTATATCAAACATTATCACTGATACATAACGAAAAAAAAACTCTTATTTCCAAATTTGAAATATCTTGGTAGACAGAGTTAATGAAGTCTCTATTCCAACTCTGTAGTAAATTTATGTATGATGTTATTCATTTTATAAATAAAAAAACTTAGTATTGGATCAAAGTATTCAGTATGCCTTCTTAATAAGTTTTCGTAAATCTTAATTTAATGGTTATAATTCAATTTATAAATTATTCATCATTTTGATCATAATCTATAACTACATTACGTTTATAAATTTGCATGTTTATTCTTACAAACTTTTTTTTTATCTATACCTATATAAGTTTAATTCGTTATCTTATACTCGTATTTATTTAAAAATGCCTAATTTGATAAAAGTTTGTAATAACATTTGTATGCATCACAAAAACATATTATGATCTGCCTTTATCCTCGCGATTAAAACAAATTTGACTTTATTTGTACTTATACTTATACTTGTACTTTTATACTATTTGTACTTTTATTGTAGTGACTAACCAATATTTCAAGCACATACAATTTGATGACAAGGAACATATTCAATAATTAACTGTGCGCGCAGTATCGCCAGCACATAAGTTTTATTACGTTATTATTATTTCATTAATTTCTTTATTATTATTACCTTTATATATTTATGTGTATTTATATATTATTAATTACCATTATTGTGATAATATTTTATTACGCTAATTTACCTACTCTTTTCTAGTAGTTATCTCACGCTGTCAATAAAAATTACAATAACTTTCTATATATGAACCGATTTTAATAGAATTAACATTAAATATTACTATGATTAGACTAAGAACACTTCAATAATAACAAATTAATCATTAGGTAGATCATACGAATTTTAACAGCGTGATCCAGAAAACGCCATCGGCTCTATCTGTTATGATAGTGTTTTACTTCAGAAGTTCAGACTATTCTTTGCATGAAAATATATAAATAAAAATCCGCCAATTTGGCAATTTTTTTTTCGTTTAGTGTTTGGAATATGAATATTAATTATTAAATATTATTATAAAGGAAATGGTATTAAACATTATTTATAAAACATTATTATTTTTATTATTATTTTCGGAACACATTAAAATGATATAAGATTAACATAACTACTATTCTCTCTCACGCAGTCATTCAAAATACATAATTCAAATAATAATAACTTTTGATAGAGAGAAGCGATTTTGATAAAATAGAGACTAAATGATACCTCGGGATATGTATTACGATTTTCATTGCGGTTCTTATTTTTTAATCTACACTTTACTTTAACAATGACGTATGTACAAACAAACAAACAGAACGAAAGACATCTCTCAAAAAGTCTAAAAACCCTGAAAAAAAAAACAGACAAGTGAGTTTTACAATTTTATTTATAGCTATTGAAGTATGATTTTTAAAAGTTCCATATAAGGAGAAGAAATGCGGGATGAGAATTTGTATCGGAGTTTTATTATTTTTAAAGCTGGAACCATAAACATTACTTTTTGGGCCTTTGATTAAAATATGTTTTAAGAAGTTTATTTCTCATAAGAACATTACAAGTTCGCTTAAAATGAGATACAAAAGACAAAAATCTAGGTACAATATATCCGATGAAGTTGGCTATATATTCTTTTCAGTATTATTCCCGAGCATGCAAAATATGATATTTAAGTTTCCTTTTAAAAGCAGGCAAAAGCATTATCGCATTCTTTTACTGATGATTTATTATAAATCTGAACTTCTTCCACAAAGATGGTTTTTTTACCATAGCTAGTTCTAGAGCTAGCAAGTTCAATTTTGTGTTTGTTTCTAAGATTATGTGTATTTACTTTCTTATGTAGTTGTATGTTAGAATTAATTAAATAAATATACAATTATAACAAAGTTTTTGGAAATTCCCCTATAAGGGGTGAAATTGGTGATGACAGTTTATAAATCTGTTTTATCTTTCTGTTTTGAAGTTAGAAGTTACGAAGCGTTACTATAAGATTTTTGATTAGAAACATCCTGCGTCTAATGGAGTTAAAAATGCGATAAAAATTTGTATGAAAGTTTTGAGGGTGTTTGAAGGTAGAAATGATAAAGCTAGTATTTCGTATTTTAATTCAAATTATTCTATAATTTGAAAAATGGGGCATGAAAGTTTTTATAGGATCTATATGATTTTTTAAATTGTAAATACAAAAACGAACATGCTTTGTTATATACACCAAAAATAAACTCTACCAAACAACCTTTAGGAAAGGCCATAAAGAAAAAAGTAATAAAAAGCTGTACAGCTGTAGAATGCATATATAGAAGAATGCAAATTAGCAAATGCGTACAAATACAGATATATAAACGTACATTTAACTATGCATATTTATATTTACAGAAAAAAATAATATAAATAAAATATACGACAAAAGTTAAGAAAAACATGACGGCAAAACTTCAACATGACTCTATTGCTAATGTCTTACGTATTCGTGTTCTTAAAATTTATAAAAGGTTAATTTTAATATCAATAAGGTTCTTTTTATTAATGACTTTTAACACTAAAACTACCAGAGCGATTAAATGACCGCTTTTGAGACTTTAACTAAAATTGTTTAATTTCTAGGTTAACATTTTTTTAGTATATTACAATTTTATTTAAGGTCACAAAAGCGGTCATTCAATCACTCTAGTTGGTTTAGTGTTAAGACTAAGTATCTTTAATTATTTTTTTCAAATGTTATACTTTGAAGTGAGCATAAATCCGTAAAATGTTTGTACAATTTCACCAGAGTGGCAGAAAAATGTAATAATATAATAATAAAAAACTAGAAGCGGTAATACACCTCCTTGAGGAATACTAGGCCTTGCGGTAAACCTATCAGAATATGGATAGCTTGCATACGCTTTCAGCGTGAAAGAAATTTATTAACAACAAAGATATATTTACAGAGTCAACAATAGATAGATAATGTGTAAAATAAAAGGTATCGAAAACAATAATGACATTCATCAGCAATTTTATGGTATATAATTTTAATATGTAATTATAATATTCCATTGGTAATCTGATAACCTTAATATTAGTATAAATAGTATTAGTATTATCAAAAGCAGCTATGACTAGTTCTATAGCTAGATTGGAAAGAACCTTAAACATTGATTAAAAAGAAGAAACACTCTATTTGGTGAAGTGCTTTATAGTTTCTGAGAGAATGTAATTATCACCAAATAAATAAACATTTTTGTCGAAAAAAAAATAATTACGCATCATTTCATGAAGAAGGAAAGCTCTAGTCAGAATATAATATTATATATATTATATAATAAATTATTAAAGATGAATTTCAAATCAATTAACAAAATCAAGGACTCAAACTATCAATATTAAATGTGATCGCTTTTAGACTATATGCAGTCAGAAGTATAAAGTCAGAGACTACTATTATAATATAATCTACAAACATTAAAACATTAAACCATTCTCATTAATATCACATTTGGAATAACGACAATAAGTAAATGAGACTTATATATATTTTAATAAAGAAAATAAAAACGTCATTACTTAGACTGAAACTGGAAAATAATGACGACGCTTGCTTCCGGTGTGGCCTCGAGGGGCACATTGCCCGTAACTGCACCGGGGCACTGCGATGCACCGTTTGTGCTGCCGCCGGCAAACCGGTGGCTCAATTAATGGGGGAACGGGACTGCCGCCCCCCCAAATCGAAGGGTAGAGCGGTCGCAAAGACCCCGACCGCTCCCCTAAGCCCAACGCACCAGGTTACGGAGGAGACTGCGGCTATGTCTTCATGACCTGCCGCAGCCTCTCCCGTTCGCCGGTCCCTGGCGCAGCGGAAATAGAGTACTCACGGTGCCCGCGAGCGCTCTTTGTGCGAAGGTGGCCCGCATAGTCGAACTAACCGTCGGGGCGTCACGGTAGCATGCGCCAGCTGGCTCCCGTGGCGCGTCCTTGTACGACGATGAGGACACCGCTGTGTTTTAGTGGGTATTCTGACTTCGCAGTCAGCGAGTGCCACATGTCCGTTGCCTTCGGGTGGCGAGATGCATAAACGTATTTTACAGCATCAAAAAAAAGTGTTTGTACGGTATTCCAAAAAATAGTATAAAATCATAGATTTTTTTTTTAATGTAAGAGGGGGCAAACGGACAGTCGGTACACCTGGTTGTAAGTGCACGCAACATCCATAGACACCCGCCAAATTGGAGGATTAGCAGGTGCGTTGCCGGCCTTTCAAATGGGCGTATGCTCTTTTCTTAAAGGTCCCTAAGTCGTATTGGTTCGGAAATACCGTAGATGGCAGCTGATTCCATATTCGGGTCGTGCGAGGCAGGAAATTCCGTAAAAATCGGGTTGTTGTAGATTTCCGGACATCGAGGTGATGTTGGTGAAATTTGGAATCTTGATGCGATGTCTGGTGGTGGAATTCTGCTGCAGGTATTAATCCAAACAATTCCTCGGAACACTCCTCGTGATAGATGCAGTAGAAGATGCAGAGTGATCCAACATCTCTACGCAGTGCCAAAGAATCAAGCCGATTGGAGAGAACCTTGTCGTCGACGATTCGAACCGCCCGGCGATAAACGCGGTCAAATGGAAGGAGCTGATATTGAGGCGCTCCAGCCCACAGGGGAGAGCAATATTCCATGTGGGGCCAGGTCTGCGCTTTGTACAATTGTAGGCGATGGCAAGGCATGAAATACTGCTTCGCCCTACCGAGCACACCAAGTTTCTTGGAGGCCAGTTTAGCCTTTTCCTCCAAATGACCACGAAATTGCACATTGCTAGATGTTGATGTCGACGCCAAGTACTCCAATATTGGCTGAGGCGGTTAGGGGAGTGCCTTCGAAATGGAGAGGAACGACGAAGGGAGATCTTTTAGCGATAAACACGCAAACTTGTGTCTTGTTGAGGTTGTTTATTTATTAGGGTTGTTATTTATTGGGGTTGTTGTTTAATTAAAATAAAATATGCTTTTTAGCAGGTTTACAGTGATTAAGAGGTAATTATAAAACTGATATTTGAGTACATTTGTAGAATGGCACCTCTCGAAGTACATCGACATACTTTTGTTGTCTATGTTTGATGACGTTACGTTATCTTAAAGTCATTTCAATTGTTAAACGTCAAATCATTCATTGACGTCGTTTGCTGTGTTGGAGTGTTTTTTCGTTGTTTCTTTTTGTTTGTTTTTATCAACCCCGTCATTTCCTTGGATTTCTCGTATTCGAAATCTTTCGATCGACGTGGTGTTGGATAAGTACCTATTTTTTGTGGTTATTTATATTAAAATGTCATCACGACGTTTGTGTATATATAATTGGCAAAAGGGATGCCAAATTGTTGGGATTCTATTTCGAAAATTAAAACTACCTCGTAAATACGGCCTTTTCATTAGAAATAAAGAAAAAATATTTACTATTTCATGACCCTGAACATTTTAAAATACTGTATAATACCTGGCCCAGACACCATATAAATTTAAAAATATAATATCTATTGTGTACAAATATTAAAAGCTATTTTTATTTTTGTAAAACTATACACGTAAACATTATTATTTTTAATTGTTTATTTATTTAATTTAAAACTGGTTTCATAACATGGAATTGTATTTATGCAAGTAATATTAGCTGCAGCGTACGGAATTGAAAGCAACGTAATAATAATAACATATTTTCACAATTCGAAGTAATTGTAGTAATGGTTTGATAACATTCTCCTGCCAGTATACATTATTATAAATTCGAAAGCTTATGACGATTGTTGTATGTTTCTTTATTTCTTTACTTCATTATCTACTTTTTGTTTTCATTAATACTGCAAAAAATAAAAAATAAAACGAGTAGAACAATCGTCGGGATAAGGTCTTGACAGCTGATACATAGGTCTTCCTAGTTGGGAAGCAGATGCTTCGTTTTTCGACTTCGAAATAAATAACTAAGTAAGAATTATTATTATTAGTAATAAAATTTATATTATATAATACCATAACCAAATATTTGCATAAATATAAATATAACATATATTATTCAGCAGAAATCTACAAATACACTATTAATTTAAAATTTAATATTTTATTTTATTTCAACTTATATGCAGTATCTCTGCTTCATTCTCTTCTTCAAGCATTGATAGTATTTTTTATAATATATATGTATTATTATTGTTGGCGATAACGTCGGAGATGGGAATTATTCCCGAGTTTTGTTTCATGTGTATTTGTTTCTTACTCTTACACTGGCTGTAGCCGATCTTAAAACTAATATTACTTTACTACTAAGTATTAACAAAATCTTAGCACATTAATAACATATAAATAATTCTAAGTAATAATATTAATTTCTATGATGTAAGTGTCAAAAGTTCACATCAATCTGAGTGCCGCTAAACTTGTCGCACGAGGTCAAGGGCCGCATACTGTTATAACTTGAATCCTTCACATTTAAATAAAAAAATAGTGTTCTACAAATTTATATATAATTACATATTAATTAAATATATCGTGTTGTAAATTGCAATAATGACTATGAAAAATTACAACAAGATCTAAACCGTTTATCAGACTATTGCATTCATAACAAATTACATTTGAGTCTTTCTAAGTGTAAGTCAATTTCATTCACAAAAACAAAATTAATAGTTTGAAGAATACATATTTTCTTTGCAACACTCCATTAGAAAGTGTCAGTACGATAAAGGATCTGGGCGTATTTTTTGACAGCAAACTTCACTTCCATATGCATATTGATTACATTACAAACAGGGGATTTAAACTGTATGGCTTTATAAAAAGAACTTGCGAACAGTTTAAAAACCCTGCTACATATTTATCACTTTATAAATTACTCATAAGGTCACAGTTGGAATATGCTACATCTGTGTGGAACCCTCTGTATAATAGGTATTGTGATCAATTAGAGATGGTCCAACGTAAGTTTACAAAATTAATTAATTACAAATGTTTCAATACTAGGTCATCATATAATACACTGCTGGAAAATTAAATCTCAAAGGCTTTATTTCGATTAATCATTTTTATACAAGATCTGTCATAATAGTTCTGATTGTAATAAATTGGTAAATCAAATTTACATTTCTATACCAAGTAGCTCCTTGCGAATTCGAAACACTTATAAACATAAATTATTCGTCATTAAACGTATTAGAACAAGTGCAGGAGTACGTGCTCTTCTGAGAAGAATGATGAAATCGTATAATGACAATTTTACTGACTTTGACGTATTTTTCTTGTCTGCTTCGAAATTTAAAAATTCAATTCGGAAGAGTTTAAAGTTTTAAGTCTGTAATTTAAATTAATTTAATTTTGGAGATGTTCTAATTGTCTAGTTAGCTCTCTGCCTTTATTATAATTTTTTTCTCTCTTTTTTCTTTGTGTATAATATTACGATGTGGATAACGATGCTGGTTGTGTAATTAGTTAAGAATATTTTTAATATTATGATACTATGTAAGCTTTTATTATGCAATTGTTTGTTGTCCTGAATAAAATAAAATAAAATAAAATAAAATAAAATAAAATAAAATAAAATAAAATAAAACATAATAAAAAAAAAAAAAAAAATAAAATAAAATAAAATAAAATAAATTGTGTGTGTCAGCTCCGACGCACGACTGGAGTTTACTCTTTAAGAACGATTGTCTAAACATACGCAAAAAGAGTTTATCCAACTGAAAATAAGATTAATACCATATGAAAGGGTAAATTAACAAATTAATGAAAATAATATACATATATAAATATATATTTATTCATTTTATGTACATTTATTATAACTAATCGGCGAAATATTTTACATTAAACTTTTCACAATAGGCAATTTCAGATGTGCACAAATATTTCATTAGGAATGTTGACAAATTATGTAATTATTATTATCTGACAATTATCATATATTTTTTAAATATTATTTTTCAATATTAATTAGAGCAACATTACTTTCGCACCGCACCATAGGTGCGCGCGCACCGAAAAAGTAACGAGGTCATTCAATAGTAGATTTTACCTCTCATATTTTTCTCATACCGGGCGCCTTATATATGAAAATCGATTCTTAAGGAGTAAACTCCAATAAAAATAATTATAACCTAGATAGTTTTCTACTAATAAGATTGAGAAGAATTTTATTATAAATTATAAAACATTTTAATGAAACTATTCTATGAAAAATTTAGGGGATTCACATCGAAGCAGTTTAATTAGAACATCAAAACAATAATAAATTTCAAAATTCATATTCTTTTATTTCTTTTTTTTCAAAACGGTAGAATGTTTTTGTCACAAAGACGACTATAAACAGCTTATGGATATTGTTTGTAATATATATATTTTCTCCACTGTTTTTGTTTTTTTTTTTTTTGTTTAGACGGCATGACTTCACACACACATTCATTGTATTTTCTTTTTACCTTTTTTCTATTACCTACAGCATCTAAGAAATTCCTCTTCGCAAATTTTATTATTCACTTTTACTCATATATCTATTTTAAATTTTACAATCAGTAAATTATAACATTAGTAGATATCGTCTTTTGTATATGTTGTTTTAGTACTACTTTCATTACAGAAAAAGTGTTTCTAAAGTTACTTTAAGATTAAAACGATCAAATTATTATTCATTACAAGTTTCTTAACTTTAGATAGGAGGTCCATAGTTCCTCCTTTTTATTATATAAATACAAACTAACTGCTACCTACTTAAGCAGCATTTGTTTATCATACATATTTATTCCAAATATTAACATGCTCTTTTCTTTCTTTGACTTTATCACGTAAGCTAATTATTTATCAATTGTAGTTTATTTATAAATTAAGTATAAAGTAATTAAAAATACAAATTTTGTAACATCATTGAATTTGGTACATTAAAGATGTCTTTTTAAACTAAAAATATAGTTCCAGTACCAGTCCATCATTTTCCACTGCGCAAATAACGCGCGTGGGAAGACAGTATTTATTATGAACTGGAAGATTATATTTCATACGCAAATTATTATTCGACTTGACTAGCCCCAGTGGATGTTCAAATGCTAATAAAAAAAAATTGGTTGTCCGTAAAGTCGTTTTACGGACGATAATTTTTACGTGATGACGTCATAAGAAAACATGAATGGAATTGAATTATTATCACTGAATTATCATTATTTTGTATAATATATATTTATATATTATATATCTATGTATATAAGCTACAGGTAATTAATTGTATTTAATAATAAAGCGAAATAAAGTATAATACTTTGATATGTAATACAAAAAATTATCAAGTTTAATAAAGAAGTTAAGTTTAATAACTTAAAGTTAGCAAAACAAATTAGATTATCATTAACCACTTATGAAAATTGTAAAAATATACTAAATAAAAGCAGTTTTATTTTTATACGATCGTAATTATATGAGTCCTAATAACTTTTTAGTCAAAATTGTAATATAACCTATTATTACTGCACTCGCCCACCGATACTACTTTTTTAATAATCAAAGAACAAATATATGAGATTATATCGCTAATCGAATTCTTAAAATGCAAGAATTAATTACCTTTTTTGCTGCAATTGTTGTTGTAATAAACTATGGTAACCATTTTATGATTTTATTAACTTTTATTATTAACTTACATTTATTTACTTATATATTATTAACTTATATTATTAAATAAATAAATAAATAAATAAATAAATAAATAAATAAATAAATAAATAAATAAATAAGCCTTTTATTTCTCATTTCATTTAACATACATTTCATTGACAAAATATATTATGGTATATTTTTTTTCATTATATTTCATTTAAGCAAATTCACCACAAATAATCTCCATTAAATTAAATTAAAATTATATTTGTAATAAAATGTTTAGAATTTTTAAAAAAAAAATAATTTTAAAAAAGTTACATTCAAAATTACATGCTTATAAAATATTGGAATTACGATACAATAAACATTTAAATTGATTGATAACTGCAAAATATATTGAATAGAAATATTAAAATAAAATTGATCAATAAATTAAAATAATTAGAATAAAATAATTAGAATAAAATAAATGATTAAAATAATGATTAAAATAAATGAGAACCCCTCTGTAGGGTAAAGGCCTCCTCCATTTGTGACCACAGGTTTCTATTCTTTGCTCTATTATGCCATTCCTCTCCTGCTATAGCTTGGATATCATCGACCCATCTTTTACTCGATCTTCCTCTCTTTCTTTTCCCCTTGGATCCTTCCCACATCACCGCTCGTTTGGTCCATCGAGAATCGTGCATTCTAGCCAGATGTCCTGCCCATTTCCATTTCAATTTCATAGAGTGATGTAAGAAGTCTATTAATTTTGTTCTTTTTCTTATGATGCTGTTACGTGTTTTGTTTATTCTTCTTATAGATATGATTGTTCTTTCCATTGCTGCTTGGCATATTCGTATTTTTTCTTTTATCTGTTTAGTGTATATCCATGTTTGTGAACCGTATGTAAGGCAGGGAAGAATACCACTATCCATTACTGCCTTTTTAATAGGAAGCGGCAATTCTCCTTTTAATATCTCTCTACTTATATTATTACATTACATTATATTATTAACTTTTCACTATTTGACGTTACTTCATTATTGACAAAACAGAGATTGCGTGCGTTCGCCGCCATTTGCCGCTGTCAATTCTACTCCGAGTTCGGACGCGTCATAAGTTAGGCCGACCGCCGATCGTGAGCCGAACGCTTAGGCCGAGCCTATCGTGCTTCTCTAACGCTTGTTCCGCGCTCTCGATCACTAATTGTGACAATGACGTCATGTTTCTCGTACATGCACCCAGTAGCTTTAATCAAATTACTAGTAACGTCTAGACGTTATCACGTCAAAAAAAAAAAGGTCGTTTATAACGTAAACATTAAATGTATATAAATTATTAAATGTATTTATTTTATAGAATGTCTTTATGTTTAAGTAATTAAAATATTGTCTAACGATAACTTAGAACAGAAGGACATTTAAACTGACATTCTGTTGTTGAAATTTTCTAACAGTTTTCCATTTTTTTCTTAATCATAGTAAGGTATCTCTACTGTATTGTACTGTATCAGCCTGTAAGCAACCCACTGGTGAGCAACTAACCATTTAGAAGAAGGGTTGGAGCTTAATCCACCACGCTGCTCCACTGCGGGTTTGCGGATAATTTCCCTACCATGAGTAACGATCGTTATCAGGTGTCTATATATAACTACCGGGACCGACGGCTTTACGTGCTTTCCGAGGCACGGTGGGGAGACCCACAAGGACATACACCTAGACCGAAAACAAATATTTGTACAAATACAAATATCTGTCCCGACCGGGAATCGAACCCGCGACCGCCGGTGCACGGCGTTGAGGCGACTACTCGCACCACTACACTATAACGGTCGTCGTAGTCAGAGATATACAACGTCCATATTTCGATCTCAAGTAATTATTTTGATGAATGTGGATTTTCTATTATTATTTTTATAGAGACATATTACTTAAATGTCCAGAATGCTG
The DNA here is from genome assembly GCA_036937285.1 of Euphydryas editha. NCBI lineage: Eukaryota > Metazoa > Arthropoda > Insecta > Lepidoptera > Nymphalidae > Euphydryas > Euphydryas editha. Next base: position 18,135,161 of record JAUPFZ010000005.1, on the reverse strand, counting down.
TTTTTATGACACTTTGATTATAATATCATTTTTAGACTATACAACTACACAAACCACTATAAGCAAAGGTATTTAAGTATAAGAAATTACTAACCAAGTTTTATACTTATTGACGAAAATAAGGAATTAATACTGTGTATTTAGACCCAAAAATATTTATTTAAAATACCCCCGGCGTAGTGCATGTGACGAAATAAATAGAAACCCTCTCTAAATGATCCTTTACAACATTTATCAAATAAATTTACGAAAATATGCTTCTTAAGTCAGTAAAGTCAAGCAGAGGTGTCTGTCAGCAAAGGCTTTTAGAGATTCCAAGTTCTCCTCAATATCTAGCTGTGTCTTTTAGATGTTGAAAATGTTTTAGTTTTTGATGTCCTTTTAGGTTTACCGCATCTCTGACTACCCCTGATGCCCTAGATACGGTTCTGCCTGTCTGTGAAGGCTAGACTATTACTGAGACGTCAAACTTAAAAAGAAGCTTTAAACGAATTCAGTCTTTAAAAAAGTAATAAATGTCAGTTCTATAAAGATTTGACAGGCTTATAAAATATGTGAAATCGCTACGAGGCTTGTACAATGGCGATTCAAAATTGTAATTGAATAAACAAAATTGTAATTGAATAAATAATCTATACATATAATAAAATGGTAGGAAACTCAAAACTGTACATTGAATATTTTTTAAAAAGAATACTTGGGGTGTGATCTACAATCGATACCGAAGCCAAAAATTAAGTTTTTAGAATTTTTGTCTGTTTGTCAGACGTTAGTCACGTAGACGACGTCGCGGGCAGCAGCTAGTTAAAATAGAAATTTATATGTCAGAACAATCATTTTGGGAACTACACTAATAAAGTTCTTTTAATTTGTCCAAATACACTGACTTCTCCTTTATTTCAATACATAACTTTTATAAAATACTAGCTGCTGCCCGCGACACGTTGTTACAGAATGCGTTGAAGAAATAAAGGTTCACTGCTCGTTCCCCGTAGATGATAGCGTGATAATATGTAGCCTATATGTTGACCCGACTTCTTAATAATATTCGTGCCAAATTTGAAGTAAATTCATGGAGTACTTTTTAAGTTTATCCCGGACATACATACAGACAAACAAAAAAAAAACAAACAAAAATTCTAAAATTTTTAAAAAATTTTAAAATTTTTGACTTCGGTATAGATTACACCCCAAGTATTCTTTTAAAAAAATATTTAATGTACAGTTTTAACTTTCCTACCATTTTATTATAATTATGTATAGATTACAAATTGATAAATGGAGTATAGTAATTTTATCAATTACGGAATTAGTCCATAATGGTTCCCGTATAATTTGTTGAGGGGCCCTTTGAATCCAACTCTAGTAAGGTCCAAAATACAGAATATTTATTTTCAAAGTGCATACGAGGGGCCCGTACATTCGATCCGATATATCGGATAAATATGTCGATACTTTTCGATAAAAAAAAAGAACTATAGGCTGGTTTGGAAGTACATCTTGAAGTGTCTTTTTAGTTTAGTGATGTTCTCATGAAGATCTTCGGAGATATGTGACGGAACTCTTCAATAAATGACAGCAAATTAGCCGTGGTTACTGAAATCACATGTAAATGCATTATTTACACAGTCACACACTATAACATCACGCCTGTGAAGTCGGTTTTTGTTTTGTTAAAATTTTATTTTTCTTTAATTCTTATTTTTCAATGTCATATATAAATGTAAATATGGTTTTCATTTACCCGTACGTAAATATGTATGACTGAATCAATATAACGTAGGTAGTTCGATTATCCGAAAATACTGGTTTTCCGAACACCCATGTCCCCCAATTAGTTCGGATAATCGACGCTCTACTGTATATATATTACAATAATATAAAAATATGTTCCAAATTGCCGATTAATTTTCTCTAACACCTTTGTACAATTTGCCATTGATTCAAGGTATGCTATGCCGGTGTAAATTTTGGTAATAATGTTGGTTTCACTCGTACATATGCTTATATGACTACGATCTGTGTGTGAATATTTCATCATTAAACGGAACTAAATACAATACGTATTCCTGAAATTTGTTGTAACTGCAACGCGTTAATGAAATGCCGTCAATAGAAAGAGACGTTACCAATAACGTGTTAATCAAAACAATATTTTAAATAACACGCCAACAAGTTAATTATCAGACAAATTCTTGATTATAATCATTTCGGAGTTCAGGAGTTAAGAATATTTTTCAATTTAAGCCGACCGTTGACCTGAACAGACCGTCGAATGAATCTTCTATAATCGCATAACGTACAAGTTAAAAAAAAAACTGTAGTGTTTTTATCACATAAATATAATTACGGCTGCATTTTTGGCTGAGTAAATCCGTAAATAAATACTACTTTGAAATAAATTTAATACCTACATAAATTTCTGGTGCAATGGTTAAATAATGTTAAAGTTAAATCATATAATAAATACAATCAGATCGTATGTAAAATTACTCATGATTTTGACAATACATACGAATATACAAATACAATATAAACAAATATTCCAAATTTAAAAAAAATGAATTTTCCTCCGTACTTCCTTTGAAATGTTATGAAATAAAAAATGTTAAATATATAGAAAAAGTCTTTTCATCACCATGCCCGAGAAACGTATTAAAATAATTAAACACTTGAAACCAATACTGATATCTATATGATACCTATAAATAAAATTACGGTAAAATGACAACGTAAATTTTACAGTATTGTTCACAAATATGTAAATACAATTGTGTAACAGACAGTGTGGCGTTCCGTCATAAAGCAATTGATGGCTGATATGCCCGCACACCGTCTGCCACGTCCAGACAGACATCACGCTCCTCACTAAAATATTTCATTCCCATTTTTGCTGCGAACATAACACGATAAATTTTGACAAACGTATAGTTATGATAGACTAATAATTGACTATTACCTATACATTTTTTTTTTTCAAAAAAGCAGTTCCTAAAGAAATAGGACATAAATCTTATCATAAAATTATCTCCACAACATAACATTACATTAACATAACATTGAAATAAATGTTAAAAAAGTCTTCATATATTTTTCGTACAAACCTTTCTTAGATATTAATCCTAAAAAACTTTTTGGTAGAAATGAAAAGAATTAAAAAGCCTACCCTTATCGTTATAGTACGGGAGGTAGCGTTGCAATTTTTCTGGGAATTTTATACCGAATGAGTTTTGTTTCAAACAGTTATTTAATGTACAGAAATCAGTAAAGGGAGCGTCAGTTGTCGCTCTAGCGGTGGAGCTAAAGGAGACAGCATGAAAAAGTCATTGCAAAAAAAATCTGCTTCGATGAATTTTATACCAAGCGAAACTGTATTAAATTATTGTTTTAATCACAGTTTTTTTAAAAATAATCGTCAGCTGTATTGCCGAGGGGGGGTTATATGTCAGTCACGTGCATGAACCTCATTAAAATTTTTAAAAATAAATTAATTTTATACCTTATGAAATTTATACATGTCAATTTTCATACTTTTAAAATGATAAAGAAAATCGTCACACGTCGTGAAAAAGTTCACACTTTCGCTGACTGACGTTGATGTGAATTCGAAGTATAATATAATTTGAATGTAAAAAAAAAATCGTCGTCAGCTGAATGTTTGTGGGTGTAAAGATCGTCAGTTTAGCTTCCAAAGAGACCATGCAACGCTCGAATGCGTTGAGCGCGCGAAATGTTTATCGCGCTGACTGACGGTCTTCCCTCCGTAAATAATACAGATGACGATTTTCTTTAGCAGCTGACGTTCGGATCTGTTATGTATTAGGGGAAAACTATTATTGTTATGATTTTCAGCCGGCTTAAAATGACTTGCTCAACTATAGCGCTACCTCCCGTACGATTATTGTTTAGATTAAATCAGCAATTTCACGTTGATAATTTCACAAATATTACAATCAATTCAATTTCTGTACAGATCCTATCTATCCGAATGTAAATGAAGTTTCGAAATATGTGTGATACCACACGTTTCCGCTCGTCATATCACCGATCAAATTCGATTGCTTCAAGCCGCGTATAAAAGCTAGCTTACTCGCCGGTAAAATACAGTAGGTTTTTTTCTATTTATAATGTGTAATTTTAATATATTTGTTTCCTATAACAATGAACTGAGTGAAATTAATGTAAGTTAATACAATTTTAATAAAGTGTATTAACTGAAGAGTGTAGTAATTCCAGATGCCACCAATAAAAGACGAAAAAAAAAACAAAGTAAATAAACAAACTTAAAATGAGTATTATTGTATTTTTGTGCGGGAAAATATTAAGCCTCACCCACTGAAGAATGGATAATGTGCTATGAATGCAATTTATGGGAACGTGAAAGCTGCAGTGATGGTGAAAGTATAAGATATAGGTTCCTCTGTTGATTAGAATAATTCAAATTTATTATTTGTTGATTATTTATATTTAACTTATCTATTAACAAATTACTTATATACGAACTGTTAAAGATGATATTATTTAAAAAATTTAATTGATTATGTTAAAAATAAGATGAAACTGATGATGAAATGAAGTTATTCTACTTGTCACTACTTAATATGTACTCTCCGTATTTACACCACCACTATCCGGGATTACCTACCCCACGGATTTGAGTGAATTACGAAAATGGCACTTCCATTTTTTTTTTTGACAAAAATATTACCTAATTTTTAAATTATATAAAATATCATCATTAAAAGCAATAAACAAAACCATATTTATTATTGATGAATAAATTAACATAATTTTTATTTAGTATTTTTAATATTAACTTTTTTTAAGATGTCCGTAATTACCCCACTCTCCCCTAAATGTATTTCAATATTTCTTAATACATTATTCAATTCCTTTAATTGTACCGCCTGCGGCGAACGTGTACAATTAACTCGATGCGAAATTATTCTGCAACCGATAATTTATATAGTCAGCTTTATAACATATTGCATATTATATAAATTTACATAAATTACTTCTATATTGTATATTGTAATAGAAAACCAATGCGATATCACTTACGTTTAAATATAAATAATAATATATAATATAAATAATTTATATAACCTTTATATCTTCAATGAAAACACCGTACGAAGAACTATTTAAAATTCGAGTAGTATCGGTTAATGTTAAGGAATTTTTGACTATTAATTTGTTAATGTTTACTTAATTAAGTCTATTTTAAGGTAGTAGAAATAATATTAATTATTGTATCGTAGGTAGAATAAGTTAGGTCTGAAGCGTTCTACAAGTCAAATAAAAATAGCTAAGAGTATTTTATATATTTTAATTTGCAACAGTTTTTTGTTACATAGATTTTAAAATCTAAACCTAACTATTACATTTATTTTACTTATTTTAAATTAAAATTTTTAAACATTTTTATCTGAGCTAAAATTTTATACAAAAATATAACACTAAACTTTCTTACTATATAACAATGTTTATGCTAGTATTTATATATAATTATAACTATGTACATAACATAATTTACTTAAGACTTATTTCTATTGTTCACTATAATACAGATCTTTCTACTCAACACATTTAATAGCTAAGAGAGAAAAATAATAGCTCAGTGTAATAAGAAGACTAGGTACTCTCGGGAAAATACTCGATATTCGAGGTGGTTGCTGATATTGCTATGGCTATGGCCGACTTATAATTTAAATGGGTATTCGCCTTTGATACTATATACTATATACTTTATATACTTCGGTCCCAACCACATGACAGGAGACGCCATAGAACGAAACGGATACAGGAAATATGACGCTATAACTTCTAGCTGTCAACAAATCTCACGATCAAATCATAACACGAGAAAAATTCAAAAATCACCACGGATATCTGGTTTAAGATAAATGTAATAAGCTTTACCATTATTATTTTTCTTAGGTCGCCAACTTTACAAAAACTATATTGATGGATACTACAGACAGTAAAAATAGTTGCTTGTTAAGAAAATATTTTAAAATATATATTTACGTTTCGTATTTATGTAATATAATATTTAATAACGCAACGTTTAATGTTAAATCGCTTACGCTGTTCGTAACCTGTTAATTTTTATTATACTACATTAGTCGATTTTATGAATGTAAAATAATAATTAAAATATTGTAAACGTCTCTGTTGATAATGATATTGTGCAATTTAAAAGCGGATGTGTATTATATAATAATAATATGTAAACAGTGTGTTAACACTTGACTTTTTATTAATGAAAAATACATTTTATAAATTATTATTTTATTTTGGTACAAAGTTTCGATAGTAGATTTTAAACATTTCGATTCTAGAGAAATAAGGAATTTTCCAGAAATAAATAGACTAACAAAGGACTCTTCTTTTGCCAAAAAAAAAAGATAATCATACTGTTCTGTCGTTTGGCGTCCCTACATGACTTATAGTTTCGGCCGAGCCTTGCATGTTTTCCTACGATTATTTTTTTTTTCACTTTACACTGCCTAGAACGAGATGGAATTTAAATAAATTAAGTATTTGAAAACAATGTATGTATTTATACTCACGGTCGTCTGTTTTCAGTATAAAAGTACAATAGAATAGTTCAAACGGAACGCAATTGAACTAAACTAAAATTTACATCTACTCTAGTTATATTTCATCCTTTTATATACAATAACGTATAACAGTAGTAAAAAAATCTAATATATGATTAAAATACACAAGCATGTTTAGCAAATAAAAACGTTATAAAAATTTTAAACTATCTTCCCTAGTCCCTAGAATTCCCTAGAATTATAATTATGGTTTGGAAGTCCCTAGAATTATAATTATGGTTAGTAATGCATCAGAATTAATACTTACATAGGTAAAATAATATTAGTCTATGAATGTTTATTACGTGATAAATTATACAATATTAAATTATTAAGAAAGTAATATGTTTCTTATAATTGTTATCGAAGGATCATTCCCAATTTCTGCTACAATCGACGATCGGACAAACTCGTGTTTGAATTTGCGGCGCTACAAGTTTATTGAACCGTACATCTCGTAACCCAGGTGATGTTTATGTACTTATATTATAAACAGGAAATATTATATTTGTCTGCATATTTCTTTTTTTTTTTCAACGATAAACTTTGAAATTACTAAATCGATCTTAATGTTTCGTTTATTAGAAAACATCATTATCCAAAAGTCACACAGACTTATTATATATACATTACATTAAAAGTAAAAGTATTTTATTTATTTATTTTATCTTTACGATTAGTTATAAGTAGCGTATAAATAGCCATAACGACAAACGTGGATGAAATCTCGAGTGAAATCTAGTCTGTTATATTTAGGCATATTTAACGGTAATTCGTTTAATTATAAATGCATTTATTCTTTTTAAAGTGTCCCTAGAGATGTAGGTTTTGATGTCTGAGTGTATTTATAAAAAATGTTACGTCTAGCGTTACGTACGAGACTTTGTATGGCTCATGTAGTTATTTTAAGCGATCGAATTTTGTAGAAGTTTTTTTTTTTTTTGCTCAATATGAAATATTTTGATTTTATTCGTGGAGTGAATCATATTATTTATCGATCTACTTCTTGATATTAGAGTCTCTGAACATAAAAAGTATTTACTAAATCGATTTCATTTATTTTGTAGAAATAATTTAGTATTATGACCGTATGAATATTATGACCTATGTCGACAAAAAATATATATACAATATTTACTAACTATACATTTACTACATAATTATTGGGTCCGGATTCGACAATCTGTCGCACAAAGCCGTGACAGTACGACCTCTAAGCCAAAAGTGCAGTCTATTGAATCTCAACGAAACATGTGCGGACCAATTTGGTTTTTAGATACAGATAACAACGATAACCTATCTACGCGTCACAGGTGAAAGGTCCTTTTCCGTTATGAAATATATTTATCTTATTAAGAAACCTATATAATATATTTCAATTTATAAAGAATATTAAAAAGAAGTACATATAAAATGTAAATTTCTAGAAAATAAATTATTCTGCACTTGATTATGTCTGTTTGATATAGAGAAAGATTGCGTTTCTCGTTTTCCAATTAAATTGCAATTCCATTTCTATTAAAAAATAAATCAGTTCTTCTTTTATAAATGATAATTATTTTTATTTCTTAATACAATTATAATTGTTAGAAAATATCTGCTAGATAGACAATATCTATAGACGATATTCTCGAAAAACGAATAAAAATTAATTAAAAAAATGTTAACATGGATAACTATGACAAAAATTTCTATCATCTTAATTATTATATTTGCATACATTTTTCGAGAAACATTCATTTAATTTTATGTTAAATCTCGCGGTCTGTCAGAAATTGATTTTTGATAGCTGTGGGTTTAGTTGATTTGTGGATTTGTTGACTCCTATGTCGCAGCGTAGGGTAATAATAATAACAATAATAAAAATTATTAAAGACAATTTCCAGTTCACTTGTTAGTAACAAAGAAACATAATAAGGTTTTTACCTATACATATTGATATTTTATTGTAATATAGCTTGTGTTACATTTGGAATATGTAAATTTTTAATAGTAAAATATTTACTATACATAACTCACTATGTTGAGGTATCTGTTACAAACAAATGATTCAACTTTGTAATACCTATTATTTTAGAATATATTTTCTGAATGCTAGAAAAACATTTGCGCTGTAGAATTTTATAATAATAATATATTAATTATTGTACACCATGATACAAACTTACACAGTAAAATATAGAAAAGATGTACAAAGGCGATCTTATCGCTAAAAGAGCGATTTCTACCAGGCAACCAAGCAAAGGATACGTATAGTAGCAGCGGTTAGGAAGTGTACAATTAGATTATTAGAAACAATTTTTAGTAAAATTTTTATGAGTTATATTAAAATAGCAGCTTTCATAAATAAGATAATTAAAATATTTTTTAAACATAACTATTATAAGATGAATCTGTATTTACTTTGAACAACAATGTTACACCTGCTTCGCTGTAGCTGGGAACGCGTCCAAGTGTTTGTGATCTTTCATTTGACAATACTTATTGATAACACATCATTACTATAATTGCACCTGTTTATTGGTTAATTGAAATTGTAAGTTAGAATTAATTGTAATATTTACTTCTGTAACTAATATCACACATAACACCAAGACAAGTAAGTATTTTCAGTACGCCGATAATGTCTGTATATAATTGGCGTATTAAAAATTAAAAATCATGTCGTCTATTCGTTGGCACGCGTCAATCATTATTAGTGTTTGTCGTAAATGAAAGTACTTCCTTGATACCTTATATTCCAATGTGACTTGGCGATCGGCAGTAATAGATTTTAATGGCAAGATGCTGCTATATTTAATCTTGGCATTCTAACGCGGCGCTCAGTGTACCTACATATATTCCCTCGACCTTAATGCGAGAACGCCAAAATTGAAAATATTGCTCTCTTCATATGTAAAAGATTTTAAATATTATTTGAGATCATTTACGTATGAAAATGAGTTTCTTTTTTTTTTACTTTTTTGTCTTCTTATATTGTTTTTGGTATATTTTTTATTAAATTTGCTTACAACGCAACTAAAGTAGGTATGAAAACGTACATTGACATTTTTATATAAATAATTTACAAGAAAAAAAAATGTTTTCAAAAAATATGTTTCAGTAACAAATATGGTATTTAATGGATTTTTAAATAAATAAATTATCTTTCATTCTCTTGATATATATATATTATTGAAATATATATTTTATAATATACAAACTTAAAATTTTTTATAATTACTTAATAATATGTATTAATAAGTAATTATAAAATATTTATAATATATATGTATTAAATAAAAGTAACTCGTACATACCTTGATATAACATGGTCACATACACGGGACAACGTATTTTATATATGTGCAAATACATTGACAAGCCAAAATAATTAATACATCACTAAGTACTTAAAACTTTCGAACGTGTCAGATCGTAAACACAATTTAGTGTTTGGCAAATGTAAGATTAGTTCGCTTTTACTTTAGACGCTCACACATCTAAGAATATATGTATAGAATACTAAATACAAAACACATCTACATAGCTATCTCTTCAGATACAAAATATTATTAGAGATATGAGCATAGTTAACATAGCTATTTTACAAAATTAAAATACATCGCAATAAAAAGTGGTACTAATTTTTATCGCTATCAATAAAATTACTGACAGATCTAAATAGAAATAGATACAAAAAATAAAGTTCATATTACATCTTTTTTTTGTATTTATGTCTTTGCGTCTAATATATATACTTTATTTAATCAACTTTTTTTTTCATCACTATTTTTTATATAATATTAATAATCTAAACTGAATTGACACGTCTCCCTGTAAACGTCCTACCGCAGGCCAAAAGCCTCCCACCTCCCCTATGTGTGAGAAGAGTTGGAACTTTGCGACCAAGAGTAAAAATCGTTTTCGGATGTAATATAGTGACAGTCGGGACCAACGACCTTACGCGCTCCCCAAATAACAATTATTTGTATAGATATAACAAGTAAGCTTAATTAAAAAAATCAAAAAACCCGACTGCGTAAAATACACGTAATATCGACTGCGTAAAATACTCTTATTATAAACTAAAAAGAATAAAACAATTTACTAGCTTTCATTTGATACCCATATTGCTACAGTAAGAAAAAAAATCAACTCCCCCCCTCATTTCGCCATTTGCGGGCGCCATTTTGAAAATTTATATATCCTATGTCACTACTACAATTTAGACAAATCCAACGACACCTCATATGTCAAAAACTGTCCAGCCGTTTGGGCTGTAGGGCGTGCCAAAGAAATGGACATACATACATACATACATACATACATACATACATACACTCGAAAAACATAACCCTCCTTCTGTCGCAGTCGGGTAAAAATTGGCTACGAGCGGGAAGCTTTCGCACCACTATACCTAAATGGCTATCATAATACATTCACTGTAGTAAGTAGTTTCAAGATGTTTAAAAATTATTAATAATGCTACTTTCATATTTATAAAGATATTTATTTAGCACTCAACAACGAGAGAGCTACAACAAGATTCTTGTATAAACAGAGTGAGCCCTTAGGATTAATTTTCTTTTAAATTTTTATAATAACTAATAAGGTTTAGTTATTGGTGAAAATATGTCTCAGCGTATAGAGCAAGTTGATAAAACAACTGTCGTTATTTCAAATTGGGTTAGCACTTATAAATTTTCGAGTGGTGGAATATGTTTTTAAATTCCACCTTATTATTAATGATGAAGATAAATTGTGAAGAAACATGCATGTATCAGGAGAAATTTTGAAACATAAAATATGTAACTAATTCTTCGGTGTAAGCTCATTGTTGTTCTCCATTATAATATAAATATAGGACTATTCCGTTCTGGAAAATTTGCAAACAAAGTGAAATAAGAAATTCTTTGCTTATTTTTTTTCACTATGAGATTCAGTTCACTAAGATACGAGTATGACTTAAACGGAAATTCATTTTTTTTTCTTCCTAGTTAATTCAGGTATTTGCAAATTAAAAAAAAATATCATAATAATAATACTGATTGACTATTTAACAGTAACTTCTATAGATAAATTATAAACATTGATTAACAATGGACCTCAATTATTAAAATAATAACAAATCACACCTGGGCTGTATATAGATCCCTTTTTCCAAACATTTACTTCCATACTTATATCCTATTAATAATATTTATTAAGCAAGGGCAGTTTAGGTACTTTGACATTCTGTGACGTCATCATAACCAAACAAACACAACCAATTTACAACCAACAAGTTAAATATGATTAAAATTTTATTTTCAGATAGGAGGAACACTATTTCAATATTTATCATTAGAATGTTGTAGCAAAGTATATGTACGTGCTTTTGTAAATTAAAAAAGTATTCGTTTAGTTCAAATAGTCTCTCGCAGGATGCATATTTTTATAATAAGTTAGCATTTATATTTAATTGTTGATTTGCACCTCGGAGTCGTAACATGACGTTTTATAGCGTACAATTAATGCAAATAAAATTTAAACATTAAAGTCATTTATTATATTATTTGTTATTGCGTCCATTCTTTATATATACTGTTAGTTAGCAGGGAAGAGGACATCAGGTACCAGTCAAAAACACCAATTGCAAATTCATGCGACGTTTCGATCCTTTATTGGACCTTCATCAGGCATCTGTGTTTTTGATTGGTACCCGATGTCATTTATTATTATTTATTATTATTCAAAGACAAAAAAAAATACCAGACAAAAACTTATCGTCCTGAAATTGCTATCTATATTAACTAAAGCTCTTCATGACTCACAGTCCGGGCCACCCACCCCTGTTAATCACTTTTCGGTGCTCATGTACGTATTTTAGCACATATGTGAGGTGCCATGCAAAGCCATATCAAAACTTATATCAAGTGAAATGAACGTATTTTTGAACTTGCAAAAAATGAATGACGTAGTAAAAAAAAACGCCAAGAGCTCTAGTTGCTAGTTGTCCTTACAAGTGAATCAGCCTCTCGTAAGAGTACGTAAATATGGGTTAAGGCTTTCTATTGAGGTTTTAAGTTTAATCCAAAACAATACTATACGAATTGGAGGATGTATCAGAATTTTTTCCGAGATATGTTTGTCTCATACGATGATTTTTTACCTCCGATCACGAGATAAACGTAACATTTATTGATTTAATGATAAAACTCACAGTAATAAACTCTTTTGCAAAAAAAACGGGCACTTAAACAAAGAACTATTTTATAGTTACTATTAGTTTGTTTGACAATTTTAGGTATTGTTATCGTCAGAATTTTATAAATTAATTAGGAAGGAATAGTTTTCATCAGTTTTATCATAACATTTTAATTAAATTATTAAGAAATAATGTTTAAGCTCAAAACACTATGATTGTACCTGCTCGCTAAATAAAAATGAAACGCGTTAATTTCTTTGTTTTTCTTAAATACATTAAAAGCAGATAAAAGTTTAGTATTGAGTGTGACCCCCTCTTGATGAAATCACAGCTTGCATTCGTCTGGGCATGCTAGTGAGTATATCTTTTATGGTTTCTTGGGGAATACGTTCCCACTCCGCGGTAATCACATTCTTTAGCTCTCTGATGGTCTGCGGAGCCGGCTGCACTGATCTCACTCGTCGCTTCAGAACGTCCCAGACATGCTCTATGGGATTGAGGTCCGGACTTCTAGCTGGCCAGTCCAAACGACGAATTCCGACTTCTAGCATATACGCATCCACACCGCCAGACCGGTGGGCGCGAGCGTTGTCGTCCATAAAAATTGAGTTTTCGCCAAGAGCGGTTAAAGCGGGTTGTGCATAAGGAATTAGAACTTCCGTTATGTATCGGTGTCCAGTCAGTGTACCGTTTTCGATGAAGACTAACTCCGTACGATCCATAGAATTTATTCCTGCCCAAAACATAACAGAGCCCCCTCCATAAGGTGTGATTTCTTCAAAACATGCCTCTGCAAAGCGTTCTCCTCGTCTACGTAGCACTCGCCGACGTCGGTCTTCACCATGCAGAGATATCCTGGCTTTATCGGAGAACAATACCCTATCCCAGTCTTCATGAGTCCATGACACACAATTTCGAGCGAAGCTAAGCCTAGCAACTCGATGTCCACGGAGTAATTTAGGGCCGCGTGCCGGGCGATGACTGTGTATATTAGCAGCGAGAAGCCTCCTCCTGACCGTCCATAGACTAATTTGCACATTTCTTACTTCTTCGAGGGTGTTCTTGAGGTCCACATAAGAAGATTTGCGATTTCTCAACGCTTGACTAACTAGAAAACGATCATCCCGTGGTTCGGTACATGTCTTTCTGCCAGAACCAGGCCTTCTCTTGACGGAACCGGTCTCTTGATAGCGCTGCCAGGTCCTTTGAACTGTCGACCGACTCACATTTAGCCTCTGAGCCACGAAGCATTGACTGCAACCTTCTTCAAGCAGCGCAATAATTTTGCTCGCTTTTATCACTTTATCTACCATTTTCGAGATTGCTAACAATACTTTTAAATGTCAAGGACACCAGATAATTTAATAAAAATTGACAAAAAAGTTAATTAGAGTCGATATTAACTATAGGGAATTCGCGCCACAAAATGTAGTTAAAAGTTATTTTCTTTGAAAACCAGGCTCAGTCAAAAATTTGAATTTGGAATGTACTCTTATAAACATTATGGCACTTTTATAACTGGCCAGTAACATGTTCAAATGATTAAAACCTTTTTGGTATTTTATTTTTTTCAGCCAGGAAGAAAATCGAAACCGCCCGTTTTTTTTGCAAATGAGTGTAGTTCATATTAGACTGCGACTGTCAGATTCGATCAAGATGTTCTATTGTCGATGTCATACCAGTTTTGTTTCAAGAAAAATTAACTTATACGAATAGAACGTGTATTTTGTATTCTCCATCAAACGTGACATTGGCGAAATCATCTGTGCCACTCTGTGCTATTCCTGCACTAGTAAAAGACATCAAACTAAAATGAATGAATGAAAAAACATGTCATCCAGATTTATTAATTTATCGTTGTACAACAAATAAATGTGTTGGCTTATTTCAAAAATGTTTTATTATGGACTTAAGTATTTATATTTAGTTAAGTTTTTTTTTTTAAATATTTTGTGCGCGTTTTTCTATACAAGTGTACATATATTATTAAATTTTACATGTCGTTACCTACAGCAGAAAATATAAAATAAAAATAAATTTATCACTGAAAACCAGTTCTTTGCAGATTTATCTTGATTACAACTAAGAGATAAAATTATTTAAAAATTGTCTGCAAATAATTAGTTTAAATTTTGCATTATAAATATGTAGATATGTACAATTTTGTAAAATTTCGAAGTAAATATAATATCCGAAAAAAAAAACACTTTACTTTACTTGAAAACTGTACCAATATTTGTCATTTATTATTATTATTATTTCCTACTATAATTTGCTGTTTTGATTGCTTTTTATCATTAATTTTGATATTACATTATATATCTTTTTCTTATTTATTATATTATTATGTACTTTTTATTATGTTACTTTCAATTGTACTGTGTACAGACCGCGAATAAAACGCGGAATATACACATTGAAGTAATATGTACTACATATAAAATTTACTAAAAATTATGACAATATTAAAGGTACTTAGTAGAAATTCATGTTGGCATTCATATTACAAGTTCCAGATGTTTGAAGCATAAATTGTTCAATATTCAAAGCATAAAATGAATACAAAATTTTAAGTAGCTTATAAATTAAGCACGTCTAATTATTTTCAACACATGTCTTCATATTTACAAAATATTTACAGAGCGAATTGTTCAGAGTATAAATATAAGTAGTTGTTAAGCCCTTTTAATTGGTAAACAGCTACAGTTGGATCCCCTTTAACATTTCTAAACAATAAATAAAATAATTACGTTGTTTTAATAATATGATTTTCATTTGTATTAATAAATTTTATTGAAACGTTTTGTTATTGATAACCTTCATAATATTTACTAATAAAATGATTCATTTAAATAATGATGATTAATTAAACTGTGGTCAAGTTAGATCAAGTTGAAATAGGTTAATATTCTAGAGCTTAATTATTGAATATTATCAGCGACAAAGCATACGTTATCAAAAAAATAAATAATTATTGTACCAAATGAAACTAAACAAAAAAAACTCAATTGATTAATTTTGATTTTATACGTAGAGGCATACCGTCGCGCGTCTATTAAATTTCCGTTGATAATTTTTAAGTGAAAATATAACTAATAACTTTTAAGTGAAAATTAATTTTGGATATTGATAAATACATATATTGAAATGAAATGAAACTTGTATACATATATTGAAATGATCGATTTAAAATAACTAAAATGATAATATACACTTATATAACACACATAGACACACTTACATATATGCTACCGAATTAAATAAAGATAAAAGTTATATATATATATATATAGTGTCCAAAAAACGCGGCAGCGTTCATGGTTATCCTACCGATCAGACAAATGACTAGGGTATATTTATTGTAAGTTAGTACCATTGAAGTATTAAAACATACTTAGGGCATTAAAAGATACGTGAAATTTGATACGTGAAATTGTCACTTTTTAGCGTCGTCGTAGGTTCTAAACAAGAAATTTATATACAAACTGGAATGCTCACGTGCACTCAAAAAACATTCCTACGGCTTAGATTGCATCTCTTTCTACCATGGATTGGCAACTCTCGTAAGAAAGAGACAAAATACCAGTATTCAACGAAATACTCGGAACGATTTTTCACTTTACATGTTATAAGCCAATGTCAACCTTATGTCAAATATTTCAAGGTGCATATTTGAATATACAATTTTATTAAGTGAGTGTTCCAGTTATGATATAAATTCCTTGGTTCTAAACGATGCCATCATAACATCCGCTGATCATGACCTTTCTCAAATATCAACGGGAATCAGATTCAGTACGTAGAAGCACTTGACAAATGGTGTCATGTTCTTTGTTCACTAGTAGAGCTTATTTGTGATAAGTTAAAATTTAATAGGGTATTGTTTCCTTTCTAGCTATTTTTCGTTCTTGTATAATAAATATTGGACTTTAACATTACATACAGTTAATGAATTTATAAGTCTATTTTTTAATAAAATTACAAACAATAAATAAATTAGCAGCTAAAAGTACACGAAATAATCATATATTAAAAAAGTCGAGACGAGTTACCACTATTATCAATATTATATTATTATTTTAAAAATAAACAACAAAGTATTATTAATTATTATTAATTACTATTTTGCGCGATTTTCCTCTTAAATTAAAAGAAAATTTTATTTTACCTTTTTTATTTTGTTAATGTTATTTTAATTTTGTAATATATTTCATATTTTATTTAATAAATGTACACTTACAATTGAAAAACACTGAAGAAAGAATATGAAGTTTAAATAACAAAAATAATAAAAAATAAAAAAATATAAATCTAGGTAATTTACAATTAATAATACACAATATTGTAAAGTTAATGAGATCGTAGTAATATTAAGTATGGTGTTAAATATCCTTTTTGCGTTAAACGTCCTGTAAGGCAATAGGACTGGTAGGTAACAGCGTAGGTCTTCTAGTCAATAAACTAATATAAAGGAAGCGTTACCTATCCGTATAACGGTCTGAGTGTCAAATTCAAATATGCACAGATAACATATTCACACTAGTACGGAGTTCGAAAACCACATAGCAATATCACTCGGATTTCACTTTTTGTTACAAACCGCTAACTTTAATATTAATTTTACCTGACGTGCTGATCTAAAAATATGACGTTACGTTACGACGTTACTGCGTTATTGTATCCCAAACTTCATATTAATCCCCTTTGGAAAACGATTCATCACATAATTGATAAGTTGGTCACACTTTTTCTGTCTATTATAATATGATAAATTATAATAATAGTCACAGATTTTTTGCGATAGCAGTAATTTTCATTAATTTTATCGCATTTTCGCAAATTTTACTGGCCCTCAAACCTTAAAATAGGATATGCGTAAGGGCTAGTAATGCGACAACCGTTCTAGTACCGTACCGTACGCCGACGGACGCGGGTTGGATCCCGCTAGGGGTAGATATTTGTATTTGAACAAATATTTTTCCTGGTGTTTGTGTGTGTTCTAGAGGGTCTTCCCACCGTGCTTCGATGAGCACGTAATGCCGTTGGTCCTTGTTGGTTGTTACCATGTACACTTGATAGTGATCGTCACTAATATCGAGAAATATCCGCTAACCCGCAGGACCAGCGTGGTGTATTAAGCTCCAACCATTCTCCTATATAGAGAAAAGGTCTTTGAACAGCAGTGGGCCACTTACGGGTTAATTCAGCAAGGACTAATACATATAAAAACGATGAAAACATATCATTTGAAAATTAAAGTCTAATCATAAATCGAAGCATACCCCTTTACTCTGTCCACTAGTCAGTGTCAGCTTAATAAATACATCCATAATTGGAGTCATCTTTCTCACAGAGATAATCCACGTGAGCTGCGAAACAAAGCTGAGAAGCAAAGACGGGACAAAATGAACGAATCCGTCGCAAGATTGGCTTCAATCGTACCGCCGGTGATAAAGACTGGCCGAAAAATGAATAAGAGAAACGTCCTTCGCCTCGCCGCACATTATCTGCGGTCACATCAACACGGTAAGAATATTTATTAATTGATTTAAAAAAAGAGGTGAAAGACAGGTTCTTTGTTCGCCTGTACGTTTTTATTTCTCAAGCAATATACCGGCTCCTTTTCTATGGGATGTTGCGTAATATAGTCTAATATATATAAGCGTTTTGTACGAACAGACCTACAAAGGTAGTTTTTTATGGACTTATTTGAACATGTGATATATACAAATCAATTATTGTTTGATATAAAAACAATGTTTGACCACCAGTGGGACGTACACAGCCCGATTCAGTTCACTAATTGACTACATAGGCCAAACAAAAAATTTCCTTTCTTTGAAAATATCGTTTATTATGCATTATATACATATATATATATAGAAAACCAATGCGATATCACTTACGTTTAAATATAAATAATAATATATAATATAAATAATTTATATAGCCTTTATATCTTCAATGAAAACACCTCACGAAGAACTATTTAAAATACGAGTAGTATCGGTTAATGTTAAGGACTTTCTAATTTTTAATTTGTTAATGTTTACTTAATTAAGTCTATTTTAAGGTAGTAAAAATAATTTGAATTATTGTATCGTAGGTAGAATAAGTTAGGTCTGAAACGTTCAACAAGTCAATTAAAAATAGAAGAGATTATATATATATATATATATATATATGTATATAATGCATATATATGTATATACTAGCAAACCCGGCGAACTCCGTTTCGCCACCAACTTATTTTCGTGACGGATACTCACACCACGTACTTCCGCCATGCAAAACCATATTGGTTTGTAGTACATGCTATGTATCAGAGATGGCGCTGTATGTGAAAAATGATTTTTCCCTGTTTTCCTGCTTTTCTGTTGAAAATTTTCCTGAATTTAGTTTGCTATAAAGCTCACGGAGCCCGAGACCTTTCCAACGAATGCAAAACCGTGGAAATCGGTTCGTGCGTTCTGGAATTATAACATCAGGAAGGAAAACCCGACTTATTTTTATATTATAGATTACAAAATTTATAATTTTTAAATCATTTGATGAGAGTAAATGATGACCCTTCTTCTATATGGAGAAGAGGCCTTTGCCAAGCAATGTGTTGTTTAGAAGTTGATTCAATGCACTTCAGTTCATTATGAGATTATAAGATTAAATTATATATTATTATAATTTTCCCTGTTTTCCTGCTTTTCTGTTGAAAATTTTCCTGACTTTAGTTTGCTATAAAGCTCACGGAGCGCGAGACCTTTCCAACGAATGCAAAACCGTGGAAATCGGTTCGTGCGTTCTGGAATTATAGCGTCAGGAAGGAAAACGCGACTCATTTTTATATTATAGATTACAAAATTTATAATTTTTAAATCATTTGATGAGAGTAAATGATGACCCTTCTTCTATATGGAGAAGAGGCCTTTGCCAAGCAATGTGTTGTTTAGAAGTTGATTCAATGCACTTCAGTTCATTATGGGAGTATAAGATTATATTATATATTATTATGATTTTCCCTGTTTTCCTGCTTTTCTGTTGAAAATTTTCCTGAATTTAGTTTGCTATAAAGCTCACGGAGCGCGAGACCTTTCCAACGAATGCAAAACCGTGGAAATCGGTTCGTGCGTTCTGGAATTATAGCGTCAGGAAGGAAAACACGACTTATTTTTATATTATAGATAAAGCTCACGGAGCGCGAGACCTTTCCAACGAATGCAAAACCGTGGAAATCGGTTCGTGCGTTCTGGAATTATAGCGTCAGGAAGGAAAACGCGACTTATTTTTATATTATAGATTACAAAATTTATAATTTTTAAATCATTTGATGAGAGTAAATGATGATCCTTCTTCTATATGGAGAAGAGGCCTTTGCCAAGCAATGTGTTGTTTAGAAGTTGATTCAATGCACTTCAGTTCGTTATGGGAGTATAAGATTATATTATATATTATTATGATTTTCCCTGTTTTCCTGCTTTTCTGTTGAAAATTTTCCTGAATTTAGTTTGCTATAAAGCTCACGGAGCGCGAGACCTTTCCAACGAATGCAAAACCGTGGAAATCGGTTCGTGCGTTCTGGAATTATAGCGTCAGGAAGGAAAACCCGACTTATTTTTATATTATAGATGAGGTAGAAAAGAGTCCTCAGATCCCTTAGCCTGCAAGGGCGTTCATTTTCCCGTTTTACCCGCTCGAGGCGGTTTTACGCATAGTTCTCTTACTCCGATTGGATTCAAATTTTGAGAAAACATTGCCGAAATGTTGTTATTTGAGGAAATGCAAAAAAATAATAGATTCTTTGAAACATCTAAGTTGCCCTACAACATACAAATAAAAATAAATACAATAACATTTAAATAGTTTGTCAGTTCTACGTAACGCTGCCTTCGATTCGGAAAACAAATGTTGCCAGTAGAGTTTGAATCCAAAAACAAACAATTTTTCAACTATAATTATTCATTTATTGTAATACAGTGTTAAAAATATCTTAAACATTTTTATTCTACGTAATACATACCGCGTTCAACAAAATAAAACCAATTACAAAAATTATTTAAAATAGTTACGTTACATATCTACTAGATCCTTAATACTAGAAACGCCTGATTTTACTCATGTTGAGTTGGTATTGTAGCCTATGGTGTTCTTTTTACCCGACTGCGACAGAAGGAGGGTTATGTTTTTCGAGTGTATGTATGTATGTATGTATGTATGTATGTCCATTTCTTTGGCACGCCCTACAGCCCAAACGGCTGGATGGTTTTTGACATATGAGGTGTCGTTGGATTTGTCTAAATTGTAGTAGTGTAGGCTAGTAGTATAGGCTATATAAATTTTCAAAATGGCGCCTGCAAATGGCGGAATGAGGTGGGGGAGTTGAAATCGCCCAATCTCTGTGCTGCCGGTAATTTAAAAAATTCTAGAATAATAATTTTTATACGGTTAGACGAATACTTCTCTTCTATAAATTTCTTCTCCGAATGTCAATACGGATTTAGACCTCGCTCAAATACTTTGGCAGCCACTTTAGATTTAATCACTGATATAAAAACTAATTTAGATAACAAAAAAATTACTTTAGGAGTCTTTATCGATCTACAAAAAGCCTTTGACACCGTCAGCCATAAGTTATTACTTAATAAACTTGAAAACATTGGAATAACCGATACACCCCTTCAATTGTTAAAATCTTACCTTAGTGATAGGTATCAAGTGACAAAGATAAATGATATTCAAAGTGGTCGATTCTTGGGCCACTGCTGTTTCTGGTTTACATCAATAACATTTCCGAAATTAAGCTACATGGTAAATTAACACTTTATGCAGATGATACTTGTCTATTTTACTTTGGGGATTCCATAGACATAATTATAACTCAGGCACAAGAGGATTTAAACACTGTTTTTGACTGGTTTCATTATAATTTACTCACAATAAATGTATCTAAGACATCCTACTGTATTTTTAAGCCAAAAAATAAAAAAAAATTGGAAACTATAATAAACTTACTATTGATGGTAAAGTATTAATAGAAAAAAAAGAGGAAAAATATCTCGGCTTAAGGATTGACCAAAACTTAATGTGGACCTCTCAAATTAACTATATCAAGACAAAGCTTACCTCATTTCTCGGTGCCATTCGACATATTATTGGTTGTTTTCCTCGCAAAGTTCGGTTCATGCTATACAATTCATACATTAAATCTCATTTAACATACCTTATCGAATTATGGGGAACAGCATTAAAAACAAAATTAAATGAACTACAAACCCTTACAAAACAAAATTATAAAAGCATTATTTAATTATAACTATAGAACTAATACTGAAAAAATTTATAAGGAAACGAGCATTATGAACATTAATCAATTATACCACTTTCACACGCTATTACTTATCTATAAAATTCTGAATAATAAAATTAATTCAAAAATAAAATTTACTCTCAAAAATGAAATACCAAAATATAGTCAACGAAGACCTGAAAAAACTTTTCTTATTCCAAAAACTAGAACTGATTACGGAAAAAGGACCTTGGTTTTTGAAGGAGCACAATTATATAATAATTTACCAGACGCATTAAAAAATTGCAAATCATTAAATATATTTAAGAATAGACTTAAAAAACATATTTTGGATTCATTTTGAATTAAATAAATTTTTCACTTACATCCTTCGACTGTTGTACGACTTTAGCGGCGGCTGTGATACTTGATACTTGATAATACTAATAATAGTATGATAATGAATATAATTATTATTATATAGAAGAATAGTCTAATTTAGTATGTAAAATGTTTAGTTATAGGAATTCTATAGTAAGCACAATGTTTAAAAAATGTGTAAGTATATGTGAACTGCTGGACACTTTTTATATTTTTATCCACATAACATATTGTTTATTAATTTCTCATGTAAGTGAAAGTATGTTTTTAATGAGAAATAAATGCTCTTTAAACCTAAACCTAATTTTTTTTTTCTTACTGTAGCAATATGGGTATCAAATGAAAGCTAGTAAATTGTTTTATTCTTTTTAGTTTATAATAAGAGTATTTTACGCAGTCGGGTTTTTAGATTTTTTTAATTAAGCATACTTGTTCAAATATTTCCCTGTTATGTATCTTAATAGTCATAACCAATCTGATAAGTTATATATCTTATATTTAAAAGTTGTATTTTTTTATAAAATATGTCGTGTTTAGAAGAACTAGCGATATTACCTCTGTTAATGTTTTTATTAAATGCTCACTTTTTATAATTATTTGTTTTGTCACTTATGACGCATTATGTGATATAGTTTCTAGTTTGATCTACGCTTTGTTTTGTGAATAATTTTCTAGTTTCGCTACATTCCGACTTATAATTGTTATGACTTGGTATGTACCTACGTCCATATCCAATTAATATAACCCGACAAAACTATATATGTTGCTTCGTTCTTCGTTAAAGTATATTATTAGTGTACAGTTTAAAAAGTTATGTGATTTTTAATATACATAATAGAGTACAAGCCAGAGTACATAGAATTAATAAATTGTTATGAAATTAGTATTCCAAGTCGTGCTTTATTTTACTTTTTACTATGTTAATATTGTATACTTTTAACGTACTATCTATACTGATATTACAAAAAAAGGTAAACGTTTTGTTTGTTTGTCATAGTGAAATTTAGAATTTTAGATCTACTAAACCGATTTTAATAAGCAAGGAGGAACCATTAAGCATCACATTAAGATTCATAGTAACGAAACATTAATTGCTACGGATAAAAGCACAAGAAAAATCTAGATTAGCTGACGTCTAGTTACCAGTACTTAGCTTACTAGACTTTACAATGCATTGTTTGTCTATGTTAAAAACTATTATTTCAATGCATATAGTCTATTAATGAAAGAATTGTCTTTTAACCTCCTAGCTTAACGTCAATAACTTACTTGAAGTTCTTCGTCTATTTTATATTAAGTGTGGAGCTACCTCATTCTAACTAACAAATATGAACTATCTAAAATAACGACGACCGTTGTGGTGTAGTGGTGTGAGTAGTCGCCTAAACGCCGGCGGTCGCGGGTTCGATTCCCGCTCGGAGAAGATATTTGTATTTGTACAGATAAGTTTCCGGTCTGAGTGTGTGTCCTTGTGGGTCTCCCGACCGTGCCTCGGCAAGCACGTAAATGCGTCGGTCCCGGTTATTGTCAAAAACACCTGACAGCTATCATTACTTATGGTTGGGAAAATTATCTGCCAACCTGCAGTGGAGCAACGTGGTGGATTATGCTCCAACCCTTCTCCTATATGGGGAAGACGCCTTTGCCCAGCAGTGGGATGTTTATAAACTGATTCAGTTCAGTTCAGGTCAAAATTTATAACTCAAAATCTACACTAAAATGATTGAAGATAAAAATAGATTAATTCTAGTGTCCAATATCGACACCCTAGTATTGCGCAGTAGTCATATTAAATTCATAGTATTACTTATGTGTACTACGCAACATACAAGATACAAGTTAGAACGTGAGTCATAAAGTAGGTGTTGAGATTCACATTAGGTAACAATTCATAGGATATTATACTAATTGGGGCATTGTTTATAACTATAATTGAGTGCATTTAAATGAATTCAAATGCTAGATATCTTTTTATATATTGACTGTTAATGTTTTATTTACAGCTTATATGAGTCGTAGCGTATTTCTTTATGTTCTAAAATAAAAATAATGGTAATTATTCGGAAGTGGGGCTCCTGCTGAAATCGGGGTAACAAACTTTTTTTTCATTTCTTATGCATAAAGAACATGAGAGAAAGCAATATTAAGGTTGCGCATGACTTTGTTCCATTAATCTTGTTAAAACTTTGATAGGTTGTTAGGTCTTTTTTTTTTGCTAGTTAGAACTAGTTCTTGCTAAATGCCTTTGTTAAAACTAGAATTAACGCTCAAAAATAAAAAAAAGGCCTAACAACCTATTAATATTATTCTTTTTTTTTTTTGGTGTGCGCCACCTTATGTTTATTATTCATAAAAAATCTTTAAAAAAAATTTCAACCCGATTAAAGGAGGAGAAGGAGGAGGAGCCCCACTTCCG
Source organism: Euphydryas editha (assembly GCA_036937285.1). Classification (NCBI taxonomy): domain Eukaryota; kingdom Metazoa; phylum Arthropoda; class Insecta; order Lepidoptera; family Nymphalidae; genus Euphydryas; species Euphydryas editha. Next base: position 18,110,310 of record JAUPFZ010000005.1, on the reverse strand, counting down.
AATAATTACCAAAATAATTATAAGTAATGTAGTTGGTTTTCAGAAACAAACGCTATCGCAAACAAAAACTTCCGGTATATAAAACCAAGTACTTATAATTATGTAGATAATTTAAGAAACATAAACAGGTACGTTTCTACTTAGTATGTAGAGGACAATCTCAATTTGAATAGTATCTGCGTTTTGTGGTTTAATAATAATTAATACGCTGATATATTTGATTTGTTAATCATTACTGCATTATTGGGTAAATAACTAAATATACGGCTAAGCAATATCGCACGTAAATTGTTCCGATATCGTTATTATTTCCTGAATGAATATCTAACTCATATTATGACTTGGTAATTGATTTGTTCTTTTGTTTAAGCATACTAATCTCAAAAACCACTCATTTCAGTTTAAACAAATAGTCATTTTTTGATTGAAAATAGAGAATGAATCATAACGACTTTTACTCTAAGGAGCAGAACGGTGTTTAATAATGGGAAATAGTGATATAGAAATGGAAATATTATGCTTTAAAAATATTGATATCACTATTATACGAGTAGTGTAATGGAGACGAAAACTCTATTAACTCTGATGGTGGTGGTTTGATTCCCACCCAGAGCAATTATTTGTATTTATACAAATATTAGTTTCTGATCCGATTTTTGTTTATATAAGCCTCCCTATCGTGCTTTTAAAGACATATATGTCTATAGTTAGTTGCTCTTGCTACAGCTTTGTTTCTTGGTTATCGTTTAAAGTATTATTATTTAAAATTAAAATAATTACCTTATATCGATAACAACGATTTATCCATTTTTACCATATTATTACTACTCACGGGATTTTATTGCTCAATTCCATGTAGATCCAAAAAAAGCAGTCACAGTCAAAACATTTTACTGTTTATTTACTCTTAAACTGTATACTGATACATATCAGATGGAGAAGTTTTACGAACAGTTGTATACCTCGGTCAACCAACATGTTCCTAATTCGACTGAAGATCTGATAGCCGAGCTTACCCCGTACACTACTCGGAAAACATTCCGGATATCAGCTTGCATGAGATGAGTAAGCTCTGCGACAGCTTAATAACAATAAGGTACCAGGAGAAGACAGTATAACGTTAGTGCTTCTGAAAAGAGGTGGAAAACCAGTGCTTGAAGTCCTTCAGGTGCTCTTTAATACCATTTTACCTGTAGGAGTAATGCCAGAAACTTAAGACAGAAGCGTGGTGGTGAACTTGAACCTTATTGAAGTATTACAAGCCCATTTCGCTTCGTCATTACGAATCGTCTAACGGGCAAGTTTGATGACTTCTAGCCTCTCGAACAAGCCGGTTTCCGAAAAGGCTATAGACCACATATATACAACATAGATACAACATAGACAAAATGTTATAAATATTGATAAAAATCTTAGTCTTTAAGCATGTATATAATTGTTCGAGTTGAAATAAGTAAATTAAATAGTATATTGGATGTATTTATTAGAATTATAAGTTCAATTTAGATAGAGTAGCTTAAGTTTAGCTATTTAAACTAAAACTGTATTAAAATAATCCTCAAAAGAAAATTCACTTCTAAGATATAATATTTCATAGTTGTGTTTCATAGTCATTCATAGCTTCTAAAATTATTATGATCTTAAAAGTGTTCGTCGTTTCACCTGTGAAAATACATAAGTATTAGAATTTATATATTGGATACAGTATTCTACCTATCTATAATATTTTTGTGACGACCCGTTGGTGCAGTGGTCACAGCAACTGACTGATGATCTAGCAGTCACGGCTTCAATTCCAACACATGACTAATATTTGTATTGATAATATAGATATTTGTCGTGGTCTGAGCGTTCCCCCAACATAAATATGATTAACATCCTAGTGGGGGCGGTTGAATGTGGGCGTTTATTTATTTATTTGTATCCGTAAATTGTTGCATTTTCAAATATCTTATTCTATAGTACTTTTATTAGCGAAAATTATTCATGTAACAAATATTATTTTAGAGAACTTACAACAGTCATCCATCCCACAAAGTATTAATGACTATAATAAGTATTTATTTAATTGCCACGAATATACTTTTAAATCATTTAATATGGTTTCATTGAACTTTTTTTATTATCCAGAGTTAAATTTCCATTGCATTTTGATCAAATTTAATTTTGTTAACAAACCATTAAGTCGTTTCTGACAAATCGCTCAGATAAACGTTGACATCTATTAAAATCTCCTAATTTTAACTTATTTAAGGAAAGGTACTACTAATAAATAAATAGTAGAAATACTTGTACCGAAAAAATATACAACTAAAGAAAGTATATGTTGCGTAAGAAATTCTATGAAAAATATCACTTGTGGTGTAGGTGATAATTAGTATGCACTACGTATAATCTGTGAATCACTACAAATAATACACAATATATTCATATCTCTTAGCATAGATTGTTCATGAACTAATACGCTAATCAATTGCTATGCAGTGTATATATTTAATATCGTAGAATTCAATATTAAATAAGAAATCTTATCATGCCATACTCAAAACGTAGACGATAGTTATATTTTTATATTCGAATTCTTTATACAGATCTCCACGAATCTCTCACTCAATCTCTGAGAAATTTAATAATATCAATGCATATTTTCCAACGGAATTGATACGGGTATCTAGGATTTTCTTGGCCATGATACAACATGATATTACTATCATCTGCAATCACCCTTATATCAGAAATTCCAAACCACGTACACTATGACTCGTGTAGAATATGCAGATTTATGAACTACAAATACCTATAATCATTGTAGAAAAACATTTGAATTTAAAAAAAAAAGGTAATAATAAAGCAAACATTAGCAACTTTATATGTCTATGTGAATCAAAAGCATATTTTTTACTGAGATATCGTAAATGATTTAGAGTGCGTTCGACTATATTCGGATTATTTTTCAATTAGTTACGAGGCCATTAGAATTTTTTTTTTTTGACTTATCATTCGTAAGGTTATCACAAAAATATAAATCGATTGTTATTTATAAATACGTTTTATTACGTAAAACGTTAACGTTAATAAGATATTGCGAGTATTTTGATTTTTAGAAGTAAGAGTGTGTGTGTTTGGACTTGAATGATTCATCGTTGAAGTCAAAACACAGAGCCTGACCGTCCCACGCAGCTGGTTTAAAAAAGTTAGTCCTCATTAAGCATTGGAGCGGGTGTGGCTCTATAAATATTTTCAAAGTATTATAAAATTGTACTTATACTCTAAGTGTACGAATCAACGGTCGAGTATATTGATGAAGGTTTCCTTTATATACCTGAAGGCGTTTTCTTTACATATTATTTCCTAAAATGTAATAATTATTGTATTATGTAAGATTAGAGTTATGGAATGATATAGGAAACGCCAAAGAAAGAACGGACATTGTAAAATGATCAATATTCCTCGTACACTTAGATTCATATTATGAATATATCCCATCTTAATCATGCTATGAAAATAAGGAAACAAAATGAGAAAAAAATGTGCAATAAAAAAACGTCTCATTTTTTTATATGATTTTTATTCTGTAGGAAATCGCACTTGAGTCTTTTTTTGACATTTCGTAGATATTTTTATATATACTTATGTATATAATTTATTATTATAATTTTTATTTTATTTTTTATCATACAGCATATAAGTACATATACAGCTTAAAGAATAATAATTTATATAAACAAATACTTATGAAAAATTCATAAAATAATCACCAAAGGAAAGTCCTGATCGATGTGAAAATACGCAAAATTGTTCCTTTTGTGTTTATTTGTATGTAGCACACGCAATAAACGAAAAAAGTAATCAGTCAGAGCGTCAACAGCAAATTTAATATCGTGGCGTTGTAAAATAGCTTTACCGTCTATGTGGCCAACCACAGATATTTAAAAACAAAAAAAAAATGTTCCGTATTTCGCAGTATTTGCTGGTTGTTCGATCTTACCTTCGTAGATAAATCAATAATCTTTTTATCTTCACATTTTTAATTATATAGCATCAAATAAATAGCAAAGACTATTGTAAGTTAACAATAATTAATTTATTGAGATTTGAGAGAGTTGGGACAATTAAGAGTAATTTATTGCGTTATTAAACAAGGTTAATCTCATCATTTCTAATTCGATCTCGTAGAGAAATATTGGTATTTCTCTGCAAGTATAGCCGTATCCGTTGCACTCTGTGCGACTTGGAGCTTATTATGTTATCACTGGTAACACACATTGGTCGAAGACTTAGAAACTTAGATAAGGAAAGACTTTTTAACATGCTCGAGTGAGAATATAGTATGAATATATATTTGAGACTTACCATTTGTAGGAAACTTTTTTATTTTAGGACTAAGAAATATGAAAATTGATATATAGACTGCAGATAACAATTAAAATTATAAGTTCAATGTGTTTCAACATGTTTGAAGTTTCATGATTTGCGCATACTAAATATAGTAATGACAGTTTGTATAGCAAATTTGCCATTATTAAATTTTTAAATATAGGATTTGACTATTATTAGGTTTCTATTTAAGAGAGGATTTGAGGATCTTTAAGCAATTTTTAGAGTATTACCAAATTATCACTAATATGTACGTATGCCAAAATACCGCGGATGAAACCGCGGACACAACGGAGTAAAAATATAAAACATTTATTAAAATAAAAATAAGCCGTTGTACTGTTTATTGAATTTTCTGAATATTGGAATTTTCATATAAGTACTATAAATTGTATTAAAGTCCATTTTCACACCAATAGCAGAATAGCACAACTACACACAAACTATCAAAAGCAATAGCTAAACACGCACACATACAATACTTTAATTCCATTGGCTGCCAGTTTTAATAAATACAATGCAGTAAAGTAATGGTGAACGCATGAAAGTTTGAAAAGGGATAGATGATACAGCAAAGCCCGTTTTACGTAAAATTTTAACTAAAATTCGTATTTTGAAACCAAATATCTATAAGCAATGAATACAATGCTCGTGTGTGTGCGTATTACCGTAATTAATTATTTTAAGCAATGATGCAATTTGGTGGGTGAGTTTTATTGGTTTTACATTTCTAAAATATTTACTAAGTGAAGCAGTGACTAACTTCGCGTCGAATTCGATTTTATACGCATTTTAATATTTGAAAGAAGCCAACTAAGAACTCCGTAGTTTTTATTGTTAAAAATGATAAGTATAAATATAAATACACTCTACATTAACTTTTATCAATATTTTGTTTTTCTTTTTAAAAGTTATGATAAAGAAAAAAGAAAGACTGAACAGCGAAGAGTAAAATAAAACCTTACTTAAAGTTTATGAAGTAAATTTATATTTGTAAAATAAATATTTGTAAAAAAAATATATATAAGTTGACGTTAAACAATCAATACAGAGTTTTTGTATCACACTAGCAAACCCGGCGAACTCCGTTTCGCCACCAGATGGCTTCGTTTTTTGTAACATTTCGTTAGGGGATTAAAAGATGAAGAAAAATTATATATATATTTTTTTATATTTGAAAAGGAAAAAAATTTCACATTTCACAACAGTAATGAATTCATTTCGATTACAAAAATGAAGTGTAATTTAGTTACTTTAGATACTCACAACACGTACTGGCGCCATCTGCTCCATCACCATGCAAAACCATATTGGTTTGTAGTACATGCTATGTATCAGAGATGGCGCTGTATGTGAAAAATGATTTTCCCTGTTTTCCTGCTTTTTTGTTGAAATTTTTCCTAAATTTTGTTTACTATAAACCTCACGGAGCCCGAGACCTTTCCAACGAATGCAAAACCGTTGAAATCGATACTTGCGTTCTGGAAATATAGCGTCAGGAAGGAAAACCCGACTAATTTTTATATTATAGATTATTTTTCCATTCTATTTTGATTAAAATATTTATATATTTATTTAATTGATTGGATTTGTTTATTCAACTTCTTTTACTCCATCAGACATGACATGCAAACAAAAATTACATGAAGTGACAACTATCAAAAAACCAACTACTATCATCCAATTATATAACCTGAGGAGCAAGCTCTAATATTGAAGTAGAAAAGGCCATCGCTCAGCAGTAGGTTGTGTACAGGCTGATGTAGTACAGTACAGTACAATATAAATTTAAGACTTGTTATAAAAAATATTGATTAAAAAATTGATATGTTTTTGTTTTTATTTTTAACTCTTATACGATCTCATTATATGTATTAGATTTTAGACAACATTTTTGTGACGCGCAATGTGTAAAACTCCTCTAGATAGCGAAGTTAAAGAGTATTAAACTTAACTCTCGAGAATTTCTCCGAATGTTAAAATCTATATCTTAATGAAACAGACTAAACTACATACACAACCACAGACCACACGAGATATTTCTCGTATGTAAACACAACTTAACGACTGAATTCACCCGATCGAGAGTTACCATGCAAATCAAAGTATACGTTATGTCAAGAATGTCAATTACAAGTATTCATAGTACCTACTTTCAGTTTAAAAAATTAAAAGTAAAAATAATCAATAAATATTTTTGTTTTTAAATGTTAAAAATTAAATTACAAATTAATAACTAGATATCACTTAAAAAATTGAAACATCATCATCACAACCAAAAAATTAAAAAAAAACTTAAATTCAAATACAGTCAAACCTGGATAAGCGAGAGTTCAAGGGAGCACAATCTCATTCTCGCTTATAGAGGTTTCTCACTAACCCGAGTTTCTCGCTAATGCAGGTACATGGGTAGCGTTTCTCTCTTGTAGAGGTACGCAGCAATAACAAGTCACAGAAAGTACGAATGTAGTAAATAGGTATTATTATATGATAAAATTATGTGCATAATATGCACAACATATATTATGTACATATATATATTTTAATAGTGTGTATATGTTACGTTCATTAGATTTCGACATATAAGTACTTTATAAGGGTAGGTATCAAGATGCTTACGAAAACAAAACAAAAATTCATGCACTATGTTACACACGAAAGTTAAGAATGAGTCATAAAATAACAGATGTTAAATTTGTAATTTGTTTTGTCATTTTTTATTGTATGTGTGTATCTCTTATGTATGTATGTATTTTCATTGTAGCCATAGTTCCTCCTAAATAATATAAATAAATAAAGCTCGACTGTCGCTTATAGAGGTATAGATAAGTAGCAGTCTCACTCACGGAGGTCCGTGAGGGAAAAACGACTCTCTCTTACAGAGGTTTCTGTTTCTCGCTAATAGAGGTTTTGGGGGCTTAAAATGACGGGTCCTGACTATTACTCTCACTTATAGAGTTTTCTCATTTATCCAGTTCTCACTTACCCAGGTTTGACTGTATAAAACGAATCATGTATTTTATAGTAATTATATAAATAACTTATTTCTAAAGATTGAGCCATATACATGTCAATACCATAGATTAATTTAAGGATATAGGTAGTTTTATTAATTATACAACCAGTCTCAACAACTCAGTTTGCCAATATGAAACATTACACAAGGAATTTAAAATATTTTGGATATGAGTACTTCTTTGTGTTCGTTCTAGAGGGAACTCTATATTTTGAAATAGATTTTAATATTAATATAATTTTTGTTACAGTGTTTGGGAGCAGTATAGATCGAGGTCCCGAATTCAGTCCAGAGTTCACTTACGCCTTACTGAAAAACCTGAAGGGTTTTCTCATTACTACTACATACAAAGGGATAATTGTGGTCGTCTCGCCGAACATACAAGATTACTTGGGCTATACTGAGGTAATTTAAAAAATATTCATGGAACGAGAATGTGTTTTTTTTTTTACAGTAAACTGATATCACATATTTTAAGCTGTAGATTCACTGTGTAATTTAGCTTGTAACTTAACTGAATACAAACTTAAGCTAAGTCATCTTTCAATACAAGCGTTTTCGTAGCAGAGTGCTACAAGTCTACAAATCGCTGAATTGAGACTGCAAGTAAAACTTCCAAAAACGAGCCAGCAGTGTATCGCAGTCTACGTGCTTCCATTATTGTTTTTATACAAGTATCACCACAGGTCTTATGGAAAAAAAATATTATAACTGATCGTTCTAGTTTAGTGGCGACGAACATTTTGATTGCCGCGCGGATTTTGTATTTGTACAAACGCTTGTTTCTGGTCTGGGTATTTTATCTCGTGCCTCGAATAGAAATTAAAATATGTCGAGTTATATAAAACTACTTAAAACAATCATGCGTACGGCAGATTTAATACAATTATAAACAAATATTTAATAATGAAACCAATTTTATTAAAATTCACGAATTCTCTATAATTAAATAGAAGTTACATAATTATTCCGTTTCCTTTTTTTTTTAACACCGTGTTTGGTACATGTAACAATATCAATATTAAGAAAATATCTATTGTAGATTTTATAAGTTTTGAGAATAAAATAATTATAAAAAAGACTGATTGCGCTTATTAATAATGGGCAAGCTGAATAAAACTTTTCTTAGTAAATAAGGAAAATCGACAAAATAACGGAGCAGTTTAAATAAAAATATTTGATCTCTGTTCAATCAACGATTTTCTGAAGAAGGTATATGCGGAATATTTAGATAATGCGGCAAAGCCTTGTAATTAAAGTACTTAATAAATTTATGATTACATTTTTAACTAAACAATATGAGATTAGTAAAATGGTTTCTGAACTATATAACAGTAATCCAAGCTTACAAAAAATTATGAAGAAGAATAATTGTGTTAACATTTTTGAAATTTTTATTTTTCTATTCTTTACCCAAAGCCAAGCATTCGGATTTATTTAGTAGTAATGAAATTAATCATCATCATCATCATATCAGCCATTTGATGTCCACTGCTGAACTGACGACGGATGGAGCAGAAATCTTCTCGAGCGAAGGCCATGTACTGGCAAGCACGGAGTCGGACGGCCGTTTTCGAGATGGAAAAACGACTTCAACGAGTCGCCGGAAGCCGTTTGGTAGAAGCTGCTTCGAACTTTGAGGTCGATAGGGGAAGACTACGTTCAATCAATTTATTTATTTATGCCTTATTGTAGGTACATTACTTTTATACACACTTAACTTAAATATACATAGTATTTAAATGTACAAAAGCGGTCTTATCGCTAAGTAGCGATTTCTTCTAGATAACCCAGACTACACGGAGTATGCATCGAAAAGGTAGGTATATATATACATATATATATATATATATATACATACATATATATATATATATACATACATATATATATATATATATATATATATATATATATATATATATATATATATATATATATATATATATATGTATGTATATTGTTCTACACAAGATTCTCAAGCAGCTCAGTAAAAGCAGATAAATTATTCTGGGAAGAAAAGTTGTATTGAAACCCATAACAACTAGCCTAGCTAGAATTTTTTTTATTTTTATTTTTATTTCCAATGGATGTATGGATTTATCGTAACAATAAATATGCGCTTGTTTTAGCGATCTCTTAAATATCTAACCGAACGTGTTGTAGTGGAATACTCGACCATAGATCTTTAATCGCTTATACCAGCTCATCTTATTGCATATCATTTATAGTAGACGGTGATAACACCACAACGAATATTATTTAATTATTATTATTATTCAGTAAAAAATATCATGAAACGTATTTAGTAGATAATTCGATACACATAACGCTATAAATCGAACTATGTGTTACACGTTTGTCATTTAATTACGTACAATACTGGTGACTGGTGAGGGAGGAACGGCCCTCGTAACCGCCAGATGGGCAGGGGAGTCATAATCCGCTATTGCTCTAACTTCGTTGTTTTGTACAGTCAGCCAAAAAAAGTATGTTTTAATAATGAATTAACTTTCAGATAAAACTTCCACCGGAAGTCAGTGAGCCAGTAAGCTTTTCGATTCGATTATTTTCCTCAAAATAAATAACGTACATTATGAGACGTTTATAATAACAGCCGGCACCATTTTATCTAATCGGAAATATACAGACAAAAGCACAAATCTAAAAACGAATACATCAAGTAAAACCCGAGCTTTATTCGACTGGTTAACTACAAGAGAAAACGGATAATTTGCTACTACGACAGAGTTGTGATTCTTATAAAGAAAGAGTAAAAACGTATATATATATATATATATATATATATATATATATATATATATATATATATATATATATATATATATATATATTTAAAAATATTATTCTTTAGCACATTGTATGTATTCGTTATTTTGCCTTAGAATATTTAGAATAATTAACTTAAAATTAGATACTATTTTTTGAGCTTGACTGTAGTTGCGTCGTGCTTTTGTTGATGTCCAAAATATATGATTTATTAATTAAAGTCAATTTATGGGATTGACTCAGGCTAATCGACTGTGACGAAACCGGATTTTTAATTCAGTTTATATGAGCTGACACTGACTGCAACCTTTTTTTTTGTCGTAGGGGAATCCATTTAAAATTTTGAAAATTTATAAATTCAAAACAAAATATGCAATTTGCACAGTTTAAATAACATAATAATTTATATTTTGAAACATAACCTAATTATTTGAAAGATGGAGTATTTTATCAATCAAATAAACCACGCTGCGCCGCTGCACCACCACACTGCTGTCTCGTGTCATCCTAAAGTTTGTTGCAAAGGCAGAATTAATTTTGGCAGGCAACGACTCCAAACATAACTGGTCATAAATTGTGAATATATATATATATATATATATATATATATATATATATATATATATATATATATATATATATATATATATGTATTTTTTTAAATATATAATATGGGTAGGCCTACTAATACGATACTAAAATGAGACAGCGCCGTTTAGTAGAAGAGACGAGTAAAAAATTCGCGTAAAGAAAAAAATTTATTATTAGTAGGAGAAGTTGTATTGTTGTATTTATAATATTATAAAATTTTATTTTGTTGCTGTTGTTTTTTTTAATTATATTTTGTTTATTAATTGTTTTTGTTGATTTTCCTTAAAAAGCGCTAAATTGATTCCAATAAAATTTCTATGGGACCACCTCTGAAGATGAATGAAAATATAAAAAAGAATCATCAAAATCGATTCATAATTGACGGAATAATCGCGTAACAAATATACAAAAAAAAAAATTGTATTAATTAGGTAACTCGATAAGTTTTGAGACAATAAACATAAACAAGATATTAACATTTTTTTTTAATTGTTTCGAAATACTTTCCTTCATTCTCTACACTGAGCAGGCTCGTTTAGGGCAGTTCTAAAACTACTAACTGCATTTCGTTGGAGTTTGAATATCTCAGAGCAACAAATATAGAGAAATATAATATTACTATACAAAGTTATAAATAGTTCTAATCAATTCTTGTTGATTATATCGAGAATCACTGTTGCGCTATCGTGCGGTTATCGTGACGATTGGCAGCCCTGTCAATAATTCTAACAAGCTTGGAGAAATGGTTTATCATGCCCTTTGTTGTAACTACGTTTTGATGAGAGTGTAATTAATTTTGTTAAGCACATCCTGTCGTGTATAACATAGTGTATAGTGTTACTGACAGCTGTACGTTTACGTCAAATGACGGTAATATAAAAATTATGAAACAAAGTAGACTGGGATTAAAGCACTTTTTAACTCGATTTACGTTTACAAATTGCAACGAGGCTTCACTCAAAGATTATAAAAAAAAATGTTTTTATATACATTTTGACTTATTTATTTTATACTTTTATTCCATCCGTTCAGTGTGTTATATCCAACCGTTCTGGTGTAGTAGTAGGAGTAGCCACCTTAACACCGGCGTTCGCGTGTTCGATTCCCATTCAGGGCAGATATTAGTGTTTGTAAAAAATATTTGTTTCTGTTCTGGGTATTTGTCTTTATGGTCTCCCCACCATGACTTAAAAATCACCTAATGCCATCGGTCCCGGTTGTTATACATGATGAAATTATCCGCCGATCCGCAGTAAAGCAGCGTGGTGGATTAAGCTCCAACCCTTCTCTTATATTGAGAAGAAGTTTTAACGTAGCAATGGAACGTTTACTATTCCTATAATGTATTTAATAGCAATCGTATTAATAATTCGATAATTTTGTGTTTTGTACAGCTAGAGTTACTTGGTCAAAATATCTTCAGCATCATTCACAAGGATGACCATCAGCTTCTCGCCGAGGAACTGTTCCCGAAATCGTGTACTCTGTCGTCGAACGGTCAGCTCTTAATACCCAAAGAAAAGGATGCAGAAAAGAAAGTCGCAGAAGATCTTGCGAATGAAAGACGCAGCTTTATCATAAGGTAAGGTTTAGTTCATCAATATCTGTAAATAATCTGAAAGATTGGAATGAATTAATTGATAGATATTTTTAATTTCCACGCTAAAACTAATAGATAATTTACGATGAAACTCGCTATGTAGATAATTGATGATCCATACAATACACAGACTGTAAAATTGTTTCATTTTATAAATTTTGACGGCCGGCTGGTCGAGTGGTCAGGCAACTGGACACTTTACGCAGCGGTCGCGGGTTCGAATCCCGCCAGGTGCAGATAATCTGTATGACGAATATAGATGTCTGCACCGGGTCATGGATGTGTATTTATGTATATATGTATTTATATCTTAAATTTATTTCCGTTCCTAGTACCCGTAACACAAGTTCTTACGAACTTAGCACGGGGCTAGGTTAACGTGGTGTGATTGTTGGTTAATATTTATTTATTATTTATTATTATTAAAATATATATAATTGTATATACGAGTATAATATAATTTATATACAAAAATATCGTGGAATTATTATAATGTTTATGATAATAAACTTAACTAACGCATTGAGTTCCCTGTAATATATATAATAATAAATATTAAAAAAAAATTATAAATAAATATAAATATAAATAAATATAAATTTCAACACAGTGTGATAACAAAGCTTAATTTTTGATAATTCAGCTGCTTAAATACATAGTATTATTACACTGAAAATTATTTAAAATAATAAAAACTACAATACTCTCAATTTTCACCCCTCTACGATCAACCCCTATTTTTTATTTGTGAATATAAACTTTAATTTTTTGGCAAAAATTTTTTTCTATTCTGTCGACTTAAAATAAAAAAAAAATCATATTACTCTCAATTTTCACCCCTCTACGATCAACCCCTATAATATAAAAATAAAAAAATAAGTCGGGTTTTCCTTCCTGACGCTATAATTCCAGAACGCACGAACCGATTTCCACAGTTTTTCATTCGTTGGAAAGGTCTCGGGCTCCGTGAGGTTTATAGCAAACAAAATTTAGGAAAAATGTCAACAGAAAAGCAGGAAAGTAGGGAAAATCATTTTTCACATACAGCGCCATCTCTGATACATAGCATATACTACAAACCAATATGGTTTTGCATGGTGGTGGAGCAGACGATGCCAGTACGTGGTGTAAGTATCCCTCACGAAAATATGTTGGTGGCAAAACGGAGTTCGCTGGGTTTGCTAGTATATATATATATATATATATATATATATATATATATATATATATATATATATATATACATATATATATATATATATATATATATATATATATATATATATATATATATATATATATATAATATATTCATAGTCACGTATCATAAGCAAAAGAAGAGACGAGCAATAAGTCAACGGTGTGACACTTTAGCCAACAAGGCTTGAGAGGCCCGGACATAGGAGCGGTTAAGTAACTATTGTGTCAATAATAATCCGTTGGCGCAGTTTGCAGTGACCCTGTTTTCTGCTCCAAGGGTTGTGGGTTCGATTCCCGCCCCGAGTCTGGGTGTAATATATGTTTATTTATATGTATTATTTATATGTATATTTATATGTATATTTATTAAAAAAAAATGTATATCAGTCGGCTGTTACCTAAAACACAGGCATTAAGTTGCCTACCTTAGGAACAGACGACCGTGTGTGTGTGTTAAATATATTTGTTTATTTATTTATATTTATAATATAATTTCTATACACCTTATTGTATTTAATATATCAAGTAGAGTATGATACCGATATAAATTATAATATGCTGTCAACTTGTTGACAACTTAAAAAAAGCGCCTGTATAAGTAATTTTTTTGTTTTCCCGTTTAGATTCAAAAAGCTGAATCATCAACGTTCCGAGCCTTCACAATACGTTACGTGCCATGTCGAAGGCTCGCTTCGTAAGTCGGACCGCGCAGGTGCGAGGGTCGACCAAGTGATCCACGTCGGCCGTCGTGTTCGATCCAGAGGAGTAAATCCATTTTCAAGCGGAAATGACATCGTAAGTAAATATAGATTAAATGACTGAAATACATAAGACCACTGCCCAATATGACCAATTTAATGATATTACATACGTTATCAAATTAATTATTTAAAAATACTGATTTATAAGAAATACCACAACGAAGTAATATTTATTTTATGCTCGTACCACTTTAGTCACAATCAGACGATCGTCGACCTTGATGGAACTGTCATCGTCACTAAAACTTAATGTCTGTATTTTAGTAACGTAACGTAACGACCTATACTAGCTTTTAGCCCGCGACTTCTTCCGCGTAGAAGTCGAAAATGGTTCTAATAGGATTTTTAATTGATTTTTAAGGTTATTAATTTTGTTATAACATATAAATTATTAAGTTAAAATATTTGAATACATATTATATAATATAACAATGTTTATTATAGAGTAGGGATTTAAAGTTTAAATAAACATTAAAATAAAATAAAATTTTGTTATATTTTATTAACACAAAGCTCGGCCTTTGATCTGGAGAAAGTTACACGGGGTAGGTATTCTCTTTTTACAACGAAATCGAAATACTACACGTACCGCAGTATTTCTTTGTAAACAATTTTTTTTTTCCTTCGTATGCTAGAATCACCGGGCTAATCTGGAATGTGCCACATGCCAGTTGGCTGTGGGAGAAGCATCTTTCTCATAAGTATACTCCCGCTACCTTAAAAGTTACTTTTAGTTTGAGAACGTTTTGAAAACAATTTATACTACCTTTTAATTAACTGAATATAAATTACAATATTTAAAAAAAAATTAAAGACAATGTAACCGACTTGGAGGCTTTACAATCTCTCTACTAAACTAACTTAATATTAAATGATTAAAGACGTGTAACCGATTTGGAGGCTATCTTTAATGTCTTTAACATGATGAAATTGCCTGCTAACAATACAATTACTCCTCCCATTTGACAATTATTATTCCTAATATTTTGTAAAGATCTATTTAGGGCTTCGAAACCCTCTTTATGAGTCATAGTACTCTCACTCCATTCGTTTTGCGTTTGTTTGGGTACATTGTAGAGATAGGTTTCGATTTGTATCAAATTAAAACGAAAAATAAACTCGATGTGCAGTTTTAACTCCTTCCAGCAGCGTGGCGGCAATTCCGGTCCGACAAATGCGACTGCTAAGGCGATATTAAGATTGCTTTTCACTTTGACCAACAGTAAAAAAAAAAGATACTACGTCGATACTGCAAAAAAATAAAATGTAATTGAAATCAAAATCACTAATTTGGTTATTTAAAAAAAAACCTTTCCTTTTCTCCTCTTCTCCTCTCCTCTTCTCCTCTCCTCTGCTCTCCTCTTCCCCTCTCCTCTCCTCATCTAATCCTCCCCTATTCTCCTTCCCTCTTCTCCTCTCCTCTTCACATCTCCTCTTCTCCTTTTTTCTTCTCCTGTCTTCCTTCACTAAGGAGTATTGATATCAACTTCGAAGGAAATAACTTTCTACTCCATTTGAACCTCGTTAGGGGATATATTTCGATAAATTACGAAATACGTCTTCAATCAATTCTGTTAAAGAATATTTATGCAAGGGGTTTAGTCGGATAAGTATGACGAGTCGGCCCCCAAATGGGAACCTAAGCTTGAGATATGGGAAAAATAACCGCACGCATGACTCTTATTCAAAGTCATATATCTCAAAAATTTATTTTGCAAGAGAGTTGCCACACAATGCGAGTCTTAAGATTACATTGCACAGTACCTATATAATATATTTTTTTTAAATTTTTAATGTAACTTTATATTAAAAATAAATAAAAAAATATATATATCATAATTTTTTTTCCGTGTTCTCTGAGACTCAAAATTACGAAAAATCTCCTTTACGCGCTCTATGACTTATAAAAATTTCGTGTGTAAAATGTTGGTGCAACACATTAAAAAAAATTAAAAAGTATTTCGCACCTTATAACTTGTAAGTATAACCAAGACAACAAGATATAGGTTCCCATATGGGGGCCGACTCGTCATACTTATCCGGCTAAACCCTTTGAAGTAGATTGAACCAAGGCATCACGTTGTCTCCTACAAACTTAGCGGATGCCGGCCGATACGTCATATAAAAAACAGACCCTTCAAGTTTCGGGTCTCTATAATCAGCGGTTTAGGCTGTGCGTTGATCCGTCAGTCAGTGAGTCATTCATTCAAGACAAAGCATTTCATATATATATATATATATATATATATATATATATATATATATTTAAAAATAAATAAAAAAATATATATATCATAATTTTTTAATAAAAAATAATAGAATAAAGACTAACGATGAGGCCATCATAAATGATCTCAATTCTATTAACTGGGATAATGTCATTGACAACAAAGATGTAAATGATGTAGTGCAAATTTTCACAGAGACTCTAGACAAAACTATTAAGAAAAATTCTAAAAAAATTGTTATCACTCGATCCAAGTTAATTTTGAAACCCTGGATTACACCTGGACTTATTAGGTGCCAAAAACACAGGGATCGTCTTCACCTCCAAGCTCGGAATCATCCAGATAATGAAATAATACAAATAACGTACAAAAGATATAGAAACTTTTTAAATGGCCTACTCTACAGACTAAAAACAGATTATGAAAAACAAACTCTATTAATAAATAAGAACAACCCAAAAAATCTTTGGAAAACCGTTAAAGATATATGTAACCTCAATAAAAAACGTATACCTTTGCTAGACTTACTTGATATAAAACAAGATAAAGTTTCGTCCCTAAATCATTGCAATGATTATTTTGTTAATGTTGGAAAATCCCTAGCGCAAGTTTCCCTTACCAAACTTGGTGCCACACAAGATTCACTTGCAATGACATTAAACAAATTTAAATCTCCTACTTATTCTTTCTTTATGACTCCTGCGGATGAAGTAGAAGTGAACAATCTCATAACAGATCTTAAGCAAGATAGTTCTCCAGGAATAGACGGATATTCACCATTACTCATAAAAAAAATTAAGAATTTAATAATTAAGCCATTAACGCACATACTGTTCTCTTATATTTACGCGAATTTTATTCATTTAATTAAAAGTCTAAAAACGGATTTTATCGCGTTTATTTAAATTTACTGTTTAACAATATTTAATTTAAATTATTTCCCGACGTTTCGGACTATTATTCGGACGGACGGAATAATTATTCGGACACCCACCACCTCAGTCCCCCGAGATCATGGACGCTGTAAAGGGTCCGAAACGTCGGGAAATAATTTAAATTAAATATTGTTAAACAGTAAATTTAAATAAACGCGATAAAATCCGTTTTTAGACTTTTAATTAAATCATTAACGCACATATTTAATTTAAGCCTTTCATCTGGCATCTTTCCAACAATTTGGAAAACAGCAATAGTAACGCCAATACATAAAAGTGGTGACAAAAGAAACCCTTGTAATTATCGTCCAATATCCTTGCTCACAGTTTTTTCAAAATTACTAGAGAAATTAGTTAACAAGAGACTCGTCTTTTATCTAGAAGCTAATAACTTAATTCCTGATAGGCAGTATGGATTTCGGCGTGGGCGTTCTACAGAAGATGCAGTAACACTACTTTCTAATATAGTGTCTACTTCCTTAGATCAAAAAAAGTGTTGTTTGGGTGTGTTCCTTGACCTGGCCAAAGCTTTCGACACTGTTTCGGTACCTATTTTAATTCAAAAACTTGACAGACTGGGAATAAGAGGATTACCATTGGAGTGGTTTAAAAGCTACTTATCAGCGCGGAATCAGTGTATACGTGTAGGTGATGTTGTTAGTAAAAAGTTACCTATTGAATTTGGTGTTCCTCAAGGAAGCGTTCTTGGTCCTACACTATTCCTTATCTACATAAGCGACATAATTGAAGCAATAAAAGGAAAAGAAGACATTATTTGTTATGCTGATGATACAACGTTAATCTTTCAAGGAAATACTTGGGAAAAAACATATAAAGCCGCAGAAAAAGGATTATCAAATATAGCAGATTGGCTTTTGAGAAATTTACTTACCTTAAATCTTGATAAAACTTATTACATAGCCTTTCATAAAACGCGCAAATCACAACCTCCATCATCATCATGTTTAAAATTACATGTGTGTAGTCGAGCATCATCTTCCTGTAATTGTCATACATTAGCACGCACAACCTTTATAAAATACTTGGGAGTTACAATTGACGAAAATTTCTTATACAAGAACCACATAACCAATCTTGCATCCAGAATTCGTAAAATTACCTACGTGTTCAAGTCTCTCAAACACTCAGCTCCAAAAAATCTTATGCTATATGTATACAAGGCTCTTTGCCAATCCCTTATTACTTACCGTATAACAGTTTGGGGTGGAGCTCCTAAAACCATTATGATCGGAATCGAAAGAGCTCAGAGATCAGTTCTCAAAGTCATGCTTGGTAAACCCTTTAGGTACAGTACGAACCTACTGTATAGAGACTGCGAATTGTTGACAGTTAGACAACTGTTCTTACTTAGAAGTATTATGTCTATGCATAGATCTGCTGTAGCCTCATCAGATCATAAGTACCGACAAAAGCAGCGACTATATCGAATCTTCGTTCCGTATTCTTATACAACTTTTGCAAGACGTCATCCATATTTCCTTTCTCCACGTCTATATAATCGCATAATCAATAAATTCAAAATTCAAAATCTCACTACTCACAAACTAAAAAAAGAACTTGAACTTTGGCTTTTGGGACTAGATTATATCGACACAGAAAACTTATTATATAATTGATGAATGATCACATACAATAATACATACACCCACACAACGAAAATTGAAATGAATGTATGTTTAAATGACATTATTATTACTATCACTATATATTTTAATATTATCTATGTAAATATATATATATCCTATCTTAGTTTAATTTATTAATTTATTAACAAGTGTATAAGTTATTTTATGTTATGTCTTTTATTATGTTTTTAAGTTATTTTCATTTTTGGCTACCTGCGATACAAGCTGTGCTTAGTGCAGAGGCCAATAGTACGATTACTGCTGTATAATTTTATGGTAATAAAGATTATTATTATATATACATTTTACATACAAGAATGTGTCATAATGTTAATAAAAGTGGCATGAAAGAGATCGCTGTAAGCGATAAGGCCGCCTTTGCATACACGTGTCTATGCAAATGTCCAAAATAATGATAAATATATATTTTGTCTTACGTATGCAATAAAGATTTCATATGATAAATAAATAAACATATTTCCATTAAGAAATGAAATTGTCTGCTTCTTGTTTAATAGGATTAAATATACAGAATTTTCTATATTTTGCTTTAACAGACAGTAAAAATATATTTTCAAGAGGCTATAAAGCCTCTTATAAATATACTTAAATATGAATGATAAAATGAAAAATCTTCTTATTTATTAGAGCTTATAAAATAATTGCTGATAAATAAAAATAATCAATTTTAGAGAATCATAGTCAATAATGAACCAATACAATTTTATGACTGGCTATCAATTCAGACTAATTTTTTTACAACCTTTCTTCAAGCCTTAACGGCATCGGTCGCGGGTTCGATTCGCGCTCGGGGCAAATATTTGCAGGGCGGGTTTTTTTTTTGATCTATATCCTTCTGGATCTCTCTACGTCTACGTGCTTCGGAGAGCACCTAAAACCATCGGTTCCGGTTGTTATCATAGACACCTAATAATGATTGTTACTCATGACAATTATAACATAATAATAAATGACAACCTAACGATCCCTTCTCAGGGCCAATCACACGGTGAGATCGAGGTACTGGAGGACACCTCCATCACCTCGTCGTCCGAGATGGATCTGTGGCAAAAGCGCCTTTACTTAAGAGGGTCGGAGGGCTCCGCCGCGGAGACAGAGGCTGGAGAGGCCGCGAAGGGTAAATCCCGCTTGGTAGCTAAAAGAGGAAATGCGCAGAAGGAAGTGGGTGGCTAACTGGAGGAGGTCCCCATCGAATTAGACGATGTTGTCGGGTGGGGGGCCGAGGAGCTAATGGTTTCGTCGGAGGCCAATTTGAATGTGATCCTCGACCTGACCGGCAAGTCGGTGAATTGAAAGGTTGGATACGCCGCCAAGATAAGTAGGGCCGTCGGGTCCATCAGGGAGGTGCTCGAATCCCTGGTGGGTCCCTGGTGGGAATCCGAGGTCTGCCGACTGAGGGCCAACAACAGTCGGCTCTCGCGGGAGTTGGACTTGGTACGGGAGGAGGTCAGAGCGTACAGGAGAAAGTTCGAGGATAGCTGCAAAAAGGCGGCTGAATCCTCGAACACGAAGGGAAGTGCCGACCTTATGCACGAAATATATCAAAACAATTTTTTTTCAATAATGATTCACAAAAAATATATATTTTGTATATTAACCAATAATCGTAGATATTAGAGAAGTATATATTAAATAAATAAATAAATATGTTTAACATACACATACGGTCGTATGCTCCTAAGGTAGGCAACTTAATGCCTGTGTTATAGGTAACAGCCGACTGATATACATTTTTTTTAAATAAATATACATATAAATAATACATATATAAATAAACATATATTACACCCAGACTCGGGGCGGGAATCGAACCCACAACCCTTGGAGCAGAAAACAGGGTCACTGCAAACTGCGCCAACGGGTCAGTCAAATATTATGTAATTAGTTAGAAGGCAGAAATTATTCCATATAAAACTTATCTTCTTTACGCGTGAGATACTTGGTAAAATATTTGGACATGAACATTTAAAATCTAAGGTCGTTAAAACTGATTGTACGATATGCATAAACTAATTATATGTTATTGTTACATAATATAGCCTTCCAACACTAACATAATTATTAAAATTTTCGTTTAGTGACCGGAATAAATAAAGTCGGTTTACGGACGATAATTTCACGTAATAACGTCATAAGAAAATATTGAAAAAAAATATTGCATACTTTTATGAATTGAATTGAATTATTATCACTGAGTTATCATTATTTTGTATAATATACAAAGAATGAGTTAATTCAATTAATTACAATTTTTTTCGATAAATTAACATTTATTTGCACTCGTTAATTCAAATATTTTATTACTTAAATTAAACAGATTAATTACAAGTAACAATGTGCTATTAACAATTTACAACTAATATACATGTGTGATATTTAAGATCCTCCAATCTGCGTTATTGTTTTTCATTTACAAGCCGAACACTTAGGCCTATCGTGCCTCTCTATCGCTTGTTCCGCGCTCTCGCTCGCGACACGTGACATTTCTTCGTGCGTGCAGCCGGCGTTCATCGATTTACAAGACTTTATCACGTCAAAAAATAATATAATTTTCAAGGTACTTTCTTCTTATGTAGCAACATAAGATATCTAGACATATTAGTTACAGTTTGAAAGTTAACTAAATCATAATCGTATATATACCTATGTATATCATAGACTGATGTTGGTCCCAATCAAACTCAGAACACTAACAAGTAATTAAAGCTACCAAATGCTTGTCATCGATAGGAGTTAAGTCAATGGATTTGTTGAACACTCGTACTTTGTAAGCACTTCGAAATCAAAGGTGCACGATGTCATGTTCTGTATTATGAACACGAATTTATTCGGACGAATAGCCAATGATTGGGAAGTTGGAAAGTTACATCCCCACAATAAGGCTCTGAGCTCTATCGAATGAAATAGATGCTCTAAAATGATTCGAACAGTTTTTATTAAAATCTATAAATCTTAATATTATAAGCTAATAAGCTTTATTTAAATCTATAAAAAAATATCCAATATGGTTTTATATCTGATATCCACTTTTTTTAATCATACAATTAATAAACTAAGACTTAAACCTAATGTATCAATTAATTACGTGTACCCGCGACTTTTTTCGCGATTTCATATTTTAACTTTTATCTTCTCTCCCACGGCAACTTAATTTCATAATAAACAGGACTAAAATTATCTCAAGGTTCTTCAAATTCATTCAGTAGCTTCAGCGTGAACATACAGCAAACAAATATTAAAAAATACATTTTAGCTTCAGTAACGGTTATGGAGTGCCCTCCAAAAATATTTTCATTGTACAAAATTTAACTTGTTATAGTTTTATTATAAATATAGGTTAATATACTTAATTAAAATAAAATTATACTGAGTAAATACAAATATCATATAAAGTACGCAGTCACTTTCAATATATGCTTTAGTGAAACTAACCTCTAATTTTTATCTCTATATTATTGATATTATTATACAAATTAAATATTTTAATTAATATCAAAAGTCATATGTAACGATATTTACAAACTCTCGATTTTTATTCTAGGTATTCGTAGGTATGGTGCGACCGACTGTTGATACCTTTCTGACGGAGAGTGGGCTTGAATCCTTCAAAATGGAATATCGGACTCGACATTCCATCGACGGTGAGATAATACAGTGTGAGCAGCGCATCGCGCTCGTCACTGGTTATATGACAGACGAGGTGAATGGGGTCAACGCTATGAATTTCATGCATCGCGACGACGTGCGATGGGTGGTCATTGCTTTAAGGGAAAGTAAGTAGTCTACAATAATATTCTACAATAATATTATAAAGATAGGATCGATACATTGAATTTGTGCAGTCTATATTATAAATAAATCTACTATCTCGAAGATTTTTTTTTTTTTTTTTTTTTTTTTTTTTTTTTTTTTTTTTTTTTTTTTTTTTTTTTCGCAGGGGAATCCATTTACGGATGATATCCAGAATGCCCGGGTCGGCAGTCCTAGACCTATGTCGGACTCGGCACTTTGGGAGTGCAATACCGTACTAAACCCCTGCGGGAGCCTTCAGCCGCTTTAATTGGAGGGTCCCGGATCTGCAGGCAACAGGATCCCTCCAGCGACAGGCTGGCCTCGGCGAAAAGGCCAGACTTCTCCTCCATGGGGACTGTCCGGCTCACCTCTGAACAGTCCCGACGACGCCGTATCTAGTAGGACCGGGTTCCCATCCCGGCCCGATACGGGCACAGGGGCGTTACTGGAGGCGCATTAAGTAGCGCCTCCTACGCACCCCCATTCGTCGCCCGCGGATGGAGGCCACGTCGGCGGCCTCCTCTCTCACCCGCTCGTCGGCCTCCTTCTGGGACATTACTGTCTCGCAGAAGGAGACCATCGCCTTCCAGGACTCGTCGTCACCGAGCATCGCGGTGATGATGCTCGGGAGCGACAAGTCCCCTCCGAGGACCGACGTCAGACCTTGACGCAGCACCGCCCATCTCGGGCACACCTCGAGGGTGTGCTGGGCAGAGTCCACCGCCGCGCCACAATCGTGACATTCAGTCGTCGGCTCCCTCTGGGCCGTCCGACACAGGTAGTCACCAAAGCAACCATGCCCGGTGAGAACCTGCGTCAGACGGAAGGTGAGGGGCTTGCGTTTTCGACGCATCCACCGCTCGAGGACCGGGCGAATGGCAGCCGTTACGCGTGTGCCGTACGGCTGCCCCGCCAGGTCCTCCCCCCACCTCCGCATAAGCGCTTCCTGCCCTATCCGACGCACCCGTAGGATCCCGTCCAACGTAGGGTTCTCACCAAGAGCCCTCCTACCCGAGACGTATGAGTAGGTCTCGGCAAGAACCTCCGCCACGAGCTCCCACGGGGGGTCGCCGGCTAGAGTAGTAGCTGCAGCCCACGATACCGTACGGTACCCCCGAATCACCCTCACCGCGATTGTTCGCTGCGCAGTGCGCAGCGCCGCCTTATTTTTCGCGGTGAGGCGATCCGCCCAAACCGGGGCACCGTACGTCGCCATACTCCGGCAGACTCCGGAATACAGCTGCCTGCAGGCGGCGCTGGGTCCTCCGAGGTTCGGGAGAAGTCTGCCCAGTGCACTCGCCACCTTCACAACCTTCGGTCCCACCATCGCAAAATGTGGACCGAAGGTCCACCCTCCGTCAAGGATGAGCCCGAGATATTTTATTTGAGGGCTCATCCTGACCCTCCCCTCTCCAATCTGAAGGGTAGCCCCCGGTGGAGGTCCCTTACGGCCGGTCCCGCGGAAGAGCAGGGCTTCGGTCTTGTCAATCCTGACACGAAGCCCTAAACTCTTTATACGGCTGATCACAAGGTCGAGTCCGACCTCGGCCAGCCGCGCCGCCTCCTTGTAGTTTCGTCCCCGGGAATAAACGAGGGTGTCATCTGCGTAGCAGATGACACCCATCCCAGGCAGAAGACGGCCTCGCAGGACCCAGTCGTACCCGATGTCCCACAGGATCGGACCCAGAACTGATCCCTGCGGGACACCGCAGCCGACTCGCCACCACTCCACGGACCCCGACCGGTTCTCGAGGCCTACCCTCCGATCGGAGAGGTACGCCTCCAACAGCCTCCCTAGATACGGGGGCACTCCGAAGTATTTTAGTGCCTCCCGTATCACCACGTGCGGGAGACTGTTGAAGGCGTTCGCGATGTCTAACGACACCGCGACCACTACCTCCCTCCCATTTTCCGCCTCAGCCGTCACCGCCCGTAGACGTTTGAGGGCGTCGACGGTCGACCGGCGTGCTCGGAACCCGAACTGGAATTCTGACAGTCCAGGTCCCGAGCCCTCCTCCAGGTGCTGAACGAGCCGGGAGGCCACTATCTTCTCTAAGGCCTTCCCAGCTTCGTTCAGCAGCACCACCGGTCGCACCCCCGAAGCCGAGTCCGGGGTCCGCCCTGCCTTAGGAAGTAGGCAGAGCCGACCCTCCTTCCAGGCCCCCGGGAACTGGCCACACTGCATGCAGCGGTCAAACAGCTCCCGGAGGCTGTCGCCGAGGTGCCCGAGAGCAATTGCAAGGACTCTCCCGTGCACCCCGTCTGGACCCGGCGCCCTCTTCTTACTCTGGAGGCGGGTAATCACCGCCTCCATTTCAGCCTCTGTGACGGGTGGCGGAACACCCTCCTCCTCGTCCGGCGTCTGCCGAGCCATTCTGGGGGGCACGAAGTCCTCGGGTTCGTCGGGAAAGAGTTCCCCGACGATCCTCCCCAGTTGGTCCGGTTGCAGTGTTTCGCTGATGGGGGCCGACTGGGCGCGGAGCTTGTTCCGCGCCCAATTATACGGTCGGCCCCAGGGGTCTCTCTCCAGACCCCCAACTAACTCCAACCAGGCCTCCTCCTTGGCTCGGCATATGGCCTGCCGCAGGATCTTCGTTTTCTCCACGTAGATCCTGCGCAGCCTGTCGTCCCTGTCCACGTCCTGGGGGCGTCTCCGCCTGCTCCGGGTATATTGTCTCCTGGCCCCGTTGCAGGCGGCCCGGAGACCGGCTATTTCAGCTGACCACCAGTAAAGTGCCCGCCGCGGGGATGGACGCTTCGCGGGCGGCATGGCCGCTCTGCAGACAGCAGTGAATGCGTCGCAGAGCCGGCTAGCCGCCTCATCCACCCCAAAACCCGACAGCGGCGGGAGGCTCCAGCGGCCGACGATTGCGGCCTCCTCTGCCATTTCCCGGTCGAGCTTGGAGAGTGCCCAACGCGGAAATTGGCTACGCCCCCTGGACGACGTTAACGACGACGATGACGCCAGACGGACAGGAGCTGGAGACACCTCGAACCTTATGTATCGATGGTCCGAAAGAGTCTCCACCTCCGTCTCCACCCTCCACTCCTCCACTCTGCGTGCGATGGCTGGCGTGGCGAACGTGACGTCCACCACGGAACCTCCCGACCATCGCACGCACGTCTGGACTGCCCCCACATTGAGTAGGCACAGTCCGGCAGCTAGCGCCCACTCCTCCACCTCCCTTCCTTTTGGGTTCGTAACTGGGTTACCCCAAGCCGTGGACTTGGCGTTGAGATCGCCGGCTACGAACACCTCGAGGGGAGCTAGCTGCCCCACCAGTGGCCCCAGAACGTCGAGAAACCGTTCCAGAGCCGCCAGGTCACGGTTCGGGGAGAAGTAAACTCCGACGAAAGCCACCTCTCCCCAAACCGCCGCCACGTACCCGACTATCTCGAAGATACATTATTGTATATGAAAAAAGAGTGTAAAAAACAATGCTAAGCTGTCAAATATTTATGATCGATGTGTAACGTAAAAAAACTAAAGGAACTAAGTTGTTTGCTAGCGCATGTCTGAGAATGTTAGTCAAGTTTTCAATTTCTATCATTTTTTTATAATAGAATGGTTGAAGTTGAATCCACCATGCAACTGTCCTGCGAATTAGAAGATTATTTCCTCACTAAATGTAAAGATCGTTATTAAGTGATTATGACAACAACCGGTGCAGACAGATTTTATTAATGCTCCCCGAGGCGCAATGATGGCCACTGGAATATACAAGCAGATCATAAATATATATTCATTGAAATACAAATCCATTCCGAGACGGAATCGAACCCGTGGCCGTTGACGAAAATTGAACTTTCGTCACCACAACACCAGAAAACTCTTTATATAATTTTATAATTACATTACCTTAATAAATGATTGAAGAAACTATGTGTTACATTACCATTATTACATTTTACTTACATCGAATCAGCCTGCAAACGTCCCACTGCTGGACAAAGGCCTATTTTCAATATAGGAGAAGAGTTGGAACTTAATTCACCACGCTTCTCCACTGCGAGTAGGCGGATAATTTCCCTACCAATGATAAATGATGTCTATGATAATAACTCGGACCGACGGCTTTGTGAAGTGATCCATAAGAACATACACCCAGACCAAAAACAATTATTTGTACAATACAAATATCTGCCCCGAGCGAAAACCGGTGACGTTAGGGCGACTACTCGCACAACTACACCAGAACGGTTGTATGATTTAAATTGATGCATGAAATTCCGCTAACCTTTTAATACAATCTCGTAACTTCTCTCTTACTCTCCCGCTTCGTAAAACTGCAACTCGCTCACTCTCGTGAAACGAGACAAACAAAATTATCTGTGAAACATGATGCTAAGGGGCATGTACAAACCAATTTGTGAGAGCGTCTGTTGACTAGTTGTGGATTGCATTGCGAAGTTCCTGCGTTTGATTTTATCTTTCGAACTCGGTTCGACTGCTATCATATACTCGTAAATATGAAATCGCGTGCAAATTTAACTATTTATTGGTTTTGCTAAGTGGCATGGAGAAAACGCTTAGCGTTTGTTTCATTTTACATCAAAATAATGTGAAACTTTATTTTTAAAAAAATAACATTTACAGTACATTATTATGGAATTGTACACCATAATATAATTTATCTACTCACTAATTAAAAGGAGATAATTACATTGATTTTAATGTAAATATTGAAAATTGCTTTTATCGAAACGTTGAAATATTCATCACGTAACAAACAATATGAAATGGTAGTTTAATTAAATATTTCTCAGAAATACATTTTGCAAGTGGATATTATGAGTATTGGCTTTCAAAACAATTTCCATACACTCTAAAACGCTTTATTTTCCGCGAAGTCTAAATTAAATTTCAGCCAGCTATTGGTAATTACCGAAACGGTCGATGATATTTTAAAGTATTGCAATGCGAAATATGTATATTGTTCGATGTACTCAAATAATAAAACTTTTACTTCTCGATACAGGTTAACAATGATACCATTGCTAAGGATGATATACGTAAAGATATGCAATATTTCCTATAGCAAGCGCAAAAATCTATATTTAATGTGAATACTCGGTACATGATTCTCATACGAATTATGTTTAAAAAAAATTAGGTACTTAATTTTTTACCAAATTTCCATAAATTTCAATTTAAATAAATGAAGTGTGGACACATTTCCAGTCATACCGGTGACGCGTGCGACGTGGTGTTGTACTGTGCCGCTTACCACAGGTACCCCCCGCCCCATGGCTAATTCTAATTTATGAACTAAGTAACTACTCTAAGTTATGAACAACGTCCGTCTTCCCCCACGTGCGCCTAGCGATCGATCTTACGCGTATATCCTGTGTGATCTATCATGTGTGAGTGTGACCCGTCATTAGTCATTAGGTATGGCTTAGCAATACACAAATGCAGAATCACCAATGCTTTCGAAACTGTTAGAAGTGACCCATTCGTATTAAATCGTGTGAAAGAGAAAGTAAAAGTGTAAAAAAGTAAGTAAAAAGTAGTAAGTTTAAAAAATAAAAGTGTATAAAAGTGCCGAACTGTGTATCACACGACAAGGAGCTCACTTTGAACATTTGTAGCTAGGGTATCCAGACGACGCGTAATTATTTAGATAACTGTTGTTCAACTTTACTTAGAATGTTATTATTATTTACATATTTTTTTACATAAATCGAATGAGAATCATATAACGAGTATTCTTCTTAAATATTAATAGTAATTCACAAGTCAATATATATATATTATTTTTCGGAAAAGGAAATGGTGGTTAACCTGAAGTAATCACCGTCCGTTTTATTTAAGAATGTGGTGCGTTCAAGCGAGTTCTCGATTTGTAGTCTCTCACCTGTAGCCGGACTCTATTATGATTAAATTAAATTTCTTACAATCATTCCTCAAATGAAACTAATTACGTCAAAATAATTTACTCATCATTAAATAATTGTAAATGATAAGTCGGTGTGTTTTGCGTCATTCGTCTTATCTAATTTGTCTACCGTCTATCACCGTGCAAATTGCTATCGCATGTCTAACGTTTCCATTCTTCAAGTAACGGCTCTTTTATAAACAGAATTGGCGAAACAACACCGTGCTCTGCGCATGCGATTCGATATACATACATTTATTTATCTTCTTTCTTCTTCTATATGGAGAAGAGACCTTTGCCCAACAGCCGGACGTTTACAGGTTGATTCAAATTAAAACAAACAATGTTCACCATGGTGAATTTGTACCAAATTTTTTAACATATTAATCTACTGAAGTTATTAATATGACAGTTATTAGACGCGTCAAACTCAACGGCTCCAAGTATACCCTGTACAATTTAGCTTGATCTTTTTGACACATGTAAATTTTCTGTTCGACATAACTTTGCAATGACGAACATATTATTTTCAAATTTTAAATTATTTTAAAAATCGTAAAAATATTAAAAAAATACATATAACACAAAAGTCCCTAAAGATTCAAGCGTTATCCGAAAATTTTAGGTGGTTCGGATTTTTGTTTCGACCGTCGTAACATTGTACAAGCGTCTATTATTTTCAGTGTTCCTATTTAAATTTTACTTTAAAGCAATAAAAAGTTTTAAAATTTTCGTAGTTAGCTTGATTTTTTACAGACGGGCTAGTGATGGGAAACAGAAAATATCTAGTAGTCCAAAAAATAACGTTTTTTAAATATATGTATATGTAATATATAATATATGTATGTGGTGTATTATTTGTGAAATTCTTTATTGCACTAGACATATAAAACATTGGGTAGATAAGCGACGGTGGGTCAATATTCATAATAAATACTATATTAACTTACATTAATATTACAGGGTTATTTTTGGACCTCAAAATGAGACCCTCCATACGAAAGCGACCACGTGATCGAGCAGTTTTCTATGGGAGGGTCGAATTTTTTTTCACTTTTCGTCCCATGTTTCTTTGGAAAAGTTGTTTAGTTTCATGTTCTGAACCACCTATTTAAATTTGACGGGAGGTCCAAAAATAATCCTGTATGTAAAAATTAAGGTTGAAAAATAAAATAGTTTTATCTTTAAAACAGTTTTTATTGAGGAAGAGGAGCACAGCCAAGATAATAATCACCAGAGTCGTCGGAGCTTGTGTCATCATCTCGAACTTCAATTATTATTTCGTGTTCAATAAAATTGTCGAAGTGGACGTCGCGCATCCAGTCCGATAATATTACTTCTTTGACGTGTCGTACTACATTCGCCCAGTTTTCAGCGGTCACTTGACCTCAAGCTTCTTCCAATAAGCGGAGCATTTTGTTTGCGGTGAAGGGAGGAGATGTATTAGTAAGTGCTACATTTCCTGTGAATGAAATAAGTGATTGTTAAAATAATACTATTAATGAAATAGATGTTAAAGAATTTATCAAGAAAAAAGTTTTTTTTACTGACCTTTGATTTGTGCCCATATTAGCTCTATGGCATTATATTGACAATGATAGGGCGGCAATCTGATCACTGTGTGACCGCGTTGCTTTGCTGCTTCGTCCAGTAAATATACTGGCTCCCTCGGTTTGTGTGTGGCCACCAGGCCAAGCAGTTCGTACTTGAGCATTGTCATGTCGGCATTTACGCCCTTGTTTATGAGCCACTTTATTATATCAGCTTTTTTGTTTGCCATCGTCGGAGCCTTGTCAAATTGCGTGGAATGATAGGATGCATTATCCATTATTATTATATGAGGACCATCCAGGTTGTCCATCATTTTATATAACCATTTCGAAAACGTTTCGAAGTTCATTTCTTCGTGATACTCATTCGTTTTTTTGGATTAAAATGCCAGTAAACAGTTTGGCACAAAACCTTGGGCAGTACCTGCGTGGCAAATTATCAGTCTCTCCCCTTTTCCTTCTGGTACTTTTGTAGACGATTGGGCAGTACCATCGTTCCATGTTTTTTTAACAGTGTGATTGGCATTCAACCAAGTTTCATCTAAAAATACAACTTTTTCCCAATCGGTAATATTTTTGACTTGAATCTAAACTGTGTTTTATTAATTTCTTACACTCCTTTCTAAACAATTTATTTGAGGTCACTCGAGACCCCATGCGACCAATTGGGGGATTTTCTTAATGCGCCTAATTAAGGGTTAATCGACGAAGATATTTATTGTATGTATATATATATATATATATATATATATATATATATATATATATATATATATATATATATATATATATATATATATATATATATATATGCGGATCATATTAGGTGTTCAATGGAGCTAATTATTAATTATTTGGCTATGACAGGTATAACGGTCTATACTTAAGACAAATTCGATGTGGAATTTTTGTAAACAAACAAAAAGTCAAAGTTATTAATCAAACATTGTATTTAATGACCTATTTCCTAGTTATACATTAAAAATTTTACTTTAACATTGTTTGCTAGAACTTAACTGAAAAATACGTAATACGCCAGAAAATTGGCTTTTAACAAAAATTTACAAATTTTTAATTACTAATATGCTTCCAACAACCCTAAATTTTAGCACTGACGGGAAAATTTCGCAGATAAGTAACATTTGGTTTTTTTTCATCAGTTGTTATATTGTTGAAGGTAAATTGTAATCGATTTTTAAGCACAACTATAAATATTATGTTTATTCAAAGTAAGTAAAGTAAAATAAGTAATAAAAGAGAATGAGTGTGAACATAGATTTTTGATCATAATAAATACATTTTAATTGCTATTTAGAGATAGTGTAACTATTTCTAATATACGCATATACAAATTTATGAAAATATTTAGAAATCATTCAGTAGGAAATTAGTTATACCCACGTTAACAAGTAATTTTTACCTCTATAACAGATAATGCGTGACAGATTTAAAAGAGAATGAAAGGGGTTGAGAATGAATGAGTTACTCATCAAATGTTTTCTTTATGCTGATGACTAAGCATTACTTGCATCTTTGGCCGAGGAGTTGCAGGAGATGGTAACTGCTATGAGTGGAGCTTTTGTGAGAAAGGGAATGAAGATGAATGTAAAGAAGACGAAAGTGATGGTGTTTGAAAGAGAGGAGGCAGTGACAGACTGCAATATCGTGATTGGAAAGGAACAAATTGAACACGTGAATGAGTTTGTGTATCTGGGCTCAAAGTTTACAAGAGATGGAAAGTGTGAGAGTGATATTGAAAGAAGAGTGAATGCAGGAAACATGGTGAATGGAGCTTTGGCCTCCTTTATGAGGAGTCGGAAGGTGTCTAACAAGGCTCGTTTGGCTGTTTATGAGGGAGTGTTAGTGCCGACACTCATGTACGGAAGTGAAAGTTGGGTATGGCAGAAGAAACATGAAAGCACAATAAATGCAGTTGAGATGAGAGCGTTATGAAGTATGATAGGAGTTAAACTGAGTGAAAGGATAAGAAATAGTGAGATAAGGAAACGTTATGGTCTGAAAGAAGAGGTAGTAACAAAAATTGAGAAAGGTATGCTGAGATGGTTTGGCCATGTCGAGAGAATGAATGAAGAATGGTTGACGACAAAAGTGTATAAGGCGAGTGTGAATGAAAGTGCTGGAAAGGGTAGACCTAGGCGGACGTTTCAAGATCAAATCAGGGACGTCCTGAAAAAAGGCCAGGTCAAGAGTACCCTAAACCGAAGAGCATGTATGAAGGGAATAATGAAAGTGGACGAAGCGAAAGAAGTGTGTAAAGATCGTAGCAATTGGAAAGATGTGGTCTCTGCCTACCCTACGTATAACAGATAATTATAGATAATATATAAATACATTTAACTGCCTGACTTATTTATTTCAAGTTTTATGTAGCTTGTACTACTGTGTATAAATATTAAACAATATAATTATTATAATTATTTTCCAATAGGTTGTTAACATCTGCCTATGTTTGGCTGCTAAGCAACGGTTTTTTGGTAAATATTCTATATCGAATTTGGCTTAAGTATAGTAATAACCAATACCCAAGGCAAAATTAATATTTTAGTATTAAAAAAAAATCTGGTCTGAATGTTTTTTCTTGTGGGTCTCCCCACCTTTCCTTGATAAGAACGTAAATTGTACGTCGTTTTCATAACTGGTATACATAAGTTAAGATGTCTCAACTGTCTGATATTAACAAGCCGTTAACGTGTAGTTCAGTTCAGCGGTTCAAAGTGTCGCTTAAAACGTCAAACCGTTTAATAAAGTTAATCGAAAAATATAAAGAAAAGTTGGAATAGCCCATAAACTGGAAAATTTAATAAATAATAAATATGCTTTTTCTATGAGGCCTAGACAGAATAAGAATAAGAAAGTATTTATTTATACAGAACATACATACACTATTGGATCAGTTATAATTTACACTAAATCTTTCTCACTCTCACCGACTCTTAGCTTTTTAACGGTCTCCTTCTTGGTTCCTTCTGTTGGCTGAAGCTTCCGGTCCACTTTGGATACCTTATTTTTCATTATTTTTCTTGGTAAATTAGTAAGCTTAATATTTATACTTATTTAAAAAAAAACGATAAATGTTAAGATATACTATAAGGTTATGTATATGCTAGATATTTTTGTAATTTATGTCCACTAATCTTAAAGTTAGTCGATTATAAAAATGTTTTTGTGTCGTCACAAAGTAGACGATTCACAGTGTGACAAAGATTGTGTGGCTGTAATGGTGGCTAAAAAAATCACATCTGTTGATTTCAAATTTAATTAAAAAAAAATGAACATAATTTTTCTATATTTATTTTTATAATTTTATTTATCTTTATAAATCAAAATTTTCCTATATTCTATATGACGTGTAAAACCTTTAACGATAATTAAACTACGCCAATCGGCTCGCACCTACGTTGAAAAAAGACTGAACATCGAAATTAATTAACAAAATTGACGTTTGAGGGCATTTAATTAAATCTGAACTCCATTTTGTAGCATTTTAAGCTGGATTTATTTCGTGCTTTGTCTACCCATATGTAATCGTATAAGTATAATAGACAAATGGTAAACAAAGTTAATAAACATCCAACTGCATATGAACACTGTACATTTACAGTTCAATACAATCCTAGAAAGGGGTTTGAAATCAAATATCCAAACTACAGAGTCCGCTTAAGCTTCGTCGCACGTGTCATTAAACGAGGCCTTTGAGGGTTTGGTTTCGAATCATCGGCCACAACCATATTAATGTAATACGTTGCGCAGTGATAATGCTTAAAGGATATATTTATACAAATCGTTGCCCAGTAATTAAAATTTGTATGTATATATACGAGTAGGTCCATGTTTTAGGAGGAAAGTGATTAAATACTATATTTGAATTTAACTCAACTGAATCAGCATGTAAACGTCCCACTACTGGGCAAAAGCTTCTTAGCCTAGAATAAGGGTTTGGAGCTTAATCCACCACGCTGCTCCACTGCGACTTGTTGGATTATATCCTACCATGAGTAACGATTGACGCTATTATAACTACCAGGACTGACAGCTTAACGTGCTCTCCGATGTACGGTGGGGAAACCCACAAGGACATACACTCAGACCGGAAACAAATATTTGCACAAATACAAATATCTGCCCTGAGCGAGAATCGAACCCGCGACAGTGTGAGATGCGAAATCACTGAATACAAAAAAAAAGATTTAAGAAAAAAGAAGAAACCAGAATTCCATTTTGACGAAATAAAAGCGGGACACATCGAATTTGAAGAAAAACGATCTTTCATCGTAGAAAAATATTACGCTGCCATTGATTGTCTCAAGTTTCAGTTGAAAAACAGACAAATGATCTATACCGAAGTTAGTTCAAAATTTGGTTTCCGATGAAAATAATTATCTGAAATAAATAAGCATAGCGTTAGTTCTTAACCAAGGCGATAGAGTTTCAACAACTATATGATTTGGATATGGAATACACGTTTCTGGACCTGGCTGTTTCCATTTCATTGATCCACTAAAATTAAGCCCAAAGAGTGTGCTACAATTATTAAAAAGTCCAAACATTTTCTCTTTTTCTGAATGTAGAAATAACATTTTTTTTAACAAAGTGCGTCACAAATTGTAGTTGCGAAATATCTTTCTCTGCATAAAAGAGTAAAAAATTACTTACGCTCAACTCTTCCCCAATAGAAACTTGACGCACTTACTCTATTACTTATTGAAATTGATTTTTTACAAAATGTTCATTTTTACAGTATTGGGGAAAGATTCACCAACGAGAAAGTAATGAAAAGGAGTTTTATATAATAGTCTAAATTCTTAAAGTAAAAGAGCAATTATCGCAAGGATTTAAAATCTTTTTCTTAAATTATAATAATATTTTTAGGACAAAATAAATAGATTGTTAAAATAAGTGTTGAAATTATTACCTTCGTTTACATAAGCTCTCTTTTGTATTTATAATTTAATTAGTTGCACCTGTAAGTGAACGAAAAGGGCAGAACAGGCTAAAGGGCGCTAAAGTTAGCCTAGGGCGCTCAGAACTCTAAATGAGGAAATTATGAAGTCCTTTTTACAGTGTTTATATATATATATATATATATATATATATATATATATATATATATATATATATATATATATGTATTGGGTGGGTAGCAAGTTATATTTAAAATAATAATATCATTTCTGATTCATAAAGCTATACATTAATAATATATAGACGGCCGGCTGGTCGAGTGGTCAGGCAACTGGACACTTTACGCAGCGGTCGCGTGTTCGAATCCCGCCAGGTGCAGATAATTTGTATGACGAATATAGATGTCTGCACCGGGTCATGGATGTGTATTTATGTATATATGTATTTATATCTTAAATTTATTTCCGTTCCTAGTACCCGTAACACAAGTTCTTACGAACTTAGCACGGGGCTAGGTTAACGTGGTGTGATTGTTGGTTAATATTTATATTTATTTATTTATTTATTATTATATTATAAAATATTGATAATACAAATCACTAAAAACGAACAACACAACCGAAATTCAAAATTGCTTAATGATACTTGGACATGTATATATTTTAAGAATTTGCTTGTTTATCTATTTACAGTAAATATATATGTATATAAGAATCTCTGCCTAAAAAAGTGTCGTAAAGTCATAATAACTTAACGACAGAAATCAACAACACAAATATCAGTTCTTTGTTTCTATAGTTAACAATTTTATTTTATTATATTTATTTTTTTATAGTTGACAATTTTACACGTGAGCAACAACACAACGTGTATCTATATACTATATTAGTACGCGAAGCAAAAACTTTGTACAAGGGGTACAAGTTAGGGGGTCAAGTACAAGGGGTTTAAGAAAATTACGCGATGGAGAAGAAGTGCAGAATGCTAATATTTTTTTATAATAATGCTCAAAAATAGATTAAATTAATAAAATTAAAAAAGACACTACACACACTACGACACACATATATGTACAATGTACATATAGTATAAACAAATTTTGTTTATCGTGAAAGTTTGTTAACAACGCGGTCTTAAATACAGGTCTTGTAACTTTTTTTTTTATTCGAAATTTTTTATCACAGACCAGGTCCAATAACTACTGCATATGCTCACCATGTTATGCGAAATCATATTTTTATGGTGTTGACAATGCTGTCAATTATAGATTAAGTATTTCGATCACTGGGCGACCACTAGTAACTATAAATACAAATAGACATTCGCTGTAAATACTTACTCAAAATATATGTATATAGTGTTAAAAGTCTAACGATATAATGCCACATTTTAATCACTAATTATATTTTAGCGTCACGAATTTTTTTAATGCAATTTAATGTGTCATGTTGACTGACCTATTGCCGCAGTTGGTAGTGACCCTGCTTTCTGCTCCAGGATTGTAGGTTCGATCCCCCTTACGAGTATGTGTGTAATATTTATATAAATATATTATATTTATATATTTATCCAAAAAAACTAATTAAAATTAATTAACATGTGTTGAATATTTACAGTGTATGACCAACATCGCCTGGTCGGTGAATCCTGCTACCGCCTAATGACGAAGAACAGAGAATTCATATACATGAGAACTCTTGGACGACTCGACGTTGATACGGACACGAAGGCAGTGAGAACTTTCGTGTGCACAAATACTGTGGTCCAAGAAGAGGAAGGAAAACACCTGATAAAACTGATGAAGAGGAAGTTTACCTTGATGGTTAACAATGGGGAGCCGAGGGATTTCGATGACGACGTTAAGCAGGTATTATTATCATTATATATTAATTATTTATAAAAATAAGACTTTTTTTTTCACGGATTAAGTAATTTGGAGATTAAGAAACACTTGAATGTTTTTCATAGAAGAATAGGAAGTAGTTATAATAAAAAAAGCGCAAAATTAATTATTTCATAATGAAAAAAAAATATTTTTATAATTTATAATCGACTAGAAATACTTGGTTCGACTGGAACTATTTTTAATCGGATAGTTGCACTGATAGTAATATAGAAGTACATCTGTAACAATGTAGATTTTGAGAGGAATATTAGAAAGCTTAAAAACGAGATTAAAATATAAACTTGTGCTAAGTTTTGACTATAGAGAATAAATGTTTAATGGTGTGAGATATCCGTTTCTATAACATAGTCCTGAATATATTTAGATCTACTAATGATAAGATGACATGATAAGTATCTAACAGATGAAACACATTATTGTTGACTAGATTTATTTAAAATACTAGCGGCCCGCCCCGGCTTCGCACGGGTAATTAACTAAAATTTTAAAAATTATAAATTTATATTTTTTATCACCTACATGCGCCATCTATCGTATAATGGAAGCACATCGTTTTTATTTTTAGTGACATTTAACATAATAGTACTTATATTAATTGAAAATGATGTTTATCTAAAATATTAAAACGATTTCTATTCCTATTCGACATAATTAGTAAACTTTTAAGTTTAACAAAATAATAACTCAAAAGTAAGTTTTGTGAGTTTTTAAGATTCCTTAGACCAGATGGCGTTGGCGGCGTAGGTTCCTATTTCTATTTTCTTAAATATTTATTTTTAAATTTAATTACAATGAAACAAAGACTAAATTATACTGTGAGTTATGAATAATTTTTATGTATTAAAGTTATTTACATTGGTTTTGTACTTTTTACGTGATACGTGCACGACCAAAAACGATAAAAGATGGCGCTATATAAATTTCTTCTTGATGATATATACGGCGAGTTGCACGAAACCGTCGCTAACTTTCCGTTAGTTAAGTTGCAATTAATCTTAAAATTTGTTGATCTCATGATTAATTTAAAGCTGTTGGAATTAATCATCCGTTAGATAGGTCTTTAATTAAACTAATTTTTTTTGTTAACTTAATCAGATGTAGGTTTCGTGCAACAGATAATCACGATTCTTGTGATTAAATTAGTTTAATAAACACTTAAATTTAAAATTTGTTTCGTGCAACTCGGCGATAGTGTATTAATAAAACGGAGGTCTTAACAGATTTATTATTTGTGTAGATAATGGTGCATTGTTTTTTGATACACGATAAATTACAGCTTAACAGAAAAAGTTTATAATGTATAATGACACATAAAAATAGATGTAACGGCTGACTGTCTAACTGAGTCTCTGACTGATAACTAGACGCATGAAATTTACCCAGTCGACCTTTTTCACAAAGTATTCACACTTGCCCAAGTGCGAGACGGACTCGCGCCCGAAGGCTTCCGTACCATTATCTATAAAAACGGCAAAAAGAATCATGTCTGTTTAATCGGAGCCCATCTTAAATATTAATTTTATTTTAATTTAATTATTTATTTTTAAAGTGAATAATATAATTCAATATTCTGTGAATATGTCAAGCGTCTACCTGTTGCCGTTATCAATATCGAGCAGAAACGATTAAAAAAATATCACGTTTGTTGTATGGGAGACCCCTTAATTTTTTTATTTTGTTTTTTAGTATTTATTGTTATAGCGGCAACAGAAATAAATCACTTGTGAAGATTTCAACTGTCTATCACATTTCATGAGATACAGCCTGGTGATAGACGGACGGACGGCGGAGTCTTAGTAATAGGGTCCCATTGTACCCTTTGGGTACGGAACCCTAAAAAATAAATACATACACTACAAACTTCTAAAACATAAGTACAAAAGGCAGTCTTATCATTAAGATATCTGTCTCTTCAAAGAAAATTTTAGTAAAGTAGGTATAGGACACAAGAATTATTAGAGAATTTTACAAATTTAAATAATTACATACATATAAAATAAGTAAGTATACAAATGCATTCAAACATTATAGCGATAAACTAATATTTTTCAAAACGCAATTTGAACTTGTCCTCATACAATTTAATATTTATTTATTGTGTACAATAACTTACGAGTACCTCAATCTCAAAATAATCTCCATGATAGCTACAACTATATTTGAACGATTTGTATTATTTGTATAATAAAAAATTGTAAATTGTAAATAATGTAATAACTAGAGTTTTACAATATAATCAAATGACGCATGTTTAAATATTAAGATACTATTTAAAGCAAGCTTTCAGTAAGGTACACTGAATAAAAGAAAAAAAAAATATTTTTATAAGATTAACGCATTTAGCTTATTTAGATATATTCTACATAATTTTGCATGACGTATTTCTATCCAATGATGAGATAATCGCTAAAAGCCATTTTTCCTACTTATAATAATAATATTATTAAACATTTATTGCACGCCTGATAAGCGAAGCGTTGAGGTGGGTTCTACTCTCACTTCACGCAAAACGAATTCCTGTTTATCCTATATTGCACTTGTTAAATTAATGTATATATGCACACATATTAAGAAAAAAAACACTTTGATATTTTTGTTACTTAAACGAATTAAAAAAATAGTTTAAAAAAGTTTTATTAAAAGTCTGTATATACGGATCTTGTATGTGGTCACTATAATGACCGAAAGACTTCATTAATCGAGTCCTTTTTTTTCGCTTCAGAATAGTTTCGAATAGAACCCTATTTAATTTCACAAATTCGATGTGGTTTAATTGTTTTTAACAACTTTTTTTATTTTGAAAAATGAGATTATTAGGCGTGCACTTTTGGATTTTCTAAACTATTTTAGATTAGCATCCATATTTATCAGTAACAATAAACTTATTTGTAGCTAATAGTTTAAGAATACTAAGCTACTACTTAAATCCCTTTACATTTAGAAGTCAATTTCGATTTTATCTAGTTTGTTTGTTGTGAAATATATAATTAACAATCATATGTATATAAAAGAGATATATAAGATTTGCATTAATTATAAGTGGACATAATTCAATAGTTCTAATACCGCTAAGCAATTGAATTTTAACTTGCTTGTTTATGGAGGTTATTAAAAAATTGATTTAATCAATAAATTAATAAAAAAAAAGTTATAATTTAGTCTGTCCTAATATTTATATTCACTTCGCTTCCAATTTCGATTTTATCATTGAGAGAAGCCCGTTCCACAACACGTTGTGAGGTGACTTTTGTGTACTAATCCCGTCGTCAGTGTCCACGCAGGGGCGCACTGCTAAAAGATTTTTGATTTTAATCATTGCGGAATTTTTGAATCGAAAATTGAACAAAGCCTACAAAATTCCGCCCAGCCCAACCGAATACCCAACCGACTGTTATTTTACTTAAACTTTAAAAAAATACCTATATCAGATCAAAAATCTATGAATCTTATATCTTTATAAATATAAATCTAAAATCTAAATATTATAAATAGTATAATTTTTTTTTACACATAAATGTCTACAAACTAACTTCAAACCCATCGTTGAAGTAGGCATTATCATAAATTTTATACCTTAATATAAAAATAATTAGTATATCGATTGCAATGTACTCGTAAAATTATTATAAAATATGTATTTATTTCATTGAACTAAATATTCTGCGGAGATCTTATTATTACTTTCACTCCATATAGTACTTAGACTTTAGAGTTAGGTTCGGATCAATATGTATACATATAATTATGTCCTCAGCCGGTGTATGTATTCGCATATGTATCAGAAACAATAAAGTTAGTGAGGATGAATGGATTGATGAATTTATGTAGTTATTTTTATTTTCTTTTTGTGAAAGTGGATGACAGTTAACTTGAAAACAATTATTTTTTTTATGTAAATATAAGCGTGGTCCTTATATTAACGAATATCAAATTTCAAACAAAGTGGCATTCCAATTCCTTTTTTTAACTTCTTACCTTAACAAATCAAGAAAAAAGAAATAGATCGATTTGATATGTTTCACAATATTATAATTCAAATAAAATAATGATTCAGTTATTAAATATATAATTCAATTAATTATTATGAAAGCGAAAAGAAAAACGTTTTTTGACAATTGATGAAATCTCGGTCTAATAAAAAATATAATAAAAATATATTATAATTTTACCTTTAAAAAAAAATGTATAAAAAATACGATCTCTAATTGTATATAATAAATTTTCTCTTCATTTCTAATAATTATTGACTTCTTAAATATATATATATATATATATATATATATATATATATATATATATATATATATATATATATATATATATATATTTAGTAACATATCATATTTATGAATATTATAATATCAAGTATTTATTCTATTATAATTAAAAAATAACATGATAAATATAATAAAACTCGAAACGTAAATTTATTAAAAAATCGGATTGTTAAAAAGGGCGGTAACATTTACAACTTCGATTTAAAATTCAGCCATTTTGCAGTTTCTCATTTACTGACGAAAGGGCAGGTACCGATACCAGGTCCGCCTACCGCCTATCTAGATTACAGTGGTACGTGTAAATTCTAGTAAACATTTCATGGGTGCATTACGAAGTTTCATGTCTGCTTGACCTAATTATTTTCGCATTGCAAATTACGTCCCTAAAGTTCATCAGATAGGGTTGCAGTTTTACTAACTCACCCCGATTCACACTACTTTATTGGAATATGGTCTATATGTTTGATTTATTTGTTTATGTGTGAGTGACTAGAATATAAGTGCAGGTGCAATGGGCGGACGCCATATCAGCCAGATTTCGGGCGACAGTCAACGTCGATGCTGACTTGTTATTGAACTTTTTATCTGCGGTTGTTCGATTTTAGTTTTAATAATATCTTAACTCACTGTAATATTTTAATATATTTAAAATAATAGTAATACATTGATTAAAATTTTTATTAGTGACAAAAATTAGTGTCTTAAACTATGTTGTAAGTTAAAAGTTTAACTTGTACTTTTCTGATTTTGTGTTAAGTATAATAGCTATTGGAGTATTCCTCGTCCTTTGGGTAAGAAGAATTTTATTTTATATTATACAGACATCAATTATATTTATTTTTTATTTTATATTACCTTTTGAATTTAATTTATAACAAATAAATACATTTAATAACATTTTAACCAGCCGATCTATAAGTGAGATATATTTAGTAAATATAAATAAAATGGCACTTTACTCCCAGCAAAAGAAAAAAAGAAAAATAAAAACAATTATTTTTAAAAATTTTGTGTCGATTTGCTTATTCCTGATCACTCAGTCGGTTGCACAATATTGTGTACGGTTTCCACAGTTGTGATTTTGAAGATCTAACTTAAGGTCTGATGCAGATTTATTCTTGATACGTCATCTAAGTATGGAGTTATTAGTCTGTAAACAATTGTTGTGGAATTCGTAACGATGTCGATTTTGATACACATTTTTTAATGTAGACTCCCGTTATCTGTTCTATGAGTATAGAGGCCAAATCCACATTAACAATAACACTATACAAATATGTTTCTCTGTCTGTCTCTCCCAAAGTGCGCAGATCAACTAAGTACATTAGTAGTTTAGAGGACGCTCTAATATTAAAAATACTTTACACCTCGAATGACTGAACGATTTTCGTTGAAAATCGGTTTTGACTGAAATTTTTAAAGTGTTAGATTATTATGAATATTTTTTCTCTCTCACAAGACAAATATCTAGCATCTAAGCAGGCGTCTAACGCTTAACGCAATAAACCTTTTTGCTCCCGATCTTTTTGATGTTTTTTTCCTCTGCACTAAATTTTTTATTAAAATAATAATCATCACATCGACTAGCCATTAAATAAAATTGAATGTTATTTCTATAATTTATGTCGTTTTTGACTCGACCTGTTATTGATAACATACTCTAAACTTAGAGTAAAAGTACTACAAAAATTTAAAACGAATAAATATCTTCGTGAAATAAACTGAAAGTCTTAAATAATAGCCTTCGTCCTAACAGCAGGCTTATGATCCAGTTTAATACTTCGTTTCAAAAATGAATCTTTGAAAGAAAAGTAAAAAATAATAATTAGTACAGCACAAGCGAACTCTATACATATTTGATGACGTGATGACGCAGTGATCACTACAACAACCAGTTGTGCGAAATATTAAGGGTTCGATCCTCACTCGTGACATTAAACTAGCTGCTGAATTTGCTATGGTCTTGTTATTTTGTATGAATAACGTATATTTCTATTATATAAAGTTCTTGATGAAGCCCATGAATTTAAAAGATGTATATACTTAGTTAACCTTATCGTAATCGATTTTTATGCCGTTCAAAAAATAGTAATTAGAAAATATAAGTTAATAGTAAGGAAATAACAGCCAGTAATTACAATAACATATTTAAAAAGTACGATAAATACTAGGAATTAGTGCCCATGACTTATAGGCTGTGTAAAATAATTGTGTAATATTTTGAAAAGTCTGCTTATTAGACTGGAAAACTGTTTTTAAATTTGACAAATATACTAAAACAATCTATTTTTTCCCTAAGTATAATTATTATACACGTAATTTTATGTTCAATATTGGTATCAATTTCCAATCGTACGTAAACCTCTTCAAGTTTTATATATAACAAAATTTAAACTATGTCCTTGTAGTTTGATGTTGTTTTTTATTTCGTGTTTTTTTTGTATTTGTTTCCCGAAAAAAAAAACTGTCTAGTTATTTTAAAACCAGTTTTGATAAAACCTAACATGAGTATAGTTTATATATCTACATATCATCATAAGTTACAATATAAAATATCACGCCATAACAAAAAAAAAACAAATGAATAGTTAATTTTGACGTAAGTTAACGCACGAGAGTTAGTAGTTGTAATTTAAATTCATGTTCAAATAGGAATATTAGTTATCTTATCTGTATCTTAGGG
This sequence comes from Euphydryas editha, assembly GCA_036937285.1. Taxonomy (NCBI): domain Eukaryota; kingdom Metazoa; phylum Arthropoda; class Insecta; order Lepidoptera; family Nymphalidae; genus Euphydryas; species Euphydryas editha. Next base: position 18,066,135 of record JAUPFZ010000005.1, on the reverse strand, counting down.
TCATCTATTAAATACATTTGCAGACAGGGGGATGGACAGGTATTGTTTTGTCTACCGTAACAATTATGTCTTCGCGTGTGTAGGGAAGATGCTAAATAGGCATTTTATGGTCCTTTAATAAGTATATAAATCTAATATTCCATAGAGAATTACAGTTTTAAAATGAAAAACTCAGTTTGATAACATTCACTTTTTATTTGATTCTGCTTTAACTGACTGTGTTATATTGAATAAATTAATTTTTAAACATATAAATATATGAATAGAATTGCAAAAAAGCAAGCAAAAAAGGAGAATTGCAATAAATAAATATATATACAGAGACTATTGTCACAATAATTTAATTTTCAATTTACTCATTTACATCAATAACGCCAAGTACGTTTATGAAATTTTAATTTCGTGTTTGACACATCCCTAGTTAAGTTACTTATACACAAACTTAATCGAACTGAGAGTACGCTTTGTACACTCATTCCTCGTCGTTTAACTCGTTAATGTATTGTGTTCCAATATTATTTTGATATATATGATAATATATGTGCCATTTTTTATATGTTTTATGTGCTATTCTAATAGAATTTATATTCCTATCGTTTGTTGCAGGACGATCCTAAAGAATCGTTGCCTGTAGAAGATCCGAGGCAACTTGAAAAGGTTATTCTACACTTAGTAACAAACTTACCTTCGCCTCAACCTGAAGACACTCACCATAGTATATATGCCAATACAGAACCTTCACCATCACATTTAGCAATAATACCTCCACAGCGAGAGCGAATACAGAGAGCAATTGAAAAAAGCTACAGTGTTATTAAAAACATAGACATGGCTTCTAACAGAAAATTGAAGAACAAAACAAATTTCCGAATCACAAGATCAATGACACAAAGATCTGTGGCACCTAAGCCTCCTAAAAGGCCTCAATCTATTCCACCAGCTCCAGAGGAAGAAGATTTGACAATAATTGATGCTCTGTGCCTGGGCACTTGTCAGGGACCCCCGTGCACATGCCTGTCTGGCGAATTGAGTAGCAGCAACCGTTCAATATCTCCAACAGAGGCGGATCTTTACTTGAGTTTATTCTCAGAAGTAGCTCCAACTACATCCACCGATACCGGTACGAGTCATTACTTACTCGATGAGCCAATAGATTTTGTTACCTCTAGTTTTAATTTAACGTCTAATTTTTTTCTTTTTTGGAGCCAAAGTTAGGAATCCAGGCAAAAAATAACACTGGACTTATCAGCCGTCAACCAAATACTCGTTTTCCATGTTTCCCACCTCCATATATATACAAAAACCTAAATACGGGCAATCATTATTTTGAATTCGGAAAATATACGACGCTATTCCTGGACTATCTGGCTTGAAGAGACAACGTCTAACTGAAAATAACGCAAATAGCAAGAGGACAGGGAATGTTGGAAGTTGCCCTGACAAGATTGAAGAAGAAGATCCAGATTGTGATTTTATGTTTAATTCGTCAAACCATTCTGGTTTTCTATTCTTATAAGCAGGATATTTTAAATATAATGCTTAACAGATACCTGCATCTCAAACCTTTATGATTTGGTTCTTAAATAGAAAGCTATAAAAATATTTAAATGTAAGCTCTACCAGGAAAAGTTTAGTTATTGGACCTAGTTTTTCGACATCTTTTAAGTCTTTGAAGAAGTTGACGAATAACTCTTTACGTTAATGTCATATGATTGTCACATTTAATATACCTACCATGTTCTGAATTTGTATAGGTACATTTATCACGACAAATTAGTTTTTTTTTTTTTTGTGGAAATAACTTTAAAAATATAAAGTTAACAAATCAGAAGTGTACTTTATAGCTGTAGCAAAAGAGTGCTACATTTTTCACTAAAATGTAAATAATTCAACATGTTTGCGGTTTTAAAAGCTAATATTTGAAAAAAATAATAATAATCGGACTTACATAATCATCAAGTGCGGAATTAAAAGGTATTTTTATATTTTTATCAATAAAATGGTTCCAGCCCTATTAGACGCTTCCCAATTGATTGTATGGCCGCTTGGCTGCCGCACATACCACACGTTTGCTTCAGCTCAACAGGTCCGTTTGACGACTTTCTGAAAAAGTTCTTTAGACTGTGCTATTTATTAGTTTTATATATTTCCGTTACTTCATCTCCAAAAAGTTAAATAAAATTAATAAAAATTAAAGAGCTATTTATAATTTAAATGTTATCATTACTGAACCTTAATAATAATTGTATATTGTTACAGTCGAGGACAGCAACAATCTTGAACATGGACGACTAACACCTTCTGACGATGTGCTAGTAAGTTTATAATTACAGTAAGATAGCTCTGATAAGCTCTTGTGTGTCTATGACTGCTCGTGTGGAACTTAGATTTATAAATATATATTTAGTCATCTTTCAATCTTAATTATCTATATGAAAATTTAATTAATTTCTTCTTTTTTACATATATCAAATAAAAAGGAAGATCTAACGGAAACAATAGAAATTATGTTAAAAAATATTATACGCAGATTGACAGTAACAAAATTTTTAGAACAAGAATAGAATATCATCGAAGTCAATAAAGTAATTCTCTTTATAACACTTGTTAGAAAATATTTATTAGAATCTTCAGTCTTCTCATCTGTAGCTGCTGATGCGTAGAATGAGCACTGCTATTTCTTTAGAAATATTATAAAATCGAATCAAGTAAACATATTTTAAAGGAAACGTATTTCTTATTAAGCTTGTAGCTGCTAGCAGCAAATAGCAGATAGTTCATTAAAAACTGGACGCAAGCTAGGAATTTATATACAAACTGGAATGCTCACGTGTACGCAAAAAACATTCCTACGGCAGGGATTGCATCTCTTTTCACCATGGATTCAAGGGAACTCTCGTAAGAAAGAGACAAAATACCAGTAGTCAACAAAATGCTCAGAACGATTTTTCACTTTACATGTTATAAGCCCATGTCAACTTTATGGCAAATATCTCAAGGTGCATATTTGAATATACAATTTTATTAAGTGAGCGTTCCAGTTATGATATAAATTCCTTGTTTGCACGTTACTGACTGACGCGTCAAACATTTTTCACTTCACTAATACATAAAATGTAGATATAAATTTGATAAACTGGAAAATTTCATAACTTAACATCAATTTTAACTAATAAAAAAATAAAGTAGTTATACGTCGGCAAATTAATTTGTGACACTCTTAATGACTGCGGCAAAAGAAGGTGATGCGTAAATGAATTATAATTGTTGCAAGAAGCCATAAGAAGCTACAGTCATCTTTTCTTTCATAAGAATATCAGATTTTGTACTACTTTTAAATAACAAATTATTTAATTGTACGAGTAATATAGGAATTGTGTGTCATGTGCGTTTTTTATGCACAAACTTGTAGACCCACCTGAACCTTCCTCTTTCCTCCCCAACCACCCACGAACAATGTAACTCTCACGAGCGAACTTGCTGGTTGTTAATTTTGTGCTGTTTACTAATGTTTTATATTTTTTACATGCAGAAACTATTCGTAGAGGTAATTGAATTTTGATTTCAAACTCCATCATCAATCATCCGTTACGGCATTAATTGTCATAGTAATTTGAAAATTTCACAGACACGTGACAATAATAATAATTACATTTAATGAATTAAATTATAGTTAAGTTTTTTTGTTTTTTAAATATCCAAAAACTTAAAAGTGTTACTATAACATTAATACCAAATCGGATGCTTCATAAATCTTTCCAAATGTTTCAATACTAAAATAAACACTTAATTTTTTTCAAAAAAAGCTTCTTTTCGTGTATAATTTAATTATAAAACAAATTATTCATGACACTATGTACTTATTTCGTGAATAATTTAAAATTATAAAATCAAATTATACATGAAATGAAGCTTACGCGTACTGCGATATGACAAGCTTGTCGCAAACTTGAAATCACAAAGGAAAAATCGGATACACATAGTACGCGCCTGCATTAGAATTTCCTTGAGATTTCGTATCGCAAAGTGCGCGTCTTAACTGTTATTTATGTGTCAAAAACTTTAATTAAAATCTACGGATTTCAATAGCTGTGAGCATTAGACCTTAGGCTTTTGACAAACTGAATGCGTACTTAGCGTTGCACGAAAACATTAAAACTTACGCACTTCTAGCGCAGAGGTTTGGTAGCGTTGTAAGAGTTTTTTTTTTTTTTTTTTACGTAAAGTCGATGCGATTGGTGTGCTTTCACGTTCGTAAAATACACACACACACTCTTTGAACAAGCCGTTTGTTAGCAACTAAACAATCTACGAACTTTTGTTTGTTTGTCTGTTTACTTTGAAAAATCTTTCATTATATTTGCTATGAGAGGTGTTTTTTTTTTTTTTTTTTGTTACTATTACGCTGTGGCGAATTATATCAAGCTGAATATTACTGCTTTGCTTTGTTTTGTTAAATTACTTATTAAAATTATAATCGAATTGTGTATAAACTATCCGTTGTCATAATTTCGGACTATTATCGGATTTTGTTCAAGTTTAAAGTGAGCCTGAGTTTGGTGAACTTATTTCATTTATTTACTATGTGGTATATTTTGCAGCGAATCCCTGAGTGATAATTCCCAGATGTAGTAGTAGTAGTAGATGTAGTTTAAAGTTAATTGGTTTAAAAATGGAAACCCTAATATTTAATTCGATATTTAAATTTTACATTTTTTAAATATTTAACACTGGAATGAGTAATACAAACATTATCTTTTCGTAACGTAACGCCACTTTTATATATAATTATAAATTTCTATAATAAGTGTTGCAATTTATAATAATAAATTTTAAATATATTAAATCATGTTTTTATACAATGATGTTTGACATTATTGTATTATTAATACTAGAAGCTTTTAAGGACAAAATATTTAAAGTACGTAGACTGAGAATCATTAATACATGAATTTCATTAACAAATTAAAAGTTTCCCTCTTTAACTATTCCTTTTAATACTTTCCAAAACATTCTGTTTATATTTTTGATTGTTTGACGGTTTGACTGACTGTTTGGTGCCGATATCACATTAAATAATAACACAGCAATTGAATTGTTTGTAATTATAATATTTTCAAATTAACAACTAGAATTATATCACATATTATTTATTTTGTTAGTGGAATTTAAATATCGAAATCTTCAATATAATCATTGTTGTACTGAATCGATTGATGCTTCGAATGAATTGTAACTCCTTTATATTTTCTCTTCCCTTGATGTTTGCTTTAGCTGTCTCTGATTTGTCGTAGTTTTCGACTTAAATAAAATAATAAATGTAATATGGTAAACGATCGTAACTCGTTTCAGGATGACAATGAACTCATAAAAGTAATCGAAGGAATCGAAGCCGAAGATGGTATTGATGTATCAGTGAAAAATACGGACGAACTCAGTGAATCTGAGAGGGCTTTACAAAAAAAGATGGCTGATAAAGCCGCTGCCGACAAAATATATGATTTTAATAATGACGATAGTGTTGACTAGTGTAAGAGTTTTTAAGTGTCGACGAGATGGTACCCTTTACCTAGACATTCGTGGCACTTAATGTATATATTATGTATATAAAACATAGTGGCTATAAGTTTTATTAGACATTTCATGTGAAAGTAATAGTAACGAGTAAGTAGTAGTAAACGAGCGGTTATCAATGTTGAAATTCACTTCAAAAGTAGTAAGGACTGTTAATTTCCGAAAGCTGACAAGATATTATCAACAGCAGTGAATCAAACGGTTAATATGATTGGCCAAAATACGACACTGTAAATTCGAGAATAGTCACTATCGGTTTACGGTTAGTGGAAACTTCTCTATTAATATTCACAAAATACATAGTGATTATACTTAGTGTTACGAAGTTAAAAAAAAAAAACTTTTGAAAAAAAACAGTGTAAAAATAGTAAAAACTTTTTCAACTAGGAACTTCGAAATGGATCTTACAAATAATATTATACTGATTTAAATCGATTTAATTGAAAATATAAAAATTGCTAACTTAACATTACAGTAAGGAAATAATATTAGGTCTTTACCTATGAAATTGCCGTTTCGTCGTACTGGCTATTTCAAAACTTAAAAAAAAATTCGACACGATAAACGAATTTCAAATTATTTTTATTTTAAAAATATAGAATTCTTTTTTTATAATTAGTCATTTGTTTAATGGTTAACGTTCTGTTTACATCGCATTTGTACGTTTTTCGACATCATGGACAAGTTAAAAATTCGAGTGATTATGGAGTATGAATTCCGTCGTGGTGGCAAAGCGGCAGAAGCGGCACGCAACATCAACGACGTTTACGGTGCGAACACTACTAACGATCGTAGGTACCACCCGTTATTGGTTTACTAGCTTTCGTTCCGGAAATTTTGACCTAAGAAATGAACCACGTGGTCAGCCGAAAATGTTGGTCGATAATGACGAATTAAAGGCGGTTGTGGAGGCTGATGATTCTCAAACTACAGCTGAATTAGCAGTAGCTTTCGAAGCTAGCACTAAAACAATATTGGTCCATTTGCGTCAAATTGGCAAGGTAAAGAAGCTAGACAAATGGGTGCCTCACGAATTGAATGAACGCCAGCGCGAAATAGGCGTCGAGACGTGCCTTGCACTGCGCAACAGACACACAAACGAAGGTATATTGAATCGCATTGTTACTTGTGACGAAAAATTGATTCTATTCGACAATCGCATGCGCTCAGCTAGTTGGTTAGATCCTGGTTCAGTACCTAAACAATGCCCTAAACGAAAAATGACTTCTAAGAAAGTGATGGTAACTGTTTGGTGGTCTAGCCGCGGTGTAATTCATCACAGCATCTTATCAAACGGCATGAGCATTACTTCAGATGAGTACTGTGAAGAACTAAACACAATGATGGGGAAGCTCGCACGTCTCCAACCAGCTTTGGTCAATAGCTCGGCTCCGCTGCTCCTGCACGACAACGCGCAACCTCATACTGCACAGCAGACGGTCTCTAAGTTACAAGAGCTGGGGTTGGAAATTCTCCGTCATCCATCGTACTTACCAAATTTAGCCCCTACAGACTTCCAATTTTCCCAGAATTTGGATAACTTTTTGGCGGGAAAAAAATTCAATACCTGAGTGGCAGTACAAAATGCCTTTGAAGAGTTTTTTGCCTCCCGTCCAGCAAAGTTTTTCAAGAAAGGCAAAAATAAGTTACCACTATGTTGGTAAAAATGCATTGATTCCATGGGTAATCAAAATTTAAATAATTACTTTGAATAATAAAAATAAAAAATATAGAAAAAAAGCGCGTTAACTTATTTCATCAAAAACGGTAATTTCATAGGTAAAGACCTATTATAATCTAAAGAAACTGTAATAATGGATTAAACACCCAAATTATGATTAACAGAAAAAAAAATTAAATCAGATATAATATAACCAAGATGATGAAAAGTTTATTTTATTGACTAGAACAAAGTTATCAAAAAAAAAAGGCATTGCGAACAGTAATTGATAAGTGTATGAGTATACCTACTGATACAACTGAAACATCACTTTAGGTCAATATATTATAAGACATCAATTTGTAAAATAATAAAATTGAAATTACATTAATAAATGAGATCTAAACATTATTTATGACGTTATGCAACAGAAGTATACTTATTTAAGAACTCTTTAAAGCATAAATTGAAAAATCGGTATAATTGAAGAAATAAATACTGCAGACAATATGATAAGTATGATACCCTCGTGTTTAATCAAGTTTATCTGGATCGGCTTATGAAAGAGAGATATTACGATATTGTTGTTGCATAATCTAGAAAAGCTTGAAGAGACTAAGAGACGATTTTTAATTGCTAAAGTTATAAGCATACACTTCAAAGAAGCAAGTTTTTAAAAACTATTTTTATTTCATTAATTTTGATATTTCAAATTTTATTAACTTAATCATATTAAAATCTTCTTCGTAATGTAAAAAGAAAAAAGTAGATCAAACATCCTTTTAAGGGGATTTGTGTGAGTCAAATGGAATGTCCGTGCCAAATTTCATGACGAAATTCGGTATCCACTTTTCGGAAGTTTATCCGAAAATTTAATGTCCAATGATTTTTATTGTCATTGCTGTATTGTTTTTTATTATTATTTTCTTTTTTTTTTTATCTAAATGCAATCATTAGAATCTGCTTCAGTATTTCTGTTGGGACAAAAAATTATCTAGAAAATCGTCGTACGCAAAACCTGCAGCAACATACGCATAAACTTTTCAAAATAAGGTTGCTTTTTGTTAATTGTTAACTTATAAAGAACTGTTGATAAAACATTTAATTAATACTCGATACTTTTTCCAGTAATGGAGGATATTAATGTAACATCTTATCACGGTAAAGCGACGTATAGTTAACTAAATAAATAAGGATTTAAAACAACATAATATCATATCCAGGAATATGAAGAAGATAGCTTAGAACAACGAATTAGTAGCTATATATGTAGCTGGCAAGTAAGTAGAATTTTATCATCCGACGGTGTTACATTTTTCATGTTCGCATCATTTGATTACTACACGAAAATTAAATAATGAAAAAATTGTGATGATTTTTGAAATACCAAATGGTGGTATTATCTTCTCCTGTAATATTACTTTTACCCAACTATGACAAAGCTCAAAAGGAGGTTTATTGTGTGAAACATGTTGCCATTTGTTTAAACCGCACAGCGAATTTTAATATTTTTTTACGCAATGCGTTTTTTATGCTACATTATTCAATAGACTAGAGTATAATTATGTGTAATTTTTTTAAACACACATTGTTTATTTATTATTTCATATTAAATTTAATACGTATAATATAAAATTTATTACATATTGTGTACTCTAAATTTGTATATAAACTATACTATTTAGCATTAAAATTACGCATATTGATAATAGGTAAAACGAAATAAATTTTATTGTTACAGGCGAAAGAAAATTTTGAAGAATTTTCAAGACACACAGACAACCAATATCATCAACTTATCACTAACTTTCCCGATATCTACAGTACAGTAATACGGATATAGCCTTGATTAGTTCAAAGAAAAATTGGAATGCAGTCGTTTAAATTTAATATAAAATAATATATTAAACTAGAAACTTTAATGTTAATAGAATTTAAATATATCAGTGTTAGATTCAAATATTGATGTTAGTTTTATAATCTAAAATATATATGTGTTAGGTATCTACGTCGTAATTCGCTATTTAGGTATATTGTATGGTTAAGTAGCAAGCCAACCATTTACTAAACACATTACCTAACCATAACAAACACCATCAATTAAATTATTCAATCGTCGGTAAGGAGAAATTCTTATAAATGTCATAAAGATAAGTGTTTAATAAAATTGTAAATAATATTTAAATAAAAATCGTATAAGAGGCGCTACGAAGATTCAATTTTATTTTTAATTTGCGTAAAAGAAAAAAAAAATAAACTCATCATCCACATACGACACGAAAAACACGTTGCTTCGAGCGATATTTTAACTAGTCAATATTTCAGCAAAAGACCTAAACTCTATTTATCGTACGGAATTACGAAACGATGTTAATGTGATTTCATCATGTTTATATCGCTTCAAGTGCATGTCAATATGTTACCAGTTAGGAATTCGATGTCATGCAAAAACTTGTACCTAATTTTTAAATGTCATGTCAATATGAACGGATTTTTTCGTGAACAAATATAAATAATAAAATCACCCGCTAAATCATTTTGCCAGGACTCATCTAATTGCTTGCTGAGCATATATGGATATGTTATCCCTTATAATTTTACTATGGAATCAGCGGCGGGTTATTATTGGGGAGTTTAACGACCACTCACCCTATTTTTTATCTAGTCGAGGTATTAGTTTTGTAAAATCCATTTTACAATTAATTTTCGTCTAGTTAAGTCTAGTCTAATGACAAGTTTTGAAAAACATGTGTCCTATATTATCTTATATTTATCTTTGTTTGGAATTTTAGCAGAATAATATTATAAATTATAGATTTTAATTGAAATTTCTTTAAGATTTTGTTTGTGCTCAATTCACAACATCTCTAGTTTTCATCTAAATACACTTGCAACATTTGTTCTTATTTCATCACAGTCTACAAAATGACACTGTCGAAAATTGGTATCCACTTGAAAAGAACCTTATTTTTGTTTCAATATTATCAATAATATTAATAGTTCTAATGCAAGAAAAAATCTAAAAAAGTCGGTTGAAAGTAGGTATAGATTGAATATATATGTACGTATGTCTTTATTACTTTTTCGACATAAACTAGTATATGACGTCTGATGTAACATTTATTTTACCTTCCCATTTGTTTTATATAAGTGAAAAAGTATATAGCTGATCTTATTTTTAATAACATTTATAAGATATCATAATATTTATAAATAAAAAATGGTTGGTTAGCTCTTATAAATGTTTAATTTTTAATTTAATAATAAATAAATTAATAATAAATTTTAGAATCTAAAAAGAAAACATTTCTTCTCGTTAAATATAATTTTAGAATAGTCTTTCTTTGGCAGCTGTGATTTTAATTGCCGTCTATAGGTATAAAATATTAAAAATAATTTTAATTAATTACTAATTAATCTCTAGCGATTACTAGACTATAGGTATTTAAAAATAAAATGTATATAACATGAGAACTAAAAAAACTATACATGTAATTGCTATATGTTGTTTATAAAAAAAAAATATACGCCATCTTAAGAAATTTATGATCTCAATTAAAACAAATTGTACTCGCGATTTTTGTTATAGTGGTCGCAAGTTTTGTTAAAGTCAATTTGGTCTAAAAGCTCAAATATCAAGTTGTATAAGTGTTATTGATAATTTATTGAATTTCACACACTCACACGCACATACTAATGCACGCATTCACATAAACATTGACATGCACGCGTGTACAAAAACACAATCGCACACCCATGCACACACATATATACCTACACACGCACAAACATTTTCGTCATATTTAAACTCAATATTGATATTGAAAATCTAAATTAATCTACATTTTAATAAATAAAAAAATGAACTGTATTATCAAAATAAAAGTGATAACGTCTTATAAATCGATGAACGCCGGCTGCAGGCATGAAAAAGCATGACTCATTGTCACGTTCAGCGAGCGCGAGCGCGGAACAAGCGAGAGAGAGGCACGATCGGCCTAAGCTTTCTGCTTGTGACGCATATCTATTTCTCTTCCGAATATATGTTAATTTATCGAAAAAATATAATTTTCAATTAACGCCTTCTTTGTATTATACAAAATAATGATAATTCAGTGATAATAATTAATTCAATTAAATTGATAAAAGTATGCAATTTTCAATAAAATTTTCTTATGACGTTATCACCTAAAATTATCGTCCGTAAATCGACCGTTTTTTTCAAGTAGATTATCATAAGCAATATCTGTGGTTGAACCCACAAATACTACAAAAAAACTGTTTCATAAGAAATGCATTTAAAAAACCTAAAAATATTAAGACATTTTGATTTTTCAAAGTTATATAATATTTCCCATTTATGTAATGTGCAATGGCTTTTTAAATATGTTATATCAAAGTGTCACTTAATTTAGGATACTTAAAATGTATTTGTATAATTTATATTAATAAGCGATCTATACTTATGTTATGAAGAGCAACATTTTTATCCTAGATTGCTTATATTAACTCTGAAATTAATAAAATTATCCAGTAGTAACGTAGGCTGAGTGAAATTGCAAATTTCATTTATTTATAAATTTATCTATTTTTTCTATATAGTGAAAAAAAAAACTTCTTTAATATACTTTATTGATATATAATACGTGATTGGGATTAAGGAGTTATTCTGATCTTATTTAATTCGTTTGTACCATATTATTTAAACGTTTTAGAATTAAAACTATTGCCTGATACTTCATGGTATTTGCCGACAATGTCTGTAATCAAACATTTGTTAATTTTTAGTGTAATGTACCTATATTATTGTTAACATAACATGTGTATTAATTAAATCGATGTTTAAAAGTCAATTTTTTTTATTACTAAACATTAACTATTAAAACATTAACATAAACTATTAATAAACATTTGTACGACCACAAAAAAGAAAAAAATCTACGATAGTTAATCAGTTTAATATTATCATCATTAGTATCACATTACAATAGCAAACCAAAGCAAAGCAAGCAAAAAATATTGTTTGCAAAATTTGAACAATTTCATTATCATCATTATAGATGTCCACTGCTGAACGTAGGCCTCCCCAATCGACATCCAAAGTTTGTCGTGGCTGGCAGTGAAATCTCACCCGGAGATTCTTTGCACCCTGCCCTACCGTTACCCAGACCGCTGCCGTAGCCGGGAATCTGTCGGGGGCCTGGGCTCATTTTTACGTCATATGATGGGATTTGTCAATATTTGCCACGCTTGACAGGCGTATGTGACACAGTGTGCTATGTCAGGATATGATGATGCTACTACCTATCGTCACCTTGGTCGGTGCACAGTTGTTCACACCACTATGGCCTTAGTCGCCTTTTACGGGAGGGAGAGAGGAAGAGAGAGTTTACTTAAGGTTGTATCATGTGAAAAAATATTTTTCCTTAGAATAGCAAATTGTTCATTTGGAACATTCGATTATACTGTATTGTGATATAACAGCCTGTAAACTGACTGGGCAGGGACTTTTCTCCTATAAAAATAACACTTAGAGCTAAACCACCAGTGAGCGTTGCTTCAATGCAGGTGGCCGATATACATGTCTTGTAATTTTTTTCAAAACCTGAATGTTCTCTCTCATGATATTTTTCTTTACCATCGACATTAGATTAGCATGATACTCTTTTTTTTAAATACGAGTAACTAATTCATACCACGACCATCTGGTGTAGATTTCCATGTTATATTTACAGGGCCGTCCCCGCTAATTATTGTTCAAATGAACAAAGCCTGTACAGAAATATTTAAATGTCAAATAAAAATATTTTGGTAATGTAGTTTCAGTTGACGACAACTTATTACTACAAGTTGACGAAAAACTATTAAAAAAAAATATTCGCCATTTTAGCTGTTCAAATCACCAGAAATAATTATAGGCTAAATATTGAAAATATAACCTAATGTAATTAGGAAACTTTATGCATAGCAAACTTCACTGACTATTATTAAACCACACGTTAATGCGTTCTATTTGACTATTTTTACTAAACTGACTATTTTGACTAAAATTTGATTTTTTTTTTCAATTTAATTTTTAAACCACTATAAAATGACTTTACAAATAAACACTTTTACGAAGTTTTACGAAGACTGATTACCACTGATTTTTCGATGATACAAAAATTAAAAAAAAAAATAGTTAGAGATATTATTGTGATATATTTTAAGTAATAAATTTAGTAGATAACTGCGTTTAATAGGGATTTAAACATACAAAGACTTTTTAGTAAGTTTTTTTTAATTATAATTTTACAATAATTTCGTACATACATAATTAACCTATTTAGCTATACATATATGTATAATTTATCGAGTGTCCTAAAATTTACGCAATATTTGTTTTTTTTATATATATATATATTTATTTATTTATTATAAAATACATAATATGATAGAGCTATTTATGGGATAACATATAGCCTCTACGAATTTTCTTAGCACATACGCACTCTTTTGGTGATATTTTCCATGATCATTTTGCATGAATGTAGTTGAATTTCGTTGATACTGTTTTGAATTTCGTCTTTCATTACACGGGAATATGTGGGCTAGTTAACATACCTTTGGTTTCAAATAGCTCCGTAAAAAAAAGTCTATAAGTGTTAAATCACAAGATCTATGGGGCCAATTCTGATCAACGAAACGAAAAAGTCACACGACCTGGAAATGTCCCGAAGAGTAATTGAATTGTTTCACGGGCTGTATGACATATCGCACCATTTTGTTGAAACCACATATTGGCTACATCAATATCATTCAATTACGATACAAAAAAATTCGTTATCATATAGCTATATCGAGCACCAGTAACAGTCACTGCTTGATCCGTCTCATTTTCAAAGAAAGTATGGTCCATCAGCCTTCAGTTCTAAATCCACACCAAACAGTGACACCAAATAGTGTGTTGTGGATACATTTGGTTTTTGACAATCACGTTTGGATTCTTCGAACACCAAATGCGACAATTTTGTCGATTAACAAAGCCATCAACATGAAAATGTGCTGCATCGCTAAAGATAATTTGGCTTGAAAAATCAGCATCCACTTGTTTATGTTAAATAATCCATTCAATAAATTCTCTTCGCTGTTCATGGTCATTAAACTTTAATTTTTGTGTTAACTGAATGTTGTAAGCATGGAGACCAAAATCTTTAGTCAGTGCACGCTCTAAAGAGCTTCTTGAAATTCGCAATTCTTGTCCACGACACTGAATTGATGTTCCTGGATTTTCAACAACACTTTCAGGCACTGCTTCGTAATTGATATTCGAATTGCTTAATTTTGAACGACCAGTTTACTTAATGTCTCCAACGGATCCAGTCTCACTGAATTTTTCAATTATTCACAGTCGATGAAGTCAATATACTATTCCGACCATATTTTGTATAAAATTTTCGAACTGCGGCCGCTAAACTTTCATTATTTTAGAGATAACGTTTAACAACACGTTGTTATATCGTATACCGCTCAATTTTTACTAACCCTAAACCGTCAGCTGTCTAATTGATTTATTTTTTGTTAGGGTTGCCAGCACTTCCACACAAATGGCGGCAAATTCAAATCTTGCGTTATTTCAGGGACAGCCTTTATTTAAAAATAAATATTGATATATATACTTTATTGTAAACACAAAAACTATAAATACAAAATAGATGAAACCTCTTAAATAAAACTCGCTTTGAAACTAGTGCTGCAGACATTTACTGGGAAAGCGTATAAATACTTCACTTTCTACATCAGATCAAACAACCGTTGTGCAGTCAGACGCAACTTAGAAGTCTTGTTACCTCCGATTATTATATTTTAGAAGGATCTAAGAAAAAAAGAAATCATATAATTCTTTTATTTACTGTGTAAGTTTAGTTTTAAGTACTTAGTAAAAAGTATATTGGATATAGTAACACAGACAAATTATATAAATTTAACTTCAAATTATTTCCCAACAAATTTTAGATATCTTTCTGTATCTATATCTGCTTTAAAATAATTATGTAAGAGAAATTTTAAATAGTATACCCAGAAAGACATTTGAAACAGTAATATTATGTACCCACTATTTTTCATAGTATTGTTCTAGTGTTAGGCATGACATTAGTAAATATTACTTGAATTTACTAAAGTAAATTACTAAAAAAAAATAAGGTTCATAAAAACAAATTGTAAACATCGAAAGTTTATTAAAAGTAGACTAACAGTCTCGTAGACACAGAATAGTAAGCACATCGATTACATAGACATCGAAGGGTTATATAGACTCCACTGTTTGATGATATATGAGATGTTATATGCTAAATGCAGAATGCTTCAATTTAAACTTTTATATAACAAACATGTGGCGTTTATACTATACGAATTTTGTTTACGCAAAACAATCAAAATTCGTGCATTTGAAACTTAACATCTTAATTTATTAGTTATTGTATTACGTTTTAAAAATTTAATGATAAAAACAAGTACATATGAATTATTTTCAGTAAAATACTGTGTATTTTTTATCGTGTTAATAACAATAGATAAAATGAAATCATCAAATGAACATTGAACTATGAAAAACGTGACGAATTTTGATTTTTTGCTCAGAACGTGTTTAATTTCCAATAAATATCGTTTAACGTTAATTAGGTATAAGACAGTGTTATCGTGAAGACAAACAATCCTGAAATCCTGTAAGTAATAAAATTGTATATTTAATAAAATAATAAATATGAAATAACTTTTACAAAAACAATCCAAATATCTAAACTAATAATTTATTCAAATTTCTAAAACTCTTAGTTGGAAATTTAACAAGTTCTTCTTAGGAAACTATATCCAGTAACGCTTCTACTTTGTTGACTAGATCGAAATATTCCGCATTATGACGTTGTTTACGTAAACAAATATATATTTTTATTAAAACTGTAACAACGATCATAATGTTTCTTATACGAATATCATAATTAAAATATAAAAAAATTTAAAATGTTTATTTACTGAATATACGACAGTCCGTTTCAAATAATCGATTTCAATGAGATATCCCATTTACTAGTAAAGGTTATAGCAGTCAGGTCTCACTCTGGTACGAGTATATTATATTGGCGTAGAGCTTTAATATAGACATCAGCTTAGCAGTCTAAGGGCCAGTTTCACCGCTTGCTATTAAGTTCCGGATAGCCTAACTGGCACTTATTTTGACAGATAACCCATACAATTACCTGTCAAAATGTGCCAGTTTGGTTAGCCGGAACTTAACAGTAAGTGGTGAAACTGGGTCTAAATAATCTGACAAATACTAAAGACTGAACTTGAATTAAGCCAATAAAACATCAAAGTCATTCATGTTTATTGACGTCGTGTATAATGTATCGCAATATGATCGTTGTTTCTTAATTTTTACGTATTGTGTGTCATTCTGTAATTTATTAAAACGGAGATTTATTGTAGAAACGCCACTAGATTAACATAGAAATATACAACATCAAGAGATTAATACACCGTGATTATTCTAGTGACATAAAAAAATCTGCTCACTCAATATAAATACATTTTAGAAGTCTGTAATCATAGATAAATGAGAAAATGATTTACATTCAAAACAAATTTAAATGATACAAAATTTCTGTTAACTAAATATAATAAAAATAAATTAAAAAATAAATTATTATTATCCAATTTTTTTCTTTTAATATTTTGAATGATTACAGAATCTTCCAGCAATTTAATATAAATTATAGAAGTAGAAGATAGTCAGCCGACTTACTGTAAAAATAAACGTCGTATGGCAAAAACTAAACATGACCGTTGTAATTTATTTAATCTACCGTACAAAAAAAAAAGAGGAAATCCGTTAACAGTTTAGAAATAGAACAATGAAAATACCAGCCGGCCGCGTATAAAATTATTTTACAAAGACAATAATAATGAATAGAATCACTTTAATTACAATTAAAAAATAAACAGAGCTTCGATATAACTCAATGGAACGCTAATTACAAATGTAATAGAATTGCAACTGCAGCCTAATACTTACATAAAATCCTACTCACAATTGTTTATAAAACCTTTCTGGTCCTAATCATTGTCGCAATTTCATCACAGTTGCTTATAATTTACATCTTAGACTGTATTTTTGAATATAAAACTTAAACGATAAATTCATCTCTAAATATATTTTTTCATAATATACAAATTAAAGATTAAACTGTACTTAAATTTAAAATGGCTCTAATACAAATCTAAAATGCACCAAAGCGTCTATATTACGGGAGGTAGCGTAGAATAATGGAGTGAAAACATTACCAATAAAATAAAAACATATTTTAATTAATGGTTATTTATCTTTAGAGACGCCTCGTAATCCATTTATATCTAAATAAAATATGACAATATCATCTAACACTTCGTATTTACCAAAGAATTCCGTTTAGGATGAACAAATTAACGATACCGAGCTCTGTCGAAATTAATTCCTCTGTCTCCATCTAGATAAAACCTCACACAATTTGCAAAGCATTATACATTTTGTCTTTCTTACTTTTAGTAAGTGCCCCCTGATACGTTAATAAAAAACCAAAATTAAGTATAAAAAAAATTCAAAAAATAAAATAAATAAAATTAAAATATTTTTATTTTTTTAAGAAAAAAAAAACCTGTCTGATTAATTATCGCTTACAAATTAATTATATAAGCAATCTTGTACAAAATATTTAAGGTTCAAAAGGTAATAGGGCAATAAAGCTAACTTAAAATATCTTAAATCAAATTAAGTACATAGTGACTGTCCTGATTAAAGCATTATACCTAATATTATAAAATAAAATTAACAGCTTTCAATAAAATTACATAAGGTTGAACTATAGTAAAACATCTTATTAGATATAGTGGAGTGCCTGGAGCATTCAAAACCGTAAAACCTCGGATTAGAGTTATAGTGAATGAATTAATATGATCGATGTGGGATATTGTTTTTTAAACTATAAATTGCAATGTTTACCCAAAATTTTTTTGTGCACTCTATTGTTTCATTGTTTAAACAAATTATTATGAAAAATTTATGTTTGACCATATATTTTCACTTTAAACAGTAATTTTTTTTTATTTGTATGTTAAATCTTACCTGAGTAGACATATAGGAACATTTTTCAAAGATACCTGTGTATAAAAATAGCAGTAGGGATCTCGAACAGGTAGAAAAACGTGGAGGGGAGAGCGGAGCGACAGCTACTATGTAAAATGGAATTTCTCGGCCAGTTTAATTATAAATGAAACGTACTCTATTGTGTACATTAAAAAAAATAAGGTAATTAATTACGACTAATGAAAAGAAAAAAAAATATTTTTACAAAATCTGTTTATTTTTTTTTTTTTTTTTTTGTTTATTTAAATATATTACATTGTTGTCTACATCAAATATTTTCTTCTACTTCATCTATCTGTATAATAGGTTAAGTATTGGAACAAAGATTTCCGCTGCACTGTAAACATGCTACACTGCAGTGTAAACCACTTTTTCGGCATCCACACGCAGCTCCATATCCCTTTTTGCAATTACAAAATAACATTTGCAATAAATTATCCGGAGCAGGTAATCGATTCATTGTTATTAGGATGTACATATTATTGGAAAATTCTTCTTCTTCTTTACTACTATATTTTTGATTGTACCAATTTTCTGTTAATACATCATGGTTAATTTATTTAAAACATATAATGGTATTGGACCCAAATTTAGTTGAAATGATAATATCATCGTGAAAGAGTTCTATTAGTCGTTTTTTAATAGTTTTTTCATCCGGGATATGCTCTGTAGTGAATAGTGATGACGTTTTTAAACTTTTGCATGGTAAATTGGCAATCATCATTCTCTTCTATGTACTTGTTTATTTGCTCCATTGCTGCGTCTACCATCGAAATTCTCGGATTAATTTTCTTTTCAACATTACTGAGGTGAATTGAATTTTTCAGCAAATTATAACAATCCGAATGATATTTTGCTGCAAGTGTCTGTAAGTCGGTTATACCAGAAATCCTTTTATGGATATCTCGATAATAATCAGTTTTCTGGACGGCTATAAGATTCGTGATGGATTCATTTAAAGTTGGAGTGTTGATGTATGGAATCTGCCTACGCCGAGCTTTATTTAATTTTGCTTCTTTTGTTTTATCAGCTTCTCGTCCGCAAAGAAAACAGTTTTTTTCCCAATTGAAGTTATTGAAATTCATGCTACTGCGAAGTTTTTTTTTCGGAGGCGATAATAAGAGATTTTCACGGACCTTATTTTTATACATTCCAATATACTTTTTATTAATATATTTTTGTCGACAACTTGAATGAGCATAAACAAATTCAGTTTGTAGGTGAGGTAACAATCCATCTTGTCGTTCGGTTGAAGCAGCTTGTAAAGAGGTTACTCTTCTACTAATTTTTATAATTTTAACTAAATTTGAATTTGTTTCGGAAGATGAACCCAGGTGTATACATAATATGCAGCTATTTTCATCAGCCATGCTGCTAGCCGTTGGTTTATCCATTGTTCGAAATCTTATAAAAACAATAATTAATTAATTGCATTTGATTCATTATTATCATATTTTTTTTATTGAAACTGATCTTTAATATTCGATTTATTTATTATTTAATTAATTAATTAATGAACTGTAGTTTTCAATCTAATCACTTACCAAATTAATCAATACAAAATAATTTGTAGTTCAATATCAAAACGTCGTCTTCAATACACCTTCCAGTACAAAAATATACCATATATATAAAACCAAATTTTTACTGTTATAGAAGCACAATATTCACAGAACACGTGTTACTTCATTACTTGCAACTAAACTAGCCGAGAAATTCCATTGTACATATCAGCTGTCGCTCCGCTCTCCCCTCCACGTTTTTCTACCTGTTCGAGATCCCTACTGCTATTTTTATACACAGGTATCTTTGAAAAATGTTCCTATATGTCTACTCAGGTAAGATTTAACATATAAATAAATAAAAAATACTGTTTAAAGTGAAAATATATGGTCAAACATTAATTTTTCATAATAATTTGTTTAAACAATGAAAAAATGGAGTGCACAAAAATTTTTTGGGTAAACATTGCAATTTATAGTTTAAAAAACAATATCCCACATCGATCATATTAATTCATTCACTATAACTCTAATCCGAGGTGAAAACCCCCAGGCGCTCCACTAATATGAAACACCAAAAATCGTATACACTTTTATAAGCACAGATATTACATATTTTTTTAAAGTAGCAGAGATATTTTTATGACGCTTAAAATAAAGTTCTATTTTCAAATTAACGAAAAGAATAAAAATTAAAAAATTAAAATTGTCATGAATACAAAACAACAAGAAAAGAGAAAAAGAAGACACAATCTATCTTCCTTTATTGTAATATGTATTACACAAATAAATTGAAATATTGTTATATAAATATTCAAATGTCTAGTTTGTTTTAAATCGAATGTAATCAAATATTCATCAAGAATCAATTCAAAAATATTACATTAAAATGTATTCATAAGTATTGTGTTTGATGGAAGATTAACACTATTAATAGCATCAACTATTTAATTTAATCCACTAAATTATAGCATGGAGAAAAACGTAAATCTCAGTCTATTTCAGATTTAGTTTATTTTAATAAAGTCTTTTGGCGGATGAAATAATCACCCGAACGATTGACAAACCCTAACCCTTTACAAAATAACAACCCAAATAATAGAAAATTAAATATTTTTGGTTATTATTCTGTAAAAGGATTAATCTTCCTATCCATAACGAAAATATGAAATAAATTTATCTGTGATAGATTTTTTGTCTTGATCATGCCAAAAATAATTAAATTATATTAAAACTATATATAATGACTATACAGATATTGCGGTTAGTCTAAGGGCAAAGAATAATAGTAATCATCTGTTTCTTTTGTAAATTATGATAAAGCAAATTAATCTCGACTTCTAACGTTACTGGTTTATGGAAATTTAGAATTTTGATAATTATCTGGTTAACTCAGGCAAATTATAATAATGTTTTGACGTAATGACCAGGAAAAATGTGACCACTCATATAATTATGAATATGAGTGTTCCCTCAAATCCTTTTTCAAGAAGATAAATTCTCCTTTTTTCTACTAGGCTATAACAAAGAAAAAATAATAAACGTAGAAATCGTGGCGTGAGAGCTATTTCCAAGAATTAAAAACAAGTTAATTGTTTAATTTGTTTTAAATTGTTAGTCAATAGAGCTACTTATAGGTCTCATATTGTAGAGTAAAAAAACTTAAAAATTGTAGTGTAAAATTTCTCTGCTACTTATTTCTAAAAAGACAACTAAAATAACGATTACAGCTGAAACAGAATACACCGCCGGAGCCATAAGTAGGAATAGGAGATCCTGAAAAATAAATATTTTAAAATTATTTAAACGTCTTTAATATTATGGATAATGAGTTGCTAAGGTTTTTTTTTTTTTTAATTCTTAACAAAAGTTACGTAGAGTAACATGAACGGAGATATTAAAAACACGAATGATTTGTGGAAAATTATTTTATTATTATGGTTTCACATGTTTGGTAATTATATAAAATAATTAACAGGGAATCAAAGATATTTTACAAGTGCTAATCCCTCTGACAGGCTATCACGCAGTTTGATGTGTATTAAAAAAATTTTAAAATTCTCAGTCCAAAATACATAACTTATTCATTATCATTAATACGATTTAAAAAAAAATCAAACATACACCTACTATGGAATTTAGTCCCATAAGCCCTCCTCTTCGATGAGAGCAACATCATGAGCATTCCACTGGCTATCATAAGTGAGTTCATCGCGCTGATTCCTCAGTACCATCAGAGCATATACCATATCTAAAATCAAATTAAAGATTTATTGAGTTTTTTTTTTACAATTCAAGTTCTACACCAACCTTTTAAAAACATTGACAGAGAAAATACTAATATTCTACATAAATTAGAAATCTCTTTTTGCTTATTTATAAATAATATGCGATCACCTAAAATATAAATGCTTTTCAGGTCTATGACACTATACAAATTTGATAAGTTATTCGCCTTGATCAAAAATATAAAGTACAGCAGAAAATTTCTGTCACTAGTAGTATAATATTAAATACTGAAAAAATATTGCAATGCTTTTATAACACAGCGTGAAAGTTACGTAAAAAGGAAAATATGACAAACGCTTGCGATGAGTGTACATACAGAATGAATGGAGAGACACTATCAGTATTTAAGGAGAATACTCGGTACATGATTCTCATTCAAATAATGTTAAAAAAAAATAGGTAAATATTAATAAGCTTCTAAGAAAAATAACTTAACAGTTATCTAATTATTTACGCGTCGTCTGGACACCCTATCAGCTAGCTGCATTTCGACACAAAACAGGTAGTTTACTTACGTCCAAACGCCGCCACGTTTTAACAGAGTAGCAGGATAAACAAGCATGATCAAATCACCCTTAATGCTTTAATCCTGGCTTAGGATAGGCAAAAAATACTAAGGTATTTTACTCGTTTAAGCAACAAATTTGTCGACTAGGTAAATGATGTGAACTTTGACAATTTTTAGATGTGAACAAAGGCACAGTACAATACCTGTGCACGCGCCGCCGGCATGACTGGAAAAGTGTCCATGCTTCATTTATTTGAATTGAAATTTATGGAAATTGGGTCAAAAATTAAATACCAATTTTTTACATAATTCGAATGCGAATCATTTACCGAGTTTTCTCCTTAAATATTAATAGTGACTCACCAGTCATCCTGTATATCGATATGTATAAGATTTTAGTATAGCTTCCATATATCACTCATTTAAATATTTAATCGACGGACATTGTATTAAGGGCTTGGTAAAGGACGAATTAGTTAGCATTCTATTAAACATCGACCTTTTTATTGACG
The DNA here is from genome assembly GCA_036937285.1 of Euphydryas editha. Classification (NCBI taxonomy): domain Eukaryota; kingdom Metazoa; phylum Arthropoda; class Insecta; order Lepidoptera; family Nymphalidae; genus Euphydryas; species Euphydryas editha. Next base: position 18,042,929 of record JAUPFZ010000005.1, on the reverse strand, counting down.
ATCGTTCTGGTGTAGTGGTGCGAGTAGTTGCCTCAAAGCTGCGCGCCGGCAGTCGCGGGTTCGATTCTCGCTCGTGACAAATATTTGTTTGTATAAATATTTATTTCCGGACTGGATGTGTCTTTGTGGGTCTCCCCACCGTGCCTCGGAGGGCACGTAAAGCCGTTGGTCCCGGTTGTTATCATAGACACCTGATAACGATCGTTACTCATGGTAGGGAAATTATCCGCCAACCCACAGCGGAGCAGCGTGGTGGATTAAGCTCCAAACCTTCTTCTATATGGAAAAGAAGCCTTCGCTCAGTAGTGGGTGGCTTACAGGCTGATACAGTAAAGTACAGTATACAATATATTAAACATCGTACCATGTAGTTCAAAATACTTGGCTTCAGCAATCAACAGTTCCAAATAAGGAAAGTCGAATGGAATCAGCAGTTTATGGTTGCGCAGAAAGTTCAGGATATGCCGGAACATCCCACCATCCCTGTCGATGAAGTAGTGCTGCTTCAGCGTATCCAGCACGATCGGAATGGCACCAGAGAACATCTTGCTTAGCTTGGAATCAGGATAACTGAAGTGTGAAAACAAAATTTAATTAGGTAATGATTAAGTTTATTACTATTATTTTGTTTTGATGATGATGACGAACAAAGTAACACCATATAACTGCAATAATATTAAATACGTGTTGTATATACGGTCCTTAGCATTTTACGATTACTTAAATGTATATATGTATGTAATAACGGGGAGACTATTCCGATTATAATATAAGTATTGTGTGACGTTTTAGCAAAGTCGCATCATCATGCACGTAAAGAGCCCTGTAATTAGGGTTGCCAGATGGCCGAGAAATCCGGGATTGTCCCGGAATTACGTGTCTTGTCCCGTGTCCAGGAATTATAGTTGATTGTCCTGGATTTCAAAAAGTACGAGTACGTTGTTTATGCGCCGGCTTCCCGTCTCTCTCTCTCTTTTGCCCCTACCCTGCTAGGCGCCCCCGCCCTAACTCACCTAGCCTCACCTAGACGTACATTACTCATACAGTGAATAATGTGATAGATTTAATAGAATGTTTGCGAAATATTACTACTAAAGCGATTTACAAAAAATATTATCAATTTTCGTATATTTTTCAACCGACCGAATCCGTAATCCTCGAATTGTCCCGGAAATGACATGCTTGAATCTGGCAACCCTACCTGTAATGTATGTCAGTTATAAATAATAAATTATTAAAAATTTATAATTTATCGGTCTTAAGTTATGCAAAATGAATGTACAAAATGAGAGACGTGAAGACAAGGAATTTATATACAAACTGGAATCACTGGCACTCAAAACACGTTCCTAAGAGGGGATTGCATCTCTTTCTACCATGGATTCAAGGTAACTCGTAAGAAAGAGACAAAATACCATTAGTCAACGAAATGCTCGGAACGATTTTTTTACTTTACATGTTGAAAACAAATGTTAACCTTATCACTTATTTCAAGGTGCATATTTGAATTTACAATTTTATTAAGTGAGCGTTCCAGTTATGATATAAATTCCTTGCGTGAAGATCACTGTATTGAAAACAAATGTACGATACGATAATAGTCATAAATATTTGCTTTGCAATCTCAACTTTTGATATCATTTATCATAACTTAGAGATTTTATTCACTTCCTAAAAGGTTTCCCTCCACTACCTTAATATTATTATTTGATAGAAGAGGGAACACTAAACAACAACAGTTACCCTTTTATTTGGAAAAATTGCGTAACCGTTGACCGTTCTGGTGTAGTAGTGCGAGTAGTTGCCTTATAGCCGCGCGCCGACGTGCTAGGGATTCCCGCTCGGGACAAAGTAATATTTGTATTTGTACAAATATTTGTTTCCGGTCTGGGTGTATGTCCTTGTGGGTCTCCCTATCGTGCCTCGGAGAGCACGTAAAGCTGTCGGTCCCGGTTGTTATCATAGACACATGATAACGATCGTTACTCATTATAAGAAAATTATCCGCCAACCCGCAGTGGAGCAGCGTGATGGATTAAGTTCCAAACTTTCTTCTACATGGAGAAGCGGCTTTGCTCAGCAGTGGGTGGTTTACAGGCTGATATAGAAATTGCGTAAACTTAACGTTAAAAAACTTATAATACATATAGAACTATTTTTGAATAGCTCTAACGTTGATATAATTTGTATTACCGAACACTGGCTTAAAGACTACCAAATTGTTTTTAATTTTGAAAAGCACCAAGCTCCTAGTTCGTTCAGTAGGAAGACAGCTATTCATGGTGGCTCCTTAATCATAATAAACAGGGACCTAAAATTTAAGATTCGTAAAGATATTGTGAGCCTTTTCATTGAACGAACTATAAAGTTAGCCTGTGTTGAGTTAACGCATTGTATCATAGTCAGCATCTATAGACCACCCGGCGCATGTTATGAACAATTCAAGCCAGTATTAGAAGAAGTGATAACTAAGCTAATTGCAGAATGTAACAAAAACATTATAGTGTGTGGAGACTTTAATATTAATTTATTATATAATACTCTACTTAGTAAAAGATTCTTGTCTTTGTTCAAATGTTGTAATCTTACTAACCTCTTTCTTGAGCCTACCCGCATAACTAACTCTACAGCCACATGCATTGATAACATATTTACAGATGGGACTCCATCCTATTCAACTATAATAAACAAATTACCCTCTGATTATTGTGACCAATTATTCAGTTTTAATTATAATAAGAAAAAGATGGTTGATAAGAGTAAAGTGGTCTTTCCGGTGAACATCAAACGCATGGAGAGATTTATAAACACTATGAAAAATCAAATCGATATACCACCGGTTGGTAGTGTAAGTGAGTAATATGAAATTTTCTTTTGTATAAATTATATAATACTAATATTCTTTTTTGTGTCTATGTTGGAAATTACTCACAAATATTTAAGCTTGTTTGTGCAGCAGCTAAATCGATATTCATTAGAAACAAAATATTTAGTAATAATAAAATTAAAATGACTTGGAACATAATAAAAATGCCGAAACTGGAAGAGCTAAAGACCGTAATGGTGTCAGTGAACTGATAATTGACAATCACTCTATTAAATCAGATGAAAAAGTGGCAAAGGCTTTGGAAAATCACTTTGCCAACATTCGGCTTTCGACAACAACGACGACTCATTGCTCAAGCAAAATGTAAATGCCTGCAAAGGTAACGTTCAGATCCATAGACGCTAATGAAATAATCAAAAAAAAAATTTAAAACTTTAGATATCAAGAATATCATAAATTTCTGGGGTATCTGTATTCAAATGGAAAAATTATTTTCATTTCATTTTCATTTAAGTGAGAGTGCACTTATCATTCGATTTTCAGTAAAAAGCTTTTAAAGTTCAAGCTGCAGTATTACGTTGCTTGTCAATTTAGAAAGGATATAACTGTGTTATTGTGTACACTGTGTAACATTTTTCTTGAAAGATTCAACTACCAAGTTTTCGAAAGGCATTTTTATGATATAATGTAAAATTTAAAAATAATTACACTTGCAGAATTTATTTTAATTATAAAAATTATAAAGTATATCACAATTCTACATTTAATCGACAAAAAAATTTAAGTATGCTAAGCAAAAAATTACATTAATTTACATTAATTACATATCGATAGTGACTTAAGCTCTTCCAAAATTACCTTCAATCAATGATCGACAAATTGATCGACAATTGATCGATTGTCAATTGACATCTATTAAAATTTTCGTTAACCCAATCAACGTTTTCATGATATTGTATGTAGTTAACTAAATACAATGTCTTCTTTGGTACTTGTAATCAATTGTAATTCACCCGTGGATCATTAACTATGAGTACTCGTATGAGCGTTTTCTGTCTTTGAAGTTTTTAAAGTAAACATGTGACTACAGAACTACCGAACCAATCGCAACAATCAATCAATGTTAACGTTTACTAATATAATAATAATACTTATACTATATAATTATAATAATTATACTTTATTGCACAAACAAAGAACAAAAAAACAAAGAACAAAATTAAAGATACAAGCTATCACCATTTTAAGCTGTACAATCAGGCGGTCTAGCAATTTCTGCCAGACAACCTGAATGTGACAGAAATATTGCATTTGCAGATGGGTAGGTGGCGTAATAATATAATAATAAATAAACAAATAAATACCTGTAAGCAATATATAAAATACATATAATTAAATAATATAAATAAAAAATAATGTTTAGTTTCTTTTCAAATAAAAAATATATTTTAGCACGTATTATGGTAATGGGAAATGCGCATCATAACAAGACAGCTTGTATAGCGAAGGAGTCTCCATAGAAATTTATATTGTGTAAAAATATTCGCAGCATAAAGTTTTCATATGACCTTAAAAGTTCACTACGATCACCAAGTAATTCGAACTTCTCCTTTAGTTACCTAAGGAGGTGTTGATGTATGAAATACACAGTACAGAAGAGATAAAGTATGAGAATTCCGGCAAAGACGATTAGGTAACGAGATGAGCAATTTTTCAAAATCGAAACCAAAGAGAATGCGTTAACGCAATTTTGGTGGAAATTCGAAGAAAGCCTCAGTAATCTTGCAGCCAAAAACATTTTCCTGCTCGATTCGCTGATCTGGTGAGTCCAAGACAATTTTCGATCAAAATATATTTCCAGGTTCTTCACTCTATCAAAATATGGTAATTTTACACAAGAGAAACAAAAGGTATGTTTGTGTAGTTAATTTATGACTCCTAATGAGGATAATTTGAGTTTTTGATGGGCTTTAGCTGGAAAATATCGTTAACACTAGTCGGAGATAGTAGACAAATCTGAATTAATTGTAGCTATTGTATTAGAAATATGTAAATTATTTTAATAAAAGTGTTAGTAACATAATAACACACACACACACACACACACAAATTTTTTTCTTATCTATATCTATACAAATAATAAATCTGTTAAAACCTCCGTTTTATTAATACACTATATATCATCAAGAATAAATTTTAATAGCGCGTTTTTTTTTGAATCAGCGCCATCTCTTATCGTTTTTTGTTCGTGCACGTATCACGTAAAAAGTACAAAACCAATATAAATAACTTTAATACATAAAAATTAAACATAATTCGCAGTATAATTTAGTTTTTGTTTCATTGTAATTAAATTTAAAAATAAATATTTAAGAAAATAGAAATAGGTACCTACGCCGCCAACGCCATCTGGTCTAAGGAATCTTAAAAACTCACAAAACTTATTTTTGAGTTATTATTTTGTTAAAATTAAAAGTTTACTAAATATGTCGGATAGGAATAGAAATCGTTTTAATATTTTGATAAACATCATTTTCAATTAATATAGGTACTAATATGTTAAATGTCACTAAATATAAAAACTATATTATTACCGTTATACGATAGATGGCGAATGTAGGTGATAAAAAATATAAATTTATAATTTTTAAAATTTTAGTTAAATACCCGTGCGAAGCCGGGGCGGGCCGCTAGTATGTAAACATATAACGCTTAATTGTGTGACTACTGACAACTTAAACTCTACAACGCCACGAAATAAAAGCATTAAAGCAAAATAGACAAAGTGGCTTTATGAAAATTTAAAAGCTTTTAACCAAATATAATTAGTGTGGTAGAAAAGTGAGTGTTGGTGATACATGTATGAGGTAGTTATGTACTTATATGGACATTTACTCGTACATAAATATTTATACTAGTAAGAAAAAATACCCTTTTTCGGTAAATAGATACGATTAAAGTCATGACATAAATCAATAATAAATATTACAAGGCTGAATTATAAGTATTAAAATAATAGAATATAAAAGAAGCGGAAAGAATACTCGCAATATATTCTATCATATTATTTAACGCGCCAAAAACCTGTATGTATTCTTTAAAAACACTTTATGTAATTAATTATTATTTACTCTTTCTTTCAGTTTCGTTCCAAGTTGTATTCTAGGGTCTTTCTCAAATGTTAAAACGGGCCTATTACATTTTGATGACTTTAAATAAGCTAAAAATAAAACCTTCAATTCATAAGTTTGAAGATGGAAATAAAAATGTCAAATAATCTAAAGTCAAGTTTTTAACGCCACATTTAGGTTTGCAAGTTTTTTTTTTTATACGATGTAATAATAGAAAATAAAAAACGCAGGAATTAACGACAGAGCCTATTCATTCTTTTTTTTTTGTATACATGAGAGAAACGTACGGAAAAAAAATTCAACGAACAAATGTATTTTAAATGTATTTCTCTCATATGGAAGTACCAATAGCAAATGTTAGACTCATTGTCATAATCGTTTCCGTCTTCGAAAAATTTCAATCGCATTTTCATTGTCGTTTTACAAGGTATACATTTACATTTCGCGAGTTATATATTTTCATGGCCTCAAGGGGGCTGATTAAAAGAGCGGTACAACAGTGCCGCGGGATACAGAGAGTAATATGGCCGCTGGCGTCGCCGTTGGCCCCACAAGCGAGCACGACATAGATAAAACAAGCTTATTTACAACCAACCTACATGCCGACCACCGCAAAACGAGACAATTTAAAAATGAATATTTTATAACCGGTTACTTTTGTAAAAAAATATTATATAAACTATTTCAGTGTTATTTTTGTTAATTTATGTTTTTATTGTGATTACACGGGGAAATTATAGTTTTATATATAAAAAATATTTTTACATCGCGCTGGCTAGATTTTCTCGAGTTTCATGACGTCCCTCGGTCTGATTTATTTCGACAATTCATTCTCGGCCTTTTGCCTAAGATCGTAGTGTAGTGTAGTATTCGTTCTTTTCAGCTTAATATATTTCCCGCACAGTGGGACCACTATTTTGACAGTAAATATAATCATAGTGTCAAGTGTGACGATTTTTGATTTGAACATACTATAAGATTTCTCACATACGTCGATATAAAAGTTTCACTTCAATAATGATAGAGTAGTACTTACGTGGTAAGAGTTTCAAGGGATGACGTATAGATGACACCACCCACGTCGATATGGACCGGAGCCTTGAAGGCGGATGTTATGGCTACTCGTGGCACCGGATAGGGTTTCCGGTCGTAGTGGCCCGAGCAACCAGGAGAAACTGGCTTTACAGGAAGCATTGTGATGAAACCGTAGTTCGGAACTGAAACCCAAGGATTCATTCTACTTTTAAATAAGATGATTGATTGCATCAAGGCATTACCAGGCCGATACAGGCAAGCGTTTTTCAAAAGTTCGCGTTCCTTCGACGCTCGTTCAGTTGTGATGTAGAACGCACGCGACGTTTTCGTAGCGTATTTTTTATTATGACGAGAAACATGTCACACAGGCAGAGCGCTTGTTTACAATGCAAAATCCGCATACGTAAGAGGAACGTGCACGTTCGACAAACGCTGGTATGATAACAGCCTAATTTCTAATAAATTATTAATATTTTTAGTTTCTAATTACTTACTACATAGGTAGCTTTATAGCAAGTGATCATAAGATCTAGCACCCATAAGAGACCGAGGAATTTGTAATTTCAAAAAACTCTGATTACTGTATGAATGAAAATGTGGGCGCGCTTTCACTATTGCTTGTACGTCATGGGGCTTGAGAAAAAAATCCTTACTTTGTCCTTTGCTATCTATGTTGTATCTAATACTACAAAATTAATAAATCAATACGAAAATAATTTTATAAACGAAGTTTAAAAAAATATGAAACTCTAACGTGTAATTTCCATGTCCTTTCATTTGATACGATTTGCATTATACAATTTTTCATTAACCTGCTATTACGTACAAATATGAATTCCTATAGAGGTAAGGACGCATGTCATTTGTACTTCATAAACGGTTTTCCTAATAGCTCTAAGTAATAGTATTTTTAATAGAGTGTCGTTTAAGTAATTTTTGTTACCAACTAAAGGAGTGCAGTAGATATCATTTTGATAAATTATATACTTATATTTACTTATTAAATGCTTGAACAAGGTAAAATTTAATACGCAATATAATGTCATAATTATTAACATGCACTTAAGGCAAAATATTTAGATACTTTATTCTCTATGACTTTCGAATAAAATCTATGAAATGCTATAAGAACTTAAGGATTTTAAAAAAAATTAAGCAAATAATATCAAAGCGGTTTTGGAATAATATTGGTAGTATCGCCGACCTAGCCTTTATCCATATATATATATATATATATATATAGGAGTTATTTGCTTCAAATTATTTGCTTCGAAGTTAATATATTATATACAATACTCCTTAGTGCTTTTGATTAAAATTACATTTTATTTTGACATGTTTGACAACTCAATCCGTCTGTTATAAAATATTTTTGAGTATCGACGCAGGTGTAGGTGATAAAAAATATAAATTTATAATTTTTCAAATTTTAGTTAAATGCCCGTGCGAAGCCGGGGTGGACCGCTAGTGCTACATATTTATACATATATACATATTTAAAATTCAAAACTTAAAATAATTATTTACAAACAGTTTTGGTATAAATCATGTCCGCGTGGAATAGTGCCAAGATACTAGCAGCATTTCCCCGTTGAATCGCAATTCCGATTCTTTGGGCAAAAAATGCACCAGCCCTCCTGTCACCACTGGAGGCTATGATACGTAGGGTTAATTCTTTTAGAAATTTTTTTACACTGCTACTCCAAGGTCCAAGTGTTTCGACTGCAAACGGCACAAAAACATAACTTTGGATAAGTGACGAATATTTGTGCCGTTTAGTCATTTCAGCCTTCTCCGCAGCGGCTCCCACTCTTAAAGCCGTTTCCCTGACATGAGACGGAGCCAATGTATCGACGCAGGTTGCGTCCCACAAAAGCGCCCGTCCCCTTTCCCAGGGAATCAGTGTTAAACCATCAGGCCTCTTGCCATCATCGCGACTAATTCCAGTAGGCTCAATAAGAGCAGGAACGTCAATGGTGGCAAGAGCTCTTTTAATCGTCTCATTCAGGGAACCGTGGCGGGAAAACCTACCTGAACTCTTGTTGCAAGAAAGGCCGTGTAGTTCGAAAAAATCAACCTCCTTTCCGCACGGACATCTGTGTTCAAAACACAGACGTGCTCCCAACCGGAGACCTATACAAATTCGAAAACTTTCATTATCTAAAAGTGTCCCAAGGTTTTTTGACGGCATTGCGTGTAACCAGTGACCTGACTCTTTTCTTGATAAAGCTAGAAGCCTTGCACGGTTTTTGTCACTTGTAAGATTTTGCGTCAAATTTTCACGAGTATTCTGAACCAATGGCGCATCCCAAAGTTTTTGTTTTGTATTTTCCTTGGGGATATCGTCATTGGGACACCTCAACTTCCAGTTTTCTACTGCGTCTGTAGCATCTGTAATTTGGACTGAATTTGATTTTAAAATTTCGGAACATAGACCTTTGATATTATGTACAGAAGTAAGAAAAGCAGGAAGAGCGACACTAGAAATTTGTCTCACGCCGATGCCACCATCTCCAATTGGTAAAGTAGCTTGGGTTCAAGAATTTTCGTCAAAAGATAAATTTAGAATTTTTTCTAAAGAACTTTTCTAAAACTCGAAATTGAACAAATTTGAACATTTTAAAGTCGAGTCACCATTGCCAAGCGTGCAGAGGATTCTTGGTGCTGAGTCTAGTACTGAGGAGGTTTCTAGCATATTCACGGCTGAGAAAGTTGCCTCTGTTATTAATAGTATGGTGGGAGGAAAGTCTCCAGGGCACGATGGTCTCAGCGTCGAGCATCTTAGGCACGCCGGCCCGCATTTGCCGCGGGTCCTCGCTTTATTTTTTAATCTGTGTCTTGGTCACGGATACCTACCGCAGGATTTGATGCATACTATGGTTGTCCCTATTATTAAAAACAAGACTGGGGATGCCTCTGACATGTCCAATTACAGGCCCATATCCTTGGCTACTGTTGTTGCTAAGGTGCTGGACGGTTTGCTTGACGAACAGCTTGCTAAACACTTTGAACCCCATGACGCTCAGTTTGGGTTCAGACCCGGACTGTCTACGGAGAGTGCCATACTGTGCCTCAAGCAGACTGTACAGTACTACACTGCTAGAAAAACGCCAGTCTTTGCATGTTTTCTGGACCTGTCAAAGGCATTTGACCTTGTATCTTACGATGTCCTATGGAATAAATTGTCTAATGATACTACATTACCACCTGAAATAACATCTTTATTTGCATACTGGTATCGAAACCAGACAAACTGTGTGAGATGGGCTGGAGCATTCTCGGACATGTACAGGTTGGAGTGCGGGGTGCGACAGGGGGGGTTGAGTTCACCCCGGCTCTTCAATCTCTACATGAACCGGCTTATCGGTGAACTCAGCAGCACCAATGTCGGATGCCATGTTGATGGAGTTTGTATGAACAATATCAGCTATGCGGATGACATGGTGCTGCTGAGTCCATCCGTTGGCGCTCTTCGCCATCTGTTAGAAATTTGTCAGTCATATGCGGTTGCTCACGGGCTGAGGTATAACGCTTTAAAAAGTGAGCTTATGGTGTTTAAGTCTGGTTCTAAAACCTACAAAGAGATACCGGTAGTCTCGCTCTGTGGCACACCGCTGTGCCGGGTAAATAAGTTTAAATACCTTGGCCACTGGGTCACCGACAATTTAAGGGATGACTGTGATATTGAGAGGGAACGTAGGTCGCTGTCTGTCCGAAGCAACATGCTGGCTCGGAGATTTGCAAGGTGTACGAATCCAGTAAAAATAACGCTTTTTAAAGCCTACTGTCAGTCTTTCTACACTTGCAGTCTTTGGGCTAGCTACACGCTGCGGGCATACAGCGATCTACGGGTCCAGTACAACAACGCGTTCAGGGTTCTGATGGGGCTACCGCGGAGGTGTAGTGCCTCAGGCATGTTTGCGGAAGCGCACACGGATGACTTTTATGCCGTTATGAGAAAACGGTGCGCCTCCATGTTAGCCCGCCTCCGCGGCTCCTCCAACGGAATGCTGAAGGTGTTTGTTGACAGGTGGGACTCGCCATTGATGTATCGGTGGGTGCGACTGCACAAGAGTCCAAATTGTGTTATGTAGTATACTAACATTAATTTTTAAGTTTTTAAAATGTTACTAACACTTTTATTTATTTATTTATTTATATATTATATATTACTAACATAGTTGTAAGGTTTCTTTGTCACTAACAAGTGGACTGTATTTGTCTTTAATAAAATTTATTTATTTATTATTTATTTATTTATTTTATACCAAGTATTTATTTTACTCAAAATAACTCGCTTTTACCCGCTATTTTACCAACTTAGTTTTTGTTTTGTTTTTTACTTTTCACACACGAAATCGTTTTTTTTTCCAAAATTAATTACACCGGCACACAAAAAAAAAAAAAGTTGTCAGTACTTTTGACGGGACCCATATATCTCTATGTATTTCGACCCGCTGAATCCGAATTTGATGTCAGTTTGACCCGTACACCGTCAAAATTTCGAGAAAACTTTGAATAACCGAAAAAAATGACGAAAATCGGCAATTTAGGCGTTTTTTTTTATCTAAACTAAGCATGTTTTTTATGTATTTTGACCCGCTTAATACTTATCTGAATTTTATTTAGACCATAAGCCATTAAAATTTGAGTAAATTCCAAAAAATCCTGAAAAATTGCAAAAAAAGCAAAAATTCCAGATATTGTATTAAAAAAAATTTAAAAAATTAAATCAATCATGATTCTCATGTATTTCGATCCCTCGAATATAAATCTTGAATTTATATGGCTCAAACGTCTCTAAAAATGTAAATAAATGGCAAAAAACCACTGAAAATCAAAATACATCAAACCCGTATGATAAAAATCAGTTTTTAAATAAAAATAAAAAAATCTTTAAGATATTATCCGATCTGTGGAACATAAATTTTAAATTTTTGACCTAAATCCTAAAAAAATTTTTAGTTAATTCTACTTTTTTTGATATCGTTTTCATTACACTGGTGTCTTGGTGGAATCCTCCGCCTTACTCGTCACTGTAATCGCCAAGATTTTCAGGAAAATGTTGAAATTAAGAATCTAAAATGTGCAATTCAAGATTTATCAAGCAATCTTAGGTTGTAATTGAAATAAAGTTCACATGAGAATCATGATTGATTTAATTTTATAATTTTTTTTTAACACATTATCTGGAATTTTTGCTTTTTTTGCAATTTTTCAGGGCTTTTTGGAATTTACTCAAACTTTTGATGGCTTATGGTCTAAATAAACTTCAGATTAGTATTAAGCGGGTCAAAATACATAAAAATCATGCTTAGTTTAGATTTAAAAAAAAACGCCTAAATTAGCGATTTTCGTCATTTTTTTCGGTTTTTCAAAGTTTTCTCGAAATTTTGACGGTGTACGGGTCAAACTGACATCAAATTCGGATTCAGCGGGTCGAAATACATAGAGATATATGGGTCCCGTCAAAAGTACTGACAACTTTTTTTTTTGTGTGCCGGTGTTATATGTTATCTTTAAAATAAAGTTTTAATAAAATTAAAATAATACCTTTTTAAGAAGCTAAGAAGATGCAGCGAAGTAACACGCCGTAGGAAGGTATCTGAAAATAACACAAAACTACATTATTTTATTTATTTATTAACAATTATTTTATTGCTAAAGATATTTACATATAAGAAATTAAATCATAATTAATATGGATAAATCAAAAAGTATCTTAGGCGATGAGAGCTGTTTCAGCTGTTTCCTTAAATATAACTAACTATTATATTGACCGAGGTCCTACCGGTCCTACGATCCGTTGGTTTTCAGCCAGTCCCTTCCCAAAGATATTGTGTGAAAGTGCAGCGGTCTATCTCTCAGCCGCAAATAATAATAAGCTTTCGTAACTATGTACAATAAATTAATATTGTCAGTTGGTCGTGAATTTCATACGATATATACAAAAAAAAGAAGGAATTAAAATAAATAAATTAAATCAACTACTCTTGCGTTTGTGTGATTTTATGTTTGTATGCGTAAGTGAGCTTACATAAATGTATGTGGATGGTCTGTGTGTGTAGGTGTGTGTGTGGGTATGTGTGTTTCTGTGTGTGTAGTCAGAGACAATATGAGAGGTGCTTTTTGAATGTTACAAAACAGTCTTTGAATTTCAGAAATTTCCAGCATGTGTGTCTTAAGTTTTCTGCAGCAAGCTGCTTCCGAAGCAACGCAGTATATTTTATTTTACTTTTAAAAAAATCGTGCTACATTTCAATCTTGATTTCAATCAAATTCCATATTTTTACTTCAAAAAACTTAAAACAGCCCTTAAAACTTTCCGACTTATATTTTTGAAGTTTATGTTGGTTATGTGTGTATGCACGATGGTTTCTTGATTGTTTCTTCTTTCAGTGTAATTTTTCTAAAAGATATTCTGGTTTCTTTATTTTCTTATTTCATATTATTTTAAGAACAGTGCAAGCGTAATAAAATTGAATTCCCTTCTAGCGCTCACGTTAAGAATACCTTTCCGGTTGCATGCAGTAATCCTTCCGTGGAACATCAAAACAAAATCTACACGACGAAAACATTTTGAACGCGTTGAATTGCTCTTTCTGATTTGATAATGTAACATTTTCGTATATATTTTTCTATGCGATTCATAAGTTTTATTAAAAATTGAATATAAAATTTAAAAGTGTAAATTTTTTTCTTAATCGGATGTAACAGTAATTGAATTGGAGATTATTATGTCTATGACTCTTAACTCTTAAGCTTAAACGCAATATAATTAAATTTTGATGAAAGGCTTTGAGCTGCTTCTGTTTATAAATTTATATCAAGTTCTTTATTCACACACAATTTCATATAGGTATACATTCACATTAACAACACACTTCATATAGGTATACATTGACTGTCCCGTTGGCAAAGTTGGCTTTGAAGTGACTTTGCTTTCCACTCTAGAATTCTTTGTTCGATTTCCACTCTACGGTCAGGTGTAACATTTATATTTGTATTATGCATATATACACTAATTTATAAAATACATAATATATAAATATGTATATTAATCGACTGTTACTTAAAACATAGGCATTAGTTTCCCACCTTAGGAACTATCAATCGTGTGTGTGTGTGTGTGTGTTAAAAATATTTATTAATGTATTCAGTATACGTAATTTATACATACTAGTGGTCGCCCAGTGGTCGAAATTCGACCTAATCTTTAATTAACAGCATTGTCAACATCATAAAAATATGATTGCGCATAGCATGGTGAGCATATGCAGCAGTCATTGAACCTGATCTGTGATAAAACATTTCGATATAAAATTCGTTGCAAGACCTGTATTTAAAAACCGTGTTCGATAAAGAATTCGTTGCAAGACCTGAATTTAAAACCGTGTTGACAACAGGGTTTGACAATAAACTAAATTTGTGTAGTATATAATATGTACATTGTACATAATTATGTGTATGTGCCGTAGTGTGTGTAGTGCTTTTTTTTCGTTAATTTAATGTATTTTTTGAGCATTATTATAAAAAAATATTAGCATTCTACACTTCTTCTCCATATAAACTTTAACTGTGCCAAATTTCATACTTCTTCGTCCGCGTAATTGTCGTAAAAAAGGGTACAAAGTTTTTGCTTCACGTATTAATATATAGATAAAAAATAAAAATGTAGTACATTATTATTATAAGTAGATTATAAAATTCTTATAAGATATAGAGTATATAGATAGTGTAAGTATAGAGATAATATTCTTTTTTGTATACCATGACACAAACACACACAGAGTAGATAGCGTATTTTATAATTTCAGTAATTTGTTTCAATCATTCAAAAATACGCATCAACACATACATTTGTATAATAAGATGCTGTTTAAATAAGTGATTTTTCTTATACTAAAGGTAGTTTATTAATAAACGTTCCTCGAACGATCGCAATTAAAATGCAACACGGGTTTCTCTCGACTCGACGACTTCGTAAAAATTACTATAATTACTGACGTAAGAATCGCTACTGCGTTTCGGAACGCTGGAGGCAGCTGTCGCGACATAGACACCACTCTGGTCTGTCTGGTTTCATTATAAATACGCCTCAGGTCATTTGCCTACTCAGTATCCGAAACGTCAAGTGTGGTAGAGATGCTATCTTCACATACTCTGGATATATATTTACAAGCTGTGTTTTCAATAACAAAGCTTGCACACTATGCTATTTGCGAATAACATTATATAGCTTATTTTATAGAATATAACTGTAACCTAGCTGTATATTATTGTACTGTACTCTATCAGCCTGTTAACAACCCACTACTGAGCGAAGGCATCTTCTCCATATAGAAGAAGGAGCTTAATCCACCACGCTATTCCACTGTGAGTTGGCGGATAATTTCCCTACCATGAGTAACGATCTTTATCAGGTGTCTATGATGATAACCGGGACCGACGGCTTTACGTGCTCTTCGAGGCACGGTGGGAAGACCCACATGAACATACACCCAGACCAGAAACAAATATTTCTACAAATTGAAATATCTGTCCCGACCGGGAATCGAACCAGAGACCGCCGGCGCGCAGCACTGAGGCGACTACTTCCACCACTACACTAGAACGGTCGTCGTGTATAATTAACTTACATTTATAACGTAACGCACTCTGGAAGAGTCTATAAATTTTCAAAGGAGCAAAATTAATACCATCCTTAAGGTTTATTTATGCAACGCTTTGTGCTCGGAGCCTGGAGGCCTGCAGCGTCGTACGAGCCGAGCATTTTTTGAGTAAAAGACGTGCGCCGGCGGCGACGGCGGTGGAGTCGCCGCACCCGCCCCCTGGGCGTCGTCGTCGCCCGTGGCTCTTAGCCGCGTTACTTTTTAATATCTTGGCGGACAGATCGAAATAAAATCATATGCGACCTCTTTTATAACTTTTCTTTTGCTTTAAGATTTTCTTCATTATTCAATGAATTGTTAATTTTAATACCTGTGCGATTTACTAATAAAGTGTTAAAAATATATATAAAATATTCTGGAATAAATTTTGAAGGCGACGACATTAATGTAGACGAATAATTATAGATTTTGCGTTGCAATCTGAAATTTACTGTATAATATCTGCCGTTTTCGACCGGCAAGCGCAGATTTGATAGTCTGTCAAACACAATTACTTCGTACCGCCTTTTCAAATCGACATTATTATTATTTGAGTGGCATACTGAATTCGATTTATATCCTTTTACTTAACTATAATGTACTATACATCGTATACCAAGTTATGAGCGTATTAACGTTATATTGCGATTAGACGGAAAACCTCTTGGTCACCCTAACTATATTTATTCTACCTATACTCATAAGCCTACAAAACTAACATACATACGCGTGCACGCACACATACTTGCATTTACACACAAACATTTAATTATTGTGTTTTTCATCATACATTTCTATTTTTTACTAATTTTTATCATAAATAAATATTAACCAACAATCACACCGCGTTAACCTAGCCCCGTGCTAAGTTCGTAAGAACTTGTGTTACAGGTACTAGGAATGGAAATAAATTTAAGAAATTTATATAAATACATATATACATAAATACACATCCTTGATCCGGTGCAGACATCTATATTCGCCATACAAATTATCTGCACCTGGCGGGATTCGAACCTGCGACCGCTGTGTAAAGTGTCCAGTTGCCTGACCACTCGACCAGCCGGCCGTCATCATAGATATTATATTTATTATTTTTTATTTATTTATTTACACTTTTTGAACGCTACAAATATACAAATAAGATAGTATTACGATAAACAAAATGTGAAGTACAAGGGGCGGTCTTATAGCTAGTTAGCCATTTCTTCCAGAAAAAAAAAGAAAATAAATATATTATAAAATAATATAATACCGTACATAATTATTTATACACACATACTATTATTTACTTAAATACATAACTATAAAATACAAACAATATACATAAAGAGTATGAAAGCAAAGAAAAAAATTTTTTTTAAGAATTTTATGCGAACTGGAAATAGCGGATTATCATTATTTTGGATCACCTCGTGTAAGGATATTTAACAAGTTTCACAAGTACATCAGAGACATTTATTATTAATAATAGTAAATTATTTACACAGCCTTTTTCCCAAATGAACAAAACAAAATAAGTACAAAATAAGACCTACCTAATAGATGTCGCGATACCGACCGACTACAACATTGGCGCCAAAGAAATAGAAAAATTAACTAAATACCACTTGCTAAAAAAAGATATTACCCGATTATGGAAAACAAAAGCTGAAATAATACCAATAGTCATAGCTACAGGAATGGTCGCTAAGAGTATTCGACGGTATTGCGACAAACTAGATGCAAACATAGATATTATGATCATGCAAAAACAAACTGCGATATATACAACTACAATAGTCTCAAAGGTTTTGGGGGACAATATTTTGGTAGATGGTGAGAGATCCGAGGCTCCTCCGCTCCTCCTACCCAGCTGGTATCTTCCTCAAGGAAAATACCAGCTGGGAATAGCTGTGATAAACAGAAGTTTAAACAAAATATATATCACCTTTGATCGGAAAAAAATTAATAAATGTATTGATTATCGTGTTTAGTTTATAATAATTTATAGCTTATATCAATTGTAATAAAAATAAACAACTGCGCTATAGATGCTAATAGGAAAAATCAAGAAAATGTCTTAAAAAGTCGGAAACAGGTATACATAATACATATACTCGTAAATTGTAACATAAAAGACATTATGTAATTTTCAATTATAAGATTAATTTAACTTATTAAACATACATGTTCAGGTATATAAATCGGTTTGGTAGGAGTTCTTTGAAAGCTTATAAATAGTCTTGTTAGAAGAATATTTATAATATATAAATATATATTATACCTATATATATACATATATGTTACAAACAAAAATGATTTTGATGATTTAGATTAAAATTATGTGTTGTTACGATTTCACTAGAATTGTTTATAAAGGAATAAGCAAATTTCAGTTTTCAATTCTAAACTGTCTATAAAAATGAAACCTACACTAGATTTGAAGTTCGATCACATACATTGTCGTGCAGCAGATTTTGCGTGACAATGGACCAAACATACATACAGACACAGACAAGAAATATTTATTCTCGCTCCCATTACTCTCATAACGTCCTTTAATTCCTTTTTCCTATATATCGCTCTTGTATATACATCGGCCGGTTATAATTTTAAAGTAAGATTATAACCCAGAATTTAGACATTAGACAGGGATTCCCAGAATTGGTGGATAAAACTGCACGTGCGTATGAGGGAGAGAGGAGGAGTTGGGTTCCCATACCAAAAAAAAAATCTATCCCAAATAGTTCGCGGTCTAGACCATTTTTTGTAAAAAAAAATCCCAGTTTTTCTCACATTCCCAGTTTTTCTCGATAAAAAATAAATAACAAAAACATAATTGTTGTGAAACAATTGTTTGAATTAATATTTGTTCAGTACGTATGACAAATCTCTAGTGGGCGAGTGTAACGTTTTCGTCTGGATTGTTTCGACGAATTTAAAGAATGATTGGAAAATACGGCGTGATTTTTATTAAATATATTAATTAATTGGAAATTTTAATTTACGTGATAGGTGACGTTAATATGAATACTCAACTAAACAGAACTGAATCAGCCTCTAAACGTCCCACTGCTGGGCATAGGCATCTTCTCTGTATAGGAAGAAGGAGGAGCTTAATCCACAACACTGCTTGTTTTTTTGCCATTGCGGGTTGGCGGATAATTTTCCCCATCATGAGTAACGATCGCTATCGGGTGTCTATGATAACAACCGGGACCGACAGCTTTATCTGCTGTCCGAAGCACGGGGGAGACCCACAAGAACATACCAGGACGGAAAGAAATACATATTTGTATAAATGTATGTTTATCTATTATATATTGTACATATAATAATTATAAGCTCGAAAAACATTTCATAAAATATAATTATTAATATAACAATTATTATTATAGAGTAGGGATTTAAAGTTTAAATAAATATTAAAATAAAATGAAATTTTGTAATATTTTATGAATACGAAGCTCGGCCTTTGATCTCTTGAAAGTTACACGGGGGTATTAGCTTTTTACAACGGAATCGAAACACCTTCCGCAGTAGGTATTTCTTTATAAACAATATTATTTGGTTTTCCTTCGGATGCTAGAATCACCGGACTACTCTGGAAAATGCCACATACAACTAAATGTGTGAGAAGCATCTTTCCCTCAAATATACACGCTACCTTAAGAGTTTAACCCTAAGCTTTGTTTATGGTAAATACATACTCACATACACTCATACATTATATTATTATCCAGTTCCGGGAAATCACCATTTCCATCCAATCATCATTTTTAAGCAACAGGTCTGAGAACTGTCCGGCAGTAACATCTCCAACTACCTAGTACTATATCAGCCTGTAAACAACCCACTGCTGATCGAAAACCTCTTCTCCATATAGAAGAAGTTGAAGAGCTTAATCCACCACGCTGCTCCACTGAGGGTTGGCGGATTATTCCCTACCATGAATAACAATCATTACCAGGTATCCAAGATAACAACCGGGATCGACGGCCTTACGTGCTCTCCGAGGCACGGTGAGGTAACCCACAAGGACATACACCCAGACCGGAAACAAATATTTGCACAAATACAAATATCTGCTCGGAGCGGGAATCGAACCCGCGACCATTGGCATTGAGGCGAGGCGTTGAGTCGACTGCTCGCACCACTACACCACAAGCGTCGTCAATGCTTCACGTACGCTTTAAGTACGTCCGCTCGCGTTCCTCTGGGCACTACTGGTTAAGTCTTCCGGAAATCGCCTGCTAACAATACAATAACTCCTCCCATTTGTCAATTATCTTGTAAAGATCTATTTAGGGCTTCGAAACCCCCTTTATGAGCCATAGTACTCCCATCCCCAACAATTAATTTTGTTTTGCGTTTGTTTGGGTATATTGCAGAAAGGGGTTTCGATTTGTATCAAATGAAAAGGAAATTTAAACGCGGAGTGTGCAGTTGTACCTCCTTCCAGCAGCGTGATAGCAATTCCGGACAATGCGACCGCTAAGAGATAATTATCACGATTGCTTTAGTTTTAATAGAAAAGTCTTGCCTGTGTATTGACATCACATTCAAAGCCAATAACTTTCTACTCCCTTTAAACCCATTAGGGATGAATTTATGAAAAATACGAAACACGTCTTCAATCAATTATGTTAAAGAATTTTTATGCAAAATTTGAAGTAGATTGGGCCAAGGAATCACGTTGTCTCATAGAAACTTTGACCCCTTTTTCAACCCCTTTGGGGTAGAATTTCGGAAAGTCCGTTTTCAGCGGATGCCTACGTCATACAGGAGTGGCTTACAGTGGCTTAGGCTGTACGTTGATCCGTCAGTCAGTCAGTGAGTCATTCAGGACAAAGCATTTTATATGTATATATCTATAGATATAAAATGTATACATTATAAGTGAAGCTTGAAATAAGTCTCAAATAAATCTTTTAGTGATTCGTGTATAAAATCTAATCATTCCAAGTAGATTGATGACTGAGTCTCTTCAAAAATATATATTATAATATTTTATTAATTTTTTTTTATCAAAGTTAATTCGTACCGTGAACGGACACGTATCGAAAAGTGATTATTACATTTGAATTTTCAGTATATTCATGTTCATTCATGTTCAATAAAAATGTCACGTATGAAATAGATATTTCAGTTTCCAATATCGCATAATTTAGGCTTTTGACGCAAATCTGTGGTTGATCAAATTAGGAAACTCAATGAAAACAAGGCGAGGAATTTTTAATTACTAACACACTAGACAGTAGATGTACCTTTTTCGGTTTTTATATAAAACCAGATAGACAGCCTGTCATAAGCAACTTATTTACGAATACCAAAAGTCAACACACGAGAGTCGGACTGTTTATCATTTTTCCCTTTTTTTGTGCCCATATTTACTGATGAAATTTTAATTTCGTTCAGAATAAATTATGAAGAGATATTTTTATAAGATTATTTTTAGTTATTTACATATTTTGTATGAAATGGTAGGTTCTGAATAGATTCATGTGGGAGTGAGCACTTACAAATTATACGTTTTTATTACACTAGAAAAAATAGCATTAATATTTCATAGAATTCGTCAAGAAGTTACAATAATATAGTAGACGGAAAATTTGTCTTCGCACTAAATCTAATTTAGACTATTAATTATATAATAAATAAATAAATATTTGTTGTTTCTTTTTTCAGCCGAATTTACGTACAGCAAGCATTTAATTTTAACACACATATATATATATATATATAGTTATAAATACGTTCTTAAACCATCAATAAAGTGCAGTGTTAAACTGAGAGTGGAAAAACTAATGCATTATAGATTTTTATTAAAATAAGTACCATTAAAAACATTACTAATAGCAGTGGTTGTAAACCTATAGTGTATAAAGCTGTACTAGTCTGATGACGTTAGCCGTATGCTAATCAAAATGCTTTTAAGTATTAATAATATTAAAACCTGTTAATTTCGAGCTGCCTAAATTTACACGAATAAAAACGTATGTATCTGTCAAAATGTTTTAAACATTAAATTTCAATTTAATTGTTAAATTGAGACAAAAATCGGAAAAAAAACTATTTTGACTTTATATGTATTATAAAAAAAAATGATTAATTTTCAATATAGTTTTAATATAATAGTCGACTTGAAATAAAAATACAAGTTACCTTGGTACTCATAATTGAGTCGTCTAGTGAAGTATATACTGACTTCGATAGTTCATTGAATGCCTCTAGGATAAAATTTAATATGAAAATACTTGTAAGCCGATAGAATAATTATCATTCAAATATTATAAAGAAGAAAATTGTTTATTGAAAAGATTATGATTTAGTTTTATGACAGTTTAAGATAATATTGAAAATTGAATAATACTAAAATTAATTTTTACGAAAAAAACAAAAACTGACTTCAAGATTATACCTACATATCGTCGTATCCTACGAATAAAGCCACTATGGCCATTGTGCCTTTCTATTTTTATTGCATAATTAATATCGGCTACACCTATTACATCACCTTAATTACTAAAATCACAGAAAATAACATTTTATCCACCAGAAAATAAAGGTTTAAAAATAGCCACTATTGTTATCCTCTCGAATCATCCGACGAAAACAGTCATAACAGTCGCAGTGTCTTTTTTCGTCCCGGGACCACTGAGCACGCACGGGGGTAAGGCGGGCGCAGGCGCCACTCCGCCGTTAATCCGCGTACTCGCACGCGCACTGCACCGTGGCTGCGCGGTTGGGCCGTTGGTTTGCAATAATAGCTAATTACTTCGCAATACTTAAGCGTTAACTTAAACTATAACTGTAAAAAAGTCGGTAACGAATAACATTGTGTCGATTTTGCTCCTCAAAAATTCTTTAATATCTTTGTTTAAGTTGAGTGTTTTAGAGTGTGTTTACTTCATTATATAATTTAACATAATTTATAAACTATATATAAACTGTGAGCAAGTTTTTAGTGGAATTTGGAAATTTTATGTTTAATTATAAACTAAATAATTTTGATTCACCGTCATTAAGAGTTCACCTAAAATCGTTAAACGCGTAAGCGGCGTGTCGTGCACCTACCTACGACTACCCTTTTCTCGAAGGCGTGATTATCGTCGATAGAACAATCTGCAGTGGCCTACCGCTCAAAATTTGAATACAATATTATACTATAAGCTGTTTTTAATTGCTTAATCTTTGTATGGCGAATGAAAGCAAATTAATGATTATTATTTGATGATTATATCTATTTCGACGAGAATTGAATTGCAAGCAGTTAAATTTCATTGGGGGAAACATATAAATATTAAAAATGTCTTACAAGTCGGTATTCTGGGGATGTTGTTCTAATGAAGATAAGGATCAAAACGAAAGTGCTATTACTTGCACCAGCTGCAAAAAGTCCTTTCATTTTCTGTGTCTGTCGATACCAGAAATCTCTTCTGATGCTGAAATCTACAACAAGTGGAAATGTCCTGGGTGTTTAAATCGTTTACCTAAGACTTCGAGAAAGGATTGCACTCCTGTTCGTAATATATCCACAACGAGAGGCAGTAAGAGGCTGGCATTGAACTCACCACCAAACGAACCTAACATAACCAGCGACAAAGTTCGTGCTATTATGGAAGACGTGGTGAGGACAGAGATGGCTACTATGATGAAGCAGCTTAAATGTAGCATGATTGACATAATTAATAATGAATTAGCGCCCCTTAAAAAGGAGATAAGTGAGATCAATGAGGCTATGGTTTTCATTAACAGTAAGTTTGAATTAATTGAAACTGAACAATTAAGTGCGAAGAAATCCCTCAAAGATTTACAAGAAGAGAACAGAAAAATGGAAAGTAATTTAACAGATTTAACACAACGTTTAAATTACTTAGAACAACAATCTCGATCGAATAACATAGAGATTCAATGCGTTCCTGAAAAAAGAGATGAAAACCTATACACTCTTGTAAAACGACTGGGTGCGGCAATAAGCTATGAAATAACTGATAAAGAAATTCTTCATTGCACTCGTACAGCTAAAATTAATAAAAACAACACTCGCCCTAGGTCTATTGTTATTCAGCTTGCTTCTCCCAGAATTCGTGATGATTTCCTTGCGTCTGTGATTAAATTTAACAAGGCTCATACAAACAATAAGCTAAACGCAACACATTTGGGATTTCTTGGAAATAAAAATCCAATCTATGTCATGGAACATCTATCTCCAGCAACTAAAGCTCTTCATGCAGCGACAAGACAAAAGGCCAAAGAAAAAGGATTTAGTTTTACTTGGGTGAGAAACGGCAGAGTCTTCGTCAGAAAGAATACCGATACAGAACACATTCTCATTAGAAATATTGATACTTTGAAGAAACTTAATTAATCTAATTTTATATTATTTTCTTTTATTATTATTATATTTTTTATATATATTTGTATGTAATGGTAATATTTAATCAAAATTCAATTGTCTTCAGTTATATTATCAAAATAGTCGAGGTTTAAAAACGAAAACAATGGACTTTTATTATAATGTTTGCTGTAATGATTATGATGTTATTGTTATTTGTGAGACGTGGCTTAATGATTCTGTGTTGGATAGCGAGCTATTCGACAATAGGTACGTGGTATATAGAAGGGATAGAGAAAGTATAATACATCAGCGTGGTAGGGAAGGCGGTGGGGTCCTGATAGCGGTGAGTAAAAAAATTAATTCAAGACATTTAATTGAGTGGGAAAGTAATTGCGAAGACCTCTGGGTGATGCTAGAAATCCCAGTAAGACATGGTGTTTGTAAAATGGCTCTTTGCGCAGTTTATCTACCGCCACCCGTGAGGCAGTCAACCTTGGATTCTTTTTTGGATAGCTGTAATGCTGTTTTTGAGAAAAACTTGGAAATGCAGGTTTGCATCATTGGTGATTTTAATTTAGGAATGATTGATTGGGGTTTGCTGGATGTAACAACAAAACCGCAAGCACTTTCAAATACCAGTCAATCTCTTATTGATTTTACAAATATTAACAATCTTAAACAATTTAATCACGTTGCGAATACTGCAGGTCGTTTATTAGACTTGGTATTATCAAATAAATCATGTATTGTTAAAGAATGCATGAATCCATTTAGTATTGTAGATGCACCACATCCTCCGTTAGATATTATCATATTTTTCGATAAAGATTTAAAGTTACCATATAATACCGTTTACAGACATAACTTTTATAAGGCAAATTATGAATTAATTCGTAAATTCTTAGGAGAAGTAAATTGGGTTGAATCGTTCAGTGGAGTTAATGAAGTGAATCAAATGCTGGAGATCTTTTACTATTACTTACGTTTAGCCATAGAAAAATATGTGCCATTATGTAAACCTAAAAATCTAAAACACCCACCATGGTTTAATCGTAGGCTAATAAAAACATTGAATCAAAAAAACAAAATTCGTAAGCGTTACAACTTATATCAAAATCCTATGGATGGCATTGAATTAAAATTACTTCGTAAACGCTGCGAAAAGCTGGCGATAAATTGTTATCAAAAGTATATTGCTAGGATTGAAGAAGAACTTTTAAAAAATCCTAACTCTTTTTGGACCTATGTCAAAATGAGACGTAACGGCTCAAGTAATTACCCGCTTGAAATGACTAATGGTTCCGAGACTGTTTCCGATTGTGTTCAGATTTGTGAAATGTTTGCTGATTACTTTTCATCCGTCTATTCTAAAGAAAATAGTAGTTCTTCTAAATACGAATCCAAATATTTAAAATCAATCGAACAAAGTAGCTATTCTCTTGCAGTGCCAGACATAGGTCAAAATGAACTATTAAAAAAATTAAAAAACCTAGATTGTAAGAAAGGCGCAGGCCCTGACTTAATACCACCCGTTTTCATTGTGGCGTGTGCATCTGAACTGGTCCATCCACTCAAGCTCATTTATGACAAATCTTTGACTTCAGGTGTATTTCCTTCAATGTGGAAAACTGCTAAGGTGGTACCAATTCACAAGTCTTTGAGCAACGAGAACGTTTCTAACTATAGGCCTATATCAATTTTGTCAACATTTGCAAAAATTTTTGAATCCTTGATTTGTCCTCACTTTTACAAGCATCTTAGACTTTATCTTAGTGATCATCAGCATGGATTTGTCAAGTCTCGTTCAACGGGTACTAACTTAGTACCATTTACTGAGCTGTTGTTTAGAGCAGTTGACTCTGGTTTGGAAGCCGATGTCTTATACACCGATTTCAGCAAAGCTTTTGATAAAGTTAATCATGAAATTCTCGTCTATAAATTGCACGTCTACGGAATATCTGGATCTCTTCTGAAATGGTTCGAAACTTATCTAATGAACAGATCTTTTTATGTTGCAATGAATGGGTATCAATCTACTACTCGTGAAATATCCTCTGGTGTCCCCCAAGGATCCCATTTGGGCCCATTGTTATTCAATCTCTTTATCAACGATATATCTGGTTGTTTTGTTTCTTCCAATGTCTTTATGTACGCCGATGATCTGAAGTTTGTGAGGATAGTCCGATCAGTGGATGACAAAATACTACTACAGAGAGATTTAGATGCGCTAGTTGAATGGTGCAATAACAATAAAATGTACCTTAATTCCAAGAAATGTCATCATATTAAATTTACTAGGAAAATAAATAAAATTGCATCGGAATACTATATTAAGGAAGAAAAAATTGGGGAAGTAAACTGCCTGCGTGATCTTGGTGTATTATTTGATCAAAAACTAACTTTTTGTGGTCATATGGATGATATAATTCAAAGAGCATCCAGAATGCTCGGATTCGTCTTAAGGAACTGTAAATCGTTTCAGAATGCTAAAACAAAAATATTACTTTATAACACCTTAATAAGAAGTATTTTAGAATATTGTAGTGTGGTTTGGCGTCCTCACTATGCTACGCATATACTTCGCCTTGAACGCGTACAAAAACGTTTTCTTTGGCACTTATCCTATTCCGTTGGTGTAAATAAAATATTAAAATCATATAAAAGTCGTCTAAACTATTTTAATATGGTCTCCCTATCTGAGCGTAGAAGTATAATTGATGCTATGTTTGCTTATAGGGTAATAAATAACAAAATTGATTCTCCATACATGTTGCGATTATTTGATTTTCGGGTCCCTAATAGAATCCCACGTCACCCCATTACTCCACTTTGTACACCTCATAGTAGAACTGTTTTAGGCTCTAATTCTCCCTGTGCAAGATTTTGTAAGATTATTAATAGTTGTAGTGATAGCATCGATCTAGGCCATGATACCGCTTCAACGTTTTACAAGTCCATTGTTAATTGTTTAAAAAAATAAATATTTGTTTTTCTATTTATTTGTGTTTCCAAAATGTGAGTAGTAAATGTTTGTATCTCATATTACCTACATATATATTCATTAAATATGTTATGTTGATTTATTATTAAGTCGAGCAATAATGTATCATTATTATCACTGACTTTTTCACATTATTATTTTTTATGTTAACGTGCATGTGGAGTTTACCTATAAGTAGTTGTTACACTGTCTCTATAATTATATTAATGTATATTGTATATTGTCTGTATTGGTGTAAACAATTGTTGGTGAACCTTAAATAAATAAATAAATAAATAAATAAATAATGAAACAAAGAAGACGGAAACTAGTGGACATATCCCTGGCAAAGGATAAAATTAGTCGTGTTGAAATGTCAAAGAAGCCAACACGAAGTAAGTACCACAAACAATGTTTACACTTGTGCGTTAAAGTTCATTTATTTTTCTTATTTTTTATTGTGGATTATGCGTAGTATTCTATACAATATTATGATTATGAAGTGTAAAAACCGAAATGTTAAGAATATTACCCAGTTGTAGAGAGAAACGTATAAAAATCATTGGTTTTAATATAATTATAGGAACTCCGTAGAAAAAAGGCGCTGTGGTATTTGTGGCCTTGTTCCATGGAATTGTCATATGTTATTAATATGAAGAGTTCTTAGCCCTAATCGCTTTTGTGGCTTTATTCCCCGAACAAATTTTATTTTGTGTTTTTGTTTACATTTTTATGCAGTTTGCATGCATGAATTTAATATTATTTTTACTAAATTAACCTTCATTAACAATTTTAAGTACTCTAAAATATTGATATTATTAAATAACACAGTAGTAACACATATTTTATTGCTTTGTTAAAAGCTTTAGTGGCGGTTGAGGCTTTTTAACATTAGGGATTGTGTGTGGTAAAAATATTGAATGGATTTTTTATATTTACAACTAACGTTTTATTAGCTTTACTAACAAATCTGAATCAATTTGTGTTAATTTTTAGATATCAGAAAACGAAAATAGTCTCCAGTGCCTAAGGGAAACGAAAGAGCAGTTTCATATTTACTAAAATGTTTAGAACAAGATCTTAATAATAGCGAAAGTATACAATTAAGTACCTACTTATAAACACTTTCGGTACCTACTTATTTAAGTATTAGCAACTTAGCTCTGTGTATTTATTCTCAGTCAGAAGGCTGTTGTTGCGTGTTTTTGTTTGCTTTGCAATCACGATTGCTTGCATAAAGAACGCAAGACACAATCCAAATTTACTCTTAACGTTAGGTCTCTATGATTGCAGAATCAAGAAAATAATAGCGTTTGTACTACAAAGAAAGTTGGCACAACAAGGACACTGCCATCACCACGAAAAAAATATAAAAAATGTGACATATCTTTGACAGATCTTCAAAATATAATAAATAAAACACCACCGTCGTCAAAAAATTCAACAGAACAAGAAATTTGCAACAATGTTGCCGATATTGTTAGCGAGAAAGGGCTGGAGGCAGGTGTTAGTCAGCCGGTTAGTTAAATTATTTTGATATTAAATTTTTGTTTTCATTACTTACCTACAAGCATTTTTTACTGTTGTGTTCTTATTTATCGCTTTCGTGGTTACGTAAAGAACGCAAGACAGTAGGTATCCATATTACTATTAACGTTAGGTCTTTGTGATTGTTCGCAGGATCAAGAATATAATGGAATTTGCTCTACAAAGAAAGTTGGAAAAATAAGCACACTATCATCACCACTTAAAGATAAAAATTGTCACACACCCTTGCCGGATCTTCAAAATATATTGATTAAATATCGCCATCAAAAAATTCAACTATACAAGAACTTTGTAGCAATATTAGCGATATTATATATTATAGGGGCTGGAGATAGTTGTTAATCAACAGGTTAGCTTAGCAGCCAGTAAGACTATTACTGAATCAAAGTTAAACGACCGTAATATGCATTCTGCATTAAACCCACAAAAATACGATATTGTAGAAGATATCATAATAGAAAAAGTCATCGTTTTACAATCCCCCGACGAATCCATTACAGAGAAAATGAAATCTAATGTGGAAGATAACTTACCTGTTGATATTTCATTCGTTGTAATTGCTGATGTTGTCACTGATTCTGAATTTACGCCAAACTTAAAAATTAGTAAATACAAAGATCTTACACATTTATGTGAAAAAAAGATTATTCCTGAAGAGTTTCATTCATATTTTAAATTCTTGCCTTGTGATCAACTTGAGGGCGACAGAAGCAATAATAGCGATGATGACGAGAGTGAACAAGACTGAACGATCGACTTTATCGGAATTTGGGGTTTAGAATGACTACTATGTTATCTTACCTTACGTAAAGAATTATGTTTCTTGGAAATACTATTGATTGATTATTTTAACCAAAAGTTGTTTAGATTTCGTTGCTATTTTATAAGTTAATTGTATGTAGATTTTTATTTTTAATATGATTAGTTTTAGTAGCGCGTTATTCGATTACAAATATTAAAGATGTTTATTTTTGTCTTTCGCAGAATTTGCATGTTGTGATACAAGTTTTTATTTTTATTAGAGGTGGAGATTATTATGTTCCTTATTTTGGTTTTTAGTTTAAGTACCCACCAACTAATATTACAAACAATATATTATAATGAATAATATTTATAACATTATAATTACAATGAATAGGTCACTGATAAAAAAAATTGAAATAAAAGTGCCTTTTTCCTAATAAATTGTTTCTTTTACTATTTTCACATCTTTAACTTTTGTCCATGTAGTAATAAGTACCTACAAGAAATTGTAAGGATTCTTTAAATTAAAACGATAAAAAGCCCTTAATGCTCTTACGACCCGGTATCTTCCGGCGAAAAAAGGCATAATGTCTGTTATTTCCAAGTTTACACATTTTATTCTGAAGAATAAAGACATAAGGGACAAATTTGACAGCAATAATAACAAAAAAGTAATATTTACGATTTTATAACAATCCCCGAACAGTTTATCGACACTTCAAATGTTAACAACTCAAAAATTTCTCTTAATGCTTAAATAAAACACAAAAAACCTCCTCCTGTAAAGTTGTCAATTTGCAGTTACGCCTTTATTCGTAGGATACGACGATATACAAACTTAAACTAAAATGTAGAAAAAGAGAATAAGTAGAAAATAATATTTTAAATACTTCAAAACAAAGATCGTTAAGGGAAGATCAACGAAATTATATACCTATATACCTATTCACAATTTATGATCAGTTATTTTTGGCGTCGGCGACTCTTATTTAAAACGAAATAAGAATTTAAACTGGATTGATTTTTATTAAATATATAATTATAACTAGCTGCTGCCCGCGACGTCGTCTGCGTGAACGCTATACAGCACCAAAAATACCTACGATTATACCTTTTAAAATAACGTTCATTTACCCGTTTCTTCTTTACATTTCATATCTACAGAAAGTGCAGTAACAGAGGGAGACTGTCTTTTGTAAAATTGACCTTCAAAAAGTGCTTATTTTTATCCTGCTTTGAATAAATGACTTTATGGTGATTCTGCTGAATTAAGTAATAAGTTGTGACTGAAGCAGATGGAGAAAATAATGAATAAGGAATACAGAATAGGGTAAAAATACATACTTATAGGACTTCTCGATAAACAACATTAGTGGTTTGTCTCTCCGCAGCCAAAATGTAAAGAGAGTCAGGACTGGTGACGCGGGAGCAAGTGACGTACAGCTGCCCGTGTGAGAAGCAGCTCGTCCTCGGGTCGAAACCAGCTACCCTCAGTGTCTGCCCCTGCGACTTATTGATAGTCATCGCGAAGCAAACACTCACGGGGAACTGTACGCGCTTGAACTGGAACGGGAAGTTATGAGGTATGAGGGGAATGCGTGGTATAAATACTGCCTCGCCGACGCCACAACTCGTAAGAATTTCCGCCTCAATGGTGTGTCTGTGGAGCGAGATGACTTTAAGGCGGGTCCCGTTACACATCTTCGGAGGAAATAAGTTCCGAAGAAGCATAAGCATTTCTTATCTTTATGATATAGGTATATGGCATGCTTAATTTTTCTCTTTCTTCGTTATTTAGCTCAAATTGCTTACAGCAATAGCGTGCCGTTTTCGAGTTTAAATTTTGTTATACATCTATGCAGTTCTTTTTGAGTTCTGTTTGTTATTACATACAGAAAAACTCGATGAATTTTAACACATTTTTTTAAATATAAACACATTTTTTTAAATTGTCTTGTTCATCTCTGAAACGAATTAACGATACAATTTTTAAGAAGAAAATGCACAACTCCATCTATGACTTTTAAAAACAACTATCAACCTCACCAACATGATCAAATTTAAATTATTTATATCCAAAAAGTGTTTACACATGTAATTCGACTTGATGTTTTTGAAATCTCATAGATAGCGCTGCTCTAAAATTGTCTTGATACTACTTATATTCTTTTCTTATACTACATTCATTCTTACATTCATTATGTTTATCAGCCTAAGTTACTTATATTTCGTAATTTTTATAGTGTGAAGATAGCTTATAGCATGGTTATTAACATAATAACTACATTCAAATATGCGTCGTTAGATTACACGTTGTTACAGAATGCGTTGCAGAAGTAAAGGTTCACTGCTCGTTCCCCGTAGGTGATAGCGTAATAATATGTAGCCTATATGTTGACCCGACTTCTTAATAATATTCGTGCCAAATTTAAAGTAAATCCATGCAGTACTTTTTGAGTTTATCCCGGGCATACATACAGACAAACAGACAAAAATTCTAAAAACTATATTTTTGGCTTCGGTATCGATAGTAGATCACACCCCAAGTATTCTTTTAAAAAAATATTGAATGTACAGTTTAGACTTTCCTACCATTTTATTTTATGTATAGATATACATATATAGATTTGGGCGAAATATTCTGATAGAGTATTATGTATATAATATTGTATCACGTGGTATACCAAACAAAGTGGTTATTTAAAATTATTTCAGAGATGTTAAATTAAAGCCGTATTCAGAGTGTATTATTTTACTTTGGGGTTCGACTTTGGGCTACCACTTTTAGATTTAAAATATAAATTTACAACACAACACCATACACTCTTGCACTATACAAAATAAAATACATACATGAATCATTTAATTTTGGTATGTACAAAGCACAATGGAGCGTTAGTAATACGGCCGAGGCCCTGAGCGATGCTGCGGGCTACGAGCGCCCTACCCGCTTTATCAATAGTTATATTTTTGCCCGAGGCCCCTCACCAACAAAGCGTCTTCGCCTAAACAATCTTGATCTATTTAAAATACTGCTTACCTCTTAAAATAATTTAATAAAGTATTAAAATACTTACTTTTAACTATATATAATGAAAATATGAATCTCATTCTTTCAATAAATTAATAAATATTTAAAGTATAAATATAACTTAGGTTGATATGATTGATTTTACCAATGTAGAGATTATCAATTACCATCTACATATTAGTTTAAATTTTATGCAATATCTAATATCGAAAACCAATATTGAACTGAGCTGAACTCATCAATTCAGAATCAGGCTGTTAACAACCCACTGCTGGAAACAGGCCTCTTCTCTATATCCGATACTTAATCTTTCACTCTGCTCCACTGAGGATAATTTCCCTACCATGAATAATGATTTGTATGATGTTTCTATGTTAACAACCAGGACCGGCGACTTTACGTGCACTTTGAGGCACAGTGGGGAGACCCACAAAGATATACATAGGCCAGAATCAAATATTTATTGTTGTTGTTGTTGTTGTTGTTATTTGTACAGATACAAATATCTGCCCGAGCGAACCCTGACGTTAAATCAATTACACACACAGCTACATCGAAGCTGTTATCAGAAAACCAATATTAATTAATATACTCGTATATCCTCGATATCTCTTTTCACATTTCACCATATATTATTTAATGTTATTTAATTCTTAAGATACAATTCAAAAACCAAAAATTAATTTGGCAAATGTCTAGCAATAAACAATAACAAAAAAAAAATTAACTTCGAAGTAAATATTATCAGAACAATATTTTGTAGTATTAAGGGAAAGTAATTATTGCGATCAGACGACTGTAATCGAGAAGCTAAAACCAAGGTCTTGGAATACGAAGATGACAATGTACACCTAGCTATTCAATCGTTAAGTCAAACGATTTGACGACTACCAGTTTTTCACTTCTCTGAAACGGAAACTCCGAGTGCTCAAACAAACGTATATATATTATTTCTCATAAAAAAATTACAAATTGATAAATAAATCTAATTAACTTAATGAACAAACAAATGTTTCTAAAGTTGATAGTTCCTAATATTTTTTGAAAACAAAATTCATAATTTATTAACGTTTTTTATCAGCCTTTTGTCAAGTTAGAAGAAAAATGTTAATTGCTAGAATATATCTTAATAGACAAAATATAAAAGGTCCAATTACTTGAAAGACCGACATTAAATATCCCTAAGTTATATAATAAAGAGTGGACCAAAAGTTTGTTAACATTTGATGGGGTTACTAAAATTTAAATGTGTAAATGAACCGAAAATTCTTTATTTATCCTTAAAGTAAATTAATTAGGCTTGTATTTTTTGAATATTACATCATCTAAATGTGAGACTTGCTTTTTCTGACTGCCTGAAAAGTGTTTTGCATTTCATTGCGTATGTTTTCTTTTAATTCTTCAATAGACACTGAGTTCTAGTAGAAACTTAACTTTTTAGATATCCCCAAAGGTAAAAATCCATTGATATTAAGTCTGGACTACGGGGTGGCCAGTTAATGTCACCCCTTCTGGATATATAGTTTTTAGTCAAAAAAATTGCAAAATGTTGCTATGGATTCATTGAATGTGTGACATGTCCTGTTGAAACCGTGTGCGTTTGTTGAAGCTTGAAAAGACCTGTAAATCTGGAGCAAAAAAAGTCCTGCAACATCGCAACTTATCGCTCTGTATTGACAGTCACTGCACGGTTTCTCCGATCTTAATGAAAGTATGAGCTAATGATTCCGTGCACTGATAATACTGCCCATACCGTCACTTTGCGCGAGTGTACAGGTTTTTGGTGTTCAACTTCGGATTAGAGTAGCTCTAGTATTGGCAATATCGGCTTACATCACCATTTAAATAAAAATTGGCCTCATCAGAAAAAATGATGTTATTGAAACTGTTAAACGTCTCGAACATTTCGTCAGCTAACTGTAATCTCTGAGCACTGATCTGAGCACACAATCTGGTCAGCAGGCTTTGAGTCCTGTACAATTTGAATTTTGTATGAATTAAAACGTAAATCCTTGTGTAGAATGCGATTTAAAGACGTTCTGGGCATATTTAACACACTAGATCGCTTTCGAGTAGACATGCGTGGTTGTTCTCGAACCAACGCTCGTACACGCTCTATGTTTTCGGGGTTTCGTGATGTTCTTGGTCGGCCGGATCTATGTTGACTTAAAGTTGAACCCGTCCTCTCAAACTTCTGTACCTACTTTTTAATTGTCTGAATCGTTGGAGCTTGATTTGCATTCCGAATATTGAAATAAATACAAAATTTTCGTTTAGTTTCTGTCGTAAAATCGTTATTTTTATAATACTCGCGAACACAAAATGCGCGTTGTGCTCCGCTAAATGACGCCATGACACTAAATTCCTATTTACCGCGTTTGTGTTTGGTACCCTCCCCGCTCCTATAACTCCGCTCGCGACGAGACAGCGTACTATTTAAATATGAACGAACTGTTGGTCCATCTTGTATAATGCTATGAATGATATATATATATATATATATATATATATATATATATATATATATATATATATATATATGTTGGTAGTTCAATTACAAATAAATAAATAAATAAATAAATAAATATTGTTGTATATTAATATATAAAATAACGAAGTTACATTC
The DNA here is from genome assembly GCA_036937285.1 of Euphydryas editha. NCBI lineage: Eukaryota > Metazoa > Arthropoda > Insecta > Lepidoptera > Nymphalidae > Euphydryas > Euphydryas editha. The sequence continues at coordinate 18,008,033 of JAUPFZ010000005.1, read as the reverse complement.
ACATCAATCCTAAAACATGATTGAGGCTTGACGGACGGAAGACAGAAATGTTTCTGACACCTATAAATACAACCAATTCCACATGATCGCTATGATGTAGAAATGAACGTCTGACGTTATCGTCTCAGTTTCTTTCGTAAGCAAAATAAAATGTGTATCGCGGATTTCGTTTGTTAAATAATTATAAATAGCTTTTTTTTAGTTTAAAATTTCGACTTAATCAGGGGTGTCAAACCTATACTTGAGCCAAATTCGATGTGGAATTTATGTAAACAAACCTAATGTCATCGTGTATAAGGTTGTCACACTTTTAGTAATGAAAAATTGTAATTTATCACCAATTTCCTAGTTATACATTAATAATTTTACTTTAACATTGTTTCCTAGAATTTAACTTAACCGCCAAATACGTAGTATATAAGAAAATTTGCTTATAACAAAAATTAACAAATTTGTAATTACTGATATACATCTAACATCCCTAAATTTTTGCACTAACAGAAAAATTTCGCAGATAAGCAACATTTGGTCTTTTTTTGATCAGTCGTTATATTGTCAAAGGGAAATTGTTATCGATTTTTATGCACAATTTCAAATATTATAATTATTATGTTTATTCAACGTAAGTAAAGTAAAATAAATAATAAAAGAAAATGAGTGTCTGAACATAGATTTTTAATCATATTAATTCCATTTTAAAACCAATGTTGTTTTATTTTGAATGATATTCAGGGATAGTGTAGCTATTTTTAATATAGGCATATACATATTTATGAAAATATTTAGAAATCATTCAGTGGGAAATTAGTATACCCACGTTAATAAGTAAATTTTACACATTTATAGATAATATATAAATATATATAACTTTCTGACTTATTTATTTCAAGTTTTATGTATCTTGTACTACTATGTAAAATTATTAAAAAATATAATTATTCTAATTATTTTCCAATAGGCTGTAAACATCTGCCTATGGTTAGTTGCTAAGCAACGATTTGTTGGTAAACATTCCATATCGAATTTGGCTTAAGTATAGAGGATATATTAAATTTAGAATGTGTAGGCGGGCCAGATTCAAATAAAAAAATGTACTAAATTATTATAATATTTTATTTATTTCATTATATAGTTTATAATATACGGTTTTAAAAAATCATATTAAAGTTATAAAAGAGGGTAATTATTTTGAGCCGAGGAGCGATGGAGGGCCGGATACGGCCCGCGGACCGTATCTTTGACATTCCTGGACTAAATTTTTAGTTCAAACATTGTTTTCATCATCGTTAGATATAAAGTTTTACAGGTACATGTAATGCATTGGTAAATATTTACAACTTACCTGACTTTCGACATTGTCTTTCAATAATTAATAACATTATTTTCTTCTAATATCTCTGTACTAACTCATCTAAAAATCCCACTTTTTAAATACTCCTTATCTCTATTAATAACATAGAATTTTATAAAAACAGAGCTTCTAAAACAAAAACTTACAACCACAGTCTTGAGTTGTTAATAAATAAAACATAACCTCCTCCTTTTTTGAAGTCGGTTTATGAAATAGAAGTCTAGATTATATAATATATATTTTTATTCTTCGTCTTACCAATAAAATATAAAATATTCCGTGTGATTCTATTTTTAGCATTGATTTAAAAGATTTCAATACTTTTTTTAACCAAAGAAGAAACTCCTCCGAACTTGTAATTTCGACCCATATTTTTATATAATTATTATATTATGTACGATCACACGAACGACGGAGTATTTTTTATACATTACCTATTCAAATTAAAGGAATCTTTTTATTATTATTAGACAACTTGTACATCGAAAATAACACCACTCAATCACTCAAACATCAAATACATTGACAAATATATATACGTAAGAGTAAAAAATAGTACTAAGCTGCTAAATTACGACCTTTATTCTAATACTCATAACATGGTAACGGGCTACCCAATTTTAATGATACAATTTTTTTATTTAATAAACCACAACAATAGAGACACGAGTAAACATTCACTACGATATTTTTTATGTTAACAATTCCAGCACGAATTATAAATAATATAATTATATAGGTACATAAGAGTACAATACAAAGTTACCCAATTTAGATAAAACCATTTTTTCGATTAAGTTTCGCGTTAACTAATTTTTTTTTATAAAGTTTAAAAAGATAATTTAAAAGATATATTTCAATTGAGAATCATTGTAGGTTATTGAATATAATGTTAAAACGAGTACTCAAACATTTTTACATGTAGAGTGGAAGAAATTGAATAAAATGTCTTGTTAAGTAGATTATTTCAAATAAATAAAACCTCCCGTTGAACGGCATGTTTTATCTTCTATATATATATAGGAGACTTTCTATAGATATAGTCACTCATCACGATATCTCTGGAACTATGAGACCTAAAAACTTGAAATTTGATAGGAATATTTCTTTTGCCGAGTAGAGGTCAGCTAAGAACGGATTTTACGAAATTCTACCTCTAAGGGGATGAAAAAGCGAGGCAAAGTTTGTATGGGACAACGTGATTCCTTGGTCCAATCTACTTCAAATTTTGCATAAATATTCTTTAACAGAATTTATTGAAGACATGTTTCGTATTTTATCGAAATTCATCCCCTAACGGGGTTAAAAGGGGGTAGAAAGTTATTTTGATATAAATACTCCTTAGGATTTTTTTTTAAATTACATTTTATTTTGACACATGTTTGACAATCCGTCTTTTATATAATATTTATATATTAGTATTGACGTAGGCGTAGGTGATATGTTTTTTTGGGTGCTCCTGGTGGAACAGGCAAGACTTTATATTAAATGTAACAAAATTGACTTGTAAATATATCGTGTGATCGCTTTATTGTAAAATAGTGTTTTATATAATATTTTTTACTTCAATGTTGATGTTGTTTTAAGTCAAGGGTTTTAAACTGAATAACTCATCAGCAAGGCATCTGTAGTTCACAATGATACAGATATAGAAGACACCAATGTGAACTTGGAAACATTTTTGAATTATACGGCATTAACATCCCAATTAGTACAGATTGGCACCACGGACTAATGTTGGAACAAGATCAGAAAAAATTATAAATCATATACCTAACTTTATCTTACACTAAAACGAAGAAGGAGGAGATAAAAGCTGTCTTGGACTATTATTAAATATAAATATATGTTTGACATACACATACGATCGTCTGTTCCTAAGGTAGGCAAGTTAATGCCTGTATTTTAGGTAATACCTGACTGATATACATTTTTTTATAAATATACATACAAATAATACATATAGAAATAAATACATATTACACCCAAACTCGACGCGAGAATCGAACCCATGATCCTGGAGCAGTAAGCAGGGTCACTACCAACTGTGGCGAGTCAATCAAAATTTAAAAAATAATTACTTGCGGGTTTATTCAAATCTAAGAGGCAAAATCGTATTGACTTGTGGTGTAATTATACCAACGATACAACGAACGAAGCATTGATAACCGGTTCGAGATTCTGGTGTAGTGGTGCGAGTGGCTTAACGCCTCGCCTCAATGCCGGTGGTCGCGAGTTCGATTCCTGCTCGGGGCAGATATTTGTATTTATGCCAATATTTGTTTCAGGTCTGGGTGTATAGTGGGTTTCCCCACCGTGGCCCGGAGAGCACGTAAAGCCGTCGGTCCCGTTTGTTATCATGGATGCCTTATAATAATTGTTACTTATGGTCGGGATATTATCGGCCCCCCGCGGACCAAAACCAGAAGCGGTGGGCGCGAAAGCACAGGAGGGAGATGACTCGCTCTCCCCCTCCATTCGGTGGCGCGAAATCGCGGTAGTTTGGACGCAGAGGTGCACAAGCCACTGTAACCCCTGGACCAGCTGATGTGTGGACCCATCAGCGGGGTTTCGCCGTCTGGGGTAGCGGAAGTCCAGTGGTGAACGGAGCGCGAAAGCGCGGTGAGAGTGTTAGCACGGGAGTTGCGGCTGGTGTGGGAGTGGCGCCGAGAGGGCGCGGAGATTTTAGTGTTGGGGCCGCTCCTGTACTTCTCTGAATTAGCAGAGTGGACCAGTCGAACGACACATACGAAGGGGCTGCCGGGCCAAACGTCGGGGCGTCACGGTTGTATGCGCGAGCGATCCCGTGGCTCCCCACTATGGTGCAGACGGTCGATGAGTTTTAGTGGGTATTCTGGCTTCGCAGCCAGCGAGTCCCACATAACCGTCGCCTGCGGGCGGCGGGATGCGTAAATGCATTTCCCATCGTTAAAAAAAGGGATATTATCCGCTAACCCGCAGTGGAGCGGCGTGGTGGATTAAGCTCCAACCCTTCTTTTATATGAAAAAAAGGCCTTCGCTCAGCAGTGGGTTGTTTACAGGCTGATACAATACACTACAGTACAGGAGCATTTGTGGCCTGCAGTGACGGAACTGAGCCTCACCATAAATATGAGAATGATGGACTCTAAGGGGAGATGTTACTGCCGGACAGTTCTCAGACCTGTTGCTTAAAATAGGAAATGGTGATATGAGTGTATATGAGTATGTATTTACCATAAACAAAGCTTAAGGTCAAACTCTTACTGTAGCGGGAGTATACTTAAGCGAAAGCTGCTTCTCTCACAGCCAGTTGTATGTGGCATATTCCAGAGTAGCCTGGTGATTCTAGCACCCCGAAAGAAAAACAAAAAATATTGTTTATAAAGAAATACTAAGGAAGGTGTAGTACTTCGATTTCGTTGTAAAAAGATAATACCCCCGTGTAACTTTCTCCAGACTTTGGTCTTTGGACCGAGCTTCGTTTTCATAAAATATTATAACAAAATTTTTTTTAAATGTTTATTTAAACTTTAAATCCCTACTCTATAATAAAGATTGTTATATTTTATAAGTATTCAAATATTTTAATATAATAATTTATGTGTTATAACAAAATTAATAACGTAAAAAAAAACAAATAAAAATCCTATTAGAACCATTTTCGACTTCTACGCGGACAAAGTCGCGGGCTAAAATATTGTTTGAGAACTCAATTCGTCTATTATGAAATCACGCACGACGCAGGTGTGGGTGATAAAAAATATAAATTTATATTTTTTGAAATTTTAGTTAAATACCCGTGCGAAGCCGGGGCGGGCCGCTAGTTTTATTTATATATTTTAATCTGTCATAACATCATGTGACACGTTTCATAACAAATAATGTACACGTTGAAATATACGTTTTCACGTGTTTTATCTGTTTTTATTTATTATTAAAAATTGTTTTGTATTGTTTCAGGACACGCAAGACAACCACAATTACGAATTTTCAGAAGCAAAGGCAGATTTTGATCTGGAGAACTTTTCTCACTCCTTTGAGCCTTACGAGAATGTTTCGGAAAATTTTATAAACTAAAATAATAATAACCTAAGCGTTGTTAAGATTAAAGGATTAATTATGGTCTTATTTAGTAGTTTGTCCAAAGTTTAGTTATTTCATAATGATTTTTTTTTTTTATTAAAATTTAATTCTTTAAAAAAATGTATATTAATGTATGTTTTTTTTCTATATGTTTAATTTTTCTTTTTATGTGATATCCTCAACGTATCCGTCAATGGCGAATCTAAAACTAGTCTTCTGCAATGTGATCGCAGATGACTCGAAAAACCAGATTTTGATTTAAAGATTCCATTACACGAGTGGCAGTATCATTCCCTGAAGGTGTTGTAGGTGTAATTATATATGGGCTCGGGGCGATTCTTTTTGATAGTGCGCTTTACTTCGAGAACTCGTAAGAGATCCACTTCAAAGACATCACCAAAACATAAATCGATTCTGTTCTCTTATATTTACGCGAATTTTATTCATTTAATTAAAAGTCTAAAAACGGATTTTATCGCGTTTATTCAAAGTCGGGAGTCCCCCGAGATCATGGACGCTGTAAAGGGTCCGAAACGTCGGTAAATAATTTAAATTAAATATTGTTAAACAGTAACTTTAAATAAACGCGATAAAATCCGTTTTTAGACTTTTAATTAAATAAATCGATTCAACAAACTATAAATAAGGAATTAAAATTAGATAATTTGTAAATAGTACAATCCTGGTAAAGAATCTTCTTGCCTTATTAATACCTACAGAAAGGATTGGAACTTAATCTATTACGCTACTTTCCTGCGGTTGGCGAATAATTTTGTTATCACATCAGGTGTTTATGATAACAACAACGATAGGTATCAAAGGTATGGAGGGAACAGACATAAAAACAAACACCCAAACCAAAATAATACAAATATTCACTTTTATTTTCGTGAACGTCATCATCAAAAAATCACAGTTAAAAGTAGACAACAACACAATCCAATTCATCACAAGTAAATTAATACCATTGAAACTCTATATTATGACTTTTTTATTGTCCTCCAATCTACTTTCTCAGTTGCTACAATTCAAAAGATCAAGATTCCAATGTTAAAAGTTAGGCGTCAAAATACCATTAGCGCACAGGTAAAAACGGTATCCGCTATTTCTATCTCAATTCAGACATTCCATATTCTTCGATATTTGCATTACCCAAACGTCAAAAGCATACCACTGTACAATGTACATGCCCGAAAGTCTAGTAATGACAGCATCGGGTATAGTCAATTTTAATGGTTTTTGTAAATCTGATTCAATCGGAACCATATTTCGTTATAGAATAGGATGTAGGAATGGTTGAAGTAAGAACATACCATCGTACTGACTTAATAGTAGAATAATAAATTTTCCTTGTTTCAATCAAACCACCTAAATCCGACAGAACCAATCAAATAAAAAGTTGAACTAATTTGACTGAGTGACCAAACTGCATAAAATTTATTAAAAGGGTGATTACTATGTTACAAAAAAGTAATCCTGTAAAGTTCAAGTACCTTTAAAATTCCGTTAGCCGAAATTTCACTGTAATTATTTTGGTTACCGATCGAGATACCAAAAATGAAACCCAGCAGGCTAGCGGCTACGTCACGTTTCACTCATCGCCCTCGGCTTCCTATATAAAGTGGACCTCGTAAATTATTATTTAGCCGCATTGACTGAAGCTTATGTGAAAACATGATTATTTTATTGGAAGTGGAGTGGCAGGAAAGGCGCGGGCGCCGAAGGGTGCGGGACGGGGCGGAGGCGCGGGTCGCCTGCGGCGTCGCGGCGCGGTCTAGCCCTCGGCGTCGGGTTGCGACGGCATTAAGGAACACCTAGCTCCGCAGCCCCGAGCGATTTTACCGGAGGCGCTCATCTACAGAACAATCATTTCGAAAATTATTTTGAATCTGCCGTAAGCGCTGCGAACCCAACTTTCAAAGCGCCTCCATCGTCGACTTCGCATGTGTAAATGATTCTCGAGCTTACAACATGAATCCGTCAAATATTTTACTACCTTTTTTTAAATTAATACAATCATCACTAACTGTATAACGTAGCTGCAAACTCACAAACTGTATAAATTCGAAAAATAATGATATAAAAAGGCAATGAATCTAGTAATCTAGCCCAGTGCCCAGTACTGATTTCATTCCCCTTATTTTTACATTTCCTAATACATTGTAAAGTTGTGTAAAGTTGTGTAGTTGGAATATTTTAGAAAACTAAACGACTATTTGAACTTCATGCGTTTGACATTTCGCTCGTTTGAATCGAGTTGTGTATCAAAAAGCATTGCTTACTATAAATACTCTTTGTTTGAATTTTTATTGTGTATTGCAGTTATTATTAAATTTTCAAAGCTTTACATATAATTTTAAAAAAAAGTTTAACAATTAGTATTAGCAAATTTCAAAAATAACTCTTAATTATAATCACTCTTTGATCGACGAAACCAATTCGTTACAAAAGCAACGGAAAAATGATAATTGTTTATATTAAAAATCACATATATTGCACATAATTCTGAATTGACGAAGTCGTGTTAATTTTTTGTATTCTCATATAAATATCTAGTTATATACACTTTTAATAAAGCTGAAACATTTGTTTGTTTGAGGACTCTAACCTTAGGCGGATTATATCGGCTTTACTGATCTGATTCTAAAAAAATCTTTTTTATGTTTACTAAGAAAGTTTTTTGACTATAGTAAACTTATAAAATTATCATCGATCGTCCTATGGAGTAAAACACCCAAATATGTAAAACAAAAAATATATATATATATATATATATTTCAATTACGTGCAGTCGGACCTAAGTATGAGTATTTAATATTTCAAACAAATTAATATTTGACACGACACTCGGAATTCAGATATTGCAACAACAGCTCGAAATTGTTTTTGAAATATTTCTACTTTGAAAATCTCCTCTTCCTTTGTATTAAATGTTAATTTCATAGTTTAACAGTCACAAATACAATATTAATAAATATAATACATTTTAAATATAAAAGTATAAATATAAAAAAGGCACTGATTTCTAATTAATTTATTTATGTTTTTTAATATTATATTATATTATAGTTAATTAAATTACTGCTATTGTACACCTACACTACAAGTAAAATTCTTTGATAAGGTTGGCTGTTAACACTTTAAGTTTAATGTGCAAAAAAGCATATAATTAAAAAAACAGTTGATTTTTAATAACAAATCAAATTGATTTAATCACCGTCATATTGATTAGGCCTCAATTTACTTGTCAATAATAATGTTTTTTCCTTGATTATTAAGAGAGGTCTAAAGCACTTTCCAGGTAAACGACTATAACTTATTACTATATACTACAAAGGACTATTGGCACATTCTGAAACAGTCTTTAAACAGCGCTTACAGCTGCGGGCGAAGCCCTCCTCTCTATATAGGAGAAGGCTCGAGCTTAATTCGCCACGCTACTCCACTGCAGGTTATTGGTTAATTTTCCTACCATAAGTGACGATTACTTTAAGATGTTTATGATAACAACCGGGATCGATGGTTTGACGTGCTCACCGAGGCAGAGAAGTTAGACCCACAAGGACAAAAATCCAGACCAGTAAAATACATTACATTCCCCAGCCTTCAGACTATACGTATCAATTTCTTACAACAGCTCGGTAACAAAGACTCTCATACAAAAAATCGTTCCTAAGCGCTCGCAGAGTGCACGGTAATAAATGCTCCCAGTTGACACTATAGCGAATTCTCGCGAAAAGAAGGATGTAAGCGCCGTGGTAAAGGCGTCACTATATTATACTATATTATGACCAAATTACACAAAATCTTTATAAATTGTAGCCTTTTTGTTATTCTGAGGCTTAAGCTATATTACTATAAAGTTTCATCTAAATCCGTTCAGTTGTTTTTGCGTGAAAGAGTAACAAACATCCAAAAAAACTTTCTCAATTATAATATTAATAGAATTTATTTTATTACGATCATGAAGTGAATAATTAATACACTGTAGTTTGGCCAATTGGCACATCAATAAACGATCATACATATCACATAAAAGCTTCTGTATAACGGAAATATTTAAAGAGTTAATTATGTAGCGTTTTGATTCGAGATTAATATAGTTGTGTTGTAGCTATTTATCCATTGATCGTTTCGTTTGGTCGAGCACTTAAAATTCAATTTGTCTTATATCCAAAAAAAAAATATTTTACTCACAAAACTTTTCTCACAAAAATCGTAAAAAAATAGAGTGAGTTCGCAACAGTAATTATGAGATCTTGAATAAACGAAGTATACACTAAATGCTGGTTTAAAATAAAAAACCTGCTGTGTTGCAATTATCTAATTTTGTCAACACTTTATATTATAGTAATGTTAGATACTAGCTGTGCCCCGCGGTTTCACCCGCGTTAATTTGACGGAAAAACGTAATTTAATATTTTTAAACAATTACTCTAAGAGTAGGTACCCGCCTCGTTGGTCGAGTGGTCGCAATCATTACTGTCGAGCAATGGGTCTCAGGTTTGATTTCTGAATCGCTTAACGTATTATTGAGTTTTTTATTTCTCGAAAGTTCTCAGTAAAAGAAAGATGTTATATTTACTTTAAAAGTGGAAATATAGTTAAAAACTGTCTCGAGAAGAGAAATAATAAAGGACGCAACGGAAGCTGTGAAAAAAGATTATTTTTTTTTCCCGTTTTTGTAACATTTCTTATTATTGCTCAGCCCCTTTTGGTCGTAGCGTGATGTTATATAGCCTAAAGCCTTCCTCGGTGGGATATTCAACACAAAAAAGAATTTTTCAATTCGAACTAGTAGTTTAGTCCTAAGATTAGCGCGTTCAAACAAACAAACAAAATCTTCAGCTTTATAATATTAGTATAGATTTGCTATCTTAATTAATATTTATTTACAAGATTCGGCCTACATCCTTTGCTTAGTTCAGTGGAGGGTCTATGTAAATATACTTATAATTAATATACGAAGTGTGAAGGCGTACTCTTTTTCTATCATATTTTGTATACGGAGGAGTTATATATTTAGAGTATATTATATTTTAGATTTAGCGTAGGCAAAATTCGAATAGAAATAGACTACAAATAGCTAAAAGTTATATATAAGATAGGCTATAAGCGTATTAAATAAATAAATTTTGCATTACTTATGTAGTACATTATGGTGTAGTATAGAATAGTAAAGTAAGATATGGTGTATACTACACCGGCATAGTATGACATATAGTATGGTATTGTATAGTATCTTACGGTTTAATAGAGTCCAGTATGTCATAAACCTTAATTTTCCTATCTATAAAGCTCGTTTATTGTAGATCAGTGTTTCCCAACCTTTTTTAGGCCATGCCCCACCTTAACATTTCTAAATTTTTTACGCCCCAATGCATAATTTTTAACCTTTAAAATTGTTTTGTTCCCTTAAGAAATATGAATGATAAATTTTAGGATGAAATCACTATGAAATTGTTATCAAAACATCGTAAGTAAAATTTCAAAACATATAATGAAAAAAAAAACTGATATTTATAGATGTAAGCTGTCAAAAAGATAATAAACGGTTGGACAAGGTATAGCATTGCATTTAAATAATCCAAAGCGAAAGGGTTAAAGTCGTGTCGAGTCCATTTTTAAATTGCCCCCCTTAACTATCAAATGGCCCCCCAGTGGGGCGTGGGCCCCACGTTGGGAAACACTGTTGTAGATGATAAGGCAGAACAGTAGTTATAAATATAAATACATGAAACCAGACGAGTCGTCTTTCGTATTTTACGAATAACTTAAAAATGGAAAAAATAATAATTATTGAGTATGACACTATGCTATTGCCTTTTATTTTTAAATTTGACTAATTAACAGATAGTATTGTTCGTGATTGCATCATCTATTAATAATTTTTTAATAATGTTTGTGAGCCGAGATGACTTAGTGTGTACAATACGTGCATTATAACCAGCAAGTCACGGATTCGACAAGTTACCATTGCGTTCATGTAAAGTTTGCTTAAAAGCTTTTTATTAAAACATCACGAGGAAAATTATGATTGTCTATAAATAAATTCCATTCCCAATCGAAGTGGAGCTGTTAATTGCTCCAATCATTCCCCTTAATTGAATAGAGCTCAGCAGTTGGACATCAAGAAGTAGTAAAGGTAACTGACAATATAAAAATATAAAAGTTGTTAATAATTTTATCACTCGTTTATCTCTTAAAAGTAAAAAAATAAAAATAGTATAATTTGTTTATTTGGTTAAGTAACGCAAAGCATTTTCTTTTTTTTTTTTGTTATTATAAATTTGCTATGTATTCTAGCAATGAGATTTACGCACGTGAGAGCAATAATTACATAATTTCTTGTGTATTTTTTTTTACCAAATTCACAATGAAAATAAAAAAAGACAATAATTAATTACGATCGCTTTGCAATAAAAAGATTTTGTATGATAGAATGTATAACACATGACGTAAATATTTTAGTATATATAATTATATACACTAAACACACTATTTCTTCATAAAATTTATAAAAAAGTTATACTTTCTGCAATTCTATAATAAAATAAAACTATTAAAATATATATAAAAAAGTTTATATTCCGCTATAACTATTTACACTGTATTTTAAAAAAATGCAATTCTATAAAACTATTTAATGTTTTTTTTTTTTTTTGTAAGTATAAATTAATCGAGTAATTTTTTTGAATAAATACGCTAACAAGCTCGATCAATTGAAAATATAAATTTAAAAATATAGTAAACAGTAAATAAAACATTCTTACCAAACCGCTACAGGAACTGAGCACACGTAAACGCGCGCGAGACCGGACGGCTATACAACCTTCCAGGCCGAAACACAAATGGGAAATGACGACTGTAAACGTTGAACATTCAGTTACACTCGCATGCATAACCGGGACCGACCGGGATCGCCTATCACAGTGCGCAGATTATTAACTTTTTTTTTTAAATTATAGATGTTGCATTCCATTCCCACCTACTTAATTATAATATTCCATTCAAGAAGTTAGCAATAATTATAAAAGGTTGTTGATAATTTTTCGCATTGGTATAATTCTCCGTATACTTAAGTAAATTATACTTTTCTATCCATTTTTAGCGAGATCTAAGGTCACCTTGCTATCAAAAATATTAATTTATTTCTTAAATACGTAAGGCAGGTTCATTTTCAAAGTTCTTGTGAAATTATTAACGTTATTAAAAGCCCACGTTGAGACATCATTGGTTGTAATAACAAAATATTTTCCCTTTTCAATAAATTTGATTTAATGATTCGTATTTAATATTATTAGATCGTGTTGTTTGAAAAGTACCTACGTCTAAACCTACCTGAATCAACTAAAACGCCTGCTTATTTACATAAGCAAAATTACTGCAGAGTGTATATTCTACTTTTGATGAGCAGGATTGTAGCTTAGATCTACATAACGCTCCACTGTAGAGTGAGATAAAATAAGTATAAGTGAGAGAAAGGATAGATGTGCAAATTTCACCGCTGAACACAAAGATTTTTCCTTGAAATTTGACGGTACTAACACAAATTTGTACAGGCCTGCATCTGAAACCGCAACCTCTCGGTTAATACGAGTGGTTACGTTTCCTATGCTCTGAACAATCATGGTTATACTTCGTTTAAATATATTAAATACTGTATGACGTTTTTAAATAACACTGCAATACAGATTAGCGTATTTCATTTTATTTTTGTCCCATAAAGTCGAGTATATGCCAATATTATAGTGCTCACTTACCAATTTGTACTGTTATAATATAAAAGAGAGAGCAATTTTTTTTTAATTTGTAACTTATCAAAAGCTTTAGAAGTCAGTACTATTAGTTTAGCGCTTGCTTGAAAACATAACATCTCAACTTAATACTAAAAATCAACAAATAGGCTTGCCTGTGAATCTAAGAAGATGATAAAAAAAAAATTTAGAGTATGTAGAGCAACAGTGCCACACATAAATTTAGAAAATTAAGGATCCTATTAGAAGTCTCGTTAGAAGAATCGCGTGCAAATAAAACAAAATCTGAGTGCATGAGAAGATACTGAGGCTCTTAAGAGCTAATGTGAAAAAGACAGATACCGCAGGCTAAAGAGACACTGACAATCCTATATTAGTCATGCTTTACTGCTTTCGGCAGCTGCTTTTCATTATCCTGGCTACGATCTTATTGACATCACCATGCAGCGCAATGGGCATCTAATGCTTGATGTGTTGGTGATTTTTTCCATTCTACCTTCAAAAGTTTAAATACATTTACAGTAGCTTAATCAGTCAACCAATCAATGCAGCGCAAACCCTTTAAAATACACTTCCTATCTCTTTAAAAATCCCTGTTTTGCATGATATTGGCGCTTGACTGTCCACGCCCACCAGATTTTTGTTGAATAACCGATGAGTTCGGGTGTTGCACAATCGTTTAGACTCTTCTATACAGGGAATTTACTTTTTGTTAGTTAAATCACAACAAAAACATATAAGAATGTGTTTTTGTTAAGCGTTTATAAAATACTACCAGAAAACCTTATTATCAGCCTCTTATGCATGGTTTCTATATGGGATATGATACCGGTAAGATTTATAATCGGGTCTGGAAAAAATCGCGACTGAACTGAAGTCACCCTCTCTACATCCATGATAAGTAGTGACTTTCAGAAATTTTAGGAGTGTGCCTTTGGCAGCCAGAACCTTGTGTACATTTATGAAGAGAAACGCTCTCTTTAATCTAAGCTCGAACGCTCCAGCAAAATTTTGAAAGGGCTTAAGGACAAATAAATCAAAAATGGGTTTAGACGATCGCCCACAAAATTAATAATATTCATGCCAATGACGTCAAATATGGTGTACCATTTTTATTAAAACCTATATAGTTTCTCTTTCTATATGCCCGTGCTTTTAACTTGCAACACAGCTATTAACGGCGGCATATACATATATCTGTAATGGATCAATCAATCAAAATTAAAATGGCTTTCTGTCGAAAAAGCGAGCGTTGTTAATTGAATTAAAACACAGAATCGATAGGCATCTGTTCATCATAACATATCAAATCAGCGTTGCCAGTTTTTTTATTTGCCAAGTCGGGATTTTGGAACTTTTTAAGTAAAATAGCGGGATTCTTTCGTCGAAAGCGGCACATACTAAAAAAAACGTATATATTAAGAAGTTTTTAAATATTTATCTTTTTATTTGAATTGAAATTACGTTTACGTGACAATAGACAGCAAAAATAGCATTGAAAATGTATTTTAATTAAAATATAATATTTGAAATCAGGTTTACCCTATCGTTAAATTTAATAGTCTTCTGAAATAAAAGGGCGGCATACTTGTCTGTGTCACCCACCCACGCTTCCTCAGCACGCTGCACGCATGGTCGAGTTATCCCCGAAAAGCGGGACTGAGCATGTCCCGCGCGGGACATTTAATTTTGATTAAAAAATCGGGACGTCCCGCCAAAATCGGGACGTCTGGCAACGCTGTATCAAATACACATCAGCACAAGCTTTTATACGGCGCACTAAGACCCAATAACTGACTAAATTTACCAACTCAGCTTTTAAGCGTCCCACTGTTGGGCAAAGGTCTCATCTCCATATGAGTATATACTCCATTAAATTATGTACTTTTTTTAATTTCTAAATTGGAATTCTCTTCTCCATAGAAAAGGGTTAAAGCTTGATACACTACGCTGCTTCACTACAGGTAATTTTCCTACCTCGTCACGGTGGCATGAGCCAGCGATCCCGTGGCGTCCTTGTACGACGATGAGGGCACCGCTGGGTTTTAGTGCGGTATTCTGGCACGCTCTGCCATGTCAGCGAGTCCCACATACCCGTCGCCTCCGGGTGGCGGGATGCGTGAATGCATTTCCCATTGTAAAAAATAGGTAATTTTTCTACCATGAGTAACGATCGGTTTTAGGTCTATGATAACAACCAGGACGGACAGCTTAACGTGCTCTCTACTTGCACTACTAAACCAGAACGGACTTAATCACTATTCTATTTGAATTTGAATTTAAAAAAAAAACAAGTAAAATAAACTGAAACAGCCTGTAAATATTCCACTTCTGGACTAAATAATTTCGTATATACAAATAAAAATTTGTATATACGAAAAGGGTCAAAGCTAATACGCCAGGTTGTTTCCCTAAGGGTTGTCGGATGATTTCCCTACCAAGAGTAACGTAGTCAGGTGCTTATGATGCATACTAGAACGGACAGCTATACGTCCTCTCTTAGCCTCGATATGAGACTCACAAGAGTCAACACCCAGACCATAGTTTTAATAAACACAAATATAACGTAAGATCAGTAATGAAATCTACGACGGTCGCTTGCATTTATCAATACTACACCAGAACGGTTATTTAAAAATAAACTATAATATATATATATTATAATTTCCCTACCATAAGTTCGATCACTTTAATGTGTTTTGGATAACAAATGGGACTAATATCTATAAATTCTCTCCGAGTCACGGTTAGGAGACACACAAGGACTTACAATACTCGTACATGAGTATGATGAGTATGATGATGATACCATGAGTGGGCCGCGCTAACCCGTGATCGTCGGCGTTAATGCAAATTACTTAACATAAAAACATATACAAAACAATATACTATAACACACAAGTAGTTTGAAAATGTAATAACCTTTGTATGTATCTCAAAGGTAGCAGGAAAATGCACGTAACAATATTCTCTTTGAACTCTTCCTCGCATTCCATTTGTTTATTTCACGTAGTTTTTCAATTAAATATACGTTTGTTAACATACTCATAATTACTTTGCAATTTTGCTTCGTTGAAATGAAGCCAGTGTATGTAATTTTAAAGCTATATTTTTACGTTCCTTTTTTTTTACTGACAATTTACATGAACTAAGCTCTTGTTAAATGCAAGTTAGCGACTAAGGAAACTTTTAAAAGTATTGATTCAAAAGTACGTTAGTATGATAGGCTCGTTTTGAAGTCAAATTGTTCACTCTCTTTCTAATTTTTAACACGACCGTAACGCGCGGAGCCTATAAGCAAAAAAAGGTTATATTTTTGACTAAAATATACATAAAAATTAACTCAGATATACCTACATATCTAATATCTTAAAACGAGCAATTCTTGTATATATTACAGGATGACTGGTAAATTACTATAAATGTTTAAGGAGAATACTCGGTACATGATTCTCATTCGAATTATGTAAAAAATAGGTACTTAATTTTTGACCAAATTTCCATAAATTTCAATTCAAATAAATGAAGCGTTGACACTTTTCCATTCATGCCGGCGGCACGTGCACAGGTGTTGTACTGTGCCGCTTGTTCACATCTAAAAATTGCCAAATTGTTATTGAGAGCTCTTTTTTTATTTAAATAACCAGTTCATATTGTTTTATTATTATGTCGTTAAAATCGAAAATATTATTCATATTTCATCAGTACCTATGTAATTCGTATCTAAATATAATTTAACCAAGCAAAGCTCGGTCATCCAGGTATTAATAAGTAGAACCAATAACTTCTTTATGAATAAATAATCATTGATAAAAGCAAATAAATTGTTAGGAGTTTTTAGTCTATCCACTAGTTCTTTGAGTATTTAACGCCGTGACATATGACGCCTGAATATAACCAAATCAAATACAAGCACTTACACTAGTACTTACTAAATCCAGGGTTTACGTCACTTATAAATTCAGTGTAATCTGCGATGATGGGTAGGTATATAATATATCACCACTAATATACATTATATATAATTATTATAATATATCACAACTATTACTGATTGGTTCTTCTGATTGATTAATGATTGATACTCACCTCACCTTATCATGTATAATGATTTATCGCATGGCATATATTAAAGTCATTCATTTCTAGTATTTTTTAAGTATTCTTTCCAAAATCGAACTCATAGCTCCTGATATAAACGTCTTAAAACAAACGAACTTACTCTTAAGCTACCTATGTTGTATTAATATCAATGGTAATAATAATCTATTAAATCGTACGCCACAAGTTGAATACACACAAATATATCTTACACTAATACAATAGCTAGTAAAAATACGTAGCTATAATTAATAAGGAGATGCTGGGTTAGTGCAGAAAGATCTGAATGCTATTTTTACATGGTGTCAAACTAATAGCATGACTCTCAATGTTAACAAATGTTTTTTCATTAAATATTCTAGAAAGAAAAAACCGCTTGTTTCTAACTACTTAATTGGCAATAAACCACTGAAGGAAGTGTCGGAAATTAGAGATTTGGGAGTCATCATTGATAAAAAGTTAACATTTAGATCTCACGTGGACAAAGCTGTTGCGAAAGCAGCTCGTGTACTTGGATTCATCAGGCGAAATTCCAACGGTTTCTCTCAGGGTGTAAAAATAGTCTTGTACAACGCTTTAGTTCGCAGCCTTCTCGAATACGCTAGTGTAATTTGGAGCCCAACCTTTAATGTCCACTCTCAGCGTGTTGAAAGTATACAGCGTACTTTTACAAGGCATCTCGCTTTTTCTGCTAGCGGCATCTCACACAGGCGACCGTATTGTCAGCGATTGGCTTGGTTTGGAATGATGAGCCTTCGGAATAGACGTACACTTCTTGACATGTGCTTTTTACACAAAATTCTGAGTCATGATGTGCGTGACAGCAATTTGGTCGAGCGTATATCTCTTTCAGTCCCACGTAGGTACCCGAGAAATAAAATTCACAACAACTTTCATATTCCAATATCGAAAACTCGTATGGGAAACCAGGCGCCCGTGGTTAGACTGTGTGCGAATTATAACAGAATTGTGAGGGATTTACCTGGCATAGACATATTTGGTGATTCCTTTACCATGTTCAAAAAAAAACTTGTACATTTTCTTAAATGATTTTTTTTTCTTTCTCTTTAAATTAATTTTCTCGTATCTTAATGATTTACTTTCTTTTTTGCTTTATCTTGACGTAAGTTGAATAAAAATGTATGTTATGCATGCTAGTTATTGATATATGTATTAAGAACTTTATTGTAATGGTGTTTTTATCAATGTAAAAATATGTATATTGTTAGCACGCTTATATAAATAAATAAATAAAGGAGATGGTGATGTACCTATCAAACTGTTACCACAACATCAGCCGTTGAATGTCCACTGCTAAAAGTAGGCCTCTTCCAGCGCATGTATATTATTTTGTTACTGTCACTCGTAACGAGCTGTTTTGTAGCTTATGTTCTTTATAGATATACTATCCATTTTTAGCCTGATAATAATTATAATTATATATATACATATATAATGTTCCTGCCTCGCTCCGCCAGACCTATCCACAATAAGCTAGAAAGGGACAACTCATTTAGGGGCATTTCAAACCTTTTTAGGTAGGTAAATATTGACCAAAACAGCATTTCGTAGTCGACTATTTCCTCCCCAAAACATGCAATTTTTTTTTTTTTTTTTTTTCTATTACAATTGCAATTTTGAATCTATACAGTTTTAATATTCCTGGTGTATTACCGGAGTATTCAGTAAATATTTTACCTAATATTACAATCGCCGTGTCAAAAGTCAGAATTCATGTGCCCATCATCACGTGATACCATTATAAGTGGATTGTTATCATTATCATATATTATTTTAGGAATTAAATAAGAAGCGTGTTTATCATCTATGTAATTTTATCATATCCTGCTTGATATGTACTAACATCGGCTTATTTGCTTCCGACCACATTCAAACTCCACGCCAGGTATTACTCGATTACAACCGAGTATATCAAATACCTACCATCCATAATATCAAGCAACGCTTGGCCGAGACGAGGAGTCAATATTATCTATACTAATATAAACATAATTTATATTTAGCCTTCTTAAACTTACTTGTTAATTACAGTGTGTTTAATACACACACTACATAATTAAATTGTAACGAACCGAAGTCTGATGATCTGATATGTTTACTAAGAAAAACAAACATTATGGTTATTAATAAAGCAATGGAAACTCGAGTGAATTTTTTAAGTAATCTGTTATTTTCATGCGTCGCGTAAATAACTACAGATTTTTTTAGAGATATTTATTTAATTTTTTTATTATTTACTAGCTGCTGCCCGCGACGTCGTCTGCGTGTACGCTATACAGCACCAAAAATACCTACGATTATACCTTTTAAAATAACATTCATTTACCCGTTTCTTCTTTACATTTCATATGTATCTACAGAAAGTGCAGTAACAAAGGCAGACTGTCTTTTGTAAAATTGACCTTCAAAAAGTGCTTATTTTTAGCCTGCTTTGAATAAATGACTTTATGGTGATTCTGCTGAATTAAGTCATAAGTTGTGACTGAAGCAGATGGAGAAAATAATGAATAAGGAATACAGAATAGGGTAAAAATACATATTTATAGGACTTCTCGATAAACAACATTAGTGGTTTGGCTCTCCGCAGCCAAAATGTAAAGAGAGTCAGGACTGGTGACGCGGGAGCAAGCGACGTACAGCTGCCCATGTGAAGCAGCTCGTCCTGAGGTCGACACCAGCTACCCTCAGTGTCTGCCCCTGCGACTTATTGATGGTCATCGCGAAGCAAACACTCACGGGGAACTGTACGCGCTTTAACTGGAACGGGAAGTTATGAGGTATGAGGGGAATGCGTGGTATAAATACTGCCTCGCCGACGCCACAACCCGTAAGAATTTCCGCCTCAATGGTGTGTCTGACTGACTTTAAGGCGGGTCCCGTTACACAACTTCGGAGGAAATAGGTTCCGAAGAAGCATAAGCATTTCTTATCTTTATTATATATATGGCATGCTTAATTTTTCTCTTTCTTCGTTATTTAGCTCAAATTGCTTACAGCAATAGCGTGCCGTTTTCGAGTTTAAATTTTGTTATACATCTATGCAGTTATTTTTGAGTTTATTTTTTGTTATTACATACAGAAAAACTCGATCAATTTTATAAGACATAGATGAAGCAGCTTAAAACTTATATAAACACATTTTTTTAAACTGTCTTGCACGTCTTTGAAAAGAATTAACGATACAATTTTTATTAAAATGCACAACTCCATCTATGACTTTTAAAAACAACTATTAACCTCGCCAACATGATCAAATTTAAATTATTTATATCCAAAAAGGGTTTACACATGTAATTCGACTTGATGTTTTTGAAATCTCATAGATGGCGCTGCTCTAAAATTGTCTTGATACTACTTATATTAATTTCTTATATTACATTCATTCTTACATTCATTATGTTTATCAGCCTAAGTTACTTATATTTCGTGATTTTTATAGTGTGAAGATAGCTTATAGCATGGTTATTAACATAATAACAACATTCAAATATGCGTCGTTAGATTACACGTTGTTGTAGAATGCTTTTAAGAAATAAAGGTTCACTGCTCGTTCCCCGTAGGTGATAAAGTGATAATATGTAGCCTATATCATGACCCGACTTCTTAATAATATTCGTGCCAAAATTGAAGTAAATCCATGCAGTACTTTTTGAGTTTATCCCGGACATACATACAGACAAACAGACAAACAGACAAAAATTCTAAAAACTATATTTTTGGCTTCGGTATCGATTGTAGATCACACGCCAAGTATTCTTTTAAAAAAATATTCAATGTACAGTTTTGACTTTCCTACCATTTTATTATATGTAAATATAGATAATTATGTTTAATACAAGTTGTATTATACATAATTATGGAATAAATCATATCAGCGTGAAATGGTGGCATAATACTACTGTATTTTTTAAATAAATATGTATATGAAAATTGTAGTTAATTAATATTTTATGTTTTTGTTGTAGTGGTGCGAGTAGTCGCCTCAATGCTGAGCGCCGGCAGTCGCGGGTTAGATTCCCGGTCAGGACAGACATTTGAATTTGTACAAATATTTGTTTCCGGTCTGGGTGTATGTCCTTGTGGGTCTCTACCGAGCCTCGAAGAGCACGTAAAGCCGTCGGTCCCGGTTGTTAACATACACCACATACACCTGATAATTATCGTTACTCATGGTAGGGAAATTATCCGCCAACTCGTAGTGGAGCAGCTTGGTGGATTAAGCTCTAATCCTTCTTCTGTATAGAGAAGAGGCCTTCGCTCAGCAGTGGGTTGTTTACATGCTAATACAGTACAGTAAAATGTTACCCATGCTTTTTGGGTCGTTAGTAAAAACTCAGCCTCGAAGTAGGCCGATTTTATCTTGAAAAGAAAATTCTGCAATTTTTTTTCTTGCTAACTTTTAACTTGCTGATATTTATTTACTCTTTGAGGTTAATTCTTGGACTGTGAAAAAAAATATAAAGAAATAACAACAAGAACTGTTATACTTAAATTGTCAAGTTGTTTATTATATATGTATGTGTGTAGTAATTATATATTTTCTTAAATAGTATAAGTATAAAACAAGTGAAATATGAATTATTTAAATTAAGTACTGACAAAAAAGACTTAGAAATCATAACAGCTTATATCGTAACATTTTTATAAAACAATAACTATTACTTATGAGCTTAAACATAGATATCTATATCTTATAACTAAGTTTAAGGTTTTTAATAAGTTTTTTTAAGTTAAGGCGGAAGTTTAGGTCGGTCCCTCGGCGTCAGAATTTCTGTTTATAAAAAAAAAACACACTATTAGAAGAAAAATGATTTTTAAAAAAGTAAGCTAATAAAATAAAGATGAAGATGCGCTGTAGATTTTGAAGAAATAAATTAAACTAAGTCTTGTGTTCAGAAATGTTACGTACACAGAGTAAAAACCAGTACAGAAGATATTTAATAGTTTGATTTATATGCAATTTTGTGCCTTATAATAAACATAAGAAAAGCTATGAAGTTTTGTTATATGCATAAATGCTCTAATTTTGGAATTAACGAATCCGATTTAAAAAATTCTTTATACTATAGAAATCCTATTTCTTATTTATTGTTTTGATTATTAACAAGGTTTTAAGACTTAAATTTCTTACATAACAGCATTCAAGTCCACTCTGCTTGTTACATAGCAGGCCCCTAAGTGGCGTTCGCACGAGGTTCTGAGGCTCGCACTCACTGATAGGAACACATAAGCCACCTTGATATACGCAGTCCTCCTGCAGCACCATGATATTATCCCCTGCAAGTATACATCAAATTAATCCAAACACATTATTCGTGTAGGTGTTTGAAGCAATCTTATCGCAATTTTCAATCAATACATTACTTAGAATAATATAATATATCTAAAATAACAGTATATATGATTATGTATTATTTTAATGCCAGACGAAATGTTTTCTTTACTAGCCTAAAGTCTAAATTTCATAGAAATGTTTACTCTCCCGTTTTTCTGAAGTTTTAAATTAACATAACAATAGGTAAAAACATCCAATCACATACACAAGATTTTTATATTGCGAGCGTGTATAATAGGTCTCTTAAATTCATCCCTCAAAAAGGATAAAATTAAAGGTTAATTAAATGTTTGTAGATTTTATATTTGAAAATCATATTTCATAATTTAATACACTTTAGAGATCGTCTATTCGATTCTTTGAACCTAAATTTGTTTTGTCTATTTCGTCGGTTTTAATATGAATTTAAACCAAAATTCATTGTTAATATCTCGCTTAGTTCCTTTGCAGGGCTACGCTGTGATGATGAAAATTTTTTATGCAAAAATAATCGATTGAAGTTAATAGAAGTAAAAAAAAAAGTAAACCGTTTGGTCTTTTGATTAGAAAACTTCAACTTAAAGTTTCAGTCTTTTTTATAGTGAGGAGTTATAATAAAATAATTATTTTTGTATAATTATATGATATTGTAACTAAATGCTATACTCGTAATATATTTTAATAAATGCTCGATATCGCTTATGTCAAAGGGACGTTTTGGCAAAATCAATTACCGCCCTGATGTTAATAATCCACAAAATTAGATATATAATGTCTTTAGATAGTATCTATTGTACATGTGCAGATTGTCTACAGAATACCGTAACAGATCAAATCATACACACGTGTACATCGTATTGTCTCACGCTAACTACCCTGAGGGCAAGGGCGAAATAACGTAACAATTAACAATCTCGCTTATAGAATATTACAACATTAATAAACATTATAAACAGAAATGTTTAGAACAGAGATTACTTTATAAATATTTGTTATTCTTTTTTCATTGATATACAAATTTTACAAATGACAAAAATTTAGTTTTTTTTCATCTTTGGTATGTAAATAAATATTTTTAAGCCGAAATTTCTATACGAGTGTCTAACGCTTAAACTGACGGATCGGGCTACTATTAAATTCGTTAATATTCGTTCGTCAATATTATTACGTTGTTTTTTTCGATAAACGAATTAGGCGAAATTGGCTGGATCCTTTTATCGTAGGAATGGCATTTGAATTTTCTCGGTACTATATTTTACGCATCAACAGAACTGCAGTTATTTGATATATTGTTGTTATGTTATGTTATAGGCCGTCCATAAATAACGCGAGACAATTTTGACCTTTTTTTGACCCCCTCTTCCCCCTTGGTGGATTTCGTGAGATTTTGCTCGATCCCCTCCCCCCTACCCAAATTTCGCGTAAGATATCTGAAAATGCGTTTCCACCTCCAGGCTATACGCTATGCTGTATATTCCTAAAAAAAAAGTCGTCGCGGCTTCCGTACCGATGTTTCCTTCAGGCTATATGTATTCTTAAAAAAAAAAGGTCATCACCACATTACAAAATTACGTGATATTTGCCTACGTGAGATTCTGTGAGATTTCGATCGTTAAATTTTACGATTTTATTAATATTTTAAGAACGATCAATGTTTAAATATGTTAAAAATATTTTCCCACTGTCCCGAAATAAATAAAATAAATAAGGCAACGAATTGAAAAAAAAAATTTAAACTCGCACATAAACAAAAGTTTAACAATATTTCATTAAAATTGAATTAACATAAAATTACCTTTAATCAAGTTGCTTATTTTGGTTATTTTAACAGATAACACGCATAATGTATACGAGTATAAACTATTTTACGCGTTATTTGACATTGAGACTCTAGTGTAAAATAATCACAGTAATAAATGTGCTCTGGCATTTAGCGAAAATTTTACGATTCCGATTTAGGTCACTCTATAAATATCACTGGCTTAAACAATAAATAATAGATGTGCGTCTGTTCCAGGCACTTTTCAAACTAAGTACAGGAAATTATTAAAATTGGTGGTTAAAAATATTAAGTTGTTTTTTATGAGTACAGTACAGTTTTATGAGTACGATTTTACATCGCTCAAAGAACAATTTTATTGATACTTTGTTTTTTTCGAATAAGAATGATTTTTACCCGACTGCGACAGAAGGAGGGTTATGTTTTTCGAGTGTATGTATGTATGTATGTATGTATGTATGTATGTATGTATGTATGTCCATTTCTTTGGCACGCCCTACAGCCCAAACGGCTGGACGGTTTTTGACATATGAGGTGTCGTTGGATTTGTCTAAACTGTAGTAGTGACATAGGCTATATAAATTTTCAAAATGGCGCCCGCAAATGGCGGAATGAGGGGGGGGGGGAGTTGAATTTTTTTCTTACTTTTTATATAAACTCGTAGAGACTTTTTTTTTTCAAATTTTTATAGCATAATTTTATAACTATTTACATAATTTTTACTTTATTGTTTTGTTTAACATTTTAATAATTTTCAAAAAGAAATAATTATAAACAAACGTCTCGTGTATAAAAGGGAACAATTTTATATCAGACGTGTCGGTAAATTATTAATTTAACCAGTTTATTTAGCTTTTCTGTATTTCAGTACTAGAAGACCCGCGACGTTTTTTTTTACGTTTACCGCTACTATTACAGTCCCTTGTGACCCATGTGATGTATTATAGCCTATAAACTTTGTCGATAATTACACTTTTTAACGATAAATAAATAAAATCGATCACGTAGATTAAAGCGTTGAAACAAACAAAGTAATACTTCCGTTGTATTATATTAGCATAAATAGTATATTTTCATATGTAAATATGATTTATATGATGATAATATATGTATTTTTAGTTTTCGATGCGAGTAAAACTCATATAGCAGATAGTCTGCAAAAAGTCCAAATATTCCTATTTTTATGTTATTATTTTTAATAATATTTTTATAGACTCATAAAATTTTGGCACATAAATATTTAAATATCTTTGCATCATAGATTTAAAAATATTTTTGTTTTCATGATGTCTGCTTTATAATCTAACATTACCTATGTAACGTAAAATTAATAAAGATGTAAGATATATATTTTTTTGTTTATATAAAAAAAAAAACTATACACAGAATGAATGAACATTAAAATACTCTACCATTATTATTAAGAAATTATGCGATAGAAATACGGAGTAATACATCATATTATCACTCATACGAGGAGTACAGTTATGTCAGGATGTCTACTATACATAAATAATAAAATTGAACGCAGAATATATACAAAACTAACTCTTATAAGATTTTAATGTTTTATAAAATAAACAATTTTTTTGAGTACTTATATAAAAATTAAATAAACTTCTGTGAGTATTAGGTAATCTAAACAATATCTTTTTTTTTCAATTATGTAAAAATGGGAGCTAAACATTTTTAAATATTTTGTTATTAATGAGGCATTTATTTCTCAAATATTTGTATGAACATTATTTAAAGTAGTTATTTAATCCTCTTTATCTATAAAAAAATATTAAAATACAAATATATATTATAATATGACAAAAAAAAATACTTAAATATAAATTGTTATCATAATAGAATATAATTTACCATCGAACAATTCAATTATTTAAAATTATGAATTAATTTTAAGAATAAATTACGCAGTTAGTTATTAAATAACAAGATTATAATTTTTTTAAAAAATAAAAGCAAAATGCGAAAGTGTTATTTCGCGAAGTACGCAAAAGTAATGTAATTTTATTGTCTTTTTTTGTATTGTATTGTAACTATAGAAATTTGCGTGAATTATTATTAACCTTAAACAGACTTAATTGCTTATTTCTATATTACTTTTTTTATTGCACATTATTACATTATAACTTCACAATGCGGTAACCTACACAATAAACTTATAAAACACAATTTACTTTTGTATCAATTTTTTTTTTTTTTTGTATTTTGTAATGATTGATTAATGTTACATGTCATAAGCGAACAATTAAATTTAGAAAACTACCATAATCGCTAGCACAACAGTAACTTACAATCAATCCTCATAGAGTTCACTGCCATCATCATAACCAACACGATTAGCACAGCTAAAGCTAACACTCTTTGGGACAACATTATTTTTGACTAACGCAATCGCTGATGGCAAGCTTGAATTTAAATATCGTCTGACTAAGACGCCGGGTCTCGGCTTATTATATACTGACTTGTTGATAAACAACGCACTATGCGATCGATGTTAGATTATCTGACAACGATCATTTAACGTGTATAACACTAATCTGAATAAATTCCCATTTCTCCGCACGTCAATTTCTCGAAGCCCTTTAACATTTAACACGTGATAACCGGGAACTGGAGATAATAAAAATCAATAAGTCATTTAATTTCCATTTTATTTTATATAATAAAATTAAGTAATTTAAACGACGAAGTGCTAAGTAAATAACAAGTAGTAGTAGGTAACTTTACTAATAAAAAATTAAAAATTAAATAAGATAGGTATACATAACTTTGAGGGAAAATTAAACCTTGTACATAGAAATTGGCCGTAAGGTGACCCTCAGAAAAGTATAGTCCGACCTCTTTCCTGCCGAGGTGTCGTAACAGGCGATTAAGGCCATAGTGTTGCGAACAATTGTTCATCAACTAGGGTGGTGATAGGAAATAGTGTCAGTAATGACTAAATAAAACACTGCGCTCGCAAACATGCATTGTAAAGAAGGAGGGACTTTTATAATGAACTCTTTCTTTGGTACTATTTTTTAATAGAATTTGGTATCTTTCACGTCCTATCTTAGCAAAGAGATAGATAGTGGCCAACAAGTGGATGCTATCTACATGGATTTTTCCAGCGCCTTTTGACAAAGTTTGCCATTCACGTCTGTTGTGCAGGCTGAGATAATATGGTGTTGATAGATCCTTACTAAAATGGTTTGAATCTTATTTGGCAAGGAGACTTCAGCTTGTAGTTCTAAACGGATATGTTTCGTGAGAATATTTTGCTGAATCAGGGGTACCCCAAGGATCCCATTTGGGCCCCATTCTCTTCTCGGCTTTCATAAACGATATCACATTATCAATCCATAACTGTAGGTACTCTCTTTTTGCCGATGATCTAAAGCTATTTAGAACTGTCGATTCAAGCATGGACGTTGACCTGATTCAAAGTGATCTGAATCGAATCAACACGTGGTGCGAAGTAAATGGTATGGTAATGAATACGAAGAAGTCGTATCACATTAAATACAAGTGTAAAGAAATCCTCTAAAATCATCGCATATACTAAATCTCGACACGTTACAGGAAGTGAGAGAAATTCGCGATCTTGACGTGGTGATGGACGCACAACTGAGATTCAAAGCTCACATAGACACAAGCAGGCTGCGAAAATGCTAGGTTTTCTCAAGAAAAATACGAAAGAATTTGTTTCTCCTAAAACTAAAATCATCTTATTTAATTCAATGGTGAGGAGCAAGCTTGAGCTTGCATCGGTAGTCTTGAGTCCGCCTTTTGCAACTTATTCACAGCGCTTAGAAAGCATTCAGAGATCCTTTACAAGACACTTAGCATTTCACGGTGGTGGAATCTCACACAAAGTTACCTACGATCTTCGTCTTAAGCACTTTAAAATGATGTCGCTTTACAACCGCCGCTTAATACTCGACATTAAATAAATAAAATAAAAATAAAATAAAATAAAAATAAAAATTATTTTTATTTATTATTACATTTTTTTATAATGTATCGAGTAACACGTTTTTGAGTGCTGTACGCACCTTTAATTTGCATTCATACTGTGTATGTTTATTATTAGAAGTAAGATTTTGCAATATGTTGTATGTTATGCTGTTGCTGTCTTAATAAATAAAAATTTTAAAAAAATGATGATAATAATGATGATATAGAAATCAAAACAATAATATATATAAAAAAAATATCATTTCAGTGAATTAAGTAGTTAATTGTAATGGGAAAAACGTCGAAAAATTTAATATGAAAGAGATTTGTCAATACTATTTGTATTGATTATAATATAGTCAAAATTCCTAACCTGACATATCGATGTGTAATCCCACGCTTTCAGTGCGTTTGATGCCCCGGCGCTTGGTCTTGCGGCTCCTCCGAAGAGCCGCTTGAGCGTTCTCCTCTGAGCGATACAAGAAGGGTACTAGGAGCAGCCTAACTCCCGAGGTCGGACTACTCACCGGTTCTACTCCGCGAGGCAGAAGAGTGCCAGCATTGAGCGACCCAACCTCCGCCGTTGAAAAGCACCATAGACAGCCTCACAAGAAGTGCAGGGAGCCAGGCTTGACCCAGGCGGCTCGCGCACTTCGCATCCCCTGCAAGGAGCGGACGAGCAAACCCGTCCGCTCCTGCCAGCAAATGGGAGGACGAAATACCTCCACATTTCGCCGCGCTTTCTCGGCGCTACGCCCTCTCCATTCGCACCCCTCGCCCACACATCTCACCGCGTTCACGCGCTTCGCCCACCACTGGACGCCCAGCCACCCCAGATGACGAGTCTCTGAGCTGAGCCCACACAACAGCTGGTCCACGAGATCAACGGCTTGTGCGCCTCTGCACCCATTAACTGCGCTTTCGCGCCTACCAGTCGATCGTTAGCC
The DNA here is from genome assembly GCA_036937285.1 of Euphydryas editha. Classification (NCBI taxonomy): domain Eukaryota; kingdom Metazoa; phylum Arthropoda; class Insecta; order Lepidoptera; family Nymphalidae; genus Euphydryas; species Euphydryas editha. The sequence goes on along the minus strand of JAUPFZ010000005.1, from coordinate 17,978,749 downwards.
GCAGCCAGCAACAAATTAGCGAAGGTGTTCGCTGACTACGTTAACCAGGATGCACCACGAGGAGGTCACTGATATAGCACCCCCTCTTGATGTAACCTAACCTAGCCTAACACTCTCCAAAGCCGGGTGAGGGCCCTGGCCGAGCTTGCTGACGACAACACTTCTTCGGATCAACGGGACCCCCCCTTCACTCATTTAGAGTTGAAGTTGGCGAGTCGTTCCTTTGACCCGAAGAAGGCTCCAGGTGCGGACGGTTTTACCGCCGATATCTGTCTGCATGCGATAAACCTGGACCCGGATCACTTTTGTGCATCTTCAACAAGTGCCTCGAGATCCGGTATTTTCCAAAGCCCTGAATGAAGCCACGGTGGTCTTCCTTCGCAAGCCGGGGAAGGCCACCTATACGACTCCAAAGTCGTATCGTCCTCTCGGGCTCCTTCCGATGCTGGGGAAGATACTGGAAAAGATGCTTGTCGCCAGGTTACAGTACCATCTTGCGCCCAAGCTTAATACTCGCCAGTTTGGCTTTATGCCACAGCGAAGTACCGAGGACGCCCTCTATACCCTGAAGAAACATATCAGACACAATTTGGATAGAAGGAGAATTGTTGTTCTGGTTTCGCTGGATATAGAGGGCGCCTTCGACAACGCTTGGTGGCCTAAAATTAGGGTCAGACTGGCTGAAAAAAAGTGCCCCATTAACATCCGGAGGCTTTTGGGCAGCTACCTGAGCGACAGGCTTGCCAGGGTTAGGTACTTGGGGGAGGAGCACATAAGACATACCGGGAAGGGCTGCGTGCAGGGATCTATCAGCGGGCCGATTTTTTGGAACCTACTGCTGGATCCATTGCTTCAGGAGTTGGAGGCCAGAGGCGACTACGCGCAGGCGTTCGCCGACGATGTGGTGTTGGTGTTTGAGGGTGAGACGGCCCTTGAGATCGAACAGCGAGCCAATGCCACCCTCGAACATGTGAGGACGTGGGGTGCATCTAATAAGCTTCGGTTTGCGCCTCACAAGACCAACGCCATGGTTGTGACGCGCAAACTGAAATATGACACCCCACGTCTTCATATGGGCGGGGTCGACGTTGTCTTGACGAACGAAATGAAGCTGCTGGGGGTCGTCATAGATCGGAAACTCACCTTCAACACCCACGTCGCAAACATCTGCGAACGGGTGGTCGCCTACTATCACCAGCTGGCCCGAGCAGCTAAGGTCAGCTGGGGTCTCCATCCTGAAGTCATCCGCACTATTTACAGAGCGGTGGTAGAGCCTGTGATCCTGTATGCGGCTGCCGTTTGGGCGCCGGCCGTAGACAAGCTCGGTATTCGCAAGCGGCTGAACGTGGTCCAGCGGGGCTTCGCGCTGAAGCTATGCAGGGCATACCGGACTACCTCCTTGAACTCAGCACTGTTGCTCGCTGGGTTGCTCCCTCTCGACCTCCGTGTTCGTGAAGCCGCGACTTTATATGAGACCAGGAGGGGCGTGCCCCAGCCGGTGATTAAGGATCGGGAGGTGGAGCGGATGTCCTCGGCTCTGCGGTCTCCGCACCCCGCCTGCCATATCGACCTGGAATTCCAGTGCCTGCCTGACCAGGAACAATTTGCCGCAAACAGCGACAACGACCATAATATCTTCACGGACGGCAGCAAGATTGAGGGCAAGGTGGGGGCGGCGTTGTCCGTATGTACCGGCGCCGCCGAAACTAAAACCCTCAAGCTAGCTTTTAAGATAACAAACTAAATTTTTGTTTATATAAAACATTAAATTTTTTATAAACAAATAACAAACTAATAATTAACAGCTACGTTCCTATTTTATAACAATTTTTCTTATGCTAGCCTAATTATAACATATTATAAGTATCTAACATAATTTTTATATCCTATTACGATTATTTACTATTTTACAAATGTTTGTACAAAATCGTAGGAACAAGAATCGCAAATGAGTACACGATTCATTAGATTTCTTTCGGTGAGCTCGTGTGCCACCCAAATTCGAGCTTTTTTCTATAGCCAGAATGATTTGACACCAAAATTTTTTTGGCGGCTTGATTCTAATTTTTCCCTTTTTTTGTGGTGGAATTTCTTCGTTAGATTCACTCATTTCGACGAACAGAAAAACAATTTTTACCTTTCTTTTTTTTAAATCCTACATTAATTGATAATAAAACCAAACAAATACAAACAGTACAATCAAAGAGATTTTTCTTCAACTTTTTATCAATAAAAAATATGACAAGACTTTTTCCCCGACCAATTATTATTATAAATTATTTTTGCACCCACCATAATGTTAACTACTTAGTAATGATATTCATAAAGTAGTAATACCTATTAAAAAAAAGTGAGCTAAGAATATTATAAAAATAAATTCTTAAAAAAAATTAAGAATTAATCATTTACGTTTTGTAAGAGTTCTTTTACAGTTTGCTTTCATCATTTGATTTGACGGTATTTAGGTCTGCGTTGCAAATATTATTGCATTAAGTAGGTATAACAAAAACGTGTTATCATAATCGCTGAAAAATTTTTGTTTAGTGGTGCGAGTAGTCGCCTTAAAGCTGGGTTCGCGGTTGCGATTCTAGCTCGAGGCAGATATTTGTATTTGTACAAAGATTTGATTCTGGTCTGGGTGTATGTTCTTGTGGACCCACATAAAGTATTTGAAACTAACGGAGAATCTGAAATGTAATCTTATCCGTAACCGTATCCGACACCGATACAATATTATTCATACATTACATTCTGCATCCCAAAAACGATGCCAATCACCAAGCAACACAGTATCATGTATAAACATAAAATCAATTTTATTACAAATTCATTTTCAATCAATTTGATTATAAAATCAAAGTTAATATTCAATAAATAATATTCTATATTTCTTATCTAATTTAGATTTTTCGAAAATACTTTTATTTTTATATTACAAATAGACGTTTGTAATATCTAAGTAAAAGTGTTTTTTTTTTTTTTTACATAATTGATGCATTAAAATGTTCCATGAAACTTATATTTCAATTTTTGTTTATATCTTTATTCCGACTTAGGGGCCGTTCATAAAATACGTCACACTAAAATCAGCTTTTTTGACCCCCTCCCCCCCATTGTCACGCTGTGTTACACTTTTTGTGACCCCCCCTAGAAATATGTCGTCACAAAAACTACGACCCCCCCCCCCTGCTGAGTATGATAAATTCTAAATGATAGTACACAAATTCTGAAAATTAAAAATATTTATTTAGTTATTATAATAAAATTTAAATAAATTAATAAATATCTTTCATAACGAACATATAAATAATAAATAATATTTCTATTATTCAGAAGTCCAAGGATTTTCTAAATGGGCCGAAGTATCTACAATCGGTATTGCACCATCTTCTTCTTCATCTTCAAAACTACCGTCCACTTCATCGTCATCTAACCATTCTGCATCATCCGTACCATCGTTTTCATCTCCTATTATGCATAACAGCTCTCGAGCTCGCCGAGCTGCGATAGTCGATGCGAACGTCACGTTGCCGTATACCCCCCGTCCCTCCTTGTCACATCTTGTCACACTCAGCCAGACCCCTCCCCTCCCCTTGTATGCGAACGTATTTTATGAACGGCCCCTTACGAATATCACACTTTAAAACACAAGAGGGACTTTCACAGACAGGTTACTTATAAGAAGTAACAAATTCTAAGAGTGTTTAGAAAATATATTAGTAAAAAGTTTAGGAAAGAGTGAAATAAAGTTACAGAACAAAACTACAAAATTAAAACAACTTATTATCGCTTAGTAAGTCCGAAGAAAAACTATGACAAATTCCCAAAAAAGTATTTCAATAATATTTTGTTATTATAAAAATTGATAACGTTTTTCTAGTTAATTTCAACTAATCAAGGACAAGTTTTAATACAAAATAAATAAAAATATACAACGTAATTGTCACATGATAAATTTTAATAATAAAATAATGAGGTGTTTATATTTTAGCAAATATTCCGTCTGTAGGTTTTTTTCTGTGTGATAATAAAATATTGTTTTACTTTTTAGTGTTTTTAACTTTAACGGCGTTTGACATAAACGTAAAATATATTATCATCATCATCATCATCACAGCAGCCATTGGCCAGCATTTCAGTCACTCTTGAACATAGGCCTCCTAAATAGATCTCTAGAACGACCGGTTCAAAGCAGCTTTCCTCCAATGGCTTCCGATAACTCTCGTCGTCTGTCCATCTCGTGGACAGCCATCCGACGGTACGCTTGCCAGTGCGTGGTCTCCACTCGAGAAAATTTCTGCTCCATCAACCATCAATTCGATCTCCTAGAGAAATACCAAGCGTAGCCCTCTCCATTGCTCGCTGTGCGACATGAAGCTAATTTAAAAAGCCCGTATGTATATCATAATTGGTAACACACATTCGTCAAAGATTTTCGACTAATGGTATATGACGAATAAAAGAGGTTTTTTAACTTCCCGAAACCGACCCATACTAAGTGGGTGCGATGATTGGTCTCCCTCTCTACGTTGGAACTACCAACTTCGACCTTTTGTTCTAGGTAGATGTACTCGTCAATAACTGTCTTCGAGAGTAGAATTCTCAACAAATATGTACGACATGGATATTCGACATAATTTTCGTCTTGTTCCTGTTCATTAGAAGGCCCACCCGTTGGGAAATTCCATTGAGGTCACCGAGCATTGTCCTGAGGTCTTCCATGTACTCGCCGTTAATACTGATGATAAGTCCTTTGGAGCGTGGCTCAGAAACGAAATGTATGAAATGCCCTGTAATTCTTTAACAAGGTTTATCGCCTTTCTTGAAGAAGAGCACCACCACGCTTCAGTTCCAGACCACCGACAAGACGAAGAAGTTCAAGCAACGCGGTGTTAAAGAGCATCTGATAGACTTTAAGTAGCGGTGTTCCACCTACTTTCAGAAGCTCTGACGTAACACCATCTTCATCCATTGTTTGGTTTAGGTGACCGAGGTATATAACTGTCCATAAAACTTCTCGACTTCCCTCATATCTATACTCTGGACGACAACATACAATATCCACTGTTTTTTTACGTCGATAACCAGCTTTGACCAATAGACGAATCTCCTGAAAACACTTTGGAGCATTGATTCCACTTTATCGTATCTTTATTGCGGTTTTGTATTAAGAACACGGATATCGTGTCTCAAATGATAGCCATGATATTTTGAGTATAAAATACCTAATAGGCATATGTAATTTTAATAGTTAGTATGTATCCTCATTCCCCTAAAAAAATAATTTAAGTAGAGCTAAATTTAGAGGAAAACAAAACAAGCCCCGAGTTTTCTCATGATAGAAGACGCCTTATTGACCCCATTATACACTTCATTTCTTTATTAATTTCTTTATTAACATTCATCAAGACTAGGAGAGTTCATATTTTTTCATAGATTGTTCTAGATAATCATCATTATATCTGCCATTGGATATGAACTGTTGAACGTAGGCCTCTCCCATCGACCTCCGACCTCGACCGTTTCAAAGCAGCCTCCATCCAATGGCTTCCGGCGACCTTCCTCAAGGAGTACATCTCGTGGACGGCCGTCTGATGCTGCGCTTGCCGGTACGTGGTCTCCATTCGAGAACCTTTGTGCTCCATCGGCCGTGAGTACTACGAGCTATGTGCCCTGCCCCCAGCCACTCCAGCTAGCAAATCCGTTAGACTATGTCAGTAACCTTCGTTCGTCTGTGGATTTCATCATTTATAATCTGATCTTGCAGAGAAGTACCAAGCATAGCCCTCTCTATTGCACGCTATGCTGCTTGGAGCTTATTTAAAAGGCGCATAGTCAGAGACCACGTCTTAGTTCCGTATGTCATCACTGGTAACATACATTGGTCGAAGACTTTCGACTTCAAGCACTGAGGTATGACGGATGAAAAGACGTTTTTTAACTTCCCGAACGCTGCCCATCCTAGCTGAATTCGACGGTTGACCTCTCTCTCGAAGTCGGACCTATCAATTTCGAAAAAAAAAAAAAACAAGCAACTGAAACTTCTTTGCAAACAACCAAAGCTTTAGACCTGATGTGTGATTCTATTATATTAATTATTCAAATCGTGTTCCAACGATTGATCTGTGATTTATCATTCAACAAGATTTAATTGTTAATGTGCCAAAAACAGCAATGTTGTTAAATTTACAGTTTGCAGTCGAAACATCTTGACCTTGGAGTAGCAGTGCAAAAAAAATTTAAAATAATTAAACCCACGTCTCGTAGCCTCCACTGGTGCCAGGAGGACTAGTGCATTTTTTTCTAGAGAATCGGCGATTGAACCGGGAATTACTGCCAGCATTTTTGGCACCAATCCACGTGGACATGATTTTTACCAAAACTATCTGTAAATAATTAGTTTTTAAGTTTTGCATATTATTTTAAAATATATTTTTATAATAACACAATAATTCATAATTAATCAAAGGAGTTGTGATGGAATTAAAAATGATATCAGCACAAAGGACCTTTACCATAAATCAGATCGCTAAACAAAATTAACAGTATGCTTTCGTAAAATTATAATCAGACCATTGTGACACGATAGTCCTTATTACGGAACAATATCCCTAAACGATTTTATATGCAGTATTTTTGGTCAACACTATTTACTACTAACGAAAATATGGCTGTTGTGTTTGTGAATAAGTATATTTTGGACTTAGTACTTTTCATACTTGGACACAATATAATAATTGTAATTATTCACAACGTAATTACTGATTGTTTAGTTTTGTAATTCTCGCATTCGATCTTGACCTTCCAACGAATTGTTTACTATCGCGATTGAAGTGACCCAAAGACCTCCCCAATCACATGACCCATAATTTACCGACGCACCGATCTTTTAATAATAAGCCCTATTTAGGTGCTGTAAGTGTTACTTTCCGTTAAAAACATGTTAATAATAGCTGTGTTTACGAATCGTTATGCAATAGAACATACTAGAGGTACGTACATTCCAGGAACGACGTAGCAAATACAAGGGCGTGTTCTTTCATTTCCAAGTATTAGTATGCTGTATGATATGAGTATTGTTGTTGTTACTCAAATCGAATGGCGAAAACAAATTTTGCGAATATAGTAATCAATTACCTTATTAATTAATCATATTATTAAACTAACTCAAGATCTGACCAACAAATTATTTATAGAAATGTTTTTTGCATTAAAAATCCTGTTTATCAGGGAAGGTTGTAGGCTATAAGCTGTCACGCTATAAATAACAATATTTAATCGGTAAAATCTCGATTCGTCTAGTCAAGACTAAAATATGAAGCTAAGGCGATAGTTTGTTAAGTCGAACGAGATTTTTAGAATTAAGCATTATAATTTAATTATGTAACTTAATACGTAATCTTCACTAGTTAGTGTTAAAGTCATAACATTTTGAAAAAAGTTTCAATACATAGCGGTTTACAATAAAAACAAAGAATAGATAGAAATAAGATAAATTATTTTTTAAATAAAAAATATTGTAAAAGTTCTACTGAACTAGTTATGCCATATATGCTGTTAACAAAACATGGGCTAATCTTGGTACACTTTGAACCAAAGCGTGGAATTTTTCTTTATCGTCACCTGTAACGTCGCAAAAACTTCGCATCAGTCAGACCTACATGGATTTATAATTTTATCAGTGGAACACTAGAAGGAAGTCATAAGATAACTATATCGATATTATAATGATTGAACAATACGTAACATTTCAACTATTGTCATTTTTTTTCGTAAATACCTACCTCTAAACACAAAAATATGCATAGATAGGGTATTTAGGAACATATAACTATTCATCTCTAATCAATTTTCTGACTTGAAGTTATGAAATGGGTTCATTAGATGAGAATGCTTCTCGAAGTTCAGGATCGAATGTGTCGTTTTCGATTGCTTCAAATGTAGCGGATAGATCGAACCTGAGATGGTTATGGTACAGATATCTATCTATCTATATCTTTCCCAATTAGGTGCGATATTTTATAGCTGATAGAAGGACAGAATACTTAATTTTACTTTTTGTGTTAATTGCAATACCCTTGTATCAGTAAGACATAAATAACAATGAGATGAGTGGTTTGTTTGATTTTGATTTGATTGAATTGCAAAAGGCATAGATCGAGATCTTCTCCATTAAAAAGACCCATAATTTGTAATACAAGAGATATAGAGCCTACGATTTGATTTTTATCGGATGGGAAATCCAAAATACTGTTTATATAACTTATTTACTAAAGTTGTTTAATGGTGTCAAATTTGTTCGCTCAGTTTTTAAAGTTATATCACCGCAAATGCAAAAAAAAACTTTTCAGGATCAATTTTTTACTATCTTGCTATTATTTAGAATCACTTACGGGTCTAGAAAGCCTAATACCAGTCTAGAAAGTCAATTTTTTTTTCATATTGCGATAGTTTATATATTCAAAAATATCTCCTTTTTTAACCTTTAAGCTATCTAGACAGTGTAGACGTTAAAGCAAGTGAGAAATTTACTGTGGGAAATATTCATGCCGGAGTACAGACAATCCAAATTGCAAAATATTTTACAGTTTTTATTTTCAATGAAAACTTCCAAACCATTTTGAATATTATGAAAATTATGGGGATCTCAATTGGTCCTAAAAGCCATGGGTTTGTTGTTCGGCGCAACGAAGCTAGAATCGAATGGAGCTGGAAGGTGGCCATAGGAACTTTACAATGAAACGACACAACCTAATCGAGTTTGAGCTCGTTTGAATTGTCTTGACGAGTAGATTGTCTTGCAGTGGTAACCAGGGTCTGATGATGGATCTGGAAAGTGGTCATAGGAATTCTGTTATGAAACGACGCAACCCCATCGAATTTCTGCCCGTTTGATTCGTCTTAATGAGGACTTTATTTTTAGATGGTTACCAGGGTCAGATCTGATGATGGATCTGGAAGGTGGTCAGGAGAAGTCAGTAAAGAAACGATATCGAGTATGGGCTCATTTGCTTCGTCTTAACGAGTACTTTAGTATTAGATGATAACCAGGGTCTGATGATAGAGCTGGAAGGTGGCCATAAGAACTCTATAATTAAGCAACGCAACTGCGTCGAGTTTGATTCGTCTTTTTGGTGGACCGTTTTTGATGGGAGATGAGTGGTGGTGGTTTGGTGGACGTGAATATGAGACCCTATCTTGGGGAAATAAAGTTCGTTCGTTCCGATCAAATGAAAAAATAATTTAAAAAATTAAAAAAAAATAATTTTAATAATTTATGATACTTTACATCTTGTATAAAATTTTTGCGTTTTATCACATAGCTAATTTTTATATAATATATAAGAAAAAAATAATACTTAAAAGTTAAAAATATAATTAAAAGAAAAAAAAACTGTTTAAAAACAAGCTTTTGTTGTGTTCTTGTTAATAAAAAGAACTTAAAATTTAAAAATAATAGTTTAAACCTGATTAGAAAAATATTAAAAGGGGTATAAACTAGCATCGAAAACATATTCTGTGCCTCAAATGACCTTTGAAAGAAAAGTCAAAGAGGCTCTTGCAGCCCTAGAAGATCCTGCTGCTCCTACAACTTCGGTGAAAGTTCCTTTATGCCCAAAAAAGCGAACATTTTCAGATAACGAAGAGAAAGAACTTTGCAATTATGTTGATAATAAAAAGAGAAATAAAAAGATAACAAAAAAAAAGAAAAAAGACTTGAAAGAATAAAAAAAAGCTAAGAAAAAGAATAAGAAGAAAACATAATAATATTCCTAATTCATCACCAGATTGTGACAACGAAGAAGATAATATCCCTGGTTTTTACTGCCATGGAAAATATTTGGATTCTAATGAAGTATGGGTCGCATATTCTTACTGTAGGAATTGGATACACTATAGCTATGCTGGGATAGATGACGAGGACGACGAGGCAGTATTTGTTTGCGAGTTTTGCAGCCAAAAATGGAATACGTCTGCCATACCCCATCTTGCCCGATAGGGCTTACCCTACCTAGGGGCAAGATGGGATGTTGGAATTTTTTGACAAAACTGGTTATTTTTTCTTTTTCTATGAGTGTAAAGTTTCTTAAGTTCCTTATTTATAAAAATTGATAATGTAACAGTAATTATAAATAAATAAATATTCAAAATACATAAAAACGTGCGTTTAATTACGCTCCAAACGTTAACTACCCCGTCTTGATCCCCCCCCCTTGCCCTAGACATTTTTATTAAACCCTAAAACTTTACACCTTGTATTAAATATTTAGGTTTTTTTCACATACCCAATTTTTTTTAAAAAAAAAAAGCGTGTTACATTGAGATTGCAAAAAAAAATGCAGTTATAAGCAGCTAAACAGCTAGCAGCAGCTAAAATGTTCTTTATCTTTTTTTAAAAAAAGCTGTTTTTTTCTTCTTTTTTTTTAATAATTGGCACATGAGAACGAGTGCATCTACGTACACTTATACGAGTATACTCTTTTACAAATAATTAATTTTATTGTGAAAAATGAGATTATGAGACGTGAACTTTTGGATTTTCCAAACTATTTGTTTTATTTCTTTTTTTATTTTATTTTTATGGCGTAGTTGACTCTAAATTCTATGAGATACTGTTGTTATATTTATTAGTTTATTATATTACTCTAATGTATATATGTATTGCTTATAAGTATTAATATTTAGATATTTGTATGTAAGTTTATTATAATATAACCGCACCAACTACCCGATCTCTCGAATAAATAATACTCAATCCTATTTCGGGTTATATGGTAGAAATGGCTAACTAGCCATAAAACCGACTCTTGTACTACACAATTCGTAATTATCTTAAGTTGTCTGTATTATTATTATCATGTACTAGCTGCTGCCCGCGACGTCGTCTGCGTGAACGCTATACAGCAACAAAAATACCTACGATTATACCTTTTAAAATAACATTCATTTACCCGTTTCTTCTTTACATTTCATATCTACAGAAAGTACAGTAACAGAGGGAGACTGTCTTTTGTAAAATTGAGTTTCAAAAAGTGCTTATTTTTAGCCTGCTTTGAATAAATGACTTTATGGTGATTCTGCTGAATTAAGTCATAAGTTGTGACTGAAACGGATGGAGAAAATAGTAAATAAGGAATACAGAATAGGGTAAAAATACATATTTATAGGACTTCTCGATAAACAACATTAGTAGTTTGGCTCTCCGCAGCCAAAATGTAAAGAGAGTCAGGACTGGTGACGCGGGAGCAAGCGACGCGACGTACAGCTGCCCGTGTGAAGCAGCTCGTCCTGAGGTCGAAACCAGCTACCCTCAGTGTCTGCCCCTGCGACTTATTGATGGTCATCGCGAAGCAAACACTCACGAGGAACTGTACGCGCTTGAACTGGAACGGGAAGTTATGAGGAATGAGGGGAATGCGTGGTATAAATACTGCTTCGCCGACGCCACAACCCGTAAGAATTTCCACCTCAATGGTGTGTCTGTGGAGCGAGATGACTTTAAGGCGGGTCCCGTTCCACAACTTTTGAGGAAATAGGTTCCGGAGAAGCATAAGCATTTCTTATCTTTATAACATATATGGCATGCTTCATTTTCCTCTTTCTTCGTTATTTAGCTCAAATTGCTTACAGCAATAGCGTGCCGTTTTCGAGTTTAAATTTTGTTATACATCTATTCAGTTCTTTTTGAGTTCTGTTTGTTATTACATACAGAAAAACTCGATGAATTTTATAAGACATAGATGAAGCAGCTTAAAACTTATATAAACACATTTTTTAAATTGTCTTGCTCATCATGGAGTTGTGCATTTTAATTTTTATTAAAATGCACAACTCCATCTATGACTTTTGTAAACAACTATTAACCTCGCCAACATGATCAAATTTAAATTATTTATATCCAAAAAGGGTTTACACATGTAATTCGACTTGATGTTTTTAAAATCTCATAGATGGCGCTGCTTGTCTTGATACTACTTATATTCATTTCTTATATTACATTCATTCTTACATTTATTATGTTTATCAGCCTAAGTTACTTATATTTCGTGATTTTTATAGTGTGAAGATAGCTTATAGCATGGTTATTAACATAATAACAACATTCAAATATGCGTCGTTAGATTACACGCTGTTACAGAATCCGTTGAAGAAATAAAGGTTCACTGCTCGTTCCCCGTAGGTGATAGCGTGATAATATGTAGCCTATGTTATGACCCGACTTCTTAATAATATTCGTGCCAAATTTGAAGTAAATCCATGCAGTACTTTTTGAGTTTATCCCGGACATACATACAAACAAACAGACAGACAAACAGACAAAAATTCTAAAAACTATATTTTTGGCTTCGGTATCGATTGTAGATCACACCCCAAGTATTCTTTTTAAAAAATATTCAATGTACAGTTTTGACTTTTCTACCATTTTATTATATGTATAGATTTCTATATTGTGGTGTACAATAAACGGTAAAAAAATGACCTGTCTCTTGAAGTTGGATCTACCAAGTTGGATCTTTTGTCCTAGATATTCGTCAACAACTTCAAGAGCAGAATTCCCAACCGAAATCAGGATGGTCACGGCATGGACATTCGACATGATTTAATTTTAAGGCCCACCCGTTGAGAACCCAATTGAGATCACTAAGCATAATGCTGAGATCTTCCAGGGATTCTGCCATAAGCACGCCGCTGGCCATAAGCACAATATGGTCGGCTTATCGAAGGTGAGTGACGTACTCGCCGTTTATGTTGATGCCCAATCCTCTCCATTCCAGAAGCTTGAAAGCGTCTTCCAATGCTGCTAAAAAGTTTCGGAGAGATGACATCTCCCTGTCGCACACCTCGCTGCATTAGAATCGTTCTCGCGATATGCTCCTCTACTCAAACCGATATACTAGCGTTATTATACCAGCACTGCAATACTTTGATATACGGGTAGTCAATGTGGCACCGCTGGAGGGACTGCAGCACCGCCCAAGTTTCGATCGAATCGAAGGCTTTCTCATAGTCCACAAACGCCAAGCATAATGGCCGATTATACTCCTCGGTCTTTTGTATAATCTGCCGCAGCGTATGTATAATTATGGTCTATGATACTATAGCCTTTTCGGAAACCGGCTTGTTCGGAAGGCTAGAAGTCATCATCATGCTTCGGAGAGCACGTAAAGCCGTCGGTCCCGGTTGTTGTTAACACCTGATAGCGATCGTTATTCATGATAGGGGAAATTATCTGCCAACCCGCAGTGGAGCAACGTGGCGGATTATGCTCCAACCCTTCTCCTATATGGAGAAGAGGCCTTCGCCCAGCAGTAGGACGTTTACAGGCTGATTCAGGTCTATTCAGTTCAAGTAGATGTTGGCAGACCTCACCAAGTGAACAGACGACCAAATAGTCGTGGGTAATCGCTAATTTATTTATAGCAGTGCAAGACTACGAGTGTTGGAGATCAATAGAGTAGACCTATATAAAATAATATTTCTACTTCTTTCTACTAATCGAGGAAAAAGTAAATTCGATGATTTGATCAGATTTAAAAATATCATGGTTCGGTTGAATTCCAGCTTATAAAAAGAAGAATCCATAAAGAGCTAATGCTATAATTTTTTTAAATGTTTTTTTACGGAACCCTTATTAATTTTATTAACCCTTATTACAAGGTACCTATTCATATTAGACAAATCAATTTTAATTCTAGTACTCACTGCATAACCACTGACCCCACTGTCTCAATCAAATTTTATCATGTCACTTCATAATCTTTAAAATCCTTTAACACGTTAAACGCCAAACCAAAATTTTTAAGAAGACAAATTTTCAAATCTAATTTTTGGATGGAAATGACTTAAGTGGAATTAAATATTGATTTAGTAATAATTTACGTGTTCATTTCTCTAAAATGGTTAAAAATAAAATAATGTCAGGCATATATGACTGACATGGCCTGTGGGGAATAAAATATAGCGATAGCGCCGTGCCCTGCCTGTTCAGGCCATATCAGTCAGGCGCCGCGTCAAGGTCTGACGTCGACGACGAGTCCTGGAAGACGATGGTCTCCTTCTGCGAGACAGTAATGTCCCAGAAGGAGGCCGACGAGCGGGTGAGAGAGGAGGCCGCCGACGTGGCCTCCATCCGCGGGCGACGAATGGGGGTGCGTAGGAAGCGCTACTTAATGCGCCCCCAGTAACACCCAGTGCCCGTGTCGGGCCGGGATGGGAACCCGGTCCTGCAGGACACGGCGTCATCGGGACTTTTCAGAGATAAGCCGGACAGTCCCCATGGAGAAGTTTGGCCTTTTCGCCGAGGCCAGCCTGTCGCTGGAGGGATCCTGTTGCCTGCAGATCCGGGATCCTCCAATTACAGCAGCTGAAGGCTCCCGCAGGGGTTTAGTACAGGTGACTGCCATGGCAGCTAAGGTGTTAATTAATATAATATTTGAGTTCTGTGATGAACATTATATAATATAAAATTTTCAGAACTAAAATATTATTAAAAAATTTAGTTGTTTAATTTGCGACATCAGATCAAGTGACAACATAATCTGCTTCAGCAGAGCGTGTTCTAAAAAGGATATATAAAACAAATATATTAATTGAATATTCGACATTTATTTCATATCTTTATTTCGTTCCCATCAGTTTACAGAATCCTTCTCGTATACAAACATCTCTTATATAACATCTCTATCAGAACACACGTATTTTTACTTAAAATCAATATTTTAAAATTACATAAATAATTTGATCAGGACAACTAAGATGCCTCGGTTATATAGCTGGCCATCGATTACGATCGCTGTCGAATATATGTTGAATGCATGTATCCGAAGGCCGAGACCACCAAAGCGGAGATGTGCGGAGATGTGTTTAAACAACCAATAGAATTTCGTTATTCACACACCTCGTCTCCCCTCCGCTTCAGTGGATACCACTGAATGAGTCTCGGCCTTACGTTACCGTGTATTAATGGTACGGCGTACGATGAAACATCATCATAAAAAAGACCATCAGTCTGAACTGTCATTTTTAACTCTCATTTTACGAAAGCGAACGTATTCGACAATCAACCTGCTATACTACAATGAAGCGATAAATTACATAAACATAGAAAATTCAAACATTTTTTTTTTTTTATACATCAATGTGACAAAACTCGAATTACTAACAGATATTATTAAAGTATTCCATAGAACTCGAGAAAGTTCCTCCAATTTTCTAACCGCGATGTCCTAGATCTATTCACATATTTATTAAAATGAAGTGATGTTTCATAATTGTGAAAGAGTGCAAAATAGTTATAGGATTGATTTAAATATAAACAAAGCATGAGGTTAAAAATTAGTTAAATTAAAATAAAAATTTGTAAGAAAAAAAAAAACTATTTTTAAATTCGATAGAAGTGTATTTAAAAGCTATAATTTCATATTAATTTACGTTACTATTTTTATTTTATTTTTAACATTAATAAAATTAGATTAAACGAAAAATATACATCGTGTTACATGGAGAGGGTTATGAGAGATTAAAAATTCTTAATACTGATTGACAAATCTTTTATATCATCTGTGCCCTCACTATCAGATTATAACGTTCATTTTATGGCTAACTAGTAATGGGATGAATTATTTTCCCTTTTTAACGGTAACAAGCGTAAATACCCGGTTTCACCTACAACAAAGCGAGATGAAAATTAATAATGATCAATATGAAAATAATAAATTACATTTATATTTTGGTAATCATTATTAAACTAATTTACATATATATATTAATTCCTTGCAATTCTGTAAACTATTTTACCTATACGATTTACAAACTAAAAGGAACCGTCGATATTACATATATTAATAATAAATAATTTAACCTATTAATATTAATTAACGTTTTACATTGAAACAAGCGTAAAGCGATTACACTTTGTAATGTGTATATTGTTGTTATGTATCGATCCATAATTTTTTTTATGTGTAAGTACACGCCACAGATTAAAAAAACTAATTTTTTTTTTTTTTTTTTTTTTTTTATTATATTATGGGCTTACTCTTGACCTAAGTCTAGCTCGAGAGCAGAGACGAGGTCGAAGATGGAGCGAGCTCGCCCAGAAAATGCCTATTCACTCGCGCTTTAAATACAGTCGGGTTGTATGTACTTGGAAATACGGACGCCGGTAGGGAATTCCACTCCTTGGCCGTGCGTATTAAAAAAGATGATTCGAAACGCTTTGTACGTATAAAGGGTATATCGACCAGGTGGGGATGAAGGCCCGCGGTACGTCTGTAAGTCCGATGGAAGAAGGGAGATGGGGGTATGAGCTCGTGCAGCTCCAGGGCACACTCCCCAAAGTACAATCTGTAGAAGACCGTTAGTCTGGCAACTTTTCTTCGGTGAGCTAGAGTGTGAAGAGACTCTAACAAACTGGCGTCACCGATTAGCCGCTTGGCTCTGCGTTCCACTGAGTCCAGTGTGGCGAGTTGATATTTAGCTGAGCCATCCCACAAGTGACTGCAATATTCCATGCACGGTCGGACTTGAGCTTTATACAGTGTTAGAAGCTGTCCCGGCGTGAAATATCGCTTAACCTTGTTTAAGATGCCAAGCTTTTTGGCCGCAGTTTGCGCTTTGGACTCAATGTAATTGCCAAAGTTGAGGTTAGAACTCAACTCTATGCCAAGGAGGTGGAGGGTGTCGGACATAGGGACAGGTGTACCTCGGAAAGTTGGAGTCAAGTTAAAAGGACTCCGTTTAGCGGAGAACAAACAAGCCTGCGTTTTGGCGGCGTTGAACGTGACCAGGTTGCAATCACCCCATTGGGATACGTGACCTAGTATTGAGTTCGTTCGCTCTACCATGGCCTCTCTCTGGGAACGTATTACGTCCCTGTCGTCTTTTGCGCTGGACAGGTATCTCTCTATAACCGTGCTGTCATCTGCGTATCCAACAGTGCCAGGTTGTAGTATGTCGTTGATGTGGAGCAGGAAAAGGGTTGCAGAGAGAACGGAACCTTGAGGGACACCGGCGTTTATATACATCAGGTCAGAGGAGCAGCCATCGACGACCACTCTGATTGACCGTTCTCTCAAAAAGTCTGAGATCCAGCTACAAAAGGCAGCAGGGATGCCGTAAGCAGGAAGCTTACTAAGGAGACTTGCATGCCAAACCCTGTCAAAGGCCTTCGAGATGTCTAGTGATACAGCAAGCGCCTCACCACGTTTCTCAATGGCTTCACCCCAACAGTGAGTGACATACACCAGAAGATCGCCAGTAGACCGCTTCTGACGAAAGCCGTATTGGCGGTCACTGAGGAGTGCATTGTCTTCTAGGTAGTTCAGCAACTTGCTGTTAAGTACCTTTTCCATGACTTTGCATAGCATGGAGGTGATGGCGATTGGTCTGTAGTTACAGGGATCGACTCGGCTACCCTTTTTGGGCACTGGTTGCACATTAGCCAGTTTCCAAGATTTTGGCACCGTTCTAGTTTGGAGAGAGAGGCGGTACAGGCGCGTAAGAACAGGAGACAACTCAGGTGCACAGGCCTTTAGGACCCTCGCAGGTATACCGTCAGGTCCACTAGCTTTGTTCGCGTCAAGGTTCAGCAAAACTCTACGGACCTCTTTGTTGTGGATCGTGATCTCTCGCATAGAAGAATCACATCGAGGCAGGGATGGTGGTTGTGTAGAGCCAGCGTCAAGACGCGAATTGCTTGCAAAGAGAGATGCAAGCAAGTTTGCCTTTTCTACTGCTGAGTGAGCCAGCGTACCATCAGGTTTCTGCAGAGGAGGCAATGTAGCGCGGCAGAAATTGGACTCTATTGCTTTCGACAGAGACCAGAATTGTCTACTACCAGGGGGGTAGGAGGCAAGCTTAGCGCCTATACGGCGGACATGGTCGGATCTAGCCCTTTGTAGTGTTCGCTTGCAGGACTTGGCGGCTGAATTAAAAGCTTTCTTCCTCGTGCGAACACCCCGCACTCCAGCTTTGGCATCGCGGACTTGAACCCAAGCCTGGTAAGCAGATTCCTTGAGGGCTTCAGCTCGGGCGCATTCAGCATTGTACCAAGGGCGGGATTTGTGGTCGAGCGACATGTCGGAGAATGGGATAAAGTATTCCATTCCCTGTCGAATCACGTCAGCGATTGCCTCAGCCACGCATGAGGGGTCGCCCGAGGAAAAACAGACTTGCCGCCAAGGGAAAGATGCATAGAAATGCCGCATCTCTTCCCAGTCTGCTAACTCGTATCGCCACACTCTTCTTGCGTCCCTTGGACAGTTGTCCGGAGGAGAGCAGATCGATACTGACTTCACCAGACAGTGGTCGGATGACCCTAGCGGGGCAGATACTGAGACCGAGTGTCTGTCTGGATCTGTAGTCAGCAGGAGGTCCAAGCAGTTGGCTGTATGGCTGGTGACATCTGGTTCTCGCGTTGCAACCTGTACCATTTGGGTGAGATCTAGTGCTAGTGCGAATTTACGTGCCTCCCTCCCAGCGTAGCATGTTTTCTCGTACGGGAATAACCACTGCTCGTGGTGGGCGTTAAAGTCCCCGAGAAAAACGAGTTCGGCTGTCGGATATCGCTGTTGAGCACTATCTGCCATCTTTGTAAGGTGGTCGAAGAGCCTGGTCGTCTCCTGATCCCCACTGTGTGACCGATAAACACAATTAAAATACAAATAGTTTGTTTAATAATCACATTAACAGAATTTAAAATTTAATATATTTAAGCGATAGTATGATTGATGCGGTCTTCGGTCGTCATCAATGGAAACAATTTCCGTAAATTTCCATAACGTTAATTTTAAAAAACTTGTAATTCGAAGCAGAACAGAATCGAAAAATTTTAATATGAAAAAGATTTTTAAAATCACAGCTTATTTTAAAAAGACATTAATAAAAAAAATCTTTGGATTGAAACTTGAAGAGTTAATTATCGTATAAGTAGAGCAAGGCCACAGCCTATAAATAAAATTGACTAATTCCTTACAATCAAGATGAAAAAGACCAAAATATGTCTATTTTACTCATCGTTAAACATTATAAATACGCTACAAATGTATTATTTAAACGTCGAAACGGCAGAATAAAATTACCGTAAACAAATAACTTGCAAATCGGAGTGCCTGTTTAAATTATATCACCTGTCTTATTCTATCACTAAGCGAAGCAAGGCACACAATAGGTAATACAATTAGCATAGCATACATTCATGTATTACATTAATGAAATTGTCATTATTGTGATCGGACAGAATTACAATTACATACATTTCTCAGATTATTTATTCGACCTTGGGTTCTAACTCGGGATTTTATTAGAACGTCTGCCGAAGAAATGGGCACGAGGTTTAGTTATAAATAAATAAAAATCAATAGTACGTGAAAAATCTACTTCCGATCTGTCGAACAAACGACCTTCACGATATTATCCGATGATGAAGTCAACGGAATATTTTTCCGGCTCAGAGTATCGTTTAGATATTTTCGTTCTGGTTCAGTCTTATCTTTGACCTTTCAAAGTTTGAGTTATTCGATACGTTATTGACAATATGTGTCAATAATAATTATACTCTATGAAAAGGTTTCCAATCCGATATTTTTATAATCGTAATTAAAAATTAAAGAATCCTTGCTTTATTACAGAATGGAAGACAAATGGCGGACCGGAATGGTAATGAAAAAGAAAATATGATATGTTAGTAATAAAATTAAAAACGTAAACAATCACTTTATCTTCTAAGTATTCTAATTATATGGCTTTAAAGTTGGATGTAATAAAATAGTTATAAAAATGGGAAAACGTTATTAAGTATTGTATTAAATGTTAATTAGAACAAACAAAAACTAATTATATTTTTCCAATATTGCAAAATAATAAATTAAATAATATGAAACGTTTCAGGTACGATAATAATCAATAACTATTATTAATAAAGGCTAAGTTAATATGTAAATAATTATACACAAACATGCAAATTATGGGTTATTCAATTTTAAGCAGACGTTTATAAACATATTTTAACGTATATGTATATGATCAGCCTGTAAAGGTCCCACTACTGGGTAAAGGCCTTCTCAATATAGAACGATAAATAAATTATTATTGTTGTTTTACTAAACACGTAAACTACATGAATTTAGCAACGTTATCACATCTTATAATAAAGGTACGTTGTTCGTGTTTAAAAATGTTCTCGAATAAGCCTATTCAAGATCAAAAGCATTTTCAATCATCGTTTCACTAGGAACGTCACACCTGAACCTTCTGAAGGTGCTACAAAAATTGTATTAGAAATATTCAAAATATATGAAAAAGTCGAAAATTATCACGCTACTAAAACAATTTTTATTCACATCAAAATTATTTGTCTAAAGCTTTTGTAATATATTAAAAAAGTCTAGGCTATTGGTTAGTCCCATTTTTTTTTATAGTTCTATATATATATTTGGTTTTGATGAACATGACTCAATTTCTATTCATGATTGTTTTAAGTAAAATGAAAGATGTTTGTTATTAATGACAGATGATTGATAGTTTTAATAAATCATCTGATTCGCCATAGTAAGTAATGCATAGAATTGACGTCAAATTGTGATTCTTAAGGTACACATGCTACTTACTAGCATGCTTATAGCATGCTTAGTAGCATGCTTATTAGCGTGCTTATAGTCTAGTCGACGAATGTTAAAGCTATTTTTAAAAAATAAGCCCCTTTTTTAAATTATTTGTTAATAACTTTTACAATTTTTGCAAGCGGAATTTCATTTTTTTCAAAAATCATCTAAATCATTTAAATCCAAAATAGCACTTTTTGATGAATGGCATCTAGATGATTTTCGAAAAACATGAAGTTCCACTTGCAAAAATTATTAACAATTAACTAAAAAAAGGGGGGATTCTTTTTTAAAAATAGCTTTAACATATTTGTCGACTAGACTATAAGCATGCTAATAAGCATGCTAGAAGCATGCTAATAAGTAGCATGTGTATATGTACCTTTACATTTAAGACAATTGTTAGTAATCCGTTTTAGTACAAAACCGACACCAATTTCATCAATGTAAAACACGGTATCGAAGTACAATATTTTATTTACATATCAACATTCTATACATAGTTATATCATATCTCAGAAATGGTAACACAATTGACTTTTTTTTTTACTTATCTATGCACGCTGATATATTCGAAAATGTTGTTAAAATTGAATTAACGATACTTTTTATGTCACTTCGATTCCATAGTAATTTCAAATGTTCACACAATTCTGAGTTGTTTAAAACAATATTCATACGAAATGTATACAAAAAAAAAGGCTAAGACAACTAAATAATACATATATTATACAATTCATCTTAGAATATTTACCCGACTGCGACAGAAGGAGGGTTATGTTTTTCGAGTGTATGTATGTATGTATGTATGTATGTATGTATGTATGTATGTAAGTATGTATGTATGTATGTATGTCCATTTCTTTGGCACGCCCTACAGCCCAAACGGCTGGACGATTTTTGACATATGAGGTGTCGTTGGATTTGTCTAAATTGTATTAGTGACATAGGCTATATAAATTTTCAAAATGGCACCTGCAAATGGCGGAATGAGGAGGGGGAGTTGAATTTTTTTTCTTACTGTAGCAATATGGGTATCAAATGAAAGCTAGTAAATTGTTTTATTCTTTTTAGTTTATAATAAGAGTATTTTACGCAGTCGGGTTTTTTGATTTTTTTAAATTAAGTATACTTGTTTTAAAAAACTTTCGGTGGATTTCAATGTGAATATGCATATATAGTAATTAATTTTAAAATATTAAAATAATTTTATATATAACAGGTGACTGGTAAATTACTATCAATATTTAAGGAGACTACTCGGTACATGATTCTCATTCGAATTATGTAAAAAACACAGATAAATATTAATAAACTTTTAAGTAAAGTTTCTCAACAATTATCCAGTTATGTACGCGTCGTCTGGACACCCTAGCAGCTAGCTGCACTTTCGACACAAAACAGGTAGTTTACCTACGTCCAAACGCCGCCATGTGTTAACAGGGTATCAGGATAAACAAGCATGATCCAATCCCCCTTAATACTTTAATCCTGGCTTAGGATAGGCAAAAATACTAAGATATTTTACTCATTTAAACAACAAATTTGTTGACTAGGTAAATGATGTGAACTTTGGCAATTTTTAGATGTTAACAAGCGGCACAGTACAACACCTGTGCACGTGCCGCCGGCATGACTGTAGAGTGTCAACGCTTCATTTACTTGAATTGAAATTTATGAAAATTTGGTCAAAAATTAAGTACCTATTTTTTTTACATAATTCGAATGAGAAACATGTACCGAGTATTCTCCTTAAATATTGATAGTAATTTACCAGTCATCCTGTGTATATATATATATATATATATATATATATATATATATATATATATATATATATATATATATATATATATATATATATATATTCACCATATTTGTTATATTTTAATTTAAACAAAAAAGAAGTAATGTACGTGATTTTTAACGTATAGATCATAAAAGATATTTATTTTAAAATACTAATATGTATAGCAATTTGCAGTAATACCGTGGCTGTTTTACCACAAAGGCGCGCAGTGAAGGCTTAATAATTACTAATTCTATGGGAGTTGGGATAAACACTACATTTTCAGGTCTATACACGTATGTATTTAATGGCATAAAGAACTAAACACATAAAAATCTGCATCGTTTCTTAAATTGAGTCTGATTACAAAATAAACTATTTTATTTTTCAGACTGCAATAAATGTTATTAAAATAAATAAATAATTATAACGGCACTGAAAAAGAAAGCTTTTATTATCTTAATATAGATAATAAACTTCAAACCTGAACAATATAAACTATAAATTACTTATGACACAAGCAGCGCTTTTTGAATTATTGAAGCTATATTTCGACTGTCCCTACGTATACTATCGAAACTGAAAAAAGGTATTTTACAGGAGAGCACTTTGAAGTTAATTTTGTGTACAAAATTGTTATTTATTTGTTAAATATCGATATTAAACTCATGAAAAATGTGGTTTAATATGTATTTTTTTAGCTTATTCTCTTTTTTGTATGAAAACATATATAAAAAGGAGTTTCTTAGTGCAATAAAAAAAATCGTCATCGTCATCATTTTCAGTTTCGATACTGTACGTAGAGACAGTCAATTTTTAAATGCGTTTCATTGCGCAAACAGTTTTGCTCAAGTAAACGCGATATAATGCAAAAAATTTCTGTACGCTTTACTTCAATACATATAAATAATATTTCATGTATTTGTTTTTAATATAGATTTTTGTTTATATGCACGACCACAAAGCTGTATCTTTGTAGTATATACGTGTAATCGGACTTTATATATTTCACAAAACATAGATAAAATATAATAATTATTATTGATATTTTCAGATCGATACTTATGATATAAAATCAAGTTTGCTATTTAACAATTAAATAATTTGTTATCTATATATAATATATAATATAACGTTATTTACACTTTTTTTTTTAAATTATTTTGGTTCTGGATTAATGCTTAAACAAATTTTGTGGACTATAAAAAAAATTAAGATATTTAAAAAAAACTATTTTTACATTAAAATAAAGACGCAATTTAAAAACAAGCGACGGACACAAACGGAAAGCCGATAAAATGTTATTCAAATAAATTCGGTTTGAATTTTACCCTGAATTTGATTGTATTGTGGTAATTATGTAACTATAAGTTATTATTAGGTAGAAATCGTTACCAATTTATTTAACAGTAATCGAAATACTATAGTCCTGTCATTCCCCAAAAATACGAGTATATTATAAATGGCAACACCTTTGAATAGAGTAACATTACAGTGACTAAAAATTTTCGTTAAAATCTTTTGAAAATTGTATTTGTATAGACTTGTTATGCAGCGGTTAAGCCTTTGGTTTGTTAATTCATTCACAATTCACATATACATAATTTGTAGGTTTTTTAAAACGTACGAATTATCTATGAATCTATTAAAAGCTCATGGATAATTTAAAATTTTTTTAGGTCTTTCAACAAGGAAAATTGTCATCCATTAATTACGTCAGACTATTTTGGTGATTTTTCTCTACTATATTCTCTACTATTTTGCTCTACCTACATTTTTTTTTTTTTGTTATTTAAGACTAATTAAGACTAGTATTTAAGATTTATACGGAAGAAAAAAAAAATTACGTGATTTTTGCTGTGACCACGCTCTTTCCCACGTGAAATTGAGTGAGATTTCGCTTGACCTGACAAACCCCCCCCCCCTTAAACGCGTTACGTAATTAATGGATGCCACCTAAGAACTAGAACTCTAACACGTTGTCTAGGATGTATAATTGATAAGCACTATATTAACAAAAAAAAAAAAAAAAATGACTAATAATATGCAAAACTGTGTTTTTATCTTACTAAACAAAAAACTAATTTAAAAAAATATATTTTTACAATATATTTAAGTAAATGCCTCCCCATATTATTTTAGTATTTATTTCCAAAAATATGATCTAAGCTAAAGTAAATTTCTAGAAACGTCCCACTGAAAATAGGCTTTTTTTTTTCGAGGCCAAGGAAAAACAGATCAAATTCAAAATTGCTATAAATTTAGCTATCTCAATTAAATTATGAAATTAAAGATTAATATTGACGGCGTGATAACTTTGATATTATTTAATTTTTGTGTTTAACAATAAAAAAAGGATATCAAAATATTTGTAATGTAAAATACAAATTCATCGAAATGTAAACGAGATTGACAACAAAACATTAAACAGTTTAGTAAAAATGTACTGGAAGGCACAGACTCGTGGAAGGTTTGTTGATAATTCATAAGAGTTACTTGTGGCTGGCAACACCTATTTGTTTTCATTCGAATTGTCATAGTAACTGACTTTTTTTAGATTTTAATGTATCTGTGTATTTCATTATTATATATTTAAGTGTCATACCAATAAAATTATCAAGTTGGTCATAAACGTAGTCAAAATGTCTAATAATTATGTAGGCTGTGTTCCTATATAGACTGCGAGTACTGTGAGGTGTGACGTTAATTCAGTATACTGCGAAGCCGTTCCTTTTTAGTTTGCTATACTGTGCTATACTGGTTACTGTTTAAAACGGAACGCAGTCCAGTATACTACAATCCTGATTTTTCGAAACTTTTTCAAATGAAAATATTTATCATGTACAAGTTTTCTGTACAACAAGAAATATTATTATTTGAACATTGTTAACATTTTTGAATAACAATATTATTTAATAATAATAACAATCATTCGCGCTGTTATATTTAGATCACGTGATCAAAGTACTGAGAGCACGTTACCTCGAAAGCGTCAGTGCTAACAGAACAAAAATGGCGGCGATTCATGACGTCATATATTTCTCTATGGTAGTGCGGCAGTGAACTGGCAATCTATAATGGAATAAATTGTTCACCAGTAACAGCACTTAGCAGTGCTCGCAGTGTATATCGGAACACGGCCTAGTTACAATATAATTTTAATATTGATACAATTGTATTAGTTTCAACTCGTAATTTGTATTATTTTTCTATGTTTCAATTACAGACACGGCTTTTTTTATTTTATGTGACTATACTTATAACATGAAATAAAAATAGGTCGTTATCGCTCAGCGTTACTTAATATTAAACAAAAATAAACTTTAAATGCAGGAATATGAAAGTTAATAGGCAAAACAACTCGTATCTCATACGGGTTTCTTTTTTTTTAAATGTATAAACGAATTAGTCAGAATTTAAGTTTTACTGGAAACAATAAAAAAAAAATCGCCACACTTACAATAGGTTAAATATAATAAACCTACAACTTCAGATGTATTTTACGTTCCAAAAAACCTGGAAAGTTCCAGGAAAAGTATGATATGGTCAATAACGATTGAGGCGTTCAGCTGAAGAATAAAGTTAAAATTACTAAAGCCCATTTTTATAGTATATTTGAAACCGAGTCCATCATTTTTTTCAATCATTTTATTAGATGGCCTTTTAATTTCAGACTTAGAAAGATTATGTTTCCAAGACTTAGAAAAAAAAAGCAAGATCTCGACATTGAATTGTTTCAAATTTTTTTACGGATCACTCTCTTCTGCCTCAATTATATGATAATAATTAAAAAAATTAAAACTAATAATCTTTGGTCCGACGCGTAACGGCCAGCGATAGACGGCGCCGAATGCAAATTAAAATATATATATATTAATACAATGAACTTTAGGTATCTAAACTCGCTAGCACCATTTAGGGTCAATCCACATTATAATCCCGGTTGCGGTTCGTTCTCAGTCCGATATGTTTTTACATTCATATAATAATATGTTGACCGGAGATTGACTATTAAAATAGTAAAATCTCTGTAGAACTTATATTAGCCGATAAAAATGTGTTACATTTCTTGTATTTAAGTTTTAATTAAAAGTATAACTGATAAGAATCTTGCCAGCTCTGCTTAGCCAATCTACACTCCGAAACCGCTGTTAACTCTTTGTATTAAATTTTTATAAAAAATAATTTTAATATGCTTTTAAGTAAGTTTGAATTATATATAGGTATATATTTTTTTTATTTTGATCTTCAATACGTGGCTTTTTTTAATTTTACCCGACCGAAACTGGACCGAGAAGTCACTGTGATCGGCATCGTAGTGTGGTTCGGCCCTTATAAAGAAATACAAGTACATAGCAACTAGAATGAGATTACTCTTTTTAACCTAAATCAACGAGAGATATCTGCGCGAAACCTATAAGAGTTTTGTCGTCAAATTCTTCGTTCGGTCCAGTCGAATTCTGAAAGAGAAAAATAATATTATATGAGGTACACCGAAGTGCGTTTTTATATATATTAATAAACACAGAAGAAGATATAACATTTTTAGAAGTGGTTTAAAAAGACATATTCAATAGAGCAACACAAATTTTCTATTGCAATCGTTGTCGGTGTATGGCGCATTGCTCTGTAAAGCCTATTTTACACCGGAGCAACACTGTGCGACATTGCCGCATGCTACATATTGTGGCGTGCGCCATCTTGTGGTATGCTACATATCAAAAATCCAACATTTGTGGCATGCGGCAGCCTATTTTATGCCGAGGCAACATCGTGCCTAAATAATTTTGGAAGCATCGTGCTGTTAAAATTTTATTCCAGTGTTTTTGGTCTATATTATTCATTGATCGAGGGGATTAGACACCGTAGAATTGAATGTGGCTGATCAAGTAACTTTAGTAGCAGATTATTTAGTACTAAGCCTTACAGCTAGACAACGGAAAAAGAAACGCTGGTGGAAAAGAACATTATTTCAAACCGGCCCCCGGACTAGTTTACTATCAATAATAAAATCAGATGATGGTGCCATATTTAAAGACTTTACCAGAATGTCAAATGAAGACTGAACATTAATAAAAAAATATAAACAAAAAAATACAAACAAAACATAACCTAGAAACTGTTTTGACGCATCACAAATGTCGCATGGAATCCATCTTGTTTTGATACAAGATGCGACAATCTGCCACATGACGCAAGGTGCAGGGCCGGATTTAGAGTTGTGGGGGCCCGGGCAATGGAGGAGTGGAGGCCCCGTGATTTGAAAATGAATTGTTCTTTTTTGTTCTTGCTGAAAAAAATGATGACGAAAAAAATTGTCGCGGTCTCGCGCCAATATCCCTAGTTTGTGGATGTGGGCCCCTCTCATGTGGGGGCCCGGGGCAGTTGCCCCGCTTGCCCTCCCCTAAATCCGGCAATGGCAAGGTGTTGTCATGCCGCACAACTCTTGCCACAATGTGCGACATTTTTAATGTAATTTTTTTTTTTTTTTTAATTATATATGTATTGATAGCTTTTCATAGATTCTGCATAACAAAGCATACTGTTAAGGTGAGGACAGCCGTGTAAACAAACACACGAATAAAACTTGCATATACACAAAAGAAACAATACAGAAGTGATGACCGTTCTGGTGTAGTGGTACAAGTAGTCGCCTCAAAACGCGCGCCGGCGGTCGGGGTTCGATTCCCGCTCGGGACAGATATTTGTATTTGTACAAATATTTTTTTCCGGTCTGGGTATATGTCTGTGTGGGGCTCACCACCGTGCCTCGGAGAGCACGTAAGACGGTGGCCTGTAACAAACACCGTAGGTCGCGTCCGGCGTCCGTTGAATAGACATAATATAAAGGTATATAATATATACTGTATAACGAACATCGTTGACTCTGAACGTGGCTTCACCGTTTTATGCGATGGTCACTCGGAAAGAGACGTCGAGGACTATTTTTATACGTTGATAATATATATATATAAACGAATAAAGGAACACCTCCACTACTAATGTGAAATACTCATGTATTAAAAACCACGATTAAAACAGTAGTCTAGGATTTTTTTATCTAAGCCTCTCTCCTCTCTTTCCAAAGGCCGATGTGCAGTATTTATCGCCCGGCACACAGGTAGACACAACATACATATGTGTAGTATTTATATACAAACCAAGTGGAATGTCACGGTTTTGACTGGATTTGGTGTCTTCTGCATCAGAAGCAATTTTGATAAATTAGAAGATATGGGCACGGAGTCGAGGGGATCCACCAGTCCCGCTCCCACCAACTCAGCGGCAATACCTTCAGCTGTGTCCTTGCCTGTTATGAATTCAAATCGGATGTCGTTTAACTCCTTTTTTGCATTCCTGAAAAAGATAATCGACATTTTGTATAATGTTAACAAAAATAAATGATATTTTAACAGTTTTTGAGTAAAAATGTTAACTTAATGTCGAGTTAATTATCATATGTCCAGTTCTCTATCTATTTTTCCTTAGTTTATTTAGCCTATGGAATTCATTCCGAGAGTTAATTTTTTCTTTATTAGTTATATGGTTGTACAATCATGTTTTTATTTTATTTATACTCAAAATCTTTACTAAGAAGTTTTAATTTAAAAAATGTAATAAGTATAAGTAGTTTAACTTCTAGCCATTTGAGTATATTTCTTCTTCAGATTTAGCCAATCACATTTGCTTGATAAAAATCAATCTTAATTAAACTCTAAATTTATATAACCAATCAAGATGAAACTTCGTCATAATTACTCAAATATCGATTTTTTTTTTTTTATTACTATTCGTAAACATTTTAATTTCCAAATTTATTCTAATAATTAATAAATGTAAATACAATTTAATGGAGAATACATATTTTTAAACCAGTTATATTTGTCTACATATTATTGTCTGCAACAGCTGTACTAGATACAAAAGAAATTTATGACATACAAGTACCGTTAATTAACTTACCTTAGTCTCAGCACTAGATTGACTACAGGAGGCTCAGGAGGTATCGCAGGAACTGGTGGTCGGGTCGTTGACTCTTTTGGTACAGGTGGTTCCTGTATAAAAGTAATGTTTAATATTGTTCATTTTATTTTATTTATAGTTAATATATAAGAACATATAAACATATTATATATTCATATAACTTAGTTCGAAGTTGAATAGGGTATTCTACTACGTTTGAAAAAGTACTTCAAAATGTTAATTTTCGTAATAAAAAGCCACAAAAAAATTATTTCGGCAAAATAAACACTCTTTCTTGCCATAAAATTAAATTAAATTTTAAATCTTTTTAATTCCCGCGAAAACGCGGTCACCTATTTTGGTGACGTAATATGCGTAAAGTTGTGTTCCGATATACACTGAGAGCACTCTGAGGTGTGACGTCAATTCAGTATACTGCGAAGCCGTTACTTTTTAGTTTGCTATACTGTGCTATACCTACTGGTTACTGATAAAACGGAACGCAGTCCAGTATACTATCATCCTAATTTTTCGACATTGTTTTGAAATAAAATATTTATCATGTAACGTTTTCTGTTCAAAAATAAATTCTACAATATTCAAAAATTAATTTTTGAATATTTTTGACTATTTTGAATAATAAATCATTCGTGCTGTTATATTTTTTAATCAATTGATCAAAGTACTGAGAGCTCCTTACCTCGAAAGCGCCAGTGCTCACAGTACAAAAATTATGCTATTTATGACGTCATGTATTTCTATATGGTATTGCGGCAGTGTACTGGCACTCAATAAAGAAACGAATTTTTCACTAGTGAGAGCAATGAGGAGTGCTCGCAGTGTACATCGGAAACATTGTCTTTACGACGTCACACCATGGCGGCTCGTGTTTTAGATCACGTGATATACAGATTAAAAATTACGACTTTTAATTTCAAAATAATAAAACAATAATGTGCTTTTATGACTCAAAATCAGAATATTTAAGTATATTTCTACATAAATTTTAATATTTATCAAATCTCATAATTTATTTTTCACTACCGAAAGTACCCTATTTCAAGGAAATTCTTCCTGACAGTCTTTTTAAAAAGTGCGAGTGTTTGCAAGGGTAAAGAATTCCAAGGGCGAGCGGCTTGAACTGTAAGCAATTTTCTATAACATTTTATAGAAAATTGTCGTGAAAAGGATTTCAAAAAGTAAATTACTGACAGAACACTCATGGGAATCGCTAAGAAACTTAAATCATTCCTTTAGATAGGATGGGGCAGTAGGATTAAATAAAATAAAGTAGGTTAACAATGCGAGTATTCCTACGAAGATGAATTAGAAGCCACTTGGGTGTTTTGCGAAATTCGGAAATATGATCATATTTGCGAAGTCCAAATATACAGGGTTAATTCTAAAACACCAGCAACCTCGCAGGACAAGATAGCTAACATTATGTACAACAACATTTGTTCTACCACTTTTGTTAATTTGTTAGATTTTATTTTCATACAAAAATAAATATTAATTTAATTTTACGCGTGAATGCAATAAACTCTACGCGCGTCCCAAAGATTAGGTAAATAACGACCACGTACTAATGTGAGGGGAAAGGTAGGAACGGGGCGGCGCTAGCGCCTTTGAACTTGACCTATTTAGCCAGCCGCGGCAGTCGGCGGCGGGCGACTTTGATGCGCGCGCGTCATATGATTTTGTGTGCTACTCGTATTTATTTTATTCGTATCGATCGATGTATTGTACCTGTACTAAAGTTATTTTATAACCATGGTACCGCCGCTATTCTAATGTCGAATACACGGAAATGGTGAGGATACTGGCTAAGTGTGATGACAATGTGTCGGAAGCCTGTCGGCAATATGCAGCTAGATATTCGAACTTACCTACACCGAGCCGTGAGACAATGTCAACTCACCGAATCTGACAAACTAGCACGAGTAAATTTTTGTAACTGGTTCGGTTAACTAAAATAATTTGTGCGTTCAATCAAATTAAAACTAATTCGGAAGTGTTAGCACGTGTTAGTGAACAGCTGATTTTTAGGTGTTGTATGTGTGTTGGTTGTGATGGTGACTATTTTGAACGCTATCTGCGCGATACGCACCGACATGCGCGTTACTTTAACCTTAGAGGTAATATTTCGTTTGTAAATATTATTTTATTGTCAATTATTTTTAATTTTTTAATTATTGTAAATACGCTGATTTCACTTTTGAAATACTTATGCCCGCCTGTATTTAACAATAAAAAGTGAATAATACCTAGCTACCAATATTTGATATTAAATTGGTTTAATTAGACTTTAGTAAACGTTAAAGAATAATTACCTACGTTAATAATTTTCACATATTTTTTTATGTTCAGAATTCAGATACCTAATCTACATACCTACATTTTTATAGTATTGGCGGGCATACGGACAGTCGAAGCCTTTTGATGACTAGGTACCGGATGTCTACCGCACAACTGGTTGTGCTGTAACCTCTGGAGGTTATGCAGATGTGTTGCCCTCCTATACATACGATTTATTTGTTTTTTATCGTTTAATATAGCCAGTTCTAAGCCTGGTAAAGTATGAAGGGATTGTGGACTCAGTTTACGTATTGCAGGGACATGACAAAACAGAAATTTGATTATTCACTTAAGTCACTGCGATATACATACTATGATACTGCCCACAAACCCACCAAGCAATTTATATTAATTTTATTAACTAGAATTATCGGGCAGAGAAAGTGTTATTACTATTATTATGCAAGCGCGCCCGAGCGTCGCGTCATCCTTTCGATAATGAATGAAACATAGACTCTAAATTTCAGAGCAGTACAATAAAAGCTTAAAAAATCATTTTTAATTAATGTATTGAGTTATGTCAAAAGTCGTAGAACAAATGTTGTTGTACATAATGTTAGCTATCTTGTCCTGCGAGGTTGCTGGTGTTTTAGAATTAACCCTGTAGATTGTCCTAGTCAAGATAACAAGTATCAGCATAATCAAAAGTTGGTAAGAGGAGGCTACATACAAGAGCAATTTTTGTAGGAATAGAAAGTAAATTATGCAATCTTTGATGTGATTCAGCCGAAGCAAACACCTTGCGACTAATTCCACAAATCTGCGGACGCCAAGGAAAATGATGGTCGAAAAAAACACCTAGATTTTTCTCATTTTCACTATAGGTATATAACGAAATCATAATGTAGCAAACTCTGAACATTATATTGGTCATCTATCTTAGGAAACATAACCATACCCATACTTTCCCATACTGTTATGTTGCTAATCTTCTTTTATTTATTATTAGTTGTTATCAATGACAGATTTATTTTATATAAATGCAACTAAAATTACATATATACCTAATGTTTATATAACAGAACTTTAGTTTTCTAGGTATTTCTAGTTAGTATTACCTCATCATTGTCACTGCTGGAGTCAGCCCGCTGTAGTTCGTTCATGGGCCGCCTGTCCGGAGCCTCCTCGTCAGAGCCCGGGGCTTCACCCTCGTCTTCCTCTTCGCTCCAGACCCACTCGCCAGTCACGGTACGATGAAGCCGACCGGACGCACCTGGCTGGCGTTTACTTGCCTGTAACAAAAAATAATTTTATATATGTTTGTATTGAAAGATTTATTTGTTTATTTACTTATACAGTTTAGTTTTTTGAAAGTTGTTCATAAACATTGTACATAAACCAATCAAGTTCCCACAATTTTATTTTATTGTACTCGAGATTATGCATACCTTGTGAACACGGGTTTCCATGCTGGGTCCGATAGCGACCAGAGTTTGAGTGAGATATTTCTTATCTTTAGCCTTCTTAAAAAATGGATGTTTTAATAATTCTGTTGCAGTTGGTCGCTTTGATGGATCCTTTTGCAGACAATCTATTATCATTTTCCTAAATGTCTTGCCGTACACTTTGTACTGTTCTTTTTCATCTGCACCTGTGAAATTTACATTCATGTGATATTTATGTTTAAAAAATTGAGTTTAAGAAAATGT
Source organism: Euphydryas editha (assembly GCA_036937285.1). Lineage (NCBI taxonomy): Eukaryota > Metazoa > Arthropoda > Insecta > Lepidoptera > Nymphalidae > Euphydryas > Euphydryas editha. The sequence goes on along the minus strand of JAUPFZ010000005.1, from coordinate 17,945,387 downwards.
GTTTAACATACATATATACAGTAGTCTTATACAGCTAATAAGTAAGCTTATTTTTTCTTACTCAGTAACTGATAAGCCAAATTTTTTCTGGCCTTAAATTATTTAAAAAAAAGTGTTAAAAATTTTCAGAGCTAAGTAGTAACCAAACTAACAATATTTATCTAACGAAACTAATAAATTACCAAACTTTTATCTAAGTGAAACTAAAAAACTTAGTAACACATTACACATTAATTATATAGTATATAAAATATTTCTATCATTATTATGTATTTTTAAATAACTAAACAACAATTTCTTTAATATGCAAATGGTTGATCATTACCTGTGTCTAAATTCGGTGGGTCATTTTGAAGAGTAAGCATTAAAACTTTCATTGGTGGGTATTTGTGATATGGTGCGGTGCCCGTGGCCATTTCTATGGCTGTTATGCCGAATGACCATATGTCTGCCTTGAAATCATAGCCATGGTCCTATAATAAACAAGGCATTGATTATATTGCTCAATCCTATTAATATTATAAATGCGAAATGTTGTCTGTATGTTTGTTACTCTTTCACGCTAAAACTACTGAACGAATTTAGATGAAACTTTACAGTAGCATAACTTATACATCAGAATCACACATACAATTTGGTCATAATCATTACAAAGTATAAAACAAAGTCGCTTCTAGCTCTGTCTGCTATTATGTATGCTTAGATCTTTAAAACTACGGACCGGATTTTGATGCGGGTTTTTTTAGTAGATAGCGTGTTCCAATAGGAAGGTTGGTGAAAGTGATGAAGGTGAAGGTGAAGGTGATGTAGTAAATAAACACATTTTTGCGCTTTCATTGCAAACGCTAGCTGAACCCTAGGAGATGGATCAAAATAATGTACTACAGTATTGTACACCTTAAAGACAAAAAAGTGCGCGATGATATATGTCTATCTCTGAGGTATCCCTAACACCCCACAATAACCACTTTTTATCCTTTACTTTTTACGAGAAATAATGTCTTATTTACGAAGCGATTTTAAGCAATACAGCATTAATCCTTCTCCAATTAAGTACCTTAAATACATTTTGAATTTAATATATATCATTATATGGCCCTTTACAACAAGTAATTTAAATAAATATTTTCGAAGATATTACAGTTTTAAAATGCAGGGACATGGCGGTTGCGGCGGTACTAACGTGCCGGTTGCGCGTGCCTATAAATAGCGCATCGAAGGCCGCGCTTCGCCTAATAACGCTTTACGATTATATATCTATAGCACTTTATGATTATGTATCAGCATTGCACCCGTGCGGAGCCGGGTCGGGTCGCTAGTATAACATATTTAAATAAATATCACGCTAAAACGCGTAAGTGCTACCAATTCCATGGCGCTTGCGATCTTCTTTTCGCGCGAATTCGATTGGCCAGAATAGAGCGCCATTAAACGAATACTATGAGTAGTGAGAGTAATCCTATACTCCTCGATATATATCGGATAAAATCCTATACCTACTCCTCGATATATATCGAATGAAATATATCGATACTACTCAATAATTATCGGATGAAATATATCGATACAACTCGATAATTATCGAATGAAGATATATCGATATATATCGAATCAAGTATATCGATAATTATCCAACGCTATAATTATCTAATATATCGAGTATTTACGAATTTTCGATATATTTCACACACTCCTAACTATGAATCAGCGCGGCGCGTAAGGGGGTAGAGGGGCGGTCCAATTAATGACGCGTCATCGCGGAGGACGCGCGCGACCCGAACGCAGGCAGTGTTGCCAGATGGGGCTATTTAGCGCCAATGGGGCTACCTCCCTTACCGAGCGGCGATATTATTTTATCCGCTGGCTACAGGTAGCCGATTCGGCTATATTATTTTTTTTTTCAGAAATATTTAATTAACAAATCATTTTGATGCAGAAAAAAAAGAACTTTAACACCAACAATCAGTTTCAATAGTTTTTATGTATATGTTATAGCATGGATTTTAAAACGTTAACTGTATATATATATATATATATATATACATATATAGGTACATAATTTTATGTCAAATCCGAGTACTAGTGGCGTCTTATATAAGAGCAATAATAAGCTCATGAATTTATTTAAACTTTCCCGCCTTAACTACCTGTGCGCAATGATGGGGCTATCTCGGGGCTACACGAGCGCTCCGGCGAGGCGATTCGAGAAAAAAATATTCTGGTAACACTGAACGCAGGCAGACGCGTGAGGGCAGTCGTCATTGACAGTTGTGTTCATATTTTGTGACATTTATATATATATATATATATATATATATATATATATAATAGAACATGAGTTACTTTTTATCAATACACGGGCGAAGCCGCAGGCGGAAAATAGTGTTAATATAATTACGCAAAAAAAATATATATATTCAAAGGAGTCGAACCAGTTCACATAAATATTGTTTAGTATTTACATGAATAAAAATAAATGTAAACAGCTATAGACGCATACGACATATTCACGTTTCTATAAATATTTGTCTTGAAAGAACTGCCTCTATTTCTCTATATTAAGCATAGATATATAAGGCCAAGATATATACAACTTTGTAAATATCATCTATTCTTCCTAGCCATAAGATGAGATTATTGATATTATTAAATAAAGACCAGCACTCCGACATCTTAAACAAATTTTACACTTGAATCGTAAAGGAAAATGCCCATTTTTCTATGAAGCCGTGCCCCGGTACGTTCTTTGACGTGTTTCAAACAATTCATATATTTAAGTATCCTTTATTAATTGAAACTAGATTTTTAATAATAATCTAAAAGTGATCAAAGCCGCGGTTTATAATTAAATAATAAAATAATATATTTTATTTGATTGTGATGTCGTACATATATATATATTTTGTACAATATGTATATTGCGATGGACAATATTCAAATCTTCCATGACTTGTATAGAAAATTAATAATTTAAAGTATCCTTTATTAATTAAAACTAGATTTATAATAATAGTCTAGAGGTGATCAAAGTGGCGGTTTATAATTAAATTAGAAAAAGAAATGAATTTTATTGTCATGACCTTGAGAGATGATTGAAATGTAGTGTGTTTAGCCGAAAACAGTGTTGTCATAATGCTGTCGATTTTTTCCACCTAAATCTTTACAAAATTAAGCTTAAGAAAAAAATATTAAAAATACAAAAGTAATTTTGAGTATTTATTTTATGTATGTTTTGAATTTGTTTTATGTTAATATAAATTAATTAACAGTTATTACTGTTATGACTCATTTAATCAATTAGGTGCAATGTAATAATGAAAGGCTATGTTCTATAAACTCGAAAAAGATGACCACTCTAGTAAAGTAGTGAGCGCTGTTATATATTAAAGAGGAGGTCCTGGGTTCAATCAACGGCAAGGTCAATTTTTTTTTCTGTTCAGCTTTGGTGGGAATCTTCGGTGCTCCATCTTAGTCAGCATCGTATCGTATCACAATATTACCGATAGAATCAATCATGTCGATAGTATTGATATTATCGAAACTTAGTAATGCAATCGACGAGGGTTAGAAAAAAAAAACAGTTTTTTTAAGAACGAAATATGCCGTTTAAAGAAAAATATTAAAAACAAAATAGTTTTAGGTAAATATTTCTGATGTTTTTTATGTATCTGTTTAAAACATTGTTTTAAATTCATTAAATGTATATGATTAGTAAAACAGCCATATTAAATCTACTCTATTATACTGGGTGAATCTGGGACAATCGATGATATTTTAACCACATGATCTACTGGTCATACTGAACAACTTTACCCAAGAAACATACCCTCGTAAAGGAAGTTTCTTTTTCGATCTCTTATAATATAAAGTTCGATACATACTGTGCCATTTTTATATATTTATATTTTTATATCATCTATCCAAAAATGTAAAATTAGGATGCAGTCAATTAATCGCTACACAAAAAGCTATCTTGTAGTAGATAAAAAACAAAAATAAAAGTCCCTAAAAACAAGGTACATTCCAACTCACCTGTCTGTCAACACTAATCTTATTGACGCAATCGGAACGACAAATAAAAGATCTTTTTTATTTATTTAATTATAAACCGCGGCTTTGAGCACTTTTAGACTATTATTAAAAATCATGTTTCAATTAATAAAGGAAACTTTAATATGTCGATTTTCTGTAACGGGTGGGGCAGAATTTGAGCATTGTCCTTTTGCAATTTTTTTTTTTTTAATATTTATATTAGAGGGGGCAAACGGACAGTCCATTCACCTGGTGCTAAGTAAAAACGACATACATAGACACCCGCTACATCAGAGGATTAGCGGGTGCGTTGCCGGCCTTTAGGGAGGGGAGGGATGTTCCACCGGATCTGTAGAGGGAAGGGAAGGGGTGGGCCACCGGATCTCTCACAAACCGAACGAAACACGACGACATTAGCCGTCATTTCACGTCGGTGTTAAGTGAGAGCGAAGTACTTCCCCGGGCGCGCCGGGCCATTCAGCTGCAAGCAGCATGGCGCTACTTCGGTAAAACCAACTCAATAAAACCAATTCGGTCAACCCAAACTCCTCATAAATTATACATCACATTACTTCATTTATAATTAAGCTATTTCACACTAGCGACTCGCCCCAGCTTTGCACGGGTAATAAAGCATATTATGCCTTCATGTTTTTTCTGTGGTAGTTAGAGATGAGATGGTTGCATAAAGCGAGTCCCGTGATCGGTGTAGGACCCGAAATTACATGGTGTAAAGGATTATCATAATTTGCATGAAATGGTAACTAATATTTTAAGTTGGTAAAGATTAATACTGTGTGCCGTCAGCACATTACATTATATGTAATTGCAGCCCTCAGTTGAAATGAGACACTCGGATGAGATACTCGCGCGCATAATATGTAAATATGTCATTCAGTTTTTCGTGTTTATTTATTACACCATACACCACCCAACCGTTAAAGTGGTGACCCCGACGTGATCCTGGTCTGCTGGAGACGCTCCAGGATATCGTAAGGCATACGACGTTATTTATCAAGAATTCAATTACTTCAAGTTTCCAACTCACAATAATTGATGAGTATCTATAGAGAGAGACTACTCTATCAATATATAGAGTAGGGGATAATGACTATCTCAGAACAAAATGACTGTTCCATCAACACCTCAGAACGACGCTGTCGTGCTAGCTTCGATAACAGTATCTTCAAGGTTACCAAAATTTTGGTGTGACCAGCCACGATTATCTGTCAGTCAGTCTGGTCAAAAGTACAGAGCACTTTTTTTTTGTGGGGCTGTGTAATGCAAGGACTAATGATCTGATTACAATAAAACTTGACATATATACTACGAGTAATTATGAGTCACTTGACATGTTACAATTATAACGAGCCCACCTAGCCTCTTCTAATATTATTATTCCGCGAACTTAAGAACGCACCCTTATATAGATATATATTTGAATATTATAGTTATATTTTTTAAACTATAAATCATCACCTGTTCCATGACCTCAGGTGCCATCCAACATGGTGTGCCTACAAAGGTGTGCCTAACTTTTTGTCTAGATAAATCCCTTCCCGTAGCCAACCAAGCTGAGACGCCAAAATCTGCAATTTGTACAGTTCCATCTTCACCTAACAATATATTACCAGCTTTGATATCCCTGTAAAAAATATAAATATGCATTTTTATTACGATAAACAATATTTAGCATTTTTATTACAGACTACTGGGAAAGTAGATTTTGTACTAGTTTTCATCATTTTTCCTACTAATATGTAACAAGATTAACACACATGTGAGATAATTAAAAATAAATTGAAAATTAATGTTAATATTAAATAAATTAAAAATTTAAAAAAAAGCGCAGAATTATTTTGTTGTTAACTGCTTCTACAGATAACAAAAAAAAAAAAACAAAGCTGTCATTCATATGTGATTGAATATTGAAATATTGAATTACATTATAATAGTAGGTACATCTCTATTGTTACATAATATTAAAATTGTGATAACTTTGAATCGCAAACAATGTACAACCAGAGGCTAAATATACATAAATGAATATTGGTCGTATACACAAAAATTTCAATCAATAAAAAAAGATTTGGAAGCTTAAATATACTTTGACTAAACAATTTGCACAACTTTTTGTTTATATAATTTTTTATAATGTTGTGTACATAGTTTTGGGTAGTTGTATATTAGTTGTTGCTATGTCCTATCTTTCAATTTTTCTTTGGTATTAACAATACGTTGTAATTTATTCACATTAGTAACACATTTTTGAGTTGAAATGAATTATCAAGTCATTGATTAACGAAATAAGTACCAATGTTAATATCAGCAGCATACTTTTAAATAAATTCGCAATCACAATGAATATATATCTTATAAATTACTTCCAAATTATTAAACAGAGCTTAAAAAAATTGGTTTCAAACACATGAAGATATTCTTGCCATAATGATCACAGCCAAACAGTGAACGAAATAAACATTCAATAACTAATAATTTGCAAATATGTAGATAGATATAGTAAGCAACTTCTTTTTAATTTCGCTCGAAACAGACGCGTTGGCGCAGTGGTCACAGCATCTGGCTGATGCTCTAGCGGTCGCGGGTTCGATCCCCGCACATGACTAATATTTGTATAGGCCATACAGATGTTTGTCGTGGTCTGGGCGTTTGTGCTTGTGTATCGTGTGTGTTTCCGGACCCCCAACACAGGATTCACATCCTACTGGGAGCCGTTGAGTGTGAGACGTTTATTTATTTATTTGTATTTGTACAAATATTTGTTTCCGGTCTGGGTGTATGTCTTTGTGGATCACCCCACCGTGCCTCGGAGAGCACGTTAAGCCGTTGGTCCCATTTGTTATCATAAACACCTGATGTGCCAACACGCAGTGTAGCAGCGTGGTGGATTAAGCTCCAACCTTTCTTCTATATGGAGAAGAGCCTTCGCTCAGCAGTGGGTTGCTTACAGGCTGATATAGTATATAAATATATTTAGAGTTTTACAACTTGCCATTCGAGTAACACTAAATAAATTAGATTATAATATTTTTAAATTCGCCAGGTCGTCTACAAATAATATAAATATAATTGTGAATCGCATTGTTATTTCGCAGATGCTATTTGACCTAAATTGAATTGATTTAAAACATACTTTATTAAACCGTATATAATTGTGTTATTTCCGTCACAATTTTGTAAGGTGTTTTGTATAGTTTTGTTTTAGTAGATTGTGATATATATATTTTATTGTTATTTGTGTATTATATGAATTTAGTTTTTATATTTCATCGTAAAGATACTAACAGATTTCAGTTTAGTGTTATCACTATTGTATAAAACAATTTATGACCTTATTTATAGACAGCATTAAATCCATTAAATCTCATCATTATTTAACATATAATAGTTTCTTATATATTTATTTCAAATCTTATTATCATTTAAGTAATATTACAAAGTTGTTCCCGTCCCTTTCTCTGTTTGAGAGTTTATTTTTATTTCCATTCTCAGTATAACATTTAATATAATTATATTACAATATATACACTCATATGTAAAGTACAAGACATCGCCAGCTTGCAAAAATCTTTGTTACTACTAGTACTGTGTACAATTCGCATTGCTATCACATTGTCAAATTTAGTAGAATACTAATGCATCTTTATTAATACCTTAATATTTCTTAATTCAATACCAATAACCATTGTATTATTAACCCTTCCTTTATATGGAGAAGAGGCCTTCGCTCAGCAATGGGTTATTTTACAGGCTAATACTGTATTGTAACCATTTTATTAATTAATAACTCTTATCATTTGAAATAAGTTTATAAGGTTAGACTTTTTTATGAATACACTTGAGACTTGGATAGCCAATAAGCATAGTATTAGACATGATACACAGTTTAAATGCTTACCTAATACATAAAGTGCACTACATGTGCACTAAGATCACTTAAGAATAAGTCTATGGTTTATGTAATACTAACGGAAAGTGTAACATTTTATGTCGTCATAAATAAATAGATAAAAATAATACCTGTGAATTTGTCCATTACTATGGAAATATTCCAATCCCTTCAAAACTTCTTTCAAAACAGTGGCTATGGTTGCTTCATCAAAAACACCATGCTTACAATTAGATACTCGCATCTTATGCTTAATGACATCAAGGAGACTCCCTCCTGGAAAAAAATTACAATACATGTGACATGTTTTGAAGGTAATATGTATACACATAACATGTTATGAATATATAATAGTTACATTATATTTTCTTATAACTATAGTGTGAAAAAGTTTAATAAAAGTACATTAACACTACTTAGAAAAATTATTTTACTTTACATTCAGAAAAACTTTCCTACACAGGTTATGAGTAAATACAAATTTAACAATTAAATATTTTTAGTAGGTAAAAGAAATAAGACGTTGTCACCTTTCTAAAAAGTAAATATAATATATAAAATCTTTATGTAATTGTAACAAATATTACATAGAAATTATGCAATAAAAATATTTACCTTCTAACAGTTTTAGGACTAGCCATAGTTCATCATTGACCACAAAGCTAGTATAGTATGTGACTACATTAAGATGGTTGCAGCTTGACATAGCCTGTAAAATTATAGACATCTTAAAACTTGTTCTTTACTAAACAATAAGTGATGCTAGCAATATTAGCACATTTATAAACTATTCCACTTCAATGTAATGTAGGGTACCCTTCTTCTATATGGAGAAAAGGCTTTTGCTCAGCATTAGGTTGTTTACAAGCTGATTTAGTTCAGTTTAGTAATGTAGATTTTGTTTATATATTTTTGTTTGAAAATTCTAATCTCAGTATCTATTGTTCTGATTTGAAATTCTTTTTTGATAAGTAAGTCTGCTTATTAAGATAACACATTATACTATGAACATAAATATGAAGTAAAATTTGTTAGTCGCCTAGAACATTATATTTAACACTTAAAATCTTACTTCCTACTAATACTATAAATGCGTGTAGATAGATGTTAATTACTTTTTCTCAAACTACTTGACCAAATGCAGTTAAACTTGGTACATAAATAACTGGTGATCCTGAATAATAAATAGGCAACTTTGCATCCTGAGTTTCTCAAGAGATCTGAAGATGCAAGCCACGAGGTTCAACTAGAGTTGTATAAAATTTTAAATATAAAGCTCACTTGAATCTCCTTGAGGAGCTCGTCCATAGACGTGTTCCATTTTTCTAAGTTAATCCTTTTTATAGCACATTTTTCACTTCTCGGCTTACAAAATGCTGAATATACAACAGCTGTCGCTCCAACACCTAATTAAATTGTTATAAAAGGCATATATAAAACTGATTTGTACAAATAGTATTATCTATATCATATTTATAATATATTCTACTTTTTCAGACCACCAAAACAAAGCAGTCAAATAGTCCCAGGTAGCAACAAGAGATTGGAAGTGCTTCTTATGAAGTTTTGAATAATATTGTACATAAACAAGATTACTATGAGAATTTATTGTTTGATAAAATATTAAAAACTCTTTTCTTATAATAATAAACAAATTGAAGCAACACACAATTGTTATATTACTTATTAATATATTTACATTATTAAAAATTTACTGGTTTCTCATTTACATAGCCAAAATTATTCTTATTGTTTGTATTATTGCCTCGCTCTAAAATTTCTAAATGATGGAATTGAGTTATACTAGGATGTTATAATGAGCGAAACACGTTCTACTCGCCGCATGTAAAACACATAATTAATTGTTTACATAAACTACATCGTGCAAATGGGAGGATTCTGTCAATAAAGTCTGCCTATGACATGTAGCAGTGACCTCAAAGTTAAATAAAATTAGATATACGTTATAACCATTTAAAGGCCCGTAAACCTTAGGACAAAAAGTGCTTAACATTTTCAAATTGAGCCTTTCACTTAGGATAATATTAACAATACAATCTTTTAAATGTCATTCAATACACTTATGACAGCTGAACAGCTCTCGGATTATCAGCAAAAGCAGATTAGACAATATGTGTTGATGTTTGGGGGCATTTAAAAATATGATTAACCCTTCAGCGGTCGCGCCGGGGTACAAAGTGCAACGTTTTCGCCCTTTTGAATGGTTTGTCCTTACCGTTAAAGGTTGAACGTTCTAGGGGCGTTCTATTTTTAGCTACACCCTTTCTAAAGCAGGTATAATTTTTTGGCCCTTCTGTTTTTCTCCGTTCATTGTAAGTAGTGATTTCAACAAGGATACATCTGTTTGTTGCACTCTATACACAACGCGCCTGGCCATGTAAGTAAATATTCTATACTTTAATTTTTGTAATTTTGCTAAAAATAATTATTAGCAGTGCCAATATTGCAAAGGCCAATCAAATAAATATCCTGACAAAGTTAGAAGGAAATTATCCTAATAATTTTGTTCAAAGTTTTCTATTTTTTTTTATTTTTTGTTTTATTTTATATTTCTGATGAAAAAAAATGCATATGGGCTACAGATAGCACTGGAAAGCTGCTGTTACACGTTGCTTTCAGTTATAACGTTATAAGCTTTCTTTCTAATAGTAGGAATATTTGCAATGTATTTTACCGATTTTTAGAAAAATAAATCATAGCCAATCAGTAATAGACAAATGCAAAATTTTATTTATTTTTCCTATGTATATCAGTTATATAGAATTTTTATTTTGTATTTCAGGTCTTATATTGTACGTTTAGATGATGTGCCGAGGATTCTCCAAGAGTTACAAGATGAATCTGACGAGGAACGTCGACGTACACAATGCATTGACGAAAGTGATTCGAGTGGTGAAGAAGAAGAAATTCAAATTGATCAGCATGACAGTGAGTCTGAACAGTCGGAAGCTAATACCGAAGAAGACGAGAGTGAAGAAGGCTCTTTTTACTTGGCAAAAGATAAACGAACTAAGTGGCAAAAAAATCCATTGTCAAAACCTAGAAAAACAAAATCAAAAAATATAATAAAGCAGCTACCAGGAAGCAGATATTCAGCTCGAAATGTTGAATCTCCTATTCAATCGTTTTTACAATTTTTGCCTATAGAATTGATTGATAAGATAGTTGGCTATACAAATTTGTACATTGAGAGTTTGAGACAAAAAGTTAATTACTCTCGAGATAGAGATTGTTTGGACACTTCAAGATCTGAACTTATGGCAGTTTTTGGGGCCCTTTATATGATAGGGACAAAAAAAGGGCATCATACGAATGTTTTGGAGTTATGGGCTACAGACGGCACTGGAATGCTGCTTCTACGCGCTGCTTTCAGCTACAAAAGGTTTTTATTTATCCTAAGATGTCTTCGATTTGACGACAAATCATCAAGGAATTCCAGACTTGAAACTGATAAGTTGGCAGCGATACGAGAAGTAATGCATGAGGTTGTTGAAAACTGTAAAAAGAATTTCACGATAAGTGAATTTGCTACAGTTGACGAAATGTTACACCCATTTAGAGGCCGCTGTGGATTTGTGCAATACATTCCGAGCAAACCGGCAAGATATGGTTTGAAAATTTATGCCTTATGCTGCGCCAAAACGTTTTACACCTCCAATTTCGAGCTTTATTGTGGCAAGCAAAAAATTGGGGGACCTCATGTTCAATCAAATTCACCTGAAGATGTTGTCAAACGGTTAATTTCACCTATTGAAAATTCACGCAGGAATTTGACCACTGACAACTACTACACCAGCTACCCACTTGCCCAATACCTGCTTAGCAAGAAAATTACGCTTTTGGGAACTCTAAAAAAAAACAAAGGAGAAATTCCAGCTGAGTTCTTACCACACAAATCCAAACAAGTTGGATCGTCTATGTTCGGATTTCAAAACGAAACCACATTATGTTCATATGCTACGAAAAAAAATAAGGGAGTCATTCTTTTGTCAACAATGCACGACGATGCGACAGTGGATGAGGATTCTGGTAAACCAGCAATTATACTGGATTACAATACCACAAAAGCAGGAGTTGATGTTGTGGATCAGATGTGCAGCTATTATACGGTGTCACGTATATCAAGAAGATGGACCCTGTCATTGTTTTTTAGGTTTTTGGACATAATAGGAATCAATTCCCAAGTTGTCCTTAGATCTAATAAGCCGGACAGCTTTGAAAAAAGGCGCTTATATCTTCATTCTCTGGCAACAGAGCTTCTTGAAAGCCACCTAAAGACCCGGGCGAGTATTCTCTCTCTTCCTCCAGACATTACTGGTTTCTTACAAAAGTACAGAGAGCAAATTGCCCAAGAAGAAAAGCCAGTAGTGTCGGCAAAAAAACGAGGAAAATGTCGCTTATGCGGACGGTCGAAAAATGTAACAACCACAATAAAGTGCGATAAATGTGGGAATTTTTCATGCAAGGCGCATTGCAAGATCAGTACAATATGTTTGAAATGCGAAGAAACTGAAGAAAATTCTTAATTTCATGTCAATGAGTTCACGTTAGTGCTTTTGATTCTGTGTATTGTGAATGCAATTTTTTTTTATTGGTTTACTATGTAATATTGAATCTTTTATTATAGATATGTATATAAATCACAATTACATGTATAAATATTTTTATAGTTATTTTTATGTTTATAATATAGTAGTATATTTTTTCTGTTTTAATTATAGTAATTATATATTCTTAATATTCAACATTCGCCTAAAAAAATATTTGTTTGAAAATAAATATAATTTTATGATAAAAACTATTTCTTATTTATTTTCCCGTTACTTATAAATAGATTTATTAACATTTAATACGTTTTTATGAGATGCACTATTGTTATTTTTATTAAAAAATAAATTACAACTATTACAAAAAGAATAATCAAGGTCGAAAGGGACGTTGCACTTTGTGCCACCCGCGCCTGCTAGTGTTCCAAATGTACGCGCGCCTGCTGAAGGGTTAATAGATTGGGTGGTCAAAAAAGTAATTTAGTCATGATTGCATACCTATGACATCTCGTAATTCATAGTCCTCTTGACTATTGGGCCACGGACACGATGTATTTGCACTGGCCGCCATTTTGCGTGTGAATAAATTTCCGATGTTACCGGCTGTGTTGTTCAAGGAACATGCAGCTCTAACATAAGACGACAATGTCGATAACTGACGGTCGCAGGTTCCAAATGATTTCTGAAATTTTTGTTAAATATTAAAAAACATACATTTACAAAAAAAAATACGTTTAACATATACACCAACCGTGTATCCTTAGGTAGACAACTTGGTGCCTGTGTTTTAGATTTTTAGGTCGGGAATCAAACCCACTGCCCTCCTGCGCCAATGGGGCAGTCAAAATTACAAATTACTTTGTAATAGATAAATCAATTAGGTTGTACAATTTGTAGGTATAATATAATATGGCATAGCAAGATATACAAATCAAGTAAAATGTAATTTCTTTTTTTTTATAGTTTGTAATAAATATACGAAGGTGTAATATTATAAAAAAGAAATTAGATAATTATTAATAATTTTTTTCCGATTCACTAGTGACACTATAATTTAAAAAAAAATTATGAATATGGTTTCCCTAGACTAAAGTTCTCCACTTTTATATCATGCTATGTCCAAAGTTATTACTATAGATAAAATTAAACTTAAAATCACAGTTTAAGGAATCAAGACATCTTTGTCGTATAGAGTCGTAAGTGGTCGTAAGTATGTAAATAAATTTACGTCAGCTATGTAAAATGTCAATACTCAAATAAAATGTCAAAACCGCGAACTGTTTTTCCACAGAATAAATCAAGAATAGTAAATTATTATGCTTGACTTAGGCTATGTCCGCGGCCCCCTTCTAAGTGAAGATTTTCTTCGCTTTGATTCCTATCAAGTGCATGCGAACATCATACATTCAACAAGCGCAGAATGGGATATACGCAATATTTTGTTTTTTGCGCATGTACTCCTACCAGTACTCCTACCAAGAAAATCTTCACTTAGAAAAGGTCCGCGATCATAGCCATTAACATTCACTTTTAATTAATAAGAATTACCTGGCGGAAAATTCCGCTTACGCCCGGTGGTGTTATTTCTGTTTTCAAATTGCTGAAACAAATGTAATAAATGTTAAATTGGATACTTTATAGATTAACCACATTAACACGTCATAATATAGTATTCATAACGTACTCGTACGAACACTATTTTGGTCTTTAAATTTAATGCGATAACATTATATGTTACTTAATAAAACCGAACCGCCTCAACTCTTTGACGAACTTGCTTTTTTACAAATTAATGTTGTTATTAAAGCTACAAAGAATAAATATAAACACGAGAATAATGTTATAGGTAAACCCTAGTGGTTATTTTTATTACTTTATCAAACATTTCAGAGAATGCTACTTTAAATAAAATGCTTTTGTAAATAAATTTTTATTTAACTATTATGTGTAAGAACTTTATTGAAACTGTTATTTAGGGGGAATTTAGCTTTATTAGCAGATTTATTATTTAATAGCAAAATATTTTTTGAACAATTCCAAAACAGTTATAATTGTTTTTAAATGTTGGATTTAAATTTCAAATCTTGAGATAACTTGCTATCTCGTGTATGATGACACTTTAAATATGTACCAGCCTATTAACAGAGGAAAAGCACAGGACTTAGCTTATTTCATAACCATCTTCTTTACGAGGGTTAAAAACGTGTATTGTCAATTAAATCAAACGTGTAAAAAAATCAGCTCTGTTTAGTAGGAGTATTTATTTTAAATTTGAGTTACAAAATTATATTAAGCATAGTACTAACAAATAAGACAAGTTAATAACAAATATAAAATGAACTGACGGCCGATGGAGCACAAAGGTTCTCGAGTGGAGCCCACGTACCCGCAAGCGCAGCGCCGTTCGTCCGCGAGATGGACAGACGACTTGAGGAAAGTCGCCGGAAGCCGTTGGATGGAGTCTGCTTTGAACTGGTCGCTCTGGAGCTCGATGGGCGAGGCCTACGTTCAGCAGTGGATATCCAATGGCTGATAAGATGATGATGATGATGATGAAATATAATATAATATTAATAATTAAGCTATAGATCCATTTCAGAACATTGAAGTTATTTTGAAATTAAATACTGAAATATGTAAAACGATTTTTAGATAGTTTACGGAGGGCGGTATTAGGTACGGCCGAGTCTGTAAAATCAGCTCCCGAGTCCCGACTACATGGAAAGTGTTCAGCAACCTGCTTTTTATATGGTTCATAGAAACGCAATCGTCAAGGCAATCGAAACCATTTAATAATTCGAGCTGAAATCACCTGGGGTTTTGGATATGAGCGTTAGATGGTTGGGGTATAGACTTCATCAGGTCTCGCCGTTCCAGTTTAACACTGATATTCAATGTGACTCTAACCAATAGGTGATCCACTCCCGGTTTTTACCCAGTGGAACACGGAGATGTCATTGAATATCTGTCGTCTGGTGTTCATGATGAAGTCTATTTAATTCCTAGTCGAACCATCAGGACTTATCCAGGTCCATTTCCTGTGACATGGCTTCTGGAAGAAGGATTTCATCATAAAGAGTCCTTCCTTCTCCAGAAAATCGGCCAGCCTCTGTCTCCTTTGGTTCCGCTGTCCATATCCAAATTGCCCCAGTCTCAGCTCATCGTCTCGTCTTTTGCCTATCTTCGTGTTAAAGTCCCCCCAAAACAACATTGAAGTAGGTTTTTTAATGTTATTTATTTTGTATGACTTTTAGCGAATATCTCTTAGATATAACGTCTAAGATGCGCAACCCTGTGCGACACAATGAGGACCCGCGAACCATAAGCCCGACATCTCCTTGTAAGAGGCGGCGTAAGAACCATAAAGGTAAAAATGGATGCCACCGCTTAGGTTTTGTACTTTTTAAATTTGGTGTTTTATTTTGGAATGCATCACATGTTAATTTTTTTTTTATAAAGTTTTGTTTGTATAAAAATGAATGACGACCGTTCTGGTGTGATAACCGTTCTGGTGTAGTGGTGTGAGTAGTCGCCTCAAACCGCGCGCCGGCGGTCGCGGGATCGATTTCCGCTCGGGACAGATTGTAGTCTCTTTCACATATGTTCAAAATATGTGTATTTCAATTATTGAATTAATAATTTCCGTTTAAAACAGAGTACTTAAATGTTGAATTTTTAAAACTTCAGTTTCACTTGTATCGGAATGGAATATGTAACTATTTATTTTTTGTTTGGTTGTTTGTCGTAATAGTCATTTAATTAGATTTTTTGAGTGTTATTTAATAATAAAACAAAAGTTAGTAAGTTACTTATTAATAAGTAATAGGACTCATATAGTATAATATGATATCTCACTATATACTTATATAATACATACTTATACGTATATTCTCATATATACCACATTTAGTATTACGCTATAATATCACATTCACCAATTTTTATAATAATTGTAGTAAGTACCTTATTGTAGGAATAAAATAAAACTGTACTTGATTTTAATAAAAACAGGAACATGTACCTCGGAATCCATAATTTTCATAATTTTCTCTAACTTATAATATTACACTCGTAAACAGTTATTATATATATATATATATATATATATATATATAAATAAATAAATATTAACCAACAATCACACCATGTTAACCTAGCCCCGTGGTAAGTTCGTATGAACTTGTGTTACAGGTACTAGGAACGGAAATAAATTTAAGATATAAATACATAAATACACATCCATGACCCGGTGCAGACATCTATATTCGTCATACAGATTATCTGCACCTGGCGGGATTCGAACCCGCGACCGCTGCGTAAAGTGTCCAGTTGCCTGACCACTCGACCAGTCGGCCGTCAAAATACGGCATATATATATATATTATATACACGGCATATATATATATATATATATATATATATATATATATATATATATATACAGATATTAAATCCAATATCTCGATCTCGAGTTTCGGCGACACAAAAACGACATGATATCGAAAATTTCAAAATTAATTACACAGGCAAATTTTTTTTTTATCATATTTTATCTGTTCGAAAATGTATAACTTGTACTGAAACCATTCTACCATCAAAACTATCTAAAAAATCAATGACTGAAAATATAGTTCTAAGAAAAAAGTAAAACAAAATTAGTGGTTACATCATGCATATGACCTAACTAAATCATAATTTGCAGCAAACGTGCTAAAAAAAATGTGTGCTAAAGAAAAACTTCAACGGACAAGTGGCAGAACGAATCGCAACGGACAAGTGAAAAAACGAATGGCAACGGACAAGTGAAAAAACGAATCGTAACAAAATTTATATTTGAAGTTTCACGGGCAGATTGTTAATGTACTTGTCCAATTTGAAAACCTGCCGGGTAAAACATCAAGTAAAAATTTTGTCCGGTTTTCAAATTTCCTTTTTATACTATGTATTATCAATTTTATAATTAACAACTTCTTTTTATAAATTACTAGCAAACCCGGCGAACTCCGTTTTGCCACCAGGCTTCGTTTTTTGTATATATTTTGGTTTGTAGTACATGCTATGTATCAGAGATGGCGCTGTATGTGAAAAATGATTTTCCCTGTTTTCCTGCTTTTCTGTTGAAATTTTTCCTGAATTTTGTTTGGTATAAACCTCACGGAGCCCGAGACCTTTCCAACGAATGCAAAACCGTGGAAATCGGTTCGTGCGTTCTGGAATTATAGCGTCAAGAAGGAAAACCAGACTTATTTTTATATTATAAGATTAATTATTAATTTTTAAAAATCACTAACGTAACGTAACTACGAAGTTTTGATATGAAATCAAAAAGACTAATTTATTAACTTAAATTGTAGTTACCAAAATACTCATAAAAATTAATTCTAAATTCTATTTACAGTACTATTTCCCTTTTTATAAATTAAAAAAAAAAGAGAATGATCAGAAAAAAAATATTTAGATCATAAACAAAGACGTTTTTTTATATCTTTCATTAACAAAATTAATCGTCAAAGAAAACAAATTAATTCTTATTTGAAATCTTACATAAATACAATTTTCAATTTTGATAAATTGACTTCTAATATTACTTGTTTAATTTAACTCATTTCGTTTATTACTGAGAGTCGAGATAACATTTAATTTATCTCGCTTTTTTTAATCTGGCGACCAATAATCATAGTTAATGAAAATACTTTTTTTTGTATTAACATGGACATTCCGATATAAATCTGATTTTTTAAAAATAATCTTTACAAAAAAATTCTAAAGAAGTTTCACTTCAATAATATTGATGCTCATAGACCAATTTTACAATTACCGTGTTTGGTATTGGTAATAATATATGTAAATATGTATATGACGACCGTTCTGGTTTAGTGGTGCGCCTTAACATCGGCGGTCGTGGATTCGCTTCCTGCTCGGGACAGATATTTGTATTTATAAAAATATTTGTTTACAGTCTGGGTGTATATGTCCTTGTGGGTCTCCCCACCGTTCCTCGAAGAGCACGTAAAGCTATCGGTTCTGGTTGTTATAATAGACACAAATTTACTGTTCTCTTATATTTACGCGAATTTTACTCATTTAATTAAAAATCTAAATCGGATTTTATCGCATTTATTGGTTTTAAAACTTTACAGTTTAACGATTTTAATTAAATTAAATTATTTCCCGACGTTCCGAATAATGAATTCATTATTCGGAAACCCACCACCTCAGTCCCCCGAGATTATGGACGCTATAAAGGGTCCGAAACGTATATATATATATATATATATATATATATATATATATATATATATATATATATATATATAATAAGTATACTTTGTGTTGACTTCTTATAAAAAGAAAAAATATAAATTATTAGTTACTGATATATTTATTTATTAATAAATATATTCTTTTAGGGTAATTCCTATTACTCTATAAATATGCGATATGTTTAAATAAAAAAGAAATATAATTATATATTTAGCTAGCGGCCCGTCCCAGGTTCGCACGTGTATTTAACTCAAATTTTAAAAATATAAGCTTATATTTTTATCACCTACACCTGCGTCGAGACTGGAAAATGTTTTATAATAGACGGATTTAGTTGTAAAACATGTGTCAAAATAAAATGTTTTTAAATCAAAAGCACTAAGGCATATTGATATCAATTTCGAAGCAAATAACTTTCAACCCCCTTTTAACCCCGTTAGGGGATTAATTTCAATAAAATACGAAACATATCTTCAATCAATTTTGTTAAATAATATTTATGCAAAATTTGAAGTAGATTGAACCATGGAATCACGTTGTCCCATACAAATTTTGCCCCCCTTTTTTACCCCCTTAGGGGTAAGATTTCGTAAAATCCGTTCTTAGTTGACCTCTACTCGGCTAAGGAAACATTTGTAACAAATTTCAAATATCTAGGTCTTATAGTTCCAGAGATATCGTAATGAGTGACTTTATCTATAGAAAGTCTCCTATATACTGTATAGAGAGAAGATAGATAGAAGATATAAGATATTATATGAGTACATTTTTGATGAGGATTTGATTTTAATTAGGTACTAACTTTTTTTTATTATAACAAAATGGGAATATCCTTGTTAATATTATTGTAGGGATTAAGCCTTTATGAAAACACCTTCACAATTGTAAATTATTAATATAAATTTCGGATATAAAAAGAGTACAAATCGGAATATTGTTCATTAATAAAAATCATATCAGTGAGTTGAGTTTGTTTAGAATAAAAAAATGCCCACCATAATTTATTTAATAAAGGTAAGTATTATTGTTCTATAAACACACTATCATTTTTTTCTTTTTTTTTTATATGGTTTTCAAGTTTTAAAATGTTGTCGACTTTATAATAATATGTCGATGTTATATTGACGATTTGTATTTATTGTCTATATATTTAAAAATACAACAGCGATATGCTAGTGGTCGGAAAATTTTATAAGTAATCGACCTATTGACTTGAATTATTGACAGATCGTTGCATTTTTACCAAAGAGTTTTTATGCCTACTTTGTATCTCGAAGATCACACGATCAGTCCCTATTTATTTCGGCTCTACAAATAACTGTAACTTTATTTTTTTACCTCTTTATTAAAATATTATATTTTTGGCTCTTGCTTCTTGCTATGTGCAAAATAAGTGGTTTTAGTTCACTTGTAATGAAGTTTGTACAGAAAACAACATTTTTTGTGACAGTAGTCACTAATCAAAATGATTGTTTAACTTTTTTTTTTCTTAATTCTTAACAGGTAAAAATTGTATATATATATTTAATATTTTATAAATATTAAAATTCTTAATATATTTTCTAAATATATTGTTCGTTAGTTCTAGATTATTACTATACGTTAAATATGTCTTATTATAATTACCCACCCAAGAAAAAAGAATTTTCCCTGTCGATCTTTAAATAACAAAATTTTGTGGTAAAAAAACATAAAAAAAGACACGGATACACGGAATTTGAGAATCTCCTCTTTTTTTGAAGTCGGTTAATTAGTTTGTATGCTTACCAATTTTTATCCCGTTTTCCCTTAAATGGGCTTTCCGTATCCAAGACCGGATCCATTTTGAAAAAGCCACGATTTTTCCGACGGACTTCCATTTTCATACTTCAAAATGGTAACGCTTCGCCATACACTTGTATAGTTAACTTATAGCTGTAAAATTATAATATGGTATTTATATATAATATAAGATATGTAATAAAATTTGTCTGCATAATCTTTTAGCCCCGCTGTGGGACATTTACAGACTGTGATAGTTGCACCAGTTTACAGATTATAAGTTATGAATTTTATTATTTTATTTATTTATTCATCACTACAATTTTTACAATGTATTTATAACAATGATGATGTAAACATAAATTGATACGAATTTTACCGCACATCATATAGGCATGCCATTAAAAAGAAAATTAAACAAACAACTACAAAAAAAATCACGCTTTTTTTCATGCCTTTTCTTTTAATTATTATTAATTGTTTATTTATGAAATGTAAAATTATTGTAATTTACACGCAACTTTTCAAATTTAACAAATTTTTCATTATATATTTTTTTTTATAATATTTTTATATATAAATATATAATAGCACAATCACATCACACTTTTTACATTTGAATCACTTCAAATACTTATTAATATTGATAATATAACATCTGTTTATTTCACGCAGAACTATTTACAACAATATTTATACACAAACATTTCAATAATAATAACGACATACGTTTAATATACTTTATACGTAATATTAAAATTTTAAGTAGGTAGTTCAAACTTGTACTTTTGTTTATCTTACCGTTCAAATCCTAGAACATCTTTGATAGAATCCAAAGTGGTGGGCGATATATTATCGTAATACATTTTAATTTTAACGTAACACATTAGAAGTTATTTGTTTTAATTTTCGAGTGACCTTTGAAACGGTCACAATAACAAATTAACACTGGAGGGGTCTGACTGTACGTGTATCATTACAACCGACATGAACAAAGTGTGTCGAGTAACCCACGGGCCATAGTTGAGACCGCAGGTTTTGTAAACATTTTTTTAACTATCATTATTTTTTAAGGTCAGTGTGAACGTTAGTGTGATCTTTCGAACGAATTTAGTTTTCACTTCTTAATGTTTCGGTAAAAAGTAGTCGCGAGTTTATCGAATTATGTTACATAAATAAAAAAGATATGATTAATATATATATATATATATTGTCTGTCTCTTTTATTGAAGTTTTGTACATTTTATTTCAACCGAAAAACATAATGAACAGACAACTTATTGTAAGAACATATGCGTATTTTAAATAGTTGATTTTCTTGGCTAACAACATTCGTATGAAACAATAATAAGTGCGATAACCATAACGAAATTCGTAACGTAGCGAACGCGCTCGCGGTCAAGTACATTTGAAACGAGACTTTTTTAACAATACACAATATAAAATATACTAAAACAAAAATAAATACATTTTTAAAAACAAGCTGTTAACAAAACTTTGATAACGTATATAACTATTTAATATCTTTATCAAACATGAGAATAATTTTTTTTTTTCGCTTTATTTACACGGATTTATAACCAGTTATTATATTCAAAATTGTAAAAGATACAAAAGTGGCTTAGATATTTTTATCGTTTTTATATAATATTATTTAATTTTAGTTTACGACTATATTAGTCTGAAATAGTAAATATGCTCACCATCAAATGTTTCCGACGACTGGTATCCTGTCGCTGCAGAACCAGCGATGTCCGCCGCCGATGCCAATCAAAGCACAGGCCAATCGCGACTAATCAACTGAACGAGACGATCTCGTGGCTATATGCGTCATATCTTTCTTTATACTACATTTTCAATATTCTCATTTTTTTACGGCATAATGTTCTAATGTCACATAATAAACGTGAAACTAATCGTCCTATAATGTTATAAATACGAAAGTTTGGATAGATGTTTGTTCATCTTATAAACTAAGAACCGATTGCAATGAAACTGAAAAGGATAGCTGAAAGTCCAGAATAACGCATAAGCTGTTTTTTGTGCCGAGGTTTCCATGGGACTTTAAGTTAAGTAGGTAAAATAGCGATGCACAGCTATTGCCGGCGTTTAAAATCCGGGTGAGGTCTATTGGGTGTTATCATGTTATGGTATTGGTATTTAAAAATGACTGTTTTCATTTACAGAAATAATTTTCAGATAGGTGAGTTTCGGTTTGGTTTATGTCTTATAATAAACGTTGACTTCGTAAATCTTAAGATTAGCACGTTGTTAGTAATTTTAACACACAATTAATAAAGAAATTTTAACACAGTTTTATTCAATATAGCCAACGTTTTGATTAAGAGATTAATCACGTACTTATGCTACTTTGCTACTTTTCCCTTTTATTATCATGCTACTTTATCATTTCCAAGCAAATATATATTTTTTCAGAATATATAATTATATAGTATATACCTAATATTTTTTTCAGATTGATTTAATTGTAATAACATTCTGATTAAATCTTTACGAAATAATATAATATTATATATATATACATATATACATATTGGGATATAATATAAAATACCTAATTAAGAAGTGAAATGCTTTTGAGGTAATTATAATTAATAATTAATTAGAGATTATTTCAATATTTAAATACGTTTTAAATGTTTGCTAGCAAAAATCCAAGATTTAAATTATTTTTATAAATTATAATTCATATAAAAATTTATAAAGATCTCTATAGAAAATTATTGAATTAAATAGTCAATATAAAAATATATTTTTATCATCTCAAGTTAGTTCTCTAACTTGAAGCTATTTATAGGTTAAATTAACTTTGATATAAACAGAATGATTTAAAACTTAAAGAATAGATGAAGAAGATTCATATAATAATTTATTAATTTTTTATATTTATTACTACCAAAGGTAGAAAATATTATCCATATATGTCCCCTTAACAGATTCTATTTTTAAACAAAATATTAGACTCAGCATACTCAGGGCCGGATTTAGAGTTGTGGGGGCCCGGGGCAATGGAGGAGTGGAGGCCCCTTGATTTGGAATTGTATATGTTTTGTTCTTACAGAAAAAATGACAACGACGATATTCCAAAAAAAAAAGGTCGTCCGATCTCGCGCCAATATATTATCGTTACCGGATGGACGTATTCCTAAAAAAAAGGGCGTCCCAACTCCGAACCGCTCCAACTCAGTTGGTTCTATTGTGGAAGCCCCACTTTTGCGGATGTAGGGGTCCCTCTTTTGTGGGGTCCCGGGGCAGTTGCCCCGCTTGCCCTCCGATAAATCCACCCCTGAGCATACTCGTATAAGTTTAAACAATTGACAATGCATCTATGAGTAGTACCTACAGATGTAAAAAAAAAGTTTTATATGTCTCTCTGATTGTTTGAATTAGATTTATCTTTGAGAAAATTTATTACAAATATTATTCTGATTTTGGCGAAAAACTAAGCGAAAATAAGTAGCCACATACACAATACAGGACAAAATTTAAACAATGACGACGGAGGCGTTAATGTTTTCATCTCAGTTATATTTTAAATGTACAATTCTAATAATGATTGTTCAAAATTTTCAATATCACTAAAAAGTTTTCGTTATTTCATTTCGACAACTGTCTTATTTAAAAAAAGCATTTATTTAAAACAAAAATTTTATGAAAAAAAAAAATGATTTAAGTTCACTCTATTTCTATCATACAAACAATTCACAATAATGATAAGTTCTTTTGTGAATTTGACAGTTATATAATAATTTCTTCGATTTCGATTTAATGGGTATCACCACACCGACATTGTCGTCGTGAGGCGACATAAAAAGTCAATTAACACTTTATACGCCAAAAGAAATTATAAAAACAAGACTTTTTTTTCTAATCGATGTGTTTTATAATGATATGTGCCGAAATATTTTTTTATAAATAATCCGACATATTATTCCTGAGTTATTTATAGCAAAAAACGACCATTTTGACGACCATTCTGGTGTAGTGGTGCGAGTAGTTGCCTCAAAGCCGCGCACCGGCGGTCGCCGGTTCGATTCCCGCCCGGAACAGATATTTGTATTTGTACAAATATTTATTTCCGGTCTGAGTGTATGTCCTTGTGGGTCTCCCCACCATGTCTCGGAGAGCACGTAAAGTCGTCGGTCCCGGTTGTTAATATAGACGCCTGATAACAATCGTTACCCCATAGTAGGGAAATTATCCGCCAACCCACAGTGGAGCAGCGTGATGGATTAAGCTCCAACCCTTCTTCTATATGCAGAAGAGGCCTTCGCTCAGCAGTGCGTGGTTTACAGGCTGATACAGTACATAGCAAAAAACTATTCTAGGTCACCGGTGGCGCTATAAAAGAAGCCAAGTGTAGGGCACCGGTGCCCCCTAATGTCGTTGAATGTGTTAAAGTGTCATTAGACAACCGGTTTTCTAAATTATAGGTCAGAAGCAGCACACCTTTATAATGTCGTGATAATAGGGCATCACTATTTACGTAAGCAGTTTATTATCGTTTGTCATTAATTATTTTGAAATTTGATCAGCCATATTCTGTAGATTCGTATTTCTCTAAATGACTGAAATTATGATATTTATTGCTTATCAATTTAACAATTCGTGACACGGCATGTGTTCTATTTCATATTTATAAAACCTAATAATAGTTTAACTATACATTAGACAATATATAGTTGTCAATAAAAAATAAATCATACTAAAAGGCAAAAGATGAACTCTATATTTCAAAGTTTCTTTAGAACAGCAATAACGCAGTGAGTTGCCTCTATAAAAAAGTATTAACACTATTGTTTCCATTAATGGTATAAATACCTTTTTTTTTATTTCGATACTTAGCTTTTTTTTAATATATTACCCAATTTCCAAATCAAATATATTAAACTCTTGTCACGTGCGTAATTTAGTAAACTAATAGAGCCTTTCATAAATAGTTTTTTCTAGTAAAATTGATTAAAGACAAAATACAAGATTTCTCTTCACTTAAAAAACAATCAGTGCTTTTTGACGACTGGATCCAAATTACAATAATTCTAATAAATTACAATAATAATATGTTAATATTAATATATTATTATAGGACAAACAGTGGTATAAACAATGGTAGTTCGCCCTTACGAAACGACGCAAGTGAAATAGCTATTGCTTCGCTCCCATTAGTCATAGCGTGATGTTACATAGCCTTTCGCAATAAACAGGTTTCCTAACGCATATAAAAAATTTTTACCTCGTTCCGGAAAGTTCTGAGATTAGAACGTTTAAAAACAAACATGCGAAATAAGCCACGTGTGAAGTGCACTCTCACACGAAGGTTTACCTGCTGCATACTGCTGTAATGTTTATCAATACGTATTTGTGTAGATCTGGCTAAAATCGTCGAAAAAAAAGTTCCTTGTGTACTTTTTGAATTCTGTACATTTAACGACCTCTTTTTATTTTTTTTTTTATTTAATTGGGCCTCACTTTTAATTTTAAATTTTATTTTACAAATAAAATAATACATACTCTGTAAACGTTTCAAGTCTATATTTTAAGGTTTCAAAGATAATGGACTTGTGGCGGATGGATTGACGAGTGGACGGAAATAAGGACGAACACCGAAGTCTTTGTAAATAATAGTATTTTTTTTTTGTCTTTCTTCGGGTGCAGAGACCTTAAACCATTCTCGTTTTGTGATATTAGCACAGTCTAAGAATTTTTTTCATACAATCATCTAACTGATATGTAGCAATAGTGCGATGAGTGTATGCCAGGAGTTAGCCCTAGAGGCTACACACTCACTCGGGACAGTCAATTATCGCATATTATTGTACAAACTATAAAAAATAATATACAAACATACTCTTTAATTATGTATCATTCAAACCATAAATGTCTTGACGTTTACTCTTACGATGGCAATCTAGATATACGAACTACTAATGGTTAAATCTAGAAATAGTGTAGAACAATAAAATATGACAACTCTGCGTAATTACTTAAAGTATTATTTCGCAAGACATAAAAAAAGCTTTGGATAAGAATAAGTTTTGACGCTCTTATAATAATTAGTACGTAAACGATTTAATTGTTAGGTAGCGATGCTGATACGTACATTATTTCCATACATATAGATCTACATCGTTACTTATGTAATGAGGTCGTAGACTGCATTTAGTTAACAAAATCATATGCACTTTTACAGTTAACAGATTTTAATTGCTTGCAGCGCTTGTAAAGTATTATCCTTTCACTTAATTAATTCTGAAAGTATCTTCTTACGTTCGTTGATATTTAAAATTTACATGTTACTTATTTTGTACATTTTATAACATAATTTTTGAAAGTATTCTTAGTTTTGATTTTCACGCATGGAAAGTTTTCGAGATGTTAATCGTTATAAATCTTAAACAGGTTTTATTAAGACATTTTAATCATACTTTTATTCGGCTTCTTTTATGAAATCAAAAAGAATTTAACAGCTATAAAAGTATAATTTTTATACCAGATTTACTAATGTCCGATTATCCCCAGGATTAACCTCAATATTTTACTATTTATATTCTCAATAATTTATATAAAAATTAACGACCGTTCTGATGTAGTGGTGCGAAAGGTGCTTTCAACGTAGACCGCGGCGGTTTGGTTCAGCTTGGAAAGGATATTGGTATCATAATAAATATCTATTTCTAAATTCTGATCTAGATGTTTGTTTGTCTTTGTCGGTCTCCCCACAAGTAAATATTAAATGATAGTTTTTTTTTTTTTTAAGGAAGATTTTTTATTTCTAAATTAAAAATAGTAGTAGAGATACATATATATTTCTTTATTCATTACTAAAAATTATTTATTCGACGTACAAAACTCTCAAATATCGACAGCAAAGTATTTAGGGACAGTCTTAATAATTTAGGAACAATTTTAATCACTTCCTTTTGAATATTTATTTATAAATATGTATACAAAAATGTAATATAAGGCTTTCCTGGCTTAAGCTGGTGCATTGTTTATAAAACGATGTAATTATGTATCATAATTTTGTAATATCCAAACTAGGTAACAATTATGATGACATGCTTGGTGACTACGCTGTCTGCGTCTCGAGAAGACGTTGCACAGGGCTTCATCGAACAAGTTCTGAAGATACCTAATCCTGCTAGAGTTCTCAATTCAGTGCTTGGAAGGTTGGAAAGAAATAAGCAAGGACTTTTGGAAAGAGTACAACCGAGATACGCTGATGACGCAGACTGCGAAGAACCTGAGGTAGTGTTAGTTATTTTGTAGATTACAAAAAGATTTATATTTTTTGTTTATAATGTACTTTAGTACCGCGGCCTTGCGGCGTCGGTGACTTTTGTAACATTCTTTATGTCTTTGTTTTTTTTTTGAATTATTGCTCCGCATACAATTTTAACTCCATAACTATAACTATGTATTGTAAAAAAACAACCATTTAACGGTAAAAAGAAAGTCATTACAAAGTCTTATTATCTACTAGCTCTTAACTCCGCCCACAAACGCGTCGAATAAAATGAACAGTCGTTATTACACTATTAACTTCATGTTTAAACGGTATATCAAACTAAAAATTTAAAAACAGCATATATTAATTTAAGACCTGTAACACATATAAAATCACACCTAATTTCGTGTAACTTTTTAGTAACGCTGGAAAAAACTTACAAACAACCAAACAGACAGACGAAAAAAAAAACTACTTTCTAAAAATATTTTATTTGGCTTCTATTGCTATCTTAAAGACACGTATAATTCGAGTATTGTATATATCTCTCATGTACAGTCATCGGCGAGTTACAATTTTTAATATAATTATGTATTTACAGATGCATGTATAGATATAATTGATAGCATGCTGATTTTAATATATGTCTAAGAATTTTCTCGATTTTTATTGAGAGATCAAATTTGAATTAACGAATTCGCCCCTGTTTAATATTATGCATGTTTTCGTATCTACTAAACTAATATATCTCTAAACACAAGACAACTAATCTATATCCAATCCTCCTACGTAACTATTGCTTGTATTGTATGTAAATCACTAAAATTTAACTTTAAGGTTTTGTTTCAGAATCTTCCAGAATATACCGAGTCCCTGCAAGATTCGGTTGAACGAGGCTTGAGACATTTGGGTTCCCAAGTAAGTAAAATGACTTTTTTATATGCCAACACACATCCCTCTCTAACGTAAAGAAAGAAAATTAAGGTAATTAATATGTGTTTGACTTTTAGCTCTTCTCCTTGAATCGAATATTTTGTAGAGTTCATTGTTTTCAAGTAAAATATAAAAGAAAAGAAAAACTTAAATTTGGAAATGTCATATGATCACAACAGACTCTGCTTACCAATCCTTAAATATAACTAATAAATTAAAAGTTATCACTTGTACAGAAATCATCTATAAATAATATGCTCCTAGAAATTTTACCCTTATAACTTCCTATACCATAGAAAATTTACAAAAAAGGTAGACTATATTTAACGCCGGTATTTATGATATATATTTCAAATATTGCATTTATAATAAAAAAATTTAGTCTGAATGTCAGTTCTTAATAACAATATTAACGAGTACTGCGTTGGCTTTTATTTTAAGCGTAAGGCCTTGACTATTCTGTAATTTCGTAAAATAAAAAGACTCTGTTGTACGTGTCTTTTGTAAGATCTACTTTGTATGACAACATAATTGTTAATAGTACATAGAATATTGAAATTATCAAATTACAGCATAACCTTATCGCACAATACTTTTATGTTTCATTTATGAATAAAACATTAAACATTTCCATTTGACAAGAATCTTTTTTGTGATTAAAAATAAATCCATTGTTAGTTGTTTAATACATACATACATATGTCTTTATTTAAATAAGTATATTGAAATAATTTTAAGGGCGATTAGTTTGAATATTAAAAACACTAGGTGTATAAATTAAAAAGAATACCATGCTTGGGTAGATATTAAACGCTTAACTATAGATTATACTAGCAGCCCGCCCCGGCTTCGCACGGGTATTTAACTAAAATTTTAAAAATTATAAATTTATATTTTTTATCACCTACACCTGCGTCGATACTGGAAATTTTTTTATAATAGACGGATTGAGTTGTCAAATCAACTTCGAAGCAAAAGCAACCCCCTTTTAACCCCGTTAGGAGATGAATTTTGATAAAATACGAAACACGTCTTCAATCAATTCTATTAAAGAATATTTTATGCAAAATTTGAAGCAGATTGGACCAAGGAACTACGTTGTACCATACAAAATTTGCCCCCCTGTTTTGCCCCCTTAGGGGAAGAATTTCGTAAAATCCGTTCTTAGCTGACCTCTCCTCGGCAAAAGGAATATTCCTACCAAATTTCAAGTCTCTATATCTTATAGTTCCAGAGACATCGTGATGAGTGACCTTTCGCTTTTATGTATTAAGATTAAGATTATAAAACGGACTCGTTAACAGATTTATTATATGTATAGATAGTACGGATGAAACATTTGAACTGATTTTTTTATTAATTATATTTTCATTGATGAATATCACTTTTAATAAGTATTTTTCCCGACGAAGACAAATCCAAAAACACAAAAATCATAAAAATCGGTCCGCTCGTTCTCGAGTTATAAACGGTGTAACTAACACGACTTTCTTTATATATATAGATTACAACTTAAATAGCTATAACCATCCAACTTTGTATAATCAACAAATACATAACGACCAAGACCATAGTACACTAAGATACTAAATGCTAAAAAAAATATTTCGTTAAATACGGGCGAGTCTCATTCTGTTGGCCGAAGTTTTGGTCAGCGCGATTCAATCAATTTATTACATTACAATTCAAATTATTCTGCTTCATCTATCGTATAATGGTAGAATATCGTTTTTATATTTAGACAAACATAATTTAACATAATAGTATATTAATTGAAAAATGATGTTTTTTCTAAAATATTAAAACGATTTCTATTCCTATCCGACATATTTAGTAAACTTTTAAGTTTAACAAAATCATAACTCAAAAATAAGTTTTGTGAGTTTTTAAGATTCGTTAGACCAGATGGCGTCTATGTCGCGTAGGCGTATTTCTATTTTCTTAAATATTTATTTTTAAATTTAACTACAATGAAACAAAAACTAAATTATACTGTGAGTTATGTATAATTTTTATGTATTAAAGTTATTTACATTGGTTTTGTACTTTTTACGTGATACGCGTACAAAACAAGCTTATAAGAGATGGCGCTGATTGAAATTAAAGCGCGCTATTAAAATTTATTCTTGAATAGTGTATTAATGAAACGGAGGTTTTAACAGATTTATTATTAGTAAAGATTTATATTTAGCAATATCAATATAATCTATACATTTATAACTACATATAATAAAATTGTTACCAAGTGATGTAGGTATCTTTATGATAGCAATAGAAGCCAAAACAATATTTTTTAGAATTTTTGTCTATATAATATACTTATGTTCGTTTCCATATCACGCAAGTTGACTGTCTGTCTGAACATCGTACTGTGACACATAATATAATGCAGTGCAACATATAAAACATGGTAAACATATAAACGTGGAATGATATATAATATATATATATATATATATATATATATATATATATATATATATATATATATATATATATATCATAATGAAAATAAATGTTTTATCGTCATATTATATGACTCGAACATTTCTCTAATATGTACCTGTAGAGAAATTTCTCTTAATATATAATTTGTAGCCTAATTAATATTTTTAGGATACGGGTTATAATTAAATAAGAAAGGTACTACTTATGGACTTATCGTATTATAGTTTTTTTTTTCAAATAAAAAGAATCATAGTGATAGAAAAATTGCCACTGGAAAAAGGTACTAGGTGATTTAAACAATGTATAAAATAAAAAAATTAGAGCGAACTTAAAAAACAACGCAGCATATCTTATATGCAGCAAATAACATCTTTTAATGTTATCTTCACATGGTTACACTTTAATTGACTAACTGGCCACTGAAGACAATAATTTTGTAACTGCTTATTAAAAAAGCAAGCACCAGAAACCACAAAAGTAAAACAATATTTTCGAATTGCGTATTAATATTTTATTTTTATTTTTTATATTTTTAATTTAGTCAGTCTATTTTATCTAAAAGACTAAGGGCCTGGACCAGTTGCTGATAAACTTTATCTCGCTCATAAAATGCTAATAGACTACCAGAGACTTAATACACATCAGCAGGAGGTAAACAGGGCCCTTAACGCCTATTTCACCTCAACTAATAAACTACAACTTTTCACAAGTTGCACAAGTTCAATAGAAA
This sequence comes from Euphydryas editha, assembly GCA_036937285.1. Lineage (NCBI taxonomy): Eukaryota > Metazoa > Arthropoda > Insecta > Lepidoptera > Nymphalidae > Euphydryas > Euphydryas editha. The sequence goes on along the minus strand of JAUPFZ010000005.1, from coordinate 17,913,492 downwards.
TATCTGACAGATAAATTGGTGTTCGATGCTGATACAAAAAAAAAAAAAACATCATAAACTTTTATTTTTGGGATAACGTTATACATCGTATCTGACATCTGAACGTTATCAACAACCGGTCAAATAGACGCTAACTAATAAAATAATGACAGTTCAAAATTATGTGACGATGTGTTCAAAATTATGTGTTCAGCGCACATATCATGTGACGATTACGTTTAATACGTATCTGCAAAGACTTAAAAGAATGTAATTTTTTTTTCAGAAACATTATCCAATATGTCATTTGGAAAGAAAGATTCACAGGCTGAACACAGATGAATACGAGTACCGACCCGCGTATTACGAGGAGGTACGCTGTACCATGACCTCGAGCGGCGACGTCGGCGTCACAAACGAGGTAAACAACAATTTGTTGAGCAACTATAATTACAAGGGAAAAATTGTTTGAAGATTACCATAACTTTTTATTTATAATTATAAATATATAATATTCGATGCTCGGTTATATGTGAGCGTGAAATAAACCTTAATTTTTTTATATTCCTTTTGGGGTTGATTATATAATTATGATATGAATAAACAGTAAAGTCAGTTTTTTTGTTTTACTTATTTTGCATTTTTTTTTATTAAAAATAACTAATAGTAAGTGTAATTGCTTAAAATGTTATCATTAAGAATAGACAAAACAAAGGTATTGGTATTTGTACAAATATTTGTTTCCGGTCTGGGTGTATATTCTTGTGGGTCTCCCCACCGTGCAGTAGAGCACGTAAAACCGTGAATCTGGATTTTTATCTTAAATACCTGATAGAGATCGTGGTAGAGAAGTTAACGACAAACATGCGGTGGAGAAGAGTGGAGAAGAAGCTTTTGGCCAGCAGTGAGACGTTTACAGACTGATTCTGTTCAGTTTAGTTTAGTTTAAAGCACTCTTTCATACCCATATAGTCCTTGAAACAACAATGGCAATGAAAAATCATTGCCACAGGGATGTCATATTTATTTTTATTTACTTACTTGTTTTAAATATGCACATTAATAAACTAATTAGCCTAACTAATTAGGTTTAACCTAAATATAAGATTTTAAATTAAAATGGTTATTTTTATTACTTAAATTATTTAAAACGGTATATTAACCAATACTTAATAATTACGGGGGGAAACATCTACCCGCAAACTTCAGTCTCGTGAACAAGACATTCGTAGATAATGTCGAAATATCGAGCTCCACCAGATAATAATAAAAACATGGTAAATATTCCGTTTTAAATAATTTAATTATAAATGTCTAAGCTTCCCACAAGACCATCAATTTCACCCGTTTTTTGACGATAAGAATATTATACATATTAATGTTAACACATTAATATGTATAATATTATATTATATATATATACGTTATTGACATTGACAAATACCAAAGGAAAGGCGTCAGTGCTTCTGTCCTTCATGACTGTATTCACATTGCGTAAATAAGACCGCGATGCATACGATTAGTTGGCCCCTTCAGTCGCATCTACTGATGAACGTCGTCTAATAATAACGTCAATAATTGTCAGGTAAACTCAATTAATCATTTCTTCAATCACGCTTGAAACGTTCAATTAATCTTGACAATGAAGTAGAAATATCAAAAGGCAATTGATCATTTCGAAGGTGCACAATAATAATCATTAATATTATCAGGTATGTTCGAGCCTCGGATTTTCATGCGTGCAGTGGAACAAGACGATACATTTGACAAGAAGGCGTTATTCGAGGTATGAGACCATATATATACTAATTACTAATATTATAAAGTTGAAGAGTTTGTTTGTTTGAACGCGCTAATCTTAGGAACTACTGGTTCTAATTCAAACATTATTTTTGTGTTGGATAGTCCATTTATCGAGGAAGGTTATATAACATCACGCTACGACCAATATCGGCTAAGTAATAATAAGAAACGTTGCAAAAACGGGAAAAAATATTCTTTTTTATGAGCTTCCGTTGCGTTCTTTATTATTCCTCTTCCCGAGACATTTTTTACTATAATTCCACGTTTAAGCATAACATCACGATTTATATTTCCCGAAGGTAGGCAGAGACGCATATATAAAATGGAAAACCCACTTTTCGCCAGTTATGTGTCCCATATAAAAGGGGCGAGCCTATTGCCATACACCGGGGACTATACCGACTCGGTCCTGAGAATTTTAGAACAATTAAAAAAAACCAATAATACGTTGAACGACCCAGGAATCGAAGCTTGCGACCACTTGAACAACGAGGCGGGCACTCTTAGAGTAATGATTAAAAATATTTAAGTACATTTTTCCTCAAATTAACGCGGATGAAACCGCGGGCACAGCTAGTCATAATATAAAGACAAAATGAATGTTATTAACAAATATTTTTTTAATTAAGTTTTTTTTTATATCTTTAACATATTTAAATGCAATAACAAACAAACAAATTTATTCCTATGATATTAGTATAACGCACATACATATCTAATTTTTAATACAAACTTAATTATGTACATACGAGTATGTAGATATAGGTGTAAGACTTACTTTTTAAATATTTATTTATTATATACTGTTCTCTTTGATTCAAATTATATACCGGATGATTCAAAGTATATACCGGATTTTCATTATTCGGACACCCACCACCTCAGTCCCCCGAGATCATGGACGCTGTAAAGGGTCCGAAACGTCGTGAAATAATTTAATTTAAAATATTTTTAAACTGTAAAGTTTTTAATAAACGCGATAAAATCCGATATACACTTTTAATCAAATTTATTTATTATAGCTCTACATTTTATAGAGTATATTAATTCATAATGTAAATACAAAAATCTTAATATTTATTAAAATAATATATTTTTGTTCAGTGACTGCTGGGAAACAAAGACAATGGTGATACCAGCGGGATGCGAGTGCATGTGGCCAGTACACAGACTAGGACAGATAACATTGCACGTTTAGATAAGCTGTGAAATGACAATCGTACTTATCGTTTATGTAATCTGTAACATTGTGATAGTTTAGTACACCTATTAATTTATTATTATTATTATAATTAAATTATTAATTATATCACTATGAATACATTTATAAAGGTAATATGAAATTTAATTTTGGATTGAAAATAAAATATTTAACATAATTTGTTTCTTTATTTCACATACAAACACAAAACTAATACTTACACATTGTTAAGTCTTTTTTTGTCCTTACAGGTCTTGAACTTGTACACTAAGTTATTGTATTGTATATTACTAGTAGATCGTCACTGTTTTCTGTGGAAATAACTATTGTATAAATAAATCAAATAGAAGACATTTTTGTCTAGCATCACTACATATTATATAAAATCCCCCGCCGCGTCTATATATCTTTTCTAAACTCAAAATCTACTTAACAGATTTCCATGCGGTTTTCATCATAGACAGAATGATTCATTAGGAAGATTCAGGTGTATAATTTTTTAAGATTTTGTGTAAATTATTTGAAATATAACGATAATTGTTAATCTTCGAAACGCTGCCTATTTCCTTTAAGATACAACAAATCAGTGTATGGTGCGTATATTCCTCTTTTTTGCGTACAATGCCGTAATTAGAAAGCCATAAAGACGTTAGTTAAGAATTTCATGCACATTATTATAATCTTTTATGTAATAATCTATTATATTATTTCTGATTCGATATCTTCAGAGGAATACCAAGCAAAGCCCTCTCCATTACTCGTTGTACGACTTGGAGCTTATTTAGGCCATAGTATAGTCAGAGACCATGTCTCAGATCCGTATGTCATCACTGGCAACACACATTGTTCGAAGACTTTCGACTTGAGGCACTGAGGTATGGCGGATGAAAAGGCGTTTTTAAACTTCCCGAACGCTGCCCATCCTAGCTGGATTCGACCAAGTTGGACCTTTCATTCTAGGTAGATGTACTCGTCAATAATTTCAAGGGTAGAATTTCCAACTAATATCGGGGTAGAATTTACAACTAATATCGGGGTAGGTACGACATGGACATTCCACATGATTTTCGTCTTGTCCATGTTCATTTTAAGGCCCATCGGTTGGGAAATTGCATAGAGCAGATGATATAATAGTAAGGCGATGTCTACCGACTACTAGACTAGACACTAGAGATTAGCTTGTATTTATTTCTAGAGATAAATTAATAGTAATTAACTTACTGTAGCTGATAATATTGGGTACATTACTTAGGCTTGTATTGCAAGTGTTTTTGCTACCAGGACGTACCTATGTATTTATTTCAATTGTATTTTTTTTTTTTGTCATTCGTTAACTGTGTGAAATCACCTTATGGTGAAATAAATATTTTCATTTTAATTCAATTCATTTTCAATAGTGTACATAATATAATATAGTGTAAATATTTCTTTTCTTGTAATTTGAATTAAATTTGAAAATATTCTCTACTTGAAAACATTTTCGTAGGTAGGAAACTATCGGTTAAACATTTGCATTAAAAAAAAAATCAATAGACAATAGTTGTAACTACTGACTCGACGTTTTTAATTTACGGTAACTTAACAAAAAAATAAATTATTGTATTCTTAATCACATTAAAAGTATTTATATAAATAAAAATAATAACTCATATTATTTTTTTATTTTGAGAAGGTAATAATTTGACGGCCGGCTGGTCGAGTGGTCAGGCAACAGCTGGACACTCTACGCAGCGGTCGCGGGTTCGAATCCCGCCAGGTGCAGATAATCTGTATGACGAATATAGATGTCTGCACCGGGTCATGGATGTGTATTTATGTATATATGTATTTATATCTTAAATTTATTTCCGTTCCTAGTACCTGTAACACAAGTTCTTACGAACTTAACACGGGGCTAGGTTAACGTGGTGTGATTGTTGATTAATATTTATTTATTTAATGAACAAGCTGTATATAAAACCATTCGTATTTAACAAAAAACTTTATCATTTCGATTCATACGAATGAAATTAAAATAAAATAAAAGAAAACAGTTAGAGGAACTATCTAATTTTTTTTTTCTTTTTTAATGTGTTTATTCCACCGCAGAATAACTTATAAGCAACCCAGAATAATTAATTATAACTAGTTAAATGTCAGAGTTAAACAACTATGTTTATATAAAAATACAGAAATTCACGCAACTCCAAGATCCACGTTGACGACCTGTTCGAATATATTAACATATATTTGACATAGAATGGTTAGATATTTTTTTATCTGTAATTTTGTACTACATAGTCATATTTATTATTACGATTTTTCTCTCTAATTAATTATAAATTAAAAAAAAAAACCACAAATAACAAACAAACAAAAATATATATCGCCTAGGCAATTATAAAAAAAAAACTAATCAAATAAAAGTAATCTATAAATATAAAATGCTTTGTCCTGAATAACTGACTCACTGACTGACTGACTGACACTGCCTAAACTGCTGATCGTAGAAACCTGAAACATGAAGGGTGTGTTATTTGTATAACGTAGGCATCCATTAAGAACGGATTTTTCGAAATTCTACCCCTAAGGTGGTGAAAAGGGGAAGCAAAGTTTGTATGAGACAACGTGATTCCTTGTTCCAATGTACTTTAAATTTTGCATAAATATTCTTTAACAGAATCGATTAAAGACGTATTTCGTATTTTATCGAAATTCATTCCCTAACGGGGTTTAAAGGGGGTAAAAAGCTATTTGCTTCGAAGTTTATATCAATACTCCTTAGTGCTTTTGATTTAAATTACATTTTGTTTTGACACATGTTTGACAACTCATCTTCTATATATATAGGAGACTTTCTATAGATATAGTCACTCATCACAATATCTCTGGAACTATGAGACCTAAAAACTTGAAATTTGGTAGGAATATTCCTTTTGACAAGTAGAGGTCAGCTAAGAACGGATTTTACGAAATTCTCCCTCTAAGGGGATGAAAAAGGGAGGTAAAGTTTGTATGGGACAACGTGATTCCTTGGTCCAATCTACTTCAAATTTTGCATAAATATTCTTTAATAGAATTGATTGAAGTCGTGTTTCGTATTTTATCGAAATTCATTCCCTAACGGAGTTAATAGGGTGTAGAAAGTTATTTTGATATAAATACTCCTTAGTGCTTTTGATTTTAATTACATTTTATTTCGACACATGTTTGACAATCAATCCGTCTATTATAATAATTATATTTTCCAGTATTGACGTGTAGGTGATATCTTTTTTTGGGGTGCTCCTAATGGAACAGGCAAGACTTTATAGTAAACGTAACAAAATTGAGTTGTAAATGTACCGTGTGATCGCGATATTGTAAAATAGTGTCTTATATAATATTTTTTACTTCAATTTTGGTGCTGTGTTAGGTCATTGGTTTTTACCTAAATGGTTCATCAGCAAGGCATCTGTAGTTCACAATGATACAGATATAGAAGACACCAAAGTGAACTTGGAAACATTTTTGAATTATACGGCATTAACACCCCAATTAGTACAGATTGGCATGGTACCACGGACTAATGTTGGAACAAGGTCAGAAAACATTATAAATCATGTACCCATTTAACTTTATCTTACACTAAAACTAAGAAGGAGGAGATAAAAGCTGTCTTGGCGTATTATTAAATATAAATATATGTTTGACATACAGACATGATCGTCTGTTCCTAAGGTAGGCAACTTAATGTCTATGTTTTAGGTAAAAGCCCACTGATATACATTTTTTATAAATATACATATAAATAATACATATAGAAATAAATACATATTACACCCAGACTTGAGGCGGGAATCGAACCCACGATCCTGGAGCAGAAAGCAGGGTCACTATCAACTATGATAAGTCAATTAAAATTTAAAAAATAATTACTTGCGGGTTTATCCAAATCTAAGAGACAAAATCGTATTGACTTGTGGTGTAATTATGCCTACGATACAACGAATGAAGCATTGATGACCGTTCTGGTGTAGTGGTGCAAGTAGTCGCCTTGACGCCTCGCCTCAATGGCGGTGGTCGTGGGTTCAATTCCCACTCGGGGCAGATATTTGTATTTGTGCCAATATTTGTTTCAGGTCTGGGTGTATATCTGGACGTATAGTGGGTTTCCCCACCATGCCCCGGAGAGTACGTAAAGCCGTCGGTCCCGTTTGTTATCATGGATGCCTTATTACTTATATTATCCGCTAACCCGCAGTGGAGCAGCGTGGTGGATTAAGCTCCAACCCTTCTTCTATATGGAAAAAAGGCCTTCGCTCAGCAGTGGGTTATTTACAGGCTGATACAATACACTACAGTACAGGAGCATTTGTGGCCTGCAGTGACGAAACTGAGCCTTACCATAAATATTAGAGTCCATCTAAGGGGAGATGTACTGCCGGACAGTTCTCAGACCTGTTGCTTAAAATAGGAAATGGTGTTTTCCGGGAACCATATAATAATATGATGTATGAGTGTATATGAGTAATTAATTACCATAAACAAAGCTTAAGGTCATACTCTTACTGTAGCGGGAGTATACTTAAACGAAAGCTGCTTCTCTCACAGTCAGTTGTATGTGGCATATTCCAGTGCTAGAATTACCAGGCTAGGTAATTCTAGCACTCCGAACGAAAAAAAAAAGTTTATAAAGAAATATACAGAAGGTGTAGTATTTCGATTTAGTTGTAAAAAAATAATACCCCCGTGTAACTTTCTCCAGATCAAATGCAGAGTTTTTTGATCATAAAATATAACAATTTTTATTTTTATTTTAATGTTTATTTAAACTTTAAATCCCTACTCTATAATAAAGATTGTTGTATTTTATAAGTATTCAAATATTTGAACATAATCATTTATACTTTATAACAAAATTAATAACGTAAAAAGAAACAAATAAAAATCCTATTATAACCATTTTCGACTTCTACGCGGACAAAGTCGCGGGCTAAAATATTATGTTTGACAACTCAATCCGTCTATTATGAAATATTTTTCAGTATCGACGCAGGTGTAGGTGATAAAGAATATAAATTTATATTTTTTGAAATTTTAGTTAAATACTCGTGCGAAGCCGAGGCGTGCCGCTAGTCTATTATAAAATACTATTTATAACATCTATAATAGATCGAAAGTTCGACTTTCGATTGTAATTTTAGGGACGAAAGTGCCACATTTCCTCCCGGCCGAATGATGAGGAAATTTTAGAGCGCATGCGTAAACTTTCGTCCCGATCAAGGTCCCGATACAAATATAATGTTTTAAATGTCAAAGTTATTACAGATCACATCAATTTATTTTAATATTTTCCTTGTAATGATTCGTATGCTCTTATTATTTTTCATTTCATTATTTGATCTTATTTTTCACTTAATACATTAATTTCATATACTTATACTGGTGTTATAACAACGCGTTGCTAGGATAAGCGACATCAACGAGAATATCAAATTTATGAGTAAATTAATTTAAAGACCTAATAATTACTATTTTATCTATATTAATTACAACCGAACTTTCGATCCTAGCGTTATAAAAAATTGTATACGTTACACGGGACACACTTCCCGTGTTACTTTCCAACCCGCATATTTGTTATAATAATAAAACATCTATGGAATAAAATTCTCCTTAGTAATGTAATATAATACTCCAGTATCGACGCAAGTGTAGGTGATATCTTTTTTTGTATACGGTTATTCACGGTGTAACAGGCAATACTTTTCTATTAAAACTGAAGCAATCGTGATATGTCTTAGCGGTCGCATTGTCAGGAATTGCTACTAAGCAGCTGGAAGGAGGTAAAACTGCACAACACTCCGCGTTTTAACTTCCTTTTCATTTGATACAAACCGAAACCCCTCACTGCAATTAACCCAAACAAATTCAAAACGAAATGAATTGTTGGGGATGAGAGTACTATGGCTCATAAAGGAGGTTTCGAAGCCCTAAATTGATATTTACAAGATATTATGAATAATAATTGTCAAATGGGAGGAGTTGCTGTATTGTTAGCAGGCGATTTCATAAAAGGTGATGATATATTTTACGCTTTGTACTACTTTCCATACTAGACGAACTATTTTGCATCGGGGTTCGTAGTATGTGTATATACTAATTCGTCATACGTATCGTAATTTATAAAAAGCAAATGAAACGGAGAAGATTACATATCAATAACGGAACTAGAAATTTGTAAAATACAATAGTTATAGTTAAAAAAAAATACAATAAGACGGTAAACGATTAAAAGTTTAGATAAAGAAATTGTAAAGAAAGAGATTTTGGTCCAAACCTCAATTAAGAAATAACTCAGCGAGATAATATCAAGATTATAGATATCAAGACTTTGACTTGATTGGATATCTAGTAAATGTAATCAAATATAATAAACTTTTTTGTGGAGGCGCGAGATGCCTTCTACTCAAGCAGCTTCGCCGTAACAGAAGTCTCTTTCCAAAAAGGTACAGAAACTTGTGCGCAGAGATCTCCGCTGCTCAAATACAGGAGCTATCACAGCTATTATACAGCAGAACAGGGGGTCAAAAGTTTTCTAGAGACCACCGGGGAGAAGCTTTCTTGCGAAGTTTGAAACAATAGATGAGAGAATCGCTTGCTCTCGCCCTCAAATCCGAGAAGAGGTCGAGAAATTATGTGGACTGCTGTACTCGTCGAGCGCACACAAGCCTAAAACTCAGGACATCGAAGATCCACGTGCGCCACTGTTGCGGCATTTTTTCGATGATATCCCGGATATCAATGTCTATGAGATTAGTGTGGCATGGACAGCGTAAAAACGGTAGGGCCCTGGGGATGACTGAATTATAATTGAGCTCCTTAAGGCCGCGGGACGACCTGTCCTAAAAGCCTTAGTGTAGCTCTTTAATGATCCAGCGAGGTACCACGCCGGAGGCATGGTCCAGGAGTTTGGTTGTGTTATTCTTCAAGAGAGGTGATAAATCTTTCTTGAAAAATTATAGACCAATATCACTTCTGAGTCACGTCTATAAGCTCTTTTGAGGGTCGTTACAAATTGTCTCACCACAAAGCTCAACGAATTCCAACCACCTCAGCAGGCTGGGTTTCTAAATGGTTATAGCATCGTAGACCACATACATACTGTTTGGCACATTATACAGAAGACAGAAGAGTATAATCAGCCCCTGTGTATATCATTTGTGGACTACGAGAAAGCCTTTCATTCGATCGAGACCTGAGCTGTCCTGGATTCTTTGCAGCGATGTCATATCGACTGGCGATATATTGAGGTACTGGGGTGTATAGATGACGCGTCAATGATGACCTTCCAAATCCAGGCTCTAAAAAGCATGGAGGTGAAAGTTACAGGGGACGTAATTCTTTAATCTTATCTTATATCTTTAAACGAGCAATTCTTGTATATATATATATATATATATAATCTGAATCTCGGAAACGGCTCCAACGATTTTCATGAAATTTAGTATGCAGGGGGTTTCGGGGGCGATAAATCGATCTAGCTAGGATTTATTTTTAGAAAATGTTGTTTTATCCCTTTTTTTACGCAATTAAAAAATACCATTAGAATACGAAGGTAAATTTCGCTGTCATTGACAAGCTTCTAATAGCTCAGATAGGAATCGGGCGGATTCGAAATTAGAAAACCTGGGTTCGAATCAAGGTTTCTACAGACCAATCTTTTTTTCCTTTTTTTTAATTAAGAGCTCTTTTTATTTTTTATTTAAATAACCAGTTCCTATTATTTTACTATTATGTCGGTAAGATCGAAAATATTATTTATGTTTCATCTGTATGTAATGTATCTAAATATAATTTAACCGAGCAAAGCTCGGTCATCCAGGTTCTATCTTTAAACGAGCAATTCTTGTATATATAATCGGAATCTCGGAAACGGCTCCAACGATTTTCATGAAATTTAGAATGCAGGGGGTTTCGGGTGCGATAAATCGATCTAGCTAGGATTTATTTAAAAAAAATATTGTTTTATCCCTTTTTTTACGTAATTAAAAAATACCATTAGAATACGAAGGTAAATTTCGCTGTCGTTGACAAGCTTCTAATAGCTCGAATAGAAATCGGGCGGATTCGTAATCAGAAAAGCTGGGTTCGAATCCAGGTTTCTATAGACCAATCTTTTTTCCTTTTTTTTTTTGAATTAAGAGCTCTTTTTTTTTTATTTTTTATTTAAATAACCAGTTCCTATTATTTTACTATTATGTCGGTAAGATCGAAAATATTATTTATGTTTCATCAGTATGTAATGTATCTAAAAATAATTTAACCGAGCAAAGCTCGGTCATCCAGGTACTAGGGTTTAAGTCCGTCGTCGCGTGTTGCCAGTGTTATAAAAATAGCGGTACTCACACCTGTTGTTGTTGTTAGCACGGAACGAAAAAGACATAGAAATGGTGAAAACTGTGAAAATAGTTTAAAAAAAGCATTAAAGGATGTCGGTAAACAATACCAGACCTCTAAGAGCAAGGTTATTTCAGAAAAAAGCCAACACCAATGATACATTATTTTAGAGACGAAGAACACCGAAAATATCATGCAACTTTTTTGAACTAAGCTAACATTTATGTTACCTACTTTTATTTAATTAATAATAACACCGGCACACAAAAAAAAAAAGTTTTCAGTACTTTTGACGGGACCCATATATCTCTATGTATTTCGACCCGCTGAATCCGAATTTGAGGTCAGTTTGACCCGTACACCGTCAAATTTTCGAGAAAACTTTGAAAAACCGACAAAAATGACGAAAATCGGCAATTTAGGCGATTTAAAATGATTTAAAAAAAATTTGATCTAAACTAAGCATGATTTTTATGTATTTTGACCCGCTTAATACTTATCTGAAGTTTATTTAGACCATAAGCCATTAAAAGTTTGAGTAAATTCAAAAAAAAATAAAGTTTGAGTGTGCCGGTGTAATTAAATATTAAAAAAAAATTAACTTTTTGTTTGTCACATAAATAGTCTTTTTATAGACAATATACCAAAGAACCAATATCAAAAGAGGCTTGAAACTTAGACCTTAATTTATAATATAGCGCAAGGCATACAGACCTTTATTTACTTATATTAATTAGTACTGGGCTTAAAGTTTTCTTCGTACTGATTAGAAAATGTAAGCTTATTGTACTAATTAATAACTTGAGATACTTAATTTTTTTCCGCAAATGCATTTTATTGTAATAATAATTATGTCAATTAAAAAAATGTCGTGATGATATGGCTTATTATTTAAAACGTAAACTCGTCCACTTTTTGTTTTTGGTACTTAGAGCGTTTTTAATTTCTGGTATTCATTTGTTAATAACAATTGCAATTTTTTATGTGCTAATCATTGATCTATAAAGGTTTTTTTATAGATCAATGGTGCTAATACATACGTTCGATATATTTTTATAGACGTCATTCCGAATCGAATGAGTCATCACTCATATTTTCAGAAACTTTATCAAGAATTAACACATTTTTGAACTTATTTAGCCTATTAAGTAACAGCCGACTGATAAACGTTTTTTTTTTTTTTTTGTAACATATTTATATACGACTAAAACATATATAAATAAATATATATTACACCCAGACTCGGGGCGGGAATCGAACCCACAACCCTGGAGTAGAAAGCAGGGTCACTACCATCTGCGCCAACGGCCCACTGTCATATGTATGAATATAATATTATGGTTATTCTAATACAATACAATTACATATACCTAGTCTTTTTTGTTTTACATTTTATTGGTTCATAATATTTTTCTATAATAAAAATGATGAGACAAAATGCATGCAAGTTTTTAATTTTTTAAATAAAATTATTGTGGAAAGCAATTTATGAGATATAGGATATTTAGCTGTTAGTCACATTAACCATTATAAATAATTATCATACAAATATAAATTTATAACACAAAAAACCTCACGTATAATGTACTCTACTTTCGATTGCTCTTTTAGAAACATCTTAAGAAAAGCTTCCTGTTTAATTGGTATCATTACGAGAATCGAATCCGAGTTTGAAAACAGTTATATTATTATATATCTGTAAGTTACATTCTTTAAAATTCGCATCTTCGTTTATTATTGTGTACCTGTGCTTACAGTTGTCCGCACATAATGTCCGACGATGTGCTTACTGGTACATTGGGTCTCCTCTCGAGAACCTTTGTGCTCCTTCGGCGGTTAGTTCTACGAGTTTTGTGCCCTGCCCACAGCCACTTCAGCTTGCAAATCCATTGATCTATGTTGGCTACTTTTGTTCGTCAGCAGAGACATCATTTCTGATTCAATCTCGCAGAGAAATACCAAGCAGAGCCCTTTCCATTACTCGCTGTGTGACTTTGAGCTTGTTAAAAAGGCCCAAAGTCAGAGAGCACGTCTCAGATTCGTATGTTATCACTGGTAACACACATTGATCGAAGACGTCCGACTTAGGGCACTGAGGTATGACGGATAAAAAGACATAAAGATTTTATCTTTAATTATTATTCAAATTAAATGTAATAAACACTATCACTACACATTATTAAAAATTTAAAATATACAAAACAAAAACGAAAAAAAAATCTGTCTGTCTGAGACTTTCTTTTGACTTTCACGAAGACATTCAACTTCAAACAACCACCAGATAGTTTTATTAGTTTAAAAGAAAATAAAAAAAAAGTATCGTATGTTACCTACTTCTAATACCTTTAAGAATATGTACCGTAAAGTTTCATGATAATCGGTTAAGTATACAGAACTCGAAATATTTCATATTTGCCGACGACCTTAAAATTGCTAAAGAAATAAAATCAGATGATGATGCCATAGCTCTCCAAGAAGACATTGATCGACTGTCTGCTTGGTGCACTGGCAACGGAATGGTTCTTAATCCTGATAAATGCTCTTGCGTCAAATTTACTCGTAATCACAAAATTTTTGAGACGGCATACCAAATCAATGGTACATATTTGCAACAACTTAAATCTGTTCGTGATTTAGGCATTACAATTGACTCCAAATTAATTTTCATCAATCATATCGACAACATATGTAAATCTGCACGGAGTACGTTAGGCTTTGTCTTTAGAAACTGTAAAGAATTCAAGAAAATGAGTACCAAAAAGCTTCTATTTACAACTCTAGTGAGAACTAAACTTGAGTATTGTTCTGTCATATGGAATCCAAGCTACCAGATCCATAAGGACCGTATTGAGAGCATACAAAGACGCTTCACGCAGTTTTATTCGTACGGATCAAATAAAAGAGCACCCTATGTCAACCGTCTTAAGACATTCGACCTGATGTCCCTGTCCGATAGACGCAAAATGCATGACATAATATTTCTATACAAACAATTAAATAATCTCATAGACAATTCTGAACTACTAAGCCAGTTCTTGTTCTCCATCCCTCATCATATACCGCGGCATCCTGGACAATTACTTACACATAAGTCTTATAAAACAAACCTAGGGCACCAATCTCTTATTCCTCGATTATGTAAGTTACTAAAGGAATTTCAAAAAAAGGACGATACGATAGATATTTTTTACGATAAATTATTATCGGTTTTCAAAACAAAAATCCACAGAGTCATGTATCCAATCTCTACTGAAATCTCCTAAACTTCCTAAACTGTAATAACAGCAATGTATTTAATTTAATTTTTTTTTATTGGATATTTATAAGTATAAATTATATGTTTCTCATATTCACTATTTATGTATTTATTTTATATACGTACGCTAATCATATTTTTATGTACTGTTAACTACACTATTTTTATTTTCCACGCCATAAATATAAACGCATAATCCTAAATAATTATCGTAAAGCTTTTTTTTTTTAAATTAATATAACAAATTATATTATTTTTATTTATACTAAATATAAATTTATGTTTCTTTTTTATTTTTATTGATTGAAGTTGATTTATTTAATTTAATTAATACTTTATTGTAAACTTTTAAAAAGTATATCAAAGAGAAAATAATATTAGTTTATTCTTTGTTATGTATAATATAAATTTTTCAATATTGTGAATCAAATGCATGCTGTAACTACCTATAATTGAAATTATGTGTAAATTGTACTTTAAGGTCCTAAATGTCTAATTTTAAGGAACATATAATTTTGTTGGTAGTTCAATTACAAATAAATAAATAAATAAGTAGTTTTCGTGTCAAAGCGTAACAAACAAACTTACTTTCGCATTTATAATATTAGTATGATTTGATTGGATATTGACTTGACCGTCGATAATACAATGCAATATTATTATAATACGCAGGGTTGGAACTTCATTACCTGGAATGCTAGATGGCGTTGAAGTAGCTAGATTTTGAGATTTTTTGACAAACAATAATATTTTTTTTAATAAAAAGTGTCCTATGTTACTTCTAATACCTTCAAGAATATGTGTATAAAGTTTTATGATGATCGGTTAAGTATTTTTCACGTGAAAGCGTAATAAACAAACTTACATTTCACATTTATAATATTAGGGATAAATATACATTATACATATATATTTATATTAGGTTGGGTAAAAAGTTTCTTCATATTTTATATACAAATTCAAGATTTTTTTGCATAGTTCAGTTATATTTATTTGTAACATATGTGTACCATTTTATTCGATAACTTGTTTCTATCTTGTAGGTAGTGACATAATCCCGTACCTGTAGTATATCTTAATATATCATTCCTGTAATATATCTTGGGATTTTTGATCAAGTTTTGACAGTTGACAGTTATCTTGGGATTTTTGTTACTAAATCTAAATTATGTAGTAAGGCATATTACAGCATTAAAGATTTTTTAAATGACAAGGCTGCTTGGCAGTAACACGATTTGCTCGTTCTTTGTAATTTTTTTTTTTGTATGTACATAATATGATAAGTGTTAAAAAGAGTACCGAGAGTTCTTTTTTTCCTCCGGCTTTTTTCTATCGGCCTACACTAGGGAGGCCTACAAGATAGAAACTTATATTGTTATAATATTTAATTAAGCCGATGATAAAATAGATGATGAAATTGTAGATGTCTACCGAGACCTTATAACGAATAAAATATTTTTGATTTTTGATTTGATTTTTGACAGTCCTCTCTTGATATAAACCTAACACTACCCAAAAATTCTGAAGAGAACGAAACAGGTTAAAATCTGAGGGTGCAAAGTCAGGTCAATTACACACAGTATCATCTTATTGCGTGTTAATCCAGGTTTCGCTACAGTCTGTGGAGCTTGACTACTCTTTGACCATGACCTTTTTCGCACATTCTTATCGTAGATGATCCACTTTTCATCACCAGTTACAATAGAGAATTGCAAATGAGTACACGATTCATTAGGTTTCTTTCGGTGAGTTCGTGAGGCACCCAAATATCGAGATTTTTTGTATAACCAGACTTTTTCAAATGCATCAAAACTGTTTTGTAGTCAGTCCTCAGTTCCTCGGCCGTAACTACTAATATGCCGATCTTGCACCACTTTTTAAAATTGGCGTCAACTTCATCCGTATGAGGGGCGGCCAGAGCGAGCTGCATTTTTGACGTCAAATTCCAAGACTGAAAACGCTTGAACTAACTTTATGCTACTCTTACTGACACTGCAATAGGTCTAACATAAAAAGTCCCAATTTTTTATAAAACTTCAATATGTGTCGAATTTCTTCGTTTGATTTACTCATTCTGATGGACACAGCGGTAGTGTTTTTTACTTTTTGTGTTTCTTTTTCTTAATGTCGTATACTTAGAATATTAAAACCAGCTAGATACAAACAGTGCAATCAATGAGATTTTTCTTCAATTTTATCCTTAAAAAATACGAAAAGTAAAGACTTTTTCCCCGACCTATTATTACACTGATGAGACTTTCTTTTGACTTTCACTTTTTTTTTAATTATATTACGTAATTTAATAAATTAACCGAACATTACAATGGCATATTTTAAATACAACATACATCCATACACACAAATACACACACAGTTTGATTTGTTAGACAAACATAGCTTTTAACCTACTTTAAATGTTTACCTGTGTAATCCGTCTTTGATCGTATAATTAATTTTTATTTTCGTATAATAAAAGTAGATCAAGAATACGCTGTATCACTTAATAAATAAATAAAACATCCAGTATTTTTATCACATTCTGGTGTAGTGGTGCGAGTAGTCCCCTTATTGCCAGCGTTTGCTGGTTCGATTCCCGCTCGGGGCAGATATTTGTATTTGCACAGATATATTATTATATTACAGATATATTGTAATGTAGATTTTTCCGGTCTGGGTGTATAACCTTGTGGGTCTTCCTACAGTAAGCCGTCGGTCCCGGTTGTTATCATGGGCATCTGATAGCGATCGTTACTTATAGCAGGAATATTATCCTCCAAATTGCTGTGGAGCAGCGTGGCAGATTAAGCTCCAAACCTTAATGATGGCAAGAGACCTGATGGATTCAATGCTTTTGTGGGACGCAATCTGCGTCGATATATTAGCTCAGTCTCATGTCAGATAGAAAACAACTTTAAGAGCAAGAGCCGCTGCGGAAAAAGCTGAAAAGACTAAAGGACACAAATATTCGTCACATCCCAAATTATGTCTTTGTGCCGTTTGCAGTCGAAACACTTGGACCTTGGAGTAGAAGTGCAAAAAAAAAAACTAAAAGAAGACCCTACGTCTCATAGCCTCCACTGGTGACAGAAGGGCTGGTGCATTTTTTGTCCAGAGAATCTGAATTGCGATTCAACGGGGAATTGCTGCCAGTATTCTTGGCACGATTCCACGCGGACATGATTATTACCTATACCAATATTGTCTTTAAATAATTAGTTTAAGTTTTGTATTGTAAATATGTATAATATTGTAAAATTTCGAAACAAATATTTTATATAACAAAAAGTTTATATGAAAAAAAAAACCACGAATTATCCAAACAAAATCGTATTTTCTATCTCAGTCTTGCTGCAGGAAGATGTCGAAATAAACGTTTGTAATAATTTTGGACACTCAATGCCACTTAGGTACCAGGAGACCCAATTGAGAAAAAAAGAAACCCCCGTATATAACGACTTCACAACGTTCTACACTGTATTGTAACATTCTGTAAACTGTGGTTAACTGCTGGGCAAAAACCTCTTCTGCTATAAAAAAAGTCATCTTTTATCCACACCGCTACTCTACCACAAAATTGCGTATACTAGTGCTCGCCCAGTGGTCAAAATTGGACCTAATCTATAATTAACAACATTGTCAACATCATAAAAATATGAGTGCGCATAACATGGTGAGCATATGCAGCAGTCATTGAACCTAATCTGTAATAAAAAAATCGATAAAATATTCATTGCAAGACCTATTTTTAAAACCGTATTGACAATAGACTTTGACAATAGGTATCTACATTGCACATATGTGTGTAGTATTTTTTTTAAATGAATTTAATGTATTTTTTTCACGATTATTATATATTATACATATAATAAAATGGCGTAGGAAAGTCAAAACTGTACATTGAATTTTTTTTTTAAAGAATACTTGGGGTGTGATCTACAATCGATACCGAAGCTGAAAATATAGTTTTTAGAATTTTTGTCTGTTTGTCTGTTTATCTGTTTGTCTGTATGTATGTCCGGGATAAACTCAAAAAGTACTACATGGATTAACTTCAAATTTGGCACGAATATTATTAAGAAGTGGGGGGGAACGAGCAGTGAACCTTTATTTCTTCAACGCATTCTGTAACAACGTGTAATCTTATAGCGTTCACGCAGACGACGTCGCGGGCAGCAGCTAGTAAAAAATATTAGCATTCGGCACTTCTTCTCCATATAAACTTTAACTGTGCCAAATTTCATACTTCTCCGTCCGCGTAATTTTCGTAAAAAGGGGTAAAAAGTTTTTGCTTCACGTATTAATCTATATATATATAGGAGACTTTCTATAGATATAGTCACTCATCACGATATCTCTGGAACTATGAGACCTAAAAACTTGAAATTTGGAAGGAATATTTCTTTTGCCGAGTAGAGGTCAGCTAAGAACGGATTTTACGAAATTCTACCTCTAAGGGGATGAAAAAGGGAGGCAAAGTTTGTATGGGACAACGTGATTCCTTGGTCCAATCTACTTCAAATTTGGCATAAATATTCTTTAACAGAATTGATTGAAGACGTGTTTCGTAAATTATCGAAATTCATTCCCTAACGGGGTTAAAAGGGGGTAGAAAGTTATTTTGATATAAATACTCCTTAGTGCTTTTTTTTTAAATTACATTTTATTTTGACACATGTTTGACAACTCAAGCCGTTTAATATATTTTCCAGTATTGACGCAGGTGCAGGTGATATCTTTTTTTGGGTGCTCCTGATGGAACAGGCAAGACTTTATATTAAACGTAACAAAATTGGGTTGTAAATATACCGTAACTATACCGTGTGATTGCTTTATTGTAAAATAGTGTCTTATATAATATTTTTTAATTCAATGTTGGTGTTGTGTTAAGTCAAGGGTTTTAAACTAAATGACTCATCAGCAACGCATCTGCAGTTCACAATGATACTGATAAAGAAGACACTGAAGTGAACTTGGAAACATTTTTGAATTATACGGCATTAACGCCCGAATTAGTACAGATTGGCACCACGGACTAATGTTGGAACAAGATCAGAAAAAAATCTTATAAATCATGTACCCATTTAACTTTATCTTACACTAAAACTAAGAAGGAGGAAATAAAAGCTGTCTTGGACTATTATTAAATATAAATATATGTTTGATATACACACACGATCGTCTGTTCCTAAGGTAGACAACTTAATGCCGGTGTTTTCGGTAACAGCCGAATGATATACATTTTTTTTATAAATATACCTATAAATAATACATATAGAAATAAATAGATATTACACCCAGACTCGAGGCGGGAATCGAACCCACGATCCTGGAGCAGAAAGCAGGGTCACTACCAACTGTGCCGAGTCAATTAAAATTTAAAAAATAATTACTTGCGGGTTTATTCAAATGTAAGAGACAAAATCGTATTGACTTCTGGTGTAATTATACCTACGATACAACGAACGAAACATGGTGACCGTTCTGGTGTAGTGGTGCAAGTAGTCGCCTTAACGCCTCGCCTCAATGGCGGTGGTCGTGGGTTCGATTCCCGCTCGGGGCAGATATTTGTATTTGTGCCAATATTTGTTTCAGGTCGTGGTGTATATCTGGGTGTATAGTGGGTTTACCCACCATGCCCCGGAGAGTACGCAAAGCCGTCGGTCCCGTTTGCTATCATGGATGCCTTATAATAATTTTTACTTATAGTAGGGATATTATCCGCTAACCCGCAGTGGAGCAACGTGGTGGATTAAGCTTCAAGGCTTCTTCTATATGGAAAAAAGGCCTTCGCTCAGCAGTGGGTTATTTATAGGCTGATACAATACACTACAGTACAGGAGCATTTGTGGCCTGCAGTGACGAAACTGAGCCTTACCATAAATATAAGAGTCCATCTAAGGGGAGATGTTACTGCCGGACAGTTCTCAGACCTGTTGCTTAAAAAAGGATATGGTGATTCCCGGGAACCATATAATAATATAATGTATGAGTGTATATGAGTATGTATTTACCATAAACAAAGCTTAAGGTCAAACTCTTACTGTAGCGGGAGTATACTTAAGCGAAAACTGCTTCTCTCACAGTCAGTTGTATGTGGCATATTCCAGAATAGCCTGGTAATTCTAGCACTCCGAACGAAAAACAAAACATATTGTTTATAAAGAAATACTGTGGAAGGTGTAGTATTTCGATTTCGTTGTAAGAAGATAATACCCCCGTATAACTTTCTCCAGATCAAAAGCAGAGATTCTTCATCATAAAACATAACAAATTTCATTTTTATTTTAATGTTTAATTAACTTTAAATTCCTACTCTATAATAAAGATTGCTATATTTTATAAGTATTCAAATATTTTAACATAATAATTTATATGTTATAACAAAATTAATAACGTAAAAAAAAAAAAAAAAAAAACAAAAATCCTATTATAACCATTTTCGACTTCTGCGCGGACGAAGTCGCGGGCTAAAATATTATGTTTGATCTCAATCCGTCTATTATGAAATATATTCCAGTATCGACGCAGGTGTAGGTGATAAAAAATATAAATTATTATTTATATTATATTTTTTTGAAATTTTAGTTAAATACCCGTGCGAAGCCGGGGCGGGCCGCTAGTATATACATATAATATGTATAGTAAACAAAATTCCCTATGGATTGATTGATTGATTTGCTATGGTAAAATTTGAACAAATTTAGCAGTTGAAATTGTCGGCTAGAAAACTACACGATATCTTCCCGCCCAAGATTCCCTAGTTTTAAAACCAAATCTAAGGGTGTACGGAAGTGATGGCGTCATATGCTAAAGGAAAGCAGCGTAGGAAAAAACGGAAAATCTACGCTCTAAAGCTACGAAAGTGAATTAGAATAGAGGATGTAGCTATAGGCGTAGCGAAATTGAGGCGGCAGTTCGCGGAACACATAGCTCGTAGAGCCAATGTCATCCGTTTTAGAGGAATATTAGGTTTCAAACCGCAGAATGTGTCCATTGTAATATTTAACGTCAATTTAAAAAACTTTGACGAGAATGTTCTGATATGGGAACCAATTTTACTTTATTTTTCTGTTTCGTTATAGTGGCCATGATAATACATATTTATTCTATATAAATTTCAAGTACCAAATGGAGTAGACCACGTGGTCATATATAGTCACTAGGAACACGTTAACTGGAGCTGACACAATTTAAATCAAAAATAAAATCGTAAAAAAAAAATTGTATAAGGCGTGATAAACACTTTATTACTTTTATATACTAAATAACTATAAGGAATCGATTCAGAAACGAGGATATCCGAAGAAGTTGCATAGCTTAAGCTCCTTTAGCGGGGTATATAATTCAAACAACCGATATTTATTAGGGTCTCAAGATGCTGGACCGACCTCACATTAGAAAGTACAACGTACCCCTACCAAGTAAAAAAAAAACATACGCTACCGTATTTTCATGAATGATTTTAAAATGAATAAGATAAATATAACAATTAAAATTAACTTCCGTAAAATTTCCGTTAAGATCCATACTATTCTATCTACATATATTTTATCCAAGATACCGCACGCGCAAGCGCCAGTACGATCTCAGTGTGCGTGAGAGGCTCTCGTGGAGGTCGTGATCTATAGTACGGACAACAGAATAAGCAAGTGAGTTTAGTAATACGATAATTAATATATAACAATAAAATAATATATACAATCGACATCTATATTCCATAAATTTTAAATGATATAATGCTATGCTATTCTGACTAGAAAATTTAATTACATTTTTAAAGCCTTATTTATTACTCATATTTATTTATATCGATCTGGTTTTGATTATTTTTGAATTAATTATGTATTGATTCCATATCACGGAACTTTTTATTTTAAATTTAATAATAAGTATACAATATATATATATATATATATATATATATATATATATATATATATATATATATATATATATATTACAATATTAAAGAAAAACATTTTGATAATATGAGTTAAAAGGGGATTAAAATATGTATAAGTATATACTACGTATAAGTATATTCTTAACTAAATATCAGTCTATGAATTGGTTCGAAATAATTTACAATTTAATGCATAAATGTATTAGTAAAATAAATTATACCGTTTATTTTGGAATACTTGTTGTACACGAGTATAACAACTTGGAAAATGTGACTTGCCCAATAAATAGTATTAAACGAGCTTCTTTCCCACGACGACTCTTATGAAGTAACCCTATATTGACCTTTTTAGTCTAAGCCAGTGTTTCGCAAACTTTATCTATTCAAGGTACACCTATAAAAGGTATAAAACACTGAAAAAAAATACGTTTATTTTTTTATTACTTTTAAGTAAAATTATTTTCAGAAATCTGTAAATTTACTTTGAAATGATTCTCTATAACACCGTGAGGGATGCACCTACCTTTTTTTTTAGCGGGAAAAATTTACATGACCGCACACCCCGTTGTCCGGGGAGACGACGGGGCAGTGCGGGGCCCTCGCCCGCTAAAATAATCCATCTTGCGCCCTCACCCGCCCTTACAAGGCGCAACACGGGTAACGCATACGTTGCTCCGTGAGGCCCTACCTACGTAAACCTTAATTTTCTGGTAATGCGTAACATTGTTTCATGACACAACAGCTATAATGACCACGGTACCCTAAATTGCTGCGGCATACTTTGCGGAACACTGGCCTAAGCTATGCTTTAAATATATTATAATCGTTCTTAGCTAAGCAAAGTACAAAAGATAATTAATAGTTTATTTATTTTCCTTACACCTAACATGCTATGCTTCTATTGTTTATGTTTATAATGATTTTTTTTTTGTTCTTCATTTTATAAATATTTAAAGGATATATTTTTTTATGAACATAAGTTGTAGTAAAGAGTGTTTATGTAATCAAATTGTTGGTAAATTGCAGATGCGTTATCGATAGTAATTATTAACAATAACGAATATTTAAAACTCTATAATCTTGTTGGCTCTATAGACATTTTATTTCTCCTTATGACGCTGTCATATCCACATCCAAACCGATATTGAGACACTTATTTTAATCTCGTTGTCAGTTTGGCAAGCCTTGAAACTAAATATTATGTAATACTTTAACACTAACAATTTTTTCAACTTGCAACAGACAACGTAAAAATCCAGGCTTACATCGGTGAGTTTGTAAATGTCGAATTCGTCCAAAATTTTATTCGTAGTCATTGGTAAAAATAACCTACAGTCTCAGATCAAATTCTAAAGTATATACAGATCTGCTAATGTTGAAGTAACGTCATGATCCTGCTTTTTACCCGACTGCGATAGAAGGAGGGTTATGTTTTTCGAGTGTATGTATGTATGTATGTATGTCCATTTCTTTGGCACGCCCTACAGCCCAAACGGCTGGACGTTTTTGACATATGAGGTGTCATTGAATTTGTCTAAATTGTAGTAGTGACATAGGCCATATAAATTTTCAAAATGGCTCCCGCAAATGGCGGATTGAGGGGGGGGGGGTTGAATTTTTTTTTCTTACTGTAGCAATATTGGTATCAAATGATGAAATGAAATGAAAGCTAGTAAATTGTTTTATTCTTTTTAGTTTATAATAAGAGTATTTTACGCAGTCGGGTTTTTTGATTTTTTTAATTAAGCATACTTGTTAACATGAATAGAAAGGGTCGCCTATATTTGGAATATTTGTAGTTTGTATCATGAATCCATTCGTCGATGATCCATTTCGTCTGTACTGAATTATTATTATAAAAATAAACTGAATGAAGAAAATATCTGAATTTCTTCTTATTTCTAATAAAAATTTAGATTGGTTATTGGTTTTTTAATTTGATCGGCGTTATTAGAACGTTCGTATATATTATGCAAACAATACAATAGGTAATTTGGACACTAAATATATCTTCATTAGTAACAAAATATAAATTACAGTGGTTGCTGATAATGATCTCACATATAATTATGTTACTGTTAGACTATCAGAGCTAATAAACTATAACTTTTGGTTTCACAGGTTGCGAATAGAAATATCTGGCAGATAAAGTAATGTTTGATGGTGGAACAAACCACATATCAGAAACTTATCTTTTGAATACTAGTATAAGTCAGATAACTATCTGAAACTATATCAGCAACCAATATAATTGTAACTCTAAGAGCCTGTTGTATCGGATGCTCATAAAGCTATCTGATGAATGAATGATATGATGATGTATGACAGATAAAAGTTCAAGATATATTTTTCTTTTTTACCATTAAACCCCACTTTATCAGTGAGATATTCCTATTTGCAACCTGTAAATCTAAACGTTGTAGTTTATTATTTGTGGTGAAAGGCCTTGAAGACCTTATTTACCTCCTGCTCACAAAGCCTATCAATAACTTATATGCGTTATAATCATCAGGAACAGGTGAAACAGGCTCTAGTATGTTATAAAACAACACGTCGTGACTTACACGAATGAAGCAGCAACCTAACCACTAATATTGACGGATTTAAAGTGTCAAAATTATAGAAATTTTAACGAAAGCTTACTTATACTGTACTGTACCGTATCAGCCTTTAAACCACCCACTGCTGAGCGAAGGTCTCTTCTCCATAAAGAAGAAGAGTTAAAGCTTAATCCACCACGCTGCTCCACTGCGGGTTGGCGGATAATGTCCCAACCAT
The DNA here is from genome assembly GCA_036937285.1 of Euphydryas editha. NCBI lineage: Eukaryota > Metazoa > Arthropoda > Insecta > Lepidoptera > Nymphalidae > Euphydryas > Euphydryas editha. The sequence goes on along the minus strand of JAUPFZ010000005.1, from coordinate 17,888,211 downwards.
GGGTAACGACACATACAAATATCTGTCCCGAGCGGTAATTGAACCCGCGTACGCTAGCGCACGACGTTGATGGCACTACTCGCGCCACTACACCAGAACGGTAAAGCTTACTTATCCGATGATATTGCCCTGGTCATATAAGTCATAGCGTGTTGTTCTACGTTAATACTTAATTAATATTAAGGCTTTAATATTTTAATAAAAATTATTTTAAAAACAATTTTTTAGAATCGAATCAACGTAATAAGCTAATTCTTGAACTTGTGTACCATATTAATAGATATACAATATATTATAAAAGAAAATTTTATCCATTACTTGTACAATGTGTTTTTACTTATATCATTTCACTGTTTTTGCAATGCGAATGGTTTTTCTCATGTGCAAGGCAAACGAGCAACTAGACCTCGTGATGACATGTAACCTTTTTGTAACGACATTAGCATTATCGTCACGCTGGGGCCACACTAACGGGAAACGTCAATGCCTATCATCGCGATAAATATTGCGTTCAGTTTTAACGTGATAAAATAAGTGGCTACATTTGAACGTTCAACGTGAAGGCGCTAATTAATACTATACCGCCACTTGAACTATCACTTAACGTCAAATGGCAATGTGAATGCCGTTGTCAAATTATCGCGTTAAGTCGTAGCTACATCTACGGTCATCGCGATATTAAACGGCAATTCTCGTTAGTGTGGCCCCAGGATCAGAAGCATTAACCGTTAAGCCTGGTGGTCGGTACCTTTCGTACTAGGTACTTTAGTAGCTAGGGCTTTTTTATATAAGGAGGGAGTACCATTATTTACGAAGTACGGTACTCGCATCCCATATATTATATGTGAGTGTAAAAAATGTGTCGTATAATTAAGATGTGATATCGATAATACCGATGCAGGTAGTCGTAATTTGTCATTACGTATTTGTTTCCACGGTGAAGGACGAATATAATAGCACAAAATAATGATAGAACTCGAGCTGTTTATAGTCAAGGGAGTTAATTCAGAGTACCTATATACGTATTCGATATTTTTTAACTTTATTTAGTATCTATTATTATTTTTTGTTATCAATAGCGTTTTACTAAGTCATATACAAAATATGTTCTCAAGATGGATGACATTACTTGGTGCGTACGTTAGATGATATTAGGCAATTCACAATTTATATGAAATAATTTACATAAAAGAAATTGGATGGACGGGGAGATGTATTGAAAAATGTAAAATTTATGGTAATTTATTTTTCTGATTATTAATAACATTTCGAGAGTAGGTTATCGACTCGAGTCAGATCACTACGTAACATTAAAACGTACGCCGTAGATTCGTGACGTATTACGTAATTTTCGAACATAGGCCGCTCTATTATAAACAACTTTTCTAATATTTTGTTTTTTAATAATAATGAGTAACATCTTATATTGTAATTATATAATTTAAAAAAACACCTAAGTATGCATGCACTTTACGAATAAATTATTTAACAATTTTCAAGAAACTAAAATGACTTTTAAATTTATATTAAGTATCAATACATTCAAGAATATGCTTACACAATTTGGCAAAGGAATTTATAAAAGTAAATACTGTAGTAGTACAGCAGTAAAAGTAATATATATATATATATCTTATATATCTTTAAACGAGCAATTCTTGTATATATATATATAATCGGAATCTCGGAAACGGCTCCAACGATTTTCATGAAATTTAGTATGCAGGGGGTTTCGGGGGCGATAAATCGATCTAGCTAGGATTTATTTTCAGAAAATGTTGTTTTATCCCTTTTTTTACACAATTAAAAAATACCATTAGAATACGAAGGTAAATTTCGCTGTCATTGACAAGCTTCTATTAGCGCAGATAGGAATCGGGCGGATTCGAAACCAGAAAACCTGAGTTCGAATCCAGGATTCTACAGACCAATCTTTTTTTAATTTTTTTTTTTTTTTGAATTAAGAGCTCTTTTTATTTTTTATTTTAATAACCAGTTCCTATTATTTTACTTTTATGTCGGTAAGATCGAAAATATTATTTATGTTTCATCAATATGTAATGTATCTAAATATAATTTAACCGAGCAAAGCTCGGTCATCCGGGTACTATATATATATATATATATATATATATATATATATATATATATATATATATATATATATATATATAAGACTAGGAAATAAGAATAGGTAATATTTATATTGCAAGTATTCTTAATAGTAAAACTAGTAATTTTAAATTTATTTTTCTTATTCATCAACCAAATTAAATATGGACTTTTTTTTACAAATCTACTCATTTAGGATAAAACGTCACTTTTCTTATATCTTTCGGAGTACGCCAAACCATTTAATAAAGACAAAAAGACAAGTTCCGATAAAATTTTTGGTTTTTGCGTTCAGTAATTAAAATTATAAAATGTACGAAGCCCAAGTCTTCTATTACAATCTTAAATGCCTCTCAGTAGTTGTATATGTATAATTATTTAAACTTTCCGCGTACACTAAATGTAACATTCCGTGCATGAAAGTGAGTCGATATGCATTGAAACTAATTTTGCCTCAAATTTCTATTGAATAAAATAATTTTTTACTACATTTTGGCTGGCTTAATTTAAACTACAATTTGGCTAATGTTTAAGTAAAATGACATCAAATCAGTCGGATTGCATTAATTTTCTAATATACATCAAACATAATTAAAAAGCCTCAACCCTTGTAGGAAAAACCATGGCTGATGATGGGGCCTGTGGTGGCACACTACTGGGCTGACTAAACTTGTCTAAATATATTTGGCCTAAGATCCACCCAATACTGACCAGCCAAGTTTCGAACTACCAGTCTTGGCCCGAATCTTGAACCAAGAGTTGATCAATATTAACGAACCAAGCCTTGGCATGCCAGTACTGGTTAGAGATTCAGCCAATATACAATTTAGGTTCAAGTTGCAGGCCAGTATTCATAGCAGTATTGGCGCAATACTGACAGTCAGTGTTGGCATGATGCCTTGGGCCAGAATTGGATTCTAGATTAGCCTCAAGGTTAACAATTATCGCGACAATCTTTTGCCAAGCCTTGCCCATTCCTAATTTCCTCTAAGGGAAGGTGTATTTGCTTCAAGAGAACTAAAAAAAATACTTGTTTGTTGTTGTGGTAATATTTAGGTATTAAAATAATGGTCCCAATTTTCTTTCATTTTACAACAAATATGTATGTATATGTATATCATAGCTTATAAAATTCGATAAAACATGACAGTTCATTGAACTCGTACGGTCGTTACGAAATATTTCCAAATACGAAATGTTTTTCAATATAAGATTAACTATTGAAAATTGCGTTTCTCAATCTCGCTTGGGCCAGAATTGGATTCTAGATTAGCCCCAAGGTTAACAATTATCGCGCCAATTTTTTGCCAAGCCTTGCCCATTCCTCATTTCCTCTAAGCTCTAAGGGAAGGTGTATTTGCTTCAAGAGAACTAAAGAATTACTTGTTTGTGTTGTGGTAATATTTAGGTATTAAAGTAATGGTCCCAATTTTTTTTTTTTCATATTACTGCATTTGTGCACAAACAGAATCAACATAGCGTTACAAATTACTGCTTTATATAACACCGAACGAGACTGGTCTATTTGGATGCTATATCACTGTTACATAATCTGTTTATTTGGGAAAAGGGTTAATGAACTTTAAAGCGCGAAAGTGACGAAATGAATACATGAACGCATCATATTGTTTATGTTATATAATTGTTGTTTTTCTATTTATTTTTTTGTTTGTTTACATTTCGTGCAGAGTCGAAATAGACAATTGACCAATTTAATTTGCCTATTTAACGGTGATATTCGACTTTCACTATAACTAACAACAATCACCAAATAATCTGAAAGCAGAAAAAGTCATAACATCCTACATTAATTTTTGTTTAGACTTAATGAACGATATTCGTGATTTTGAATTGAGAAAAAAGTCAGTTTACAAGGTAACTTTAACATTTGAAATTTTATATAAATATGCAAACTGCAACTGTAAATTATAAAATTATATAAACTGATTGATTGGTACATTTCATTAATTCATGATTACCGCTCCGCACCTATGGATCGTATTGTTTTATAGCCAAGTTTAGTTCTGTATAATGTAGCTTACCAATGATGAAAGAATAATAATTGAAAATTGACACAGACATAATATGAATTGTTTCTTTCAAAATATATCATAACCGATCTTTGATCAAATGACTTAAAATCATACATGCAAGAAAGCACTTCGGTAATATCTTATTTTTGTATTTATTGACTTTTGGGAAATTTTATCATATTTATTTATTTATATATTTATACTTTATTGAACAAAACAAAATTGAATTGTACAAAAGGCGGGCTTAATGCTAAAAGCATTCTCTACCAGCCAACCTTAGGACGTACAAGAGCGAAAGTTTGATTTACATAGACCTTGATAAATAATTTGTTTATATTTTTAAAATAAATGCCTTTTAACGACATAAACTTTGTTGGTCAAATGGCTAAGTGTTTACGAAACATCTCAAGGTTCAGTAAACTCAAACTATCTCGAGTGGTTTGAATCTAAATTTATTAGTTCTGTGAGTTGAGTAAGGCAATTGCGTCTCAGTGGTACACCGCAAACTATATGAAACATTACATGCTAATTATCTTTTTTTACATAATTACAAGAAATATATGTATATCATAGCCTATAAAATTCTATAAAACATGACAGTTCATTGAACTCGTACGGTCGTTACGAAATATTTCCAAATACTGCGTAGAAACGCAATTTGCCATAGTAAATCTTATATTGAAAAATTTTTCGTCATGAAATTATCATTATCCCATGCATGCTATAGAGTTGATTCGATTTCAACGCTACTACTTACAGCTTAAACTGGACATAGTTTTTTTTTCGTATTTAAAATATTTTTGTCTGTATTTTTTTTTAGTTTTACTGAAACACTAACTCTTGAGACCTCGCACTTCTCTCATTATATATATATAACATACAAGTTATATATTTTGAAAGCCAAAATTAAAAAAATTGTGTTCTGCTTACGTATTTAAAAGAACACTTCGTATTGTTTTTTTTATAAATAACAGACCTTAACATCAGAAACGTAGAGGTCGCGTCAAAAAAGTTCGTTAGTATTATCTAACGAGTTAGCATTACAAATTGAAAAACAAATTGTTTTGAACGTAAGTCAATCAAGAAAAAAAAATCTCATTTTTTTTTTGCTATTGTGGTAGCGTTATGGCTGCCACACAAGCTACGAGAAAACGTTACGATCGCACTGTACCATTTAAACTGCACCGATAATCGTAACGTGTGTGTGATTAAAACTATACAGCTTTTACGATTTTTAAAAACTGTACCTACCGTCGAACGATATCGGGGAAGCTGTGTCGATAATCGTAACGTATGTGTGCTGGGCGCTCAGTTTTCGCATGAATCTTGTATCGAATTGACGTGCGTTCGTACTTAAAAAATGATTCACCACTAGCGGCTTGAAGAGTTTATTGTCATGTATCGCAATGAACCTTATTTATGGACAATAAAATCCAAGGAATCACATTTTATTTTATAGATTTTTTCTGCCTCTTGTTTTTTATCAACAATAATGCTAGAATAGCTAATGCGTCGTCGTCTGTCGATGAAATCGTGGAACGGAATGAATAAACTGCGCAGTTTTACTTGAACATGTGTGGGCTGTATAGGGCATACGATTTATCTGTACAGTTCGACTGCACAGTTTTATCGCACAGATATAACTGAACGTGTGTGGCACCCATTAAACTGTATATGTGAATAATCTTCAGTCGATGGACTACAACTTTATTATTTATGGTTCGATCGAACGATCGACGAAAGTAATTACGATGGCTGTATTTCGTACAGTGTATTAGAGTAGGAAGCCAAAATCGTTTCCCTTCTCTTTCCCATTCGCAGTTCCATCTCATGTTTCCTTTATTCCTTTATATATTAACCAATATATATTAACCAACAATCACACCACGTTAACCTAGCCCCGTGCTAAGTTCGTAAGAACTTGTGTTACAGGTACTAGGAACGGAAATAAATTTAAGATATAAATACATATATACATAAATACACATCCATGACCCGGTGCAGACATCATTCGTCATACAGATTATCTGCACCTGGCGGGATTCGAACCCGCGACCGCTGCGTAGAGTGTCCAGTTGCCTGACCACTCGACCAGCCGGCCGTCAAAAACCTTTAACAGAAACACAAGGGTAGCTCCTGAAGCTTATAGCATTGTGATCGGCATTAACTGTTAAACAATGTGTAAGCCACCTAATTGCTTTTTGGTATATATATGTATGTGTGTGGATGTGTGTGTGTGTATATATATACGAATACCAGAGTTGTCAGCCAACCTACATGATTTATTCAGGATATAATATTGCCACATATAAGAAGTATCAATGTCAGGCAATATTTTGCCACTGTTTAAACTTATATAATTTTCGCACACGCTCTGATAATCTTGTCTCGATAAACGTCACACATAAAAATAGTTACTACTAAAGATAGTAGTCACAAACAATTGATACAAAATTTGGTCAAAAGTCGAGTATTCTTCTTAAATATTGATACTAATTCACTAGTCATTCTATATATATTATTTTTCATATATTTATTTTCAATCACAGACATCATATTCTGTTTGAGTGAGTGTGTTTAATAACTGATTTTACTGCACCTGTGTAAAGATTATAAGTCTTGGCTTGTCTTTTCAATTATACGTAACTAGCGGCCCGCCCCGGCTTCGCACGGGTACTTAACTAAAATTTCAAAAATTATAAATTTATATATTTTATGAACACGAAGCTCGGCTTTTGTTCTGGAAAAAGTTACGAACGGAGGTATTATCTTTTTACAACGAAATCGAAATACTACACCTTCCGTAGTATTTCTTTATAAACAATATTTTTTGTTTTTCCTTTGGGGTGCTAGAATCAGCAGGCTACTCTAGAACATGCCACATACAACTGCTGGCTGTGAGAGAAGCAACTTTCGCATAAGTATACTCCCGCTACATAAGGAGTTTGACCTTAAGCTTTGTCTCTCTACTCATACATTATTATTATTGTCCAGTTTCCGGAAATCACCATTTCCTATTTTAAGCAACAGATTTGAGAACAGTCCGGCAGTAACATCCTCCCCTTAGATAGACTAATATTTATGGTAAGGCTCAGTTTCGTCACTGAAGGCCACAAATGCTTCTGTACTGTACTGTATTGTATCAGCCTGTAAACAATCCACTGCTGAGTGAAGGCCTTTTTTCCATATGGAAAAATGGGTTGGAGCTTAATTCACCACGCTGCTCCACTGCAGGTTGGCGGATAATATCCCTACAATAAGTAACGATTATTATAAGGTATCCATGATAACAAACGGGACCGACGGCTTTACGTGCTCTCCGGGGCACGGTGGGGAATCCCACAAGGACATACATCCAGGCCTGAAACAAATATTGGCGCAAATACAAATATCTGCCCCGAGCGGGAATCGAGCCCGCGACCACCAGAATTGAGGCGAGGCGTTGAGGCGACTACTCGCACCACTACACCAGAACGGTCAATGCTTCTTTCGTTGTATCGTTGGTATAATTACACCACAAGTTAATACGATTTTGTCTCTTAGATTTGAATAAACCCGCAAGTAATTATTTTTTTAAATTTGATCGACTCTGCACAGTTGATAGTGACCCTGCTTTCTGCTCCAGGATCGTGGGTTCGATTCCCGCCTCGATTCTGGGTGTAATATGTATTTATTTCTATATGTGTATTTATAAAAAAAAATGTATATCAGTCGGCTATTACCTAAAACAAAGGTATTAAATTATACCGGTATAAGTATTACCTTAGGAACAGACGATCGTGTGTGTATGTCAAACATATATTTATATTTAATAATAATCCAAGACAGCTTTTATCTTCTCCTTCTTAGTTTTAGTACATGATTTATAATGTTTTCTGATCTTGTTCCGACATTAGTCCGTGGTGCCAATCTGTACTAATTGGGGTGTTAATGCCGTATAATTCAAAAATGTTTGCAAGTTCACTTCGGTGTCTGCTATATCTGTATCATTGTGAACTACAGATGCCTTGCTGATGAGTCATTTTGTTTAAAACCCTTACTTAATCCCTACCCCTACTTAACACAACACCAACATTGAAGTAAAAAATATTATATAAGACATTATTTTACAATAAAGCAATCACACGGTATATTTACAACACAATTTTGTTATGTTTAATATTAAGTCTTGCCTATTCCATCAGGAGCACCCAAAAAAAGATATAGCCTACACGTCAGACGGATTGATTGTCAAACATGTGTCAAAATAAAATGTAATTTAAATCAAAAGCACTAAGGAGTATTTATATCAAAATATCTCTTTACCCCCTTTTAACCCCGTTAGGGAATGAATTTCGATAAAATACGAAACACGTCTTCAATCAATTCTGTTAAAGAATAATTATGCAAAATTTGAAGTAAATTGGACCAAGGAATCACGTTGTCCCATACAAACTTTGCCTCCCTTTTTCATCCCCTTAGAGTTTTCGTAAAATCCGTTCTTATCTGACCTCTACTTGGCAAAAGGAATATTCCTACCAAATATCAAGTTTTTAGGTCTCATAGTTCCAGAGATATCGTGATGAGTGACTATATCTATAGAAAGTCTCATATTATATATATATATATATATATATATATACTAGCAAACCCGGCGAACTCCGTTTCGCCACCAACTTATTTTCGTGAGGGATACTCACACCACGTACTGCTGCCATGCAAAACCATATTGGTTTGTAGTACATGCTATGTATCAGAGATGGCGCTGTATGTGAAAAATGATTTTCCATGTTTTCCCTCTTTTCTGTTGAAAATTTTTCTGAATTTAGTTTGCTATAAAGCTCACGGAGCCCGAGACCTTTCCAACGAATGCAAAACCGTGGAAATCGGTTCGTGCGTTCTGGAATTATAGCGTCAGGAAGGAAAGCCCGACTTATTTTTATATTATAGACTAGCGGCCCGCCCCGGCTTCGCACGGGTATTTAACTAAAATTTCAAAAAATATAAATTTATATTTTTTATCACCCACACCTGCGTCGATACTGGAAAATATTTCATAATAGACGGATTGAGTTCTCAAACAATATTTTAGCCCGCGACTTTATCCGCGTAGAAGTCGAAAATGGTTCTAAAAGGATTTTTATTTGTTTTTTTTTTACGTTATTAATTTTGTTATAACATATAAATTATTATATTAAAATATTTGAATACTTATAAAATATAACAATCTTTATTATAGAGTAGGGATTTAAAGTTTAAATAAACATCAAAAAAAAATAAAATTTTGTTATAATATTTTATGAAAACGAAGCTCGGTCCAAAGACCAAAGTCTGGAGAAAGTTACATGGGGGTATTACCTTTTTACAACGAAATCGAAGTACTACACCTTCCTTACTATTTCTTTATAAATAATATTTTTTGTTTTTCTTTTGGGGTGCTAGAATCACCAGGCTACTCTGGAATATGCCACATACAACTGGCTGTGATAGAAGCAGCTTTCGCTTAAGTATACTCCCGCTACAGTAAGAGTTTGACCTTAAGCTTTGTTTATGGTAAATACATACTCATATACACCCATATCACCATTTCCTATTTTAAGCAACAGGTCTGAGAACTGTCCGGCAGTAACATCTCCCCTTAGAGTCCATCATTCTCATATTTATGGTGAGGCTCAGTTCCGTCACCACAGGCCACAAATGCTCCTGTACTGTAGTGTATTGTATCAGCCTGTAAACAACCCACAGCTGAGCGAAGGCCTTTTTTCCATATAGAAGAAGGATTGGAGCTTAATCCACCACGCCGCTCCACTGCGGGTTAGCGGATAATATCCCTTTTTTTAACGATGGGAAATGCATTTACGCATCCCGCCGCCCGCAGGCGACTGGTATGTGGGACTCGCTGGCTGCGAAGCCAGAATACCCACTAAAACCCATCGACCGTCTGCGCCATAGTGGGGAGCCACGGGATCGCTCGCGCATACAACCGTGACTCCCCGGCGTTTGGCCCGGCGGCCCCTCCGTATGTGATTGGGGCCGCTCGACTGGTCCACTCTGCTAATTCAGAGAAGTACCAGGAGCGGCCCCAACACCAAAATCTCCGCGCCCTCTCGGCGCCACTCCCTCACCAGCCGCACCTCCCGTGCTAACACTCTCACCGCGCTTTCGCGCTCAGTTCACCACTGGACTTCAGCTACCCCAGACGGCGAAACCCCGCTGATGGGTCCACACATCAGCTGGTCCAGGGGTTCTAGTGGCTTGTGCACCTCTGCGCCCAAACTACCGCGCTTTCGCGCCACCGAATGGAGAGGGAAAGCGAGTCATCTCCCTCCTGTGCTTTCGCGCCCACCGCTGCTGGTTTTGGTCCGCGGGGGCCGATAATATCCCTACCATAAGTAACAATTATTATAAGGCATCCATGATAACAAACGGAACCGACGGCTTTACGTGCTCTCCGGGCCGCGATGGGGAAACCCACTACACACCCAGACCTGAAACAAATATTGGCATAAATACAAATATCTACCCCGAGAAGGAATCGAACTTGCGACTATCGGCATTGAGGCGAAGCGTTAAGCCACTCGCACCACTACACCAGAATTTCGAACCGGTTATCAATGCTTCGTTCGTTGTATCGTTGGTATAATTACACCACAAGTCAATACGATTTTGCCTCTTAGATTTGAATAATCCCGCAAGTAATTATTTTTTAAATTTTGATTGACTCGGCACAGTTGGTAGTAACCCTGCTTTCTGCTCCAGGATCGTGGCTTCGATTCCCGCCTCGAGTTTGGGTGTAATATGTATTTATTTCTATATGTATTATTTATATGTATATTTATAAATAAATGTATATCAGTCAGCTGTTACCTAAAACAGAGGCATTAACTTGCCTACCTTAGGAACAGACGATCGTGTGTGTATGTCAAACATATATTTATATTTAATAATAGTCCAAGACAGCTTTTATCTCCTTCTTCTTAGTTTTAGTGTAAGACAAAGTTAAATGGGTATATGATTTATAATTTTTTTTGATCTTTTTCCAACATTAGTCCGTGGTGATAATCTGTACTAATTGGGATGTTAATGCCGTATAATTCAAAAACGTTTCCAAGTTCACATTGGTGTCTTCTATATCTGTATCATTATGAACTACAGATGCCTTGCTGATGAGTTATTCAGTTTAAAACCCTTGACTTAAAACAACACCAACATTGAAGTAAAAAATATTATATAAAACACTATTTTACAATAAAGCGATCACACGATATATTTACAACTCAATTTTGTTACATTTAATAAAAAAAATATATCACCTACGCCTGCGTCAATACTTGAAAATATTATATAAAAGACGGATTGAGTTGTCAAACATGTGTCAAAACAAAATGTAATTTAAAAAAAAACCTAAGGAGTATTTATATCAAAATAACTTTCTACCCCCTTTTAACCCCGTTAGGGGATGAATTTCGATAAAATACGAAACACGTCTTCAATCAATTCTGAAGTAGATTGGACCAAGGAATTACGTTGTCCCATACAAACTTTGCCTCGCTTTTTCATCCCCTTAGAGGTAGAATTTCGTAAAATCCGTTCTTAGCTGACCTCTACTCAGCAAAAGAAATATTCCTATCAAATTTCAAGTTTTTAGGTCTCATAGTTCCAGAGATATCGTGATGAGTGACTATATCTATAGAAAGTCTCCTATATATATATATATATATATATATATATATATATATATATATATATATATATATAGGAGAATATTCCTATCAAATTTCAAGTTTTTAGGTCTCATAGTTCCAGAGATATCGTGATGAGTGACTATATCTATAGAAAGTCTCCTATATATATATATATATATATATATATATATATATATATATATATATATATATAGATTATATGACTTCTATATTTTCACACTTATTGGTGTATCATAATTTTATTTAGAAGTAAACGTTAAGGTTCACATATTGGGATGAATATTTAAGTGTTTATGCCACACATGTAGGTAATTATCAGGCATATTAAGCAATCCTTGTTGTTAATAGAAGAAGAGGTTTTTACCCACTACAGTTCATTATTTTGTCGCCCAATCGTCATTTGTTTACAGGAATATCTTATATTATAAATGTGAATTGTAAGTTTGTTTGTTACGCTTTCACGCGAAAACTGCTTAACCGATCATTATGAAACTTGGTACACATATTGGTATAACCGCGGGCAGAAACTAGATTGTTATAATTACAAATCATTCAAGTTCGATATCAATCAAACAAAGAAGTTTAATTACACTATTTTTATTTTACGTTTCACTTTAATATAGATTTTAATGACTAGTAAAAATTTATATAAAAACAAGCATAAGATCTATAAGCAATAAATCGTTTAAATAAAATGTTTAAATTGCAACACGCCATTCAATTATATGAAAATATAATTCATTAAATAATATATTCTAAACATTGTGTCAATGTCAAGAATTTATTTTATATATCTAACATTAAATCAATTACTATAACTTAAAAAACTAATCGTTTTATTAAAAATCGGAACTATCTTTTAAGTCTGTGCAACATAACTACAATGTATCTATTAATTTAATAATTTGCATTCGAAACACTTGGACCTCGGAGTAGCAATAAAAAAAAAATATAAAGGACCCCACGTCTCATAGCCTCCACTAGTGACAGGAGGGCTGGTGCATTTTTTGCCCAGAGAATCGGAATTGCGATTCAACGGAGAAATGTTGGAAATTCTTGGCACCATTCCACGCGGACATGATTTTAAATACGAAAACTGTCTGTAAATAATTATTTTAAGTTTTGCACTGTAAATATGTATAATATTGTAAAATCTTAGTAAGCATATAAAATTGTTCTAAATTTAATATATTAAAGTTTAGACCATATTTTATATTTTAATATGACTGACATTAAAATATAGAGATAAATAGTTCTTTTCTAAAGTACAGGAATGTAAATTTTTAATAATGTCTGGAATATCTATTATTCAATGTAAAAATATAGTAGACATTGTTTTTGAACTCCGATTTTACGTACTGGCACGTGTAATTAGTTCTTATAACTTCTTTTTTATTAACATTATAAGCTGTTAGCCCGACTTAGTTCGCAATCTATTATCGGCAATAAATTGTGCGTTATTAATTTGGCTTCATCATCAAAGTTACGAATAATCTCGTCACGTATTTATAATATTATGTTGCAGTAGACTCTGAGATAATTGTATAATATTTTTTTGGTTGGTGTATCTCCAGAACTTCAAATAAAAAACCACCCTCAAATAATAAATATTGTTTTTTACACTTATTTAAAAGGTTAAACTATGTCCAAAGACGTTGGTGCATTTTCCTTATAGTTAGTCTGCTAAATCCTTTATCTAATTTACTACAAAGCGTGTGAAAATATGACTTTTTACTGACTTCAAAAAAGGAGAAGGTTCGTCTGTTTTTTTTTTCTACATGTTTGTTACGCGATTACTCCGTCAATTGTGAATCGATTTTGATGATTATTTTTTTAATCAGTAGGTCGTTCTTCAGAGGTGGTTCCATAGAAGTTTTATTGGAGTTAATTTAGCGCTTTTAAGGAAAATTTACTAAACAATTAATAAGAAAAAAATCAACGGAAACAAAAAATAAAATGTAATGAAATTTAATAATAAAACAAATAATACAATAATACTAATAACACTATAAAACATTTATATATAAACATATTATATTTAAAAATCAATTTCAATATGTCAGATTAAATAATGTCATAACAAATTAAATAATGTCATACTTAATTTAATTTTACAAACTAAAAATAAGGTCACAAAAGTTTGCTTTGGTTGGTATAGACTCCAAAACTAACTGATCATAAATTGTAAATAGGTATATAAATCGATAATTTCGTTGATCGTCCTTCAATGCTCTTTGTTTTGAAGTGATTAGGGGGGGAAACCAGTTTAGACCGATCAAAAAATCGACATTTTTATTGCATAAATTGTTAGTATAATTTATTATTAATTACTCAAAAATATGTGGTCAAAATTTGAAAGCAAAATTCGCATTATTATTAAAAATAAAATGGATTGCTTATTGCCAATTCCTTGCATTATATTGCTTTGAATTTCTCGTTTTCGCTACATTTTATTTCAAACGCGTTTTTCTCGAAACGACTTTTTTTCAACTAGTAGGTTAATTAAATTCTAACTCAAAAAATTATTGACCAATCGTTCTGACAGATGTGAGTATTCTTCATTAAATTCAACTCCATATGAACCTAATTCTGGGATTATATTTTATTAAAGATATGTTTTTTAATGCAAAAAGGTGAATAAATATGGTATTAAAACATAACATTGTCTTTAAACACCTCAATTTTTTTTAAATCACGTGTAGGTTTATATTCTTAGTAAATATGTTGCTAACGAAAGAAACAAAATTGCCCCTTGGAATGCATACCAGCAAAATACTCCGATGGTAACCGTCCATGAACAGCACGTTCTAACACCACTATTTCTAGGGGAAATTACTTGAAAATTTTCTCAAGTCTACTTCAAAGCATGAATAAAATACTCCAAAATTAAAAAAAAAAATCTGGTCATTCCTTCCCTGCCAAAAAAAAAATCACGAAAAACACAAAAATTTAGGTTGTGCATAGGTATAATCTTGAAGTCGGTGTTTGTTTCTTTCCTAATAAATATTTTATCAAATTAAAATATTGTATAGCGCAACCATTACAAACAAGTTTGTTCAATGTGACCTTTAGTTAATAAACTAGCATCCGCCCGCGGGTTCACCCGCGTGGATGTCGGTCATCGCGACCAAAATAAAAGTATACTATATTACTTCTAATATGTTCAAGAATATATGTGCAAAGTTTTATGATGATTGGTTAAGTAGTTTTCGCGTGAAAGCGTAACAAATAAACTCTTATAATATTAGTACGAGTATGATATTTAAAAAGGTGTAAGGGTGTATTATTATATGTTCGAAATCATTTTCGCAGATTTCGTTTCTGATCTATTAACTTGGAAATAATAACTTTTTAACCAATAAATAACCTTCACGCAACTACTTTTAATTTCTTTTTAATTACAATTTTTACAAACGTTACATAACGTAAACATTTCGGTCGTGCTTGGTATATGAGAATTTAGGAAATAAACAACATTTTGTAAACTAAAATATACAATAGTCGTAGCATGCTACAAAACTTTATTGAAACATCTTGCTCATAAAAAACGTGAGACAAGAAAAATTATTAACTAATACGAGCAATTCTTGTATATACGAGTACATATACTCGTATATCGGAAATCGGAATCGGAAACGGCTCCAACGATTTTCATGAAATTTAGTATACAGAAGGTTTCGGGGACGATAAATCGATCTAGCTAGGATTGTTTTTAGAAAATGTCGTTTTATCCGTTTTTTCATCATTAGAATACGAAGGTAAATTTCGCTATTGTCGATAAATTTATAATAGCTCGGATGGGAACGAGCGGATTCGAAATCAGAAGACCCGAGTTCGAGTTTTTTTTCTCTTTCTTTTTCAAGTTTTTTTTTTTTTTGTGAGAAAAACTATTATTGAGAGCTCTTTTTATTTTTTTTTATTTTTTATTTATTTAAATAACCAGTTCCTATTGTTTTATTATTATGTCGGTAAGATCGAAAATATTATTCATATTGTATTAGTATGTAATTCGTATCTAAATATAATTTAACCGAGCAAAGCTCGGTCATCCAGGTACTTAAAGTATTTATTACACCTGATAATAATAATTTGACGCCCGCACCGAACAGGGAACTTCTCGGAAACTCAGAAACTTCTACTGCTAGTTGTAGCTCTACTACTCGAATATACGAGTACGTGGTATGGTATACGGTTAAAGGAATGACACTTCAAATATGGATATAATGGGATGTAAAGAATCCCTGAGGGAGAAGTTTAAAGCGATCAATATCCTGACCTTTTGCATCGAAGTATATTTATGAAAACATAATGTATGTATATAAGTAATAGTAGACATTTGTTTGTTAGCCTGCCTTACACAATGTAACACCAAACTGGCGTTTCCTAAATGCCGACTTAGTAAAAAAAGTCGATCTTTTATTGGAATTTCTATTATTTAATTTACAATAAAAGTCCAGTTGCGGTTAAATCTTTGCCTTTACAGAAGCTTAAAAAAACTAAGCGAAACTTTTGTAGGAAAGCTTATTATGACATCAATGAATTTCTTAATGATGGAAAGACATAGGACTCAAAACAAAAATCGGCCAGGTTATCATTGTGTCCCTCCTTGTCATTAGATATAGTTACACATTATTGTGAGCAGGTGGCGTGCAGTGATTTCGGCATAATTATATGATTGGCTGTCTCGTGTTGTTTTGTCATGTGTTTGTCCTGATCATTTCATGGTCATACTGGACATTTTTCTTTTTTGTATAATGACGTTAAATTTTTGAAAGAGTACCGAGAGTTTTTTCCTCCGGATTTTTTTTCCTCTCGACTAATACTAGATTAATTTATTTATTGTAATCTATACAAATAATAAATCTGTTAAAACCTCCGTTTCATCAATACACTATATATCATCAAGAATAAATTTTAATAGCGCGCTTTTATTTCGATCAGCGCCATCTCTTATCGTGTTTTTCTCTGTGCACGTATCACGTAAAAAGTACAAAACCAATGTAAATAACTTTAATACATAAAAATTAAACATAGCTCTCAGTATAATTTAGTTTTTGTTTCATTGTAATTAAATTTAAAAATAAATATTTAAGAAAATAGAAATAGGTACCTACGCCGCCAACGCCCTCTGGTCTAAGGTAAGGTACTATTATGTTAAATGTCACTAAATATAAAAACGATATTCTACTATTATACGATAGATGGCGCATGTAGGTGATAAAAAATATAAATTTATAATTTTTAAAATTTTAGTTAAATACCCGTGCGAAGTCGGGGCGGGCCGCTAGTATTAAATAAATTCAAAGATATAATAGTAAAGTGATGTCTACTGTGACACTAGAGATTAGCTCGTAATCATTTCTAGAGGTTAACTAGTAGTAATTAACTTACGGTAGTTGGATAATATTGTGTACATTACTTAAATTTTTGATGTACCTATTGTTAGAATTTATCCATTTCTGTATTGTAAATGATATTGCTACTATACGTATTTATTTCAAATGTCGATATATACATTTTTGACATTCGTTGTGTGTAATCATCACAAAATTCATATATCTGTGTTCAAAAATAACACTGTCTAAGTAATATTACTGAATACTAATAACGCAGATCTTGAACTTATCAATTGAAATAAATTATGTAATTCAATGAATAAAAAATAACAGTTATTATTTTTTATTAGTCTTATTTATCTACTTAAATAGCATATTTAAAATAAGTAATATTTTGTAGTTTAAGATATTATAATATATAATAAGATATAGCATATTGTGACGGACTTCAACATTTAAAAAAAATCAACTATATTGTAGATAACCTGTTGTCATAAACCTTGAGAGCTCCGAAGCAAATAGCTACTAAAAACGACAGGTTTTATAATTCGGGTGGTGTTACGTAAAACTTAAGTGAACTAAATTTTCGATCTTAGATTACATGAAAGTAGAAATGTCAAAACCGCCGTTAACCGCCGCCGCGCCGTTAGTAGAATGTTCAAGTTGATATTTATTATTTCATATATATATAATATTAGCTTCCACCCGCGCCTTCACCCGCGTGGTAGTATTGACAAAAAGTAGCCTATGTCCTTCCCCAGGCTTCAGACTATCCGTATCAAATTTTTACAACAGTCCGGTAACAAAGACTCTTATACAAAAAAAAAACGATGCTCCACATTCGCAGAGTGCACAGTAATATTGCCAAGTCGACACTTTAGGGAATTCTCTTGAAAAGAATGTAGTAAGAGCCGTATTTTTTAAAACTATGTTATACATACTCGTATTATGGCCAAATTACACAAAATCTTTATAAATTGTAGCCTATATGTTATTCTGATGTATAAGCTATATTACTGTAAAGTTTCATCTAAATTCGTTCAGTGGGTTTTGCGTGAAAGAGTAACAAAGATCCAGACAAACTTTCGCATTTATAATATTAATAGGGTGAATAGGATTCGTATTATGCGTCATGTCTTAGAACAAGTAGAATGCGAAGTTGTAAGTTGTAAGCGAGTCTTGAATATATAGTCTAGTCTTTTATATATATATATATATGTATGTATCTTGTTAGTCTATTATATATCGTATAATTAATATATACTAATAATAATACAAATTAATATTATATATCGTTACTCTATCATATATATCTCGAATATTTTCATATTAAATCATTTCATATCTTGGATACAAATTAAATAAACCAATTATATCAATTACTTAATAAAATAATTAATATATTAATAACTCAATCACAATACAACGGAAATCCTCTTTTACAAATCAAAATCTTTAACGACAAATCTGTATAAAATATTGATTAATATTTTATCAAACGTATCTTTTAACTTTTAAATAACATTAGAATTGAATATATTAACCAGGTGCCATTTCCATCATAGTTACAGTTTTGTATGAAACACGTGGCTAGCCACGTTTTTAAGAAACGCCTTCACGGTGAAAGGTAACCAAAATATTGCCAAGTCATTCGAATATCTTCTTATATTTACCGACACTGCTTCTTATTTATTCTAATGTGCCCTGCATTTTTATATAATGTTATAAAAGAGTTTTAAATTATAATAACTAATATCGTGTAATTAAAATTCAAAAAATATGGAATTTATTTTTAAAATGAATTCTTCGGAATATGATAAAATATATGAAAAAAATATATGAAATAACAAATATTGAGAGTTTTCATTACCTTAGAATTGCGTCATAAATATATTCATCATCATTATCATAACATCATGTCAGCCATTGGATATCCACTGCTGCTAACCATCGACATCCAGAGCGACCGGTTCGAAGCAGCCTATATCCAACGGCTTCCGTCGACTCTCCTCAAGTCCATCTCGCGGACGGCTGTCCGACGCTGCGCTTGCCGGTGCGTGGTCTCCACTCGAGAACCTTTCTGCTCCATCGGCCGTCAGTTCTACAAACTATGTATCCTGCCCACTGCCACTTTAGCTTTCAATTCCGTTGGGCTATGTCGACAACTTTCGTTCTTCTGCGGATCTCATCATTTCTGGTTCGATCTTGCAGAGAATCTCTATCTTGAAGTTGGATCTACCAAGTTGGACCTTTTGTCTAAGGTAGATGTTTTCGTCAACAACTTCGAGAGTAGAATTTCCAACCGATATCGAGGTGGGCGCGACATGGGCATTCGACATTATTTTTGTCTTGTGCATGTTCACTTTAAGGCTCACATGTTGAGAAACTCCATCGCGGTCACTGAGCATAATGTCTTCAATGCATCCTGCCATAAGCATGATATCCAACAACCGACAATACTAAAAGAAAAAGATGTTGAATAATATTTTTTTGCATATATTTTTTAACATATAAAATTTTATACATATTTCCAATAAAAACATTTTATTTAATTATAATTAACTATGTTTCGAAAACAAGATAAAGTAAATCTTAGTCAATTATAGAAGATCAACAAATAAATAATTCCATAATTAATTATATTGTTTAAAAGTTATCTGTAACATTGTATGTAACATCTACATACCTACTTGTATAAAAAAGGTAGAGAAAAGCTATTCCTTTTTTCTTGACGACAGATTTGCGTAGTGGTCATCGAAACTGGCTGTGCAGTAACGGTCAAGGTGTCTATCCCCACAAGCCGATTTTTGTACACGCAATCTGGATGTTTTTCATGGTATGTTTGTATGTATGTATGTATGTATGTGTGTGTGTGTGTGCGTGCGTGAGTGTGTATGTGTGTGTGACTCTCTTGACTCTCTGATTCGGACCTTCGATAAAAGATCTCATCCAACTTTTAATGAGTTTTGTTTAAAAACCTACTATATGTATATTTTAGTAAGCGGCCTATTTTAATATGTGAATGTTGTTGGTTCTACAGAAGCGAGTGTCGCAGGCTGTATTACCATAATCGGTTTAGAACTTGTTTGAAGTAGTTGTGCATCTATGAAATGTTACACCGCTATCGATTTTTTTTTTACGGTTCTATTACCTCGATATAAAAAAACATAGCTCCTATGAGAAAGACAAGTCATAGTTATTATAGCATACTGTTCCAATGCGAATGAAAATATATAATAAATATATGAAATTATGAATATGAAATTAAAAATATACCTAATAATATACTCGTATACCTAATGATATCACGAAGCGGAACTTATTTGTATACTTACTTTAAATTCATATTACATTACTCGTTATGACAATCAATATGAAAATAGAGAAGTAGCTACTAATTAACAACTAAAACTAAAATTACCTTACTACTATTTCTTTAAACTTAGTTTGCCTAGTAAGTGTTAGCACAGGTTCTCTTGTAGTAGTGATTAGATGTATTCTATAATTTAAATAATATCCAAACGAACTCTTAATGGTTCACACGCACTACAATTCACTACATAGAAAAACAGTACCCCATAACGTTAACTGTCACGCTTACGTACACAAAATCATTTTACGAAATGACGCCATTTCGTAAAATCTCTTAGTGGCGCTACACATTTATTAAATGACTTCAAAAATAAGAGGTAATAATCTCGCTATCGCGATATTGTGCACCACTTAAGAAAAGAACAACATTTGTAATAAACATTGACGAATGTACAGAGCCGGACTTATCGCTAGAAGAGCGATCTGTTCCAGACAACCTTCGGGTATTGGATACGTCCTAGTAAGAGTGTTTTATCATTTATGTAGTGTACAAAGGATTGCTATAAGAATCAAACGTAAACTGATTTTAATAATTTATATTTTCGTACACAGAGTTTATTTTATCTCAAGAGTGGTCTGATACAAATCTTATAATAAAAATCAAATAACAAGGGATTAATTTTTATTGCCGCCACAAATTTTTACATTTAGGTAAATTTAAAGTTTTTTAATTTAAAGTTTTTCGATAATACAAAGTCATAAATATTTTGTAGCACTAGACTAGTGGCAGTAGGTAGCAGGTAGTAATATTAAAAAAATAGAATGTTTAGTTTATTAAACAACATTTTTAGAGGTAGGAATACCAGATACAAAGAATACTATTTTATCGACGCATCTGGTCAATGATTATTATTCAAACTGACTGGTGCTATACTGGAAGTCGTGGGCTTGACACAGCTTTTACAAATATTTCTATAGACCATTCAGACTTTTGTCAAAATCTAGTGTTGTTGATGTGTGTTCGAACTTGCGACTCAGAATACTTAATACTAGTAAAAGCTATTGAGTGTAAACATTAAATGTATTTATATACATAACGTCATTCTTTGTTCTTATTTATATAATTAATTTAATTTGAAATTTAAATTATATATATATATGGAAAACATAAAAAATTTTGTCCAATGTAAAGCTGTAACACATCTAGTTCTTCTTTTTTTTAATAATATTTAACAGTTTCAGAATTTTCGACTACTACTTCCTAGCATGAAATCGCTATTAAAATGTATGAAATCTATCTATATATATCCTTTAATCACCTGAACTGCGCAAGATTCATTTACACATTTAAATCCGATGTAATCTTTAAAAGTATGTGAACTGCTACCAGCTTTGAACGGAAAAAATATTTTTAAGCGAGATGTTCAACTTGCAGTCCGCTTTTTTTTTACCTAGGACTTTTGATTGATAATTCTTTATATATATACGTATATCTAATAGATTTTTAATATTACATCCATGATTTACATAATATGTGTATAATAATATATATACACCTCTGTACTATGATTTGTTTTGTTTCAGATATGGCATCCAATTTATCGGTAAAGGATTTTTACAATGGTAAAAACATTCTAGTGACGGGTGGTACTGGTTTTATGGGTAAAGTTCTCTTGGAAAAACTTCTTTATTCTATACCTGATATTGGAAATATTTACGTGTTAATGAGGCCAAAGAAAGGAAAGTCGATTCAGCAAAGATTCGAAGATATGCAACGTTTGCCGGTAAGAGAATGGAAGGAGATATACTTCCGTGGTGGTTTTTTTACCATCACGGTTATTCATACAAAAATCACTGTTAAAATAAATGTATAGTGAAATTACTGGTATAAAAGTTCATGAAGATTCACCATTAATATGGTCCTTTTGATGCTCGTGATAATATTTTTTACTAGGTATACAATATAAATAAATAATTATGCAAACAATTTCCCTACCAAGAGTAATGGTCACTATCAGATGATAACAACGATGGCTTTACATGCTCTCCGAGGCATGGTGGGAGGACCCGCGACCGCCGGCGTTATGGTTTATCGCGTCGCGACCGTGATAACGAACTTAGACCAGAGACAGAGACAGGAAAAAGCGAACGTCACTTGTCACTGTGTGTTAGACTTTGTATGGGCTCCAGTTCGCGACCAAGACAGGAGACAGAGACAAGAGACCGCAGACAAAAAGACGGTCTCCGCCCCGGATCAGTATATTTTAAGTCGCGCTCAAAGAGCACGTGTAAGAAAAGCTTATTGAACTGATCAGACAGTACCCTCCTATATAAAATACAAGACTTGACTCTATAGTTGAATATAATTCGTTAATAGTTTTTTTTTAAAGATTTATATTAATAATATAGAAGTAAATCATCGACTTTTTCTTCCTCCAATAGTAACCCTTTTTTGTGATGCTGGGAAATGCATTTACGCATCCCGCCGCTGTAAAGGCGACGGGTATGTGGGACTCACTGGCTGTGAAGCCAGAATACACGCTAAAAATACAGCGGTGCCCTCATCGTCGTAGTGGGGCGCCACGGGATCGCTTTCGCATGCAACCGTGACGCCGCGACGGTAGGCTCGCCTCTGCGGGCCGCCTTCGCTTATAGAGCGCTCGCGGGCGCCATGTGCGCTCTATTGGCCTGGTGGCAAGTGGGAGGATGTGGTACCATCTCCCACTCGATTGCGGAGGGTGGAGGAACGCGTAGCGGCGTCTCCTCGCACCCCTCCCTGTCGTCTTCTGCGGAGCGAGTCAGCGAGTGCGGCTGCTTCCCGCTCTCGCTCCGCAACCTCCTTTAGTGATATCACCTCCTTGCAGTATGAGGTCACGGCCGACCAGCACCTCTCGCTGCTAAGCATGCAGCGGACCACGCACGACAGTGAGAGGTCTCCACCTATCACTGCCACCAGGGCCCTGCGCTGGGGCTCCCAAGCGGCGCATTCCTCCAGGGTGTGACGCGCCGAGTTGACTGGCGCGCCACACTCGTGGAGTCGTGGCAAGCAGGGCTGGCTTCTCGCCTTGCGATCTGGTGCAGGTACTTACCGAAGCAACCGTGCCCGGTAAGCACCTGCGACAGCTGAAACGTAAGCACCCCATGCCGCCTGTTGACCCAGCGACGAAGGTGCGGACGTATGGCGTCCACCGTCGCTGAGCTCGCCACTGCACTGGGGACTCCAGGTCCTCCTTCCATCTTTGGATCAGAGCTCTCTGAGCTAGAGCCCTGATCCTGCCGACTTGGTCCACACTTGGACGTTCGTTACTCGCTCTCTGCGCGGACCGGAACTGGTACTCCTCCGCGAGCACCTCCACATGGATTTCCAAAGGCGGATCGCCTGCGAGAAGTGTCGCGGCCATTCAGGACACCATAAGGTATCCCCGTATCATCCTCACCGCTATGACCCTCTGGGGCCTCCTCAGGGGAACCTTGTTGCGAACGGTGAGGGCGTCGACCCAAACGGGAGCACCGTACAGTGCCATGCTCCGTACTATGCCGGCGTATAAGCGCCGGCATAGTACGGAGGAGAGGGGAGGAGGAGGGGAAAGGGGAGTCCGGTCCGCCTACGTTAGGGAGGAGTCGTTACAACATAGCGGCCGCATTCTGCAGCCTCGGAGCGAGTTGGTCGAAGTGTGGACCAAAACTCCATCCCCCGTCCAGGGTCAGGCCCAGGTAAACCTCCACCTCCGTTTCCTGGACGACGATCCGCGCACCGGTACCGGGGTATCTCGGCGTGGGCTGTGAAAGAGGAGGACCTCCGTTTTGGATATAGAGACCCTCAGGCCCAGCATAGCGATCCGGTCGACCGCCATCGACGCGCCGGCTTCTGCGAGGCGGGCCGCCTCATCGAAGCTTTCTATAGTAACCCTACTTGACTTTCACTGACTTTAATTAACACTGTAATCACAGTACAAGGCAATTACATAACTGACTTGCGTCAACGTTGCGGTCTCGGTCACAACCCACAGTACATGCAGAAGAGACCTAGACACATGTCGCGGTCTCCTGTCCTATTGCTAGCCGCGGTCGCGGCGCGAACCGCCACCATTAATTATACTACTCGCGCAACTACACCAGATCGGTTCCTCTTGACTTTACTCACTAAAAACACTGAGTTCAGCTTAACGTCTTTTTTAATTATTTTGCGTTTTATTTATTTTTTAAGTTTGAGTCAAAAAAAAAGTTAAAATAAAAATAAAAAATTGTCGCACAATCGACGATTTTATTTTATATTATATAAAAACAAAGAAACTAGTAGCAGTTGATGAAATAAAATAATAGAGGCAGGATAACTTATCCTTCTTTTCATGATATTCGAAACTCTGTTAAGCTATACCTTAAATACTAATATACTGTCATGTATTATGTTGCAGTTATTCGATCGTTTGAGAAACGAGAAACCTTCAACTTTGAAAAAAATTAAACCTCTCCAAGGAGACGTTTTGTTTGATAATTTTGGACTATCTGATAAAGAAATTGCTAATTTGTCTGAAGAAATATCCATGATATTCCATTTTGCTGCCACCTTAAGGTTGGAAGCGCCACTTAAAGACAATGTCAATATGAATACATGTGGAACCCAAAGAGCACTCAATGTAGCGAAGAAATTCAAGAAATTAGTACTGTTTGTGCATTTGTCGACAGCTTTCTGCTATCCAGATTATGCAGTTTTAGAAGAAAAGGTATGAAATTTTTTTTTTGTTTTTTTTTTATTGTGCTTGCAAAGATATAGTTAACTTCAAATGTCATATTTAATTCAAATATTACCACTTTTATAACCTAACATCATCTTTTATATCTCATTTTAGCGTATTTCGTCACAACATCATTTGTAAATTTAGTTTTTGGGTTATATTTTACTGTTTACAATACTATTATTATAATATAAATAACTATATTTATGAGGTTTGAGATATCTTTATTCTCATAAGAATACAAAAATTCACTTACATGAGAATACATTTTCTAATGAATATACTACAATTTTTTTGGGTACGTTAAATACACAAACAGTACAAAGTAAAGAAAAAAAAAATGTGGGTAAATAGAAAAAAAATTTCACAGGCGCAGTACTCGCATCATACCATTCATAATAGTTTAATGTTTATACGGATTAAGAGTGACTGGATGTGGCTCATACTATTGAAGCTCAGCAATGCCTGCGTACTTAGGATCGTTTATTATATGTGATTTCAGAAGTTTTTTAAATGTGTGCATAGTTTTTGATTGCTTAATATTATTTGGTAACATATTAAATAATTTGGATCCCTCATACAAAATACTTCTTTTTGCATATTTCGTACGATGTGTATAAAGTTCAATATCTTTTTCAATTCTTAATTTCATTTTATGTGTTTTATCGTGTTTTTTTAATTTAATATTTGTGCTTATTTCTTTATTTAATATTTTACGTATAAGTATGCAATTGTAATAAATATATGTTTGAGTAATATTCAGAATTTTAGTTTTTTTAAATAGTTCCTCCGTGGGTGTACGATAGTTGTATTGAAAAAGAACTTTAATTAATTTATTTTGAGCTATTTGCAGGATTTTTAAGTTTGTTTTGACCGCTGTGCCCCACGCTTCAATCAGGTAATCAATATGTGGTTTCACCAAAGAATTATAAATAGTGTAGCGTACTTGAATTGGCAAACATTGTACAATGCTTCTAAGTGCTCCCGTGAGTGACGTTAATTTCGATTTAATTTTTTGGATGTGTGGAATCCAAGTCATTTTGTTGTCTAAAATTAGACCTAAGTATTTTTCTTGGCTAACTTTATTAATTTGATGGTTATTTAATTTTAAAGCCGAAAAATTACCAATTTTTTTATTTTTTGGTGCGAATATCATGTAATTTGTTTTAGATGCATTAATTGTTAAGAGATTTTGTTGAAACCACATATTAAGAACATTCAAATCACTCTGAGCCTCATTTATAATGCCATCAACAGAATTACCATAGTAAAAAAGACACGTATCATCCGCGTACAGGGTGAGATCTCCTTTTAAGCCTATCTGGTGTACATTATTAATATAAATTAGAAATAAAAGCGGACCGATGATTGAGCCCTGTGGTATCCCGTACGTTACAATTTCAGGGTTACTTTCATTTTCACCTATTTTAACTACTTGTCTTCTATTTGAAAAGACTTAAAAATATCGTAAGCACTATCTTGTAAACCGATGCCACTGAGTTTTTTTAGAAGCAGTTCGTGACTGACAGAATCAAAAGCCTTTTTGAGGTCTACAAATAAGCCCAACACTATAAGTTTTTTGTCAATTTTGAGTTTAATGTTTGTTATGAGATCTATGGACGCCGAGAGAGTATTGGACTTAGGTCTAAAGCCATATTGTTTCGGGTATATGTAGTTTATTCTAGATAAGTGCTGGTCAAGACGATTGTAAAGAACTCTTTCAAGGATTTTTGACAGAACTGGGAGTACTGATATAGGCCGATAATTACCTGGTTCACTCCTAATTCCGGATTTATAGATAGGTGTTATTTTTGCGATTTTTAGACTATCCGGAAATGTTCCCTCTCTAATACATTTATTAAAACAGTTTGTGAGCTCACCAACAATGAGATTTGCTACGCATTTTATTGATTTTGTGTTAACACCATCTAATCCCGAGCTAGTGTTCGATTTTAAGTTTTGTATAATTTTCAAGATTTCCTCATTAGTAGCTAAAGGTAGTGTTTTAAGTATGTATGAGCAAGATCCAGGCACATGTTTTACAGAGTCAATGTGTCTATGTTGTTTTCTAATTTCATTAGCAAGTACTGAGCCAACACTAGCAAAAAACTTATTAAAACCTTTGCATATCTCCTTCTTATTGGATGTAATGCCATTTTGAGTCCTTAGTTGGTTTGGAATAGCTTTAACAGTTGTTTTGTTGCATGAAAGATTATTGATAAGTTGCCACATTTTAGCAGGCTGGTCCTTGCATTCAGCGAATGTTTTATTGTAATATTCTGACTTTGTGTTTTGTATACACGCAGATACTTCCTTCCTTTTCTTAATGAAATTTTCTTTTTTAATTGTATCATTTGGGTTTTTCTTGTGCTGATACCATAGTTCATTTCTCTTATTTATTAGTTGCATGATAGATCTTTTTATCCAGTTTATATTATAACCGTTGCGGTTCAATCGCTGCCTTTACAGAAGTTTAGTTTTTTTTTCTTAAATATTTATTTTTAAATTTAATTACAATGAAACAAAAACTAAATTATACTGTGAGTTATGAATAATTTTTATGTATTAAAGTTATTTACATTGGTTTTGTACTTTTTACGTGATACGTGCACGACCAAAAACGATAAGAGATGGCGCTGATACAAAAAAATACGCGCTATTGAAATTTTTTCTTGATGATATATAGTGTATTAATAAAACGGAGGTTTTAACAGATTTATTATTTGTATAGATAAATGAATTTCTAAATGATAAAAAGGCATGGGATTGAATATAAATCGGCCAGGCTATCAATATGTACAATGTCATTAGATGTAGGTGGCATGTTGTGATTTCGGCATATACGATTGGCTGTCTCATGTTTGTCCTAATCATTTCATGGTCATACTGTGCATTATTCATAATATTTTGTATGATGACGTTTAATTTTTTTAAAAGAGTACCGAGAGTTTTTTTTCCTCCGGCTTTTTTTTTTCTCTCTCGGCCAACACTAGGGACATTAGATTAAATTGTTTATTGTAACATTTAATAAAGCCGATGATAATTATAATAGTAATGTTATGTCTACCGAGACATTAACTTGTAATAATTTGACGTATTTATTTTAAATGATTTTTATTTTTTTGACATTCGTTAAGTGTGTAAATTCACCTTATGACGAAATAAATATTTTCATTTCATTTCATTTCATTTCAACCAGGTTACATAAAGATTATATGGGGACTCTCATTATTGTTAACAGGAAAATTAGTCAGATAGTAGTCACTCTATATCCGGCCTAGAATAATAAAAATATAGAGTTAGAAAAAGGAGAATAAAATAAAATTTCCATTATTGAAAAAGTATTTTGACGCCAAAGGAATTAGTAATAAGTTGCATTTAAAACAATTTCAGATGCATGCGGCACCAGTAAAACCTGCAGAAGTAATGCATTTAATAGAATGGTTGGACGAGAAACAAATTAATCTGCTTACTCCTTCCCTTCTCGGTCCTCATCCCAACTGTTATACATTTTCAAAAAGATTGGCTGAAAGCATTGTTGAAAGTGAATTTAGTAATTTACCTACAGTTATAGTTCGTCCTAGTATAGGTAAGCGTACACAAGAAACTAGAAAACCTCACAAGAGTCTCGTTTTACTAAATAATAGTATAGTAGTCTGAATAATAGACTATAGCTTAAATGGAACTTAATTTTAACAGTATTATAACAAATCACTTTATTAGGATGCAATTAACGTTGAGACCTAAAAATAAAACTTTAGACAAAATTGGTAGGTAGGTACCTACTTAATTTTGTTTGTGTAAACAAGGTCATCGAAGAAAATACTTCTCTATGTAAATTATATAATCCTTCCGATTGTTTCAGTAATAACATAAATAAAGTATTATTATATTTTCATCGAATTTCATCTGTTTCTACTTGTTTGTTTTTAGTATGTCCGTCATACAAAGAACCGGTGCCCGGATGGGTAGACAGCCTTAACGGCCCAGTAGGACTTATGCTTGGAGCGGGTAAAGGTGTGATTCGCACCATGTTGTGCGATGGAAGTTTGATAGCGCAAGTAGTTCCCGTAGACACAGCAATCAACGCCATCATAGCTATAGGGATGATTGAAGGATCAAAGACTGAAAAGTAATTAATTTTCTTGACTTTATTGGAATGAAAGAGACACAATTTTTTAGATATAGACATCAATACCTAATTTTTCAAGGAATATAAACATTATAAAATGGTATTATTATTATTCAGTCATTATTAAATTCTCTTGAACAACTAAAAACACAAAATGCAAAATATTTGTCGTAAATAGGTACTTATAAAACATACGAAAAGGGATAGTAAACATACAAGTGTATTTCTGTGTTTCTAATAGAGTTATATATCTAAGTGAGGCTGACTATTTAAATACTTTTTCTAAATAATACTTTCAGGCCCGAGGTAATACCAATATACAACGTCAACATTGGCCACCAAAAGCCGACGTCTTGGGGTGATGTCCTCGTAGTAGCTAAGGAATATGCTCGAAAATATCCCCTTGCTTGGCCACTTTGGTATCCCAACGGAGATATAACTACCAATTACTTGGCACATGAATTTAGACGAATCTTTTATCATATGGTGCCGGCATATTTCATTGATTTTATTCTTTTCTTACTGGGACAAAAGCGCTTGTAAGTAGCAAAATATAGTACCTAATTTTATTTTCTACTACATCCAAATTAGCCATATTATTGTGACGTTTACGGTATAGTAAAATTATTATTAGAACACAACTAAAAGCCAAATAAATAAGAATTCCGCTGAGTATTATTACCACAGATTTTTACAACTGGGGTGAAATTTGTAAAATAATATAAGCATATTATTTTAGAGAAAGATTAAAAAGAAAAAAGATTTGAGTTGAACTAAAATTGGTAGTCATATTTTCTTTGATATCTTTTTTTTTAATTTCATTTACTTAACTTCTTTTACTTCCGACTTTTAGCATGGTGCGAATCCAAGATCGAATTAATCAAGGTCTGGAAGTGTTACAATACTTCACACTGAGGCCTTGGAACTTTCCTTGCCCTAACTACGATTCAATTCATTCAAAACTTAACGAAGAAGATAAAATTACATTTAATACCGATTTAACGAGCGCTGATCGTGACGATTACATGCGGAAATGTGTAGAGGGCGGTAGAATTTACTGCCTTAAAGAAAATCCTGCTACAATTCCCATGAACAGATCATATCATAACTTGTAAGTACCAAATGCTTTAATATAAAATAATATGTAAACTTTAGGGCGATTCTATACATAACCTGAAAATACTTTTTTATATTTAATTATAAGAACTTAATGAAAATTTTGTTTACGAACGGAAATATATTTCAGAAGTAATTCCAGTAAATGTTTATATAGTATCTATTACGCTTACCAATGTAAGATTTGTATTGGCATCCCTTATGGAAATATTCCCTTTTTTACTAAACATTCCGAAATTTCAGACAATATTTGACTTTTTCAGAATTCCTCAGCATTTTCAGAGTTTTTTTTAATTATGATAAAAATTTCAGTCTTTTCAGACAAATCTCTACATAACTTTCAGAGTCTTTTCAGAGAAATCTCTAAAAGACTCTGAAAATTTTATCAATAGGTAACAAAAAATTCTGGAAAATGCTGAGAAATTCTGAAAAAAACAATAATTGTCTGATAATTTCAGAATTTTCAGTAAAAAAAGGGATAATTACCATAAGGGATATTTGGCAATTAGTATGAAGAGGTAATAATCATGTACATTAGCGAACCCAATATATATATAATATTTATATTTGCAGTATAATAAAATGAATATTGACGGTAAAAAATAAAATTAAAGCGAAAGTTAATGGTAATAAGTTTGATGGATAAAAATTCATTTAGTTGTTTTTTTTTATTCATCATTGCTTATATATAACTTATATATAATACATACACTAAAAATACTAACATATCTATACAAAAACTATAGGTGAACTATGACTGATGATATATAGTACCTATCGTAGTCACTTATCTGGCTTCACTTTAAAACAAAGAACGCTCTAACTTTATTATTTATTTCCTTTACAGCTTGTACGTCTTGGACTGGATAGTCAAGATATTTATATGGCTGCTTATCTTCTCTTTACTGGCGTATTTATTCGATCCAGTTAAAACTATGTTTAGCTACGGTGGATCATTTGTGAAATATCTACCTATTTTAGGAAGTACTGTCTTCGATAAAGAAATCTGATTCTTTTTATTCTTTATCATGTGGATAAGTTAAGGGTTTTAGGAAATAATCTTACAAGATGATCTATTAAAGGGTCTTTAGGATTGTATAACAGCCTTATTTAAAGTACTTAAGGGATAACAGAGTATGTGTTCAGATCAAGGAATTTATATACAAACTGGGATTCGAACGTGCACTCAAATGACGTGCTTAAGAGAGGGATTGCATCTCTTTCTACCATGGATTCAAGGCAACGCGTAAGAGACAAAATACCAGTATTCAACGGAAAGCTCTCAACGATTTTTTCACTGTACATGTTGGAAACAAATGTCAACCTTAAGAGAATTATTTCAAGGTGCATATTTGAATATACAATTTTATTAAGTGAGCGTTCCAGTCGTGGTTCCAGTTATGATATAAATTCCTTGGTTCCGATATGTAATACAGTAACGAGTGACAATTACTTGTTATTACATTATTAAATTAGTCATTATTACTGGCCAGTCTCTATAATCTTTCTCCTTAATAAGAATTAAAGCCTTATTTCAATTACTGGTACTTATGTTACGCAAACTGAACTGAGTCAGCCTGTAAACGTCCCATTACTACACAAAGTCCTCTTCTCAGATTGGTTGGCACCTAATCCACACGATGTTTATAATGGCAACTGGGACCGACGGGTTTACGTGCTTTCCGAAGCATGGTGGGGAGACTCACAATAACCCAGACCATAAGCAAATATTTAAATAAATACAGATATCAGCCCCGAGCGGGAATCGAACGGTTGTCGCTATATTTCGTACAGTATTACATTTCGGAATAGTCAAAATTCTGTTTTTGTATATCCATTGTTCGAGCGAAGAATACAGCTTGTAATTTTTTAATAGAATGCAAATTATACGGGTGAAATGGTTCATACTTATATTGTATACAGAATGACCGGGGAATTACCATCAATATTTGAGGTGAATGCTCGGTACATGATTCTCATTCGAATTATGTAAAAATATAACAAATATTAATAAACTTCTAAGCAAAGTTACCGAATATTTATCTAATTATTTACGCATCGTCTGGACACCCTAGCAGCTAGCTGCGGTGTCGACACAAAACAAGTATTTAGGTAGGTACATTTAGTTATCGTGCGCTAGTTTAGCTACAAAAATAAACAAGCATGATCCAATCCCCCTTCATACTTTAATCCTGGCTTAGAACAGGCAAAAATACCAAGATATTCAGTCGTTTAAGCAATAAATTTATTGACTATGTTAAAGATGTGAACTTTGGCTATTTTTGGATGTGAAAAAACGGCACAATACAACACCTGTGCACGTGCCGCCGGTATGACTGGAAAAGTGTCCACACATCATTTTTTTGAATTGAAATTTATGGAAATTTGGTCAAAAATTAAGTACCTATTTTTTTACATAATTCGAATGAGAATCATGTAGGTACTGAGTATTCTCCTTAAATATTGATAGTAATTCACCTGTCATTCTGTATATACACATATTTTTCATTTTAATATAAAATAATGTATTATATTAAAATGAAGCGACCAAAAATTTTACAATTGTTATAGAAATTATGTATATTTAGTATTGTGTGTTTCATGAAATTTACAAATATATTATGGTTATTAGGAAATTAAGATGCTTTTCTTCACTTCCATAGAATTAGCTAAATGAAGAGTCCAAATATTTTTTGTTTAAAATATAACCGACTTAATTACAAACTCATTGCATTTTTAAATATTTCAATTGCTTACGAAAAAAAAAAATTATAAAAAAATATATTTCATGCAAATTCTATTGAAATCGACTAAAACGCTTTTCATATAAAACGTAAACCGTACTTGTTTTTTCTGTATTACATTTAAAACAATTGACAAAATGATATATTTAATATATCTACCTCAATACAGACATTCGCAAGCATACAAATTATAGCTTTACCAAATAAAATAATGTACTTTTTTTATCATTTTTAAGCTTGATTTTTTATAACTTTTGTTATGAGGATGGGTTCATGTTGTTAAATATATAAACAATTTAAACATTTATTTAGACTTTTATTGTTCACCAAACATTTATATTTAAAAAAAATCTCAGTTTACGAAAAAGAAAAATGTTAAATGTCTTAACACCATTTATTGTAAATAGTTATATAATTAAATAAATACTAAACTCATTCACGACCACTTTAATCGCACAATTTAAATAAATGGGTACAAATTTACCGCAAGCATAACATGCAATTTATACGCCAGCATTTTATTAAAAAACTTAATCCGCTTGAGTGTCCAGGCAATGACCTTTTACTTTACCAACTGCACAAAACTGCCCAAGGCCTCTTACGTTTTGTTATGTAATTTCCCACCGGTGATAATGTAATATACGTTAATCAACCTGTAATTGACAGGTGCATTTCGCATACTAATGCCCATGTCGAAAAAAGTTGACATGAGCAATATAGCCATAGCGACCATTACTCGACACGAGCGCTTGCAGTTATTGCGTATAGTTTGTAAACTCTTGTCAACTAGTAATTGATACGGGCAGTTGAGCGGTTATAAAGGAATTATATACTTTTATCACTTAAATTCTAATCCATTTTTCTATTCGCAAAATATGATTGTTTGCTTCTAACATTAATGCACATGGATATATGTATATGTAACATCAAATATTGACAATATCATATAATTAAGAGAAAAATATTTGATTAACATATGTTAATAAATATAGTCTGACAAATGAAAGCTAAATTTGAATTATTACAATGCAGATATGATTGAATGAGTAGTCTAAGAACTCTAAGATATTCTACTCATTGAGTACAATACAGTAGTCCTTGAAGTGCAAATGACAAATTTTTTATATTTAATAAAAAAATAATCTTAATTTCGACATAAGTCCTTACAATCGATAATAATATAAGTAATTCTATCTTTTTCGTTTCTCACATGTTTTAAGTTCAACTTCCTTGTGACAGACTATAACTTATTATGCTTTTGCTTCTCTAGGATAAATGTAATAATATATTATTTTACTGAGAAGCATTTATGATGTCGACGAACTCAGGTTTGAGACTTGCTCCACCAACAAGGAAACCGTCAATGTCAGGACAAGCCGCTAGTTCCTTAGCATTTGCAGCTGTCACTGAACCTCCATATTGGATACGAACACTAGCAGCAATATCAGGTGATGCGTTGGAAGACAACCAGTTCCGGAGCGATGCATGAACATCTTGAGCCTAAAAAAAAATTTGGTTGATTCAAAATCATTTGGAGTATGATGCATTAGCACAATAGTCACAGTAACTAGCTGTTGTGTTAGTGGTTGCAAGTTCGATCCCCACACATGACAAATTATATTTTATTTAGATGTTTATCATGGTCTGGGCGTTTGTATTTGTGTATTGTGTGTGTTTCTGGACCACTGACACAGAATTCACATCCTACTGCGAGCCGTTGAATGTGAGAAAATTATTTTTATTTTATATTTTATAATAACTTGATAATACTTAAATAAAGTATAGTATTATAGCTAAAAATACTGTAAGTGTATCATTATGATATAAATAATAAATAGGTCAAAGATAGGTTTAATTTTTTTTTAAATATCTATTCTTATTTATGCTATAATCTGTCTCCTTCTGTGGGACATTCAGTAGTATGACGGACGTAGCTTCTAACGGTGTTGCTCGGTAAGTGACCTATGTCACATCCTCTTCATATTAACAGTGGTTTAAATATAAGGAATAAAATTTTTTATCTGAACAGTTATAAAAGTCATTATAATTATGTAATTATAAATGTTTTCATTACTTGTTGTGGTGTAGCGGTCTTGCCAGTGCCAATAGCCCAAACAGGTTCATATGCCAATACAACACTAGCCCAATTGTTACCAATTGCCGGCAGGAGAGCTTTCGTCTGTCTGAAAACAACTTCCTCAGTTTTACCGGCCTCCCTCTCTTCAAGAGTTTCACCGATGCATGCAATTACTTTCAAACCAGAGTCTAAAGCATGAGCAACCTGAAACAATATACATTTTTAAATATTAAACTATGATTGATAATTTTTATTGATTTATTAAATAACTGTTAAAAAATATAACACTTCATATATATGTATATATTATAATAGTAAATAATATTGTTCATTTCATTCATTTCATTGTTGTTGTTGTTGATAGAAACAATATAAAAAAATCATATAATACATATTTTTTTTTAAATATCTTTTCATAGATCATGTACGTCAAATTTGATGTAGCAAGAGAGAGATAGCAGAGAGATTTTATATTTGAACAAGTTTTGTATTTTTATTTGGGAAGTTTTTTTATTGGCTATAAAACATCACATTGTAATGCATAAAAGCTGTTCAGTAAAGACAAATAAGGTTAAGCTGTGCGGGATGAGTAAGAACAATAAAATAAATATATCATGAACATATTCTAAGGTTCTCTATTTCACCTTCTCTGCAACAAGTTCATCTTTTTCACCAAAGATGGTTCTTCTTTCCGAATGGCCAAGGATAACCCAAGTAGCTCCAACATCTTTAATCATTGCCGGGGAGATTTCACCTTAAATAATTAAATCAAATAAATTTTTTTTTTCATTTAAAATCATTTAGAGTTGATATTTAAGAGCTGCCCATCTTAATTTCGGTAATTTCTTATCATAAAAGTCCTAAAAAGTTTATAAAAATGTATTTTTAATATAACTAAGTTTTTTGTAGCTTTAGTAATTTTGAGAACCACACTCAGATTACCCAGTACACCACACAAAGTGGGTAAATATAAAAAAAGTCCAAACAAGGCAGCCCTATTCGAAACATAACAGAAATTATACCTGTGAAAGCGCCTTTAGGTACTTTCCAACAGTTTTGTGCTGCAACTCCAATTGAATCAGGAACAATGCTTTTAACGTAAGCTAGATAAATAGCAGGGACTCCAATTACAACCTAAAAAATGATACTATAAAATAAATAAAATAAAAATAAATTTATTATAATCAAGTATTAACAATCTCACACAATATTTAGTAGCCCCGCTCTAGGTACAGCCCATTCTGCGGTTACCAAATACAAATACAATTCCTGGTGTTTAGACAATTACAGTTATATAAGACAAATATGAGGCTTATATAAATAAATATAAGTTTACATACAAATTAAGCATATATGAGGGAGTGTAACCTTTTTAAGCTTAGGTATGTAGGTTTAAAACATATCTATAAAATGATAATACAGGTACATATTACCTATTATATATTTTACTATTATACCTTGTTATACTTGTTGTTGTTGATATTTCAGACCATTTACATTATTTGTGATCAATACTACATTTTATCGTTCTATAGATATAAATTTAAATTAACTATATCTTTTTTGTGATTTATAGTTATGGTAAAAGATTAAATAACCAGACTTTATTTTTGATTGAATTCATTGACTTTAACAATTACATACATTAATTTTTTTATTTCAGTATCCATAAATTGCTACATAATCACATTTGATTAAATTTAAAGATAATTTAATATTAATCATTAGATTATAATATTAATTATAATAATTATGATAATAATATTCTTTTTTTTTTTATAACACAACGGTAAAACTTTTAGAAACTTTTATATATACTTAGTCTGACTCACCTCTGCGTTGGGGTCAAGAGGTCCTTTCTTCAAGTTGTTAATAATTTCATTTATTTGATTTTTATCTCCATTCATTTTCCAGTTACCACCAACAACGAATTTGCGACCCATTATGAATGTTGATTCTGTAACTAAGATCTGGTTTGAGTTATTTAGTGATATATATAACGTAATAAATTTAATTATAAATTAAAAAAATATTATTAATATGTAAAATATACTTACGACTTTAATTAACAGATATACTTTTTATCGGCTCGACACAATCAGAAATGAATGACCTGATATGTGAACTATATTTCGAACGAATTTTGTTTTCGGTACGAATGGAAATAACAGTATCAGTATTAAAATTGTAGGATTTGCTATGATTAGCTAAATATATTATATACGATGTATAATATTAATTATAGCCAATCACGAACGAATGCACTTATGATAAAATGTTAATTTGAGCATAGAAAACAGACTAATACTAAATGACCTTTCTGACATTGAGAAAGTGCAAACACTAGCAATGTTACCAATACTTAAATTATTTAACCCATTCCGCAAAGTCTTACGTTTAGTTCCCTAGGATTATTTTATTATTTTTTCCAAAGTAAGAAGAAAATTACTTATTATTGTATTTTCAATGAAAATTGATAATAACAACGGCAATGTTACATTTATTACGATACAGTTATAATATAATCTGTAACGTCAAATTATACCAGAGTAACTATTAAAGACTTCTGAAGAGTAGAATTCCCTCCATACTTACGGTAGGTAAAAGAAAAGGTGAGAAAAGGTGTCGATAAGATTTGAGATAAGAAAAAAGTATACAAGTTATTAACAATATTTATTTAAGATTTACTCTCCTTCATTCTCTATGCAAAGTTCCATTCGCCTAAATCAACTATTAAAACCACAGAATAGGGATGGGCAAAAATAATCGATATATCGAAATATCGATATTTTTTTAGAAAATAATCGATAAATATCGGCGATATTTTTAATTTTGAAATATCGATAATTGATATTTATCTCCGAATATCGGATTCGATATTTTTTTGATAAAAAATAAATATTATTTTTAAGTTTTCAAAATTATTTTCGTATCGAAATACTTTTGTCGAAGGATAATGTTGATACTGGCTTAGATTAAAACAAAATAGCGGATACTGGACGCCGGATGACCTTTTTTTTTTTTAGGTATTCGGATAGGGTACGAAGGATAATGTTGTTACTGGACGCCGGATGACCTTTTTTTTTTAGGTATTTGGATAGGGTACGAAGGATAATGTTGTTACTGGACGCCTGATGACCTTTTTTTTTAAATTTTTCAGGTAATCGCATTATGAGATAAAAATATCGATTTATCGAAATATCGATATTTTTTGCTCAGTATGTATCGATATTTGTGAAAATATCGATACGATATATATCGATATATTTTATACATTTTCCCATCCCTACCACAGAACATTAATTACTCTAGGAGATTAAAACACCTTTGTCGTGCTTTCGTAGGCGGTCACAGCCTCTTCGGCACACGAAACAAATTTCTCTTGAATTTTTTCATTGATTATCGGGAACAAAAAGAAATCAAAGGAAGTTAAATCAGGACTATACAGTACTATACTATAACTATATATTGCATATGCATATGTATGTTTTTATGTATGTATGTACATGTATATATTTATGTATAGATGTGTATATATTACATAAATTTATATCATTAAAGATGCACAAGGCCTTTGTATCAGAAGATTCTTTCTTTTGGGTAATCTGAAAGAGATCACTATTTAGTGATAAGACCGCCCGTTGCATTCTCTGTACTAAATCTGTACACTTTGCGTTATGTATAATTTTGTAAGTTATTTTTGTGTGTGCAATAAATTTATTTATTATTATTATCTATGATTTTCCAACATTGTTGTCGACACATGCCCGCTGCGAGAAAAAACTAGCCACCATTTTTTTATCAACTTTATGTGGTCTTTGCAGTTTTGTCGGCAAATTTCCTTTTGAAAAGACTATACTGACGACTAGGGATGTTAGGGAGCTTCGTAACCGTAACCGAAACTATCTGATATCCGATATAAAATAATATCTATAACCGTAACCGAATCCGAATTCCGAAATAAAAGTTTCGGATAATATCGGATAGTGGCGGAGCCTAATTGCTACACGTTTTGACAGGTTATTTTGTTGATTAGCCGGGTAGCGGCCGACACACGCGCGCAATTGTTTTCTTCTGTTTTCGTCTTATCATACTCGTACCGTAATTAACTAACTTGTGTTGTTAAACACAACCTTAAAAATCGAATATCCGTAACCAAAATTATCCGAAACTAACGATTATATAGACATAGGCTATGAAAATCGTTTTTTCATGTAAACTGAACGATCGGTTGCCAATATGGTTGTATAAAAAAATTAAACTTCTCGCATTCAACAACATTGCCCAAAATACCGCTGAAGATAAGGACAAAAGAAAATAACATAATTATCCTAAAACAAAATTAATGTTTTTCGTATCTACAGCCTAATCCGGCTATTGACAGTCATCATCATTTACAATACATATTGTAGTAATGGAAATTACATCAACTAAATTAGAGCTTTAATAGGTACGTGAAATACTGGTCACTAATATAATACAGCTTTTTCAACTCCACTTTTTGTTCGAGTGAAACGCAATGTAAGTGTGTTTGACTGCTAATTACGTCTAACTCAGTCGAATTTAGTAAAATTAACTGTAAGTTGTTGAACATTTCTTTAGGTAAAATTTAAACATTTTTTTAGGTAAAATTTATAAGTATTTAATGAGGCGAAAGAATGATTGTTTATTTGTTTAAATGTGCAAATTTTAAAATCGCATAGATTTCTGATAAAAAATATAACATATTTGTATGTGTATAATTGTCTGTTTAGAGATTTGTAACCAAAGGTTGCTACTTACTAAACTAAACTATCCATATCCGGTATGATAATCATTTCTATATCCGTATCCAATCCGTGTCCGAAATTTCATATCCATAAATAAATCCATAAATAAAATCCAAAATAATGTTAACGCTTCCTGAACGAACGCCAAGGACCTTCTCGATGTTCGGACATCTCGAATAAGTAATTCGTGGGTCTTCTCGCACCATCATTTCAGTAGCCCACACATTTTCTGCAGTTACTGCCGTTTGTGGTCGACCACTTCTATGGTCATGTACGAGTTTTTTTTTAACCCTTTTTAAATTGACTGAACCATCTAAAACAATTGCTCGAGGTGGTGCAGACTCCCCTAATGCTGATCGTAATTGTTGAAGGCTAAGTTTTTCAGTTAAACCAAAATTAAAGTCCTAAAATATGATAGCGCAAAAATATTCACGAATTAAGCTCCATCGTTGCAAAGAAAAACGCAGGAATCGTCCTATTTAAATGACTAGAACATCATATATTTTTTTAAACCAGCAACCTGCCTACTTACGATCTATTTTTGAAATAAATATGCTTTTTAAAAATATATAAATTGTAATATAGATGCGTTTCATTTTTAAATTACGAGCATTTAAAAACTTACTGAGTTTTCAGTATGGGGATTTATGCAGCTCGCCCCTGGTCATCCTAGTAACGATAGTTACCTATAAAGTTGTTGCCATTTATGACAAAGTAAAGCAAGATCGCCGTATTATTAGTAACGACATAGCCGAGGAAATGAGGATTAACTACAAAATAGTTTTGACCCATTTGAAAAAGTCTGGCTATTCAAAAAAGCTCGATATTTGGGTGCCACACGAGCTCACTGAAAGAAATCTAATGAATCGTGTACTCATTAGCGGTTTTTTATTAAAACATAATGAAACTGAACCATTTTTAAAAAGATTGATTACTAGTAATGAAAAGTGGAAAACCTACGACAAGAAAGTTCGAAAAAGTATGTAATTATGGTCAAACGGTAGTCAAGCTCCATAGACTGTCTTGAAACACTGATTAATACGCTAAAAATAAGGTGATGCTGTGTATTTGGCAATGGAATGAAGGAGAATCGTTCTTTATGAGCTTTAAGGCGAGAAAAACTATCGATTCGGATCTCTATTGCCAACAATAATTAATGAGACTTAAGCAAGAAATTGTTAGAAAACGGCTGGAATTGATCATCTTTGGCAAAAATAAAAAATTGTGAAAACTTAGTTGGGAAGTGTTAATGCATCCTCCATATAGTCCTGATCGTACACCCTCAGATTTTCGACTGTTTTGGTTTCTTCAGAGTTCTTTAGATAGTGTTAGGTTGACATCAAAAGAGGTCTGTCAAAACTACTTGACAGATTTTTGAAGTGAAACTTTTATGTCGACGTATGAGAGAATTACACGTTAAAATCAAAAATTATTACACTACGATCGTCACATTTTCAGACCACATAATATGGTATATGGTATATTATGGTATTGTACTCTATTTCGGGACTCCGTACTATACCGGGTGTAATCGTTAAGTGTGCACAGGCGATTATTCCATAAATATTACAGATATCAAAAAACTTTAAACTATATTCGAAAGTACTTTACCTAATGAGTAAAATGACAATAATAACTTTTTAAAAGTAAAACGAGAAATATCCAAAAATTTTACATTAAACACTCCCATACATTTAGTATGAGATAGTAGAAAGGTTTAAGTTTCCTTATTTTAAGTGGAATAGTACCTACTCATTTTACCCTCATCATTTTATAATTATGTATGATATGATATTGATGAATTTTAAGTAGATACACGTGTAGATTAATTATCTTACCACTTCAAATTAATAATAAACCTTGTTTCAATATCGTATTGATTTGAACTGGCTGAAAAATAACATACTAAATAAAAACAAAAAGAAAAATACTCTTTGGTGTTCGTTCTAAATTCAAATTCTTTATCGCGTGTTCTCGTTCCCGCCAATTTATTGTGTTTTTTCAATTTGCGTTAATAATCATGATTGTTTATTCATTGAAAAATGGCATATTCCAATACTTTCTGTATTGGAATATGCCATTTTTGAGAGAGTGGCACGATTATTTCCAGTGTCCCATAATTATGTACACAAATTATTAAAAAAACACAACTTTAAAGCATTAAACACATATACTCCGCATATATAGTAAAAATGATCTGGGTTGTTTAAACAACTTCTATTTGAACCGCTCATAACGCAAAAACTTCAGATACTAATCTTAACACAGTAAAATACGCCTGTTATCGATTAATATATAGGCTTGAATGATAAAAATCAAAAACAAAGTAACGCGAGCTGCTCAAAAATTTTTGAGAGTAGATTTGACAGAAACAAGTCATAAGTAAACATTATGAACGACAAAATTTGCGGCAACAGACAAAAAGTTAAATTTTGTAAACTAGTGATAATCTTAATTCATGTTATTTATTCAGAAAGCGCGGAATTCCGTACAATATCAGTATTCTCCACACACATTTTGATTTTTTCAGATGATAAATTTCTCAAATCGATCTGTAAGAATAATTTTGACGAGCGTTCTGAATTCCGGTTCTGAATATTTAAGATTATTAGTTCGTTACGCACTTATTCTCATACATTTCATTGTCAGTCACATGTCAGTGTTGCCAATTTGGATTTTGAAAAAGGCTAGGCCAGATCAGAAGAGTATTCAAAATATTACAGCATATTATTTATTAATTATTGTTATTTATTTGTATATTATTAGCATTTTTAAGAATTCTGTTCTCTTATATTTATGCGAATTTTATTCATAATTAAGTCTATATCGGATAATCGGAGTCTATATAGAACGTCGGGAAATAATTTAAAATATTGTTAAACTGTAAAGGTTTGAATAAACGCGATAAAATCCTATTTACTTTTAATTATTTTTAAGAATTTTCTAAAAACGATAGCCAAAAAGTAAGTAAATGAAATTTGTAAACGCAATATCAATCTGAATTTTTAAGATATGTGTGAGGCGAGGTGACGGAATTTAAGATCATGAATTCAGAGAGACATTCCTGATGTGTGAGGCCGACCTAAAACCTCTAATAATATATTATATTGTATTATCTATGTGTATAGTCCCAAAAAATATTTAAATACCATTATGATAATATGATTATGTTTGGATTATGTATTATCTGTGATAGTCATTCTGTCATTGTGTAATTTTTCGTTTGTTCGTTGTTGTAAATTTAAAATAAATTTTCAATTTTCTGTTACCTGATACTTGATTCGCGTTAAATGGTAAATTTTTTTGAAATAATTTTGTATTAGCTATTTTAAACAGTAAGGATTATAAAACTCTTTATATTATTGTTGTATATTTTAGGATAAAACATTTTGCATTCAATTTTATTTACTATTATTTTTTATTTAAGATGTCCGTCGACGACTCTTTACTAAACCTAAATACGATGGAAGAAAACAGAAGTTTGGACAAAGCTGTCGGAAACCGAAAAAAAAATCTGACTGATTATTTCACAAGGTAAAAAAAAAAACACACATTACATATATAATTAAAATTTTAATTAGTATTGTTCGACTGTTTTACTATATAAATACTAAAACATCTAAAGAATACTTTTTGGATCTCTAGCAAAAGTATTTTTTACAGAACCAATGATCCAACAAAGAAAATGATTTCTAAAATTGTTCAAGTAAGTTTGGGAGTTTGTATGTCAGATGATGAACTTTGCGCTGATTTACCATCAGAAAAGTACTGGAATTTAGTCGCTGAGAAAAAACGGTATGTTACAATTGGATTAATTATTAAAGTATTTTAACTTGCTATCACTAGATGGGTGGTGGGTGAATGTCTTAAGATACTAAATGTAATCAGTAATGTCAACATTATTTTTTAATTCCTTACAGAATAGAATTAAAAGATGCACTAAATGAAAACGAGAGGTTACACAAACTCAAAGAGTCATTATTAGAAAAGAACCTTCATTATAAACAAATGCTTGAAGAAGCTAACAGTTTCATTGATGTATTCAAAGTATGTATCTAAATATAAATATTTTCTAAGTCTATTTATTACCTATAAATATATTTTAAATAACTAAATAATCTTTCACCACAGTTTGCTAAATCTTTGGGTTTCAAACTACATTATACCTAGTCAGGTCATAAGTTCTGTCACATGTGTAATATGAAATAATTTAGACATGTTTATTATTTATGTAACCATTTATATAGCAAAATGAACTTAATAAAACATAGATTCTTATGGTAATAAAGTTTATTCAAAATGACCCCCGCGATTTTGAATACAGCCCTTCAATCTGCACGGCCAGTCGTCTATCGCAACACGAACGAGGTCCATGTCAATATCGGCGGCTGCTATAATCAAGGATGCCTTGAGTGACTCCAGATCAGGATGAGGCTTTGAGCAGGCCTTTTCCTCCAAGTGTTGCCATATCTTGTAATCTAAGGGACTCAAATCTGGA
This sequence comes from Euphydryas editha, assembly GCA_036937285.1. Classification (NCBI taxonomy): domain Eukaryota; kingdom Metazoa; phylum Arthropoda; class Insecta; order Lepidoptera; family Nymphalidae; genus Euphydryas; species Euphydryas editha. The sequence continues at coordinate 17,843,661 of JAUPFZ010000005.1, read as the reverse complement.
CTGGAGGAGGGCCAGTCTTTGTGCCGGATGAAGTCGATTTCACGCGCCGCCAGCCAGTCTTGTGTGCTTTTCGCTCTATGGGCTGGCGCAGAATCTTGTTGGAATACCCAGTGTCTGTTATTAAACATGATATGAGAAATAGGTTCCACAAGGTTCTTGAGGACTGTATTTTGATACACAACTGCATTCGTTTTTACGCCTTTCTCACAAAAATGTACCTCATTTAAGCCGCAATAGAGACTCCCAACCAAACCATGAGCGAGGATGGAAAATGACCTCGTTGGACACGCGGAATACGGTTGCTCGCTTCTTCATTGCTGTCTGCGTACACCTTATCATTTTGTTTATTGTAGCTCTTCCACGGTGAAAATTTTTTCATCCGAAAAAAGAATTTGCCGATGCTTTTTTCCCGCGTACCGCTTCAACAAAGCGCGGCATCTCTTCAGTCTCAGGTCCATTAAAGGAGTGTCCAAACGATGTCCTGTTTTTCTTCGATATGCCCTAAGCCCTAAGTCTTCATTTAACACCCTTTTCACCGTGGTCCTGGTTAACCCCATCTGAAGGGCCAACAGTTTCTGCTTACGTATGGGATTTCCTTGAATTCGCGCCTTCACAGCTTTTATCACTGCTGGAGTCCTAACAGAGCGAGGGCGACCACTTCTTGATCTACACTAGAGTCTTCATTGTATCGTTTTATGGTACGATAAACGAATCTTTTGGTTATATTCAAATTTTTCAGTAAGTCGAAAATCTGAATTGGCGCGTAACCGCAACGGTGCAACGCAATAACTGCGACACGGTCTTCTTTAAGTGTCCACTCCATATTTAAAAATGAGGAAAATTCTAAAAAGTTCACATTTTTATTTTCATGAAAAATTCGAAATTCGAATTCAATAAACTTTTTTGTGGCCAGCATTCTAAATTCAAAAGTTTTTATTGTGTGACAGAACTTATGACCTTACTATGTATAATTATAAATTTTTTATGTATTAAATAATTTACTCTTTTTTGTTTAGGAAGTTGTGCAGGACACAGCTGATGATACAGGAATTGATGTAGGCGATCTCAATGAGTCGGGTGATGAGTGAAGACTGAATTTATGTATAAGCTTGTAGTAATCACAAACTTCTTTATCACTTTTCCAAACTAAAAAGGTTCACTAATTATAATATTACATTTTAAATGTGCCAGCTTAGATTAATATCAGAGAAATCAGATAATTAAAAAAATAGCAGGGATTTTCATAGAAGCAGTGTTGACCACACCCAAGATAATCATTAATTTGATATAATAAAGACATAAACCATAAATTAAATTATCATTACATTTATTATTTATTTTAGGATAAGTAATAGCTTGCTAAGAGCTCTGAGATTTACATTACGTAATGTGATCTTGCAAGATAATATGATAAAAAGTCATTGTAAGAAAACTATGCATTAATTTGTACTGTATTATTTCATTATAAGTACTGTGGTTGTTTGAAATCGAATATTAATATTTTTACATGGTAAATACTTCGACACAATTTAAATATCTGAGTATTTTCTCAGTGTATAAGTCAATGTAATGCTGTACCAAAAAATTTGTGTATAATTAATTTAACATTTATTAGCAATAAGTATAAATAATATTGTTATAGTCTTTAACATTGTAATAATATTATGAGTATATCACAATTTGTTTTTAAGACCTATTTTAATCATGTCAGCAATTGTTTTTTATTATATTTTTCTTTGAATTATTGTACTATTAATTTTCGTTTTTCAATAAATATTTTTTTTATAAAATAATTATTGTAATTTGTAATTCATTAAATTTTATGAATATAAGACGTAAAAGAGTTTTATTTTTTACGACTCCCAATATAAACGTCAAATACGAAAATAAAAATACATATATGTATGTATCAATCTTATGTCTTTAAACGAGCAATTCTTATATAATTATATATAATCTGAATCTCAGAAACGGCTCCAACGATTATAATGTAATTTAGTATACAGGAGGTTTCGGGGGCGATAAATCGATCTAGCTAGGATTTATTTTTAGAAAATGTCGTTTTATCCCTATTTTATAAAATATTATTTATGTTTCATCTGTATGTAATGTATCTAAATATAATTTAACCGAGCAAATCTCGGTCATCTAGGTAATCTATAATAAGTTAAAATTAATATTACTTATAATATAATATATAACAATAATTGGGCCGACTATCGGACCGATGCCTGGTTGGATGACCTAAGTATCGCTGGCGCGATCGAGTTGAGGTGGACCTGTGCGTTACAAGCCAATAATAATTGCTAAGAGACCGCTCAGGACCTGGCAAGATGGAGAGTTCTCGTCTCGTAGACCAAGACCCACTTTGGGGTTTCAGCGCCATAGGTGTAGTAGTAGTATATGACAATATTGCACTGATTCACATTCATTCATGTAAAATTAACAATTTTACTATATTCCTTTGTTTTATTTTTTTATTTGTAAACGACAATTGAAAGATTACCTACAGTAAGTAACAGTACCTACATAAATATTAAAATTGATTTGTATAAAGAGTAAAAGTTGACAGACCCATTTGCGCAGTTGGCAGTGACCCTGCTTTCCGCTCCAGAGATGTGGGTTCGATACCCGCCCCGAGTCTGGGTGTAGTATGTATTTATTTATATATGTATTGTTTACATGAATATTTATTCTAAAAAATGTATATCAGTCAGCTGGTTATCTAAAACAGGTATTAAGTTGCCTACTTTAGGAACAGACGACCGTGTGTGTATGTTAAACATATTTATATTTATAGAGGAAATACAAAATTATCTAGTTGAGCTGTCAATCTAAAATTGTGAACCTTGGGTGAGAGAGCGTTAAGGTTTCCACGGATGACATAAAAATGTTTGCATAAGTATATAATAAAAATACGGTATCATAACATACATATGAATATATGTAGGTATAATATTAATGTTACACCTCTTTTAGGTCAACTCACTTCACTTTTTTTTTTACAGCGATAATTTTACCTCTTGGATTTTAATCTCGCATCATATAATTATCGCTCGCATTTAATCGCTCTCAACGACGCGCATCGCATCAGCCTATCGCAGTCCACTGCTGAACTTAGGCCTCCCCAAGTTCGCGCCAAATATCCCGGTTTTCCGCAATTCTCATCTAGCCTCCGCCGGCGACCTTGCGTAAGTCGTCAGTCCAGCGGGCCGGAGGGCGCCCTACACTGCGTTTGCCGATTCGCGGTCTCCACTCCAGGACACGTCTGCTCCAGCGGCCATCGGTCCTGCGACATGTGTGACTAGCCCACTGCCACTTCTACTTGCTGATCCTACGAGCTATGTCGGTTGGTTTGGTTCTCTCGCGGATAAACTCATTTTTTATTTTATCCTTGAGAGAGACTCCTAGCATAGCCCGTTTCATAGCACGTTGAGTGACTTTAAATTTGTGTACTAATCCCGTCGTCAGTGTCCAACGATCCTACGAGCTACGTCGGTTAGATTGGTTCTCTCGCGGATAATCTCATTTTTTATTTTATCCTTGAGAGAGACTCCTAGCATAGCTCGTTTCATAGCACGTAGAGTGACTTTAAATTTGTGTACTAATCCCGTCGTCAGTGTCTATGTCTCGGCGCCATATGTCAACACAGGTAGAACGCACGGCTCGAAGACTTTTGTCTTTAGCCTACCAAATGCCGCCCAGCCCAACTGAATTCTCCTCATCATATCAGCCGTTGGATGTCCACTGTTGAACGTAGGCCTCCGCTCATCGACCTCCAGAGCGACCGATTGAAAGCAGCCTCCATCCAACGGCTTCCTGCGACTTTCCTCAAGTCGTCTGTCCATCTCGTGGACGGCCGTCCGACGCTTTCTCTCGACGAAATCTCCTACAGGCATCGTTTTCGAAGTTGTTTCGGCCAAGTTGGATTGTGTGGCCTAGGTAGAAATAATCCTGTACAACTTCGAGAATGGTACCATCGACAGATATCGGTCTCGGCATGAAATGTTTATTTAACAACTTTCCTCTTGTCCAAATTAATACCGAGACCAAACAGTCGGGGGACTCATTCAGATCGCCCAGCATCCGGCCTAGCTCCTCCAATGTCTCCGCAAAGATGACGATATCGTCATCATGTCGTCGTCATGTCGGGGACATTACTTACATCCCCCTGTCTTACCCCGCGATGAAGATGAATAGGTCTTGTTCGTTGGTCCTGGATTTGGACGGTCATCGTCTCCGCGTCGTATACCTATACACCTCCGTACCTATTATCCGTCGAAATTGTGAACAAAATGTAACTCAATCATCAGTAATATCAGTCTTAGGATCAATTTCACCGCTTAATGATAAAGAGTAAGTTTCAGTTATCTGTCGTATAACGGTGTCCAACAGATAAAAGTTTCCGATGTTTTTTCTGTTGCACCATCAAACTCGACTCTATCTATCAGATATTCCTATTACTTGTGAAGTTTATCAGTTAAAATGAAAATTCCCTATTGGCTGTTTCACATCTTATTGATAAAGCCTCTGATAGTCTATCTGTAACTAATGGCTATTTATTTTTCTTTTTTTTTTATATTAGATCTCACATTTATTTGAGATTGTGGTTACATGTGTTTTATTCAGCTCTTTCATGCAGTTCTCGCTATCATTCCACTTGCATGCTTCATACGGCTAACCAAATCTTTCTTATATCCTTCCTCATTCACACTGGCTTAAGGCATTGTTTTAGTGTTCTTATAGCTAGCTAACAGTACGGGGACAACGAGGGGGAAAACAGGAATCACTTATTATTTTTTACAATTTTTCCTAAAACTAATCATATTCTAACTTTTCCCTGATTAAACAAAATGATTTGAAATGATTAAAAATGATTAAAAATGATTAATTTTTTAATCATTTTTAATCATATTGAATCATTTCTAATCATAAAATAGCTTTGTGAATTTCTGTCACCTCTTATGATTTAAAATGATTCAGTTAGGATTAAAAATTTTTAATCATATTGAATCATTTCTAATCATAAAATACTTTGTGAATTTCTGTCACCTCTTATGATTTGAGAAAAATGATTTGAGATGATTAAAAAATTTTTAATCATTTTAAATAATTTCCGATCATATTTTAATAATCAAAAATGATTGAAATGATTAAAAATTTTTAATCATTTTTAATCATTTTCAATCATATTTTAATGATTTAAAATGATTTAAAATGATTAAAATTTTTAATCATTTTAAATCATTTTGTTTAATCAGTGTTATTTTTTCTTAATTTAAACAGTCAGAGAGGGAGATTTTTATTATAAACTATTTACAATACATTTTATATAGACACAGGGTTCTAAGCTAAGATTACAGAAAACAAAATTGTTTGTATAAAACAAGAGTTTTACCAGGGGCGTAGCTACAGCCGGATCAGCCTTTTTTTTTATTAATACCTATAGCTCGACGGAGTAAACACCAACGGTCCGAAGTTGCGACGACCTTTTTTTTGTTTCGTCGTCGTACGCAAAGAAATTTGGGTCCCCTTTACAGATTTTGGTACAAGTCCCATCTAAGTCACGCCACTGAGTTTAACACATTACAATACAATCTTGCAACTAGCTTACCTATATTATGTTCCTTAATTTATAATAACAAAATCGTGTATGTTAGTCTATGTATATAACTATATATACCTAACGTATGTTTCTTACAACCTATTTCTTTCATTTACAATCTTACATATTTTTTACAATATGCTAGGACAGATCCCTGTCCTTTCTACAAACAAATTCGGAAAGTGAATTTAGTTCAATTTTGATATTTAGAATACACTCTAAATCGTCTCGTGACCATGGGGCGGGCACTCCAGAAGGACGTGGAGGACGGACTCCGAACACCCAGGATCGCAGATGCACGATGGACTCTCCTTGAACTTAAAACAGTGCAAGTACTCCCTTCAAAACCTGAGTGAGAAATCTGTCCACCTTTATTTTACCGGTGATGCGGCTATATATGATATGCGGCTATCGCGTCAGGGAAGAAGACTCTGGTGACACCGGCCGTTTCGCCACTACGATACCGCTGGTTCCATGGACACCACGGATGCTCCACTTGATGAATGAGACCGGGCAGCTGTCGTACTCAAAAGCGCGTTTAGACTTCAGAGCAGCCTCCTTGGCCAGATAATCGGCACGCTCGTTCCCCTCTAGTCCTGCTTGGGCTTTGATCCAGAACAAACTTATATGTTTGTCCTGGAGCAAAGCCCTTTGCAGATGTCCCCGCGCCTCGACGGCCAGGGGATGGAGGGCTTTCGCATTTTTAAGTACGAGCAGTGCCGATGACGAGTCGGAGTATATCCCGACTGATCCGGCCAAGTGGTCCGCAGCCATCCGTGCCGCCCTGCATATCGCCAAGAGTTCCGCCTGGTATACCGTACAGTAAGACGGCAAAGCAAGCAATAAATCTGCAATTTATAACTACTAAAATGTTGCCTAGCGAACTTCAGTGCGTAGTATAACTTAAAAAAAACCAACGTCACGCGCATGATCTAGTATTACTAGACCGTGGTCACGCGGTGTTTCCAGGCGGTCACCCATCCAAGTACTGAGCGCGCCCGACGTTGTTTAACTTTTATTTAAAAAAAACTATATTTGCAAATCTTCAGGTCTCACAGTGATAAAAAATGATTATTATTAATTAATATTTTTATTCAAAAATGTCAACAATAGTGAAATAATAATTTTTCTTGTTAAATAGAAAACGTGTACATTATAAATATTTTCATTTGAAAAAAAAGTCGAAAAATGAGGATGAGTATACCTAACTGCGTTCCGTAGTAGCTAGTATAGTACAGTATAGCAAACTAAAAAAGAATGGCTTCGCAGTATACTGAAATGACGTCACACCTTGCAGTGCCTGCAGTATATATTTTGGTATAAATCGGAACACACGATCTAGCTTAGCTCAATAGCTAGATCGAGTCGGAACCACGGCCGTGGTCGGAACACGGCTTTGACAATGACAGAAGACAGAACGCAGTTGACTATGGCAGTTGACGCCAGATGCTGACACATCACTAAACATCAGTCATTACAAATTTTTGCGGTTTCTCTTATAACTTTTATTGGATTAAGTCTTCCATGCATTTACTGCATATTATAATTTTAGAAGTCGTTTAAATGTAGAACTAGTTGTAAGAAATATTTTATTTATATTTCATATTTAAAGAATAATAATAAACGTAAGATTTAATTAAATATAAAAAATGTGGCGGCATCATCTTTGGAAGGTAGATATTTTTTTTTTTTGTTTTTACATCATTTTTAAGCGAAAGGTTAACATTTGGATATTTTTTTGTAGTTTATAGACTCGTTACGTTTTATCACTATTATTTACATTAAAAGTATACGGTGCTTATTGTTAGTGTCAAGCGTCAACCGGTGTAATGAATCCTTAGTTGATTATTTTATTTTGTTTCAGATATTAGTCCTGCTTTTACTATGTGTACATTTCTCATCACAAGTAAAAAAACAAAAAACGTCTGTTATATCAGATATTGATGACATCAAAGACTTTAAAAAGTTACTGAGAACGAAAATAAATGTGTTAGTTCTTTTTATGAACAACTACAAAGCTTCTCAGTCAACTTTGGAAGTATATAAAGAAGTAGCTGACAATATGAAAGGACAGGCTACATTGGTAGCTATTGATTGTTCTGGGAGGTATGTGAAAAAGCAGTATTCTTACCTCTTTGGTCAATAAAAAAAAAAGAAAAAAGAAAAGTTTGTAATACAAACTTGCAAATGCTATTTAATTAGTGAATGAAATGAATTTGGTTAACTTGGTCTGAGATACCCACTCCCGTTTGTCTGTTGATCACTTAGTTTTTCTATGTAGAACATGAATAAACATAGTTTTTTTTTATTACAGTGAAGGTAAAAAATTATGCAAAAAGTTAAAGGTAGGAAATGATAAGCCATACAATCTCAAGCATTATAAAGATGGTGAATATCACAAGGATTATGATAGAGGGATGACAGTTAGTGCTATGGTTAACTTCCTTAGAGACCCGACGGGTGACCTGCCTTGGGAAGAAGACCCAGAAGCTGCAGATATTGTTCACTTAGCTAATGGTGAAGTAAGGAAATCAGATTTACTTGTTGAAATGTACAGTGATTGCATTATAACATTATATATGTATTATATGGGTCTTAAAGAAATAATTTTTTTTAATAATATATAATACTTAATTTAAAAAAAAAATTAATAAGAATTATCAAATCAGGAAGTTCCTGTTTTTAGTTTGATAAAAAATTTAGTTTCTATTTACAGTATAACTGATAAAAGAAATGTTAAAACTCATAACTTTGTTATTAAACATACAATAGAAAATTGATTATATAAACAATAATCATGTTAATTAACTTTTGATAAAATGAAACTGACTAAAAATGTATCTTTTAATGAATTCACAACTTAAAACAACATAACTTTATGTACCCGATTAAAATATTAAAATTTTCAACAGGCTCTAAATAAATTTCTTAAGAAAGGAATAGCAACATACAAAAAGTCGATGATCATGTTTTATGCACCGTGGTGTGGTTATTGTAAGTCAATGAAACCAGACTATGTGGCTGCTGCAAGTGAATTGAAGGTAAATATACAAAATATATAAACAGTGGTATAGCTAGTGCCTTAAATATAAAGCATCAATACATTTAAACATCTTGGTAGCATTCAAATATTTTTTATATTATATTGCTATTGATTTCATCTGTATTTTCATTTTACTTCATTAGTAAAAATAATCTAGGGTCGTATATCATTTTATGGTTAACTTTAATATCATTTGTTAATTGTAAAAGCATCACATTGTGCTATATATATGTCAAGACTGCCCTTTTGAATTCTTCTTGATGTACTTTATCCATCTAGCAAAGTTCAGCATAAGATTTAATATACTATGTAAAACGGGACATTTACCCGATGTCAAAGCTCTCGAAAATGTTGTCCAAATTAAGTCCTAGACCTATTAATTAAGTTAGTCTTAAGTTATAATTATGCTAGTTTTGTATTAATCCTCAACCAGGGCGGCATGTTCGCTTATGCGACAAAGCCCTTTTTTCTTTTGAATAAAAAAAAAAAAGACTGGACAGGTGGACAGCACTCGTAATTCCAGTCCACTGTCCAATGTTATCTGTCTGACTAATATATTAAATAAAATCTTGGTTTTTTTTAAGCATAGTGGTATAAAAATTAAATTATTTATTATTAGCCTTATTATGTTGCAATTGCGTTAAATTTTACCAAAATACTATGGTATTTTGATATGATATACTTTTACAATAATTTTAGTACAATACTATTGAATTTAGTCTTTAACTTTACAAAACAATTTTATAATAATAGAATATAACTACATCCTTACTCCAAATAACTTTATAGTTAGAGCATAGTTATTTAGGTTTATATAAGCTCCTGTATATTATTTAGTTTACTGAAATGTATTTATTTAAAATTTAGAGAGGTATCTAGCATTGCGATTTGATGGTTTTGTTTGGCTATTTTCATATTAATTTTTGCCAGAATTTTTATAAAGACTAACGTAAATAATAAATTGCTCAGATTTGTATCTTAGCTATAAAGTGCTTCTATTAAAAAATTTAAAACATGCATTTGTTATAGATTATTATTTTTATGTGCGAATGTTTTTAATTTATTAATTGTGTGTGTTTGTTTTAGATTAATTTCTTTAAGAAGAATTTTATTACATGTGCCTTATTTGTATGTCGGTACTTTTCAGGGTGAAGCATTTTTAGCAGCTATTGATGTATCAAAACCAGGAAATTCTAAAATTCGTCAAATGTACAATATAACTGGATTCCCGACCCTTTTGTATTTTGAGTGAGTAATTTAAACTAAACCTAGGTGAACTACTGTTAATTTTTTCTTAAATATAATATTAACTACACCATATTTGTAGTAATTTGTTTATACAAAAATATTCGTTGTTTGAAATATTGTATGGATAACTTCATGGTAAATGTCAATTGTGACTCTTTCAGACAAGATCTGCTGAACAGATTGTGATGTCTCAGCTTGTAGATAGGTGGAGGTTCAGAATAAACATAGGCTACTTTTTACCCGACTGCGACAGAAGGAGGGTTATGTTTTTCGAGTGTATGTATGTACAGTACGCGCGCGAGTTCATGTCCATCGGGGCCTGAGGTAAAGGGCGGGAGCAGCGCGCCCCGCCTTCACCCACCTCGCCGAATTCGTCCGAAATCGAGTGTTGTCCGTTGACGGTGACGCGTGCTTGTCGATACTAAAACCTATTGACCGCTATTGTATTGTTTTTTTTTTTACGAAACCATGAGTACTTCGCCTTCACCAATTTCAAATAGAAAAAAACTTTTATAATACATAAGCATGATAAGGCCGCCATTGCACATTTACTGTAATTTTTTTTTCTTCAATGCTATTATTTAATAACGTGTGTAATAAAGTATTAAATAAAAATAAATAAATAAATAAATATTTACTTACTTAAAGTTGCAATAAATATGGAATAGATATTATGGTTGACCAAATGAGATTATCGATATCGACATTATGATAGGTCACAGAACTACCGCATTCCTCAGGATGGACATGAACTCGCGCGCCTACTGTATGTATGTATGTAGGTCCATTTCTTTGGCACGCCCTACAGCCCAAACGGCTGGACGGTTTTTGGCATATGAGGTGTCGTTGGATTTGTCTAAATTGTAGTAGTGACATAGGCTATATAAATTTTCAAAATGACGCCCGCAAATGGCGGAATGAGGGGGGGAGTTGAATTTTTTTTTCTTACTGTAGCAATATGCCAGTAAATTGTTTTATTCTTTTTAGTTTATAATAAGAGTATTTTATTTTAGTCGGGTTTTTTTGATTTTTTTAATTAAGCATACTTGTTATCCATATAATCCTGCGAGATCGGGAATCACGCGGATAAAACCGCGAGGCATAAATAGTCTAGTTTTTGCTGATAATTTTAGTGTGCCAGATTTTCAATTATGATTAGGATGCTAATTATCAGTAATCGAATTTTTCGATGATTAATATTAAATTGTTATTTAAATTGAATTATCATGTTATTATTCTTTTATCGCGCTGTCAGAAATACGTAATAAATACACAACTGACAATTTTAGTGTAGAGTGTGTTATCTTAAATAAATAAAAAATTGATTTTAAAATTAATTCACATATTATAAACATATCATTTAATGAAAAATCTTTGTCTACGTATAAATCTACGTAAGCGACAAAGGCGATCATTCTTCATGATATAATTAAATTATACTAATATTATAAATGCGAAAGTACAGTAGGCGCGCGAGTTCATGTCCATCCTGAGGAATGCGGTAGTTCTGTGACCTATCATAAGGTCGATATCGATAATCTCATTTGGTCAACCATAATATCTATTCCATATTTATTGCAACTTTAAGTAAGTAATTATTTATTTGTTTATTTATTTTTATTTAATACTTTATTACACACGTTATTAAATAATAGCATTGAAGAAAAAAAATTTACAGTAAATGTGCAATGGCGGCCTTATCATGCTTATGTATTATAAAAGTTTTTTTCTATTTGAAATTGGTGAAGGCGAAGTACTCATGGTTTCGTTAAAAAAAAAAAACAATACAATAGCGGTCAAAAGTTTTTAGTATCGACAAGCACGCGTACCGTCAACGGACAACACTCGATTTCGGACGAATTCGGCGAGGTGGGTGAAGGCGGGGCGCGCTGCTCCCGCCCTTCACCTCAGGCCCCGATAGACATGAACTCGCGCGCGTACTGTAAGTTTGTTTGTTACGCTTTCACGCGGAAACTACTTAACCGTTCATCATGAAACCTTTTACACATATTCTTGGAGGTATTAGAAGTAACATCGGATACTTTTTTTTATTATAGAACTACTAGCTTCTGCATGCGGGAGAAGCCGCAGGCAGAAGCTAGTACTTCTATAATTGCATCATTATACTTTTAAGGTAGTTCCAGCATGAAACCACTTTTCGACAGATTTGGCTATAATTATTATCACGGGTTCAGAATAGCTTTATTAAATTTCATAATTTTTGACCGTTTAAATCGAGAGATATTTAAAGACAAAGTTCGCGATTTTGAGAGTAATGTCCCATTTATGTATGTAAAATGTCGGATTTTTTATTATATTAAAATATTCTCTCGACAGAATTGAAAAAAAAAAACTAGGTGAGAGTTGAAAATATTTTAGAATAAGTTAAAAAAATAAAAGTAATACCTTACCGTTTTGTTATCGAGATATTAAAATTAAACAATTTTTTTACACACATACCTATAAATATCTCTGAAATAGAGTAGATTAAAACGCGGAAAATTGAAATCTTTCACTGTTTTAGTAAAATTATATTAATAGGAATATATTTTTTTGGTAAATTTGGGTTTTTTATAAATCGACCTTTATGCCGTAATTGCTTGGGCATGTTTTTAATTTAATATTACTATTATTAGAAAGCGCAATACCATCACAAAAATATATAAACAGAGCAACGTTGCCAGATCACTATAACTAACAATATAAGTAGAAGGAAGGTAGGTATTAAGATAGGACTTCACTATACCACGCTGGAACTACCTTAAGTTGTCGCGTTAATTCACGTCACGTGAAGTATTGGTCGTGTTACATCAGATTACGTTACATAGGTATGCGCGTCAGATTTGTCGCTTAGGGGGCATCCATTAATTACGTGAGACAATTGTGGCGACATTTCGACCCCACCGACCCTCCTTGGTAAGATTTCGTGAGATTTTGCTCGACGACCTCCCCCCTGCCCCCCTAAACGCCTCGCGTAAGTAATGGATGCCCCCTTATCTAGGATTCGGGTTTAGCGCATTAGAATTTATCTGAATTTAATATTTTAAAATACATTGCCTTTATACAAATATATACAAGTAAATTACGCTATTATAATTTAATTTGTTTCGCTGTTTTTCCAATGGAATACATATTAGAAAAGCATTTTATTTATTTAATAATAATATAATTATATATAATATTTATAGTACACCAAGATGCAATATGTACAAAGGCGATCTTATCGCTAATAGAGCGACTTCTTTCAGACAACCTTTGGGCATAGTTCACGATATAGCTTAAACACTTCCTAATGGCTGCTCCATTAGGAAGTGTTTAAATATATTACAAAAAGATTATAATTTGTAGTGTTTAAAAAAAATTAACAATAAATAAAAATACGATACAAATGGCCACAAGTTTATAATTAATATAGAACAAAAATTAATATAAATATATGCTTATATATTTCTCTTTTAATGATTGTATTTCCATAATCTTTTAATAATAAACATTACCAATACTATGCTGTAACATATAAATGTCTCGCAGCTGCGCAAGGCCTTCTTTTTCCTTTTTTTTTTAAAGATAAAAGTTAAAATTTTATTGTTACAGGAAAGGGCAACTCAAGTTTCCATACAATGGAGATAACAAACACCAAGCCATCGTGGACTTTATGAGGGATCCGACGTCTCAACAACGTAAGAAAAGAGAAGTTACTGATGAAAGCTGGTCAAAAGACTCTGATGTTGTACATTTGACCGGTGAGTGGTTTATTATACAGATACTAAAATGGTAGGGAAACTCTTCTAAAGTAGGTAAATAGAATTTTGTAATACAATTCGGATGCTCCTTAGATTATCATATGAAAACAAATAAAATTTTCTATTTTTATAATTTAATTGTATTTTTTTTTGACGTGATAATGTCTTATAAATCGACAAACGCCGGCTGCACGCATGAAAAAGCATGATTCATTGTCACGTTCCGCGAGCGAGAGCGCAGAACAAGCGATAGCGAGGCACGATCGGCCTCGGCGTTCAGCTTTTTCGTTCGCATCTAACTCTCTTTCACTCTATCGGCAAAAGCGTTTGAGTTGAAGAGAAAAATAAATGTTAATTTATCGAAAAAATATAATTTTCAATTACCTCCTTCTTTGTATTATACAAAATAATGATAATTAAGTGATAATAATTCAATTAATAAAAGTATTAAATTTTTCATCAATGTTTTCTTATGACGTTATCACGTAAAATTATCGTCCGTAAACCGACTTTACAGACAACCATTTTTTTTAAATCTATATCCAATGATGACGAAAAATATATCTTGCTTAGACAAATAATAAACGTATCACTTTGAACAGTACCTATGTTAGTTAAATCTTTTATTAATGCTTAGTGATAAATTGATGGTGTAAATATTTAAATAAATAAATAAAATTGGACTTGGAGTCATAGTGAAGCATAAAACATTTTTATTTTTTCGAAGTTTTATTTGCTCGTAATTAATAAACATGCAATTTTAAATATAACAGTGGTACAGAACTGTTCTCTTATATTTACGCGAATTTTACTCATTTAATTAAAAGACTATATCGGATTTTATCGCGTTTATTTAAAACTTTACAGTTTATTCGGACACCCATCACCTCAGTCCCCCGAGATGATGGACGCTGTAAAGCAGTGTTTCCCAACCTTTTTTAGGCCATGCCCCACCTTAATGTTTCTAAATTTTTTATGCCCCCATGCATAATTTTTAACCTTTAAAATTGTTTTGTTCCCTTAAGAAATATAAATGATAAAATTTAGGAAGAAATCACTATGAAATTGTTATCAAAACATCGTAAGTAAAATTTTAAAACATATAATGAAAAAAAAAAAGAAACTGAAATTTATAGACGTAAGCTGTCAAAAAGATAATAAACGGTTGGACAAGGTATATAGGGTTAAAGTTAGGGTGTTCATCGGAAAAAAATTATCGATAATTTTATTATGGATAATTATCGTATTGTGTTATCGATACTTATCGATAATTATCGAATGAACACTTATCGATAATTATCGGATAAAAAGTTATCGATAGTTGGGGATACTTATCGATAATTATCGGTTCAATTTTCGGGCGACGAAAAAAAAAAGGTCATCCAGCCTTCCGATAACATTATCGGATCGCTCAAAATTATCGATAATTATCGGATCGCAAAAAATTATCGATAATTATCGAATGAAAACTTATCGATAGTTATCGATAATTATCGAATAAAAAATTATCGATAATTATCGAATCAAAATTATCGAAAAACACATCGATAATTATCGATAATTATCGAATGAAAAATTATCGAGTAATTACGAATTATTGATAATTATCGCACACCCCTAGTTAAAGTCTTGTCGAGTCCATTTTTAAATTGCCCCCCTTAACTATCAAATTGCCCCCCAGTGGGGCGTGGGCCCCACGTTGGGAAACACTGCTGTAAAGGGTCCAAAACGTTGGGAAATAATTTAAAATATTGTTAAACTGTAAAGTATTAAAAAAACACGATAAAATCCGATATAGACTATTAATTAAATAAATGGTACAGAAATTTTTGTATGAAAATCCGGCACTTGGTTGGTTTCATTTAAGTATTGACATAGATAATATTTTTATAGTCTATCTATATATTATCTTGTAATATTTAATTCATCGGATAAGAAATAATTGTTTTGGAATTGATTGATTATTATCTATCGGTATTCATTGTATATTGTTTAGGCATATATGAAGATATATTAATAATCAAATTTTTAATGCTTTTTCAAGTGATAATATGACATACATTACATGTACCTAGTGTAAATGGAGTAGGATAATTAATGTCTGCTTTAGGCAACAACCGACTGATATACACACACACACACACACTCATATATATATATATATATATATATATATATATATATAATTTTTGTTTATATACAAAATCGAATCGGAAATCTTAACTCACAACCCTGGAGCCGATAGCAGAGTTACTGCTTACTAGGTTAGCGAGCCAGTCAGAGACTTAAGACCATATTCTAGTAGAAAATGGTATAAAGCATTTCAAAAGCAGTTACTCGATTTTGCTTCAGTGGAGAAGAAAAAGAGGTATAATAACAGGTATTTAAATATTAAAATAGGAACTTATATTTAGAATGTTTAGTGTTGGTGATTCAACTTTATTTTTAATTTGTGTCAGTTTAAAATGTTTTCTATTTCTTTTGACACATTGACAGTGACTTTGGCGAAAATGTCACATGGAGCCACAGTCTTTAAAGAAGAAGAAGAAGAAAGTTGTTCACATAATAATTTTCAATTAAGATGCATTTTTATCGCTTATGGACAAAATTAAATGGTTACATTAATTTTGTTATTATATCTAATTGTAATAATTCTATAATAGAGTACTTTCGAGTTAAAGATTGTGGTTTATACGTTTTTTTAGGTCCGAAATTCGATCTAATAATCTCTTAGATATTAAAATATATCCTTATCAGTAAAAAAACATTTTATTCTGAAAATAAATTACCAATTTAGTTAAATCCGTGTTTTTTTTTCTCTGCATATACGCGTTACAGAGTGATATTGAAACGTAAGGGCCGAAACACATAACAGCGTTGCGGCGCCGCAACGCTAAAATCGGCGGTGGCGTCACCGCCAATTTTAGCGGCGCGGCACCGCCAATTCCGGCGTTGTGACGTCATACTTGTTGACCATGATTTATTGACATTTTGTGTCTATTTTTTATATTTTATTTTTTTGTGTCTTTATTAGACATGGGTATCTCAATGAATTTTTATGAACTGCAGATAAGCTCATGAGCCATATGCTCGAACCGGAGCTGTGAAACGGCTCACAGTTCAGCTCAATTGTTGTTATAGGTATTGTTACTTTTAACCACTTTTAACTATTAGATTTACAGCTAATTTATGACTCGGTTCAAACAAGTGACATGTATGATGTACCTAAATTATAAATATGTAAATTAATTTTATGCTAATTTCATCCATATGATAAATGCTAAAGTGAGTTTTTTTGTTTGTTACGCTTTTACGCCTTAACTATTAACCTGAATCCCGATCATCATGAAATTCTGCATACCAGTTTTCTGGGGTACAGAAAAGTACATAGAGTACCTACTTTACGTACCGACTACCGTTGGTGCCTGTACCATGCGAGCGGAGCCGCGGACAAAACCTATTTATTTATATTTAATCTATAAAACTAATATAGTAAGATATTAATTTATGTATCACTTTGTTTCAATTTTGTTTAGGCTTTATGAGACAAAAGTTGTTTAAAATTCTACCAGCATACAAACTTGATTCACAAAATTATTTCCGGTACAAAGGATTACTTTTTATGCATTCTACTAAATAACAACTTCACAAACAATAATTAACAAATTTCACGTGAACTATAATATTTAAAATAATTAAATTAATATCCACAATAAAAAATCACGAAGAACTGGTTACCCTACAACAACGCTCTTTTTCGCGGCGCCGCAACGCCGCAACGCAAACTGCCGATTTTAGCGTTGCGTCGCCGCAACGCCGTTATGTGTTTTGGCTCTAAATAACAAGCTTCCGCTTTATTTTTCGTTTATTGATAAATAAAATAAAATGACAAAGCATATTTTACAAGTACTAATAATGTAAAATAAAACACATATAACTGTAATTTTTTACGTGCACAACATTCACACTAGCAATTTAATGTTTTATTGGCGTTGAATATACTCCCAGGTACTACTTACATAATATGTCTGTTATCCCTACGCTTTCACGCGAAAACTACTTAACCGATAATCATGAAACTTTGTACACACATTCTTGGAGGTAAGAGAGTAACATAGGATATATATTTTTTTTTGTTCGCGATAACCGACATCCACGCGGGCGAAGCCGCGGGCAGGAGCTAATACTTTATAATTATTTTTGTTTCAGCTCAAACATTTGACACTATATTGTCTAAAACGGAACACGCATTGGTCGTGTTCTACGCTCCGTGGTGCGGACATTGCAAACGAATTAAACCGGAATTCGAAAAGGCTGCAACCAAGATTAAAAATGAGAAGGTAACATATATATATATTTCCTGTAATTTTTTAAAGAATACAGAAAAAAAAAACGAAATTGATATAAGTATATTGATAACATAACAGCTTGACCAATGTAAAGAATTTTTTATTTGAACTTAACAATTAATAGACGAATATCCTTAAATTATGTTTTGAGGAAACAGTTAATAGTTATAAATATATTATAGTAACCATAAAATAAAATAATGTAAAGAAAAAAAAAATAATAATAAAATAAAAAACTTGCATTAATAATATAACTGATAGACCTACTACTAAGATTAAAATGTTAAAATTTTGCCCCTAATTGTGTATTATTGCAAAAAAATATTCGCTCCGAGATATAGTACCTGCTCTATATATATATATGTATATATATTTTTGTTTATTGTTTTACATTTAGTTCTTTTTTTATCTGCACTCAGACGGTGTCTTTCGAGTCTGTGAAACAGACGGATTAGCGCCCTCTATATTTCCGGCTCGCGACTATTGTAACAGCATATCAAATGTATTTTCATAAATATATTTGAAATAATAGAATATAGTACAGTACCCTCGAACGTTGGACCGTTAGTAGATATCTTTTTTGATTTTAGACATATTTATTGAAATTGTATTCCAGATAAAAGGAATACTAGCAGCAGTGGACGCAACAAAGGAACCCGATTTAGCGTCCAGATTCGGTGTAAAAGGTTACCCGACTTTGAAATATTTCAACAAAGGCGAATACAAATACGATGCGGGTCACGCTCGTCAAGAGGAACAGATTATTGAATTTATTAAGGTAAGAGGGTTTTTTTATAGTGTAGTAGAGTAAGTAGAGTAGCTAAGTGATATAACTTTTTTATTTTTTATTTGTACCGTAACAAGTATAACCTGACCCCTTGTTCAATACCAGTTTGACGTTGAGTTACCGAACATTATGTACAATCAAATAGTTTCAATAGGTCTATATTGAGTTTACATTAGGTACAGAATTCACTATTTATTTGATTGAAAAAAAATTTAACATTGGTTTTATGTCTATTATCTATAAAGATAACTTAAATATACTTGACACAAATAATACATATAAATCAGAAAGACCCTCATAATGTTACAATGATTATAATTGTTAATTTATTCTATTTTTTTTTAAATAATTGAACCAACAATGTAACTTAAAAATTATCTATTTTTCTCCTTCAATTTAAAATAATATTTAGCTTATACATGTTGTAAATAAGGTTGCATGATTATTAATAAATTAATTTATTTATTATGTTTTGTAATATTAATGTAATTTCTGTTGGTGATCGAAAATAATTATGTAATTAAAAATCATCAGTCACCCCAAGAGCCGCCGCCACCTCCACCCCCCGAGACACCCTGGTCTGAAGAGGAGTCAGCCGTCCGTCACCTCGACTCCTCAAACTTCCGTAACGTCCTCAGAAAGATCAAACATGCCATCGTCATGTTTTATGCGCCGTGTGAGTACATAAAATAGGTCTTACTATGTAAACCAGGGATATTAAAGATACGGCCCGCGGGCCATGATATGCTGATATATGGGCCATGATATATGATACGCTGGCCAACTTTGATATGAATTTTAACAACCGTATATATATACTATATAATTAAACAAATAAAATGTTATAATAAATCAGTACATTTTTTTTTAATTTGAATCTGGCTCGTCTGCACAATATTCTAGATTCAATATGGTAAAATTGAGTTTGACATCCCTGATGTAAACAATACTTTTTACAAGGGTAAATAAGAAATAATAATTATTAAAAAATACTTTCGTCTCAGAAATAGTCTGTAAAAGGAAGGGCAGGATCGTACCTAAAACTTACTGCAGCACATAAACGCCATCGGCGCTGTACTTTTCTACGTTACATTGGTGCCTTTTAAATTATACATATACATAAACGGTCGTCTGTCCCTAATGTAGGTAACTTAATGTCTGTTCTTTAGATAACAGCCGACTGATATACCTCTTTTTTGTTTTGATTAAATATACTGCACCAACATCGCATCACCAATATATTACATATTTAATAGTACTTTAACAACCCGATTTTTACGGTATTTCCTGCCTCGCACGACCACTATATGGAACCAGCTGCCACCTCCGGTATTTCCGAACCGATACGACTAAGGGACCTTCAAGAAAAGAGCATACATACGCCCATTTGAAAGGCCGGCAACGCACCTGCTAATCCTCTGATGTAGCGGTGTCTATGGATATCTTCAATAAAAAAAAAAAAACTGAATAACAAAATTAACCCGTTGAGTACATTTTCTTATCTGAAAAAGCGAGGTAGTTATTTATAATACTGCCTTCATTTCGAACATATAAGATCCAAGTTCAAATTCGATTAATATTATATTTTAATTACAGGGTGTGGTCATTGTAAAAGTACAAAACCGGAGTTCGTGAAAGCCGCCGAGAAATTCGCAGATGAGCTGATGGTGGCTTTCGCTGCAGTGGACTGCACACAGCATAAAGATATCTGTTCAAACTATGACGTCAAGGGATACCCCACTATTAAGTACTTGAACTACTTTGATAAAGTCGTCCTAGATTACAGCGGTGGGAGAAAGGTGAGATATGTATTTATATTTAGAGGGTATATAACCTTAGATTCAAAATTACAGTGGGGTCCTCATATTGGGAAGTTATCTGGCAGACTCAGCTCCGCAGCTTACGCAGTAAAAAAAATACGGCAGTTGACGGATATCAAAACCGCGCGATTAGTATATTTCAGCTATTTCCACAGCATCATGACTTATGGTTTACTGCTGTGGGGAAACGCTGCTGATATTTAATGTATATTTATTTTGCAAAAGAGAGCTGTCAGAGCTATCTACGGTATGGGCACCCGTGAGTCTTTACGAAATAAATTTAAGGAAATAAAAATACTAACTGTTTATTCTCAATATATTTTTGAAAATTTATTATACACACATAAAAACAAAAATAAATTTGTCAAAAACTGTGATAGACATAATATAAATTTAAGAAATAAAAATAATTTGGCCATTCCTAATTTTAGGCTCCACAAAATAAGTAACTCTTTTGTAGGTAACTGTATACGCATGTACAATACACTGCCTGGTAATGTGCAAGACTTGTCCCTTAATAAATTTAAATACTTCATTAAATCCAAATTATGTAGTAAGGCATATTATAGCATTAAAGATTTTTTATATGACAAGGCTGCTTGGCAGTGACATGATTTGCTCGTCCTTTGTGAATAATTTTTTTTTGTATGTAGAAAATATGATATGTTAAAAAGAGTATCGAGAGTTTTTTTTCCTCTGGCTTTTTTTCTCTCGGCCTACACTAGGAACATTATTATATTATTGTAATATTTAGTAAAGCCGATGATGAAATAGATGATGAAATTGTGGATGTCTACCGAGACATTTTTTTTTGACGTTCGTTGAGTGTGTGTAATCACCTTTTAAGGAATAAAATATTTTGATTTTGATTTTGATTTATTTTCAATACCGAATCTTCCTTCAGGTTTTTCGTTACTTGTCAGTTTAGTCGAAATTCATAGTTCTGCTTCTCCCTTTTATTATATATCCATAAAGCAGGACAAAAAATCGGAAAACAAAGATGAAGTTTAATATTTTATATAGGAAGTCTTCCAGGAAGCTGACTTCGTGTAATTTTCATCCGGATTCTAAGAAAAGCGTTTTTTTTAAGAAAAACATTTTCAAATATTAAGGCATAAAGTTTTTTTAATATATATTTTCTTCCAGGAAGCCGACTTCGTAACATTCGTCCAAAGTCAGATGAGTGAACAGTCATCACACCCGGTAAAAAGCAACCAAGATGCTGGTTTCGGAGTAAACGTGGCTTTAGCTGATGATGGAAACTTCTTCGATATCATATCTTCGCCCCCGCCTACATTTGTCATGTTTTATGCTACATGTAAGTTGAAAATTTTACTATTTCTTGTTTTAAATATATGTTTTTTATTTGGTAGTAGTAAATGTCTATACAGATTAATTCAATTACGATTTAATAATTGTTGTAACTTATTATTCGACCCTTCAACTATGGTTCAACATCAATTTTGTGACGTTGAAACATTGTAAAACATACATGACGTACATACTACGTCATAACATTCATTTCTAATTATCTTTAAATATTTTTAACATAGTAATAAAAAAAATATATATATTTAGGTTTAGTAGAGAAATCGAGCAAAGTAAATATTATTCTCTACTACGAAAACAAAATACACTCGACGGTAGAATTTTTTCTCAAAAAACTTAAATAATGTGATAACCCTTGTTTTTGATTATACCTTTTGTATAAAAAAAAAAATCACGAGTGCTTAAGATATCCCATAGCATGCGTAAAACAAAACATTCCAATGGAGATTTGTTGTCTTAATTACGAATATATATTTAAATTAAACGATATATTTATATTTAAAGACACAAATTTAAATTATATTTTCAGGGTGCGGACATTGTTCAACAGTGAAACCGGCGTACAGTCGACTTGCAACTAAATTAAAGAATGAAAATAGTAACATTAAAATTGTAGCAGTCGAAGCCGCTGAAAATTCAAAAGTATCGGATTTCGCTGGAATTCAAACTCTACCAACGTTCAAGATATACTCATCGGGAAAATATTTGGCAGATTACGAAGGTGACAGATCTACGGAAGACATGTATAAATTTTGCAAGTCACATGCAAATGTCAAAGATGAATTGTGATAATAATGTCCTGTAATTATTATTATTTTTTTGTTATTTTTATAAACGAGAATATGGTAAAAAAATATTGGTTGAGTTGCTCAATTTAAATCTCTTTATACTTTAACAATTTATTTTTATGTAACTTTTAGATTTTCACAGTCGCTAATACAATTCTAAAGACGTAAAACTAAATATTTGTCGTTTTTCCTGTTATTTTCGTCATAGTTGCAAGCTCCTTGGTTGCGTGTACACAGATTAGCGACAAACATGGTCAATTTTCTGCTTACCGTTTTTATTTTTTATTTTTTAATATTATGAGTTGTCATTCTGAGATTTTAGTTTTGGATTTTGCATGTATAAATTCAACGAAGTAGCTAAAAATGCTCGCTTTTTTAATTTTATTATTTAGGAAATATATAAAAAAAATAATTTTTCTTAGTTTGAAAGAATGTCGTTATTTCTAGTGTATGCAAAAATTAACACATATTTTTATTATTAATGATCTGTTTTAATTACACGTCATTTTGCATATATTATATATAAAATTAATTATGTTTCACGTTTACTCTTGTTAACATTGTCCTTTGTCTAATAAATATATATGTATTTTATAAAGGACAGAGAGATAAAGAATTCCATAGTCAATTTATAGTAAAGTTGTACGTAATATTTCATACTCTGTATATTGTTTTATACTATAATTTACACACTTTTTTATTTATTTATATGTTATATACATATAATATGTTAAATATAGAAAATTTATGTGATTCTAGTTCAATTATTAATAATTTTTTTTTTCTATATCATCCATAGATAAAGTAGAAGAGATTTCCGTTCCGAAATATCAATTATAATAATATTAATTAAAAAAAGACAATAATAGACACAATATATAAAGAAAGTGTTATACATAATATAATCATTTTCCGTCATGGGAAAACTATTAAAATCATTACAAAAACGGAATATTTATTAAAAATTGCTTTTTTATAGAAGAAATTAATAAAATAATAAATGTACATTAAAAATATTATTCCTTTCACATTTATTTTTAAACATCATTTTCGAATCCTGATTATGGGATCAGTAACCAAAATGTTTAAAGTTAAATAGCTTATTAATTAGACATATCGTGTTTATAATAATAATAATGTCATCTACCTTTTTTTTTTTAAAAAAATAACACTTTAAAACATCATAAGAAAAATTCCAAATGTCCAAAAACATACAATTTTAACTTTTTTTTTTTTTACTAAAACCCATTTAAAATAGTTAATCTTTTTTATATCAATCTACTTTTACAATAGTTTTTCTAAAATACGTTATTAATGCTAATACGAAAAAATACGTATTTTTATTTAATTATTTATTTCTATTAACGCTATTTTGATCCAATTAAATTATGGAATGTTAATTTAAGAGGATATAAAATATCCTCCGAAATATATAGTAATTGTAATCGCCATTTTGAATTTTAAGTCACTTGATGCATTTATAAATGTTTCATGAATTCCATTATAAGTTTATTTCAAATTAGATTTTTATAGTTTTGTAATATTAATATTAAATCTCTGTTTAGTAAATGTGCATTCCTTTTAAAGACTCCATGAAATTGTTCCTTTTATAATATAAAAATGGATACGTAAAATTTTCTTGTAAGCTGTTGTTATATTTATTAGGTAAAAGATTAAAATTTTTAAAATCAGTTCTTTTTTGGATAGGTAAGCAATTATTGAAAAAGGTTTTTCTTTTATTTTGATTTATTATACATTTGATATTATATTTTATATATTACAGCTGTTTTATTTTCACAACATTATACAAGTATTGATTCTTTAAAAAGGACTTTTCTAGAATGTAATTAAATGTTGATCGATGTCACATTAGATAATAATTGGCTTTTTAAGACTAATTAATGCGCTTTATTAACATATAAAAAGTACTTGTAATTCATCGAAATTATATTATTATAAATATATATTATACTATTAAAAATATAGTGTTTTGGATAATATAATGTCTTAGTATACTAATGTTTTAACAGTACATAGTATTTTTATATATAAATTAAGCGGCGTGTATTTTTATTACTTGATAGGGAGAAAATTAATATCACGATGAATTTTTAAAACCACTTTTTAATTTTTTTTAATGTAACTTTATTTAATTTTTGAATATATACCTATATATATTTTTTAAAATCAATGTTATTAAATTATGCCAATAAACATTATCATTCAAAAGTAGCTATGTTTTGTTTATACACACACATATACATATATATATCACACCTAAATTAAGTGTTCACATAATATTTGCAATTTATTTTTATGTTGAGTTATTCACAGACAATAACTACTAATAATGAAATTACACCTCGTTGTTATTTGAATTTAAATATATTTTGTCCAATAATCTAAAATAAATCAATAGAAATGTAATCACAAGCTTTAGTCGAACTATATTGTAATTTATTTGAACTGTTGTAATATTAATTTCAATTATTTAAGCTGAAAATGAAAAATATATATAGAACAATTATATAGTCAGTTGTTTGTAGTAATAGATTTTGATAATTCACATACAAAATTTCTCTAAATGGACTTTATTCGTATTGTTATTAATTCCTAATTTGAAAAAACAGTGGCTCGAGTGTTAGTTGCAGTTCTCGTGTTTGCAGTTTTGTGTTGCACTTTATAAAGTCTAATATATAATTATACTAAATTATATTTTAATATTTGTAGTAGCAGGAATTATGTGTACAAAATATTGGAAATTTTTTCATGAATTTAGAAAAAAAAAAATCATTTTCTTATGAATTGAGGACATGAGGACATGTCAACTAGAAAAAAAAAAAACTAACTGCATTTATTTACGTTTAAGTTTTACGGTTCATATTGATAAACATTCGAAGTACGGGCCTCTCTTACATATACTTATTCTGACGTCAGATTGTTGTCAATATGGTGGCAGATTGACTATGTATAAATCAAGGAATATATATATTATAATATGTACAAGTTATATATATATATATATATATATATATATATATATATATATATACACATCTGTCAAAAAGATCAAGCTAACTTGTACAGGGTATAATAATAATTGGAACGCTCACTTAATAAAATTGTATACTCAAATATGCACCTTGAAACAACTGACATCAGGTTGACATTTGTTTCCAACATGTAAAGTGACAATATCGTTCCGAGCATTTCATTGACTACTGGTATTTTGACTCTTTCTTACGAGTTGCCTTGAATCCTTGGTAGAAAGAGATGCAATCCCACTCTTAGAAACGTTTTATGAGTGCACGTGCGCATTCCAGTTTGTATATAAATTCCTTGGTATAAATTAATAATTCATTTATTTTAAATATTTTACATCAATATACTAATCATCACTTTACTGATTTGACCTCATAATGAACATCTACTGAACTTCTTATAATATAATATTATATAGTTATATACGAAGTAATAAAATATAATGTAAATAATTATATTATGTTCCTGTTAGGTATATTCTTATACTCCGTGTATTTACGTATTTATTATTTAAATTTTTATTAAACTATATGTGTCACTCATTATCATTTACATTAAAAACTTATATTAGTTTTATTTGTGCTGCTTAAAAAATTGTTAGAATAGTTACATTTACTTATTGAGATTATATGAACAATTTGTCAAATATATATAAATTTAAATATAGGTATTGACCTAATTCCGTAACTTTACGCAAAATCTTATTTTTTTTTTAAATTAACATCTGTGTTCAAATTAGTTTCTCGGATTGTTATTTATAAAATTTCAATTTTTAAATGAAATATATTATTAATATTGAAATTTAAAGGCTAATCGTACTTACATTTCTATTTCTGAATTTTATAAATAAACAATATGTTTCTCTTAATATTTAACTGTCTTATGATATATATGTAAATACGGAAATAATAACGTTACGAAATATTTCCGTAAATTATTACTTCATTTTCTGAATATCATAGTTATGACATCATAAAATATCTTAAAATGGCGGAAGTAGACGTAGACATTGTATAAATATTTATATTTGTTTACCAATACACAATATTACTATGTAATTAGTAAATATCTATGTAGGTTTCTTATATAAGTAATACAGTATATAGTAAACAAAATACATAATTTATATTACGGATACAATAATTACGATATTCATACAAAAATTAATAGTAAAATTTTAAGCAAATTAATCCAATCTTACTGTTATTGTAATAAACAATTTATACGTAACGGGCTTCCAACGTCTAACAATGTGCACTTGTTATCATAGTTATATAAATTATATTACAAATATTTTATGTGATTCTAGTATGAGCTGTATTTTTTTTTTTTTCAATAAAAATAATAATTTATTAAAAATTTTGATTGAAACACCTTAAATTTAAAATGATGAAAATATTGATATGTAATTTGGCTAAGGCTATACTCATGAAAAGATTTAAGTTATGGTTCACTACAAATTATGTTATTTAACTATATATATATATATATATATATATATATATATATATAATATGTTTTGGTATGCTTATATTTATTAAACAAAAAAAACCTTATAAATATTTTTTAAATAAGGTAATATTATATAGCTATTTTGAATATAACAAATTTTCAGTGAATATATTACTTAATAATTTAAATAATTGTATCTTTTAGTAATGAATTTTTACTCTTGGAAATGTATGATCTTATGCAAATGTACTAAATGAAATTAAATTTAAATTATAATACGATAAATGTATGTATGTAATCTAAAGCAACTTGTTTATGTTTTAAGCTAACAATAAAACTATATTTTAATAATGATGCAGTTTTCTTAAAAGTTTTTTTTCTTTGTTTTTATTTTTTATTAAAAGCTAGCAATCACTTTATAAAGCACTGATAATATTATTGTAAATCTGATGAACCGTACGAATAAAAATGTTATGTTAAAAAGTTTTAGAACGTGTAACGTGTGATAATGAGTTGTAATGCGATTAAAAATGTTTGTCCTGTGAGACAAGAAAGCGAGGAAACGAGAGATTGTTGCGTGTGACTTTATGCAAGCACGTACGTCTTACCCTGAGGTGGTATACGCAGGGCCGGATTTAAGGGAGGTCAACCGGGGCAACCGCCCCGGACTCCACATAAGAGCGGCCCCCAAAATAGAGACTCGGTGTGATCTTTATATATGATATTGTAGGGAGAGATGACCTTTTTAAGTACCTTTTTTTAGTAAACAACATCGGTCCAAGAGTTGCGACGACCGTTTATGATTTTTTTTTACTATTTTGGGAACTAATTTGGGGCCAAGAAGCCCCCACTTCTTTATTGCCCCGAGGCCTTCAGACCTCTAAATCCGGTCAGCTATAAGAAACCTAGACGATAAAAATTATAATTCCGCTGGTCTGAATAAAATCCTTATAGATTTTAACGAATTCAATGAAAATTTGTTGCTTTAGCGGCTTTTTAAGTCTACAAATTGATCTGTCTAGGTTTTATATTGGTGAAGGAAACCGTAACTGAATTTGAACGAATACAAATAAACTTTGTGAGTCATATCTGCCAGCATAGTGGATTATGCTAAGGCCGAGGCTCCACCAAAGCGGAGATGTGCGGAGATGTGTTAAACCAACCAATAGAATTTCGTTATTCACACACCTTGTCTCCCCTCTTCTTCAGTGGATACCACTGAACGAAATTCTATTGGTTGTTAAAGCACATCCCTGCACATCTCCGCTTTGGTAGAGTCTCGGCCTTACACTCAATTTCGTCGTCAAAGCTTGAACTTAACTGAACGGAATGGAATCAATGCAGTTCCACTGCGGTTTTGCGGATAATTTCCCTACCATGAGTAACGATAGCTCTGAGGTGTCTATTATAACAACCGGGACCGACGGATTTTTGCTCTCTGAGGTACGGTAAAGAGACCCAGACCAGAAACAAATATTTCTACAAATACAAATATCTGCCTCGAGCGGGTATCAAACTCACAACCTCTGGCGTTAGCACAACACTACATAAGAACGGTTATCAAAGCTTAGGGCGCTTTAAAATTAGACTGTTAGACAAAAAACAGTAGGTATTAAATTTCCTTTGAAAATAAGTAGGTATTTTGAACCATAAAAATATTGATATTTCTGTTAGTTACAAAAATCGAAACGCAAAATTGAACTGCTTAATTTAAAAAAAATAATAATTAAGAAATAACTATATTATCGAATAAAAGAAGCCTTATTTAGTAAGTGAGCTAATTAAAGAAAAAGTTTTAGAGTAAGTATAATAGTATATAGTGTTCTTGTAGAAAGTCGTTCGTGTGAATTGAATTGTTTTGAAGAAAAAATTCTTTTGTCAATTTTTTTCCTTAAGGCTAAATAAAATAATTGGATTAAGATATTCATGCAGTCTTTTTATTTTGCCTTCGTAAAAGGAGATCGTTACAGTTACTTCAATTCAATATTCTCTCATTAAAAATATTTAAGCATCCCAAACGGATGCCAAAACCATCCGTCCAGTCAAGCTTAATCCTTTGCAAGAATAATGAGATTAACGCGTATAAAAAACCAACACCTCAACTTTATAATATAAGTAAATACAGATTATACCAGAATAGGTCGTTTGTTGTATAAGATTCATTTCAAATTCATTCGAATTATGAGTCAGGCGTCTCGCGTACACTGCGAATATAACAATACGTAAATATTACGTAACATTTTTTGGATTTTCAAGTTACACATATTTTTTTCATCGGTTTCCTAATCGTTATTATTTTATATTTATATTTAGTTGTCCTTATTATTACAAAAACGACTACGTGTATATAACTATATATGTACAATATATATATCATGGGTCTCTTTGATAGCGGTTCCTCGACGGTTTACAATACAATTTATAAGAAACATACGATATGCTGTATCCAAGTACTGCTCCAACCAGTACATCCTCCCAGTGATGATGATTGTCGAGACATCGACTCACACCGATGAGCGTAGCAAATATTAAAAGAAGAAAACAAGAGATATCAACTATAATGTTGCTATCACACATTCCTCTCAGCCAAAAACTCAAGAATCCGAGAGAACAGAATGCGAAGCTGCTATGTCCGCTTGGAAATGATTTCCTACCATCGATAATAGCAAGTTGATTTCTAAAAAATTCCGTTGTTTCTTCTCCGTAAGGAAAGCAGCGATAGAAGAAGTCCGGTCTGGGTCGTAGGACTACGAGTTTCAAAAATTCAGTCAAAAATGCATTTAGTAGCATTGACAAAGTCCAGCCCAAGAGCCCCTGTGTTGTTTCTATGTAACTTTTTGTTATTATCAGCGGTAGACAGAGTATTATTAATGGGACTAAAATAATCACTATTATCATAATCCACGGAGGTATGAGAGAATCACGTCGTGGTTTTTTATATTCGCTTATCATTTCCTCTTCAACTATACAACGAGCTTGCGGCTGGTATTTGAAATGCATCAAAGTAAGCCCACATAATAATAAAATACGAATGAATATTTCTGTTAGAAAGTTCGGGAAAATAATCCGAGTATTTCGTGTAGGTAATTGATAAAATAAAGTAATAGAATCCATAGAAGCTATTTATATATCTTTTTTTTATTTCTGCCAATTTTCGCGCTTAACGATTATTTACAATATCAATTACGACAGGAAGAAAAATATTTGTCAAGCAATTATAATAGATAATATTTTAAGTTATCACAGATAATTAATAACATTTCAATATGCCTATAAAAATACCATATTCTGATATTCACTACTTTCAATATCCGTGAGCAAATCCTTCAAAAAGCTTATAGTTTACTCGTCATATTAACTTTAAATCTAAGAACATTTTAAAAAAATATACTTTTATTAAAGTTTTATTATTAAAGTTGTATTACATAAACGTTATATAACGGATTTAAATTAGTATTTTTAAATAGAAGTCAGATCTTTATTATAAAACATGACTCAAGTGCAAGCTGAAACATATTAACATAACTACATTATTTATAATAATATATCTTTAGGAAATTAGTTATCTAGTTCTCCGGAAATTGTTATGATTATTTATTATTTAGATTAAAGTGTACTTTTTTTTAAATCTGTGAATGTATTTATTAAACTTAAAACCTTGTTGGATGTAATTTTTGGTTTTTGTTATCTTTCAACATTTATAGTCACTGTGCTTACGAAAGTTAATTTTGTACAATAATTGTTTTTTTATAACCTGTAAAATATCGTTTAGTTAACATATATTAATTAATATAGAAAAAAGATAATAACCATAGCGATTGTTTCAAAATATTTAAAGTAACGAATACAAATCCTAATTGCCATACAGCACGCTTAATACGCTATGTAATTTATAGTTAAGCAAAATTAAATCAACCATTAAAAATAATTGTTTTAACACTTGTTCTTAGGAAAGATTGATGACGACATTTTTATTTTCACTTCAAGCAAACAGGAAAAATCCTTCGCTAACTCGGTTAATAACTGCAATTTTAACAGTTCTTACATAATATGCGACTTTCTGCTCACGTTATAATTAATGCGTACCCGCGTATTGTGTTTACATAATTATAAAATATGTAATTTATTTGTTAAATTATTAACATAAAATTTTTTATTTAAATGTTTCTTACATACTGAAATATTATTATAATCCTACAGCTGTAATTTGAAATTGTTACGTTGATATGATTGTTTGATTACGTTACGAGTATAGTCATGTTTTGTTAGCTTATGTAAAAAAACAATTTTTTTTTTTTAATTTTTTTTTATAGACAAATAACCTTAACTAAATATGTCTTGCTTTTACGGCTCACATTTCCTTAACTAATACATTACTTATGATATTTTGTAATGATATTTTTAAACCACAAAGTAGTTCTTCGTCACAAAAATAATATTTAAAAATTACCTGAGGAAATTTTGGATTTTTGACATTGTTTTATCAAATAAACACAGCGGATCTTTTAAATCAGTGATTAAAATATATTGCATGAATTATATAATACCAAATTGTATACATTTACTTTATATAGGTAATGATGACGACCGTTCTGCTGTAGTGTTTGGAGTAGTCGCCTCAACGCATGTGGTCGCGGGTTCGATTTGTACTTGTACAAATATTTGTTTCCGGTCTGGGTGTATGTCCTATTGGGTTTCCCCACCGTGCCTCGGAGCGCACTGATCGTTATTCATGGTACGGATATTATCCGCCAACCCGCACTGGAGCAGCGTGGTGGATTAAGCTCCAAGCCTTCTTCTATATGGGGAAGAGGCATCGCTCAGCAGTGGGTTGTTTACAAGCTGATACATTACAGTACATATATAATATATTATATCCGCTTTATTTCTTGTTATTATTTCACAACTACAATATTATGATAACCTGGACAATTTTGTCCATCTTTATATTAATTTATACTAGTGGTCGCCCAGTGGTTGAAATTCGACCTAATCTTTAATCAACAGCATTGTCAACATCATAAAAATATGATTGCGTTTAACATGATGAGCATATGCAGCAGTCATTGAACTTGATCTGTGATAAAAAAATCGTTGCAAGAGCTGTATGTAAAACCGCGTTGACAACAGACTTTGACAATAAACAAAATTTGTGTATATATGTACATTGTACATATGTGTGTGTCTAGTGTTTTTTTGACGTGGTAACGTCTTGTAAATCGATAAATGTCGGCTGCACGCACGAAGAAGTGTCACGTGTCGCGAGCGAGAGCGCGGAACAAGCGATAGAGAGACAAGATCGGCCTAAGCGTTCGGCTTGTAAATGAAAAACAATAACGCAGATTGGAGGATCTTAAATTTCACATATGTATATAAGTTCTAAAAAAAATTGTTAATAGCACATTGTCACTTGTAATTAATCTGTATAATTTAACTAATAAAATATTTGAATTAACAAGTGCAAATCAATGTTAATTTATCGAAAAAAAAATTGTAATTAATTGAATTAACTCATTCTTTGTATTATACAAAATAATGATTACTCAGTGATAATAATTCAATTCAATTCATAAAAGTGTGCAATTTTTTATCAATGTTTTCTTATGACGTTATCACGTAAAATTATCATCCGTAAACCGAACTGTACAGACAATCATTTTTTTTTATTAATTTCATGTATTTTTTGAGTATTGTTATAAAAAATATTGTAATATTACTGTGCCGAATTTTATACTTCTCAGTCAGCGTAATTATCGTAAAAAGGGGTACAAAGTTTTGGTTCACGTATTAATATATAGATTTAATATAAACTAAATATAATACAGGCCAGATAGTTACGATAAGTCACGAATTAGATAAGTTGTGATTATGGAAGAAAATATTTTTCTTTTCAGCTTTATAACATCATTTGTACGTCATACGACCGTTCCTTATTAATTTTAACGCAATATCATACTAATATTATAAATGCGAAAGTAAGTTTGTTTGTTACGCTTCGCGCTTTCACGAGAAAACTACCTTACCTTATTTATGGAGTTATTAGAAGTAACATAGAATACATTTTTTTTTTGGTCGCGATAACCGACATCCATGCGGGCGAGTTCGCAGGCAGAAGCTAGTTATTTATACTGTAGAGTCTAAGGCTTAGACTCTCCAATACCTAATACCTATACATAGACATGATCGCTGTCGCGTAACGGTGAATGTGGGTGGTTAACCCTGGGGGCAAGTTAAGGCCATGTTCCGATATATACTGGGAACACTGAAAAATTCGTTCCTTTATAGACTGCCAGTACACTGCCGCAGTACCATAGAGAAATGTATGATGTCATGAATCGCCGCCATTTTTGCACTGAGAGCATTGACGCTTTCGAGGTAAGGTGCTCTCAGTACTGTGATCACGTGATCAAAAATATAACAGCGCGAATGGTTGTTATTATTATTAATTAATATTATTATTCAAAAATGTCAACAATATTCAAATAATAATTTTTCTTGTTGAATAGAAAACGTGTACATGATAAATATTTTAACTTGAAAAAAAAGTCGTAAAATGAGGATGACAGTATACTGGACTGTGTTCCGTTATAAACAGTAGCCAGTACAGCACAGTATAGCAACTTAAAAAGAAACGGCTTCTCAGTATACTGAAATGACGTCACACCTTGCAGTGCTCCAGTGTATATCGGAACACGGCGTAAGTTACTTCTGCGGTAAGACGAAATTATAGGAATAAGTTGTATGGAACTTTTCACATAGAATAAGTTGTCAGACATCTAAGAGTAAGTATGTCACACATCTAAGGATGCTAGCTAGACTAAAGCTTATGATTACGTAAGCATTGCATATTTTTTATAATTTATTGAATAAGCTTAAAACATAGTCGTCTGTTCCTAAGGTAATCTAATTCTTGCCTATGTTTTAGGTTACAACCGACTGATGTCCAGTTTTTTTAAATAAATGTACATATAAATAATGAAAATATAAATAACTGGCTTTCACGCGTGGCTTCGCCCTCGTGGTGTATAGATAAAAAGTAATCTATGTCCTTCAGATAGAAAACGCTGTCCCGGACTTTTCTTTAGAACTTTTAATGGCGATCAATTCCGTCATACATGGATTTTGCGTAACTTTTACCCTTTCAAGAGCGCTCGCAACGGAAGCTGTGAAAAATATTTTTTTCCATTTTGTAACATTTCTTATTAATGCTCAGCTCCTATTAGTTGTAGCGTGAAACATCACGCCAATATAGCCTATAGCTTATATAACAATATAGCCTATAGCTTTCCTCAGTAAATGGACTATTCAACACAAAAAGAATTTTTCAATTCGAATCAGTAGTTCCTGAGATTAGCGCGTTCAAACAAACAAACTTGAGCTTTATAATATTAAGTATAGATTATTACACACGAATTCGGAGCGGGAATCGAACCTACAACCCTAGAGCGGAAAACATTGTCGCTACCAAATTAATGCGCCCACGTGCCAGTCACATATTGAAGCATTGGATTTTGAAGCATGTTTTTATTTTTAACACCTATTTTTTAAGCATAAACCATTAAATATAGCAATATTGAAAAATAATAATATAGCAACTCATTGTTTTATATAATTACATATAAAAAAAATAAATTATCGCGATAATCGCAACGAATTTTGGGCGCTTTGCTCCTAACTGCTAGCGCACCTCAATTTAAACAACCTGTTCCTTTTGAGGTTGCTTAGATTTAGTTATACTTTTATTAGCAGATATTTTCATTTTTAACTTTATTTACGTAAAGGACATAGTAAAGTTAGGGTGTATTTTATTTAAGGCTATTTTTAAGTAAACTTTACGAATATTATCATTTCCTAAACGACATGATGTACGAAAGTTAGTAATATGTTTAGTCAGTATGTATGAAACATTACTCCTCCAACGGTCAGATAAAACAGGTAGTCGAAGTTGCGTTCAATAATATAGACACTTACAAGTAGAAAGCGCTTCGAGTCGAGTAGGAAGTGCGCAAGTTTTCTTCTGACCGGTCGCTAATTGCGCATAAATAGAGTAAGTCGTTATATCGACTAATATAGAGCTACAAAAGATTTTATAAATTAGCAGTAGGTAAGGCTTAAAAATCGAATTACTATGATACTATGTTATGAAGAGGTTATGAAGAGAAATTGTAATAAATATTCCGCCCATGACTATTAAAAATGTCGGATATGAAAAAAAATAACTTTACAGGAAAGCGATGCATAGTTTAAATTGCATGTGTCTTTTTACATATTTTTTTTAAATACCGACATTTATAAATTATGTGATTAAAAAACTATGCATAAAATAATATTTTTCTTATCAGCTGATGTTAGACTTGGTTATTTAGGAACATTTTATGAAATCAATAAAAAAAAAATCGAATTTACAGTTCCGACGATGTTAATAGTCACTAGCGATTTGTTTGTCGAATTATATTTGATTGTATTAATTACTTATGTGAAAATTATGTTGATGAGCAAAGTTTGTAGGCTCAAAGCTATCTTACTATGATAAAACACTTTTGGCATGGTATCCCTAAATTTCCACTAAATCGATATATATAGCATTAATATATTAATAGCTAAATTCATGTATTAATGATACACAGATAATTTTAATATCATATAAAAAAAGTAATGCCCTAATTATATTTATAGTCTATTATTTGTTTTCTTAAAGAGCTAACTTTAAAACTCAAAAAATATGAAAATTCTTTATTCAACTAGGCTTCAAAAGCACTCTTGAATCGTCATTATTTTTTATTAATCAACAATTATATTGTTAAACTATCACTGATTATTATGTAGATTTTACTAAGAAAAATGGGCAAAAAACTCAACAGAGTACTGTTCTAAAAAAACCTGTCAGTTCATATTATACAACTGTTATAAGTCCAGTTTATATGTCCTGCGTGAAATACAACGCCACTAAGCCCACACAACTTTGTCATTTATATAATCTTGTATAGAGAAATATGCTTTGGCTGCTATATACTTTTTAATATAAACTTTACTAGTTGGACGACCGTTCTGGTGTAGTGGTGCGAGTACTTGCCTCAAAGCCGGTGGTCGCGGTTTCGATTCCCGCTCGGAACAGATATTTGCATTTTTACAAATATTTGTTTCCGGTCTGGGTGTATATTCTTGTGGGTTTCGCCACCGTGCCTTGGAGCGCATGTAAAGCCATCGGTCCCGGTTGTTATCATGGACACCTGGTTATAATCGTTATTCATGGTAGGGATATTATCCGCCAACCGCAGTAGAACAGCGTGGTAAATTAATCTCCAACCCTTCTTCTATATGGAGAAGAGGCCTTCGCTCAGCAGTGGGTTGTTTACAGGCTGATACAGATAAATTTTAAATTTATTAATTGGCAATTGTAAAATCGTTTGTGGGATTTTATTATATACGCAATGCTAATTTGAAGTTAGTGAATATCGATTTTTGCGCGACAGGTTATAACATTGTAGGTACATTCCAATTATTAAAAAAAAGTATTGGTGTAATAATCGCCCATAATACACAGTGTAGGCTCAGGGCACTGTTACATAAAAATCTCCTCTCTAAAAAAAGTGAACGTACATACGTAATCATCTCCGATATAATATATTAATTTTTTAATATAGTTGGAGAAACCTTAAATGATTAACTGAGAAAAAAAAAAGTTTTCGCTATCGTCAGATCTAAGGGTCTTTGTTTCCAAATAAGAAGAACGAAAGAAGATGATACCACATGGATCTTAGCGCAAGCATCGCAGCTTGATATACGGGATCGCACAGCAGGATTTTCTGTTAAAATTTTTCTCATGTTTGACAGTAAAGGAAAACCATTGTCAGAAAACCTGCATGTCAAGGAAAAAAAAATCTGAAACAGGTTTTTCGGAAAGTCGCGTTAGAGCCACGTGGCATCTTTAAATTCAATCCTTCATAAAAGGAGAATACGAGTAGACACATAAAGCAGTAATTACAATTAAAGTCAGAAGATGTCAATAATATTGGTCGGTAATGTAAATTACACGTAACATCGAACTAGCTGTCCAACTCTGGACGCTAAGAGCTTTAGCGTGAAAGCTATAGCCTTTAGCGTGAAAGAGTTACAAAAAGAACAAATACAATATATCGACATTCGACAAATATAAAAAAGTCTTAACTATGTAGAATTGGTGGCCAGGCAACTGCGTTGTGGAGGTTATTATGATTAGAAACTACGGGTGTTTTTTAAATTTTATTTTACGAATCTCTAAATCTAAGACACTATATATGCAATTCTTTTATTTTATCTGTATCCTGTTAAATCTAAAACCTGAGACGTGGTCTCTGACTATAGGCCTTTTAAGCAAACTTCAAGCCACACAACGTGCAATGGAGAGGGTTGTACTTGGTATTTCTCTGCGAGATCGAATCATAAATGATGAGATCCGCAGATGAACGAAGGTTGTCGACATAGCTCAACGGATTTGCAAGCTCAAGTGGCAGTAGGCAGGGCACATAGCTCGTAGAACTGACGGCTGATGGAGCAGAAAGTTTCTCGAGTGGAGACCACGTATCGGCAAGCGCAGCGTCAGACGGCCGTCAGCGAGATAGACATCCGACTTGAGAAAAGTCGCTGGAAGCCGTTGGATGGAGGCTACTTTGAACCGGTCGCTCTGGAGATCGGTGGCGGAGGCCTACGTTCAACAGTGTACATCCAGTGACCGATATGATGATGATATAATGATGAAACCTAAAAACGCTAAAAGCTTTATTTATTTGAAAAATTTTAAAGGTTTATTGATGGGTGTACGTTTGTTATTTTTTTCGTTATGAAGAATATTAAGTAGGCTTATAGGCTTTAAAATATCGCATTACGACTTATAGACACGAAGCTGTAAACATAAAAGCGGGTGAAAGGTGAGTATATTGTTCTAAGGTCGATTACACAATAGTAAAATAATTCGACATGAAAGTTGTACGTGGTATTTACAAACTAGAACTATAGTTTTTGTCGAAATCACTGATCACACGAGTACATTGACTTGATGTATCAAAAATTAACCTCATTACGCTCGCCGTTTTCCCGGACACATGTGATGAGTTATGTAAGTTAAACTCTATAAATTTAAACTTTATTTGTTAATGATCTTCAAGAGAATATGATTGTATTTAAAGAAAAAACCAATGTTAAGAGTATTGCCGACAACTAACAACTGCTCTGTATAATACTGTATATGTACATTATGTCTAAAATTTCTTTGAAAAGATACAGAGATAAGTCACTATGTTTTGTTATACCGCCTAGTCCGGGTTTGAGTGAGTAACCGGCTATTATTGTGTATTAGTTTCACTGGGTCATTTCGGCTTTAAAGATGGAAGTAACCACGAAATTATTGTCTTAAAACGCAATAATTATGTAGTAAAAGTTAGTAAAGAAACTTTTAATTATAGTTTGTATAAAATAAATATAAGTATTAATTTAATATTAGGTTATAAGAGGTTTTACTTGTTATGTTAGAGTTTTGTTTATGTAATATATGGCTTTCGTAACTTTTACGACCTCAACAGCTCATTTGATAAATTCATTTGTAACGGTACATATAAACAAGACCTTAAGTGATCCTACGGTAAAAAAAAAATACACATAACATTATTTTAAAAGAAGTAGAAAATTGAAATCACTATTATGTGGCTGTCATTTTAATACACCGTAAATAGCTAACAACGTTAAACATTTGAATATTTTAAAGCATGATCTGTTAGATAATTAAAAAATTAGATTCTAAGTTAAATGTTCTTATCGAATAAATTATTAATCTAAAACTAAAGTGGTTCGATATTATAATAATCTATAATATAAAAATAAGTCGGGTTTTCCTTCCTGACGCTATACTTCCAGAACGCATGAACCGATTTCCACGGTTTTGCATTTGTTAGAAAGGTCTCGGGCTCCGTGAGCTTTATAGCAAACTAAATTCAGGAACATTTTCAACAGAAAAGCAGGAAAACAGGGAAAATCATAATAATATAATCTTATACTATCATAATGAACTGAAGTGCATTGAATCAACTTCTAAACAACACATTGCTTGGCAAAGGCCTCTTCTCAATATAGAAGAAGGGTCATCATTGACTCTCATCAAATGATTTAAAAATTATAAATTTTGTAATATTATCTATAATATAAAAATAAGTCGGGCTTTTCTTCCTGACGCTATAATTCCAGAACGCATGAACCGATTTCCACGGTTTTGCATTCGTTGGAAAGGTCTCGGGCTCCGTGAGGTTTATAGCAAACAAAATTCAGGAAAAATTTCAACAGAAAAGCAGGAAAACAGTGAAAATCATTATTCACATACAGCGCCATCTCTGATACATAGCATGTACTACAAACCAATATGGTTTTGCAATATGTGAAGCAGATGGCGCCAGTACGTGGTGTGAGTATCCCTCACGAAAATAAGTTGGTGGCGAAACAGAGTTCGCCGGGTTTGCTAGTTTATTATCGTTTTGTATTATTTTTATATTTTTAGGTTAGTAGAGTGATTCTAAACAGTAAATATTAACTGCACCAACAATTTTAATCCCTTTTGTTTTACTTGCAACCCTTGATGAATTCTGCTATATATTTTTGCACGTATAAGATAATCATCGTACTTCTATGAGACATTTTTACTATAAGAACAGACTAAGAGAAAAGACAAGAATTATGTAAATCAGCCTAAAAACCTCGATCACCCTCGGTATCAGCGCACATACATAAATATACCATTCATATTTAAATTTATATTTTTTCGGGTTCTTTCCTCGTTTATAATTTTGTTGAGGTCCCTATATTTCGGCAATGTTTCAATCGCCATGATCACGGGGAGACTGACGTACGGTGATGGTGTATGGTGGCAGATGAGAAAAATCTGTCTACCCTCTTTCTTCTTCGTTTAGGTCGACTCGTTTCGGCACACGGACGCACTTGTTCACTACGGCACACCATACCGACAGTGTCTTGTTTGGACTATGAGCACCGATAGATAGTATTGAAACATTTCGGAAATATAGGGACCTCAATAAAATTATAAACGCGGTAAGCACCCAAACAAATATAAATTTAAATATAAATATACAACTTTAAAACATGAATTTAACTGAACTGAATCAGCCTGTAAACATCCCCACTGCTGGGCAAAAATCTCTTCTCCATGTAGGAGAATGGTTGAAGTTTAATCCATCACGCTGTTCCACTGCGGGTTGCCGGATAATTTCCCTACCTAGGCTGGTGTCTATGAAAACAACCGGGACCAACGGCTTTAAGTGCACTTCGAGGCACGTTGGGGAAATCCACAAGGACGTACACCCAGACCGGAAACAAATATTTGCATCAATACAAATATCTGCCCCGAGTGGGATCGATACCGCGTCCGCCGCCGTTGAGGCGACAACTCGCATCACTACACCAGAACGATCGTCAGAACATAACCTCCTCATTTTTTTCATTACGTTAATACATTGATTTAGAACTAGAATGCCGGAAAATGAACAATCTGAAAGCTTACTTGACCCGGCTAAAGAACACTCGTACGCGTAAACTCATCATTTAAAGATGAATCATTATATCATACTCCATCGACGTTTACACTATTGAATCAATTTAATAAAAATATTTTATATCGTTTTCAAACTATGTTATATAATTTTTTTATATGTTTACCCATTGTTTGGTTACGTGACGTAATAGCTATTTTTGGCTCTTATAAAATAAATACCAAAAGTTTAATACGATATATGAGGCATGTTAACCGATTCTAAATGGTGAAAAGAAATTCAGGGAATTCTTGGGTCAGCTTATAATTATAAACCATTAAATTATAAAAGATGTACTCACTAAATGGTCAATTAATGCACTGTCTGTGGCCAATTCGTGTCAAACTGAATTGATCAATTTATTGTCAATTATATATCGTGGTTTAGTTTTGTAGTTATTTGAATTTACTTTTAAAATAATATATGAATAGCATCAACCCAAATATTTAATATTCTTTTAAAAAAAATTGTTAATGATATAAACTGGTTTTTAAAATTTATTTATGAATATAACGCATAGCCAAAGCTGCTTTAGATCTCGATTAGTTCATTATAAAATTTTCATAAAGTTCTTTTAAGTTATAGCTTCTAGGCAATATACGAAGGTTATAATTATGCACAACATAATCTTCGGTTTTGAGAGCTTGATGAAGATGCTGAAGGCGGCGCTTGTTTAATACCGGTCTAAAATGAGTCAAGAGAAAGATGTAGGTTCTTGCCCAGACAAATAACAGTCCAATATTTGAACATAGCTTACTTATAATATTCAATAAGATTAATGCTTACTTATGAAGATCAATTATTTAATCCTCCCTCAGGGTTTTATCCTTTTTAAATATGGCTTATATGTCACTACTATGACACTTGGCGTGATTTTTTATAAATTAAGTTTATTTTGGATAATAAAACTTGGTAATGATTAAATAATAATACATATAAGAGTTTATTGATTACAACTAAACTTTCTTAATAATGTTAGTAGGTACAGGTTTGTAGATTATATAACTTAAATGTGAATCACAGAACTGTTGCACTTAAAAAAAACATGCTGATCTTCATTCATATGTCATTATCACAATATAATACGAGTAGCTTTATGATTATGACATATAGGTAGTAATTTAGTCGGTAGACATTTTATTAAATCCATTCTTATGTATAAAAAACAAAAATGATTTGTAATTCTCTGATTAATAAGTACGTGCTTATGACGTTTATGACTGATATATGTGGATATTATGTACAATCGAAAGCTATCGACTCATGCGACTCAGAAACATTTCCTGCAGCGAAGAGTTGTTATTTACTTACATAACTCTAGATAAACTGGAGGCTGGCTCAATGAGAACGATTATTTAAGTAATTAACCATTTTCTTATATGTGTTGATAGGTTTTTTTTTGTTTTTGTTTTAATAATGATACACTTACCATTATAAATACATAAACAATATCATACAGACGTATGGATTTTAAATATATTTTAATGATCTGTTTATCATTTTGGTTCAGTATACATTTAAATATTTTTTTAGGTTCCGATGTTTACCCTTGTTTAGAGGGTCTAGCTATACTTATGCTATTGTCATGCATTTTAAGCTGATCCTTAGTAATCGCACATGAATTGTATCCCTGTGTAAAATCTACGACCGTTCTAGTGTAGTGGTGCGAATAGTCGTCTCAACGCCAACGCTCGTGGGTTCAATTCGCGCTCGGAGCATGTATTTGTATAGTTATTTGTTTCCGGTCTAAATGTATGTCTTTGTGGGTCTCCCCACCGTGTCTCGGAGAACACGTAAAGCCGGCGTTCTCCGTTATTATCAAAGACATCTGATAACGATCGTTACTAATGGTAGAAAAATTATCTGCCAACTCGCAGTGGAGCAGCGTGGTGGATTTCGCTTTAACCCTTCTCCTATGTGGTTAAAAGTTAATTTTAAAAATAGAGTATAGCAAGTTCTTGTATATCCTCTAATTACAAAATCCCGATGATACCCTCCTCGTTTCCTTACTTACTCCTTTTTTTTTGTATCGCAGGGGAACCCATTACAAGACGCCCGGGTAGGAAGTCCTAGACCGTATGTCGGACTCAGCACTTGGGGGTGCAATACCGTACTAAACCCCTGCGGTAGCCTTCAGCCGCTTTAATTGGAGGGTCCCGGATCTGCAGGCAACAGGATCCCTCCAGCGACAGTCTGGCCTCAGCGACAAGGCCAGACTTTTCCTCCATGGGAATTCCTTACTCATTCCTTCCTCATTGGATGTATGCAGTGTAAAATAGCCTTTCTGACCAAATTGTTTGTGCTGAACTCAAATAGTTTTGTTATTTCAAGTAACACACAAACTGAATCAGTCAGATAAGATATGATTTATAATTATAGAAAGACTATCGTTAAAAATAAATTTCTAATGCAGAAAAATATTTTTAATTCATTTATTTATTTGGTACACCAACGATTGTTACAATGTTACTTACATTTACAGTAAAATATTAATTTATTTTCGCTAATTGCACAATCACCACCACATGCTTATTATAGTTTGTATAACAAAATTTCTTACAAACCAAATTATGCGAAACACCAAGACTAATAAAAACTTATTATAACGAAACATCTCCTCATAATCGTATCCATAACTCTTGAGATTAGACAAACAAATATATTCCAACTTTATAATATTAGTATACATTTATCAGGCCCTGTGTTATACTATTTTAAACATTCGAATCAAAAAGACAGATTATTATGGTCTTCCTAATTCTTTCGGGCTGATGTATTGACATTAATAATAATAATAATATATGTTTATTTATCCAAAAACAAAGATGTACAGAATATGATCAATAATAATATAATAAAGATTAAATAAACACTGACTGGCCCGGTGGCGTGTTGGCAGTGACTCTGTTTTCCG
Source organism: Euphydryas editha (assembly GCA_036937285.1). Lineage (NCBI taxonomy): Eukaryota > Metazoa > Arthropoda > Insecta > Lepidoptera > Nymphalidae > Euphydryas > Euphydryas editha. Next base: position 17,799,973 of record JAUPFZ010000005.1, on the reverse strand, counting down.
CTTCATGGTTGTGGATTCGATTCCCACCCTGATTCTGTGTGTATTATTTGTATATCATCACGTATAAAAAAATTATATCTTATACCGTGTGTGTTGGTTAAACATGTGTATGTTAAAGTGTGTATGTTAAACAAAAAAAAAAAACAATAACAGAGAGTAAAATAAATCAGTATAATCTTTGTGAGAGTCAGATCCCTGTAATAATAGGTTAGTTTCTATGACAGATCACCAGGCTCCCATTCATGATCATAATATGTTAAAACGTCATTTTACTCGTTCGGATAAAAATACTGTATATTCAATTTTTAATGATAATATAATTCATCAGTGTAGTGCATTTATTTTAATTAAAGCATAATTTTATATGAATTTGGATTTCGTTTTAATATTCATATAAAGTGAATGCTTACATAAATAAAATTGTAATATACACTCGTTCTGAATTCTTACACATTTTATAAAAATATGAGATTATACTTGCATCTTGACTATTTTTATTTTTTAAATGCATTAAGTAATGAACAAATTGAATGTGTATAAAATCTAGATTGAACTTTTTCCACTTAGCTGCTCTCTAAACACGAATCAGTAGAATTTCACAAATTTTATGTGACTATACATTTTTTACCAATTGAAAATTGTACAACGTAGAATTAGTAACTATTCAATGTATGAATATGTAAATATCAGAGTCCACTGATTTGATTATTGAACATGTGAATATGTATTAGTGAATATTCGCTGACTCGTTATTGAAATTCACTGATATCTAGTGAATACAGCTTCACTAACATGATTAATGAAAATTTTACTTATTCATGTTTAAAGAGTGGGATAATTCCGAGCATTTTTTAATCGTCTAAAGTTCTTATTAATTTATTGTAAGGTAAGTTTTCTATATCCTTGTATAAATATTATTAATGTGATGAGATGTAAGATTCTGTGAACATGTTCTGTTCTATAGCAGACTGTAAATGAGCCACGGGCTATCTTCTGGAACGTGTAGGTTCCCTCGCGATGTTAGTCTTCAGCGGCGATCACGAAATAATTGTTTAAATATAAAATAAACAATTGAAAACTCAGGGATGAGAAAAATCTTTTCTGTTATTTATTTTAAATAATTTTCGTATCTAAAATGTAAAAATCTCAAATATGATATCATATGTTTTAAAAACGCTTTTGTCGTACAAATGTATTACAATTGTAAATGCCTATTATTACAATGAACATACAAAAAAGTACACAAGTTAAACATATAGATTAATTTTAATTATTTATAATTAAGAAAAAAAAGATCCTTTTTTTGTTACCTTTTTTTAAAGAAAATTATTTATGATGATCAATAATAACAAAGAAAAACATATTGGGACAAATAAGGTTTTGCTTGTTATAAAAAAATAAATATTTTTTATTAAAATTAATATGAATACTATCTTTAACTATTAAATACTCTGTGGATTATAATATAAACAATGTTGTTTTATATTTTGCGTTCGAAGTAGGGGTGCACATTCACTGTCATATAAAAGGCTGCTGTCGTGTTTGCAGATACAAAAGTTAAAACAGCGGAGAGGTGGAAGGAGCTTCCATACATCATGGCTTACCGTATTACCGTAAGTAACTTAAGCAATAAGCAAATTGTAATATATACACGTTTAATGTTTTAAAAAAAGGGAATGATAACTTTATATAATATAATATTTTTTACGATATGTTATTATTTTCACTATAAAAAAAGTTTACGTTTTTGGAATTTTTTTCTTTCGTTAAATTACTAATAAACTAGTATTATATGTGATAATAGTAAATAAATTTAGGTTCCGGAAGTAATAGTCGGGGTCAATGTACGTCCTGTCGTGTGATCTTTTAATCTCGCGCATTTCCATTTAGGTAGATCCTGCGATTACGTCATCTGGAACACGCGCAAACGAGACATTTGTTTGGCGCAATTTGCACTGACCGCTTTCGATTTTATCTAACAGTCTGCCTATAAGTTAGAGTATGCATTTATGTAGTAATTAATAGTAATATATTATATTACATTTCAGCTGAGCTGTTTCCTACTGGCTTGCGTTGGCATCTGCACCGCGACTTTTGGACATGAACAGTTAGTATATTCATGTTCCTATGTACAGATTTCATTCACAGAGGTACCTCCAATAATCCATCGGTTAATTTATAACTTGCGGTCTCTCAACCGTTTATTTATCCATTAGATACTCTGCGTCACAAGATGAAACCGCAAGTACACCTGTGGATGGAATTATTTGTTTGAGATTTCTATAAATCATTTCTCACGCGTCTTTTTATTGTGGTAAAATGTGAAAAGCCATTGTATCATCAACCTTCCAATTTTCACTAGCATCATGTCTTCTGACCTTGCTATGCGACCTATTGTGACTGCGGTTTCTCATAGTTTTATATACTTAAACACATTATAAGCTTATTGCGATAACAATGAAGGCGCGAATTCTTCCGGGTAACTAATATCCATTTTTTGTTTCAGCGTTCATATTCGAGTACATATACCTGAAGAGCATCACTCATCAAAGGAAGTAGTAGTACATGAGCATCATGATGACCATGGACACGGTGGCGGTGGAGGTGGCGGAGGATATGGCGGCCATGGCGGATTCGCTGATCACTTGCACGGAGGATTTGCAGACCATCTGAAAGGAGGCCACGGAGGCGGTGGTGGTTTCGGAGGTGGATTTGGAGGCGGACACGGCGGCGGATATGGTGGTGGAGGTCATGATTTTGGAGGCGGCCATGACTTCGGTGGTGGTCACGGAGGCTATTCCGACGGTGGATTTGGTGGCGGCCACGACATAGGTGGCGGTCATGGAGGATATTCTGGAGGAGGAGGCATCGGAGGAGGTTTCGGAGGCGGTCACGGCGGAGGAATCGATCTTGCCCATAGTATAGATATTGGCGGTGGTGGTCACGGAGGCCACGACGATGGTGGTCATGGAGGCGATATTGGTGGCGGCTATGACTTAGGTGGTGGTCATGGCGTAGGTTATGACGTAGGCGGAAGTGATAGTGCATTTGGAAGTGGTCACGGCGGTCACGGTAGTGGATTTGGAGGTGGATATGGAGGCGGATTTGGAGGTGGTCACGGCGGAGGATTCGGCGGTGGTCATGGAGGTGGATTTGGAGGTGGATTTGGAGGCGGATTCGGAGGTGATCATGGAGGCAGCCATGGAGGTGATTTCGGGGGTGGTCATGGTGGTGGTCACGGAGACGATCACGATGGTAGCTTCGGCGGAAGCCATGGTATAGGTGGAAGTTTTGATGTAGGAGGTGGTTTTGGTGGATATGGAGGTGGACACGACGAACACGGCAGCAGTGGATCGGGTGGGCATGATAGTCATAGTTCCGGTTTTACTGGCTTGTTAACCCACGGATCAAGTGGTTTTGGAGGCAGCGGAGGTCATCTCGGTGGTCACGGAGGTCACGGTGGACACAATAGTTATTCTGTAGTAAGCCTTGATTCTTTTGGAGGCGGTGGAGGTAGTGGACACGGTGGAGACAGTTACAGCATTGGAGGAGGTCATGGGCTTAGCTCTGGAGGCTTCGGTGGAGGACATGGAGGCAGCTACAGCGTAGGATTTGGTGGCTCCGTGGGCCACGGTGGTCATGGAGGCTTTAGTTTATCAGACTTAGGTCATGGAGGAAGTGGGGGTCACGGCGGCGGCCACAGTGGCTTCGGAGATAGCTACACGAACGCCATAGGTTCAGGTCACGGAGGTGGTCCTTACCATAAAAGAAAGTAACATTAAACAGCAATTAATATCGTTTTAATGCCAACTAAGTCATAGAATTCGCTGGCGCGGTGAGATCCAGTATTAAAGTACAAGTTTTGTAAATAAGTTTTTGTTTTAGTTTTTTAAGTTATTGTTATAATGTTATGAATTATAATGTTTTTATTTAATATTAAGTGTTTTATTGACCCACCCACAAGTACACACAGTGACCCATAATGTTATAACATAATGATTGTTTGTTAATTCTTATTTTTAATAATATAAAAATCAATCGAATGGATATAAAAATCATTAAGAAGACAAAATTTTTAGTTCAAAGGTATGATTGCTGTTGATTTAACAATTAAACTAGAAGCTTATTTATATGAGTAAATTCCTATTGCCTCAATATTAATAGAATAAAACAGAAATGAAAGTTTGACGTGGAACCTATAATACGAATCTTATAAATCTCAATTACAATTTTGTTTTCAATATTACGCATCAAATTACATAATACAGATTATAAATTACATATACTCGTATTGAGACATGAATGAAACTTATATTAATTTAGTGAAAGGACCAATGAATCGAGTCAGACAGTTATTATGCATTTTAATTGTAAATAATAATAGTAACTTATATAATTATTAATCACCTACATACGATTGTCTGATTTGCAGTGATTACCCACTCGTTAACATATATAATATAAATAATAATAATTGATAAGATAAAAAAAATATAATATAATTAATACTGCCTTAAATTTAACGTCTATATATAATATTAGGTACGTTATGTTACGAGAAAGAAGTCAGACAAAAATTTTGTATAATCTGTCAAAAATTCAATAACCTATAGGTACTATTATATACACAAGGCTTATATTTATACCACATTTATATATATTTATATCATGATAATAATATAACAGAAATGTGAAGCCTGTGAATAAATTACGGTTTAATAAAAAAAAAAGCCAAAAATTCTGTTTATCGTGCTCTGATTACTTTCATTAGAAATATTGATTAAACGTACGAAAACTTTAAGAAAATATAGTAAAATTGTAAGAAAATTGTAAATGCAATGCTAACTTTTACTTTGCTAACTTTTACATTCTTTGATTATTTCATATTAAGAATTCGCAGTGAAATGTAGCTAATAGTCTTTATGTAATAGTTACATCGTGAAGTTAATAACGGAACAGAAACGGCTCGGTCATCATAATTGCTCTCGGAAGAGCAATTAGCATGTTTTTGATGTAGAGACAATGCGAGCATGAAGTGAAGAATAACTTTCATACATTACTTCTTGTTACCATAATTGATTGTTTCACGTTAAAATGCGACTTTTTGTTTAATTATAATGTCGTATACTTTCGTGATGATAATTTTCATAATTTCATTAAAAAATTTTAATATTATTATATAATAATAATGGTTTCGATACGTCTAAACTCATCATAAAGCTTTATTAAGCTTATATATATTTATCTCAATTTAAAACTTTATAAATTAATACTTTAACTAAAATATTTAAAACTTATTTAATTCCCTAATAGATTAAATAATTTTGGCCATATTTATGCTGACAATGATTATGAATGGCTTAAAACTAATAGCAAATAATGCGTACGTGTTAATAAATGGTTTCTAGTATATGGCGAATTATAATTATAATTAAAAAAAACATACAGATGAACGTAACCAACAAATACATTTAAATGCTTGTCTGTTTTTCTAATATTAAAATTGAAAATATATTAATAGTAAGTACCAGGCATCTCCCGCGATCCCTGATGAAAGAATGTTTACATCGTTTATAATCGCAATAGCTACGTTTCATAATTTATCAATTACATATATATATATATATATATATATATATATATATATATATATATATATATATATATATATATTGTTTTTTCTGTATATTAATATAATGTTACTAAATATAGACAAGGATGCAAAAATAAAACAACGTTCATGTACCTATATTAAATTTGTTCAAAAACTTGAAAGTAAACTTGAAATATAGATCTTGGCCTACGATTTGAAATGATTGACATCTGACCTTTGCAAATTGTGGGAGAACGCGTTGATGCAGTATTTTCTAATATATGAGAATTTTATTATTGAAATGACTAAGCGTGTGAAAAATACTTAACGATGAATGAAATAATTATATTAATTTTACTATGATTATGCGGAAATATACTTCATCTAACTTTTTTAAGAATTATGTAAAAATATTGAAGATAATGTATAAATATAATATATTGACCATGATTTAGTATGCATGGTATTTAGAATCCGGTATCTACTTATTATATTACCGCATTAACATCTCTCCAGATAGAACCTCCAGTAGCTACCGTACATTCGCCCGTGTTAAAATATTGTATATTTTGAATTAGGTGTAATCTCGATTATTATTAAGATACAATTTATATAAATTACAACGTGTGTAATTTTGGGAATAATAATTAAAAAAGGAAAAAAATTAATCTAAATTTATTTTTTGCCTTATTTTTCTTGACTCCAAGATACATATACATATTTTATGACAAATACAATAGTTTACTAGATTTAAAATTATTTGTATAATCGTATCATGATCATATTATTTATGTAATCGTATAGTCATATTAATAACATACAATGGTAATTTTTTAAACGCATTGACAGACAAGACACATTACGTAAGGATCTGAACTTACTCAGGCCGTGGTTAAGTTTGTTATGCAACTACCCTTCACTTCCGAACGTACCGATTCCCATGAATTACGATAGAAAACTCGTTTAAGGAAGATTTCCTTCCTGTCTAATTCCTTAGAAGTCACTTTGATAACACCGACCCGCCCCGACATCGCACGTATAACAAGGTCCACATCGGTGTTATTAAAATTCTTCGAGGTCTTGGATGACTATAAATTTGAAAAAAAAACGACGATATACAGATTCTGATCTCTAAAAAAATGTTTTCATCAAAACCAACAACCTAAATTAGTGAGCTAATTTATTATAAATGTACTAAGTAGGAAAATTTCGATTAAACTTAAATTTTAAAATATAAAAATTTCAATTCCTGCTAAAAGAAACGACCGACCCCTAGCGCCCCCCTTCCATATTTAGAAACCCTCCATCACCCCTCTAGAAAGCTTCAACACCCAGTGGGGGGGTACGTACGTTCTGTCTATACAAAAATTAGGTACCTAACTACTATAAATAAGTACTAGTATAACCCTGCAGAGTTTCAATTTACGAGTATTATATATATATATTATTTTTTTAAATATAAATAAAAATATTTAGTATGCACTAAAATGTCACACACGCTACAGTCGTAAAAATGTCTGAAGTATGGATACTCCTTGGAGAATACTTAATTACTTATATTAAATCACCTGAATCGTCTCTCCAAGCTCCGCATAACTACAAGAAAATAATTTTTTTTTGAACATTATAATTATACACAAGATTTACAAGTTTGGGATATTCCGGTCTCTTTTAATTTATAGTGTGAAAATCGCTTAAATACATATATAGAATTAGTTATCTTTCCATACTAATTTGTCTTTTATTCTTTTTTCGAACATATGAGTATAAATATGAGTTGTTAATATGCGACAGTGGTTACACTTGCACAACTTGTAGGTACTTGTTTTTTAACATTAAGTAGTTAACTGTTATATAAACTTATCGGATCGCCGATTTAGATAATATTATGGTAGCGTACGCCATGAGGAATGAATATACGAGTAGGTACTATTACCGGATCTCATAGATAAAAGTAACTTTAAGTACCTTAGAGAATAACCCGAGTGACTTACCTTCGTTTTATCTATCCCCATTAGTACTCGTAGTATATGTCCTTTACTTAAAAGCCTTTAATATTAATTACTATAGTTTTTTGTATTTTAAAATACTTTATATTTAATTAAATAATAAGAAAATATAATTACGTTCGGTAGTAATTTGTTATATCACCATCATCATATAAGCCATTGGATGTCCACTGCTGAACGTTAGCCTCTCCCTTTGACCTCTACTAGAGCGATCGGTTGAAAGCAACGTCTACCGAACAGCTTCTAGCGGCTCTTCTCAAGTCGTCTGTCCATCTCGTGGACGGCCGTCCAACATTACGCTTGCCGGTCGTGGTGTACGTTCGTTTATTTAAATAATCTTATAGAAGTACATATATACAAATAAATATTAACTATTACTTTAGACGTAGATTTGGGGCCGTAGTCCAAAATTGTCTGTTGTACTAGCGGTCACGGGTTCCATAAATGGCTTCCCCTGCGTCACAAAAAAAGGCCCTGTACCACCACTGATAATAAATAATTATATATTTAATTACTTTCGCTCGAGGTCTGGTTTATTTCCGAGAATTAATTAAAAAAATCAAAAAACCCGACTGCGTAAAATACTCTTATTATAAACTAAAAGGAATAAAACAATTTACTAGCTTTCATTTGATACCCATATTGCTACAGTAAGAAAAAAGAATTCAACTCCCCCCCCCCTTTCATTCTGCCATTTGCGGGCGCCATTTTGAAAATTTATATAGCCTATGTCACTACTACAATTTAGACAAATCCAACGACACCTCATATGTCAAAAACCGTCCAGCCGTTTGGGCTGTAGGGCATGCCAAACAAATGGACATACATACATACATACATACATAAATACATACATACATACATACATACATACATACATACATACATACATACATACGTACATACATACGTACATACATACATACATACATACATACATACATACATACATACATACATACATACATACATACATACATACATACATACATACATACATACATACATACATACATAGGTACATACATACATACATACATACATACATACATACATACATACATACATACATACATACATACATACATACATACATACAACATACATACATACATACATAGGTACATACATATTACATACATACATACATACACTCGAAAAACATAACCCTCCTTCTGTCGCAGTCGGGTAAAAAGCAGGATTTTAATAAAAGTTTTACTTTCTTTTATTCCGTTAATGACTTTTAAAATTATCTTAATATTCTTATTTTAGTATGAACTATGAAGCTATTACGGGACTAACGGCGAGTTGCACAAAACCGTCGCTAACTTTCCGTTAGTTAAGTTGCAATCAATCTTAAAATTAGTTGATCTCATGATTAATTTAAAGCTGTTGGAATGAATCATCCGTTAGATAGGTCTTTAATTAAACTAAATTTTTTGTTAACTTAATCAGATGTAGGTTTCGTGCAACAGATAATCACGATTCTTGTGATTAAATTAGTTTAATAAAAACACTTAAATTTAAAATTTGTTTCCTGCAACTCGTCGTAAATAATATAAAAAGCAATAAATTAAAAGAAAAACAAACTGGGAAATAAACGCCCGTCTATAACGGAGAGCAATCTTGTTTAATAAGCAATTTAGTAAGCAAATTCAAACAGGTATTGACGAACTGATTGTGTACCGTAGACAGAGACGTTGTGTACCCAAATATACGAGTTTTTTGTTTTGTTTATAACAAATACATAGCTGATGATTTTTAGCCTTATTTTTCTTATAAAAATATCGCTACAAATCATCGTAATAATTTTATAGGTACCAAGGAATTTATATCATAACTGGAACGCTCACTTAATAAAATTGTATATTCAAATATGCACCTTGAAATAACTGTCATAAGGTTGACATTTGTTTCCAACATGTAAAGTAAAAAAATCGTTCCGAGAATTTCGTTGACTACTGGTACTTTGACACTTTCTTACGAGTTGGCTTGAATCCATGGTAGAAAGAGATGCAATCCCTCTCTTAGGAACGTTTTTTGAGTGCACGTGCGCATTGCAGTTTGTATATAAATTCCTTGCTTTACGCCAAACGTGTTTCATTTAAATTTTAGTATATTTAAAAACCAGCTGCTGCCCGCGACGTCGTCTGCGTGAACGCTATACAGCACCAAAAATACCTACGTTTATACCTTTTAAAATAACATTCATTTACCCGTTTCTTCTTTACATTTCATATCAACAGAAAGTGCAGTAACAGAGGGAGACTGTCTTTTGTTTCTTATTGACTGTCTTATTGACTTTCAATAAGTGCTTATTTTCAGCCTGCTTTGAATAAATAACTTTATGGTGATTCTGCTGAATTAAGTCATAAGTTGTGCTGAAGCAGATGGAGAAAATAATGAATAAGGAATACAGAATAGGGTAAAAATACATACTTATAGAACTTCTCGATAAACAACATTAGTGGTTTGGCTCTCCGCAGCCAAAATGTAAAAAGAGTCAGGACTGGTGACTCAGGAGCAAGTGACGTACAGCTGCCCGTGTGAGAAGCAGCTCGTCCTGAGGTCGACACCAGCTACCCTCAGTGTCTGCCCCTGCGACTTATTCATTGGTTCTTGGTCATCGTGAAGCAAATACTCACGGGGAACTGTAAGCGCTTGAACTGGAACGGGAAGTTATGAGGTATGAGGGAAATGCGTGGTATAAATACTGCCTCGCCGACGCCACAACCTGTAAGAATTTTCGCCTCAATGGTGTGTCTGTGGAGCGAGATGACTTTAAGGCGGGTCCCGGTTCACAACTTCGGAGGAAATAAGTTCCGATGAAGCATGCTTAATTTTCCTCTTTCGTCGTTATTTGGCTCAAATAGCTTACAGCAATAGCGTGCCGTTTTCGAGTTTAAATTTTGTTATACATCTATGCAGTTCTTTTTGAGTTCTGTTTGTTATTACATACATCAAATTCGATGAATTTTATAAGACATAGATGAAGCAGCTTAAAACTTATATAATCACATTTTTTTAATTGTCTTGCTCATCTCTGAAACGAATTAACGCTACAATTTTTAAGAAGGAAATGCACAACTCTATCCTATGACTTTTAAAAACAACTATTAATCTCGCCAACGTGATCAAATTTAAATTATTTATATCCAAAAAGGGTTTACACATCATGTAATTCGACTTGATGTTTTTGAAATCTTATAGATGGCGCTGCTTTAAAATTGTCTTGATACTACTTATATTCATTTCTTATATTACATTTATTCTTACATTCATTATGTTTATCAGCCTAAGTTACTTATATTTCGTGATTTTTATAGTGTGAAGATAGCTTATAGCATGGTTATTATTAACATAATAACAACATTCAAATATGCGTCGTTAGATTACACGTTGTTACAGAATGCGTTGCAGATATAAGGGTTCACTGCTCGTTCCCCGTAGGTGATAGCGTGATAATATGTAGCCTTTATGTTGACCCGACTTCTTAATAATATTCGTGCCAAATTTGAAGTAAATCCATGCCGTACTTTTTGAGTTTATCCCGGAAATTACAGACAAACAGACAAACAGACAGACAAACAAACAGACAAACAGACAAAAATTCTAAAAACTATATTTTTGGCTTCGGTATCGATTGTAGATCACATCCCAAGTATTCTTTTAAAAAAAATATTCAATGTACAGTTTTGACTTTCTTACCATTTTATTATATGTATAGATTCTAGCTTATTTTCTTTGTTTGTATCAAAACCACCTACTGCTGAGCGAAGGCCTTTTCTCCATGTAGAAGAACGTTGGAGCTTAATCCACCACACTGCTCCACTGCGGTTATGTCCTGTTGTTATCATAAGCACCTAAAAATGATTGTTACTTCACGTATCTTTGTATGGAAATTTTCCAGATAATTAAATTGACCCTTTGAACCCTTGACCCCTTGAACACTTTGCAAATTTGACCATTCTTCTATATAAAAGAAGGCAAGGAGGCTTTACGAACTAATGAAACATTTACAGTATCCTACCTGTAAGCTGTTCTACGTTATTGTGTTAATTCGTATTATGTCAAGTAGCAATCCAATCAGCATAATATAGAACCTTTTATTAAATTTTATTAAATTTTTCCGTCTTTTTTCTGAGTATGCAAACATCAGTATAGTTGAAAGTTTAAAGGCCTGGAAATTATCTATAAATTAAAATAAATTTAAAATATTTATTCAAATATAAAAGTGACTTTAGTGACCGTCGTTGTTAAGAATTAGTAGGTAATTGAATTCAATTAAAATTCGCAGGCGGCTTTTATTATTATAAGTCTAACAAGGCTTACAACGCGTGTTAAAACTTTTTTGTTTCGTGTGTTCCATATAATATTTTTGATGATGATATTTAAAAGATATAATTTAAATTATTTATAGTTATGGTAACGCACAATAAAAGAATATAGTTTTTTTTTGTATTTATTGTAGTATTTTTTAATAATTTCAATAAAATGCATGAGTATTATTTATTCAATCTATTTACATGTATAATCAATATATTTAATTTAAAATAAATTAAGAAACCATAGTGATTCTCGTGTTTATCACCGCAGCGTCCTTTCTCAATGAACAACGAGTTCAAACATCACTGCCTAAAACTAATTTTTTAACCACTAAATATTAACAAATAAATTAAATTTTATCACCATATTTTAGTTTTCCTCTCACAGTTGAAGAGCCTTGTGATTGGACCGATTCCTGATTTTGTATCAGCCCGGCCCTGTAGCCCCTCCCTGATGACTGAACTTCCTTCAACGGGAAATGATTCCGTGATTCATTCAAGATATTACTAAAATTATGTTGATGCGCATCCTTATTCTTATTGTCTGATTTCATATCGTGTACGTATTTCGAGGATTCCGTGTGAGAATTTTTTATACTTTGGAAATTATAATGATTTGAAGTAGGTATAACCGTTGTAGTTACAGAAGCGTTTTCTGTTGTTGAAGCACTTGGTGCTTCAGCGTATTGAAAATTATTATTTGAAGCTTCAGGAAGCGTTATTTGTTCATTATGCAGGGCCTTCGTAGCCATCATGGAGTAATATTGATGAGCAGGAGAAGTTTCTTTTACTGTATGAGTTCCAGTTGTAACTGTATCGCTAATTTGTGCTTGATTAAATTGATCGTCACTTTCTAATGCCGTAGGCCCGTCGTTATATATATCGTCTATAAACCTATCATCGTTCATATGGTCGACGTATGTTATGTGATCCTGCCCGCCGAAACTAATATTTTGAGTCGATATGGACTTTTTCTTCCCTTTTTTACTTTGACCCGAATATTCAATATCATTTTTGTCCTCTGATGTATAAATATTTGATGAAGAAGCATACGTATCATATTCGAAATTATTTCCGTAGCTGTCTTTGAAACTGATATATGGATCTCTAATTTTTGTCAAGCTTGAAGGTGCAGAAGCTGTTTCTGAATACCTTTTTGGTTTATATTCGTGTACTACCGTCGATGAAACAGAAAAAGGAGCTGGAGGACTTGCTTGTTGCAGACGATAATCATTTGATGATTTACCATAGTAAGTAGCCACTGAGTCACGAGGTTTTTTATATTCTTTATATCCAAAATCAGAAACAGACCTGTATTCATCAAAATTTCCTTCATCAGAAACTTCAAACGAAGGTTCGGTTAATGAGGGTCTTTGTATTTTATTCGGTCTACTGCTAGGAGTGTAAATGCTTTCATAGTATGAGAAATCGTTTGATACTGGTTTGGAGTACTTTTTGCTTTTTTGTGAATTTTTTGATTTTTGTCTTTTTTGTGACCCACTGATCCTTAGACCGTTACTGTTATAGGAAACTTTAGGAGGTAGTCCAAAAGTATCTTTGTTTATATCCACATCTGAAGGAATTTCTCCATGATCATGGAATATATGATCATGTGTGACTTCTCGTGGATTATAAGCAGCATATTCGAAGTTTGTTGGATTTCCTAACGAACCGACAGATGTTATACTACCAAGTGAATGGGATGGTATAGCTAGTAAAGTTTGGCCATTTTTAAATGGAATTATTCCTTGTCCCCCCGTAATTGCAGACACACCATTGAAATGATCAACACCACCAAGTTTAGGCCTATCATCCAATACAACTTTATGTATATGTTCTTCGCTATAAGTATGAATATGTTCAGTATCACCATCCACTATTTTCTCCACTCGTGGTGGTTTCCTTATTTTCCGTATAGTTCCAGAACCATCAATGTCTGAATAAAATTGTTCATGAAACATTGATACTGGATGTTCCTCTACAGGCGGTGGGAGTTGCGGTTTATTTCTTATAACTACTCGTTTTGGCTTAACTTTTCTTATTAATTTCTTACGAGGTTGTTCGTTTAATTTGATAATCTTTATTCTTTTTGGAGTATGACTAGGTGAATGTTCTACTGAAGGCGACGAAAACGATGAGGGAACGTATTCATTCGGGTCAGCAGCTGTATCATAATCTGCCTCATCTATGTCAGAAGGGGTCGGTCCATAGTATCCACGGGCATGATACAAAGGCAAAAGTTGCGATGCTGCTGGAGATATATTTGGCAAGCGTGGCTGAGTCTCATCGTAAAGATCCATTGAATTTATGGGTACAATATTTGCCATAGCTGGCAAAACGCTCGTCGGTACCGCCACTGTTCCCTCTGCACTCGGCATGTATGCTGGGGCATATTGTGAGGGCGCAGGGTGGTTCGTAATGTAAATTTTCTTATGATGGTGTATATGCTTCACTTTCTGTGGTAGATGTATGCGGATCTTTTTTCTGTAACAAGAGAAAATTAGTGATGGTATACTATTAATATCTATGCTGACATACGATTTTTCAAGCAAAAATTATAATTCTGCAAGGAAAGTAAGTACATCGAAGCAACGGCATTCGCATGCAAGCTTCGCTAGTTTTTCTAGCGGTTCCGCCTAGAGTCAATGGCACGCGTGACTCGACAGGCTTTCCCTCTCGACGCGATATCGCTACCCTGTTTACACATCACACGTGATATACAGCTAGCAAATAAACTCCGTCTTTATTTCTTTTATCAATATGTAAGGATGGTTCGTTTACACTTTCTAACGCAATTTATTATGTAGCGTTTAATAAACGATGTCTCATAGTTATCGCTTAGCGAGATACAAATTTGTAACATTAATCGCCGGAGCAATGTTATATAATCAAGGTCGCGTAGCAAAACAAAAAAAAAAAAACAACTTTACTTGTTAAAAATTACAAATTAAAAAATATTCGTTCTTTTTTTTAATTTTATTTTTTTTAAATGTATGACATTGAATAAACTTAAGCTTTAATGAATGCAGACCTAATTTTTTGTGCACAATTTTTGTATACAAAATTTTTAACTTACTTAGGTCCATCTGCCTTTACAGAGACGAAGGCAACAGCTACAAGAAGTGTGAACTGTAAAAATAGAAAAAAAAAATTATATTATTTCATGTCATATAAATCATCTCTTTACTTTAAAACACAATTTTATATCTATTATTATTATTTTAAAATTAATTTGATGACATAAAAAGGTCTTAACTTTTTTATGTCTTTATTTTTCTATATATTGATTTATTGCATCTTCAGTCATTAGAAAACCCGCCTAAATACCATTTAGATCGCTACACGATGAATTCCATATCTAAATTATTTTTAACAAAACGTGTTTGTTAAAATTGTGTTAAAAAAATCTCGAAAAAGTACATTCGTGTTATACGTTGGTCATAAGTAGTTTAAAGTAAAATATATTCTGCGAAAATTTCAAGTCTACAAATCATGATTCCAAAGATTTAGCCTTGTGATAGATTAACTAAATATTTAAAAGATCATCCTCTAAATTTTATTCTCTACAAAAGCAATTACGAAATATACTTGTATTATTAAATCTATTGTATTATAACAGTTCATTGTATGTTATATTAGATCAATATATATGTCCAGAACGCAGGTACACGATAAAATTTAAATGACCATTTGTTGTGTGTTTGTAAGCTGATAGGACATTATTAACCTATGTGATATAATGCAATTGATGTAAAAAAGTGACGCAAATCTCGAAATTAATTTGATTTTAATACTTAAAATTGTGAATCACTAAATCATAAATATTTTATTGAAGAAAAGTGATAAATCCTTCACAATCACATAATACACTAAAATAGCGACAGTCCTTTCACTAATCACAAACACGTTGTTATCACAAAATCTTGATACCGACCAATTTCAACCATTCCATCGCAGGTCGCTGCTGATCGGCGAGAGCCGAATTTTGTAATCACTTTGAATATATTATTGATAATTTTTTTTGTTAATTTTTGTAATAGACAAAACAGCACAGGACTTCAGGCTCGTATGATAATTGGCCGCGTTGCGTGTGTTTATTTATAACATTCTTTTTCACGCCTGAAAGACTACAGTGAAGCAAATGTGTGCGTATTATTATTGCGGTGTCAGTATGTAACAAATGGGATTAAGGGTATATAATTTTATCATCCAGTCTGGTTTAAAAATGTATGTCTAAATTGAGAAAATAAGAAGAAAGAGTCAGAAAGATTATTACTGTTGAATATTACAATTTCATTTATTTTCTTCTCCCACTGACTCCTTCGTTGGATGTAGTTCAGTTAACAAGTGCCAATTTTTTTTTTATTATTTGAAAAATCCGAATTAGTTTTTGAGATATTTGCAAATAAACTAAACCCCCTTTTTAGGGTTCCGTAGCCAAATGGCAAAAAACGAAACCCTTATAGATTCGTCATGTCTGTCTGTCTGTCCGTCCGTATGTCACAGCCACTTTTTTCCGAAACTATAAGGACTATGGCGATGAAACTTGGTAAGTAGATGTATTCTGTGAACCGCATTAAGATATTCACACAAAAATAGAAAAAAAAATGGGACTTAGAACAAAAAAAATTTTCATCAAGCCCATACGTTTGGTGTATCTATAAAGATGTTTTCAAAAATGATATTGAGGTTTCTTATATTATGTTTTTCTAAACTGAATAGTTTGCGCGAGAGGCACTTTCAAAGTGGTAAAATGTGTCCCCTCCTGTAACTTCTAAAATAAGAGAATGATAAAACTAAAAAAAAAATATATATATATATGATATACCTACCTACATTACCTACCATGCAAACTTCCACCGAAAATTGGTTTGAACGAGATCTAGTAAGTATCAGTAGTAGTAGTAATAAGTAAAAAAAAAATACACTACTATTAAAACATTGATCAAAGTTACAACGAACTACAAGAACTTTTATATGATGTTACTTGCTGCTACGGAACTCTTCATGGGCGAGTCCGACTCGCACTTGTTTAATTTTTTAGTCATTTGTTTATAAATTGAGAAATTTTTGCAAGCGGGCCTTCATTTTTTTTCAAAAATCATTTATATGCCATTCCAAATCGAATTACATGCCAATTATAATTTTCGGAGACTACTGAAAAAAGTTGACCAAAATGGCACTTGTTAACTAGAATATGGCTATCATAAAAATGTTACCTAATTTAAGTTTGTAGTATTCACTTAGAATTTCACTAACAATAAAAATACCTATACACTAACTAGTAACTTCTCTCTGCTTTGAATTGATGTTTGATATTTTATCATTTATTAGTAAGTAAGTAGGTACTAGGAGTAAAACGGTACCTATCAAGAAACAAAAAAATTTTTTTAAAGTGGACAGACAGTTATAAAATTTTCGAATTCAAATAAACTCTTGACTTGAAATATAGATTTATAGTTATTTATTAAAGAATGAGTAAATCGTTACCTAAACCAGCCGAGGCCTTTTTCTTTCCTAAGTACTATCTTCTTCTCTTGTTACGCGTCACACTAAATGTCATCGTAACTTAACTAATAATGACTACTCAATTCAAACTAATTTTAATATAAATTTTAGTATAATGTATTTGTACATGAGTTAAAATGATATTGCACAAATTGTTTTTGATATAAATAAAGTTTTCATTCGTTCATTGGGATTAATGGTTTTCAATAGTGCCAATGTCACGTAGAATCTATAAAGTTTTAAAAATTGTATGAGACTGATATTTATGTCAACTATTCATTGATCAAATTTTGATAGGAGCATATTGCAAGACCAATCGTAGTATCAAAACAAATGTCACAATTAGGATTAGGTAAATACCTGGCAATTAAACTTATATTTAAAAAAAATAGAGTATCTTATGCTGAACTAGCGGCCCGCCCCGGCTTCGCACGGGTATTTAACTAAAATTTTAAAAATTATAAATTTATATTTTTTATCACCTACATGCGCCATCTATCGTATAATGGTAGAATATCGTTTTTATATTTAGTGACATTTAACATAATAGTACCTATATTAATTGAAAATGATGTTTATCTAAAATATTAAAACGATTTCTATTTGTATCCGACATATTTAGTAAACTTTTAAGTTTAGCAAAATAATAACTCAAAAATAAGTTTTGTGAGTTTTTAAGATTCCTTAGACCAGATGGCGTTGGCGGCGTAGGTACCTATTTCTATTTTCTTAAATATTTATTTTTAAATTTAATTACAATGAAACAAAAACTAAATTATACTGTGAGTTATGTTTAATTTTTATGTATTAAAGTTATTTACATTGGTTTTGTACTTTTTACGTGATACGTGAACAGAGAAAAACACGATAAGAGATGGCGCTGATACAAAAAAAACGCGCTATTGAAATTTATTCTTGATGATATATAGTGTATTAATAAAACGGAGGTTTTAACAGATTTATTATTTGTATAGATAAAATACAGTCACGTCATTAAACATTGAAAGTTCAATTAGAAATCCCGTCAGCATGGTGGCAAGACTGCTGAGCATAATATATGCCAACATTTGTATCATAAGTAGTTCCAATTAAAATAAAATTACTACAAAACTCAAATATTTGTACTAATAAAATCTTAATATATGACCTATAAGTTATAATAAAAATTAATGTTAAACTTATACAATGTAAAGAACTAAGCCCTTAAAAATAAAAACTAACAGTCTACCTTTTAATTTGCATTAATTGCATTGTATCTAATTAAATTTATAATAGGTAAAATTATATATAAATTTTTTTTTAAAGAATAACAAACGAGTTTCTCGTCGTCTCCTTCTTTTTTTTTCTTTCTCTTCTCTTTGCAGAAGCCGTTTTCAAATCATAGTCGTATTCCACTAATTTTAAATTATTGTAAAATCATGATTCAAAAGCGTATCAAAAAGTTTAATTGAAATAAAATATATTTCATTTTAATTTAATTTTGAAACCTCAGCCCGAAACCAGAAAAAATATTTAAGTTATAATCACAGTTTACTTAAAAATATTATTCATCTATAAATATTGTATCATCTTTTCTTTATTTTTCGCTATGAATCTTTATATTTCATTGAATGATCCCATTAAATACCAAAGTAGCTAGTGATAAAATGTCATATTCAGTGTAGTCACTACAAATTTATGTGACTTTTTGTCACTGGAGAATAGTAGGTTATGACATGTGTGAGATTTACTCTGAATTTACCCTTATCACAGTATCGAACAATCAGAACAAAGCAATTTCTGCTGCTGTACACAACAATATACAAAAATTTGTACTAGGTACAAGGGCACAAATTATTCCTTTTGGCCCTCACTGTAAAAATGGAAAACCTAAATAATATCATAAAAGTTGACAAAAATAGGTCCATTTTCCTGAATTTCTGTAATATCTGTAAATTAGCAAATAAAAGAAATTGTTAAGTAAACTATGTTGGCTGGATATGATATGTATATTTTAAACCAGCATAGAATAACTAGGAATTTAATAAGGATAGGCAAATAAGCATGTAACTAGTAATAATTATCAATAGTTATATTGTATAATTATTAATTAAGAATAATAAAAAATTGTGTAGTTTTAAGTAAATATATATGCCATCAAAAACATAACTTGTAAAAAATCCAAGTCTCGCAACTCAGTTCTTCTACTCTACCGTAAAAAGTTGTGAGATCCATGTATTACCAAGTCGGCTAATTTATTCAGTCCCTACTTAAGGGTCCTTCTGTCTTAAGCTATTACATAATTAGCTAACCTAACAACATATTATAGTGACCATATCAATATTAAATTTTTTTAATGTTTTAAATAGATAGATTGACTTGGCAATCGCATGAAAACATAATGTATCTCACAAGTAATGCATACGAGTATTGTATTAAAATAGATTGTTTAGTGCGATTGCCAAGTCAATCTATCTATTTAAAACATTAAAAAAATTTAATATTGATATGGTCACTATAATATGTTGTTAGGTTAGCTAATTATGTAATAGCTTAAGACAGAAGGACCCTTAAGTAGGGACTGAATAAATTAGCCGACTTGGTAATACATGGATCTCACAACTTTTTACGGTAGAGTAGAAGAACTGAGTTGCGAGACTTGGATTTTTTACAAGTTATGTTTTTGATGGCATCTCATTTCTTTTTGTAGATATTCCTACTTGTTTTCCTTTCCAGTGTCTTCTACTTCTTAAATACCAACAATGCATTTTCTTAAAACCTACGCTCTGTCTTATTATCTTTTTTTATTTTTGTATATAATCTTCCTCTTTTTCTTTTCCGGTACTACTTCTTGAGTTTCAGCTATTACTGGTATAGATAGTACTGGTACGCAAGAGTTTTTTGTTTCTTACAGGAATACGATTAACAGATATAAATACGATTAGTAAAATTTAAAAATAAAAAATCTTTTATTTGATCGTCATGTCATACATATTGTGATGTCAAGTTGACAACTTAAGATACTTGACAAGAGAGATAAATTAAGTATGTTTAGCTGGAAACAATATTGTCAGGTTTCTGTCGATTTTTTACACCTAATTCTCCACGAAAATAAACTTAAAAATATTTAAAAAAGTGTATGTCTACTTATATACGCACGTAAGAAGTTATACTTACAATAAATTGATGCTCTGAGTTAACGGTTAGTGCGCGCCATGTATAATAAGACCCTGATAACCCACTAAAAATAAAGTAATCGTCAAGACGAAGCAAACGAGCTGAAGCTCGATGGGGTTGCGTCGTCTCATTACAGAGTTCCTATGACCACCTTCCAGCTCCATCATCAGATCCTAGTTACCATAGAAAGACAAACTACTCGTCAAGGCGATTCAAACGAGCCCGATTTCGATGAAGTTGTTTCATTTCATTACAAAGTCCCTATGACCATATTCCAGCTCCATCATCAGATCAGACCCTGGTAACCATTGAAAGATAAACTCCTCGTCAAGACGATTCAAAAGAGCCTGAACTCGATGTGGTTGTGTCGTTTCATTGCGAAGTTCCTATGGCCACCTTCCAGCTCCATCATCAGACCCTGGTTACCATCTTGCATTGAAGTACTCCTCAAGACGAATCAAACGAGCCCATACTGGATGGGTTTATGTCATTTAATTAATTAGTTTCTATGGCCATCTTCCAGCTCCATCATCACACCCTGGTTACCATATATCACCTAAGTACTCGTCAAGACGAATCAAACGAGCCTATATTCGATGTGATTATGTCGTTTAGTTACTGAGTTCCTATGGCCATCTTCCAGCTCCATCATCGGACCCTGGTTTCCATTGAAAGGCAAACTACTCTTCAAGACGATTCAAACGAGCCCAAACTCGGTGAGGTTTTGTCGTTTCATTGCGAAGTATCTATGGCCACCTTCCAGCTCCATCATCAGACCCTGGTTATCATTAAAAGATAAATTGCTCGTCAAGACGATTCAAACGAGCCCGAACTCGATGTGGTTGTGTCGTTTCATTGCGAAGTTATTATGGTCACTTTCCAGCTCCATTATCAGTTCAGACCCTGGTAACCATTTAAGAACAAAGTACTCGTCAAGACGAATCAAACGAGCCGAAACTAGATGGGGTTGCGTCGTTTCATTACAGAGCTCCTATGACCATATTCCAGCTCCATCACCAGACCCTAGTTAATATTGAAAGACAAACTACTCGTCAAGATGATTCAAACGAACCCGAACTCGATGAGGTTGTGTCGTTTCATTGCGAAGTTTCTATTGCCACCTCCCAGCTCCATTATCAGGTCAGACCCTGGTAACCATCTAAAAACAAACTACTTGTCAAGACAAATCAAACGAGCTGAAAGTCGATGGGGTTGCGTCGTTTCATTACGGAGTTCCTATGACCATATTCCAGCTACATCACCAGACCCTAGTTTACATTGAATGACAAACTACTCGTCAAGACGATTCAAACGAGCCCGAACTGGATGTGGTTGTGTCGTTTCATTGCGAAGTTCTTATGGTCACTTTCCAGCTCTATTATCAGATCAGACCCTGGTAACCATTTAAGAACAAAGTACTCGTCAAGACGAATCAAACGAGCCGAAACTAGATGGGGTTGCGTCGTTTCATTACAGAGCTCCTATGACCATATTCCAGCTCCATCACCAGACCCTAGTTAACATTGAAAGACAAACTACTCGTCAAGATGATTCAAACGAACCCGAATTCGATGAGGTTTTGTCGTTTCATTGCGAAGTTCCTATGGCCACCTTCCAGCTCCATCATCTGATCAGACTAGGGGTGTGCGATAATAATCGATAATTCGTAACTACTCGATAATTTTTCATTCGATAATTATCGATAATTATCGATAAGTGTTATTCGATAATTTTGATTCGATAATTATCGATAATTGTTCATTCGATAATTATCGATAATTATCGATAAGTTTTTATTCGATAATTATCGATAATTTTTTGCGATCCGATAATTATCGATAATTTTTTCCGATGAACACCCCTAGATCAGACCCCGGTAACCATTTCAAAATTAAGTAGTCGTCAAGACGAATCAAACGAGCCGAAACTCGTTGAGGTTGCGTTATTTTATTACAAAGTTCCTATGACCACCTTCCAGCTTCATCATCAGACCTTGGTTACCATTGAAAGACAAACTACTCTTCAAGAAGATTCAGACGAGCCCACTCGATGAGTTTGTGTCGTTGCATTGCGAAGTTCTTATGGCCACCTTTTAGCTCCTCCATCAGATTAGCAACATGTCATCATAATATTGCATTATCACACGGTTATGATTATTATTATTTTGAATCACATTTAATTTGCAAGATTTGATGACAAACATCGGGACAGGTGAAACTAAATAAAATCTTGTTGAGCTGACACATCAGCGCAATGAAGTAAGTTAGTGTAATTGCGCGGCGCCTACTAGTTAACTTCATGTTGTCGGTTTTATTATTTTTTAATTAGTCTCATCAAGAAGTATAACTTCAAAATACAAAAGTTATTCTGAGTAGGTAGTACTTATTATTAGTACTTATTATTTCTTTTTTTTTTTAATTTTGTCTACTTTAATTCTTTTCGAGATTTTGGTACAATTTCATAAGACATGTTCCATTCTTGCTTTTTCATTCCGTTGACCATTTTAAAAGTTATTTACTTTTATTTACATTGATTTATCCACTGCATATGTAACTTTGTAATCCTATATATTTATATGAGATTACAAAGTTATTTATGCAGTTGGTGTATCTAGAAAACTGGACCGAAATAGCACAATATTTGAATTTTTCCTCGGTTTATATACTAAACACTAATGGTATTCTAAATTTGAAGCTTCTATGTCTGCTAGAAGTGCCTTAGAGTTTTGATGATCGGTCAGTCAGTGAGTGACAAAATCGTTAACTTTGACTAATTATAATTCTTAAACTACTGGTTCAAATTGAATGAAATTTGAAATATACCGTGTTTATACAATGCCTGCTTGGGTATTGAAAATTCAGACTTCTAGTTTTATCCGCAACGAAGTTATAGGGGGTCGAAAATGGCCTGAATTGCTTCGAGAAAAGGATAGTACGGCCGTGCCACTTTTTTTTTTTGCTCGACTTGGCGGAGGCACTGCCGTGCCTCCAGATTTTTTGTTACTACAAATTAATACTGTACAAAATAAGATAGTAATGTAAGGCTATAAATGAATTAAAAAATTATAATATGATGTTTTAAACATATATAAAAAATAACTAGAATACCATAGTAAATAGGAAAGGAACCTACCCATAGTGTGAAAGATGACGGATGAAAGAAAGAATTAGTATGAAGAACGGAAGTGCGAGAGGCATAGTAGCGTGAACTGGTATGGATGAGTCGAAAAAATATCGTAAAAACAAAGTCCGATCCTTCTGGAGGGAAAGAATTAAAAAAAAGAACAATTAATCATTTAAGTAATTTGTAATGAAATAGTTTATTATTTTATAGCAGACTTCAATTTCTGGTTAATATTCAAAATACCATCGATGTATTTCTTCTTCTTTTTTATTATTGTAGTCTGTTACTGTGGGGTAATGCTACAGATATTGAGACTGTATTTATTTTACAAAAAAGGGCTATTCGCGGCATTTACGATCTTGGAGCTCGAGTCTCCCTACGGGATGTTTTTCCAAAGGTAGACATATTAACGGTTGCGTCGCAGTATATTTATAACAATATTATATATATTCACCAGAATATTCGTTGTTTTGAAATAAATAGTATTAATCGCGCTAGAAGGAATAACAAAATTGTAACTCCAAGCTTCCGACTGCGCAAAGTAAACGTCTCCTTTCTGGGTTATGGTATTCGCATGTATAATAAAATCCCACAAACAATTCTGGAATTGTCTCATAATAAATTTAAAGAATTTATTAAGAAAAAGTTAATAGATAAAGCTTATTATTCGGTCCAGGATTATTTAGCTGATAAAGACGTGTGGACTTAGTGGCGCTGTATTTCATGCAAGCTGTTACTAATTGTGTACTAAAACACAGTTTATATATTATTTTCAAAAGAGTAACTGCGGAGTTTCTTGCCGATTCTTCTCTGCAGAATCTACATTCCGAATCGGTGGTAGCTTTACTTTTACAAAAAATAATAATAATCACTACAATATTAATTTTGTAAAATGACGATTCGAAAGTGCTCGTAGGGCTTATTTGAATAAAGTTATTTTTGATTTTGATTTTTGATTTTATTTTGTGTTTCGTTAATGCGGTTTATTTTTTTTTTATTTTTTTTTTTACAAAATTGATTTTACAATAGTCATAACAAAATCTGTAATCTATATATTATATATATATAGGAGACTTTCTATAGATATAGTCACTCATCACGATATCTCTGGAACTATGAGACCTAAAAAGTTGAAATTTGGTAGGAATCTTCCCTTTGCCGAGTAGAGGTCAGCTAAGAACGGATTTTAAGAAATTCTGCCTCTAAGGGGATGAAACAGGGAGGCAAACTTTGTATGGGATAACGTTATTCCTTGGTCCAATTTAATTCAAATTTCGCATAAATATTATTTAACAGAATTGATTGAAGACGTGTTTCGTATTTTATCGAAATTCATCCCCTAAGCGGGTTAAAAGGGGGTAGAAAGTTATTTTGATATCAATACTCCTTAGTGCTTTTTTTTTAAATTGCATTTTATTTTGACACATGTTTGACAATTCAATCCGTCTATTATATTATAATATTTTCCAGTATTGACGCAGGTGTAGGTGATATCTTTTTTTGGGTGCTCCTGGTGGAACAGCCAAGACTTTATAGTAAACGTAACAAAATTGAGTTGTAAATATACCGTGTGGTCGCTTTATAGTAAAATAGTGTTTTATATAATATTTCTGTAGTTCACAATAATACAGATATAGAAGATAACGAAGTGAATTTGGAAACATTTTTGAATTATACGGTATTAACACCCCAATTAGTACAGATTGGCACCATGGACTAACGTTGAACAAGATCAGAAAAAATTATAAATCATGTACCCATTTAACTTTATCTTACACTAAAACTAAGAAGGAGTAGATAAAAGCTGTCTTGGACTATTATTAAATATAAATATATGTTTGACATACACACACGATCGTCTGTTCTTAAGGTAGGCAACTTAATGCCTGTGTTTTAGGTGACAGCCGACTGATCTACATTTTTTTTATAAATATACATATAATTAGTACATATGGAAATAAATACATATTACACCCAGACTCGAGGCGGGAATCGAACCCACGATCCTGGAGCATAAAGCAATGAAACTACCAACTGTGCCGAGTCAATCAAAAATAAAAATATCTTGCAGGTTTATTCAAATCTAAGCGACGAAATCGTATTGACTTTTGGTGTAATTATACCAACGAGACGATGAATGAACCATTGATGACCGTTCTGGTATAGTGGTGCTGTACTGGTATGGTATGTGTATGCTGTTCTGGTATAGCCGAGGCGTTAAAGCGACTACTTAGTCGCTTTAACGCCTCGGCTCAATCCCGGTGGTCGCGGGTTCGATTCCCGCTCGGGGCAGATATTTGTATTTGTGCCAATATTTGTTTCAGGTCTGGGTGTATGTCCTTGTGGGGTTTCCCACCGTGCCCTGGAGAATACGTAAAGCCGTCGATCCCGTTTGTTATCATGGATACCTTATAATAATCATTACTTATGGTAGGATGTTATCCGCCAAATCGCAGTGGAACAGCAAGGTGGATTAAGCTTCAACCCTTCTTCTTTATTAAAAAAAAGGCTTTTGCTCAGCAGTGAGCTGTTTACAGGCTGATACAATACAGTACAGTACAGAAGCATTTGTGGTCTGCAGTGACGAAACTGAGCCTTACCATAAATATTAGAGTCCATTTAAGGGGAGATATTACTGCCGGACTATTCTCAGACCTGTTGCTTAAAATAGGAAATGGTGATTTCCGGGAACTGGATAATAATATATTGTATGAGTGTATATGAGTATGTATTTACCATAAACAAAACTTAAGGTCAAACTCCTAATGTAGCGGGAGTATACTTGAGCGAAAGCTGCTTCTCTCTCTCACAGCCAGTTGTATGTGGCATGTTCCAGAGTAGCCTGGTGATTCTAGCACCTCGAAGGAAAAACAAAAAATATTGTTTATAAAGAAATACTACGGAAGGTGTAGTATTTCGATTTCGTTGTAAAAAGATAATACTCCCATGTAACTTTCTTCAGATCAACGGCCGAGCTTCGTATTCATAAAATATAACAATTTTTATTTTAATGTTTATTTAAACATTAAATCCCTACTCTATAATACCGTTATATTTTATAAGTATTCAAATATTTTAACATAATTTATATGTTGTAACAAAATTAATAATAAATATTATAACCATTTTCGACTTCTACGCGAAGTCGCGGGCTAAAATATTACGTTTAACAACTCAATTCGTCTATTTTGAAATATTTTCGAGTATCGACGCAGGTGTAGGTGAAAAAAAATATAAATTTATATTTTTTGAAATTTTAGTTAAATACCCGTGCGAAGCCGGGGCGGGCCGCTAGTAGCATATACGAGTAATCTTTCTCAATAAACAGGTCAAGTAATGCAAATCGATGTTTTAAAATTAGTTTGGTAAAAAATATACTCCTTAGCTTCAATACAGTAATATAAATCAGTAACTTATTATTTATGTATTTAATAAATACGAATGTTTAGTATATGAATCTTTAAATTACTTTTCAACAGTCAATTTGTAATTTTATTTTGATATATTAATTCTAAAATTCTGATAAAATGTTCATAAAATCGCGTGCGCACCCGATCGCGTATCCGCATTGAAGCATTACATAGTCGTATAGGGTTGTCAACCATATTATTAAATAATCGCTTAAATAAAGCACGCAGTATAAGATGTAAATGCATATGCATAATACCTAATATTTTTTTTTTTTAAATAAGAATATATTTATTACAGAAATTTTACAATATTATACATATTTACAATTATAAACTTAAAATAATTATTTACAAACAGTTTTGGTATAAATCATGTCCGCGTGGAATGGTGCCAAGAATACTAGCAGCATTTCCCCGTTGAATCGCAATTCCGATTCTTTGGGCAAAAAATGCACCAGCCCTCTTGTGACCAGTGGGTTTATTCTTTTAGAAAATTTTTTGCACTGCTACTCCAAGGTCCAAGTGTTTCGACTGCAAGCGGCACAAAAACATAACTTTGGATAAGTGACGAATATTTGTGCCGTTTAGTCATTTCAGCCTTCTCCGCAGCGGCTCCCATTCTATAATTACATGTCAATGTGATTGCTTTAATTATTCAGTCTTATAAGCTGTTATTATAAAAAGTAGGCGTTCCTACGTACATACCAAAATAATCTTTGAGTATAAAATTAGATTTACTACCCTGATAGTCAATTATTTGATTTTTTTTTGTACTCATAATATTATACAGCCCTATTCAGGTCTCGATCACATAATCGCAGCAATAAACTATTTGTTATAGAGGAAACCGACACGCACAGCTCAATGGATCACATTATTGCTCTATTTTGTTATTGTTTATAGAAATATTTAACCGTAAGAGAGATTGAATAATTAGGATTACATCATTAATCTTTTTAATAAAATATTAATCAATTGGCGTTTTTTTTTCAAGTCATGTCTGTATATTAAAAGGCTTATAAATTATATATTTTTTTATTTTAGAAGGATCTATAGGCACATAAGTTGATTACGTTGCGTTAATTATATTTAATTAACTGTAACTTAAAAATGTAGTACTACTCGTAATATTATACAAAATATTGATAATCACGATGCGATCAGAGCGTGCAATGTTTTCATTGTATGTATATTGATGACATTCGATTATCTAATATTATGACAACATTATGTTAATAATAAATAAATATGTTCAAAATACACAGATGGTCGTCTGTTCCTAAGGTAGGCAACTTAATGCCCGTGTTTTAGGTAACAGCCGACTGCTATTTTTATTTTTTTGATTAAATAAACATATAAATAATAAATATATAAATAAATATTACACCCAGAATCGGGGCGGGAATCGAACTCACAACCCTGAAACAGAAAACAGTTTTACTGCCAACTGCGCCAATGGGTCAATCATATCTTTTGGAATACTATACTAGACACGGTATTGGTCAATGTCGACTACTTTATATAAACGAATTAATTATTTATTCAAATCAGAATAAGCGTATAAATATGTATAATGAACTATATTTTTATAATTACAGAGAATATTTTAATACGGAACTCCAATGTAATATACACAATGCTATAATTACCATACTGATCTTGTATAACTAACTAAATGATTTTTATTCTTCGCATGATAGGCTTCAAATCGTTTTGTTTTGCATTTAAAGCTTCCACCGGATCTTTAATAACGTAATATTAATCGGAAATGTTAAATATTGTATAACAATATACGTTTTGTGTTGTTGTTTCATACAATTGTAGTAAAACGAAAGTTTGAATGTTACTTAATCTTAACTTTTTTTTAAACTATAAGAAAAGTCAATCACATTAATTGTTAGCGTGAAATTTTTAGTTGCTGTAGTGAACCTAGGACAGCTATTGTTCCATTGTTTCACAAACTTTTTGTGATTAAGGTAACACCCATACAATGACGAAATTTGATTACATTGAGTAAAAGTAAAAATAGTTTGAGTGGATTATTTCTTTCTTTTGTTATCGTTGTCTATTATTGAAGAAAACTTTGAGTAATTTAATAGTCTATGAGGGTCCTAACTTTAACTTTTTTTAAATATTCGAGTGTTAACTTTGGTAATAAAAATAGTTGTTACAATTATAATTGTTAGTAATAATTCAATATTTACATAATAGAAATTTGCTGTGTGGGTCAAAAATATACTTATATACGTATACCTTATATATATATATATATATATATATATATATATATATATATATATATATATATATATATATATATGTACATATATCTGACATTGTATTTTAAAGTTATGCTTGTATACCTATGTACAATAGAATTACACCTTTTCTTGTTTGGGTATTCTTTACCTGGTGGTGAGCGGTAACCAGGAGGTTACCGCTCACGTGGCTAAGTATTCATCTGGAGTAAACGCAAATAATAACATCAATTCGTATTTGAAGTAAACAGTGCACAATAATATAATGCAGAAGGTATTTATATATCATTAATTACTAAAGTATTTTAATAACATTCAAATACTGTCAGAGACAGTACTTGTTTCTGTAACAATTACTTCATTATCAAAATCGGAGCTGTTTCTGAGGACTTTCGAAGTTTGTCTGTGTTAAGGTTTCATTGACGCGACTCGTATGTGTCGCGATGCATATTATAGTTAATGTATTACAAAATACTGATATGAGCTCTATGAAATTATAAAGATATACATATTTTTGTATTCAGGAAATTACGACTAAATATTAACGACATCATTAACGTGATAATATACTTTTCTTGCACGCTGTTCATCTTACGAATATGACATAGACTTAATTATATGTTGTAGTCGCCAAATTTAGCCCTCTTTTGTAAAAATTTTGCTTGAAAAAATATTACATACAAAATAATAAATAACAATTCATAAATTATGTATATGTATTTATTAAAATAATCAAAAATTCTCAAATTTGTTTACAAATCACATCAAGCTAAAAAAAAGGGAGAAGAAACAAAAGAGTTCAAAAAGCTCATAATAGTTGTAAATCTAATCTAATCTCTGAATTGTATTTATACTACGAGGAAAAGGTACTATTATTCGTCACATTTGGACTAGAACAAATCGACTCGCAATAATTTTGGTTTTTTTTTTCTAACTCATTTTTTTTTCATTAATAAGAAGATACTAAACAAAATTATTTCTAGTTATCACAGAGCTTGATGCGGTAATGAATGTTACTTTAACATTATGATTTATGTTATCTTTACAGATAGTGGGATGAATTATGCTCATATAATAAATAGAAACTTTACATCACGTAAATATCTTCCTACTTTCTAATGATAAGGTTTTCCTTCTATTGTACCGCGTTGATTTTGTGTAACATTTCTATAAGAGAGAAAAGATATCTCTGAGACTTGAACAAACTTTTTACTTTTAAAACATTTTATTGTAATAATAGAATTCAGAATATAGTTTCCGTAAAGCGGGTTGTCAATATTTTAAAAATATCACAGAATACGAGTATAAAAACAAAGACAAATAAGTGCAAATAGATGGAAGTTGAGTTAGTTAAGAATCGATGTTAATTATAAGGTTATATAAAAATCCTAGTATAATAAATCCAGGAAACATGCAATTAACAGGTCACCAAGAGAACAGTTCCACATTAAGATTACTCGTAAAATGGAATTTTTTATGAGATTAGTTTCATAATCATGTTACCTATATCAATGTGTGGCCGTATAAGAAATATTTTAAAATAAGTTTCTTAAAAAAAAAAAAAAACAATAGTCGTAACGATACACCCCTTAATATTATTATTAAGGGCTCAAAATATAACGATAATTTTTTTATTATCATGAATGATATTTTTACAGTATCTTTAGGCGTTTTTTGGTCCAGTCTAATTGTATATGGTGTTAAGCGAGACCGAGTTAATTCGGTTTTGTAAAATTTTTTGTGGGTCAGTAAATATTCTATAGAATAGATTATGTTGTTTTTCGAGATATAATGGATTTCGAGATATTTTTTGACAGAATTTCCTCCATCCATAGTTTTAAGAAAAATCCATAATTTTAAGAAAAACCTACAAAACGCACATACTTTTCTTATCATGAATAAGATGCTGGAAAGTCAACCCTGCAACGAGCCCTACATATATATATTTTTTGATATTCCTTAAAAACAGTTAATTCCTTAAAAACTTAGTTTTAAAGTGAACTACACTTTTCAATTCTAATAATGTTACGTATACTCACTACGTTACTCAAGAAACTAACATAATATATATATCGCAGTAAGATAGATATAGCCGTAATATAGTTATATCCCTAGGGATATAATTATGTACCGTAACATAGTTATACGAAAGCGATTCATTACTATCTCACTAGGAATATAGTTATAAAACGTCCAAGTTTAGTGATATAATTATATTACTAGATTAAGTTTAGTGAAATAGAGAAAGTCGACTGCTGATCCTATTATAAAAATTTTGCCCTCCGAAGAATATTACAATGTGTTGTCAGAAATTCATAAAAACACAGGACATGGTGGCCGTGATAAAATGTTACATACTATGAAATCTCAATATTTTATACCTACGCCGGTGGTTTAGGTTAGGTTAGGTTAGGTTAGGTTCTATCACGTTGTCTCCCCGGGCAACGGGATGTGCGTTCAGGTACATTTTTTCCCGCCAAAACAAAAAAAAAAGGTTCGGTTAGGTTAGGTTAGGTTGATTTATTAATAAAGATAAAACCAATAAAACTCTGTTTTATTTAATTATATTTAGTAGATTTCTAATATAAAGCTATTTCACTAAACTTAATCTAGTAATATAATTATATCACTAAACTTGGACGTTTTATAACTATATTCCTAGTGAGATAGTAATGAATCGCTTTCGTATAACTATGTTACGGTACATAATTATATCCCTAGGGATATAACTATATTACGGCTATATCTATCTTACTGCGACATATACATAATACAGTCGACATCACTTGGTGATTTTAAGTACCTACCTACGGTTAATCATAAAAAATAATTTAAGTTAAGTTTCTCATATTTTTGTACGTATTTAATTTTTTTAAAGGCAATATTCATTTATTTTATATATTATATATATCGCCTCTATCAAAGAATAACGTGATATTTTATAAACCACAACTTTACAGGAGAGCAATGTCAAACATTTAAGAGTTGAGAAATTCTACAATATTGATAATTTTACTTATTGTTTGTATTAATGTTTTCCTACAGTAAAATTATCAATATTTTAGTAGTTGTGGTTAAGAGGCGATAGGCGTTTTAAAAATATCTAAAAGTATGCATAATTATCTATTGGTAATCTTACTACAGACAGAAAACAAATTACAGATAGTCTAATATCATCGTCCGTTCCCACAGAAAATGTATCTTGACTATTAAAATGTTACGAGGCAGTAACCAGAGTAATTGTGACCAATTTCTGAGCCGTTTTATTACTCATGCAACTACTAAATTGTTATCTCAGTCCGTCAGTTCTACGCTTCAGTGTCGTTTCTTGGACTTAAAACGTACTTAGAGTAGCTGCACATTATCAGGAATTTGTATTTGTTAGAAAAAAAAAAACAAATCATCTGTTCATAAAGTACTAACTAGT
Organism: Euphydryas editha; assembly: GCA_036937285.1. NCBI lineage: Eukaryota > Metazoa > Arthropoda > Insecta > Lepidoptera > Nymphalidae > Euphydryas > Euphydryas editha. Next base: position 17,767,164 of record JAUPFZ010000005.1, on the reverse strand, counting down.
ACCCGCAGATTCGTAGAAATTTCATAATCACGTTCTCACGTATTCTTACGCGTCCGACAAAAACTGATATTATTAAAATACACAAAAGCACCACTGACTATCTTAAATAGGGACAAACAATGGAACTTTCGTATATAAATATATATTTCGTATATATATATGTCCAATACGACAAAATAATCGTGGCCTATCTTGTCTAAATAAAAGCAAAATGAAATCTAGGTTCTCTTGAAAGATTCATACATTGATATTGAAACGTCTCATAAAATGTACGGCGGGCCTTATTGACGCACATCATTTAACTAGGCTATTGAAGTGGAAGAACCTGGACAAGTCTAGTGCTATTTACCAACGACATGGCCCGTATTTTTTTACTTTAAAAGAACAATATTATTCTTACAATTTTCCCATTAAATTAAAACCTAATTATAAAACCTAATAATAAAAAATATAAACCTAATAATAACGACAGTTTGAACCAATAAATCTTACAAAAACTACAAACCGATGACATTTATTACTAATAATTAATTTAATCTATGTATAATATTGTGGAGTTTCTTTAAAAAAATAAGTTAGTTAATAACATATTATATCAATAAAATATCACGTAAATCGACTATGAAATCAAATAAATGTATAAAAAAGAATTCAGATACATATCCGTATTTAGCGCTGACTAATTAATTCATAAAAAAATAATTTAAATAATTATTTTTTACACTTGTTTATCGGGAACATAATGACATCATATATGTTTATATAATGAATTTTCATTTACGTTGCATTCGCCTGTAATTAGTATGTTCATTTCACGTTTAATTTATGTTTATTGTACAATTAAACACATAATTTGATATAGCATTTTAATAAATTGTATCCATACTGTATACTAGGAACTGTAATGTTGACAATAGATTTATTGCAAGCAGACAACGAAAACAATAAATACGTTGAATAAAAAAAGCAATATCAAACCTTTTCGAAATGTCGATAGCACATTAAATTTATTGATACGTTGGTCATTATTTTTTAATATTAGCTAGTTAAACGAAATGATTATTTCTTAACATTTAATTAAAAATCCTTACTATTCTACATTGTTGTTGTTGACAAGTTATTGAATTTTTTTTTTCAATATATGTATAATACCTTTATAAGCGCCTGTTTTAAAGATAATGTCTAATATTTTATGTGGCATTATATTATGGCATATGATGTTTATTTTATTTTCTTTTTTTTAGTCCCTGGACCTAATGATAGCGCTAAATAAAACTCTCTAAAACTAAACGTTTGAAAGAGAATTTATGATAATGTCTATACATACATAAATTGAAACCGGTCAATGTCTTTACACACAAACACATAGAACAGACAAAACGAATAGAACGGAATAATTAGAAGCAATATATAAGGATAGAATCATAAAAGTTTATATGTTTGTTCATAGTTTAATAGTTATTGTGTTTTGAGAAAAGAAATTGAAATGACTTCGTGCTTAAATATAAAATAAACAACAATTAGATGGATACCGTTTTCCATATATCCCACATACGAAGTATTACGCGACTTGGTACGCCTACTAAAGCTATATAGGTACGTAATACGATTAAATTTTCATGCAGCGAGAACATTTATAAATAAATAAATAAACGTCTCACACTCAACGGCCACCAGTAGGATTTGAATCCTGTGTCGGGGGTCCGGAAACATACACAATACATAAGCACAAACGACCAGACCACGACCAACATCTGTATTGCCTATTAATACATGTGCATACATATTTATCATGTGCGGGGATCGAACCCGTGACCGTTAGCGCATCAGTCAGTAGCTGTACATTTAGGGTTACAGCAGTACATTTAGGGTTGTTTTTATGAAAAGTAAAAATAAAATCTTTTTAATTTACGTATATAATATACTAGAATAATAATACCAACCTTTAATTATATAAAATATGAACAGATTCTAAGAACATATACAGAACTTCTCACGAAGTTTACGACTTCGTTAATGTTTTTAGGTACTGTTCCTCGACTTTCAGTCGTAGAATTATGATTTATAGCCCATATTACTTATTACTTTTGTTGTTACAGAGTTATTAATACGTTTTCGATTATACTCATTTTCTTTTATTATATTAACATAGTAAGCTTCGGTTCTACGGTAAATAAGTTTTTATAACGTAAAATAGGCATTGTTTACATACACAAAACACATGATGTTAACATTATTGGCGAGTGTAGATTGATGTTTAGGTGTCAAGGCATTGCGTGAGCGCACACTTCCTCTTGCGAACCGGTGAAACTTTAAAATACGCGATCAGGGAAATAATAGCGAGAAAGTGATTTATTAATTTAACCAAAATGTTTAATATAGTTTAAATTAATTGACGTTAATGTACCATGTTTAGACGTATAGTTTTACTCATTTTATTAATCTAATATTTGTACCAGTATACACAATTTACCTATATCTATTAAAAATATTAAATAAATATATAATAAATTTATGAAAAAGATATGTTGTATGTAATAACCACAGATGATTTAACAGTTCTATATATTCAGAGTTTTCTTACATTATAGGAACGCAAGGAAAATTATTCTAGAACTATTTTTATTAATAATTAGGTATTTACACTAATACATTTCTACTGGTTTTGTCGTCATAAAATAAACACTAGTGATTATATAAGACGTCCATGTTACTTCGATAATTTTTTCCCGGGTCCCGGAAATGAAAAACGATCGGGAATCTCGAAACCCTAACTAGCATTTACTGATTATTATTTTATTATACTGTACTGTACTGTGCCACACACTGCTGAGCGAAGGCCTCTTCTCCACATAGAAGAATAGTTGGAGCTTAATTCACCACGCTTCTCCACTGCGGGTTGGCGGATAATTTCCCTACTATGGGTAACGATAGTTATCAGGTGTTTATGACAACAACCGGGACCGACGGCTTTACGTGCTCTCCGAGGCACGGCGGGGAGACCCACAAGGACAACATCCAGACCGGAAACAAATATTTGTACAAATACATATCTGTCCCGAGCTGGATTCAAACCCGCGGTGTGTGGCGTTGAGGCAACTACTCGCGCCATTACACCAGAACGGTCGTCATTAATTGATTATAGATAGATGTTAGCTAATAGATGTGCTTATGGCATAATATGTTAATCGTGGTACAATTGCGTCACTTTTTAATATTTCTTTCCGAATATAGCGTAATAAAAATTGTTAAAATCTATGACAGTTTAACAAAATTTTGACAACTAAATATTGCGAAACCGTGAGTAATTAAATTCATTAAAATTAAAATTACATAATGAATTCCCAAAAAATTATATTCCACGAACAGTCCCGATCCGTTTATTTTATTATATGTATAGACAGAATGTTTTTAAGAATTAATAGGTCGAGAGGAAGTGAGAAACAAACAAATTACCTCTACTCCGTCCTATCATCGATACCCGTACGTGGAGTTCATTCACTGCATTCTCGAGTTTTAACGGTCCAGCCACTTATGAGAGATAATATTCTAACTTGGATAAAAAAAATAAAAAAAAAAGTTTACTGAGAACGAAGTTGCTTTCATTCTAAGGGTTCTGTACTCGAAATATTAAATAACCGTATTACTTTAATTGCTGCGCTATTTACTGCGTTTTTGGATACGTTAATACAAAAATAGTATTATAATTATACTTGATAAGTTAAGTATACAAATGATAATGGTTTTATGTAAACGATTTTTTGAAACTTAAAATATAAATACTCATTTATACGAGTATATTGAGACTCCCTCTTCGATAACTATCGATTTGAATTCGACATAAACCTAATCCCTATGTTTAATATCTCCTTTGCTAGACTAATTTGTATGCTAATCGTGATCACTGTGTTGTAAACCACTAATGTGATAAGTGAGAGTTTATTAAAGTACCATGCTGCTGTTAATTAAAAGCTATTTCGATTTTTTTCTTGATGTGTAAGGGCAGATAATTTTTTTTTCAAATAAACAAGTTTATTAGTTTGTTTTGTTTTTTCTTTTTTACTAAGTTTATATTTTTCCTTTTAGTCATTTAGAGAAACGGGTAGACCAAATACTGTTTTTCGATTGCACATAAATGCATGCAACTTCAAAAAATAAAAAGTGGAAAAGTGTAAAAATATTGTAGTATTATTAGTATCTAAACATGAATTTCCATCAAGAACCATCAGTCCAATCAATCTGTTATAACTTCAAAAAAGACAATTATTTCGAAAAAAAAAGACATATACTTTATTTATATTTGCATTTCAACATCTTCGATTACACAAGCATTCTTACAAATTTATAATATATGTAAGATTAATAATTTTAGTTTCGACAGACGTTTTTATAACGATATGAGAGATCCCAGCACCTGTGTGAGAGTCGTCGCGGGTCCAACGAGGAGCATCAATCTAGAGGCATGCTAAAGCCCAACCGATATACTCCATAGTTTTTTACTCTTTCTGATTATTAGGCCACATTAAAATGTCAGACAGCGATACTCAAACTATATGCCGACAGAAGAAAGCACTATATCCGTAATTATAAAATTTTATGTTCTACTTTTTTTCGACAAAACAAAATTATTTATAATTAACGAATTTGTACTTTTGTTTTACTCATTCCAACATTGAATATTTATAATATAAAAGACTTTTTTCTACGGATTTAGAATTACCTGATATCGAATATAGAACGTGATATCGTAAAAAAAGTTATAAAAAAAATATGAAAAAAAAATTCGTTGCAGACTTGAACCGTTTGAAGAGCATTGCCTTTAACAGGAGGACTCTTTAAGATTTATTATATACAAGGGAGGAAGGGCCGGTCGTAGCGGTATGTATTAGAAAGTCGGCTTATCTAAGTATTTTTTGTGTTACGTTAAATCAGGGATTCGGCCCCAGGCTCAATTGGCCGCTTCGTGACTACGATCACGACATCCTGTATGATTAACATACACGATTTTAACATATAAACTATTTTTCATATATGATAGTTTTTATTAATTATTTAAAGAAAGTTTAATTATTGTTTTAGATTATTGATTTCATAAACAATATTAAATATAAAAAAGCAATGTGAAATATGATTTTTAACAACTTATAAATGTTATATTTAAGCTTTAAATTTTAAAATAGTTTGTAAAATGTTAAGTATATTTTTTATTTCCATAGAATTATTATTTACTTTTTTTTTTTAAATAATGTATTAACCAAAAAGTCGTGCTTTTATAGTACCGATATTTGTAAACTTTAATTTATTTATTGATGAAACTCCAATTGATGTATGGTTAAAGAATCTTTATATCCCGCGAGAACTAAATTGACTTACATTTTACATTTATTTCTATTTGTACCTACTATATATTAGATTTTACTCATATTTTATAATTATATCTTCCACTTTAGTTTTCCTTTAGCGAGATGTTTCAAATCATAGCGTTGCTGATTTTTTGATATAATTTAATTCTAAAAAGAGGTTGTTATGGTGAGGTTGCAATGGCAGCTTTTGCTATTAACTTGATATTTGGTACAGTTACACAATTTACAATTTTTGAAATATCTGTGTAAATAAGTGATCACTAGGATAAACATAAAAAGGTACTACTGGTAGGTAAACTACTGGAGAAATTGAAATTAAACTGGGCACGATTTAAGTTCATATTATGAGTTAAGATGTCGACGTCGTGTTTTAGGTAATAAGTCGACTGATATAAATATCTTTTTTTAATAAATGTATATATAAAAATACATATAGAAATAAATATATGTTACACCCAGACTCGGGGTTTGATGGAGCAGAAAGCAGGGACACTGCTAACTGCACCAACGGACCACTCAGTCAATTTTTATCTCGACATTCAGTACCGTTCGATGGCGATGAAAGTCAAAATAGGACCTTTTTATAATTCAGTAAAGCTTTGTAAAACCAATTCTTTTTTTTTTGTTAGGACATATTTGAAAGATTGTCCAATATATATCATTACCAGATCTTCGGTTCGTTAGTACCGAAATTAAAAATATCATAGCTCTCTGTAATAAGTCCAAATAAATTGAAACCGGGAATGTATGAGTACCTCTGAACGTACGGCCCATTTTAAGCTGGCTTTCATACTTTATATTACAGGCTTAACAAAAGGAAATGTAATCGCGAACGAAGCCTCGAGCACAGCTAGTATTAGAATAAATTTTAGAGTAATTTCATAATAAAAAATCAACCAATAATATGGGATTTGTTATTTTACTAAAAAGTCACATGCGTTTAAGTATTGATACAAACTCACGGCAAGAGTATATGGTTCTAAAGTTACAATCAAAAAGTATTTTTAATATTTTTAGTCTTAAAATATTCGTAAAAATTTTCAAACCGAAGATTTATGTTTGTATGTAAGAGGAAAATACAAAAATATATTAAATTTGGTTTAATTTTTTTATAGCACTTGGTATAGATACAAAGTTCGATTTTCGTGTGTAATTATAGGGCGAAAGTGCCACATTGCCTCCCGGCAAAATGATGAATAATTTTTAGAGCGCATGCGTCAACTTTCGTCCCGATGCAAATAAGTATATTGCTTTAAATGTCAACGTTATGACAGATCGCATAGTTTATTTTAACATTTTTCTTGTAATAATTCGTATGTGACACAGAATAACACTAATCTCTTATTATTTTTCATCTTATTTTTCTTTTCATTATTTCATCTTATTTTTCACTTAATGAATTAATTTCATATGCTTATACTGGTGTTATAACAACGCGTTGCTAGGATACGCGACATCATAGAGAATATCAAATGTATGAGTAAATCAATTTAAAAACCTAATAATTACTATTTTATCTATTTTAATTACAACCGAACTTTCGATCCTAGCGTTATAAAATATAATATATACGTTACACGGGAGGGAAGTGTTACATTGCAACCCGAATTTTATTCAAATTATATTTATACAATTATAACAAAGATTCGGGTTGCAATGTAACACTTTCTTCCCTAGTGACGTAATTTACTATATTTGTTTGACTCAAGGAATTTATATCATAACTGTAACGCTCACTTAATAAAATTGTATATTCAAATATTCACCTTGAAATATTTGACATAAGGTTGACATTGGATTATAATATGTGAAGTTAAAAACCGTTCCGAGCATTTCGTTGACAACTGGTATTTTGTCTCTTTCTTACAAGAGTTGCCTTGAATTCATGGTAGAAAGAGATGCAATCTCGGCCGTAGGAACATTTTTTGAGTGCACATGAGCATTCCAGTTTGTATATAAATTCCTTGGTTTTACTTAATGAAATAATAAGTTAGCAACACACAAGTTAGCATAAAAGTCCTTTATTTTTTAAGTTTAAAGTAAAAAAATTTAGTTCTTGATATAATAGATAAATGAATATTTCATCTTTTCATGAAATTCCACTCTTAAGATGATAAAATGTGACATGGCAGTTTTTATGAAAGCTTTGCCATTTAAGAAATTAATAAATACTTATAATTTGCACTTTGGATTAGAAATTAAAAATTACATTATAAAATTTCAGCTTATTGTCATAACTAAGACTTTAAAACAACGCTGTTTATGTTGGAGAGTGTTTCTAAGTTTATTCATAGCAATGCGTCGCCATCTAGTTTTGTTAGTGAATGTAATAAAATCGTTCTAGTGTTCGTGAATTCAATTTAAGCTGCTAGTGTAGATGGTGCTAATGATCAATTAAAATACAATATTGAATTCCAATGGGATTTCTTAGTCGACTTTAATAGACTAATACTGACATGTATCATATTCCAATAAAATGAATGAATTACATTAATAAGATGGAATCAATAAAGAGATAAAAAACTCATACTCTCAATGGCCCCAGGATGAAATTATGTGTTGGGAGAGCAAAAACACAAAACACAAACAAACGCACAAACCACGACTAATATTGTATGGCCTCAAAGACTTCTATGTGTAGTATACATAGAAGTCTTTGTATGGCCTATATAAACTGTCACGAACGGGAAAAAAACCAGTGACCGCTAACGTAACTCCCAGTTGTTGTAATAACTACGCTCAACCGTTGTAAAAAAAATAGTCCTTATATTTAATACTACATTATGAAATTTTATATTTTAATCCAATTGAATCTGGCCATTAAGTGTATCATCAGGGCTACAAATAAACGTATCGACAAAGTACGCACATTTGAAATTTCGAACTAGAAATCATTGTTATAAGGTTGAATTTTTAAATTTTTCTGTAATATAGATACGTGTTTTTGCGCCGTAAACAACTATGTATCGTTATCAAAAATAATCACAAAAGAGAAAGGTATTTGGTACAAGACGATCCAACTACAGCCTCCTGGTATATCGTGGATTGACAATTGTCGTATGAAAAGAACTGATATAACTCTCATGATGCGTCTTCGTTCCGGGCATATTCCGCTGAATAGGTTCGCACACCTCATTAAAAAAGTTAATTCGCCAAATTGCAGTAGGTACTTGTAACACCACAGAAGATGTTCTACATATTTTAGCGGAGTGTGCTCGGAACGAAAGTTACAGACGACAACATTTTAAGGACTGTTCTAGTAATATTGGACATTTTAATAGTGTATTGGCTAATCCATACTCTGTTGAAGCTAGGCGTATATTGAGATTGGTGGAGATTGGCATTGGAAACAGATGATTACTATAGCCGGTCTTTTCCTTTCCTAAAGCTAATTTACTTAACTCAAATGTATCAAATTACAGAGCGACATAGTCAGAACTAGTTGACAAAGCTCTTAAAATATAGATTAAAAAAAAAAGTAATCACAGTAACATCATCTAATAGCTACCGTGAAAGGCAAGTCGGTTAATTAATTGAAATAGTTGAAAGATATGGGACGTCACAATTTTACGTAAGCCATTCGTAGACACCGTATGAGGTCTCGCGGAGATCGGGATGGCCACCCATCAACTTAGACACGGATATATGAGGATGCGTTCCCGAAGTGTGTGGTCGATGTATTTATTTCGAAGGCATCGATTAAATTTTGAATATTACTTTTTACACTACACATATTTTATTGTAGTAGAATTATATTATTACAAAAAAGAAAATAATATATATATATATATATATATATATATATATATATAATTATTATTATTATTATATATTCTTTATTGTACACCACACACAAAATAAAATAGTACAAAAAAAATGTGTGAGAGTGTCAAAAATGCACAACAAGGCGGCCTTATCGCACAATAGCGATTTCTTCCATGCAACCTTAGGGTAGGAATTTGAGAAGAAGAAATAGGTATAGTAGGTATTTGGCTCTAAGACCACTGTTAATTGATTTTTGACTATTTTTTTTATCTTTAGACGATTCCAACTTTTTATAAAACATTGTAATAATCAGTAAAGTTGTAAACTAAATAAATATTTAGTATTACCTATTAATAGTTGAAACAAAAAAAAAAATAGTTTACAATTATGTGGACATTTATAGTATACGTATTTAAAATAATGTTTGAGTAAGCGCCATCTGAACGATGTCTACGTTAATCGGTTGCATTCAGAATTTACGACAATTCTACTTATGAAACCTAGATGGTTCTAGTATATAAATTAGTGAAAAAAATATTATTTAACAAATATTATTCTTGGCACCATTCCACGCGGACATGATTTAAACCAAAACTGTTTGTAAATAATTAGTTTAAGTTTTGTATTTTAAATATGTATAATATTGTAAAACTTTAAAATAAATATATAATTAAACAATTTTATATTATTATTTTTTTATAAATAATTTATTTAATTATTACTTATTTATTTATTGTTTATTATTATTACTTATTTAATGATTAAACGATTTTATATTTTGATACCCTAGATTGATGAGAAGATTCGTGCGATCTGGTAGCTAGGACTTACCAAATTATTTTTTAGCCTTTAGTACATAACCTATCTACATCATTTTATTGTAATAAAATCCTTTAACATAAATTTAACAAATATTTTATTTATTATTGAGATTTGATTAATTCTGTATTCATTTGTTAATTTAAACATTATTAAAATAATTTATGTTGTCCAATTGTAATAATAAATTTTGTTACAATATAATTGTTATAAATGTATAAATAAGAATAATTAATAAAATATTTTTGACTAATTAAAACTGTTACCGTCGTTGTGAATTTAGGATAAGTTAGTATGAGATAATGCTTTTTGGCCTAAAGCTTATCAGGGTACTCTAGAACCAGAGTACGCGCTAATAGCTTTGAGCTATATCGACTGAATAGTTTCAGCTCTATATACAGACGATTAGAACATAACCATAGCGCGTTTCAATTAATTGAAAAACGTTACAGAGACATCTGGTATAATTGACGAACATCTCTCTATAATTTTTAAAATTCATAAGAATTCTACTTCAAAGAGCTTATTGTACCGTACTCATAGAATAATAATTTGTAATTAATGTATTGTTGTTATATTTATTTGTTTCTTTCTTATAATTAAATCTTTATTGTTGTTTGTTTTGCACTATTTAAACATTTAAGAAAAAAAGATTTTAAAAATACTGGTGTTACAGTACTGGAAAAACATACAAGTCCGACCAATACGATCAGATTTGTCAGGAGCGCCATCTATTACCGTTAACAAATCGCCGCAAAAATGCTGACACAACATTTTTGATCAAAATTGTTTCTAATGGTATTAATTGCCCCGATATTTTGTCTTTGTTACAGTTTGATGTTCCTACTCTAATCTTAGAAATTTTAAACCTATTCATATGTGCCTTTAGCAAACAGCAATTATAGGCAAAATTCATTTTTACTGAGAGCTGGTAAACAATTCAATCACTTGTGTATGACTATTGATTTTGATCTGTTCAATGTAAGTCATATCACTGCTAGACGCAAGCTTTAAAACATTTATTTTGAACTAGAATAAAACCATGCTAATATACATAAATATATTACATAAATATTTACTGTGTCTACCATCTATATCAATTGTGTATAGACTGTTTCTATTGCGAGCAACTTATGCTTTAATTACTATTTTATGTCTATCTGTGTGAATTTTAATTGGTTCTTGTAATTTTTAATATGTTTAAACTCTAATTGTGCAATTGTAACTGTAAATTCACCTTAAAAAATTAAATAAAATAAATAAATAAAAATTATAATTTTTTTCTTTATAATTCTTATAGCTTAATTTCAATTATATATTTACTCGTATAATCAATGTTGTTTACATTTTTAAAGATGTATCACTTCGAACAATACTTATATTAGTTAAATATTTTATTATTGTTTAGTGATAACTTGATGGTGTAACTATTTAAATAAATAAATAAAATAAAATAAAAATATGAGTATTGATTTTTCTTTGCAATGTACTATACTACTATATAACAATTAACTCATGTTTGGATAGTTACAGTAGTATCCTGTGTAACTTATTTCTTCTTTCTTCTCATCTATTTCCTTTAGGTTTTGTTTTATATAAGACGGGTATGTGAAATTAATTATTTTTATGAGTATGAAAACGAGACTGAGCTAATAAAAAATATTTTGAAAGTAATAATAAGCAATTGTTAGAATTTTTTTATATTTTTTGGTAATTATATTGTATATAAAGAAAGAAAATAATAAACAAAAATTTATTGGCCTTATACAAAAAAGTAAAAATAACATCAACATAAAATTACAATAACATACAACATACACAGGATTGACGGAAGAAAGGTACTTGTCTCAGCATTGTTTTTGACAGCAAAAAAGAAATTGAATATGGATAATATAAGCAAAGTTGTTTCAATCGTACCCAGTCTACCCTACTACTATTATCTAGATATTTGTTTTCGTGTGCAAAATTCGATCATTTAATTTTATTTTTGTGTGAAAAAATTCTATCGAAATGTAAAGCCAAATAACTAAATACATTTTTATGAGATACTAGCTGTACTCTTTCGCAATAGATTTCCCTTTTGTGAACCTATAAGATTAAGTATAAACACTAGCTTGAGAATCTTGAGATATTTAGCGTACTTAGTGAAGACGGTTAAGTAGTCAAAAGGTGTCTGTACAATCTGAGTTTCAGGCTGTATAGACACGATATCGAGGGTTCTGATGTCTATAATTCTAAATAAACAAATCTAAGTAAGACCTTGTAATATTTACCAGACAATCTCTTAAAATATCTTCTTTCAAATTAATTAAAATATTCAATGTTGAAGAATTGGACCTGTAACCGTGTTTGACTTATTATAAGTATAGATAATTCTGGCTTCAATTGCTTATGCACGCTTCAATTGTTTTTATGTACTTATGTACCAATAGATTAAAAAAAACCAGTCGATGTAGTGTTCCGAGTAGTCATCTTAACACATGCGGTCATGGGTTTCATTCCCGCTCTAGGAAGATATCTGAATTCGTACGTTTTATTGTTTCTGATATGGGTGTATATCATTGTGAGTCTGTCACAGTGTCTCAGAGAGCACATGAAGACCGGTACGGTAGGTCCCGGTACTTATCATAAAAACCTAATATTTAGCAATCCTTACGTATTGTAGGAAAATTATCCTTAGACATCCAGTGGAGCAACACAGTGGAGTATGTTCCAACCCTTCTCCTATATAACGAGGATACTTTTGTCCAATAGCAGTTTATCAGTGAGACGTTTACAGGCTATTTTAGTTAAATTCAGAAAAGAGAACAGATAAAATTCGGACACCACTTTCATATAAGTTGTGTCGAATTTTCAAAACCAATTCAATAATAAACCGGATATTGTAATACGAAAATGATGATCGACATCTTTTCAGTAGTCGCTCACTTTTACGTATGATAAACTATATAGAAGGACATTGATATCCTTCTTTTTTTTTTTACGTAACATAATTATATATATTTTTTGTGTCGCAGGGGAATCCATTTACGGATGATATCCAGGACGCTCGGGTAGGCAGTCCTAGAACTATGTCGAACTCGGCACTTTGGGAGTGCAATACCGTACTAAGCCTCTGCGGGAGCCTATAGCCGCTTTAATTGGAGGGTCCCGGATCTGCAGGCAATGGGATCCCTCCAGTGACAGGCTGGCCTCGGCGAAAAGGCCAGACTTCTCCTCCATGGGGACTGTCTGGCTTACCTCTGAAGAGTCCCGACGACGCCGTTTCTAGCAGGACCGGGTTCCATCCTGGCCCGATGCGGACACAAGGGCGTTATATTAACATATATTATAATCTAATTTACGTCACAATTATTTGTACTAATTGATTTTTTGGTTTTCATGTTTGAAAAATGTCGTTATTGTCTAATAACCAAGTCATACATGAAAAAAAGGTATGCGAAAGTATACTTATGTAATAGAAATGGTTTACGCAATTGATTTTTTTTTTCTTATTACAATGTTCTGCGTTCTTCCTCGATTAAAATCATTTGAAAGTATATGATGAAATGAGTTCTGAGTTTATTGTAGATATGTTTTTGGTCCGTGAAGTCTGTATATTATGCTAATTATATACATAATTACAACTATCGCAGACACACTCGTAGTTACTAGGAATACGATAGTGCTTATAATGATTTCATTTTCGTCTACCTTTCCAGCCCCAGATCTACGATTTTTTTTAACTGGGGCAAAACTTAATAGTGGCGCCCCCTCCCTTCAGTGTTCGAGAAAAATTGTTAAAACTGACAAATAAGTAGCATATTTTGTGAACATTTGTGAAAATAATAATCCTTTAATAAATTAATTATGAGATTGTAGGAAAAGAGGCTTCACTTGTTCGATATTTCGAATTCTTGTCTCAAGGATTTGGCGCCCGATGAAACAACCGCCCGGGGCAAGTGCTCAGGTTTGCCCACCTTTAGATCCGGGGCTGTACCTTTCATTTAAATAGTTAACAATTTCTCTGTAATGGTTTTCATTGCAAAGAGTCTAAAACTTTGCTTCTGATTTTTCATTAGAGTCGGTCAGAGGAATAGAAGCCTAATTTATCAAAATATTTTATTATATTTTTTTATTATCAGATTGAATTTACCGAATCCCCCTTTTTATCATAGTAATCGGATGGCGTTTTAATATTGTATAAATATAGGATTTTTGTTTTCAAGATATTGCAAAAAAAAAAAACGCGCGATTCAAACATTTTTCACATTTTTTTTCAATTTAGATACAAGTTTTTTATAAACCTTTAAAATTCTTTTATTTATTTAAAAAGGTCATTCCAAAGTGTAAAATATTTTAAAGATATTGTTTTAAATATTATTGTAATTGCGATATTTTAAAAGTTATTCATATTTATTTATATTTACCTGGCATACATGCCTTGACGGCCGGCTGGTCGAGTGGTCAGGCAACTGGACACTTTACGCAGCGGTCGCGGGTTCGAATCCCGCCAGGGGCAGATAATTTGTATGACGAATATAGATGTCTGCACCGGGTCATGGATGTGTATTTATGTATATATGTATTTATATAAATTTATTTCCGTTCCTAGTACCTGTAACACAAGTTCTTACGAACTTAGCACGGGGCTAGCTTAACGTGGTGTGATTGTTGGTTAATATTTATATTTATTTATTTACCTTATTTACGTTAATATAATAAGTATAATATGAAATTAAACTTCTAATGTAAAATCTACTTATTAAAAGTTTTATTCTTATTGTGTTTTTTATTTATTATACCTACAATAAAATAAAAATAAAATAAAATAAAAACAACTATTGTTAAGGTAGCATTCGGATCGAGGCGGCCGCGACCTGGCAGCCGCGACTCGGCGGTCGCGGCCCTGGCAGTGCCGTACCGCTTTGTATGCATTTGTATGCAACGCTTTCCGATGCACGCGACTGTGCAGCGCGGCCGGGGGGCGTGGCCTGCGCACGACGCCGGCCGCGACAGTAGGTCGCGGCAGTTGGTCGCGGCCGCCGAGTCGCGGCCGCCTCGATCCGAATGCTACCTTTAATAAAACAATTTAAAATTTTCACATATTTTAATAATACTAATTATCAATGTCACCATTACGAAACCTACAAAAACATTCTATTAAAGTCCATTAGAGAAACGTGCATTTCTTCATTGACCTTCGCACATAGGAAACTTTGTTTCGACTTGACTGGCTCACGACACGGTTCATTGGCTCATCCGATATCAGATTTCCTGTCACTGTCGCCTCATATTCACTGTCACGGCAAAGTCCTACATCCAAAGAAATTTTCCTTATATAAGTTTAGTTTGTTTGCCCGTTACTGAGATCGTGATGTACTTGTATATCAACAATAGCCCTGATCGTAATACGAGTACGTCTATAATTTTTCTTTTTTATTTGAAACGCATTTTTTCAAATAAAACCGGTAGATCTTAAATCTTATGTATATAAGCTAAACAGTATTCAATTTTATAATATTAGTAAATATTCTTATAAAAACACTTATCTCTATGATAGTCGTATTTATAATCACTTTTGTCGTAAAATCGTTTAAGTAGGTATTAATTAATAACTAGTGGTCGCCCAGTGGTCAAAATTCGACCTAATCTATAATTGACAGCATTGTCAACATTATTATGATGTCATTATTTTTATGATGTTCATAAAAATATGATAACGCATAACATGGTAAGCGACATATGCAGCAGTTATTGGATCTGATCTGTGATAAAAAAATTCGATAAAAATTCATTTCAAGACCTGTATTGAAGACCGTGTTGACAACAGACTTCGACAATAAACAAAATTTGTGTATGTATGTCATTGTACATATATGTGTCTGTCGTAGTGTGTGCAATATTTAATGTATTTGTTGACCATTATTATAAAAAATATTAGCATTCTGCACTTCTTCTCCATATAAACTTTAACTGTGCCAAATTTCATACTTCTCCGTCCGCGTAATTTTCGTAAAAAGGGGTACAAAGTTTTTACTTCGCGTATTAATGTATAGATTGATTAGTTTTATTATTTTATTGTTTTGATTACATTTAGTGATTTTTCGTATTATAAATAAAACCCTAACGGGAGGATAATAATTTTATAAATGCAAATATTGAAACTTTTTATTATTTTTTAGTAGCTTAGATCCATAATTGCATCTAACAGGTGACATTGCAATAGACATCTAAGTTTATATTCAGACAAAAAAATATTAACAGATCCTCTTGTATTCTTGTGTATACATATAAATTAAAAAATATACATAGATTCATCTGCTGCGTTTGAATACACGTCGATCGCGGTTTCACCTTCCAGTTAAATAAGCAAGTAAACTGAACGAATTTTTTTTTTTGTTTCTTTCATTCATTGATTTGACGAGGCGTAAAAGTTCTTCGAGATGTAATTTATTTTGTAGTTACAATGGAAAAGTTAAGAAACTGTTACATTATACATTAAAGTACACACGCTACGTACAATTGCAAAATTTTAATTTATTAAGTACAAAATTTTGCAATATTTATTATGAAAAAATATAACTATCATACAGGACAGGTATATTATCTATAGTCTAGAGCAGGGGTGGGCAAATATTTGGATAGTCGGGCCACATTACAAATGAAAATTTGACTAATTTTTTATTTTTTATCATACATACTGTAATAGACGAAAACTAATATTTGTGTTTTTAATAATATTATATACAATGCTTCAGGGGCCAGACAAAATGCTACCGCGGGCCGCCATTTGCCCAGGTCTGGTCTAGAGTTTTTGTTTAATATTTAGTAATTCTCTTTCGTTGACGAGGTATTTTCTTGTGTTTGATTTTCAATTTTTTTAATGAAATTTCTAAAAATATGGACCTCACGTCTCATAGCCTCCACTGGTGACAGGAGGGCTGGTGAATTTTTTGCCCAGAGAATCGGAATTGCGACTTAACGGGGAAACGCTGCCAGTATTCTTGGCACCATTCCACGCGGACATGATTTATATTTTATACCAAAATTGCCTATAAATATTAAGTTTGAGTTTTGCATTGTAAATATGTATAAAATTGTAAAATTTCGAAATAAATATTTTATCTGAAAAATAATAAATATCTAATTATATTTTTTAAATAAATAAATTATGTCGATATTTGCAGTGCGTGTAATGAAATGAAAATTACGTGTAATGAATTTTAAGTACCTTTACATATGTATGATACTAAATTCGGCGAAATGTCATCATTTTAATTTTTTTTAAATTTGATTTAGGAGAAATATTTGAATATAATATATTTTAACGAACATATAAAAGAATAAACTTAATGGAAAATACAATTTTATTCCGAGTACAGTAGAAACATGTTTAGTCTATTAAAGACGAGCTATTATGTCAATTTTGATGCAAATATTAATTATTCATAGATATAAAAGGGTAGATATAAAAATATAAACACTTAGTAACTAACAAAAGTCGCGTGATCTAATTATTTTATTTACAACACGCAATCGCCTTTCGATACAAAAGATACCAACGATGTGTGTCAAAATGTTCTATAGAACGGTTCTTTTTTTTTTGTCAGTAAGGTTTTATCAATCACTTTTTACATAATAGGTCCTCTTAATTATATATATATTATGTAAGCGTGTATTATTAGAATATATTTTATTTAACTTGTTTATATTTTTAACGCATATAAAATTAAGG